>OY856414.1:372567600-373830100 GCA_963693085.1 Alisma plantago-aquatica
AGTGTGATCTGTACACTCGAGTGTATTCTAGCCTGACTCTCTCTCTCTCTCTCTTTCTATATATATATATATATATATATATATATATATATATATATATATATATATATATATATATATATAGTCAGGCTAGAATACACTCGAGTGTATAGATCATGTCGTACACACCAACGGTGTTTGCCTATCTAGACCATGTTTTTCCAAAATCTATTCTATTGATATTTATAGTTACAATAATAATAGGCCACATATAAATTTTGAGCTCATTTGGATGAGTATAAGTCACTCATTTAAGGACAACAAATCGACGCACAAAACTAATTTGAAATGTATGATTTTTGCCTCCTTTAGATGCACGACCTATAAGTGTCCAAATGAGCTGAAATTTATTATGTAGTAGGTTTTAAGATAATTAAGAAGATCAATGATTTAGATTTTTCAAAAATTTACTCTATCTTTAAAAACGAATGAGGTGTACGGTGCCCCCGATACACTCGAGTGTACACTAGCCTGACTCTCTCTCTCTCTCTCTCTCTCTCTCTCTATATATATATATATATATATATATATATAGAGAGAGAGAGAGAGAGAGAGAGAGAGAGTCAGGCTAGAATATACTTGAGTGTACGGATCGCACGAATACACTCAAGTGTGTTTTCATATCAAGACTATTTTTTTTGCAAAATGTAAACCATTGATCTTCGTTGTCATACTATAACCAAGTTGCATACAAATTTTGAGCCCATTTAGATGAGTGTAAGTCACTCATCCAAGGGCAACAAAATCAACACACAAAACTAATTTGAAATGTATAATTTTTGTGGTCTTCATAACATGAGCTATACATATCCAAATAGGCTCAAATTTTACATATGAGTTGTTTACAAGATGTTTAAGAAGATCAACGGATTAGATTTAAAAAAAAAATATTGCATCTTTAAAAACTACTTGAGTGTATTCCACTCCGGATACACTCGAGTGTATTCTAGCCTGACTCTCTCTCTCTCTCTCTCTATATATATATATATATATATATATATATATATATATATATATATATATATATATATATATATGAATATATATATACATATATGAATATATATATACATATATGAATATATATATACATATATGAATATATATATATAGCGAGAGAGAAAGAGAGAGAGTCAAGCTAGAATACACTCGAGTGTATTCGGAGCAGAATACACTCAATTAGTTTTTCATGATGCAATGTTTTTTTCAAAAATCTAATCCATTGATTTTCTTAAACATCTTGTGAGTAGCTCATACGCAAAATTTGAGCACATTTGGACATTTATAGGTCATGTTATAAAGACCGCAAAAATTATGCATTTCAAATTAGTTTCGCGCGTCGATTTTGTTGCCCTTGGACGAGTGTCTTACACTCATCCAAATGAGCTCAAAATTTGTATGTAGCCTTGTTATAGTATGACAGTGAAGATCAATAGTTTAGAATTTGCAAAAAATAGTCTTAATATGCAAACACATTTGAGTGTATTCGTGTGATCTGTACACTCGAGTGTATTCTAGCATACACTCGAGTGTATTCGACTTCGGAGTAGAATACACTCAAGTAATTTTTCATGATGTAATATTTTTTTCAAAAATCTAATCCATTGATCTTCTTAAAAATCTTGTGAATAGATCATATACAAAATGTGAGCATATTTGGACATTTATAAGTCATGTTTTAAAGATCGCAAAAATTCAACATTTCAAATTAGTTTCACGCATTGATTTTGTTGTCCTTGGATGAGTGACTTACACTCATCCAAATGGGCTCAAAATTTATATATATCCTAGTTATAGTATGGCAATGAAGATCAATGGTTTACATTTTGAAAAAAAAAATAGTCTTGATATGCAAACACACTTGAGTGTATTCGTACGATATGTACACTCGAGTACACTCGAGTATTCCCCCAAAACGCCTCCACTCCCTAGTCATCCACCGCCTTCTCCCGCACATTTCCTCCTCCTCGCACCTGGTCTTTCTGCTCCCCACCTTCTCCCACTCCTGTCCTTCTCCTCCTCATGCCTGGTCTTCCTGCTCCCCGCACCTAATCTTTCTTCTTCCCGTGCCTGGTCGTTCTTCTCAAACATGGATTTCCAGTCAAACTCCTATGACGATTTCCAGCATACCCCTCTCTTACCCTCTTAGGGAATGCAGACAAAGAGGTTGTCTGGGAGGAGACGCAAAAGAGGGGTGAAAAGAAGGATGGTCGTAACTAGTCAAGCCAGAGCTCGTCCACCGACGACATCTCCCCCACCGACGACATATCCTCCCCCGAAGACAACAACTCCCACACCTGACACAATAGACACAGTGGCTCCACCACCGATGAGAAAGAGAAAGATTACTTCGTCTGGCTCTATGAAAAAGAAACCTACTTCTGAAAAGGCCACAACTCCTCCGCCGTTGACAACAACTGGAACATCTCCAACACATGCACAACAAGAGAGAACCAAGAAGAGTCATAGAAGGAGAAAAAAAAAGGACAGAGAAAGTGGTGAAAGAACTCAAAGAGGCAGAACCATATGATGCAAACAATAAGCCAAAGTGGTTGAAGTCTAGGTGTTTGTGGAAAATCTTCAAAGACATATACAACACTTTCAGCGAAGAAGAACAAGCCGTCTTTGCAAAAACACCTTTCAAATGCCTATTTGACATCATACGAGTATGAGTTAATGACACGATGCTGGTAGAGGATCTGGCATCCTGTTTCAACAACCAAGATGGGACATTCAACTTCAAGAGTTGGAGATTGGAGTTCGCTGCTGATGAAATAAGACAACTTCTAGGGGGTCTTCCTGAAAGAGGTAATAATTCTGTTTAACACTGCCTATATACATACCATTGCGCCCATGTAGGTTTAATTGCACCTATATACTTTCCATTGTGCCCTTATATGTTATATTTCTCCCATCTAACTTCCCTTGAGCCAACATACTTTTTATTTCGCCCATATATCTTCCGTCGTGCCCATTTATGATCCATTGTACCCATAGAAGTTGCATTGCACCCATAAACATTCTAATGCACCCATATAGGTGTACACCCTATATAAGTTCCATTACGTCCATTTTAGGTGTCATTGCGCCCATATAGGTGTCACTGTGCCCATTTTAGGTGCAATGTGCCCATTTAGGTTCCAATGTGCCCATTGAGCCTATATAAGACCCATGAATGTCCCGTTGTGCCCATTTTAGGTTTCATTGCGCCCATTTAGGTGTCATTGCGCCCATATAAGTTCTAATGTGTGTATGTATGTCTCATTGCGCCCATATGGGTCCCATTGCACCCAAATACGTCCAATTGTGCCCATATAGGTTCCATTGTGGCAATGTAGGGATCCAATGTGCACATACGCTAGCTTCCATAATGCCTTTTTTATTGCGGCCATATACGTGTCATTGCTCCCATATAAGATGCAATGCACCCATTTAGGTTCCAATGTGCCCATGTAGGTTCTAATGTGCCTTGAGCTTATATAAGACCCATGAACGTCCCATTGCATCCATTTTAGATTTCATTGCGCCCATTTAGCTGTCATTGCGCCCATTTGGGTTGCAATGCACCCATTTAATTTCCAATGCGCCTATTTAGGTTTCAATGCGCCCATTGAGCCTATATAAGACCCATATAAGATGCAATGCGCCCATATAAGATGCAATACACCCAATTAGGTTCCATGAACATCCCAATGTGCCCATTTTAGGTTTCATTGTGCCCCTTTAGGTGTCATTGTGCCCATACAGAGATCATTGCACCCATATACGTCCAATTGTGCCCATATAGGTTCCATTACGCTAATGTAGGGATCCAATGTGCACATATGCTTGTGGCCATATACGTGTTATTGTGTGCATATAAGACGCAATGCACCCATTTAAGTTCTAATGCGCCCATTATCGGTTCCAATGCACCCATTGAGCCTATATAACACCCATGGATGTCCAATTGTGTCCATTTTAGGTGTCATTGCTCCCGTTTAGGGGTCATTGCGCCCATATGCTAGCTTTTGTAACACCTTTTTCCTTGCGGCCATAGACTTGTCATTGTGCCCATATAAGATGCAATGCACCCATTTAGGTTTTAATGTGCCCATTATCGGTTCCAATGCGCCCATTGAGCCTATATAAGACCCATGAACGTCCATTTTAGGTGTCATTGCGCCCATTTTAAGTTTCATTGCGCCTATTAAGGTGTCATTGCACCCATATAGGGGTCATTGCGCCCATATAACTTCCTTTGAGCCAACATATGTTTCATTGCGACCATGTGGGTTCCATTGCGCTCATATAGGCCCCATTGCACCCAAATACGTCCAATTTTGCCCATATAGGTTCCATTGTGCCAATGTAGGGATCCAATGTGCACATATGCTAGCTTCTGAAGTGCTTTTTTTCTTGCGCCCATATACGTGTCATTGCACCCATATAAGATGCAATGTGCCCATTTAGGTTCTAATGCGCCCATTATTGGTTCCAATGCGCCCATTGAACCTATATAAGACCCATGAACGTCCCATTGCGCCCATTTTAAGTTTTAATGCACCCATTTAGGTGTAATTGTGCCCATATAATCTTCCAATGCACTTTTGTATGTCCCATTGCGCCCAAATACGTCCAATTGCGCCCATATAGGTTCCATTGTACCCATTTAGGGATCCAATGCGCCCATACGCTAACTTCCATAACACCTTTTTTCACGGCCATGTACGTCCCATTGCACCCATTTAGGTGTCATTGCGCTCATTTTTTTGTCATTGCGCCCATATAATTTCCAATGTGCTTATGTGCATCCTATTTTCGGCCATTTACGTTCCAATGCACCCATGTAGGATCTAATACGCCCATATGGTAGGAGACGCAGCGTTCAAATGCGCTTATGTGGGTCCCATTGCGCACATGTGGTTCACATTGCACCCATATATGTTTAATGGTGCCCATGTAGGTTATAATGCACACATACACTAGCTTCCTTATCGACCTATATAATTGTGCCCATGTACGCCCCATTGCACCCATATAGGTGTTATTGCACCCATTTGGGTTTCAGTGCGCCCATACGTCTTCCACCAAATTGCATGTTTTTCCAATGTGCCCCTTGTTTTGAATTCCTTCAACACTAAATTTACATTGCATGTTTTCATGTAATACAGACGGCAGGGTCACTTTTAGAAAGTTAATCTCCAACTCATACATCCGTCAAACATATTTTGGTGGAGATGATCCAAGGTTAGCATCAATTGTGGAGAAGATACAAACTCTTTCTCCTGTAAATACGGATGAGTTGAGGAGGGACCGTGTGAAGATGTTGGTAGTTGTATTATTCGCCCACTTTCTCTTCCCCTCTGGCTCCAGCCGGATCATGAATTGCTTGTACCCCCTCGCTGAAAATTTAGATCAACTTGAAAAATATGACTGGGTCGTCGCAGTATAAGAAATACTTTGTCAAGGATTTGATCTTGTGAAGGACAGGAAGGATGGTGGAGGATATATGAAAGGATGCACCCTGCTGCTAACGGTATTACATTTTTATCTTATATGTTTTCCTGCTAAATAAGCATTTCGCCCACTTAGCATAACAATACGCCTATTTGGTTGTAATTTATATTAATACCTCCTTTCTTGTGAACTGCCGCAGCCTTGGTTATTGAAGATGGGAAACTTCCTACGAATGGAGTACCCCAACGAGAAATTAATCATAAACAAGTGGTCTTATACGACAAGGTTGTCGACCATACTCTGGAAAAAAGATCTAAAATTAGATTCCTTGCCTTCGACAATTTTTTATGATCCTGTGGGTCAACTAGCCATATCCAGAAGTGAACCTACCCAAGTTGCAAGAAAACAACATGAAGATGCAAGAAAACAACATGAAATACCAGAAAGGCATAATGAAAAAGGCAACATGGAAGTGCTACTTGCCGAGATTGAAGCACTAAAGATCGAGCTGGCGGTGGAGAAGAGATTTGCAAAGGTGAAGCAAGCTCTGATTGCCGAGATTGAAGTAATGAAGACCGAGATGGCAGTGGAGAAGAGAATTGCAAAGGAGAAGGAAATAAATAACAAGAAGTTGTTCATGAGGATGCAAAAAGACTTAGACAGAATTCATGACTACTGCAACGAGTTGCACACCGCTAACATGGCAATGAAGCAAAGACTCTCGGAGATTGATGACTACATCCAGTCTTACATAGAGCACTGGACAAATCATGATAAGGAAAATAAATGCAAACTGTATGTTTCGGAAGAAGCCTCACCGGAGAAGCAACAAGTGCATACATTTGGATGTGGAGAGTTTTCCCTAAAATCTCCAGCTAAAGAATAGACTTTAATTGAAAAAGAAGGTATTGACTTCTAACAAATGTAAAATTCTTGCCAATATTGTCTAACAAACCTTGATCCAAGATTTTGTCTTGTTTAATAGAAGAATGTAGGCTATCATCAAGCCCAAAGTCTCCTGTAATAGTTTACCTATCTTCAATTGAGTCCCCCAATTTGTTGATAAATGTACAACCATCCAGAATAGATAAGACAGTAGTGGACCACCTCAGTCAAAGTGATCAACAATTTCTGAAGTCGGTGATATCCACTGTAAAAGTTGTTCAAACCTTTTGGATGCATGGAGATACTGGAGTGTTAGGGGAGGACTTATTGCCAAGCCTTAAATATCAAGGTTTTGTCTCAGAAATGGTAAGAAATGGTCATATATTCATATGCACCCATAGGTGTTGCATTGCGCCCATATAAGTCATATGTGTCCATACAAGTCCTATTGTGCCCATATATGTTTCATTGCACCCATATATCTTCCATTGCGACCATATACATTTCATTGCACCCATATAAGTCCTATTGTGCCCATATATGTTTCATTACGCCCATATAAGTCATATGCGCCCATATAAGTCCTATTGCGCCCATATATGTTTCATTGTGCCCATATATCTTCCATTACGACCATATATGTTTTATTGTACCCATATAAGTCCTATTGCGCCCATATATCTTCTATTGCACCCATATAAGTCCTATTGCACCCATTTAGGTTTGTAACGACTCCTACATTTTATTTTTTGTAGTATATACAATCGATATGCCAAATTTTCCAAGAACAGTATGCAACGAGATGTGATCGTGAAATGTCCATAATACTACACGTCAATACTTGTCATTCAATAGAGGGAGGTGATGACAGTAACATAGAAATGTACTTCACCAAGTGATTGGATGAATTAAAAATAGATGACAAAGCCATAATGGTGCTTCACTCCAATTACCATTGGCATTTGCTGGAGATTTGCAAGAAACAGAAAATTATGTTCCACTACAATAGTGCATTCTTATACCGTGTGACAAAGAATTGCCCTCAACATCTTCCGTGGGACGCCCATGAAAAGGTAGCATGCCATATTGTAAGCAAACACATGTGTCACCACATACTTAATGTATGTTATATTATATACTCCTTTTAAGATATTTCTTGCAATTCATTTTACAGGGCGTGTGGCTGAAAAAATTCTTCACACATCATTTGGGATATGAAGCAAATGAATGGAAAGTGCAATACTGTAGGGACAACACACAACAACCAACTGATAGCAATGATTGCAGACTATTCACTCTACATTGGATCAAAAGAATACTGGATGGACAACCAATTGTAGGAGGTGAAACTACTGCTGAAGATATTCATAGGTTGAGAGGGACGTTTGCAGTACAAATGTTGAGGGACAAGTGTAGCCGCGTCAAAAAGTGAACAATTACGCGTCAAAAATTGAACAATTAGGTGCCTATTTTGTATGTGTAACTCAGCCCTAATGTTGAACATATTTTACAAGTAATTGTTGATGAGCCTAATTTCATCTATTGATGTGCCCACAACATGTATATTTTGGAACTATGTCTTGATGCGCTACTATATGTTGATGCGCCCATGACATGTATATTTTGGAACTATGTGTTGATGCGCCCACAACATGTATATTTTGGAATTGTGTTGACGTCCCACGTCATGTATAAATGTGCCCACTTTATTTATTAATTATATAAATGTGCCCACTTCATGAGCCAATGCTTCTAATTCATGACTTCATGACTATGTGTTGATGTGCCCATTTCCTCAGCTAATGCACCCACTCATTGCTTAACGTGCCCACTCATTGCTTAAATCACCCACTCCCTGAGCTAATGTGCTCCCTGTGCTAATGTGCTCACTCATGGCTTAACGCGCCCACTCATGGCTTAATGGCCCACTTCCTAAGATAATGCACCCACTGCCTGAGCTATTGTGCCCGCTCATGGCTTAACGCGCACACTACATGAGTCAATGTGCCACCTCATGGGGACGTCATAAATCAATGCACATACTACCTGGGCTATTGTGCCTACTACATGCATCAATGCGCCACTTCGTGGGGATGTCATAAATCAATGTGCCTACTAAATGAGCTAATGTGCCCACTTCATGGGACCGTTAACATACACAACAGTAACTAAACAAGCAAAATACTATATTTTTTCATGAAGATATTCATTAAACATGCACAAAAATTTACAACAATTAGTTACACTTAACACACAAAATACTTGAATGATATTGCTTAACATTTGAACATTCTTGTCACCGCACCAAGTTAATGACTCGATGCGCCCACTCATGACTAATTGCGCTGTGTCAATGTGCCCACTTCATGAGACACTTCTTAGCTTCTTAGCTTCTTAAACACTACTAGTTTTGACGCTTCTTAGCTTTCAAAATTCTCTCATCATATGACTTGTACCTCTTTTTATGCGGTCGACCAACTTGACCCGCTATATATGGGTTTTGAATTCCTTCAACACCAACAGATTCCCAAACCTATAATGCAAATGTTACACATTAATAAAATTGTTAAACTTGATCAATCACATTATGATTTATTTATATATAGAAGAAATTGCAGCTTACACCATCTGATAGACCAACGTCCCTTTTTATTTTCTCCAAACCTTTCATAATTAGATCAAATTTCTCCTGAGACATTGCAGCTGCCTCGCCCAATGACTGGATGTTTTGTACGATGGCACCATAACTATCCTCATAGTTAGTATATTCAACATGTTGTATAGTGTCTGGTTTGCTTATAATTCATTTGACATCCTTCCTCCATCTATCAATCAAGTGGTATTCCTCGTTCAACTTGACAATACCAAGGAACATATACACAACAAACATGTGTCTACATATAATGCCCAATGATTCAAATATTAAACAATGACAAATAGCTCTAAGCTTTGATGTGATATATACCAATTGAAATGAGTTTAGTCATAGAACAAAAATGTTAGAATCAACGTGTATCCTCTTCCTCTCGAAAACCTCAAGGAAATACAATTCTCCAGTTGTCTTTCTATGAACCGTGTTGCAGTACATGAGGTCCTGAAGCTCTGTTTGAAATTTCTTGAAAATGTCCAATAAGTACCATTCACCAAGTTGTCGTTCCATTTCAAAAGTAGTCTTCAGTACAAGATTTTTGTGAACGCATTCGTAGTCTGCTTCGGATTCCTTCTTGAACTTCACACTTACACCAAGTTCAAATTGTTCAATAAATTCTTTGATCGTCATTCTTTTTCTAAAATAACCTTTGAAAAATGCATTGATGGATTCACTTCTTTGAGTTGTAGACATTTCAGCCCAAAATAATGTTTTCACATAGCATGGCACCCACATCTTCCGGATAAGGTACATCTATTGGACCCATCTATTTTGTTGTAAGTTGTGCAACTTTACCAATCCAGTCCACTAATTTTTTTAATCAATTGTAGTTATCGAATCATATATGGCTCCTTTGATAGCCTTACGTGCTCCTTTGGAATTTTCAAACTTCTGCGGTAGCTTCTTCATTATGTGCGACAAACACAATCTATGCTTGGTAGTGGGAAACACTTTGGTAATAGCATTGATAATGGATTGAGCTTGGTATGTTATTATGCCTTTAGGATGGACACCTAAAAATTTAAGCGTTAATATACATAAGCAGAAATTAACAAGTTTTGAGTGATCTATAACCAAATTGGAGTCATTTTCATTACCTCCATGCATGACAACCAAGTTTTGAATAACCATGCGTAATTTTGTGTTGTCTCTTCGCATAAAAGTCCACAACCAAGCAAGATTGTTTGACCATGATGGTTGACACCAACAAAAGGAGCAAATGGCATCTTGTATTTGTTGGTGAGATATGTACTATCAAACGATACAACATCTCCAAAATACTTGTAGGCAGATCTTGCTCTAGAATCAGCCCAGAAAACATTCTTTAAAACACCACAGTCATCCACATCCATCATGTAGAAGAAATTATTATGGGCACACTGCATCTTTGTGAAGTACTCATGCATTGCTTTGGCGTCACCTTTTCTGAGCTTTATTCTCCTAGACCGGGTAAATAGATTCCTTGCGTCCCTCTCTGTGAATGTTAGATTGGTTACTCCACCAGCTTCAACAGCAAGTGCAGCCATTGTCTGAGATGTGGATATACCGGCTTGGTCATTAATTAGAAGCCTTCTCTGCTGCATCAAAGAGACGACCCTCATGGACGGTAAAAATTGCACATGATCTGCTCCAAGCATAACATGGTTGTGGTCATCATTATAGTGGTCTATCATATATAACCCATTCTTCATATGGATAACAATGTGAGCATGGCAATTCACTCTAGCACTACACCTCTGAACCACACTATATGTACTCTATATAGTTTCCCCTTGTTTTACACAAACCATCTTTATCCTAGATATTTTTCCCTTTCTGTTCTTACCAGAACTACGAACCCTAACACCAAAGCCACGGGAAATACCAAAACTTTTATAAAAATATTTCACTTCACCAAGACTAGCAAAAATCATTCCAACAGTAGGAGTACTGAGATCTACAACAAAAGAGAAAGAAAAACATTTAGTATTCAAACATCAATAACAATGTGAGTGCCCACTTAGTGTACTAACGCCCACTTGTTGTACTAATGCACCCACTTAGTGTACTCCTGCGCCCACATAGCGTACTAATGCACCCACGAAGTTGGTAATCCTCATAGTTTGTTCTCCATTGCACCCACTTAGTGTAGTATTGCGCCCACTTAGTGTAATATTGCCACAAAGGGCTGCAAAGCACCCACTAATGGTTCCCAATCGGCTACTTGGTATACTATTGTGTCCACTTAGTATACTATTGCGCCCACTTAGTGTACTATTGTGCGTACTTGGTGTACTATTGCGTCTACTTACTGTACAATTGTGCCCGCTTGGTGTACTATTGTGCCCACTTGGTGTACTATTGCACCCACTTAGTGTACTATTGCACCCACTTAGTGTACTATTGCACCCACAAGTGTGCCAATTCCCCTAGTGTATGTTCATTCGATATTTATTGCAGCTCACTTAATGATGAAGAATGTGCCTAAGGTGTGTTCGTTTTCCCTTCGAAAGGCTCGTGTTTCATTGCTCCCATTTTGTATTTAGTGCACCCACAGCTGTGCTAATGCGCCTAGTTTTGTGTTTCATTGTGCAGAAGTTATTATTCAATGTGCATAGTTCGTGCATTTTGCGCCTACTTAATACTGCATACTTAACAACGACCATTTAGTATTCATCGCTAATGACCATTACAGAGTGCGTGTATTAAATGATAATGAGCATTACATAATTGCACTAATTAGTTCTTGATAACTAACCTTGATCAGTAGAGATTTCTTCTAACTCATGAGCATGTGGTACGTTAAGATCAAATTCTACAACAAGATATTTTTGTTGTAATTCCTGTTCTTCTTCAACTACATCTTTCTCTTGTAAATATTCTTCAGATTCATCACTAAATTCTTCTGTGGATACATCTTCCTCTTGTAAATATTTTTCAGATTTTCCATCACTGGTGTCATTGGTTTCCTTGGAAGAATAATTTTCTTCATAATCACTTCCAACTTCAACATCTACTTAAAAATTCAATTTTAAAGATGTATGAGATGATGAAGAGTTTATACTGCAAGAGGATATATTTTTACAAAAGTAATAAATAAGGAGCAATATTTACGGACAAGTTACCTATTTCAAACTCCATTTCTAACCACCAAGAATAAATGAAGTAATAAATGCAGAAGAACAATTAGGTGGTGAGGAAGAACGACAAAGAGGATTTAATGAGGAAGAAGAATAATTAGGTGGGGGGAGGGACGATTTAATGGTCTCCAACATCTTATTTTCCCTCTCAAATGTGGCAAACAATTAAGGGGCAATTCGATTTTCCCTCTTAAATGTGTCAATCAATGCATTAATGGGCACAAAATCCAATTTCCCCTCTCAAATGTGTCAAACAATGTAGCAGCAATCAGAGTTTCCCTATTAAATGTGTCAATCAGTGCATTAATGGGGAATGAAAGGCAATGAAAGGCCGCCCATTTTGTTGCAAAAAATTTGTGATATTGGGTCATCAACTGTTACATTTTCAACAACTATTGGGTTCTTTTTTCCCTCCAACAACGATTGTTGGGTTATTTTTCCCTCCAAAATGGAACCCCCCTTCGTCCCCCCTTAATTGTGTCCTTCATGGCATTTCTTACAACTTCACATCAATCAAATCGATGCTTAATTGATGCAGATGTACTGGCTGGCCTGCTGCCACTCCCCGTGCCTGGTCCCGAGACATCAGAGACAAAACCACCCAAAACGTGGCCCCGCTACTGGGAAAACCACCCCTATGCGTGTCAAAATGCGAGTTAGCCCCCACTGCGCGTCCTGGAGGCATTTTCGATACATATATAAGATGGAAACAAGTAGGACATGTTCCAATCCGAGCCCCCATGTGGCTATGTCATTGGGTCATTAGACACCATGCCATGAAAGTGTGTATTACCGTCATAAAGACCATCTTAGCCGGTGCAACTGTCAAGATAGTTTCTTTCAGAATTTGGCAACGAAAGAATCATATATGCAATTTCAAAGTATCACGCCATTTATTTACATTCATTTATTAGACCCCTTGTTGATATGCCCTCCCATGTGTACACTTCCCACAACCCAACCCATGCTTGTTAATTATATGATTAAGGTACTATTCATGATTATATTAAAATGTTTAACTAACAAATAGCCTCATTCTTTGTGCTATAGTGAAACCTAAACCCAAATTTGTTTGAGTCAAGCTAGAATACACTCAAGTGTGTTTACATATCAAGATCATTTTTTGCAAAATGTAAACCATTGATCTTCACCATCATACTATAACTAGGCTACATACAAATTTTGAGCCCATTTGGATGATTGTAAGTCACTCATCCAAAGGAAATAAAATCGACGCGCGAAACTAATTTAAAATGCATAATTTTTGCGGTCTATATAACATGACCAATAAATGTCTAAATGTTCTCAAATTTTGTGTATGATCTATTCTCAAGATGCTTAAGAAGATCAACATATTAGATTTTTGAAAAAAAAATATTGCATCATGAAAAACTACTTGAGTGTATTCTGCTCCGAAAACACTCGAGTGTATTCTAGCCTGACTCTCTCTCTCTATCTATCTCTCTCTCACTCTCTCTCTCCCTCTCTCTCTCTCTCTCTCTATATATATATATATATAGATATATATATAGTCAGGCTAGAATACACTCGAGTGTACAGATCGCACGAATACACTCAAGTGTGTTTGCATATCAAGACTATTTTTTGCAAAATATAAACCATTGATCTTCACCGTCATACTATAACTAGGCTACATAGAAATTTTGAGCTCATTTAGATGAGTGCAAGTCACTCATCTAAGGGCAACTAAATTGACCTGCGAAACTAATTTGAAATGCATAATTTTTGCGGTCTTTATAACATGACCTATAAATGTCCAAATGTGCTCAAATTTTGTGTATGAGCTATTCACAAGATGTTTAAGAAGATCAATGGATTAGATTTTTGAAAAAAATATTGCATCATGAAAAACTACTTGAGTGTATTCTACTCCGAATGCACTCGAGTGTATTCTAGCCTGACTATATATATATATATATATATATATATATATATATATATATATATATATATATATATATATATATATATATATAGAGAGAGAGAGAGAGAGAGAGAGAGAGAGAGTCATGCTAGAATACACTCGAGTGTACAGATCGCACGAAGACACTCAAGTGTGTTTGCATATCAAGACTGTTTTTTATAAAATGTAAACCATTAATCTTTACCGTCATACTATAACTAGGCTACATACAAATTTTGAGCCCATTTAGATGAGTGTAAGTCACTCATCCAAGGACAACAAAATCGACGCATGAAACTAATTTGAAATACATAATTTTTGCGGTCTTTATAACATGACCTATAAATGTCCAAATGTACTCAAATTTTGCGTATGATCTATTCATAAGATGTTTAAGAAGATCAACGGATTAGATTTGTGAAAAAAATACTACATCCTGAAAAACTACTAGAGTGTATTCTACTCCGAATACACTCGAGTATATATATATATATATATATATATATATATATATATATATATATATATATATATATATATATATATATATATATACACACACAATACCTTTTTTGAATAAACAAAATTATCAAATTTGTACAATCTCATTAATGATATGTTATTCTAAGATCAATATTGCTCAGAATAATACTCATTTTAGAGTAACACGCTAACTTAAAAATGAGTATAGTACTCATTTTTAATGTTATTGTTATTTAAAATACACATTGTATATTTTTGGGGGGACATTACTTATTTTAAAATATAATAACATCAAAAATGAGTATTGTGCCCAAGAATATAACACTATACTCATTCTAATACTTATTGTAATTATAATGGCATAAAATAAGTACTATGCCAAAAGAACGGCAAGTGATACTCATTTTTGAGTTAATGTGTTTTTTAAAAAATGAGTACTACGGCTACCCACAATAAGAAATATTCTTTTTTTATATTCTATATTATTTTTTCAAAAATATGTTGACATTATCTTGTTGGATTGTATTGTTATAAGGATTCTAATGATTTTTATTTTGACAAAAAAAGTATTACGGGTTAAAAGTTATAAATAAAACAAGTTTCTCTCTTTTGTTTTTTCCATTTTCTGATTTTTTTCTACCTCCTATTTTTTCTTTCTCTTTCCTGGCATATGACACCTCATCCCTATTTGTTGGAGATAATAGACTACGTGTATAGGTCGGGTGATGAAAATAGGTGTGTATCACTACTCATAAGGTAGACAACACTCCTCAGACAACCATCATGGAAACCTGCAAAAGGCTTGGGCAACCAACAACCTAACAACCTAAGAAATGAAACAATATGATCATTTGGTGGTTTCATTTTAGCACAACCGAAATAACAAGTAGATGCATGCCAGATCGAGATATAATTACTTTTTGTCGAAAAGAGTCTCTCGTTAAGTCAACTTTGCAAACTTCTAGTTTGACATTTTGCACATGTTTTGAACATCATTTTTTGGCAAGTACTATGATAAATTTGTATTATGTGCTTCAAAGAAGTATTCTGATCCGATGTTGCAAAACTAAATGGATCTTTTTTCAACCTGTGTAGGGTGTTGGGGGAGCGAACCCCTTGTGGTATTGGAACGGTCTATTTTCCAAATCTAAGTAAAAATCTGATTACGGCTCTATATGTATAAGTATGTGCACCTTTGTTAGGGTTGATGTATCATGTATTATGTATTTGAGATGACAACATCCTCTATGATATATTCTACCTTCTTCAAGAGTGTTTGTATGTACCCTTTTTTTATATAATAAACATTTCATCTCCATGTGGAATAGGTCATTTCAACCGAACCACATAAATCCTATTTTCCTTGACTATATGATTGTTTGGCTCTTCTTGTCCATATATTTTGGCACATGCTCATCATATTCTTCCATGCGATGTCTTAACAACTTGGTATCGGAGTCTGGTATTGAAGATTTGAACGATATTAAGTTTATTCAAGCTCGAGAAGTTTGCTCGCTCAATCAACTTCAGGTTATGACAAATGACGATGCATGGATTTCTCATGCAATAAGGCATCACTAAAGTTCTATTAGGGATCGAGAATATGCTCGTGACTGTGTAGGAAGAAGAAAAGAAGGGATGGATCGAGAATATGCTCCTGACTATATCAGAAGAAGAAAAGAAGAGATGGATCAAGAATATACTCGTGACTATGTAAGACGAAGAAAAGAAAGACATGGACAAGAAGGTTCCCTATTTCAATGCAGTTGAGAGCACCATGTATGCTATAATTCATACTCATCCAAGTACTGCTCAAGCAACACATAGCAAATACATGTCCAATCCAAGAAAGCTACACTAGTAGACAATGAAGTGCATTGTTTAGTACCTAAAAGGTACATCTTCTATATGCCTTGAATTCCATAGGAACACAGACACTTTTTGGATACTTTAATTCTCAATTTGCAAATGGGCGTGATAAAGACAATCTCATATTGATTATCTGTTTATTGGTTGTATTATAAGTTGGAAAGCTACATTACAACCTATTGTTGCATTGTCTACTGCTGAGACTGAGTACACGACATTGACACAAAAAAAGCTACATGACTTAGAGGATTTTGTGCAAAATTATGTTTTCTTAATAAGACAATGATTATTTACTGTGACAGTCATAAAGCATAATTCATCTCACCAAAGATCATATGTTTCATAAGAGAACAAAGTACGTTGAAGTTAAGTATCTCTTTATTGAAGATGTGATAACACAAGAAAACATTATAATTTAGAAGATTGCTAGTAAAGGAAATCATACCGACATGATGACAAAGTAGTTGTTGATTCCAAATTCAGATACTGAATGGACTTGTTTAGTCGACATAGCCTGCACTGACGCCCTTAGGGGCTAGAGGATGAGAGATCTACTATTATCTTTTTCAAAGGGTTAAGACTTTGTGTCAGGGTGGAGATTGTTGTGTGCCTCCAAGAATTATGCCGGTCCAATTGTAGATTCACCATAAAATAAAATGAATCTTTTGACCACCCATTTAAGGTGTCAGGGGGGATGCCCTCGCAGTATGACATGTTTTGATTTTCCAAAACCTAATAAAAATCCATTTACGACTCTGCATATATAAGTATGTGTACCCTACATATATAAGTATGTGCACCCTTGTTAGGATTTTTGTATCATGTATTCTATATTCGAGACGGCCACTGACCACACTTCAATGTATATTCTACCTACTTCAAGAACATTCTACCTGCACTATTTTATTTGACATAGTTCACATCTCATCCCCCAGTAGAGTAGTTCATCTCAACCAAACCACGTAATTCTTGCATTTTTTGGTTCAAAAGCTGTGTTTTCTCTCAGCGTATTTTTCCGTTGGTTTTCTTAACATTTTGAATGTGGACAGCACAGATGAAATGCTCACCAAGTATGAGGCAGAAATAACTGAAAATATCTCATTCCTCACAAATACTAATGGACCATATCAGTGTAGGCTACTCATATCCCAGTACAGGAATCTCAGCTTAACAATTGCTGAAACTAAAGATCATTCTAAACTAACAAGTAATGTGGAAGATTGATGAAAGAACACATCATAACATATTCAGCACCTTCGATGTGCAGTTTCTATCGCATAAGCAGTAGTCGAAGGTAAAGAAAAATGTCAACGGAACACGGAAGAGTTACAAAGAAGACATGAAACGGAAAAGCCACTTTCCTATCAACAGCATGGACTAGAAAAATGGCAAACAAGCTATGAATAGTTGATATTCATTCCTGGTATATAATTAGGTTTAAATTATTCGTTGAGGTACATGAAACTGCATTAAGGGCCTGTTTGGATAGGCTGAAAATAAAATCCAGCCGTTGCAACTACGTAGTGTCTTGCATTTCTTCCTTTTGTTTTGTCGCAGATTGAACACTAACTGAGATATTTAATTGCACATCCTTTGCCGATTATATAGGAAAAGAACTATGCCCAATCTGGATGCAATTACATTCCCTCCCTGCTCCAGCACCACGTTAACTATGTGAACGCTGCCCATCTGGCCAGAAAAAAATGAGCGGACTGTATATCCACGCATACTCTAACAGGTACCTGCTTGCCTTTCTACATCACTCGCTGTGCACAGGTCATGAATGCATACTTTTTAACGGTTATGCGAATCACGCGCATCAACTACGCTTACCAAAGAACAACAAATGAAACATATACTGTCATTTTTTTAGCGGAACCAAACAAAACAATTGCACTTTGAATTCGTTGTCTTTTATTTCCTGTTTTAGAACTCTTTAGTTTGGATGCATCCAACCAAACAGGACCTAAGCACCATCGATGCTGGTACTTCCCCCACATCATGACCCCATACATAGACATGCAAACTGACAGGTACTATACATATGCGGTGATGACCGGCTAGAATCATAAGCAACTGCCTAGCTAATTTACATGATAAAGAAGAGAAAAAATACAAATAATTAGCTGGGGCTTTCTCCTTTGAGCCTCTATTTACTTATTTCTTCACGGCAGCTTCAAACCGGCAGATACAGTCATATATATTTCCCTGGACTAACTTTTGGGCTATCGTCTGATTTTTTATCATTGCAAGCTGAGAATAGTAGAAATAAGTTATAGCATATATGCGGAGAAATTAAAGTGTATCCCATGACAGAATGATGGCTAGAATGGGATGCATGTAAGGAATTCAAATTAATCAAGGATAACGTTCCCACTCTCAAAAACATAAGAATCAATTGTATGCAATCTTGAAACAAAACTGCACTGTGAATGTGGGAAATACTTCAGACCAAGTCTAATATTTACCTTCAAGGCATCACATTTGAAACGAGCATTGAAGTTGGTGTGCAGTGATCGTCCCATCCCTTCTATTATAATCTATATCAAGAAAACGTGAATTTCATTTCTCATAGATTGTCAAGTATTGGAATGATCTCATGGAAGAAAAAGATTGACACGAGGCAAAATGGGTAAAAAATTATACCAAGTCTGCATCCTTCGCAACGGCAGCTAATTCTGAGCTAACCTGCCGAAAGTCAATGCATGGACCGCCACAGCCATTTTCAACAACCATCAAGGGAAGAGAGGTAGTTTTTTCATTAGAAACGTCTTGCATATTAACCATAGCATCCACCAACAGTCCCCCAGTTTCAGCAGCTTTCCGTATAATATCACAATGCTATTCACATAAAATTAGCAATAAATCAACAAGAGAAATAAAAAGAAACTATCAATTACTAGTCAATTGAGAGTGAATCTGATGTAACCTTTGCAGCTTCGGCCACTATCTCAGGAAGTTCATCAGCAGTTACATCATTTAAAGCAGGGAATGAATTTGCAACAAGAACAACCTGCATGAATGTTTTTCGCTAACATGAATACTCAACCAAGTGCAGGTTAAAGCACGGCAGATAATGAACAAAAGCCTAAAAATGACCCCCTTGGATCAACTTCTAAAATGTTTTTTGATGCCACCTTTTTTTATTAGGCTGAGACTACTAGGATGGGCATGTTTGATTTGGTTCAGTCGGAACATTAACCATGGAATGAAGAAACCCTGGGAGTTTGAATATTGTCTGTACTTAATCAAACCACCAACTGGTTCCTGAACAATCAAACTGGACCACATTTGTTTCCATTCTAGTTCTTTCCGTTCTCAAATCAGGCAGACATTTTCAGAGGTAGAAAACTTCATTTCCTCGGCAAAAGATGAACATATCCGTCCAAGAAAATTTACTTAAAAGATTAGAATCCTCTCACACATTAACTCAATTTCCACACTACCTAGCACCTTTTCCCAGAAGAATGCATTCATCTAAAGCTCGCTACATAATTATACCGACAGATTTAAACTCCTCTAAACCTGCTATTATGGGTTTCATGTGTCAATATCAACACCCATGGAAATGCAAATTCTAACAAATTTTGGGGAAATCATGTTTTGTTAACGGAAATTTCAGCGAACCACGAAAATTACAAGCATTTTATGAAAAAATTGGCATTCAGCATGAAATTTCAGAATATTGCTATTCGAATATAAAAACATATCTGCAATCAGTTATACATATACAATATATAGATAACAGCCTAAGTTCTCACTTGAAGCCTAAGAAGTTGTAGTCTGTAGGTAGTAACTACTGATGTTACAGAGATAACAAACCTAATCAAAAGAATTACTGAAAATCAGAATAAAATAGGGTAGAATCCATTTTGGTCAATGTAGAATGGCGGGAAAAGTTTATTCTTTCTTAGTGTTAACTCCATTTACATATAGGATACATGGTAAACAGGTAGCCCCTGCTAAATATGGTGGGAGTGGGACTAAACTTAGATATACAGGAAAGAATAACAAAAACATAAAGAAAAATAGTACATATACAAATATATATATCTAAATACTCCCCTCAAGCTGGAAGGTAGAGGTTAATCATGCCAAGCTTGCTGCATCAGTCTTTGATATGTTTCCCAGTAAGAGCCTTTTTGAAGATATTAACAATTTGAAAGGCACAAGATGCGTGGCAATTTGGTTGCTCATAACTGCATCTCACACAAAATGCCAGTCACCTCAATTGTGTTTAGAACTCTTATGGAAAACAGAATTTTGCATTAGGGAAGTATTAGAGAATCGGGTTAATTTAGTTAGTCTGAGTTATTTGAGTCTATTTGTATACGGACGTAGCTGTATCTTGATCCATTAGGGTTCGGTCTAAAGTATGCACACTTCCCCTTCTCCTATATATAGGAGGGGAATTCTGCTTATCTAATATATCGCACAGCCTTCTTTTACTTTACAACAGGCTCATCACATCCTAATCTACCTGAAAATAGGGGTGGCAAATCACAGATATCCATATCCGTTAACCAAGATATCCAAACCGGTCCGTTTAAAATAAAAAATCTGGACATCCGCACCACTTGCGGATGGATGTTCTGGATCCTCTAAGATGGACAACCATGGATGTATGGATAAAATCCACAACCAGTATGTACTGAATTTTTGTTGTTTGGTCCCTGGAGAATAATTTTATGCAAAACACCAAATTTGTTTTTTAATGAAATTTTAATATATCTGGACGACACTGAATTGATGTTAGTTGCAAATAAATTTGAATAAAATTTTAGTTTTATTTCTGGATGACACACATGAATGCAAGCAACCAATTGCTGGACAACACATTAATATTGCTGCTAATTGCAAATAAAAATTAGAATACCACTAAATTTTTATATGCATTGCTGGACGAAACATTACATATTGACCACAAGTTTCAAATGTTTATACAGAACATTGACACAAATTTTCTGATGTTCACACAATGCATATACCACGAGCACGATATCCAGCATCACAGTAAATAATCCAAATGCCCAACATCAGCCGAATACCATACTTTTCATCTACAATTACACGTTTCCTACTGTCCATACACCACAACAGTGAAAAGCATTTAAGTTGAAAACAACTTGAGATTGTTAATTAAAAGATACTGAATGCCTTTAGCAACAGCAACATTATCTTAAGCATTTAAGCACGATCATATTGAGACTATTGGAAAAACGGCAACGCCACTGTAGAAGCAGATTTCTGGTATTATATTTGGAGAAGAAAGAGCTGTATTTGGAGAGCAAGATCTGGAAGTCTCCCTCCGACCACCTCTTATGCTGCACCAATGTCTGCCCCAGAGTGACGGGAGCTAAGCCCAAGAACGCCTTCCTTGCCGGGTTACAGTAGACTGACTTCGAGCTGTGGGCCAGCAGGCCTGTTATCACATCCTCCACTGGGCAATAGACCAACTCTCAGTCTCGTTCCTTCTCGTGTCAGTTTCCCAACCCAGGTCCTCCATTTTGAAGCAGGCACGACTGGATCAGCAGCTGAAACACACGGAGCCGGAGGACGTAGACCCAAGGAGGGGAGAAGGAAGAGTAAAATGCTGAAAATGCAGCAGGGACAGGAGGGTTACCATGTCACCACTGCTGAGAATAGGAAAGGGAACCCCAGTCCGCCGTGATGTGAAGCATGTGCAGCCGGATCAGCACCTGACGATGACTCGTCCTGAGCTTGCTCGGTTCACAATGGTATCTAGTGGTGAGATTCCATCCTGCCTCTCCATCAGCGGAAGCAGGAAGTCGACGGTGGGAGGATGGTGGTGCTGACGAGCTGTGTTGCAGATCTCTTCGCCGAAGACAGATTCCAGTCATTTCCCAACCGGATCCATCAGGGGAGGCATGGAATTGACGGGATCGAAGCCGGGGCGGAGAACGAGATGACGAGGGTTTGCGCTTTTGTCGTGGCATCTGAGAGAGGGAGCGGGGATTTGGTGGAATGGGGTATGGTTAGGTCACTCGAAGAATAGTATAAGATGTGGTCACAACCAAGTCAAGTCATCCAATAAGAAACGGATGACCAATATATAGCGGTTCGGTTCGGTCTAAACGGACCAGATGCGGTTGTTGTGGATTTTTTGCCATCCGTACGGGCCCTGAAGCTGAAGCTTGGGAGAATCCCAAGTCAGCTTGCAAATAGACAGACAAACTAAGGATAAAGAAGTAGAATAAAAAGATAAACCAAGCACATACAAGAATATTTCTTCCCTTCAAGATTGCAATAAAGCACTCATCACTCAAATACTCCCCGTCAAGTAGATAACCCAAAGCAGGTATGGAAGAAGGTCGAATTTGAAGTATGTCCCAAGTCGCAGGTGCAAGACGCAAACATGTAGTAGAAGCTTCTTGATCAAAAGAATGTGGCATCTGGAGTAGTAGTAAACACCAGTAAGAAGGCGTTTGAGTCTTCATTACAGTCGCTATCGTCGCAGTCCAGAGAGTGTTGGTTGTAATAAAGTCCAAAGAGTGTTGGTTCACAGTTATAGAGTCCAGAGAATGTTGGTTCATAGTAGCAAAGTCGAAAGAGTGTTGGTTCACAGTTGTAGAGTCTAGAGAGTGTTGGTTCATAGTAGTAAAGTTCAGAGAGTGTTCATTATAGTTGTAGAGCCCAAAGAGTGATGGTTCACAATTTTCAGAGTGTTGGGTCACAATAGCAAAGTTGAGGTGCAAACAATGAACAAACAAGTAAAGAGTCGATATGCGCAAGGCATGGACAACCTAGAGAGTGTTGGCACATAGTAGAAGAAAGACAACGTGAGCAAGAGACGAACAATGTCAACTTGCAAATAAAGCACAGATAAAAACTAGAAAGTAGAGTCAACATAGATGGATAAAAGACCATCGACTTTAATAAACAAGTAGTAGACCTGAAGCTCCAGATAGTAAACTCTCCAAGAAGCATATAGCAATAAAAGACTTTCATATCAAATATCAATAGTAGAAGTCTACAAACTCTTCAAGAGGAGCATAAAGATCCACAATTATAAATAGATCAACAAGAAGATCCCCATAGGCGGAAGACAAATTTAATTTCCTCTCTTCATCTTGTCTCTCCTCTATATCTCCCCCTCACCCCAACCACAGAAAGAACCAACAGCGGTTGGGGTAGACAATGATAAAGAAACTTTCAGATAAAAATAGGTTGTAGCATCGCCGTGGGGTTTGTGGGGCACGAACCCCCAAATAGGGGGTCCTGCACCCGTGGGCGGGAGTCGAGGGGAGGCCGCTCCTCGGGGGGGTTGGGGATAGAGCCCCCCAAAAAAGGGTCTACAATGATTTTTTCAGAGGAAAATCAAACAAAAAATCTTTCATACAAGCCATTGAGTGGAAAATTAGATAAGAGGAACAATGCCAGGTGCTTGAAACTTGCGCCATATATTAATCTCCTCGAAAATACACCAATAGATAACAGAAAATGCAGATCTTTCTCTAATGCAGCCAAAAGCAATAGGCAACAAGGTAATGGTTGTCAGGAACCCAAGGATTAGCAGTAATACATGATAGTAGTAGGTTGAAAGAAGGCATAACAACAACACACTTGGAGACAACTACAGTGGTAACAACACAACACAAGAAAGGTTGTTAGGAGATGGCATCCATTAGATCAGGATAGAGCAATCTAGGGGTTGACAACGCCTTGCTATTCTATACTTGATAGAACATTCCAGTGTTTATGGGGTAGATCGGCATGGCTTCCCCAACAAATATTATAGGGAACGGGTACACGGTGATCTAGGTGCCGAACTGTTTGTTGGCATAGATACCGTTAGTAATGATATTCCTATATGAGGCATTGAACTTCCTATTGTGATTGTGAATGTTCATGTTGGCGCTGAGATTAGAGACAATGACAGACTACTCGCCAACGATGCTTAAGTGGGCAAAATGCAGAATCGACAACTGGTAGGATGGGGCAAGAGAGGGTTGTGAGTGGTGTAATGGCAGACGGGTAAGCGGCAAGTCAAGATGGTTATCGTGCGACAACATGAGTGGTATTGGGAGGTTGACGACTACGTGTGAAAGGTTGTATTCAACAGTATTAGACAACAACAATATTACAAAGATAGGATTGCAGGAAAAATCAAGGAGAAGAGGTGACAGATCAGCAGAAAGAGGGTATAACGGGATGGTGAGATGGATTGGCATGGAGGGCAGAATATGTTGTTGTGATTAGGTTTGCGGCAGGTGGCAACCAGGTTGTTGTGTGGCAAGTTGGCAACATAGTCTGTGGATGATGAGTTAGGGGGTCGAGATTTGCATCAAGATGGCAGCTAGGTGGCCTCGGAGGTTGGATAGGTGCCTGGCAGGTGGCCACGCCAATAAGGGGTTTCTGCCCACAGGCGGAGAGAAATCTTTCTTTTCTTCTTAACAGTTAGGGTTGGATCACTACTATGATACCATGTTGTAAAGTAACGAAGGCTCTATGATATATTTGATAAGAGGAATCCCCCTCATATATATAGGAGAAGGGGAAGGGTACAGACTTTAGACTAAACCCTAATGGGCCAAGACATAGTTGGGCCCATGGTACTAAATGTCGTCGACATGGGGCGAAATTTCGCCGATAATGTCCATGTCGATAGCTGGCGACATCGAATCCACGTAAACATCCTCCCATTCCACAATATCCTCGACATTTCGTCAAAGTTGTCGACATTTCCCCATATGTCGACGAAGTTGACCAAGTCCATTCAAAAATTCCACAATGTCCTCGACATATGTCGAAGTCGTCGAAGTTGGCTGTCAAATAAGAAAAGACAACTAATCGTTGTATTAGATAGGACAAACCCTGCTCCTATAAATAGGAGAACAGGGAAGCGTACAAGACATAAGACAACCCTAATGGGCCAAGACGTACTTGGGCCCATAATACAAAACACTTAACAACATAAATAAATGGACTCTCTAACACTCCCCATCAAGCTGAAGTTGGGAGAATCCCAAATCAGCTTGCAAATAGAGAGTCAAACACAGAAACAAAACAAAAAAAGATAAACCAAGCCCATATAAAATTTTTCTCCTCCTCAATATTACATTAAAACACTCAAACACTCAGACACTCCCCCTCAAGTAGATACTCCAAGCAAGCAGGTAGGTCGCAGAAGCTTCTCGATCATCTGGAGTAGAAATAAGCAGCATCACAATCATCTAGAGCAAAAGATAAAATAGCTGATAGGCATCAGGTCTTCATCAAAGTCGTCGGCGTAGTAGCCAGAGAGTGCTGGGTCACAGTGGCAGAGCAGCAAAGCCCAGAGAGTGTTGGATCACAGTAGCAGTAGTAGTCAACGTACAAATAAAGTACGGACGGGTCAACGTGCGAAACAGAGCACGGACGAGCCAGAGAGTGCTGGTACACAGAAGTAGAGAGTCGATGTGCAAACAAGGCACAGACATGCCAGAGAGTGCTGGCGCACAACAGCAAAAGTTGACAATATAGGCAGATAGAAGGCCAGTGTACAAAGTAGCAAGCAAATAAATAATTCCAGTAGATGAAGCTCCATGTAAAGTCAGCAACAAATGTCTTCATCATCTTCCCTCTTCACACAATATCCATTACAATAGCAGACGTCAAGGTCCAGAGAGTGCTGGTCCACAGTAGAAAGTCAACGTGCAAATAAAGCACGGACAACAGAAAGTGCAAAAGCACAAAGCAGCAAACAAAATGTGCTAATCATAGTACAAGTAGTAAGAAAGGCGTTTGAATATGTAACTTCATAGCAGCAGTCGAGGTAGATGATGAATAAGCAATGATAGCAGCAAAAGCACCAAATAGCAGCAACCAAGAAGATCCATAAAACAACAATTGAAGTGGCATGAATATCCATATAGATAGCAGCAGAAAGCACCACATAGCAGCAACATGAAAATCCATATAGATAGCAACATATATATATATCTTCTTCTCTTTCTTCATCACTCTTCCATCTCATCTCTTCCTCTATTTCCCCCCCCCTCACACCAACCACGGAAGGAAACAAGAGTGGTTGGGGTGGACAATGGTAAAGAAACTCCCCAGAAAAAATAAGTCACAGAACTGCTGGGGGTTTGGGGGGCGCGACCCCCCAATTAGAGATAAAATCAAGCACAAATCTTCATAAACATTAATGATATTACGGATAAAATCCATCCAAATTTGCTCTAGCCAGTTCAAGAAATTTGATGTCAACTCACAAGCTGCAAATCACAAGCTTGGCTAGAGATTCCAGTTGTGGCAGCAACAAGGGAGTCTGACGACCAACGACGAGTGTAGCAAGGTGGCGGAGCGACATGGGCGCATCAAGTAGGGCAACAGGCAGCAACAGACTCGGACAACGGCAGAATGCATGGGCAGCGGCGACATGAGGGGGGAACCAGCAGGGCTGGCAGCACGACGGCAGCAAGGCTGCTTGGCGCCGACAAGGGGCAAGGGCGACGAAGCAGCAACAGGCAGTAGACGGAGCAGCAACAAGGACAATGCATGGAACAACATCAGCGGCAAAGGGCAACAGCGGCACAGACGGACGCAGGGCAGTAGCAGGTTAGAGGTGACGGTGACAAGAACGACAGTGGGTAGCAGGGTTGGTAGCCACGGCAGCGTGCAGGGAGTAGGGTGATCGACGGCTGGGCAATAGGCAACAGATCTGGCGGTCGATAGTAAGAGCGTAAAGGAACAAGGAAGAAGACAGGGAACTAGGAAGGAATTCCCTGCGGGCAGCCAAGCACCGCCAAGGGCGGCGGCCACCCGCAGGGGGGGGGCGCCCCTTTGGTTCTTGCTCTCTCTCACGTAGGGCTTTTGGTCCCTAGGACGGCTACTCTAATACAATGTCAAATAAGAAAAGACAGCTAATCGTTATATTAGATAGGAGAAACCCTGCTCCTATAAATAGGAGAACAGGGAAGCGTACAAGACATAAGACAACCCTAATGGGCCAAGACGTACTTGGGCACATAATACAAAACACTTAACATAAATAAACGGACTCTCTAACAGCGACATTCTTCTGGTGTTTTGTGGAGTTTGTTGTGTGAGGGGGGAAAGTGTTGGAGCTTGAGGTAAGATGATTTTGATGTTATTTTTTATTATTTTAAGCTAATAGTAATAGACCTACCCCCTCTCTGTTAAATCTACCATAAATTTATACCATTTTATGTAGTTTGTTTATAGTCACAAACTTTCTATATGGAAAAACTTTGTAGTTCAACGACGACTATTTGTAATCATGTATTTATCTACATATGTAAACCTATATGGATGGCTATATGTAAACATATATTGTGTTTTTTAGCTAGATTTGATAGAATTTGTCAATTTTCATCACAAAATGACTATTTTTAGCTTAATTTTTGTCGAAGTTGCATCGAAGTTTGGCTGTAAAAATCCTCGACATTTTCACAAACTTCCATGTCCACACATGTCGAAGTCGACTCGAAGTCGAAGTCATGTTCCATGGTTGGGCCCATATACATATAAACTCAAATAACTTAGTAACCTAAATTAACCAGACTCTCTAATAAAGTAGACGATGTCAAATTGACGAGTACCCATGAACTAGCTGAGAACTCGTATTACAAAGGAAATATATATATATATATAAACTACTCAATCAATCATTTGTAGAAAAGTTTCTCTTTCAATAATTTAGACAACATACAATAATAATTTTGATCCGTTGGTGAAACCAAAGGCCGACAATCAAGCATCCCAATTTCATCCAAAAGTAACAAAGTGTACTTCTATTAGAACAAAAATAATCCACTCTTGCTGGTCGATGCATCTATCCCAAGAAAATACTAGGTCCGAGACGATAGAATGAAATAAAAGATGTTGTTTGGCTTTATCATCATAATTGTAACACTTCCAAATGATATCACCAACATAGGCGAGTAGAAACATAATGCACACCTAAGACTTCTTTGAAAGAATAAAAATGGTCACAGTAAGACTGAACAAAGGCAAATCTGCCTAACATGTGAGATAATTTTCAAACCATGCCAAAGGGCTATGTTTGAGTCCATATATAGCTTTTTGCAGCATACATACTTTCCCTTACTCCCTCTCAATATCTGCCTCTAAGAAATTACAGGACACAAGTGTCGCACAACAATGATGAGTAGGTGCGGTGAACTTTGTCGTGGAAGAATAAATATAAGGTGTATATGTAACATGTGAACTACAATATCTGGCACAAGAACGTGCTTGTTTATGTAGGGAACTAGGTAAATCAAGATGGGAAGTTTCTCTAGTGTCCTTAGGAGGATCTACAGACACATATAAATCGATAGAAAGGGATAATTCAGTAGGCATATGTTTCCATTGACGCTTATAGACTTGAAGGGGAGTGGTGGTATCTTTTTTTTTTTGAAGGGGAGTGGTGGTATCAGTGGTGAAGGAATTAGTTAGCACACGGGAGGGGAAAAGTACACTATTTTTTGTTAATGAAACTTTTTACTAAGAATAGAGAAGTAGGAGTTGTCATCAAAGAGGTTACATCTGCATTGTGACATAGACATGTTGCATGATAGGATCTAAATATTTTTATCCTTCTTGTATTCGGGAGTGCCAACTAGCATGAGGTAAGATTTTATCTAGTTTTAGTTGGTAATTGCGGACATTGCATAGGCAACCAAAATTTTTGGGTGGAAGACTTAAAGGAAGGTTCACATGGGCAAAGTAGGTTATAGGAAATGACATTTTGGAGGATGAAGTCTCATTTAGTAAGATAGTTGGTTGTACAAATGAGATCAAGCCAATTGTTTTTACAAACTTGCATTTCAATGATAAGAGTTTGGGAAACATCAAGAAAATGACTATTTTGTGTTCAACGACACCATTTTTTGTGCTTATAGGCACAAGAAGTTTGATGCAAGATCCGTCTAAAAGGACAAATTGTCTAAAATGCATGTTGCATGAACTTATTTGTATTGTCAATGTGGATGGTTTTAGGAGTGAACAAAAATGATTGATTCATTCAAAAAGATTGAGATAACATTAATGTTTTTAGCGCGTTCTTTGATTAAATAATCCCAAGTCGCGCACGACCAATCATAAACTAAAGGCACAAAATACCTTATTCATGAACAAGTAGGTATATGACATGGGCTCCATATATCAAAATGGACCAAACAAAAAAGATTGATATCTTAATATGAAGATGACTACGAAACATTAGTCGGTGGTGTCTGCCTCGCTAACAAGACTGGCACTCATTGGACTCCAACACAAAATTTGGAACCAAAAACTGGAACTTCTTTGAGGAAGAATGCACTAAGCTAAGATGCCATTAATAAAGAGAAGTGGAACATTGAGCCACAAGAGCCAAAGAGAAGTTGATGACTGCAAGTAGTACAGTCTGTCACCATCTTCGTATCCACCACCAATCGTCCTCCTTATCTTGATATGACGTAGATCAATAGAACAAGAACAAAAGAGGGCTATCAGGAATAGACTGGACCAGTCAGTTCGATTGGTTGAACCACAAACATCTGGCCCTAGTGGTTCAGTTCATCTAGAAACCTGAAGAAAAAGTTGACCCAGCCAAAAAAAGTGTATAGGTTTGTTCAATCAATCGATTTTCTACTAGAATTTTTTAGCCCCTCATGTGTTGTTCACATGTTGTTTTAACAAGGTAAAAAGCCCTCAACCTCCAACCTAGCGATATAACATGTTCCAAAGTCTCTCCCCTCTCCCCCTTAGCCCTAGAAGTAGGTCTACCACCCGCTCTTCCTCCTCTACTCTTATTTGTCCGCTACTCCCCTTTCTTCTTATCTTCCTCATCAGTCACAGCAGTACCTATGGAGCCCAACTCCCTTTGTGTTGTTGCTCAACTCTGCATGTGCACTGCTATAGTTGTGTTGTTATACCACTGCTTATATCTAGTGTTCATTTACTAAAGCTAAGATTGGTTTTTCTTTTGACTATCCTCTAATGTTAACTGCTATCAGCCCATATCTTTTTGTCTACTTGGTCTCTACTTGGCTGATGTTTACATGGCTAGATTTTAAATTCTCAATTGCATATTAGTAGAGTAATACCATTATGGTTCTTTAATGTTACAATGGGTTTCCATTCTTCATTCTTTTACTAGCAATGCTAGTGTATTGCTTCGTTTGGTTTCTGAAAGTATTGTAGATTTCATATGGGTATATGTTTGTCCTCCAAACAGTAGTACAGAATCATCTCCTAATATTGAAGTCAGAGCTGGCATATGCCAAACATTCATACCCCCCGAAGCCCCAGGCATAAGACCTGGCCCAACTCTGAGTGAGAAAGATAGCACGACTGCGTTTCAATAGTGGAATCACGTGTGTCATGTTGATGGCATTATGGCACCGGTTGAATTGATCCAACCACTGGTTGAACCATTGAACCAAGAACCAAGGGCCTAGCCAGTTTGTTGACTGGCTTAGTTTCAAAAAGGTTATGCTACAGTTCAAAGATTTAGTAAGTTTGCCAAAAGAAACCAAAATTCAATAGAAACTTGGGTACATATAGGACAGAGTAACACTATGTGGTTTGTGCCTTGACCCTTATCCGCCTCATCAGTCACACCAGTTCCTATGGAGGCCAACTCCCTTTGTGTTGTAGCTCATGTCTGCTTGAGCACAACTTCTATTGCGTTGTTATACCACTGCTTATGTGTCTATCTACTTGAGATTGGTTCTTCTGCTTTTGACTATCCCCTAATGTGAACAACTATTACCCTATTAATTTTGTCTAATGGGTCTCTTTTTGGCTAATGTCTGACAAGTTTTAAAATCACAATTGTATATTAGTAGAGCAATACCATTGTGGTTGCTCAATGTTGCAATAGGTTTCCATTCTTCATTTCTTTACTAGCAATGCTAGTTTACTACTTTGTTTGGTTTTTGAAAGTATTGTAGATTTCATACTAGTAAATGTTTGACCCTCCTGTTCATGCGGATGGCACCAGTTCAATTGATCCACTTGTTGAACCAGTGAACCAAGAACCAATGGCCTAACGGGCTTGCTCAAGGTTTGGTTTCAAAAACCTTGGCTAAAAGGTTATGTTATAGTTCAAGGACATAGTAAGCTTCCAGATGGAAACCAAATTCAACGGAAACTTGGGTACAAATAAGACAAAGTTAAGAGATGTGAGTTGTGCCTCAACATTCAAACACTAGATACATCAAAGGTAGATCCATCAACCACCGCACAAGAGGACAAGAAGACAGGTTCAACATGGTTTTAAAAAAAAATATGTGGTGTACAGGCATAGAGGCCACCCAATAGAGTTTATAGGAGAGTATGCAATTTTTGGGTCTTTATATAAATTATGTATATATAAAATAAAGTATATATTGTGTAAAATATATATATTTCAATTATAAGATATACATTATGTATATTTAGAAGTGTTTATAAAAATCTTGAAGTATGATATATTGAGTTATCTATATATGTGTCTTCATATATGTAGATACTTTGAACAAGCTGTATTGAAAAATAAATGTCTACGGAATCTTAATCCAAAAAGCAGCTGCATATGCCCGCATATACCCGCACATGGCCGCATATACGCCCACTAGTCGCATATTGGGCCGTGTGGACATATGCGGTGCGGCCAGTGGGCCGAACCGCATAAGTGACCACATTTGTGGTCACACATGCCGCTTTTTGAAACACTAGGTGTAAGATTTGAAAACGAACATTTACTCATAGTTTAAGATTTCCACTTCGACATCATTTTTGACCGCTCAGAAATAGAAATGTATAGAAATTTTGAAGGAAATTAGACATTTACGCTCCTGTCGACACAAGATTTTGACAACCAAATAAAGGAATTAAGTCACGAAATTTTACCAGAGTATCTATAGTTCTACACATATAAATATACCTAATTATGTAAGTTATCATATGTTAGTATTGGGTAGGGGCTACTACATGTGTGAGTGAAAAGATACAAAACTGTTTAGATGGAGACTTTGATGACAAATTCAACAACATAAAGGAATTGGTTTATAGAAATTTTCAAGCTAAATCTTACTACAAATTAGTTTATAGAGCACCCTTCCCCCTACCAACTCGGGAAGCTCCACCGTTACTGTCACTAGAAGATGCCATCTCTAAAAAATTTAATGTCAAGAAACAATGATCACCACGTTAATGGTCAATTTCAATTGATACTATATAGCTTATGCTATATATCATCAAAAAGTGAAAATACTAAAATTATTCTCAATCTAGGTCTGAATTTATTCATAAATATGTGCAATATACTAAAATGAGTTGATGTTAATAGTCTAATATGGATATATCAATTGAATACATTTAATTATATATTGTTCCCACCACTAGTTGAAATTTGATGTATATAACTTAACATCACACGTAATGATTTTAAGAATTTTCAGTTTTTTATTTTATTTTGAGGTCTAAAATTATATATTAATTAGATGAATGTAATGTATGTTTGTGGCTATTTTCCTTTGACCAAGTTTTCTTAGATGAGTGACTCCAAGATTGTCTAGGATCTAGGTCTGGTACGTGGAAATATTCTCTTGATAATTGTCTAGTCCATTTGGACTAGGCAGGATATAGATTCTCTTAAATACATTTGATATTGTGCAATACTTGCTTGGCATATTCTATTGGTTAAAATATATGCTCCCTATGATTAGCTTTCGATATGTATATACATTTTCTTGCAAGAACCTGAACATAAATGAGATTATCCATCATACATTATTGATGGTACATCTACTGAAAAGTGTGGTAACCATTTGTTGTTGATAATGATACTGAGGCCTTTCCCTTCATCTGATAGGTGCCTGGGTTAAGTGGCATCTAAGGTCCTTTCCTTCACGGGAAGGGTGTTGGGTTAAGTGGCCATGTATTGACACTTCGAATCAATATAAATAATGATATTGAAAGTATAATGAAAAAATATCTTACAACGTGTATTTTCATTTATCAATGAAAATGTTCTGATAGTTGTCTCATTTTGTTATCTTGCACTATTAAGCTAAAGTTCATATTGTGCATTTATGTTTCCGTACATTTGTAGCTATGTCCTTATGAGCACCATGTACTCAGCACCCTTGTGTTGACCCTCTTTACCTTTTTGATGTTGTTAAGTTCATATAGTCGGATTCAGAAATGAAGCTATGGATGTTGTGAGCAAGTGTTAGATGGAAAGTTATTGTAGATCCTGTAAAGTATCGTACATGATTGGTTACCGATTTACCTTTAATATGTAATCAAGTTTTGTAATAACGTCATGTAATTTTGCATATATTTGTGCATTGGTATTGTTTGGTGGATTTTGTGGTTGTTCAAGTGTACACCCAGTATTCCGTTGTGCGAAACTTTGATATTAATAGATAATTATTTGGGTTGTTCTCTCTTGGTTCGTCTGGATTGGGAAGGAAAAGCCTGGGGTGTTACTGTGTGCGTGTTTGTCTGCTTATTTTCTAGATATTCTCATATATGAAACAAAGAAGTTTGGACTGGATAATATACCAGTATGGGCATTAGGCTTCCAGTTTATGGCCCCGTTCTAGTTAAATGGAGCTTTGGATCAATACACAGTCAGCCTAACCAAATCTAATGTGGACAACATAGTCAACTAATTAACTGTCTGATCAAATAAAAGAGGGCTGGCGGTATGTTGACATGACATGGATACACGGCCCCGACATAGTAGGGATTGAAACTTGGATGATGACTAACCGACCGACCAGAACTTAACCTGAAGTGAACCTAATTGGAATGTTCAAACCTAATGTCCACATGAACTTCATATGATTTTGAAGAATCAAGGTAGTGGAGTCTTAACACATTCGTTTAAACTATAGCCCCCAAACTCGGTTATTTTCTCAATAGAAATAGGTTGAATTTTTAGGCTTGGACAGTTGACGACGGTAGATACAAATCATATGGTCAAGGATTGCATCTCACAGTGGTGACAGATAGCTTACTGGGACTTTGAATGCAAATGTATTTCAAGTATAATAAACAATTTGACTAATGTCTGACATAAACATAGGACCTGGCTCTCATAGTCATGCCATACCTCAGTTCCTCGGCGAAGAAGTTCTCGTGCAAGTGGAAGCATTCCCAAAACAACATCTGCACCTGAATTATCAACAAAAAGCAGTGCCCTTCTGTAAGGACAAGATTTGTGCTCTGCAGATCCAAGCATTCGTTTCTTGAACAAATCAAAATCATCCACCTGTATAAAGAAAATAATACATAAGCAAAATAGACACAAGAACAAGAGGGAAATATACTTTTTGATGAGCTACGTTAAAAACTTTTAGATTTAGCTGATTTGTGAAACAGGTTCTTATCTATCAACTGCCTTGTACGATCATCAAATCCCCAGATCTAAGGGTAGAATGAAGCTAGTAATTCTAAAACTTCACCTCGTAGTATGTTCCCAAAGGTTTCTATATATTATGTCAACATACTTCGATGCGAGTGTGACTTTTAGATTTCTTTTACTTTTAGCATTCTTGACATGTACTGTGAAGTTTTTCCAACTTCTTCAGTTAATTAGAACAACTTGTATAGGAATCAACCCATTGATCTGTAAACATACAGGATAAGTTTCCAAATGAATTCATTTAATAAGAGACTTTCAGATGGTTTGGATTCTTGAGAAGAGTTATGATACAGAACTCAAGGTCTGACAAGTTGTATACGGTGCAACATGGTGCACAAAACACTGCATTGTAGCATGGGGAGTTCAGAATCCATGAGTTATGCATGAGATCCTCATTATAGATGTTGAAAGGTCCCAGGTACACTTATTTGGTTCAAAAATCTCTTTAAGTGCTTATTTCAGAGAGCCACATTTGTATATAGCTCGTCCAAACCTCTAGTGCTTTCACTCAAGTTTCTCGGGTGTTATTAGTCATTGAGCCCAAGAGTAACATTGGCACTGTCCATGACCTCCACTTGAACCTGGAATCTAAGTAGATCCAGTCGTGTGTAGCAACCCTCCTAATCTCATTCCCCCATATGCTAACGCAACAGCCATGCAGTGATATCAGAGCAGACCATCTGTCTTTAACAAATTTAGATTCTCAATTACATATTTTTTAGATTGTCCAAAAGTTGTGATGTATGTCAGTTTGGAATGCCCCTCATTTGTTTAACCCTCATCACATCAGGAAAACATTGTGCGGTTTATTTAGATAGCTTCAGTTAAAATTTTAGCTTATATGAATTTTGCAAGCTCATTACATCAGTTGATGGCCATCTCATGTTTGTTGTTTATGATGTTTCAGATTCTCAAGTTGAAGTTCCACGTTTATCAAGAATAAAAGGCAATAGAAGTGCAAATTCAATCATAGTTTTCATTCAACTAATAGACTAGGCTTTGGGCTGAGTTGTCCAAAATTATCATTCTACTCTGGAGATATCTAATGGAATATGATGCATCAACATATCAAAATATTTGAGCCATTGGCTCATCTAGCTAAACATGAATTGAGCACACCTCTTCTACGATAAGGTTTCTGAAAATAATATCATGTGAAAATATCCTCCTAGGCCCAAATTTATATATCGGTGGCCATTCATTCTTGTTGGCATCAAAAGTCCCATCTCAACTTTAGTCTCATTCAAGCATTCTCTTAAGGTGTTTATTCTGGCATATATTAATTCAGTTGTATTTGCATTACAAATAAGAGCTTTATCGCCTCTCCAGTATCTTATATTTACAAAAGTTCATTCTGTATCTTACAAGTTATCATCTGCACGTTGCTTTGTGGCATCCACGTCTACATAGTATCAGAGATGTAGATGTGGATGCCACAAAGCAACGTGCAATGCAGCTTGCGTGAGGATTCATGACCCCTCACCCTTTTATTAATAGAAACTTGGAGAAATTACAATGAGGTCCAACAATATTTAGAAATTACAAATAATAGAATATAAAGAGATATATTAACACTCCCCCTCAAGCTGGAGCGTACACATCGTGTATGCCCAGCTTGTTGCAAAAGTTCTGAAATGTTGTTGGACTCAAATGGCTTTGTGAGGACATCTGCAAGTTGATCTTCAGATTTGACGTGCGGGGTCACAACAGTGTCACTCTTGATCTGAGATCTCTGATGAAGTGGCAGTCAACCTCTATATGCTCAGTGCGTTCATGGAAGACTGGATTCTTGGCAATGTAGATAGCAGCCTGATTGTCACATCTGAGCTCTATGGGAGACGAAACAAGAATCTTTAACTCAGAAAGCACAGATTGAACCCACTGCAACTCACAACAGGCATGAGCCATTGCTTGATATTCAACCTCCGTGCTTGATCTAGCCACAACATTCTACTTTTTGCTTTTCCAAGTGATAAGGTAATTTCCTAGAAACGTGCAATACCCAGAAGTGGCGACGGAAAGGAGGGGGGGGGGGGGGCAGCGCAGGGGTGGGTGGCGGCTAGAGCACCTGCTCTGATACCATCTTGATTTGTCTGTAAGGGTTAGGTGCACAATGTGTGTACCCCGTATATTTATAGAAAGAACAATTACATATAGGTCCACATAGAATAGGGAAATAACAAGTGAATATAAAGAGCTAAATAAAAACACTATTTAACAGAGATAATCTATAGAATAAGTAAACAAGAAGCCAAATAATTGGCAAAATACACTATAGAAAGAACTAAGCATGTTAAAATAACTTACGCGCCAAGGCCTTTTCATTTTATTGCGACTCATGCGATAGATCTCAATAATAGTTCCCTTGCGATACAAATCTACACAAGCACGAGATCCCCAATCAAATATATTTGCAGCAAGAACACCTTCAATGAGTGCAAGTAGTCTCTCATCCTGCACACATGAATTGTTGTATCAGCATCAATTGTGCCCGATGTATATATATTATTTACAAAGCTATCTTGCAATTCATATCAAAAGTAAGAGATAGATACCAATTGTTAGACAAACTTTATGTCAATTCTATAGTTGCACTTAAAGGTCGTTGTTTGGCCAAGATTAAATAATTGTTGCACGAACTATAGTTTGAGCAAGAAAAGAACGGACATGACTAAAATTCGCTACCTTGGCTAAATAAACAGACATTTGTGAATTAAAGGAATTTATTATAGGCAGATTGTGAAAAAAAGATCACATATTATGCATCTATCCTATGAATCCAGTCTCATTGCCAGCATAACAATGTCATTTGTTAGAATAATAAGTATTTTATTCATTATTATTTATTATATTCCTTTGTGTATATGAGATTAGTCACATACTGCTTAATTGGGTTATTGCCCACCTAGGAAGCACAGATACGGATACGGGTACGGGTACGGGGATACGACAATTTTCAAAAATATAGGATACAGGTATGACATGGATACGAAAATAAATTAATATTTATTTTAATATTTTTAAAAATAACCAATATATTTATTTTAAAAATAGATGAAGACAATCAAATTTCATTCAAAAATCACAATATTTCTAAAGAAAATGAAAACCAATACCATAATATCAAACAATGATTTAAAAAGAGGTCTTTCATTCATATTAATGTGAGACAAAAGTTACAAAAAGACATGATAATATCATATTCTAAACCTTTCACATTTCATGTATCATGTAATGTTGTGTTGCAAAGTGAGTTGTGTCACTTGTGATACTCAATTATCTTCTCTCATGTATGGCTAGCTACTATGAAGCACGGATATAGATACAGAAATGGATACGAGTACGGGTACAGTACGGGGATACAACAATTTTCGAAAATATAAGATACAGGTACAACATGGATACAACAGTTTTTTTAATATTTATTTTAAATTGTTAACAGAAAATACCAGTTTCATTCTCAAATCACAATACAATAGGGGGAGTCTAGAGTTGGAAGTCACATGGTTTTAGGATTTTGAGGGATCACACGAGTGGGGTGCTCTCTTGGCTGCTAAATGGATTGGTTGTATCATGGCTGCATTGAGGTCATATCCTATTAATACAAAAAGGAATACGACTTAAGAAGTATTTGGTATGTATTAGAGAGTATCTAGGGAGTATTAGTATCATATATTTATTCAGTACTGGTAGGACACCTATTTTAGAGTATCGGTGCTTCATAGGGGGGGACACAAGGATGGGGATGCAATGATTATCTTCAAAGGAGATGAAATAGATATTGTCTAGATATAAATCCAGAATAAATCACAATGGATTTAGTCACCAAAACAAGAGGCATGTTAACCCAACGATACTAAATTGAAGCCTTTCATAGAATATGGAGGGCATCAACGTGCATAAAACTTGCACCTTAGCATGGAAAGCATCCGCAAGTACCATGTAAAGGTGAATGAATTGGTTTCCAATAAAGAACAAACAAAAATCTAGATTACATATGGAAGTTCTTTAAAAAGTGAAATCCCAAAAAACAAAGGAGGTACAAACAATAAAGAGAAGAAGGAAGATTGGCATTTAGCAAGAGGAATGGTGACTAACCTTGAACTACTTCAAGGAAGCAGCTGTGACAGCCTTGATGCAAGCTACCACTTAGTAGAGAGGGTTGAGACATAAGTTGGTGTCAAATGCTAATCAAGCAATGTCATGCCCAGATTTTTTTTCTAGTTTTTACCGACTGGATACGGCCTGGATACGGATTAGGAGTATCTGATACGTATCCAGGAGTATCCACAGAGTATTGGTATCTGATATGTATCGGATATGGGTACGGCACCTGTTTTGGAGTATACATGCTTCATAGTTGGCCACCAGCCAAGTCCATACATATAAGTGTGCCATGTGAATATAAAGACAAGTTGCTCTGCCTAATTATCTTTATGTCAACATGGTATTAGAGCAGGTGTTGCCCTAATTCCATAAGAGTCTCTCGGCAGCTGCCACCATCAAGAAGTCATTTCGACAGCCATCATCGTCTTCTCTTCTTTGAGTTGTCACGGTGGAAATCATCTCCATCGTAGTCATCTTCGCTTCGTTGATTTGTCACGGTGGAAATCATCTCCAACATCGTTGTCTTCACTTCTTTACGGTGGAAGTCATCTCCACCGTCGTTGTCTTCCTTATAGTAGTGGAAATCATCTCCACTCGGATCTCCAGATTGGTATCTCTATCGTGGTGGAAGTCATTTCCATCACCCAGATCCGGATCGTCGGCTCCATTGTAGTGGAAGTCATCTCCATCATCTAGATCAGATCTAGATTGCCATCTCTATTGTGGTATAAGTCATCTCGATCACCCGGATCATCGTCTTCCTTATCTGGATCATCTCCCTTCTCTCCTCCACATCTTTATCAAGGAGGCTTATTTCTAGAAGAGGGGGTCATTCTTGAAACTAGGGTTAAACCAAGGAATTAAACTTCTTTGAAGTTGGGCGAAACTTCCCTGAAGTTTCCAACTTCCACCCAAGCGATGTCGAAACACCACTATGTCGATTTGGTCTAAACTTCAGACCGAAGTTTCCCCCTTGTCGACGAAGTTGGATTTTTATAGTGTATTTTCATCCCAACATCCTTGAAGTTGTCGATGTTTCCCAAAGTTGGCGATGTTGGGGCAAAGTTGATACGACCCAGAATATTTGTCCTAACTAGTGCCCTAAAGGCCATATAAGGCATAAGTGGCGCCTCCAACCATCTTTACAACTTCTAATATCAATCCCTATGTTTGTTGGTTGCCACTATTTTCTAGAGAAGATGTTGTAACTACTATTTGACTCCATATTGTATGGAGGAGATGCACTTCTATATTTGTATTACACATTTAAACCTTGCAACTATAAATGCACATTGCATTATCGACCTACGAAGGGTTATAGAGTCATGAATCATGTTTTTGTGTTAAATTAACATATGTAAGATAGGGTATAGCATAATTAGAAGTTTTTCATCGAAGTTTTCTTCAAATTCACATCATTTTCTTCAAAAAATGGCATCGAAGTTTATCAAAGTTTGCGTCCAAACTTCCTTGAAGTTTCCACAAACTTCACTTCCACACCTAGCGAAGTCGACACAAAGTCAAAGTCTTGCACCATGGGTTAAACATGTCTAAATGTTTTTCGCACAGATCTGCCCCGGTGGCCCCGAACACGCCGTGTTCCATATCCTACACACTATATCTGTGTTCCATATCCTACACACTGTGTCTGTGTGCTTCATCAGGAAGCGCAAGGTTTCTCATCCAGAAAAGAAACTACACGTCGTGTTGGTGGAAAGCGATTTTATGCCTGCATGCCGTGTTGCATTCAAAAACATTGTGTCTTCAACAATTTGTTCTTCAATCCCTTCAACACTACAGATCGTGTATATTCCTACATGTCGTGTAAATAATATGTTGTCATCATGTCTAAAGAAGACGTGAAGGTATCAATGGTCCCTCTCCTTGTTTGTCTATCAAGTTATCACCACTCGAAAACTCAATGAAAAGAACTTCACTCAATGGAGTCGCTCAGTCAAGATTTGCTTAAAAGGCCAAGGATAGTATAAAAACCTCAAAGAAGGTCCTCCAAAAGATGAAACTTTAGAGCAACGGGAGCAATCCGATGCAAATATTTTGTCTATTTTGTGGAATTCCATGGAGGCTCATGCCGCTGACTTCACCAGCCACTTTGAGAAATGCAAGGAGGTCTAGGGTCATCCCAATCTCATGTATGAATCAAATATCTCGTGTATGTATGAGATGACTGTGGAGATGTATAACCTTCAACAAGATGATAAGTCTCTAACTCAATACTTAGGAAAGTAGCCAGAATCACTCATGATCTTCATTCTTTACTTCCATTGACTGGGGATCTCAAGGAACTACAAAAATAGAGAGATCAGATGACGGCAATCAAATTCCTATCTAGTCTCCGACGTGAATATGAAGGAGTGCATAGTCAAATCCTTACTAAATTTGAACTTCATAAATACACGGAAGCATATCATCGAGTCTCCCGTGCCTCTGTAGATCACGTCCCACACACCTCTTCTGATAAATCCTCCATGGTTGCTGCCACAAATTGTCATACCAACATCGGTTTCACTACTCATGGAAGAGGACGAGGAGGACGAGGAGGCCGTGGAGGCAGATCTCGTGGAGGATGAGGCCACCCGAAATGCAACCATTATGGAAAGATGGGGCACTACAAAGAAACATTCTATGAGATCCGTGGATACCTTCAAGAACCCCATCTATGAATATCCACTGAAAACACTCCAGGAGATACCACCCGCCAAATTCAGCAATCTGATGATGAGTAAAATCAGTTCTGCCAGTACAGAGGCGTCCCTACAAGCCTCATCATCTGTTGCAGCTATGGCTTCCTTTGTCCAACATCTTAGTGATCCTGGTGATCATACTGCATGCATATCTCAAGCTTCTTATACAGGTTCATCTTCTAGGGTTCATGACTCGGGTGCAATAGATCACATTACAGGTACAACCAACCTTATTTCTATATTTGTCCACCATCAAATCATCACTACCAACAGTCACTATTGCCAATGGTTCTAAAGTACATGAACAAGGCACAAGAACCATTGACCCTTACCTACCATCACAGTACCATCAACCTTACTTGTTCTTGAGTTTCCCTTTAATTTAATTTCGATAAGCACGTGAACTTGTTCTCTTCAAGCCTCAGTTACATTAAACCTTGATGATTGTGTTATACAGGGTCTCCAGACAAATCAAGTGATTGGTGGTGAGTATGAATTTGCCAGGCCTCTACTATCTCGGTCTGACTTTGAAAGCGTGTGTAGTAGCAGCTACTCTTCATATCCATAGTCGGCTTGAGCACAAGTTTCTGGAGAAACTCAGGATTCTTCATCCTCAGCTATATAGTCTTGGTAAATTAGAATGTGAGTCATGTCAGTTAGGAAAGCATCATCGATCCAACCTTAAAGCTAAGGATCAGATGAGTGCTAAGACGCAGTTTCAGATTATTCATTCTTATGTTTGGGGATCGTGTCGGGTTCCTTCAAAACTTGGTCATAAGTATTTCGTTTCCTTTATTGATGACTTTTCTAGAGTCACATGGTTATTTTACAAGAACTGAGAATTAGGGTGTTGCAATGTGCAACGTGTGAGAGGAGCAATGGCTGCAATGCGCTACCTCTCCTTTTATCAATAAAACAACTGGAAAAGTTACATAAGAGTCCAAAAGTAAAGATAAATAACATAATAAAATACTAGGGATATAAAACACTTATATTAACACTCCCCCTCAAGCTGGAGTGCACACATCATGTATGTCCAGCTTGTGACTAAGACTCTAAAACATTGTTGGACACAGTGGCTTTGTAAGAACATCAGCAAGTTGGTCTTCAGATCTGACATGAGGAGTCACGATTTTCCCATTCTTGATTTGATCTCTAATAAAATGACAATCAACTTCTATAAGTTTTGTGCGCTCATGGAAAACTGGATTTTTGGCAATACAGATAGAAGCTTGATTATCACATCTAAGCTCTACAGGAGACATCATAGGAATTTGCGATTCAGAGAGCGCAGATTGGACCCACTGTAACTCACAACAGGCATGAGCCATTGCTCTATACTCAGCTTCCGTGCTAGAACGAGCTACAACATTCTGCTTCTTGCTTTTCCAAGCGATAAGATGATTTCCTAGAAAGGTGCAATACCCATATGTAGACCTCCTGTCATTTGGGTTAGTGCCAATCTGCATCTGCATAGTCAGTAAGAACAAGAGTAGGAGTTTCAGGTCTACAGTATGTCATCCTTTTCCAAGAGCTCCTTTCAAATACCTCATAATACGACAGACTGTTGTCCAATGTGAGTGCTTTGGTGAGCTCATATGATGACTCACCACTCCTATAACAAAGGAAATGTCAGGATGAGTCACAGTCAAATATATCAGTTTACCAACAATCTTCCTATAATACCCTGAATCTGAATAATCAGTATCATCAACATTTTCCTTCACAAGCTTGGATTCACTCATTCCTGTCTCATGAAGTAGATCCAGCACATTTTCTTTGAGACAAATTAGTACCTGTATGAGATCGAAGTACTTCAGTACCTAGAAAATACCTCAATTTTCCATGATCCTTCGTATGAAAGTGCTTCTGCAATCCGTCCTTCACATTGGGTATGCCTACAGAAACACTGTCAGTGATGACAATATCATCAACAAATACTACAATAATAATAGATCCAACAGAAGAACTAGAATAGAACAAGGAATGATCGGCCACAGAATGTGAGAAGCCCATTTGTAAAACAATAGCACTAGACTTGTCAAACCAAGCTCGAGGAGACTGTTTCAACCCATAAATGGCTTTCTTCAACCTACACACCTTCTGACACTCCCCCCGAGCAACAAATCTAGGAGGTTGCTCCTTGTATACTTCTTCATGTAGATCACCATGTAGGAAGGCATTTTTGACATCGAGCTAAAACAGTGGCCAGTCAAAGGTGGTAGCCAGAGAGATAAGAATTCTCACAAAATTAAGACGAGCTACAAATGAAAAGGTTTCATAGAAATCAACCCCATATGTTGAGTATATCCTTTTGGCCACCAGTCTAGCTTTCAATCTCTCTATGGAACCCTTTGGATTATGTTTGACAATGAATACCCGTCTGCAACCCACAATATTCTTGTCTGCAAGCAAATTCGTAAGCTCCCATGTTTCATTCTTAATAAGTGCATACATTTCAATATTCATAGCATGTAACCAACCAACATCCTTCATAGCAGTGACATGGCTCTATGGAATTATCATAGAATCAATCCCAAGAGCAAAGGAGCGAGACTGCTTAGATAAATTGGACAAACAGCAAACACCCGCAATAGGATGTCAAATAGTACAAGTGTGAATACCTTTGCGGATAGCATTGGGAACATTGAGATCAGATGGATCTTTAGGAGCCTCTTGAGCAGAGGAAGATGGGGATGGCTCATGGACTGGAGTCGCTACCTCATCATGATCTGGTCTGCTTCGTGTGTGAAACACCTGTGAGTATTATTGGATTGAAGGAACATCTCCAGATGGCTCTTCTTTAGGAAAGACAGGTGATACTTTCTCACTATATTGTGGTGGTAACACTCCCTCACTGATTTGAGATTGTGGCACTTCCTCACTTTCACACAGTTGCTCCCCCTTACTGGGAACACTAGAGAAATATGGAGTGGACTCATGGAAAGTGACATCCCTAGACACAAACATGCGACGAAGACTATGACAGTAACACTTGTAAGCCTTACTAGTGTTGGAATACCCAAGAAAGAGAGTCTTCACAGACATGGGAGACAATTTGTCAGCTTTAGGATCAAAATTGAAGCAAAGGAGGTACAACCAAACACCCTAAGAGGAACAAGAAATGGTTGATCATTAGGACGTAAAATCGAAAAATGAGTGCTTCCCTAAAGAATAGAAAAAGGTTACATATTAATAAGAAAACAGGCAGTCAGTAAAGCATCTGAGCAAAATCTCTTAGGAACATTGGATTAGAACATGATCATCTTGTTAATATCAAGAAGATGATAATGTTTCCTCTCATCCGTCCCCATTTTGTTGAGGGGTGTGAGGACAAGACGTACGATGTACCATTCCAACAGAACTACAAAAGTCAGCAATAGCATGTTGAACATATTCCAAGGCATTATCAGACTGGAGAATTTTAATATTGCAATCAAATTGGACTTTTATTTCTTGATGAAAATGTTTGACAATGGACAACACAGACTCTCGACTCTTCAACAGATACATCCATGTCAAACGAGAAAAATCATTTACAAAGGAAATAAAATATCAAAAACCATTATAACTACTTTCTTTTACAGGACCCCGGACATCACTGTGAACTAAATCAAAGGGGCGGATAGACCTCTTATTGAAACGACTAGGGCAAGAAATCATGTGATGTTTCCCAAACTGACAGGACCGACACTCTAAAGAGGACACCTGTAATAAATTTGGTTCTAACTTCCACAAACTCTCCAGAGAAGGGTGACCATATAAGTAGTGTCATAGTAAGGGAGAAACGCTCAAAAGGATAGCAGGAGCCAGAACAGTAGAAACTTGACGAGGCATACTTGCACCATGAAAGAGGTAGAGATCAACTTTCCTAGCCCCCCCCCACCAATTGTCCTCATACTCTTGAGATCCTATAATACAAAACAAGAAGGATCAAATGTCACTTTACATTTCACAATATGAATTAATTTTGCAACAGAAAGAAGATTGAATGGAAATTCAGGCACATAATGTACAGATCTAAGGTCAATCTTAGGAGTAAGAGAAACAGATCCACTGTCTAATACTTTCCGCACAGATCCATCAGCTAATGTCACAAACTGATGTGGGAAACATGAGTCAATGGAGTAAAGCAGTGTCCTCATACCAGTCATATGTTGTGAAGCTCTAGAATCAACCACCTAGGAAGGAGAGGAACTGGAAGCCATGAAAGAAGATGGATTACCAGTGGTAGAAGCCAAGTGAGATGAAGAAGATGCTCCCATGTTCAGATGTTGAGTGGTGAGAATAAATCTATCATACTCTTCCTAGGTGAGAGTGATACCAGGGACGCCAGTAGAAGCAGAAGTAGGTGTAGTAGTAGTAGGTTCAGACGACTCATTGCCCCCAGTAAAGTGGGTTGTCACAACAGGTGTGCAACAAGTCTTCCATGTTTCTTCCAACACTTATCAACAGTATGTCATGGATGACCATAGAAGCTACATTTGGGCATGGTGGACTCTCCTATTAGAAAAGGAGTGACAGAGAGATACACATCACTCTACGAAAGACGAGATGATACATTTCTGACGCATCAACAACCTCCAAGCAATATTTCCCAATCACACATGGAGATGTGATTAGGAAATTTCTACGTCAACGTGGACTGCTCAATTTGGAGTTTTAGAACTCCAATCGGAAAGATCGAAGACACCAGTGCCTCTCAACCGAAGAGCCGACCTCAATTGACTCCCGGCGACGGTTATCCCGCTGACCACTAGCGACTGCTGCCCTAGCGACGGCGCTTGGTTGGCCCTGGTGGCCGACGGCGTTGCTGCTGGTTAGGGCCGACTGCTACACTTCCCTCAAATCGGACTGCTCTGGTACTATGTAGAGAACGGAGAATTAGGGTGTTGTGTTGTGCAGTGTGTGAGAGGAGCAATGCGCTACCTCTCCTTTTATTAATAACACAACTGGGAAAATTACATAAGAGTCCAACAGTAAAGATAAATAACATAATATTATACTAGAAATATAAAACACTTATATTAACAGTTATATTTTATGAAAGATTGTTCGGAGATTTTATTTATAATCCAAAGCTTTTGCAATGAAATTGAAACTCAATTTTTCCAGCGAATTTGTATTCTTAAAACTGATAATGCCAAAGAGTATTTTTGTCGTGCTCTTAATCAATTTCTATCTTCAAAAGGGATTGTTCACCAATCCTCTTGCCCACACACACCTCAACAAAATGGGGTGGCTAAACGAAAGAACCGTCATATTAATGAAACAACCCAAACCCCTTCTCTTACATATGAAAGTTCTAAAGGAGTTCTGGGGCGATGTTCTTACAGCCACATATCTCATTAGTCGCAGGCAATCCTCCACCTTAAGCAATCGCATACCTTTACAACTCCTTTGTCCAAACCATCCCATTTATAATGTTTCTCCCAAAAATCTTGGATGTGTTTGTTTTGTTCATAATGTTGGACCTGGTCAGGATAATCTCAGCTAAAAGGCGTTTAAATGTGTGTTCCTTGGTTATTCCAAGACTCAAAAAGGAATAAAAAATGTTATGACCCTGTTGAACGCAAATTTATAGTGTATGACGATGTCACCTTTTTTTTGAAGAAATTCCTTTCTTTGGAGATTCTCTCTCTGTAGGAGAACTTGAGGAAGCTCTCCCGTTTTTATTGAGATTCTGTCTGTAGGCTTCATAAGTCACTCTATGGGCTTAAACAGTCTCCACGAGCGTGGTTCGGCAAGTTCGGTCACGCATTCCTGGAGTTCGGTCTCCTAAGGTCTGATCTTGATCATTCAATATTCTATCAACGAGGATCCTTGGGTTTTGCCCTCCTTATTGTATATGTTGACGATATTGTTATCACTAGAGATAATCAACACAGTGTTCTACAGCTCAAACAGTTGCTTCAAAGTAAATTTCATACTAAAGACTAGGTCCCCTAGAATACTTTATGGGTATTGAAGTGGCTAGACCCCCCGATGGTATTATTATATAAAAAAAAAACATACTCTTGATTTACTTGAAGAAACATGCCTACTTGGAGCGCAACCTGTGGATACTCCAATGGAACCCAAAGTCAAGTTATATAAGGAGCAGGGGAGCCACTTGAAAATCAATGGAGGTATAGAAGACTGGTGGGACAACTTAATTATCTCACTGTCACTCATCTAGATATATCCTTAGCTGCTAGTGCGGTTAGTCAATTTATGGATAAACCACGTACTAGTCCTATGAAGGTTGTCATTCGGATTCTTCGATTTCTCAAGAAGAGTCCAGACGAAGGAATATTGTACTCAAATCATGGACATCTCAGTGTACATGGATTCTCATATGTTGATTGGGTTGGATGTGTTAATGATCGCAGGTCTATTTCAGGATACTGTGTATTTGTTCAAGGCAATCTAGTATCATGGAAAAGCAAACTGTCATAGTACAATCCAGTGACGAATCTGAATACCGAGCCATGGCTCATGCAACTAGTGATCTCTTATGGACCAAGAACATCCTAGAAGAACTATGATACATCCAGTCTGAGGCTATGAAGCTACGTTGTGATAACTAAGCTGCTGTCCACATTGCTTCCGACCCAGTTTTTCATGAAAGAACTAAACACATCAAAGTTGACTGTCATTTCATTCAGGAAAAGATACAGGATTAGCAAATCATGCTTGTTCCATTCCGATCAGAAGATCAAGTGGCAGAACCGTTTACTAAATCCCTTCATGGTTTTCGGGCAAGGAAGCACAAACATGTTTCTAGACACGGACACGGACACTGACACGGACACGGGACACGGCAAATTTAAAAAATGTAGGACACGGACACGGCACTGGATGAGGGAAAATATTTTTTTAATGTATACATATATGTGGGTGTATGATGTATTAACTGGAATATGTTTTCAAATTTATCCAGATCAACGTATCTATGTATATATAATCTTATATGTATATAGAGGTGTGTCTTTGTGTGTGTGTAGTAGAGACAATGTGAAGAAGAAAAATAAATGTGTATTTCTGTAAATATAGTATATTACAGATTTTTTATATATACGAGTTCATATTACTCATTTAACCAACTTATTAGACCATAATTTGATTCATAATAGCTGATTCAGCTTAGACTTTACATTTTTTTTCCCAACAGATTTGCTTGTAATTGTGATCAGATATGAGCTCTATGTTACATTTTCTCAGTAATAGGACATAACAGTAGCTGTATATTCAACATTTGCGTTGTAAAATAGGCTATTACAGCAGCAGCTGCTGTAATGACGTGTCCAGGAAGTGTCCGGGCAGTGTCCAGCCGTGTCCGGGGTGCCGAAAAAGACCAAAATGAACTGGACACGTCCCAGCAGTGTCCAAAACGTTTTGGGCTGTGTCCAGGAAGTGTCCGTGTCCAAAACGCATCCGACACGGACACGGGGGCTGTCTAGAAGTGTCCGTGCTTCCTTGTTTTCGGGTCAAATTCTTATGTAACAAGCTTGATGCCTATGATATATACGCACCACCTTGAGGGGGTGTTAGAATAAGTATTTATTATTCATTATTCTTTTATTATATTCCATTGTATATATGAGATTAGTCCCATACTGTGTAATTGGGTATTTGGCCACCACCCAGGTCTATAAATATAGCTGTGCCTTGTGAATACAAGGACAAGTTGTGCTGCCTCATTATCTTTCTATCAACATCAACCAAAACAAAGCATTTGAGATTCTTATGCACGACTCATTTTACAGAATTTGAACAAATAACTTGAGGTTTCCAAAATCACCAAATTAAGGTACCAATAATTATTGGAACAACTTATACATTAATCCTTCAATAAAAAATAATAACAAAATATGGTTCATTAGTAGTATTGTCAAGAAAGAGGGAGTGGACACCTACTAGTTTGCACCTTCTAAAAGTGCATCCTATGAGCACCTTTGTTGTAGGGCCTCCAAGTTACACCTCCCTTCAGTCTGCACATCCTTCTAATGCCATAGGAGGCTTGCTAACTAGAGGAGGAATAAATTGTACCAAGGGGAGAGGATGTGGCTACATGCATATAGTAGAAACAACAAACACAACATTATAGAGTTAGGGATGCCCCTAGGTTTCCTGGCCTTTCCCACAACAAAGCAAAAAAGAAAAATCGATACATGGCTAGAAAAGTGTTATACGTCTCTATTATTCAAAAGAATAAAAAGTTTGTTAGATGTAGTTTTGCAGTATCCAATACATGTTCAGAAGCATCCGAAAGTGTCCAGGAGCGTCTAAAAGTGTTAATGTCCAATATGTGTCTAGTACAGATATAGGAATTATTTTGAAGTATATGTGCTTCGTAGGTGACCGCTACTACAAAAATGGCAGCAAAGTAAATCAATGGAAAGAGAAAAAAATACAATAACAAAAATTGATATCGACACACCAAAAAAGCCATGATGAACCAACTTTCGAGTGAATTGCCTGCCATTCATTTCACTTTCGCGCCTCTTACATTCCCAATCATCATCTTGCGGTGCCAACTATTGGTTTCAGACATCTTTGCTATGAAATTCACATTCCAACTTATCACCATGACATGTGATCAGTGAAATGAAAAACAGGCTGAGCGGCCGATTAAACGGCCGATTAATCGGCCAGACACCCAGCCCGTTCGATTTTTGTTAAAATCGCCGGTTAACTTTTTTTGTAATTAATCGGCTGTTTTTTCCCATTTTTTACCTGTTTTTTCCGTTTTTGCCCGTTTTTTCCCGTTTTTTGTAAATTTTGCTGTACACCTGTAACTTTATATAAACTATATGGCCCCAAGTATTACTGACTATAATATATTAAACTTAAATATCCTATGATAAGCCTAGTCTAATAGAATGCATACTTGTATGCAAGTTGGGATAATAGGGTACTGTTGTAAAGTGTAATTTATACAAGTAAAATATATGTAATGTAACTATTATCTAATTTTAGAATGCATACTTTAGTTAATTGTACTGCTGTAATGTATGACTAATTGATGATATGCACATATAACAATAAGTTAGAAAGGTATCCAATAATGAGTCTATTGTTTACTGCTTAACTATGTAAACATGTGATGCAAAATATTTCTGAATCATGTATGTGGGGTATTTTATCTGTCAAATATATTATTTATTATATTATGGCTATAATTATTGTCTTATAGCTATCTTATAAACTAATTGGGTGTTTTTACTGTTGGGTAGAATGTTTAGAATCTTTAGATATATATAAAAGTTTCAAAGAGTATTAGTATTTATATACATATATATGTAATTTTGTATAAAATTATATAGGAAATTAAAACCCGTTTTTTAAAAAATCGGCCGCTTACCGCTTAACCAGTTACAAGGTGCTGTCCGCACGGTTACCGCTTAACGTTTTTTAAAACATTGCATGTGATAGATTCATTTTTTGAATATGAATATGAAGTAAAACTTGCTTCAAGAGGTGAAACATAGATGAAGATCATAAAAGAAAGGACAGTGACGAAAGTTGTGCCAGCATGAGCTCTGAAGCATGCATACCTCTTCAAGTGAGAAGTGAACTCCCTAGGAAAAAACAATTATCAAAACTGAATTTTGTTTTCCTTTCCATTCAATAATTTCTAAAATTTTGTATATGATATCTTGTGGAACATTCAAACATATAAACAAACTGAAGTTTTTGTCAATTATATAATGTATCACTTTGCTTTACGAAAATATGATATATTGTTGTATATTTCTAATAGTTATCAAAACAATATGATATGTGTGTGGTTTATACCCACTGCAGAGAAATGAGATAAATGTTACCAAAATCCATGCATACAATGAAATACCAAATCATGTCATTTCAGTGTGATTTTGTTATAAATGCGCTGATATAACATATTTGTTGCAACTGTTTTAAGAATAAACAGAGAACTGCTTTCTAGGAAGTCAAATTCACGCAAAGACAGAGATGTAAATACCTCATCCATACTATCGAGTTCCATTAAGAGATCAGGTAAAACAGCAAGAGATGCCTCATTTTCCCTGTAAATCGAGAATAATTTAGAGAAAAATAAGGAATAGATGATTGATGGATGTTCACATTGAAAGCCATATTTTAGATATTTTGTATGTGCAACACATTATTGGGGTTACCAACAAGCATATGCACGTTTGATCAATTGTATAAGGTCCTCTGTGTAGATGTAACATCAATCCTATTGTATATTAGGTGTACACATGAGAGCAGAAGCAGGTTGATTTTTCCAATTTTCCCAGACAATTACCAACAACAACATAGTATGGGCAAAGCCAATAGTATGGGCAACGCCTGTTTGGGTCGGATCGGGTAGGCGCGGGTTAGCCCAAGTTAAGCCGGGTTCGATCGGGGTCGATTGATAACCTTTTCCAAAGTAGGTTCGGGTCAAGTTAGGTTTGGGTTTAAAAAGTTTGGATCGGGTTGGGTCGACAAAAATCAAACCCATTGACATGCCTACGCATGACAATTACTTTTCCATTTTACAAAGGACTTAATTTGAAGGGTGGTTATGATTTGTAAAAGCCGCATGCATAGTAGCAAACAGGATTCCCATTATTCCAATGGGCACCCACTCCAATTCACCTCCCCACTCTCTCATATGTTGACTAGCGAGAATATAGCATGTATCGACAATAGTCATGCTTCCCACTCAATTACAATGCCCAATGCAATAACCATTGTGAAACCCTAACCCAAAAGGAGATGGTCGTTAGGCCCAAATTGATTGTGGATTTGCCAACAAAAGAGAGCTTAACATAGTGATGGTTGCAAAAGATTCTCTTTGCACAATGAGACGGTATGGAGAGGAGCAAGCTAGAAGTTTTTCCTCTTCCCACAATGTTGGCTTCAGATTCATCTTAATGACATCAAGATTAATCAAGAGTGTAAGGTAGTTTTAACTTTTTTACATTTAATATGAATTTCTAGAAGACCCATTACCGACACAAATCAAAAGGCAAACAAACCAAATAGGAACTTGTAAATAAACTTCAGTGTGTTCCAATAGCATTTAAACTTGGCTTTTCTTGAAAAAAAATCAATTTGTTTAAGATGCATTGTGTATCATATGCCCACAATCTTCTTTGATGACATATGCCAACAGATAGTGATACATTGGCTTGAATCTAGGCAAAGAAAGATGTTATGATACCATGTTGGTGAAAATAGAGGATAGGGTTTTCTATAGTGCCAATACTTTTTAGTTTGCTCCCTTTCCACTACACATCGGTTACGGAGTGAAAGTTATATAAAAGAAATCAACATATTACAAAATGGATTATCTAACTATCTATTGAATAACGTTAAGAGTTATAAGTTTAGTATATATATGGGCCCAAGCATGCTTGGCCCATTACGGTTTGAGTCTGCTTCTTTGTAAGTGTTCCCCTCCTATATATATGAGTAGGGTTATCTAATAAATTATCTCATTAGCCTCCATTCTATTTTCCACATGGTATCAAGAGCAGTGATCCTAAACCTAACCCTAGAGAGACTAGGAGAGCGCCCCCGTTTGCGGGCGGCCGTCGTCTCTTCTTGACTTGGCCATCCGCCGGGCATCACTTGGCATCCATGGTTGTCTTGTTTGAGAAAAATATTAAAATCATGACACCAAACGTTGTCGCTTCACCCACCTGTGTTCCATAGAGACCGGCCTCCTACAACATATCCTCTTTCCTGATATCATCTGACACACATCACCTTGTTGTTTTTTTAGTAGATCACCAATCCAACAACCCACCGTCTTCAGCACTCTTGTTGTGTTCTCTTCAGAACCGTTGTTGCCAGCCTAACTAGGGGGACAAGTCACAACAACTCAAACTAATTGTAAAGGAGAACAAAAATTCAGCCAGCAGGCGGCGGCTTCCTCTTCTATCTGTCGCCCATAGGCCCTTCTATATTTTTTTAAGAAATCATCAAACTTTGGTCACAGCGTAGCGGAGCGGTGCGACAACTCTTCTCTAATTCTTAAATCAGTGTTGTCATATATTACGAGATAGCAAACAAACTCCTGGTCTCCTTCGATTTCTGTCTCCGACGACGACGCATAAAACCGACCCAGGTCACTCCTATCAAGCCATCCATGAGTATACTTTGTTATGCCCCTAATGCTAGGCAGGGCAACGAGTTTGGTTTTTTAAAACCCGACCCGACCCTGTTACTACTGACCTGAAGAAACACGAACCTGAAAAACACCAGATCCGAAACAACCGGCAAGCACCTAACTCGAGAAAACCTGACAAAAGATGTATACACCTAACCCGACCCGAAAATATACTTTGTTATTTTCAGGTGTACTTGTTATACTACACTATTTTCCAGAATAAAAGATAATAATACATAGAGGTGCATACCGGACCCAAAGGCATATACGCCACCCAAGTAGAAAGTATTATTAGTGTTAGAGAGCTATATTAGCCTATTTAGTTAATAGGCTAATTAGTTAGTGGGCTTTTGTATCTCAGCTCGTTTAGATTACTTGCGTCCTAAGTCTTAGGGCGTCTCCCCTCTCCTATATAAAGGAGAGGGTGTCAGTCTTGTATTCATCCCATTGCATTCAATTCAATACAATCTTATTTCACAATTAGACCCAATCAAACAAGTCTTAAAGACAACAAAATAGACGGAAAAAAAATAGATTTATCAACTGTGACACCGACGGATTCCACAGTGGTTTCATGTTGTCATCTAAAGCCCCATCCCGACTACGGACCCTGATTGCCAACACAACAGGCTATTCTGACAAGGAATTTCCAGTCAAGTACCTTAAAGGGACAATGGAAACAACAGTAGAAAAATTGCTCGTACAGAAAAAAGTAAATCTTAGCAATTGAATATCGTACTCAAGATAACTCATTGAATCTACGGGAAACCTCCACCTTATCTTAAGCAAAGACCAATTTAAAATTGTTGATCAACGTTGCATGTTGGGTATTGCGCCCTAATCCTTCCTTTGCTTGTGCTCTTCCCTGACGATGGCATCTTGCTCCTCCCTCTACATATTTTGCGGCTCCTCGAGGTGAATTTTGGGCAGCGATAGGACGGTGGTTTATGTATGCTACTGCTGATCTTACTCCTCATGTTGTCACTGTTATGTCTCTTGTGTGAAATTCACGCTCGTCGTAGCTCCATCATTGATTCTCACGTCTCCAACTCCACCACTGCCAGCGCTCTGGCTATTGTTAGCACCCCTCACGGCGAGTTGCACCCTTAACATGATCGACAAGACAAGCATAAACGTGATCCTCCTCGAACCTTCACCAGCTACCTACCTCCCGGCGGATCGGGCAGCGCCTGAACCTACACCGTCGGTGCGCCACCACCACCACCAGGACGACCTAGCGGCCCTGGTGCGCTTGATCTAGAACAAGGCGCGGACGATCCACCAGATGCGGATGTGGTCGTGCTATGACAAGAACTTATTATCACGGACGAGCGACAACTACCCTGCAACGTCAAGGAGCAAGATGAGGCTGGTTGCGTCGAAGGTTGTTGTGACGAGGACATCAACATCCCTAATCTAGTCCTAGGCCCACCTCCACCGCTGCAAGAGTCATCGTCGGCGAAGTTGGAGAGCGGCCCCATGTGGCTCTAGTCATGGGGTTCTGGTCGGGCTCACGCCCACCACAACCGTCGTGGTCATGTAGAGAAGTCGGCGTTGAGTCTGGAGAGGAGTGAGTCCGCAAGAAGGTGAGTGTGAGGAGCAGGTGCTCGCGGGTCTATTATTGGAACCCGAAAAAACCCGAGTACTTAGACACGCCTCCAAGTATTGGCCCGCAAAATGTTGAAGATTGCAGATCTTGGTATTACCGAGATATTGTCGGTAGTACCAACATGTCGACAGACTGGCGGCTCAGTAGTTAGGTTGGGATTACTTGAGTCCCAAGTCTCAAGGTTTCTCCCTTGCTCCCATATATAGGATATGGTTGTACCTCTTTTATTCATCGAATCAATACAATACATTCATCATTATTTCTCACATGGTATCAGAGTGTGTTCCGTCCTAGGGAACCCTAACCTAGCCGTCGCCCCTCCTTCCCTCTTCTCTCAGCCGCCGATAGCAACCCTAGTCGCCGCCACCTCTCTCTCCTAAAGAGAGCAACAGGGGGAGCGCCCCCGCCTGCGGGCGGCCGCCGCCTCCTCTTCCATGGCTTAGGTCAGTTGCCCGCCAGGCACATCCTGACCTCCATGACTTCTCCTTCTCTTTCTTAAAGATCCAATTTTTATTTCTATACGCCGACACTATCCTTCTCGGCTATCTCCTATCTATCAGTCATCTCCTGCCGCTATCAGCCACCATCATCAAGTCGTCGTCGACAACATTCACCATCAGTCACGCCGCCACATCATGTAGTCGTCGATCCCCGGCTACCAGCCACAGCCACCGCCGGTCAAGACAGTAGTCGGTAGGCGGCAGCAACAACCACTGTGGCTGGCCGCCAATCAGCGCCATCAACAGTAGCCATCGCATCTGTCGTTGCACCGTCGGGTCGGTACCGACTCCCTCGAGGACTGCGCATGTGACCTCATCGGTACTACCGACAGACAGGTTGCTAGTACCGAGATATCTTTAGGACATCAATAGCAGTCATCGTCTCTACCGCTGCATCACCCTGAAGTCCTCAGCACCAGCCTTCGCCGCCACTCATGAAGAAGCTCTGCGCTTGACTCCGCATGCAGCCACATGGCATGCTATATCTCTAGAGTCGTGCAGGAGACCAGTATCATCTCCTTCGTTGTGACTAAGTGCTACATCAGCCGAGCGACATAATCATCGTGATCTTCCATGTTCGTCTGATGTAGAGTTGTTGCCTCATTATCCAGCAACCGTATCCCCAGCCGACGACCGCACTTTTTAGCCATTGTCGCCATCATCCATGCCCATAGGTCGTTGCTCCACATTGTTGCCCTACTTCTATTCATCACGCCATCGCCACCCATTATCTCTGTCCATTCAGCTTGCTGTCCTACTGTTGCCGACTTGCTACTACTATTCACTCCACTATATTCAACCATTCCATCACCCCCAAGTGTTCTATCTCCTCCAATACTTATGATAATCGGATCCTACTCTACATATTTGGATTAATCGGATCTTTGTTGTAGCCTAATCAGATCTTCGTTGCCCTACCAAGCTAAACAAATCCCCTTTTCGGGTCGGGATTAGATCCATTTAATTTTTCTACCCGGATCTTACATTGACCCGTTTAGCATTTCTCTCTTCGGTTATCGGTTTCCCTTCTCCACATATACATCTTGATTTCACATATTCCTCTCAATTCCATCAATTCCTTTCCCACCCATCATATGTGTATCCCCTTTTCCACGTGCGGGGGGTCATATATCCTTTCCTCCACACCATATACTCACTCTTGTCGTATTTGGTGTGCGAGGGGGATAGAGAGGACAGGTAGAGTATGAGGAGAGAGAGCATGCGAGATAATATGTATGAGAGAGAGTATGAGAAGAGATGATATTCATATTCCAGGCTATTATCTTCATGGAGTTGTGCATTGTTCAGCACACATGTTCTCCATTTTCAGACAACATTATCACTCTTGCTGCATTTTTGAGAGACAGATGGGTGCTTCTTCAGACATCAGAAGCTCAGCAATTTCTAGCCTGCCAAGTCTACATCTGCAAGGTTGATTTATCCAGATTTATCTTCACCAAGCTGCTTCATCACGTCTTCTCTGAGCTGCATCTGTTCTTATGGCATCACCTTCCGCTGATCTACTTGGGACTTTCCTTGATGGATGATCTCCTTTCCCGTCAAGCCTCGAAGGTTCATGAGCTAGAGTTATGGTACACGCATTGTATCACCAGCACATCGTCTGTTTGTGCTCGTGCCAAGTTATGCATGTCTTCCCAGACAAACTTAAGATTCCTCTACTGCTACATCGACACTGTGTATCCGCGTTCGTACCGCGTTAAGTACGTATTCCGGTAAAGATGGTGTATTCGTGGTCCTAATGATCGCCTGCTTCAAAGTGGCAAACTATTGTTGCAGTATTCAGGTCCATTCATTAGATGTTCTTCATTCCAGATGCACTCCAAAGACCTTCATCAAAACTCGAGGATCTCCAACATGTAGAATACAAATCCAAAGAAAAGAGGCGCCATCATATGATTCAAGGGGAGTATTGTTTAAGGGGGAGTATCTATTTTGTATGGGGAGTGATATCTATCTTCTTTCATTTGTCTTTCTTTTATCATTTTATCGAGTCTTGTAACTCCAAGCTTGGACATGTGTTTCACCCATGCTCCAGCTTGAAGGGGAGTGTTGAAGACTGCAGATCTCGGTACTACCAAGATATTGTCAATAGTACCGACATGTCGGCAGACCGGCGGCTCAGTAGTTAGGTTTAGATTACTTGAGTCCCAAGTCTCAGGGTTTCTCCCTTGCTCTATATATAGGACAGGGTTGTACCTCTTTAATTCATCGAATCAATACAATACATTCATCATTATTTCTCACAACCTTAAACCCAATTTTTGCAGACGAGTCGGGTCGGGTGCGGTAGGGTCGGGTAGGATTTTTCTGTCATGCCTACCTAATGCGAACCCAACCCCCATGAGTGGTTTCATCTAGAATGGCTACTCCATGAGCTTCAGGATGGCCTCTACTGTCATTAGTAGGTTCCTCCGGAAGGAAACTCTCACGGCATACGCACTTGCGGAGTGATTTGATGTGTTAGATCGACGGTTTGCCTCCATCCTTGCATCCTCCCAGCCCAATTGCTTCTACATCCAGTTCGAGACGTCAAATGGTGCGTTCAAAAACGTTCTTGAGGATCCCATTTCCAACTTTCCCCAATGGACCATCTTTAACTCTCTCAACAATGAACGGTCTCCATTTTGGCAAGCTTCCCCACGATGCTATTGAGAAACGCTATTTCAATGTCCAAGCATCCAATGCTACCAGTCTCTTTGCTATGTCATGCACATTTCCTATGTGGATCGTCTTTGCAATCCAGCAGTAGCCACTACCAACTGATTCAGCTCACCTACTCTGATCGACCTTCGGATTCTTCCTCCTCTGGTGCACGATTCACACACATGGTATTTCTAGAAGTCGGCAACGAGATTGCTTATTATTGGATGATTAAACAGAGTACAGGGGCTCTCTTTTATAAGACAAGAGAGTACACATGGTATAGAGATAACCCATGTGGGATAAAGAGTACACAATAGAAAAAGAGAAAAAGCATAAAGCAAAATACACTAACTATAGAAAAGCAGTAAAGTGTATATACTAATACTCCCCCTTCAAGCTGGAGCGTAGATGTCAATCATGCCCAGCTTGGATGTCATAGTAGCAAATCTTGTCTTTGGAAGAATCTTTGTGAAGATGTCAGCCACCTGATCAGAAGTATGGATGTAGGGAGTGGATATCTGGCCAGATAATACAGCTTTGCGAACAAAATGGCGGTCCACCTCAATGTGTTTAGTCCGCTCATGAAAAGTGGGATTACTGGCGATAAACGTAGCAACTTTGTTATCACAATACATCGGAATAGGAGAGGAGTCAGAAATACCAAAATCCTTCAGTAGGCTTTGAATCCAGAAAAGCTCACAAGTAGTATGCACCATGGCGTGATATTCAGCTTTAGCACTTGAGCGAGCAACCACAGTTTGTTTCTTGCTTCGCCAAGTATCAAGGTTTCCTCCTACAAATGTACAATAGCCAGAAGTGGAGCGTCGGTCGAGCTTGCTCCCAGCATAGTCAGAATCAGAATAACCAAGGAGTTTACAGTGACCATGTTTCTTATATAGTAGGCCTTTCTCAAGAGAGCTCTTAAAATATTTAAGAATGTGGCAAACAGCGTCCCAGTGACATTGTCAGAGTTTATCCAGGTATCTACTAACAAGCCCGACAGCAGAAGTAATATCAGCTCGTATGACGGTCAGATAAATAAGCCTACCAACCATGCGTCGGTATTGATGATGGTCAGGATAGGCAGGAGAGTTCTCATCATCCCAGTCAGTATTTGGATCCAGAGGTGTGCTACCAGGCTTAGCACCTAGAAGTCCAGTTTCAGAAAGCAGATCCAAAACATATTTGCATTGAGACAAAGACCAGAAGAGGACCGAGAAACTTCAATCCCAAGAAAATACCGCAGAGAGCCAAGATCTTTGGTAACAAAGTGTTTCACCAGATAGCACTTGGTAGCCTGAATGCCTGCAGGATCACTCCCTGAGAGAATGATATCATCAACATATACAATAAGGATAACAATGCCAGCAGTAGTATTTTTGACAAAAACAGAGTGATCTAACTGGGAGCGTCTAAAAGAGAATTTCTGAAGAATAGTACTCAGTTTATCAAACCAAGCATGGGGACTCTATTTTAAACCATAAATCGCCTTCCTCAGCCTGCAGACTTTAGAGGACTCCCCCTGAAGCACAAATCCCGGGGGTTGTTCCATGTAGACCTCCTCATGTAGATCCCCATACAGAAAAGCATTCTTTACATCAAGTTGATACAAGGGTCAATCAGAATTAATAGCAACAGAAATAAGAATTCGTACAGAGTTCAGCCGAGCCACAGGAGAGAAAGTCTCAAAATAATAGACCCCGTAAGTTTGTGTATAGCCTTTAGCAACGAGTCTTGCCTTTAGCCGTTCAACCGTGCCATCCGGTTGATATTTGACAATAAACACCCAGCGACAACCAACGGGGGAACAATCTGCAGGAGGCTCAACTAGCTGCCATGTGTTGCGTTCAGTAAGAGCCTGCATTTCAGCTTCCATAGCTTGACGCCAAGCAGGATGTTTAAGAGTCTGAGAAGTTTTTTTAGGAATAGATATAGCAGAAAGAGCAGCAGTAAAGTTAGCAAAATTAGTCCCCAGATGATCAGTAGTACATAAATTTCCAATAGGATGTTTAGTGCAAGTTCTAGTTCCTTTCCTCAAGCTAATAGGAACATCAAGATCAGAGAATACCTGTCGTGTTGTTTGATCTGGCACGGAAGATGAAAACGTTGGAGGGGCCATAGAGGGAGTTGTTGTCTTCTGTCTTCTTTGATATACTTTTAGAGGCAGCTTTTCAGTAGGAGTAGTATCAGCAATATCAGTAATATCAGTGGTATCATCCATGACAGGTAAAGGTGTATCCAGTAATAAATCTGATGTAAGAGTCGACCCGGCAGAAGAGTAAAAGGGCATGTGCTCAATGGAAACAACATCAGCAGATACAAACCATTTCTTTGACACAGGATCATAGCAACGGTACCCTTTCTGAGTGCGCGAGTACCCTAGGAAGACACACTTAGTCGCTCTGGGATCAAGTTTGGTGAGACCGGGACGAAGGTTTTTGACAAAGCATGTGCTCCCAAAGATACGAGGCACAGTAAAAAGGGGCGCATCCAGAAACAAAATCTGATATGGAACTTGATTCCCAAGCACAGAAGAGGGCATTCGATTAATTAGGTAACATGCAGTAGAAATAGCCTCAGGCCAAAAATACTAGGGAACATGATAATGAAAAAGTCAAGTGCGGGCAACTTCAAGAAGATGGTGATTTTTGCGTTCAGCGACTCCATTTTGTTGTGGTGTGTAAGCACAGGAAGTTTGGTGTATAGTGCCTTGTTTTCGACAAAATTTGCTGACAGAGGCTTGCACAAATTCAAAGGCATTATCAGTGCGAAAATTTTTAATGGATTTAGCAAACTGGGTCTGAATCTTGGCAAAGAAAGTCGTGATACTGTCAAGAATGGTAGATATTGTCAGGTGGTTCTAGAAAAATCATCAATAAAACTCAAGAAATATCTAAATCCAGAAGTACTCGGCACAGAACAGGGTCCCCAAACATCAGCATGAATAATGTCAAATGGTTGTTTAGAACTAATACATGATTTTTTTGAAAAAGATGCTCGGGTCTGTTTTCCCAGTTGGCAAGTCTCACAATGAAAAACAGAGTCTAATACATTCAGCTTTGTTGCAGAAGGATGTCCTAAGTGATAGTGCCACTGGATGCCTGTCACAGAAGGTGTCAAGTATGTTGCGGTCTTCGGAACGTCCAGGTAGTATAGTCCGTCTGGTCCCTCATGGCCTGAACCAATCGTCATCCTCGTGCGCAGATCCTAAAAAATAACACCATCCGGGTCAAATGTAATCGAGCAACGAAGGCTCTTCACAGTTCTATTTACAGATAGCAGATTAATAGGAAACTTAGAAACATAAAGTGTAGACCGCAGAGGCAGGCAACCAGTAGTACAGATATCACCAATCCCAGTAACAGGTGTCTTAGAGCCATCAGCCAGTGTAACAGGAGGTATAATAGAAGTATTGTGCAGTTTAGAAAATAAAGTAGGATTTCCAGAAATATGAGACGTCGCACCAGAATCAATCACCCATGAGTTTTTACCAGACTGTGTCAGGAGGGCAGTGCTGCCATCAGTTGAAGCTTCAGCAGAGGAAGCAAGACGAGCATGGAGCAGCTTTTCGAATTCAAACTGTATCCAGTCAGCAGAGGGCGGAGCAGAGGCAGTAGCAGTCTCAGTCTGATCCGTCGTGACCTGATTCGCCCAAGCTGACTTGCCATGCTTGATCCAGCAGCGATCTTCATTATGGTTTGTCCGCTTGCAGAAAGTGCAGTAACGAGGCTCAGTAGAGTCAGCGCCAGAGTATGAGCCACGTCCAGGCGCAGTAGAACGTCCGCGTCCACGGCCCCGACCACGACCAGGGCCACAGAAGGAATCTCCAATGCGAACAGCGAGGGCTGCTCCATCAGAAGTATCAAAAAGGTGCTACGAAACTTATGGCAAACGTTGAACCCTTTTGAGAACATCCCGAAGGGTAGACAGAGGATCACTGGATAGGATCTGATCCACAACTCCAGCGAAGGAAGATGGCAAACCAGCGAGGAACTGAACAAGCATAAGTTCGTTCCGTTGACGCTGAACTTCAGTGATGTCCGCAGAAAGCGGATGATACACCTGAAATTCATCCCAGAGAGCACAGTAGGTGGTGTAGTAGTCCTCAATAGAATCAGTGGCAGAAAATTCATGTTTGGCAAGTTGCTTGAAGATCTCAAAAACCTTTTTAGGATTTTGCTGATGAGAGTATACATGAGAGAGTTGTTCCCACATTTCCTTCGCAGTCTGGAGGCGAAGAAGTGATTGGCTGATCTTGGGATCGACGTTGTTGACCATCCACGTCATAACGCCGTAGTCCTCCTTGGACCAAAGATCGTAGGTCTGTTTAGTCTTTTCATCAGCATCAGTAGCGGGGACCGCCGGTCCTTTGGTAGTCAGATGAGAATAGCGCCCTTGTGCTTTAACATATAACTTGAAGGAAGCCGCCCAGAGGTGATAGTTGGAGCTATCCAACTTCACAGTAGTGACACACAAGTTGCGTGGAAGGTCAGGTGTCGCCATTGGAAGGGGCAGAAGCACGGGCGCAGAGAGCAGCAGCAGAAAACAGCAGAAGTCCAACGCATGGACTAGTAGTAGCAGATAGAAGATCCACGCATGGATCTTAGAAAACCCACGTAGGGCAGTAGATAGAGATAAAAAAACCTACGCCAACATGGAGGATCAGTCACTCCACCATGAGGCGCAGGCAGAAAGAGAGAGAAACTCTGTTTACGCCGTCAACGTGCCAGAACTGGAAAACGTCGGGGCTGTCCGGAGATTTCGAAAATAGAAACGTAGCTAGACAGAGGGGCCTGTGATAGATTAGGCCACAAAAGCGGGTGTAGCTAGGAGATAGGAGGTTGGTGGAGAGATTGGAGGGGTGGACGGCGGTACTCTAGCAGCGGTACTTTAGTGGAGGCGGTACTGTAGCAGCGGTATTGTAGCGGCGGCGGAAAAAAAAGAGGGGGGGTTGGCGGCAGCTAGGGTTGGTGGAGAAGATGGATTAGGTTTAAGGTGGATCAGCCCGCTCTGATACCATCTAGAAGCCGACAACGAGATTGCTTGTTATTGGATGATTAAACAGAGTACAGGGGGCTCTCTTTTATAAGACAAGAGAGTACACATGGTATAGAGATAACCCATGTGGGATAAAGAGTGCACAATAGAAAAAGAGAAAAAGCATAAAGCAACATACACTAAGTATTGAAAAGTAGTAAAGTGTATATACTAATAGTATTGATAATATATTTCTTGTACTTAATGCCACATTTATGTGTTTTACCCAACTAGAAAAAAGAAACAAAAAACTTATGCTAGTTTAAGCAATAAAAAGGATATCGCACTAATTTTCTCTTCCTCTCCATGTGGTTTCGCTAACTCACATGGGTTAATGATTATTTCAATTAGGGGTCTCCATGTTATATATCACAATGCCTACATTCCTGTGCGTTTTCTTTTATCCTACTTGAATTCTGATAGTGCTCCATTTTATCGTATCTTTCCTACCGTGCCTAACTTTTGGTAGTGCTTCCTTTTCTCGTATTTTTCCTATCGTGTTTCATTCTGGTAGTGATATTTGTTGTCTATAGGCATCATTTTACATCTCGGCTACCTACAATAGCCCCAAAGAGCTAGTAGCAAGCCACCAAGCATCATATCACTGTCACTGTGATGCAACCAATTTACCAAGAAAACCCTTATTATCGTCTATCCACCCACAACCATTGTTGTGTTCATCGTGGTTGGTGTGAGGGGGAGATATAGAGGAAAATAGAAGATATTGATTTGTACATGTTCAATTTCTGCATATTTATTTGTGCTTTGTTGACACTTAATCTAGGACATTTTTCCTATAGTAGCACATCTCAAACATGTTGCCCACCTACTATAGTGCAATATTCTTATAATAGTGCTCTTACCCCAACTACTATACATTATTCAGGTGTTGGTGCTTCTTATATAGAACTACTTCGACGTCGATAATGAATCATGAGTAGTACAGATATCTTCCACCATCTACTGTGCTCTGGATGCTAGTTAAAGTTTCAAAAACATTTTTGTTGTTGCTTCTGCCATTATCAATTTAAGGGGGAGTCTACTCCACTATTACTGCTTATACATTAATCTTATCTTCATCAGAGGGAGAAGACCTATTTTCTATTATGTGCTATCTTCTTCAGGGGGAGTGGAGTGTCTGAGTGTTTTGATTGTTGCATTGCAAGATTCAAGGGGAGAGATCATTTCTTGTCAAGGGATACCAATTTCTGTATGGGCTACTTTATCTTTTTTTACGTATAAGCAAGTTGGACATGTGTTTCACCTATGCTCCAGCTTGAGGGGGAGTGTTAAGAGTTATAGTTTATTATGTACATGGGCCCAAGTATATTTGGCCCATTAGGGTTTAAGTCTTCCTAGTAAGTGTTCCCGTATCCTCTATATAGGAGTGGGTTATGTCTAATAAATTATCTCATTACCCTCCATCTTATTTTCCACAAATAATGAAAAGAAAAATACATAAGGAAATATGTTTTCCAACTATAGAGATATGTTTATGTTTTACTGAGTGTCATGTGCCTCACTTATGTTTTTACTTGTGTGGTTTAGTCCCATATTGCTCATCTCTGGTTTTGTATCACCTCTCTTATTCTATATAAGAAAATGCACTGTAAACCTTTTGATCATCCAATGCAATTCAATTCATCAATCTATATGCCTATATGGTATCAAGAGCATGTTCCCTCCCGTGCAAGTTCCCACCCTAACCCTACCCCTCATGACCTAGCAACCCCCTCTACGCCGCCACCCCTCCTCTCTCCTTCCCCATTTGTCGTCTCCCTCCCGCCTTCCCCCTCCGCCGCCCACAATCCCTACCGTCGTTGCTGCCTCCCTCTCCCCTCCTTTCCCTCCCACCCGCAGCCCCTCCCGCCGCAACCCCCCCTCCACTGCTCCCCGTCGTTGCCGGCTCCCCACCCCCTCCCCTCCCACCCCACCGCCACCCCTACTACCTCTAGCCGTCGCCGCCACCACCGCCAACCCCCCTACTGCTGCCTTCCCCACCACCCTGATCCACCCCCTCATCCACCTCCCATCAATCCCATCACCCACAATCTCTCCCTTCTAACCCCCTTCCTTGCTCAATCTATTCTCCTCCTTTTACGTCTCTAGACAGCCATCATCATTGCACGTTGAGAGTCTCCAAGATATTCGGCTTCTTCTGCCTACGCCTCATGGTGGGATCTTAATTCTCCTCATGATGACATAGGTACTTTTATCAATTTTTCTGCCCGTAGAGGGTATATTCTGATATGATGCGTCAGATCTGCAACTGCTCTCTACTGCCCCATAGCAGGTTTCCTTAGATCTGTTGATCTCTATTTGTGTTACCGCTACACTAGCGGTCTTCTCTACTTTTTCAGCCATGTTCGCCATGGCTTCCGTTGAGCCTCCTCGTTCCCTGTGTGTTAGCACAGTTTAACTTGACGACTCCAATTATCATCTCTGGTCAGAGTCGTTCATCTTATATGTCAAAGCACAAGGCCGCCATTCTCATATCACCACGGACCCTCCCGCCGCTCTTATTGCTACGGCGGATAAGAAAACAAAGCAAACTTATGCACAATGGTCCAAAGATGACTCAGAGCACTGAGCCACGGATCAACCAGTTTTTACTCTGTCTTCATGATGCTAAGACAATGTGGGATCAATTATCTCACGTATACGTTCATCAGCAGAATCCCAAGAGAGTCTTTGAAATATTCAAAACTCTGGCCAAGAAGGTTCATCTGACACTTCTGCTGAGGATTTCTATAATCAATGCTTTGCCCTCTGGAATGAATACAAGATTTATCACCTTTTGACACCCGACATCAAAGAAGCTCAGAAGCAACGTAATGAACTGCAACTAGTTCAATTTTTGACAGCCCTTCCAGCTTCTATTTCTGTAGTCGTCGACCAGATTCTGTCGAGTGACCCACTGCCCACTCTTCGGGATGTCCTCAAACGTGTTCAAAGACTACCCTTTATGACATCCACTCCTGTAGTCGAACATCCAGCTCTTGCTGTTCGCACTGATTCCGTCCGTGGACGACGTCGAGGCCGTGGTCGTGGAGGTCATCTCCCTACTAACGGCGGTCGCACATCGTCTACTACTGATGGTCGAGGACAACCTGTTGGTCCTCACTTCTGCAACTTCTGTGGACGAGACAATCACAATGAAAACCGATGTTGGATCAAGCATGGTAAGCCTGTTTGGGCAAACCAAGCATCTGCAGAGACTCCGACTGATACTATTGCACCTGAACAGCCACATGCTACGCCTTCAACTGAGTGGCTTCGCTTCGAGTTCGAGAAATTTTTTCAAGAACGCATGTTTCAGATTCCATCAACGTCTGCTGCTAGATCTTCTGCTTTACTAGCCTCTCCTTCTACTAGTAACAATAAATGGTGCATTGACTCTGGTGCATCGGTTCATATGGTCGGTGATATCAACTTATTGTCTGCTCTTACTAAACTACTCAGATTCCACCTATTACTGTTGTTGATGGTTCTAAAACTTTCGTTCATGGCATTGGCATTGTTCTCTTGTCTCGTAAACTGCATCTAAAATCTGTTTTATATATCCCAAAATTTCCTGTTAGCCTGCTTTCTGTCAGTAAGACTGAAAAATATTCAGTGATCCATTAAATTGGATCCTTCTGGTTGTGTTTTAAAGGATCTCCGCACGAAGATGAGGATTGGTTCGGGCCATGAGGGACCAAACAGACTCTACTATCTAGATGGACCACCAGCGGCGTCTGCCCTTCTGTCAAACACCAGTGACGAGACTCTAGTGGCACTACCGACTTGGTCACCCCTCTGCTGCAAAATTGAAACGTTTATATCCTGCTTTATCTGAAAAACATTTTCTTGTGAATCTTGTCAGTTGTGTAGACATTACCCGTATTGTGTTTCTTGCTAAGAAAAATATTGGCACTAAAGGCATTTTTGACATTGTTCATGCGGATATTTGGGTCTATGTTCTATTCTTAGCCACTCTGGAGTTAAATACTGTATGACCTTCATTTATGATTACTCTCGTGCTACTTGGTTGTTTTTACTAAAAGATCGCAGCACGGTTTTGGATAATATTAGTGTTTTTTTCTCGGAAGCACAGACAGAATTCAACAAACCCATTAAAGTTTTCTGCACCGATAATACCCTTGAATTCATGTGAAAATCGGTGACATCTTTTTGTTTTGTCCATGGCACTCTACACCAAACTACCTACCCCTACACTCCACAATAAAATGGAGTTGCTGAAAGAAAAAGCTGTCACTAATTAGAGGTTGCTCGCACTATACTCCTTCATTATAAAGTTCCTCAACGTTTCTGACCTGAGGCTGTCTCTACAGTGTGCTAACTTATCAATCGCAAGCCATCTTTTGTTTTACACAATCAAATTTCTTACAACATTCTTTTTCCTGATGCCCAACTTTTCCTGTCCCTCCCCGCATTTTTAGGTGTACCTGTTTTGTCAAAAACCTACGCTCGGGGTTAACAAAATTTGATCCTCGCTCCACCAAGTGTATCTTTTTGGAATATTCCAGAACCCAGAAAGGATATTGATGTTTTGATTCTATTTTGAAGCAATGATTTGTGAGTGTTGATGTAGTATTTTTTGAGCATATGCCATATTACTCGGATGACGGAGCATCACTCTCCAGTGATATGTTGGTACCCACATTGTTGCCTGATGTTGTTGAGATTGTGCCCTCTTCTGAGTTGCCACCAGAAGCCCAACCTCTGCAAGTTTACAAGCCAAGAAACAAGACAAGTACTCCCTCCACAACCAATTCCTCCTTCTGCGGATGATCATACAACCACTAAGGTAACTTCTGACTTACACCTACCTATCAGTCAGCGCAAGGGTGTTCATTCCTGCACGAAACATCCTATTAGTCACTTCTGCTCATCTTCTAATCTGAATGACATTTTTGCGTGCTTCACTTCTACTATCTCTGTTGTCTCTATTCTCAAAACTACTGCAGAAGCTCTTCTCATTCCCGCATGGAAACAGGCTATGGAACATGAAATGCAAGCACTCTCTGATCGCAATACGTAGGAGCTTGTAGATCATCCTGCTTCCGGATCTACTGTTGGATGTCGTTGGGTCTTCATCATTAAATATCAACCAGACGATACGATTGAGCGACTAAAAGCTCGTCTTGTAGCAAAGGGTTACACACAAACTGGTGTGGACTACTTTGAAACTTTTTCTCCTGTAGCAAGATTAAATTATGTTAGAATGCTCATTTCTGTTGTTGTCAACAAAGATTGGCCCCTATTTTAGTTAGATGTCAAAAATGTGTTTCTGTATGGAGACTTGCAGGAAGAAGTTTACATGGAGTAACCACAGGGATTTGCTGCTCAGGGGGAGTCTTCCTCGCGAGTTTGTAAACTGAGAAAGGCCATCTACGGCCTAAAACAAAGCCCTCGTGCTTGGTTCGACAAGCTTAGTCCGATCTTACTAAATTTTGGCTTTCGTCGTTCCCGTTCAGATCATTATGTGTTTATCTACAAAACTGTAGTCGGGCTAGTCATTCTTATTGTCTATGTTGATTATATTATCTTATCTGGCAGCGATTCCTTGTACATTCAGGCTACTAAAATTTACTTGGAAAAACACTTTGTCACTAAGGATCTCGGGAAGCTGAGATATTTTTTAGGCATTGAGGTATCCAGATCATCAACAGGATTGTGTCTTTCCCAGCAAAAATATGTCCTTGATCTTTTGCAAGAAACTCGTATGCTTGGTTGTAAACCAGCCAACACCCCTCTTGACCCAAATACGGATTGGGTCGATGAAACCTCTCCCCCTTATGTTGATCACCACCAATTCAGAAGACTTGTTGGCAAGCTTATTTATCTCATTGTCACGAGAGCTGACCTTACTGTTGTTGTAGGTTTCATAAGCAGGTATCTTAACAAACCACGACGGTGTCATTTGGACGGTGTGTCACATTCTGTGTTATCTCAAAATCTCTCTAGGCAAAGGCTTATTATATAAGAAGCACGGCCATTGCAACCTCTTAGGTTTTCAGATTCTGACTATGCAGGAAGTCGATCTAGTCGTAAATCTACATTTGGCTATTGCACATGTGGGAGGCAATCTGGTTACTTGGCGAAGTAAAAAGCAGACCGTAGTATCCAGGTCTAGTGCAGAGGCAGAATATCGAGCCATGGCCCACACTGCATGTGAACTTATGTGAGCCCAAAGTCTTCTCAAGGAGTTTGACATATCCTACTCCAGTCCTATACCGATGTTTTGTGACAACAAGGCTTCTATTTATATTGCGAGCAACCTGACATTTCATGAAAGGACAAAACAAATAGAGGTCGATTGCCACTTTGTCCGCGAGACTGTTCTTTCTGATCGTATATGTACTCCATATCTCAGCACAAAGCAACAAGTAGCAGACATCTTCACCAAAATTCTTCCAAAGGCTTGCTTCTAGACTCTAGTAGACAAGTTGGGCATGTTTGACATCTACGCTCCAGCTTGAGGGGGAGTATAGAGATATGTTTATGTTTCACTGAGTGTCATGTGCTAGCATGTGCCTCACTTATGTTTTTACTTGTGTGGTTTAGTCCCATATTGCTCATCTCTGGTTTTGTATCTCCAATCTTATCCTATATAAGAGAATGCACTGTAAACCTTTTGATCATCCAATACAATTCTATTCAGCAATCTATACCAACAATTTCTAATATGAACATAACCTCAACATGACAACTTAGCTTAATTTACCATTCTTCAAGAAGATTGGTTTGTAACTTTGTGTAGTTTTGTATTTTCTTTAGCAATACATTATACATTTCAATCAATTTGACAGTTTATAAACATTTCCGCACAGCTTAGAAGGGATATTACTGACCTTTGCTTGATAGTGATGTAAGCATCCTTGAAATGGAATTCTCTCAAACACTCCTCCCTGAGCTCCAAAAGATCAGCCAGACCAAGTTTTCCATATGCTGCAGGCTCTTCCATCAATCTGCAATCATAAAAAGTTTGAGCAGATCAATAAAAACAGGAAATCAGATAGCATTCTTTTTTGCAAGGATGCATTATAATACACAGGAAAGTACAACTCCAGAAATCCATAAACATACAGCTAGGCAGCTGATAAGCATGTAAAGAAACTACAGGTAGGCAGCTGATAAGCATGTAAAGAAACTAGAACTGCATATCTGAAGCAGTCAACAACTAGCATACATAATCAAGTGATGATGAAAAGGCAGCAAGTGTATCACAATCACTAGCATCGCCCCATAGGACAACAAATCCAAGTATCAATCTCACCACCTACACTACAGAGATACAAACACCTACAATAACTGCAATGGACCAACACAACGTATGTACACGATACAAATGCAGAGAGGATGGGAACCTGCTAAATATGGTAACAAATGATGTTGCGCCCTTTAGTCCAGATTGAACAAGGCAGCTCCAGATTTCATTAGTAACCAACAGAATTTGATGGAACAGCCATCTTCTACTACTATTACAGAAGCAGAACAAGTATTTTTATTTCTTTGTTGTATCAAGATAAATCAAGATAAATATATTAGCATTCAGGCCCAGACTATGGCAAGCAATGAATTAAGGATGAGCAACATCATGATTTTTCCATGGGCAAGGAGATGCCGTTAGCTTGCTAAGATCTAGATGGCCACCACACCCACTGGTGGGTTTGCTGGTTGCCCTACTCCATGGTGCCAGCCCGCTCATTGGAGCACAGAAGATAGGTTGGCATCAGGTCACCTGTCAATCAAGAGATGGAAAGGGGAAGGGAGAGACAGAAGCAGCATCACTATTGGCTATTCTCTGGGTTCATTAATAATTGTTCAGCATCTCACTTAGGAAGGAGACAGCTGGAACTGCTTGTATCTATTGGATTCAGAGTGCAGACATGAAAGATGCTAAGAATATAAATAAGCATGACAACGGTGATTGACACTTGGGAGTGTAATGTTTATTGGACTGTCAAAAGGAAAGCCAAGTCATACAAAAGTTAAAGAATATTTTCACAAGTTCTTATCCAGATCTCTTCACGGTTGACACATACATGTAATCCAACAAACCTCTCATGCTGGAGAATACAACCATAAGCTCAGTGTTACATAAGAATCTTAATGTGCCTGTTAGGTAAGCTGTCTGCATGTCAATCATCGAATTGCCAATAATAGTGCATATAAGCATGTATCTGTGACATGAAAGGTGAGATCCCATACATTAGCTAACAACACTGTTGAAAAGTACATCTTGGCTCTAATAGTGAGGTGATTTATTTTACCTGCTAACATCTTGTACTGATTATATCCTGAAAGAAGCTTACTACTGTTGGCTAATTACAGCAGGAGTCCTTAAAGAATGAAAAAAAAAAAAAGATGCCAATGCTATGGCTTACAGTTCTTCCAATAATATTACCATAAATTATCATTACAACCTCCTTGGAAGTGTCTAGTTCAGACGAAAATTTCTGAGGGAATTTAGTTTTTCCCATAAAAGGGAGAACATCTAAGTTTGCAATGTCATGTTCATAATGACTTTGTGGTTCAAATACCTAGCCAAATGAGAAGAAAATGCACGAGCAAAAGCGTCACCCCTTCTCCTTGCATCGTCGGTTCCACCTTCGCTTGCTACTGCCTAATAAAAATAAAAAACAGGGCAAAGTGAAAGAAATTACAACAGCTTGGTATGTAAAATATGTCCATGGAAAAAACCACCATCAATGAGTAGTTTGACTATCTTGAATCATACAGGAAGAGTTACAACAATGTGCACCAAAGTTTTAAGCATCAATCAGTAGAGAAAGGGGAAGCCAAAATAATATGTAGAGTTTTTAGCTTTATAAAACATTAGAATTAATTTGGAATCACATTTTGCAAATTGTATACAATTAATTGCAAACATCTGTGCGCCATAGCAAAGAATCTTTGAAGAATTTCGTAGTAGCTTTTTCTTCAGTTACCTATATTAAATTCGAAGCTTACTGAAAATGCTCCATTATTTTGATACCTTAGCCGATCTCAACCCCCTGCACCCTTTCCCTTTCCTTATTCCCTCCTCTGCTCCTCCCCACCCTAGGCAGACTAGGAGGTTAGGGCAAGGGAGGAAGTTAGAGGGTTAGGCAAGAGAGGTCACTCTCAACCCATTTGTTTTTTTTTCTCAACATCACCAACCTGAGATTCTCACATGCTTCTCCCTTCATTTGCCCTCCCCTTAGTTGCCCCCCCCCACCCTAACCTCTAGCATTGTGCCATTTGAGCAGTGCGGAAGGGAGGAGGCATGAGGTACTAAAGAGGGAAGGTGGTATTTGCCTCACCATCCTTGCTGAAGGTGATTGTTGGAGAGCGGTGTAAAGGAAATAGATTTACTCTAATTTGGTATGAAGGTTCTTTTAAGCACATAACTAATGAGCTACACAACCTAAAAGCCAACCTTTGAACTGGTATGGTTTAGATAAATCATGAGAAATCTTATAATTATCATAAAATTAGTTGACGGCATTTCGGCAACGAAGCCTACAACAAGATTTTCTAGTAAACTCATCCTTTTCTTTTGATACCAATGTTCCTCACACTTTTGGCACATTGACAATCAGGTCTATCAAGCATAATCAAGTCATGGATTTGTTTATTGGAGATTATCCCTTAACTTACATTAGCATCTAGTTTTGGACTTTTCTTTTTAGTTTTCATGTAGTAGGAAAACTTGTTGATGCTACAATATTTTTGGAAACTTTTAAAGTTGGCACTTTGATAAGTGGATCTATCAAGCATGCTCCAGCCATGGGTTTTTCCATTAAAAATATTCCCTTGGCCTACATTATATAGCGGATGGTCTAGATTTGGAAATATCTGCTTCTATAGAGAAAACAAATCAAGACAATTGCATCTCCAACTTTCATCAATTAATCTCCCTTATAGTTGCAGTGTGAATTTGGTCAACTAACAGTAAAGATCTTTAAGAAGCTAGAACGTAGTGTTGTGTATTTAGAATTTTAGAGTCACTTGCCAAATGAGTGTGTAGCATATGTCATCTTAACCAAATGATTTCAATGGCGCTCCAAGCACATTTTCTCTTATTCATTCTTCATAGTGATATTTAGGGCATTTATAAGATTTCAGGTAGCACATTTTTTCCTTTGTGGATCATCATTCTCACATGATGTAGTAAATGTGATGAAAACGAAATAAGTCCTTACCGATTAATTTATCAAAGTTCACTTTGATATAGTATATAAATATTTGACTCTATGATGCACTAGAGTATGTTCAACAAGCAATTCTAGAATTTTGCTCCCTATGGATGGCTCAACAGACTTTTGAGGTCGAAAACCTGAGCAATATGGTCTATCTAAGCACAAGAATTGACACTAGCTTGGTATTGCTAAATAGTAATGTCTTAATGTTCATGCTCTAAAGCGGTTTAGGGGCTTTATTATCAATTTTCACCCTCCTATCTTGCAATATAGTGTACCATTTTGTTCTATTTCCTCGCGTTGAAAAGTGTGAGGGGAAAACTCACTTGTCTTGTGCTACATTAGAAGGCACATCATTGTCCTATATATAGGAGAAAGGGGGGAAGCATTAAGGACTTGAGACTGAAGTAAAGCTATATGGGCTGAGACACTTAAACCCATATACTAATTAACCTATTAACTAAACAGGGTAACAATACTTTCTAGCACTCCCCCTCAAGCTGGAGCATGGGTGAAACACATGTCCAAGCTTGGAGTTAAGGGACTCGATTAGATGATAAAAATGTCACTCACCATACAAAAATGTCACTCCTTAACAATACTTCCCAACTAAAAATATGATGACGCCTCTTTTGAGTTGTGTTCAGCAGGCTGGAAATTCTTGAGCTTCAAAGAAGGTCTTTTGAAGTGCATCTCAAACGAAGAACGTCTGATAAATGGAATCCAAACGCCACAGCAAAATCTCGCCATAATCAAACTGGAGCACACGATCAAAAGTACCCCGACTACGACATCTTCACTGGAGAGGAATGTGCGAGTGGTATAAGTGCACAGTCCACACATCCCACGTACATAACACGATAGAAACGCGGAGACACAATGTGGATGTAGCAATAGAGGTATCTTCAAATTGTCTGAGAAATATAGCCAACTGGAATTAGTGTAGAAGACCACAGACGTACATAATAACACAAAGTGGACGAGGTGATAATGACTGTCATACTGGTTCCATAAATTTGGTGCATGAATCTTCAGGGTTTGATAGGAACAAATGGCACTATCAAGGAGGAACCCAAGTAGATCAGCAAAAGAGCCATGTCAACAGATACAACTCAGAGAAGATGTAACGAAAATGGACCATCGAAGATAAATCTGGATGAATCCTTGCATATAAAGAATTTGTAGGCTAGAAATTGACGATCTTCGAAGGAGACTGATGTCAAGAAGCAACCATCTGTCTCATGAGAATGCAGCGAGAACGATCAACTGAAACATCATTAACACTAGAGGGAATAAGAGGCTGGAATTAATGCGGCAAGCTCTTGTCCTGGCATACATAATGCAGTATGAACGTGAAAGGATTGGTGTCAATCCTACAGTTGAGCTCCTTCTACGTCGTCTGAAAGCGGTGGCCAACTGGAATTCACGCAAATTGCCACATGTGAAGCGATGCTTAGTGGAAATGACGCACCACAAAGACATCAAAAGTGCATGTGTGAAGCAATGCTTAGTGGGAATGACACGCCACAAAGACATCGAAAGTGCACAAGTAAAGCAATGCTAAATGGTAATGACGCGTCACAAAGACATCGAAAAAGTAGATATGCTGAAGAATATGAAGCTTCATGAAGATAGTCTGGAATATATCATCTCTCATCACTCTCTCATACTCTCTCCCCTTTATATCCCCCCACACCAAATACGAAGAGAATGGTAGGACTAGGTCAAGAAAATATTGGGATCCAAATATCATTAGGTATTGGAGGAAAGAAAGACTTGTGGAGGACGTCATAGCTTGAACTAGAAGTAGACAGACTTCTTTGGACACGTCGTGTGAAGTCCTGACATGGCATGTAACTTTAGATGACATGCTCCCAGCAACACTCCTTGTGGAGATTCTAACACTCCACATAGAATGTTGAAGGTGTGAAACAAATTTCTCCCAACATGCCATGTTGACACATCATGTAGGCGTGGTCAGCGATTGATGATGACTGGAATGATCGGCGTCACCGCCTGCACACCACCGGGAAGACAACCTCAGGGAAGAGACAATGTGACTCGAGGGTGACGACCACGAGGTAGACTCGATAGCTGTCTTTTGACTAAGAATCAGGGAAGCGTAGGTGGCTGAGAGCGATAGCACCGACGTATAGATTAAGATCTATATGAAAGAAGAAGATAAACGACCATAGAGGTCGATACGATGCCTGGCAGGCGGCTAGCCTAAGCCATGGCGAGACGGCGGCCGCCCGCAGGCGCAGGCTCTCTCTCTTTTCTCATTATGGTTAGGGTAAGTGCTTTGATACCATGTTGAAAAGTGTGAGGGGAAAACTCACTTGTGTTCTGTTATATTAGAAGGCACACCCCTATCCGATATATAGGAAAAAGGGGGAAAACATTACAGACTTGGGACTCAAGTAAAGTTATATGGGCTGCAACACTTAAGCCCATATACTAATTAACCTATTAACTAAATTTGCTAATAATACTTTCTAACACCTAGAAAGTTTGTCAACGTGGATGTTGCTTTCACCAGGTCTACACCTTATTTCTTTGATAGTATGTCTAGTGATGGAAAATTGTTAACTATAGATTTACCACAATCACATTTCTAAAAAATTGCCTAAATTTGAGCCAAAAATTCTACAAGAATAACTAATCAATATATTGTTCAACCAACCTTTCACATAGGAAAGTAGAGCTTAAGTAGGGTCAAGATAAAGTAGAGCTTATCCAGGTTGCCGCTTCATTGTCGTCTGATCATTCTTAAAACCTCTAAGGTGCCTACTTCTCATCTTGATCTACTTATTGCCTCAAGTCAATTTACACATGCATGTAGTATCACCATCCTATTTCCAATATCTATTGTTTGTACATGTATCAAACTCCATATAATCCTTCCCATTATTATTTGGCACTACAAAATTCTCAAGAATCACATTGAGGCCCTCTAAAACCAAAGTTGGGTTAGTGTTAAAGACACTGCAGTGAATGCACTCTTGATCTATTATAGAACACAAGAGAACATGTTGATCTATATCCTATAAAGAATGTGGTAGGGTAAATATTGGGTTGCAGTGTAGAGAAATTGAAGAAACACCTAGTTGTGAACGGGCATTTTAAGACTTTCTATCTAAAAAATGTTCCCTTCATGTGGTACTATAAAATTTGTACTAGTTGTGAACGGGCATTTTAAGACTTTCTATCTAAAAAATGTTCCCTTCATGTGGTACTATAAAATTTGTATGCTTCACATTTCTAATGAACATATCGGCATTCAACACGCTCATGGTGGCTTGTTAGAGGTCAAGATAGATATCCTCCTACAAAAGTTTCTCAAGGAGGATCGTTGCTGAAAGAAGGTTTGCAATATAAAAAAGGCAATTTACAGCATAAGATAATTGTCTTGAACTTGATCTTACAAGGTTCACATGGTTGTCTAGCAAATTAGATTTAGTTTCTCTACTATAGACCGCTCCTTGCTCTACTCTCATTCTAGGATAGTCGTGGTTTTAGCAGTTTTTGTGGTTAACATAAATTCAACGGATAACATAGGAAGTGGAAACTTTCTAGAAATTAAGGTACAATAGTCTAGTAAAGGTATCAAACTGTCCAAAAGGAAATGTGTGGCAAAATTGTTGAATGAGAAAAGCATGGATACATCAAAACCTTTAAAAATAGAGGGCAAGCTTATGAATCGTGTGCGGCAGTTGCTGATTGTTGGCCAACAAAAAAAAAACTGAGGGGGTCACGACCTGAAATTTAAAGTTACCTGATAAGCAATTAGATCACCATTTATAAAAGGATAACAATGAACTTATTCTTGATCCATGTTAGAAAATAGTTTCCATATTTATGTATTCCTTTACTATTTCCGTTTCATGTTGGGTCTATTATGTAAATGTTCTCTTTCTATATAATAAAGGCTAGTCCGCTATGGCAGGGTATCGTTTTGGCCCAACACTTTCACATGGTAACAGAGCAAGTTATGGGGTTGTGACCCTAGCCGCCGGCCTCCCTCCTCTCTCTCCCCATCTCCTCTTAGCTCTGCTCCGCCCATCACCACCGTTGTCACCTTCGTAAGGTGTCATCGTTGTTGCCGCCAACTTCGGTTCTCGTCGGTCGGTCTCCCTCCGTCTCCACCACGGTGGTTGCTTGAAGGAGAGGAGGAGAACCACTCGTTCTATCCCAAAGAGAGGAGGAGGAACAACTCCCTTTTCAGTTTCTTTCCTCTCAACGTAATCCCCTTACGTGGATGAGTACCTAAGTCATTTAGGGGTTATCTATGCGTTAGATTCGCATCATCTATTGACAAGTGACAACGCTAATTCCCATCACGACCCCGGCACGTCTTTCCGGGGTCATCCTTCTCTTCGGTGTGTCTTCCTGGAGTTCTTTACCTTGTTGACGGTGCAAATTCCCGTCAAGGTCTATGTCTGCCGCCGATGCACACAGCGTATCCCTGGGAGACATGGTGTGTCCCAGCTGCTGGTGTTTACTCCTCCATGGACACGCCGTGTCATCTACTGCCATCCAGACATGGCGTGTCTAATATAAGACATGGCGTGTGAAAAAGGTTATCTCATCTACTGCCATCCAGACACGGCGTGTCTAATACAAGACACGGCGTGTGAAAAAGGTTTTGTGGTCTATTGCCATCCCGACATGGCATGTCTAATACAAGATATGGTGTGTCCAATGTTCAACACGGAAGATCTCTTGATCCAATCTCAAAATGGGCGACAGAAAGCCAATGACCTCTGCTACAACAATCTACAATGATCAATCAATCTCTGTGAAGCTCACCTCACAGAAGTATTCTTTTTGGATGAATGACATCTATATTGTTCTTGAATCTGACAGGAGTATGGATATTACTATTTCCAAGGAGGGGCATGAGCATTTTCTTCAGGCTACTCAGCAAGCTTCTCTTGGATCCTCTGTCAATCTGGTTTCAGATATAGGTAACCAGGGGACTTCGTTTATTGCCTCCTATCCATCAACAACATGGCTGGTAGATTCTGTGGCGCCTCTCAGCATATGACAGTTATGCAATCGATGTTTCTCTCTTCTGACTCATATATCTCGCATTCCTTTGTGACACTTGCTGATGGATTTATTAGGTCAGTCCAGGCTTTGTGGGACAGTACAAACATCATCTAATTTAACTTTACAGTCTGTAGATTATGTACCACACTTTCCTTTTAACTTAATGTTCGTTGCTAAGTTGATTGATTCTTTAAAATGTTTGGTCATATTTGGAGACTCCTTTATGTTACAAGATCCCAGGAGCTGGAAGACAATTGGTGGGGGATCTAGGAAAAATGATCTCTATTTCTTCGAAGGTGGTCGCCCAGCTCGTCAAATTCCATCTCCTGTCGCATCTATCGTTTTCAGTTGATCCCCCTTACAATGGCATTGTGCTATGGACACCCCTCCTTGCAGAGTCTTCAGAACTTGTTCCTAACTTATCTTTGGTAAAGTTTATTGAATGTTAGTCTAGTCAACTGGGCAAGCATCATCGTGTTTCTTTTCCTGGTCGTACTATAAAACGCTCTAAGTGTCCCTTTGATCTTATTCATAGTGATGTCTGGGGCCCTGTTAAAAAACCAAGCTACAATGGCTTTCGTTACTTTCTTTCTTTTATTGATGATTTCTCCCGAATGACTTGAGTACACATAAGTCTCGCGATGAAGTCTTGTCAAGCATGTCAAAAATTGATAAAAGTTCAGTTTGATTACTCATATAAAAATCCTTCTTACTAATAATGCCTTAGAGTATGTTCAAAAGGTTGTTTCTAATTTTTGTGATTTTGTTGGCATTGATTCACCAAACAACTTGTCCTCATACACCTCAACAAAATGGGGTAGCTGAGCCCAAAAATCGTCACTTACTTGATGTAGCCCGTACGCTACTTTTTTAGATGTCTATGCCAAAGAAGTTCTGGTCCAATGCTATTCTCACTACTTGTTTCTTGATTTGTCGTTAGCCATCTTCTGTCTTACATGGGGCCACCCCTTTTTTTGTTTTATGACCAGACGAGCAACCATTTCCTGTTCCCCTCTGTGTCTTCGGTTGCACTGAGTTTGTTCATATGTTTGATCCACATGCATATAAGCTATCTCCTCCTGCAGTTTGCACTGTCTTTTTAGGATATTCTCCCACACAAAAGGGGTACAAATGTTATTGTCTTCGTCTTCATCGTATGTTTGTGTCGGATGACGTTACTTTTCATGAGTCTACTCCGTTCTTTAGTGACTATGTCCAACGTGAGGGGGGAGCACAATCCTGAGAGTGACTACATCTTTGAGCGCGCGAGAGAGGCACCTTTTCATGTGCCTTGTGATGAGACTATTCTAGATACGACCCCCACACCACCACCACCGACTCCCCCACCGATTCCACCTTTTCCACTGGTTTACACTAGGCAAGCACGACATCACCAAGAGGATGTAGCGTCGTCAGTCCACCAGATTGCCCCCTCATCGTCAGATACTCCTGAGGTAACTGTTCCTATTGAGAGTTCTCTTGATGCTTCCATTTCAAACTTACACCTTTTAGTTGCAACCCGAAAAGGTGTTCGTTCTTGCACTATTCGTCACCAACTAGCGAATGTTTGTTGCTTATCTCATTTGTCACTGGCAGCCCGCATGTTTGCTCTTCCGCTTGATTCTACGGACATTCCTTGTTCCTATAAGGAAGCAGCACATCATGATGGTGGGATCCAGGCTATGGATAGTGAGATGGCATCTCTTCATGAGAACTCTACTTGGGACTTGGTAGACCTTCCTCCTGGCAAGTCGGTTGTCGATTGTCGCTGAGTGTTTACTATGAAACAGAAACCAGATGGGTCGATTGATCATTTGAAGGCTCGTTTGGTGGCAAAGGGGTATACTCAAACACATGGAGTAGACTACTTTGAGACTTTATCTCCAGTAGCTCGGTTCAATTCTTTGTGCATCCTTATGTCTGTTGCTACTCATTTTGATTGGCCTCTACTTTAGTTGGACATCAAGAATGCTTTTCTTCATGGTGATCGACTTGAGGAGGTATACATGGAGCAACCTCCTGGTATGTTGCTCAGGGGGAGTGTCAGAAGGTCTGCAAGTTGAAGAAATCCTTGTATGGTCTGAAGCAGTCACCACGGGCATGGTTTGATAAATTTAGTGCTTGCACTTATAAAGTTTGGGTTCACCCGGTCTTCTACTGGTCACTCATTATTTGTGTATAAGTCTTCAAGCGGCACTATTATTCTAGTTGTTTATGTTTATGATATTGTCATCACAGGTGATGACTCTACTGAAATTCTACAGCTCAAGGAATGGCTGCAAACACAATTTGAGACAGAAGATCAGGGTAATCTCTGTTGTTTCCTTGGAATAGAAGTTCTATGCTCCAAGAAGGGCACAAACCTCTCTCAGCAAAAATACATCCTTAACCTCCTTGCAGAGACAGAATTGGCACAGTGCAAACCCATCTCCACACCTATGGATTATCATATCAAGGCGTCTATTTCTGATGACAATGACTTTTCTTATCCAGCGAAGTATAGAAGGTTTGTAGGAAAATTGATTTACTTGACAGTTACTCGCCCTAATATTTCTTATGTTGTAGGAGTTGTCAGTCAGTTAATGAGTGCGCCTAAGATGTCACATTGTTGATGGCAGTCACTCGAATTGTTCATTATGTTAAAGGATCGTCAGGGAAGGGTCTTACTTTATAGGGCATAATCTCTTACATACATTCTTGAAACTCATTGGGTTCACTGATGTTGATTGGGCAAGTGATGTTGGAGATAGACGCTCTACTTCTGGCTATTGTGTGTTTCTTGGGTCACATTTGGTGACTTGGAGCTAGAAACAAAATGTGGTAGCACGATCCAGCATAAAGGCTGAATATTGAGCTATGGCACATGCTTGTTCTAAATTACAGTGGGTTACGTCTGTTCTGTCAGAAATGGGAGTGCCTATTGAGACACCAATTTCTCTCATGTGTGATAATTAGGTAGTCATTCCTATTGGTAGCAATCTGATGTTTCATGAGAGGACCAAGCATATTGAAGTGGACTGCCACTTCGTCCGTGATTTAGTGCTCTCCAAGAAGATTCAAACTCCTCATGTTCATAGTGGACAGCAAGTGGCAGATATCTTCACCAAGCCACTTCCATCTTCAGCCTTCAAGTATATGAATTTCAAGTTGGGCATGCATGATGTGTATGCTCCAGCTTGAGGGGGAGTGTTAGAAAATAGTTTTCGTATTTATGTCTCTTTACTATTTCTGTTTCATGTTGGGTTTATTATGTAAATGTTCTCTTTCTATATATATAATAAAGGCTAGCCCGCTACGACAGGGTATCGTTTTGGCCCAACACTTTGACAATCCTCATTCTCCTTTGATTAAAATTAAGCAAAGGGTAGTCGATGATGATAACAACCACATTGCCAAACATATATTGCAGTCACTCGCCCTGATATCTCGTATGTCATAGTAATTGCAACTCAATTTATGACGTACCAGTGCACCGATCCCATTTTGATACACATGAAAAATCTGAGAGAGGTCCACCATAGAAGTCACTATCCAAAGCTGCAATAGATGTCAGAGACTACATCTAGTAGAAAACATTGATGGATTGGAAATGTGGAACCCTTATGCACTTACTACTATCATGCATGCTAAGCCATTGAAATCATCCTCTTCTTGTGGTTACTTGGTCACGCGTGATGCAAATGATCTAGATTGAGGAGCACTGTTTTGAGATATATGTTATTTTCCTTGTTACATTATATATTTCCTGTTTTTACATAGCCCTGTTATTTGTTTTGTTATTTTCCTTTATTTATGGACCTCTCTGTAAATCTCTCAGTATTATATATATGAGGGTGCACACATTGTGCAACCCTGAGCTTTCTGGAAAACCTGACTCTATCACATGGTATCAGAGCAGGTCGAAACCCAGCCGCCTCCCTCCCTTCCCTTTCTCTCTCTCCACCACCGCCCCCCCCCACAGCCGCCGGCCCCTCCCTCCTCTCCCGCCGGCCGCGCCGCGCCCGTGCGTGCGGCACAACAGCAGTCGTCGGCTGCTCTGCTGGCCGCCGCCGCCGCCGGTCAGCCGCCCGGGCCACCAGGGCCGCCGCCCACGTAGGGGCTTCCAGCCAGTTGTTCGCCGCTCGTGGTTCCATCTAGCCTCCTGGCTTGGTGCACCGCTAGTGCTTGAGCAACCTTGGTTGTTGTTCGCACAGCAGGTGTGTTGCCGGGTGGCCGTCTTCTACGGGACCACTGAGCCGCTTGTAGATCTGGACTAGTTCCATCTTCAGGGGGAGATCGGCGCGTTGTTCGTCTGAGGGACAACCTTCGGTTCGTGTTCGTTTGTGCCTGCCTGCCCGTGTAGGCTTCGGCCTCCGGGTTTCCTGCTACGCTTTGGCGTAGTTTGTATGTGAGAGGTCCGCGGTGATTTGCTTGTGCCTGCTTCTGCCTGCCTGACGGCGTAGTCCGTCTTCTGCCTGTGCCTACTCTTGCATGTACCTGCCTTCCTGCTTGTCCTCATAGCGTCTTCTGGGGATGACATCTGGATAGACTCGTGTCGTCAAGTCACTACTGTTAAACTTGACGGGCGCAACTACCAGCTTTGGGTGTGCTCCTTTGTGATATTTGCCAAATCGCAAGGGAAGTACTCTCACCTGATTCGCACTGGTCCGCCTCAGCCTACAGAGGAGGCGGATGCAAAGGACATCAAAGCTTTTGATGACTGGGTCCGTGATGACTCGACTGTTATGACATGGATTCTCAACAGCACAGTTGAGAAGATCAGTGTCACTCTTCTTCGACTGCCTACGGCGAAGCAGATGTGGGATCAGCTCGCCGGTACCTACTCTCATAGTCAGAATCCCAAGAAGGTCTTTGATATCACCAAGCAACGGGGGCGACTATAGTTTACGGGATCTGACATATCAGACTACTTCTCCACCTTCACTGGCCTGTGGAGTGAGTTGGAGACTTATCACCCGCTGTCTACTCATTTAGCGACTATGCAAAAACAGCGGGCGGAACTTCAGCTGATTCAGTTTCTGAGTGATTTACCCGAGTCCTATACTGGTGTGGTAGATCAGATCTTGGCGAGTGATCCACTTCGTACCTTGCAGACTGCCTACTAGCGTCTCCAGCGCCTTCCGTCATCGACACCGTCTCCGCCTCCTGAGACTGGAGACTCTACCGCTTTAGCTGCTTGGGGCGGGCGTGGTCGTGGTCGTGGTCGTGGCCGCTCCAATGATGGCCGTCCTCCCCTGGGTGCAGGCCGGGGACGTGGACCTGGTGCTGAACGTGGAGCTCCTCCTACCGCCCCACCTTCTGCTGCTGCGCGTCCTCAGCAAGGACAGCGCATGTGTACTTTCTGTGGCCGGTCTAACCATATTGAAGAAAAATGCTGGGAAAAGTATGGTAAGCTGGTGTGGGCCAATGCTGCTGCAGATTCCTCCTCTACTGCGTCTGAGGGTGGTACTCAGACACCTGCGCCAGAGCCTACGGGGGCTACCGCAAACTACATTCGTGTCGAGGTGGAGCATCTTCTTCTTGAGTGTGCTGGGTCTTCTACTGCTGCGTCTACTAGCGGAGCACATGCTGCATTTTCTGGTTATGATATTGCATTCCTGAGTTCCTCCTCACCTTCTACTTCTGGTAATACCAAATGGGTGATAGATTCTGGTGCATCTGCACATATATCTGGAAATAGATCTTTGTTTAAACATATATTTGCACCTACCCGTCATTCTTCTGTTATGCTTGCTGATGGCTCCAAGTCTTCAGTCCTTGGAGTCGGTGATATTGTTTCTCACTTTGGCCTCAAATCTGCCTTATATGTGCCTCGATTTCCTCTGAACTTATTATCTGTCAGCAAAATTTTACAGAGTTTAAAATGTAGCCTGACATTTGTTCCTGGTTCATGCGTTTTTCAGGACCTTCGCACGAGGATGAAGATTGGTGGGGGGTATGAAGGTGTTGATGGACTCTATTACTTGGACCAGTTACCTCGATCAGAGAAAGCTGTTGTGATATCTGCATTATCGGCTTCTGTTTCTGCTCTACAGTGGCACTACAGGCTGGGCCATCCCTCGTCAGAGAAGCTGCGTAGTTTAGTTTCTGACATTGGCAGTTGTCATTTTCAGTGTGAATCCTGTCAGCTAGAAAACAAACTCGTACTGTGTATCCTAGACGTAGTACTGTGAGCAGTAAAAACGTTTTTGATTTAGTCCACTCTGATGTATGGGGTCCATGCCATGTACCAAGTTTGTCTGGTTACAAATATTTCATTCTTTTTATTGATGATTTTTCTAGGACTACTTGGTTGTTTCTGTTAAAAAGTAGGTCCGAAGTGCTGTCTACCATCAAATACTTCTTTGCTGAAATACAAACGCAGTTTGGCTTGCCTATTAAAGTTTTTCGCACTGATAATGCTTTAGAGTTTGTTAAGCAAGATGTGGCTGTTTTCTGTAAATTTGTGGGTACAATTCACCAGACTTCGTGTGCCTATACCCAACAACAAAACGGTGTCGCTGAGCGGAAGAATAGACACTTATTAGAAGTTACCAGGACGATAATGATGCATTCTCATGTGCCCCGCTCTTATTGGCCTGAGGCTATCTTGACTGCGTGTTTTCTGATTAATAGGATGCCATCGTCTGTTATTGGAAATAAGATTCCCATACAGGTTTTGCAACCTGACACCTCTTTGTTTACTGTGCCTCCTAGAATTTTTGGGTGTGCTTGCTTTGTCAGATTGCTTGGACCCACTTCTGATAAGTTATCTCCTCGAGCTGCTAAATGCATTTTTCTGGGCTATTCTCGAACTCACAAGGGTTACAGATGTTATAATCCCAGCACCCGGAAATGGTTTACTAGTAGTGATGTTGTCTTTTTTGAAGATACACCGTATTATTCTTCAGCAGGAGATAGTTTGCAGACAGACATTCTGGCTCCTTTACCTGTTATTTCTGACTGTATGCCTGACAGTACTGATACTGCGATTACTGAAAAGCAAGATCCTCCTCTTATTGTTTATCAACGCAGGAATAAAGCATCTTCTACACAAGTACCCTCCCCCCAAGACAACCAATCTTCTCCTCTAGAAGGTTCTGTTGCACCTGAGGTACACTCTGATCTTGACATACCTATTTTGCAGCTTAAATAGTTTCTTCAAAATAAATTTCAACTAAACATTTAGGCCTCCTAAAATATTTTTGGGTATTGAGGTTGCTAGATCTAATGATGGAATAGTCATCTCACAAAGGAAATACACTCTTGATCTCCTGAAAGAGACTGGTGTGCTTGGAGCAAAGCCGGTAGATACTGATGGATCCCAAAGTCAAGCTGCACAAGGAGGGGGAGCCACTTGAAGACCAATGGAGATACAGAATACTGGTTAGAAAATTAAATTATCTTACTGTCACTTGTCCAGATATATCCTTTGCTACTAGTGTGGTTAGTCAATTCATGGATAAACCCTATAGTAATCATATGGAGGATGTCTGAAGGATTCTTTGTTATCTCAAGCAAAACCCAGACAAAGGTATATGGTACACCAATCATGGACATCCCAAAGTGCAAGGCTTCTCAAATGCTTGATTGGACGGATGTGTCATAGACCGCAGATCAATTTCTGGATATTGTGCCTTTGTGGGGGGCAATCTCATATCCTGGTAAAGTAAAAAAGAAAACAATGGTAGCTCAATCTAGCATTGAATCTAAATACAGAGCAATGGCTCATGCAACCAGTGATCTCCTATGGAACAAGAATATTCTAGAAGAACTGGGATCATTCAGTTTGAAACAATGGAACTCATGTGTGATAATCAAGTTGTCCACATTGCCTCTAACCCGGTTTTTCACGAACTGGCCAAACATATTGAAGTTGATTGTCATTTCATTCGGGAAAAGTTACAAGATCACCAAATTGTACTTATTCCAATCCGTTCAAAAATCAAGTGGTTGATCTTTTCACAAAATCCCTCAATGGATGTCGATTAAAATTTGTAACAAGCTTGGTGCCTATGACACCTACGCACCAGCTTGAGAGGGAGTGTTAGAATAATAAGTGTTGAGAGTTATTTAGGTATTGTTTTTATTATTAGTTTGTAATATGGGCCTAAGTGTTTTGGCCCATTAGGGTTGGTCTTATGTCTGTGCGCTTCCTTGTCCTCCTATATATAGGATCAGGGTTTCTTCTATTCAATACAACGCATAGCCGTCTTTTACTTTCTAAGATGGTATCAGAGTCGTCGTCCTAGGGACCAAAACCCTAAGTGAGAGAGAGAAGGAGCGCCCCCTTGCGGGCGGCCTCCGCCCATGGCAGTGCTTGGTTGCCTGCAGGGAATTCCTTTCTAGTTCTCTACCTTCTTCCTTGTTCCTCTACTCTCTTACTACTGGCCGCCGCCCCTTTTGATCATCTGCTGCTCCACGCTGCCCACTGCAGCCCCTTTCCATCGTCGCCGGCTCTTACTACCTGATCGTGCCCGCCTTGCTGCTGTTGCTGCCCTACTGCTTGCTATCCAGACTCCCGCTGCCGCTGCCTGCCCCTGTGTCGCTACTACTATGTGCGCCGCCACTACCGCAGCACCCCACTGACTCGCCTACTACTCTACCCATAGCTGCCCCCCAGCCCATGTAACAGCTCCACTTCTTGCTGCCAAGCCACGCCGCCATCCACTACTGCCTAACGGCCTCCGCTACTCTTGGCCGCCGTAACTGTTGCCGCCTTTTGCTGCTTGCCTTGCAAAGGCTATCCTGACCACTGCTCACTGTTGCCTTACCGCAGCCGGTGGTCCTCCATGCTGCTACTGCCTATTGTTAAGTCGTCATGCCACTGCAACACTCGTCATTGCCGCCATCTTACTGTTGCAATTGTTGCCTACCGCCGCCAATTACATGCCTCTATTGTTGTCGCACCTACGCTCGCCCCCACGCCGCCTTCGCACTGTCGGATCTTGTTGTCTGCCCCACCGCATGCTATTGCCCTTCCGTCTGCGCTCTAGTGCCGCCTGCTACTCCTAGACGAGCCACCACCGGGTTGTTGTTGTTGTCCACCGCCACCTACCGCCTCTAATCATGCCACCAAACAGCCCAATTTTTTTATGCCCCTCAATATTATCTACTGCCCCACGCCCATATACACTCTAGATATTTGTGTTAATCGGATTCGTTGCCCTATGGGCTAAACAAATCCCCTTTTTGGGTCGGAGAAAGATCCATTTATTTTCCAATCTGGATCTGCCTAATCGGGTCATTTTGCACCATTACTCACATTATCTACTACGTCCTCCACATATTTTTGCCTACACCAAACCTTGCCTCTACCATTGTTTTTTGACTCTCCACGCCAACCACTCTTTGACTCCTTCGTGCTTAGCGTGAGGGGGAGAATGGAGGATGAAGTGTAGAGGGAAGAGATGAGATGGAGGAGAGATGAAGAAAAATAAAAGAATTGTATTCTGCTGCTTCATGCCACATTTACTGTTGATATATGGATTCTTCTGCTACTATGTGATGCATTCTGCTGATATTATTGCTTATTCGCCATCTACCTCGATTGTTGTTATGAAGTTACATATTGGGACGTCATTCTTGCTACTTGTGCTATGATTAGCACATTTTTCTTGCTACTATGTGCTTTTGCACTTTCTATTGTCCGTGCTTTATTTGCACGTTGACTTTCTTCTGTGGACCAGCACTCTCTGGACTTTGACGTCTGTTGCTACTGTGATGGATATTCTATGAACAGGGAAGATGGTGAAGATTTTGTTGCTGACTTTACAAAGAGCTTAGTCTACTGGAGTTATTTATTGCTTGCTACTCTGCCTACTGGTCTTCTGTCTGCCTACATCGTCGACTTTTGCTGTTGTGCGCCAACACTCTCTGGCATATCCGTGTTTTGACATGTGGACTCTCTACTTGACAGTACCTTGTTTGCACGTCGACTTTCTACTTCTGTGTTAGCAACACTCTCTGGCTCGTCCATGCTCTGTTTGCACGTTGACCTCTACTACTGTGATCCAACACTTTCTGGACTCTGCTGCGACGTTAGCTACTGAGATGAAGACCATGACACTCTACTACTACTTCTGCTCCAGATGATCGAGAAGCTTCTATGACCTGCTTGCTTGGAGCATCTACATGAGGGGGAGTTTCTGAGTGTTTGAGTAGTTTAATGTAATATTGAGGGGCAGAAAAATTCTATATGGGCTTGATTTATCTTTTTTGTTTTATTTCTTTGTTTTCTAGTTTGACTCTCTGTTTGCAAGCTAATTTGGGATTCTCCCAACTTCAGCTTGAGGGGGAGTGTTGAGAGTTATTTAGGTATTGTTTTTATTATTAGTTTGTAATATGGGCCTAGTGTTTTGGCCCATAGGGTTGGTCTTATGTCTATACGCTTCCTTGTCCTCCTATATATAGGAGCAGGGTTTCTCTTATCTAATACAACATGTACCCGTCTTTTTATTCTCTAAGAATAAGCATTTATTATTCCCTTTATTCATTATTCTTTATGTCCTTGTATATTCCATGTGTATATGGGATTAGTCCCACATTGTGTAAACAGGTATTGGCCACCATCCGTGTCCACATATATAGGTGTGCCCTGTCAATACTAAAAGCATCTTACTCCACAATTTGCTTTTCTTGTTCACAATAGTATAATAGTACACACAGTATATATACATGATTCATACATTACTCTTATAGATTTGTGATACTTTAATAGCACAATTGTGATACTTATACATAGTACTTTCAGGATCTAACAAAATACTCTTATGATGTGAAATCAGTGTAGGTGCTTATCTGAAGTAATGCTTACAATGCCTAAGTTTAGGATGGGTGGGATAAAAAAACTATATAACGGGAATTTTCTTGTATATTTATCCTTTGGTATATGTGCAGGGCATTGAATAATCATTTCTTCTTTTATATATTATCGTTGGGCCAATCTAGACCATGATTTAGTTAATTGATCCGAAGCGGGCTACATGAAGCCAAACCAACGGGTTGAGGCGGAAAAAGGTTCCCGCTTAGCAAGAAAAAATAATTTTGGTCTCTCTAGTCAAGATTCATTGGGTACACGGGCCAAACCGCTTAAGAGGACGCTTAAGCAGCCGAGGTGGATGCTTTTTAAATAACTGAATATTTTTATTTCCTTCTTTCTCTTATTATCACTAGGAAAAGAGAGTTGACCATGGCAACCTATCCCACAATTGTCTACATGATACCTTCAACAATACAGATAGATAGGTGGTCGCAGAACAACTAATGAGCTCATAGGTCGTCGTGCTTGTAAGCTACAATCGGATTATGAGCTTAACATTTCTCATTTGTAACATAATTTTGTTTCATTTGTTGAACTTTCTCTTTGGAAACTCCTATCAGAGTAGTAGAGCTACCAAGGAATCAGATAAGATTATTCTCTTCATATGGAATCCCATGTATTTTCTCATTGACTGCTTGGTAAATAAGTTAAGAGCATTTTAATTGATGATAGGAATACCAACATTTACTACAAGAAAAAGTAAAATTCACAACTATTTGGTAAATGTTAGTAAGCTTAGATTTATTTGGCAACTTTAAGCAGGCAAATAAGTAGCAATTGTGTTGAGATTCTATCAATGAAACACCCCTGTTCCCAAATCCATCTTCTACATTCTTCACCCCACAGATTTTAACAAATGTGACCATTCCCAAAGCCTCATTGCTCATTCAACACTGAGCTGCTCATCTATGCCCTTTATACCGTTCTTTCCCCATCAGCCAGGTCCTCTTATAGCCTACGATAGCAATCGCATAGATTGATTTTTTTACTTATAAGTAACCTTGTTGATAGACAGAGAGCCCCAAGAGGGCTTAGGCTTTCACGTATGACCTGGCGCTAACCAAAAGGCAGCATCCGATGTTATCATCTATAGAAACATCACAATGTAACCTTCCTTTCAGATTAAAAAAATAACATCTTCACCATCTCACACAAGCAGATCTTGTGAGAAAGGATTTGTTGTTTGCCAAATAAAACATTATTCTCAATCAAAATTGAAATGGTGTCGCAGTTGCTTCCATGTGCGCCCCAATCCACTGTAGCCTTCTCCAAAATGCAAGTTGCAGAAAAAGGCCCTTTCTAGTACCATCCGCGTGCAAGGACAAGAAGTTCACAAATCACTTGTTTGCTCATGAATCTATCTTTTAAATTGATGGATGTTTGATAAAATTCAGAATTATCTAAAAATAGATTTTAAAAAATACATTTTTTTTCAAGTTGATTATACTAATGTAAACTGGTCCCGTAGATTTGACCATTTGTCATGGGACGGACTGTGTTTATTGGCAGCATCTGCTGAGAACAAACACCACCTTAGAATGTAATGCAAACTGAATATCACTGCAAGAATTTATACCTTGTCAACTAGGTCAGGCAAGTGTTCTGAAAGAACGGTCAACCAGTACCTAAAGAAAGAAGAGTTGAGTACATAAGTCACACGACCCACAAAAAAACAAAACTAGTGATGTGAACATATATAAAAAAACATGAAAAATTGTCCTGCAAATAGTTTTCATTATTGATCAACAGTAATGAACTATTCATTGTGTTAGAATTTCTTCTAACACATTCTGCCCTTGGAAGTATCATGCCATTTAACAATTGCAAATTCTACCAAAATATAGATGATATGTGAAGCCTTATAGAAGAAGCGTTTAGAAATGTAAAGTAAAAGACATACTTGAGTTCGTTATGATCAGACAGATCGATCGTATTAGGTTCGTATCTGCCAAAACATTCAAGTGAAGCACATAATTAGATTTGACATCATCGAAATAAGTATCCAAAATTAATATCTAGTCATCATTTGAGTTTAGAATAAACACGGCTTGATCACATGCTTCTGCAATGTGATTGCTATGATAGGATGGAACAAGATATAAAATTGGTGTGCAACCATATTGCAATTGCCATAAATTTCTTTTTTTCATACTAAATGGGGTCAAAAAATGAAATAGTCTTTACGTTTTAGGGTCTGACAATAAAGGGAACACCTCCAATGTGGGATCAAGATGGAGAACGCCAATGTTTAAAGTGGCACTTGAATCAGAACGAAGGGTGTCACCCTTAGATGATGGCCTATCAAAGCCTCCAACACCAGTGGTTCCAGGCATGGCCATAGGCACCGGAGCTGTGATCTCAATACCCTTCTGTAGGAACTTCTCTATCCATGAAATCTGAGGAACATTAAGGTGGTCAGATTTACCTTACACCATCAAAGTACATCAATACAAAACACACGAATTTGTAAATATACAACCCCTCAAACTCTAAGTTAAGCGTACTCTGCACGAAAAATATGTTCCCAAACTGTTTTGAAGTGTTTTTTAAATAGTTTAATCATGGTTATCAAGGCATCCGCCTAGGCACCAGGGATCCATTCCTGAGCACGTAAGCCCTTCAGTCTTTTGGATGGGTCGCTTAGATCAATCTAGAGCAGAATTAGGTTATTGTTTTTCTCTGGCTCAGGGCAATTTATGTCAAACCAGGTATGATTTAGATCCGTTTAGGTCAAATAAAGACTATTTATGTCAATTTGGGTCAAAATAGGTTTGATCGAGGTCTATCCAGGCCAGGAGTTAGTTTGATTAGGTCAAATTAAGTCAGAATAGTTATCAACTTTGTAAATCATAAACTAGACTAGGCATTGTCAGACGTGTATGTTTATGCATATATTTATAAAAGAAAAATACATATTCACTTAGTAAAAGTTGTTTTGGAAATATATAAACCAAGGAGACCATGCCTAAGAGTTTTTTTAAAAAAAAGTGCCTGGAAGCACCTAGGAACCCTCCCTCTGCCTATCCAACTTGACAACCATGGGTCTTATTGCACAGCTAGCTCAAAGCATATGAGTTTCAGTTAAGGTTCAGAACTTCAACCAGAATGTTATTCTATTTTGAAATAGCGTTGTACACATACATTCATATTGAACAAGGGAAGGTTAGCTCTTCAATGTTGGAGTTATGCAAATATTTTTCCCTTCAAAAAAAAGTCCTGTCTAGTTAGTTCAGTAGCTTCCATCCAATAGTAATCCCCAAGCCCACTTCTTCTATTTGCAATGATTGGCACTATATTCTCTCCATTTGCTACATATTGTGATTTGTATGCTATGTATCATATGTTCACAAACTTAGATATTTCTTTATATTATTCGTACTTGAAGAGTTACAATAGCTGATTGGCTAGACTTCTTCAGTCCCATCAGTTACAAGCTAGCAGTACTACACCAGGTTTCAAGAACAGTTACTCTTGCCAAATCTGAAATTCAACGGTTACCACTTAAAATGTTTTAGCATGTGGATCAGTATTTACTATAAATTGGGTTGTTCCGTTGCCTTATGCCAACCATTTTGAGACTCCTATCACGAAGTTATCAAGTCGGCTACCTACCACGTAGGACTACACACAGAGGAAGGAAAAACCTGCTATATCACATGTAGAAGACAACAGAAGTCTAAATCCTCTTAAATCATCCAGTAAGGGGATCCTAGGGAAACAACAATTTAGAAGATAGGCACATTGCTCTTCAGAAAGGCAGATGATCATGCACTTCATATCCCTCATCTAGCTTCATCACTTAGGACCATCTGTCTCCATCACACTTTGCTTCTGTTTCCTTGTTATCATCTATTCATATACAGGGTTTTGTATATGTTTCTAACTTTCTATGGATCACCCTGATTCGACAAAGAGATGACTGTACTGCGGCATAATCATACATGGTCACTTGTTCCTATTTCCAAAGACAAATTTATTGTGGGTTGTAGGTGGATATATTCTATCAGGTGGGTCTCGATGGCACTTTAAATCAGTTGAAGGCTCATATTGTTACCAAAGGTTAAACTCAGGTCTACGGCAAGGATTATCTTAAAACCTCTCTTCAATCAATATAACATATGTCAAGATCATAGTTTAAAATTTTGACGAAATTGACGAAATTTCCACAATTATTTCCATACCGATGGCCATCAGACATCGAAATGCACCGTCTAAACGCACTGTCCATCGAAGTTTTTCTTTCTTTTTAATGTACTATGGACTGTCTACAGCATATTTTTTTGCACAGTTTTGTGTCTGTAAGTCTATCCATTGTGCTTGCAAACTATAGTGACTTAATTCATTGATTTTACCATTGAAAATTGACATCAAAATTCTCCATTGAAATCCTCATCGAAACAGTTCAGGGTCCTTCACTCATAGATGAGGAGACCCCCACCCCCACATAGCCAGTATGAAATATAATTGCATATTTGAGTAGATCTACACTAGAAGATAATTCTGGTAAAATTATATAAATTAATTCATTGATTTTCCTGTTTAAACGTTAGGAACGTATTTGTCGAATTTTCCATCGAAATTTCGTTAAATTTATGTTTCTGTGGCCAGCGAAATGACATCGAAATTGGACATTTTCTTCCTTGGTCAAGATATTCATTTCTTTTGCATCTTAGTTCTCTTAGACTCTTTATTAGTTTAAAATCGATAAGTCTTTCTTGCATGGTAACTTTTTTGAAGAAATAAACAAGGAGCAGTATTTTTTGCTCATGGACAGTATCATCTAGTATGCAGGATCCGTAAATCTCTTTATGGTTTCAAGCAGGCTCCTTCAGCATTGTTCAGGAAATACATTCAGGTTCCCGATAAATTTGATCTTCAAAGGTCCATCACAGATCACTCAATTTTCTAATAGTGAAACACGTCAGATTGCATTCTTCTTATGTATGTAGACAATATTGTCACTGCCCGGAATGAGTAGCAAGGCATTACACAAATAAAGCAGTTTATTCTGAGGAAATTTTGATGTAATGATTTGGGCCACCTAAAATACTTTCTTGGCAAATTTAAAGATGGAATTGTCATTTCTCAAAGAATATTGTTGACCTTCTAGAAGAAACATGCATACCACTAGCTAGTTATCTTGATACACCCATGGATTCAAAAGGCAAAAAGCATAAAGATCAGGTAGGGTTACCTGAAGACCCATGGAGATAAAAGAGACTTGTGAATAAAGTTATTTATTTAACAGTTACCCAGGCTGATATCTCTTTTGCTATGAGTGTGGTGAGTTAATTCATGAAGAAACCATGTACAGGTCATCTATAAGCATTCATGTGGGTCTTCAATATCTGCAAAGAACCAAAGGTCACAAGCACTTGACAGTGCAACGTTTTTCTGATGTTGATTGGGCTGGCTCAGTTAATATTACTAGATATAGTGTCATTGTAGGAGGCAATTTTGCCTTCTAGAAACAAGACGTGGATAGTTGTTGCTTAATCTAATGTAAAGTAAATTATAGAACAATGGAAGGCACCACTAGTTAACTATTCTGGGTCAAAGACTTTCTGGAAGAACTCGGAACAGTCACATAGGGGCAATGGATCTGAGATGTGATAATAGAGTCGTCGTGCATATGACCTCAAATCCGGTCTTCCCTGAAAGGACAAAACACAGGAGTAGGCTGTCATATAATGTGTGAAACTTCAAGAGATCAAATTTTTCTCCTTTCAGATATGAATACCAGCTCGCAGATATCTTAAACAAGTCTCTTATGGACGTTGAATTCATCTTCTATCAGCCTATGCTATGTATGCACCAGATTGAAGGGGAGTGGAAAATATATGTGTGGATTGTATGTAAGTACACTTAAGTGTGTTGCACATGGGTTTGTACATGTATTTATCCCCATACTGTGTACATAGGTTATCGGCTGCTTCATATGCTTCTATATGAAAACGTGTGGTAGTTCAATATAAGTCAAGTCAACTGCCACCACCTTCTGTGTTAAGTTACACATCCAAACACATATATTTCCAATGTTTTAAAAAGTGTAAAGCAGTAAGCAGGCGGACAGAAGTTACAGCACCTTGTAACTGCTTAAGCAGATTTGGAAAAAGCGGGTTTTAATTTCCTATATACTTTTATGCAAAATTACACACATATGTATATAAATAGTACATTTTTTGGAACTTAGGGCTAGTTTGGTTGGGTGTAGTAGGGTGCAGTTGTGTGAGTTCGCAATGTAAAAATGTACATTAAATACGCACTTTGTCATCCGGCTACACCCTACCAAACAGGCCCTTATATACATATCTAAACACTCTGCATAACGATATAAAACACCCAAATAGTTTATCACACAACTATAAACAATATTATATCTATAATAATGTAAATAACAGACTTATCATAGATAAAACATCCTACACAGAAATATAACAATAAGCGTATATACATGATACAACAACAATTTTGCATTACGTGTACATAGCGATACGGTAAATAATAAACTTATCATAGATATCTTACTAACTTGTTGTTACGTTTACATATCATCAATTAGCCATACATTACAACAGTTAATTTAACCAAAGTATGCATTCTAAATTAGATAATAGTTAGATATAATTTACTTAGATACATAACAGCAGTACCCTATTATTATGCCTTACAAATAAAGTATGCATTCTAAACTAGAACTACGGCTTATCATAGAATATTTAATGTATATAAGTTTACTATATCATAGTCGATAATACTTGGACTATACAATTTATTTAACGTTACGTGCATACAGCAGCATTTTTTCAAAAGGGAGCAAAAAGCAGGAAAAAAGAGGGCAAAAGCAGGTGAAGCGGGCAAAAGGCGATCGATCTTTTTGGATCAAATTAATTGGCACTTAGGGGGCATTTTAAGCGGCTGGTGGGCTCAGACGGTCTTTCATTTCACTGCATATTTTCAATATAACCATAAAGGAAACCTACAATGTATATAATCATATGAATATTTTCCAATATAAGCATAAAGGAAACCTACAATCTATATTATTAGTATATACACTTTACTGTTGTTTTTACTTAGTGTATTTTGGTTATTTGTCCTTTAGTCACTTATTTCTTTATCCCATATTGCTTATCTCTAAACGCTATACTACTCTCTTGTCTTATAAAAGAGAGAGCATTGTATTGGTTTTATTCACTCAATAAGAAGCAGTACTTTTCTATTCTAGACGGTATCAGAGCGTCACGATCCTCCCTAAACCCTAGCCGCCTCTCATCCCCCCCAACCCTAGCCACCCCTCTCCCTCCTCTCTCTCCCTTCCCTGCGTTGCCGCCGGCTGGCTGCAGCCTGCCCCTGCTACCGCTGCCTCCCCTCTTCTCCATCAACGTCCATGTTGCCTCCATCCTCTTCCCACCACACCACCACCTCCCCACCCATCCTCCACCCCTCCCCAGCCCCCTTGCGCCGCCGCCACACCTACCCACCCCCCTACCGCCGCCTACAACCATTACCACCACCACTCCAACCACCACCCACCCCTCCGCCAACCCTCCACCACCTTTCAACACCCTCACCCACTCCATTACCATGGCTTAATCCATCAAGTACACCCAATCCTCTTCCCATCTTCTTCCCCGAAACTTCCGGACAGCTTCGGTACTTTTCCAGTTTCTGGCACGTTGATGTCGTAAAAAACGTCTTCCGCTCTGTTTGTCTGCGCCTCATGGTGGAGTGATTGTTCCTCCATGTTGGCGTAGGTTTCAATCTTCACCTGTTGCCCCTATGAGGATTTCTGAGATCCATGCTTGGATCTTCTATCTGCTACTTCTAGTCCGTGTGTCAGAATTCTGCTACTGACTGGTGACTACTACCTCTGCTGCTATCTGCGCCCTTGATTCTGACTATCTCTATCATCTCGGATGGCGACTCCTGACCTTCCTCGCAATCTGTGTCACTACTGTCAAGTTGGATGGCCCCAACTATCATCTATGGGCAGCCTCCTTTGAACTGTACGTCAAGGCTCAAAGGTGTTTCTCTCATTTGTCGACTAAGGGTCCGGCCATCCCTGCTGCTAATGTTGATGACAAGACCAAACAGGCCTATGATCTCTGGTCCAAAGAAGATTATGGTGTTATGACCTGGATGGTCAATAGTGTGGAACCTAAAATCAGCCAGTCTCTCCTTCGTCTCAAGACTGCCAAGGATATGTGGGATCAGCTCTCCCACGTATACTCTCACCAGCAGAATCTGAAGAAGGTTTTTGAAATCTTCAAGCTACTGGCCAAACAAGAGTACTCTGCTATTGACTCCGTGGAGGATTACTACAACAACTGATGTGCTCTCTGGGATGAATTTGAGGTCTACCATCCTCTGTCTGCAGATATCACAGAAATCCAGCGTCAAAGGAACGAGCTTCAACTTGTCCAGTTCCTCGCTGGTCTGCCTTCATCTTTTGCAGGAGTCGTTGATCAGATCCTCTCTAGTGATCCCCTTCCTACCCTGAGAGACGTTTTGAAGCGTGTTCAACGCCTTCCTTCCGTTTCGCAAAACCTACCTGACTCTTCTAACGGATTAGCCCTTTCTGTTCGGACTAGTGACTCCTCCCGTGGATGCGGTCGTGGTCGGGGATGTGGCCGCGAGCGTTCTTCTGGACCAGGACGTGGCTCCTCTTCTCCTGCTGAGACTACTGAACAACGCTTTTGTACCTTCTGTAAGCGTACCAATCACAATGAAGATCGTTGTTGGATAAAGCATGGGAAGCCAGCCTAGGCGAATCAAGTCACCACAGATCAGCCTGACACTGCCACTACTTTTGCACCTTCGTCTGTCGATTGGATCCGATCGGAGTTTGAGAAACTACTACAAGCACGGCTTGCTTCCTCTACCGAGGCCTCCACTGATGGTAGCACTACTCTTCTAACTCAGTCTGGTAAAACCACTTGGGTGATCGATTCGAGTGCGACATCCCATATTTCTGGCAATCCTACATTATTTTCTCATTTACATAACACTACTTTTATACCTCCTGTTACTCTGGCTGACGGCTCTCAAACACCGGTTACTGGTTTTGGTGATATATGCAATCCTAGATGTCTGCCTCTGCGCTCTGCTTTATATGTTCCTAAGTTCCCTATAAATCTGTTATCTGTCAGTAGAACTGTGAAGAGCCTTCGCTGCTCTATTACATTTGACTCAGATGGTGTTGTTTTTCAGGATCTGCGCACGAGGACAAAGATTGGTTCGGGGCATGAGGGACCAGATGGTTTATATTACTTGGATGTTCCAAAGACTGCGGCGTATCTTACATCTTCCGTGACTGACATCTAGTGGCATTATCGTTTTGGGACACCCGTCGGTAGCCAAATTAAAGCATTTACTACCTCATATTTGAGATTCTATTTTTCATTGTGAAACTTGTCAATTGGGCAAGCAAACTAGAGCAACTTTTTCAAAGAAATTATGTATTGGTTCAAAACAGTCGTTTGATATTATACATGTTGATGTTTGGGGACCTTGTTCTGTCTCGAGTATATCTGGATTCCGTTACTTTCTGAGCTTTATTGATGATTTCTCTAGGACCTTTTCAATTTTCTTGCTAAAGGATAGGTCTGATATTCTTGAGACTATTACAGCTTATTTTGCTTAAATACGTACCCAGTTTAGCAAACCTATAAAATATTTTCGCACTAACAATGCTCTTGAATTCATGCAATCCTCAGTCAGTAGTTTTTGTCGCAAACTGGGTACTATTCACCAAACCTCCTATGCCTACATCCCGCAACAAAATGGAGTCGTCGAACGCAAGAATCGCCACCTTCTTGACATTGCTCGTACTTACTTTTTCACTATAATGTTCCCCAGTGTTTTTGGCCTGAAGCTATTTCCACTGTGTGCTATCTCATTAACCGCATGCCATCTTCTGTTCTTGGGAATCAAATCCCTTATCAAATCTTGTACCCTGATGCGCCCTTATTTTCTGTTCCTCATATTTTTGGGAGCACTTGCTTTGTTAAAAACCTACATCCTGGTTTAACCAAACTTAATCCACGTGCCATCAAGTGTGTCTTCTTAGGGTACTCTAGGACTCAAAAAGGGTACCGATGTTATGATCCAATTTTAAAAAAATGGATGGTCTCGGCTAATGTTGTTTTCTTCAAGCACATGCCATTCTATTCTTCTGTTGGGTCTGCCCTTACGTCAGATTTATTAATGGAGACACCATTACTAATGATTGATGATTCTGATTCCCTTGATATTGTTCCTTCTGCTGCTACTCCTCAGCTGAAAGTTTATCAAAGAAGACCGAAGACAACAACTCCCTCTATGGCCCCTCCAGAATCTTCTTCCTCAATGCCAGATCAGTCATCACCTCAGGTATTCTCTGACTTAGATATTCCTATCAGTTTAAGGAAAGGAACTAGAACATGTACCAAACATCCGATTGGGAATTTTTGTACTACTGCTCACCTGGGGACTAACTTTGCCAATTTTACTGCTGCTCTTTTTGCTGTTTCTATTCCTAAAAATGCTTCTCAGGCTCTTAAACATCCAGCTTGGCGTCAGGCCATGGAAGCTGAGATGCAGGCTCTTACTGATTGTAACACTTGGGAGTTGGTTGATCCTCCCACTGATTGTTCTTCGGTTGGATGTCGCTGGGTGTTTACTATTAAATATCGACCAGATGGCACGATTGAGCATCTCAAAGCTAGGCTTGTTGCCAAGCGCTACACACAGACTTACGGCGTCGACTATTTTGAGACTTTTTCACCTGTGGCCCGTCTGAATTCAGTTTGCATACTTATTTATGTTGCAATTAATTCTGATTGGCCCTTATTTTGGCTTGATGTGAAAAATGCTTTTCTATATGGAGATATGCATGAGGAAGTCTCTATGGAACAACCTCCCGGATTTGTGCTTCAGGGGGAGTCCTCCAAAGTCTGTCGTTTGCGGAAAGCAATTTATGGCTTCAAACAAAGTCCGTGTTTGGTTTGATAAACTGAGCACCATTCTTCAGAAATTTCATTTTAGACGGTCCCAATATGATCATTCTATCTTTGTTAAACAGTCTACTTCTGGCATTGTTATTCTGATTGTATATGTTGATGACATCATTCTATCAGGAAATGATCTTGCTGGCATTCAGGCGACTAAATGTTATCTGGAGAAACATTGTCATCAAAGATTTAGGCACCTTGCGCTACTTTCTTGGGATTGAAGTTTCTCGGTCAGCCTTTGGATTGTGCCTATCTCAGCGTAAATATGTTCTGGATCTTCTATCTGAAACAGGTCTTCTTAGTGCAAAGCCTGCTAGTACTCTCTGGATCCAAACACCAACTGGGATGATGAGAATTCTCCTGCTTATCCTGATCACCATCAGTATCGACGCATGGTTGGCAAGCTCATCTATCTTACTGTCACTCGTGCTGATATCACTTCTGCAGTTGGACTTGTTAGCAGATATCTTGACAAACCCCGACAATGTCACTAGGATGCAGTCTGTCACATTCTCAAATATCTGAAGAGCTCCCCTGGGAAAGGTCTGCTATATAAAAAACATGGTCACTGTAACCTTGTTGGGTATTCTGATTCTGACTATGTGGGGAGCAAGGTTGATCGCCGCTCCACCTCCGGCTACTGTACTTTTGTAGGTGGAAATCTAGTTACCTGGCGTAGTAAGAAACAGACAGTTGTTGCTCGCTCGAGTGCTGAAGCCAAGGAACAAGGTGACCGATACCGACGCTGTTTCGACAACTTGGAAATAGATATTTATCAGTATACCGATGGAAATACCGACAGATGCAATCATGGCCGTTTTGATGCCAAAATGAACGAATTAATTTATGAAATTTTACAGGTGTAATCTCTACACCTAAATGCATCGTTTTATGCAATAAAATTCTATATTGGGTGTGAAGGGGGAGGGGGGGCCATCATGGGGGAGGTAAGGAATCTGTCCTGTTTCGTTGGGATTTCGATGAAGGTTTTCGATGACAAAATGTAGGAATTAAGATATGAAATTTTACTAGCACAAACCACACACTTAAATACACACAATTATGCAATAATATACAATTTACAGATATGAATAACATATCTACTTACAACTCACACCAACTGTATGTTGAGTGGCGCGCTGGTTCTCCACACAGTAATGAGTTGATATTACTGAGATATTGCGGCCATGACATGTACATCCTATAAAGGTGGTTGTATGTAGTCACATGCTCCTCATACACATCATTATTGGCAAATTGTATGAAGTTCCGTGTTGCTCATTCATGTGTGATACTGTATAAGTGTATAATACTCCTTTGTATTATATTCACATTACTCTTTAGTAAAACATCTTCCACTAAACATAAAAAAGTAACTAATTATATCAATACTAATTGTAATATGCTTAGATAGATTGTATGATAATAGTAATTAATAGTGTTGTAAGTAGGTAGATCTAGTGATAATATTGTAGATCTATATAATATACTTATAGATGTATGTATAGTTCGCGTAAACATATAAAAAATGGAGTAATACTAGGCTTTGGCGATAAAAAACACTTTTTTAGGTGACAGTGGAAGAAAAAAGTAGGAAAAAGAGATGGAGAGGTTGCTAATGGTAGAAATGAAAGAGATTAGTTATAATTACCTTGATTTGGGTTGGTATTAGCTCCAATCGCCAAAAATCATCCAAATGCACCTTCTTTTCTCCTCCCAATAAGTAACTACAGTCATTCTCGTAAAAAACGGTATACCCATTGGTATACCGCCGGTTTCGGTCGGTACAGTGAAGTTAGTAGTGCATTTTGCACCGAAATCATCGAAACATGGCGGTATTGGCGGTATACATGTCGGTATTATCGGTATTTGCGATCCTATCGGTACGCACGCATGTTTCGGTATCGGTACGCGTCGGTATCGGTATTTCGGTCGAAATACCGACGGTACCGACGAAACTTCATTCCTTGGCTGAAGCAGAATATCGCTCCATGGCGCATACTACATGTGAACTGTTCTGGATACGGAGCCTGCTGAAAGACTTTGGCATTTCTAATTCTACTCTTATCCCTATGTACTGTGGCAACAAGGTTGCTACCTTTATTGCTAGTAATCCTACCTTCCATGAATGAACAAAGCATATTGAGGTTGATTGTCACTGTGTTCGAGAAGCTGTCTTATCTAGCCAGATATCTACGCCCTACATACATACATCAGATCAAGTGGCGGACATCTTAACCAAAATACTTCCGAAGTCAAGATTCACTGCTATGACTGACAAGCTGGGCATGATTGACATCTATGCTCCAGCTTGAGAGGGAGTATTAGTATATACACTTTACTGCTGTTTTTACTTAGTGTATTTTGGTTATTTGTCTTTTAGTCACTTATTTCTTTATCCCATATTGCTTATCTCTAAACGTTGTACTACTCTTGTCTTATAAAAGAGAGAGCATTGTATTGATTTTATTCACTCAATAAGAAGCAGTACTTTTTTATTCTAGATATATAATCATATGTTGACATCCACTAGTTTAAGATTTCGAATTTTGAGAATGTTTATGATTCCTGTAGAAGTAGTATATTCATGCATAGTTGATTGAGTGCCAAGAAATAACTAAAATGTATTTAATACAAAAATTAAAAAATAACTGGTTTCCACTTGTGACACTTGTACATAATGATTGAAGCAAAGAGATTAAATAAAGAGATTCAGATATCCTCTTGCCTTCTCATTTAAATCGCCTAAAGAAGAATCATTGTTTTGCCCAATCATATATGGAGAACCCATTGGGAATCTTTCTACTAATTGGTGAGCCATTAAATCATCAAGACCATGCTTCTCATAACTCATGAATGCACCTACAGCTCCAAGAAAACCCTCATGCCTCAGAAACATGGCCTGCGCTTGTCCTTTTGACCTGATAACGGAAACGTCAGACAGAACATCATAAGGAAGCATAATCAATGAAAGACATCTAGCGGATGAAAAGAAGCTTGTCAGTGAATTGATGGTATCAGGAGAGAACAGATAGCTTGAAATAAATATAATTGATTCCTCATTACCAAAAATGCACTGCAAAAGAGATGGTGTCCATGGTATAAGCATGGCCTCTGATGAAAAAGCCACCAAAAAATATCCTCTTTAACCCATACCGAAGAGCTGTCAAATATGAAATCTGGTAAATGAAACCAAAGAAAATGAGGAGCTTGACACAATATGTGGTGCGAGCAAGTATTCATTTTAATCAGCAATGATCAAGAAAGAAGGAAGCATAAATGTTGCAAAATGAATGCAGACAAAGATTGCATTAGGGTGCTTCAAAGCAGGAGTGAAAGAGACAACAGCCAACATCAACTCTCCAATTAAAGAAAAAAGGGCTTGAAAGCTTCAGTGTTGTTTGCGCCCATTTAACACAAGACACGCTTGCAGTGAAGGAGAGTACCCATATACTCTCGCCTCAGAGGGAGTGTTTCCTACGCCCATTTAAGTCCAGACATGCTTTTTTTTTCAAAATTGGTTATATGTTGTCACCTAGTATTGAACCAAAAACCTCTTGGTAACAAACCAAGGATCTACTCTTGAACACGCTTGCAGCGAAGAAGAATACACATGTTCTCTCGCCTTAGGGGGGAAAGCCTCAATACAAAACAAATTACCATAATTAGAGATAAAATACTACATTTTGAGGTACATTGCATATTACTCTGCAACCTTATTCCGACTTTATCACATAACTTGTAATCTGCAATACAACTATCATCAGCATACATTGCAAGAGCAACTAGCCTAAAGTAAGCCCACCTCATAGACAGTTTGTAGTAGATTACGAAAAACCAACTGATAACTCCAAGTATAGACACAAAGAGGTCAAGTGCTTAGCCTACTGGACACCAGAATGTAAGTTTGTCAAGCACCAAGTTTGACAATTATTTTGCCCCAAATTAATGTGAAGGCTAGCTTTGCATGCCTTCCACACACTGGTAGTGAGATACTAAAGATTGAACAAGGTTAGCTTGTTTTTTTGAAGATTATAAAGAAATAAATTTACTAAGATGCAAGAAACTCAGGCTATAACGTAACTCATAAGCAACATTGGCTGGAACATCACTTCCGTTTTTCAGTTTGTTGCATAACCATAAAATAAAGACCAAACAACAAAACACCGAGTCAAAAAAAAACACAGTTTCTGTAGAGTGTGGGAAGCAATACCTGACCAATGTTATATGAGATCATCCTCAACAGTGACAAAGAGATATCTTCTGGCCTGTAGTCTGAAAGTTCTCTCGTCTCTGATATTGTCTTCCCAAAACTGGACGCAATAGTAGACGCAGAAAGGCCAATCTACAGGGATTAGGAATTGAAATGAATTCTTCTATCAAGAAATTTACCAATTAGAGAAAATAAATTGTACTAAAAAGAATTCTTTAGAAGAACGCATACAGAAAACAAGAATAATCTAGAAGAGCATGCAAGCTTTTTTATTTCTAAGAAACTGTTGAACCCATGGGGTTCTCTAATCAGTAATTACTCCACATGACTTTTGGCCACCATTTATCATCATCATCTGCAACAGCAGCAGCAGCAGTGTCACTCCCAAACGCAATAGCATTGGCTATGTGGATAACTGTTTTCCATTCAGCTACTTCTGCGTCATTTTGACTAAGTTGTAGTGAAGTCATATCCCACCTCTCCTCATGTTCTTTTGGGTCTGCCTCTTCCCCTTCAAACTTTACCTCAGAATTATCCTAACAGCCAATAGATATACTCAGTGGTCATGCCCACATCATCTAAGACATTTCTTTTATTCTTTGTCGTTATATTTGGCACCTTCATTTTATTCATTATACGTTCATTTCTAATATCATTCTTATCTTCCAACATACTTGTCATGTGCCTAGGTATCAAAGTGGGTGCCTTGACATGTGCTATGATTTATTTGTGCTCTTTGGTATATTTTTTATGAGCACCATGACTCACCCTACACGTTTTTTGCAGATGCCCGCACCTATTAATGGGTGATGTAATCTATAGGATCCAATATTCAAATTGAACATGTTCACCCATGTTAGCTGTCTAATACCCTTATTGATAGGGAGTAGTCCCCTTATTGGCTATATCTGGTGTGAATTGTCTGCACCACGAATTCAATTTCTATGTTAAGAATATTTCTTCTCTTTATCAGGCTTCTAAAAGATCATAATACTCATATTAGAGACCCTCTTTGTACCATAGGCAACCCCCCTCTACCCTATTTTGCCATAAAATATATGTATATACCCTTGTAAGGTGAAAGCAACACAGAATTAAAAAGTTGGCCACTTGTGCTATATGAGGATTATGTTATCCATAATAAGGCTTTGACTGCAATAGTAATTATGCTAGCTATATTAAAGCCTGTACGCATATTATATCATATTAGGGTAGATGCCCATATTAAGTAAAAAATATACATAGTCCACGGCTTAGATTAGGGATTTACAACAAATCATATGCATGTGTTGTGTATATAGCCATGAAATATAGGTATATAAAGGGAAAAATAATCATGATAACATTCAGATGGATGTATATGCAGATAGAAAATTGTGTGAAAATTTTGAAAAAAACGGAGTTGCCCAATTGCCCAGGCTCTCAAAGGCATCAAGAAGACCAGATTGAACACCTTATTGCCACTTTAACAAGTATGGATCCCATAAATCCATTTATAGTCTCCTTTTATCACACTCATTTTCACCTTGCTTCTTCACAACCCAACAATCATTACGGCACTAACTGCACGTGGTTGGCTGTATAGTTGTGGCACAAGGATAACTTCCTAATCTTCTTCTACAGGTTTCCAGCAATTAAAATCAAAGCAACAATCTTCTAAACTTCACATATAGGACAACTTCCGGAAGAAATAAAAGGCATGAGTGTCTTTTGATTTTTAGTCCTGAGGGCTGGGAGTGTGGGGTAAGGTCATAGGTGTTCAGTGCATTTTGCCACCTATAAGAAAAAAAATAACATGTAAATTTATCCTTAAACAGAACTCGGACCTGAAAACATATAAACAATATACCTTGGAATAGTCCAGCCCTCCATATATATCACCAACCAGCATATCCACGTTACTGTTGTCTCCTCGTTGACTCAACTCTAATAATTCATCAAAACTGAAACTAGAAAGTATAATTAACTAGAACTAAGAATTGCTAGCTATGGCCCAATACTAGAAGATCAGGAACCTCTTGCATTTAGTTAAAAGCCTTCCCAAACCCCAGTAAGTTCCACCACCAAGATTTGTCCCACTCACTCGCTGAAATTTTCCATGTCCATCAACCTGTGACCAAAACATAAATAGTTCAATATAAGAAACAACAAAAATCTGATCAACTGATGCAAGATATAGTACGAATAACAAACCTTAATCATGCTGACTCCAGAACCAATATTTACAAGAAGATAAGGAAACAAATCATTATGATCAATTTGTATGAATTCCTTCCGGCCTTCCATATGTGTAAAGGCTTCATGACGGATAGCCTGCATAAACCAATCAAAGAGAACAAGAAAGTAGCAAGTCAATGCATGAATGGTAAATATCCATATACACCAAAACAATTTAGACAGTGGATTCTATGAGCGAAAAACATCTTTCTGATAACTGGTTTGACCCAGGGTTTTTGAAACCAAACCGCTTGGACTAGTGAATCACTGCCTGATAATGTAAAACTACTGGGCAAATTATAAAAAAACGATGCAAAAGGCTAAAAGAGAATAATTCTTATTCATCAAGTATGTCTCAACAATGATGCAATAGAGCCTTTATGTAGGCTCCGAAAACAAAGACTAGACAGGTCGTAGCCAATGTGGGACTAAAACCACTTGACTCTACAGAAGTCCAATAGAAGGGGAAAGGCATTATTAGTATATACACTTTGCTGCTATTTTTACTTAGTGTATTTTGGTTATTTGTCTTTTAGTCACTTGTTTCTTTATCCCATATTGCTTATCTCTAAATGATGTACTACTCTCTTGTCTTATAAAAGAGAGAGCATTGTATTGGTTTTATTTACTCAATAAGCAGTATTTTTCTAATCTAGATGGTATCAGAGCATCCCGGTCCTCCCTAAACCCTAGCCGCCTCTCATCCCCCCCAACCCTAGCCGCCCCTCTCCCTCCTCTCTCTCCCTTCCCTGCGTTGTCGCCGGCTGGGCTGCAGCTTGCCCCTGCTACCGCCGCCTCCCCTCTTCTCCGTCGGCGCCCCTGCTGCCTCCATCCTCTTCCCACCACACCACCACCTCCCCACCCATCCTCCACCCCTCCCCAGCCCCCTTGGGCCACCGCCACACCTACCCACCCCCTTGCCGCTGCCCACAGCCATCACCACCACCACTCCAGCCACCACCCACCCCTCCGCCAACCCTCCACCACCTTTCAACACCCTCACCCACTCCATTACCATGGCTTAATCCATCAAGTACACCCAATCCTCTACCCATCTTCTTCCCTGAAACCTCCGGACAGCTTCGGTACTTTTCTAATTTCTGGCACGTTGACGTCGTAAAAAGCGTCTTCCGCTCTGTTTGCTTGCGCCTCATTGTGGAGTGATTGTTCCTCCATGTTGGCGTAGGTTTCTATCTTCACCTGCTGCCCCTACGAGGGTTTCTGAGATCCATGCTTGGATCTTCTATAGGCTGCTTCTAGTCCAAGTGTTGGAATTCTGCTGCTGACTGGTGACTACCACCTCTGCTGCTATCTGCGCCCTTGATTCTGACTATCTCTATCATCCCGGATGGTGACTCCTGACCTTCCTCGCAATCTGTGTGTCACTACCGTCAAGTTGGATGACCCCAACTATCATCTTTGGGCAACCTCCTTTGAACTGTACGTCAAAGCTCAAAGGCGTTTCTCTCATCTGTCGACCAAGGGTCCGGCCATCCCTGCTGCTGATGCTGATGACAAGACCAAACAGGCCTACGATCTCTGGTCCAAGGAAGATTATGGTGTTATGACCTGGATGGTCAATAGTGCGGAACCTAAAATCAGCCAGTCTCTCCTTCGTCTCAAGACTGCCAAGGATATGTGGGATCAGCTCTCCCACGTATACTCTCACCAGCAAAATCCAAAGAAGGTTTTTGAAATTTTCAAGCTACTGGCCAAACAAGAGTACTCAGCTACTGACTCCGTGGAGGATTACTACAACAACTGTTGTGCTCTCTGGGATGAATTCAAGGTCTACCATCCTCTGTCTGCAGATATCACGGAAATCCAGCGTCAAAGGAACGAGCTTCAACTTGTCCAGTTCCTCGCTGGTCTGCCTTCATCTTTTGCAGGAATCATTGATCAGATCCTCTCTAGTAATCCCCTTCCTACCCTGAGAGACGTTCTGAAGCGTGTTCAACACCTTCCTTCCGTTTTGCAAAACCTACCTAACTCTTTTGACGGAACAGCCCTTGTCGTTCGGACTGGTGACTCCTCCCGTGGACGCGGTCGTGGTCGGGGACGTGGTCGCGGGCGTTCTTCTGGACCAGGACGTGGCTCCTCTTCTCGTGCTGAGACTACTAAACAACGCTTTTGTACCTTCTGTAAGCGTACCAATCACAATGAAGATCGTTGCTGGATAAAGCATGGGAAGCCAGCCTGAGCGAATCAAGTCACCACAGATCAGCCTGACACTGCCACTACTTCTGCACCTCCGTCTGCCGATTGGATCCGATCGGAGTTTGAGAAACTACTACAAGCACGGCTTGCTTCCTCTATTGAGGCCTCCACTGATGGTAGCACTGCTCTTCTGACTCAGTCTGGTAAAAACACTTGGATGATCGTTTCGGGTGCAACATCTCATATTTCTGGCAATCCTACATTATTTTCACATTTACATAACATTACTGTTATACCTCCTGTTACTCTGGTTGACGGCTCTCAAACACCGGTTACTGGTTTTGGTGATATATGCACTCCTGGATGTTTGCCTCTGCGCTCTGCTTTATATGTTCCTAAGTACCCTATAAATATGTTATCTGTCAGTACAACTGTGAAGAGCCTTTGCTGCTCTATTACATTTGACCTGGATGGTGTTGTTTTTCAGGATCTGCACACGAGGACGAAGATTGGTTCGGGCCATGAGGGACCAGATGGTTTATATTACTTGGATGTTCCAAAGACTGCGGCGTATCTGACATCTTCTGTGACTGGCATCCAGTGGCACTATTGTTTGGGTCACCCGTCGGCAGCCAAATTAAAGCATTTACTACCTCATATTTCAGATTTTTTTTTCATTGTGAAACTTGTCAATTGGGCAAGCAAACTAGAGCAACTTTTTCAAAAAAAGTATGTATTGGTTCAAAACAACTGTTTGATATTATACATGCTGATGTTTGGGGACCTTTTCTGTCTCGAGTATATCTGGATTCCGTTACTTTCTGAGCTTTATTGATGATTTCTCGAGGACCCCTGGATTTTCTTGCTAAAGGATAGGTCTAATATTCTTAAGACTATTACTGCTTATTTTGCTGAAATACGTACCCAGTTTAGCAAACCTATAAAAAAAATTCGCACTGACAATGCTCTTGAATTCATGCAATCCTCGGTCAGCAGTTTTTGTCGCATACTGGGTACTATTCACCAAACCTCCTGTGCCTACACCCCGCAACAAAATGGAGTCGCCGAACGCAAGAATCGCCACCTTCTTGACATTGCTCGTACTTTACTTTTTCACTATAATGTTCCCCAGTGTTTTTGGCCTGAAGCTATTTCCACTGTGTGCTATCTCATTAACCGCATGCCATCTTCTGTTCTTGGGAATCAAATCTTGTACCCTGATGAGCCCTTATTTTCTGTTCCTCGTATTTTTGGGAGCACTTGCTTTGTTAAAAACCTACGTCCTGGTTTAACCAAACTTGATCCCTGTGCCATCAAGTGTGTCTTCTTAGGGTACTCTAGGACTCAAAAAGGGTACCGCTGTTATGATCCAGTTTTAAAAAAATGGATGGTCTCGGCTGATGTTGTTTTCTTCGAGCACATGCCATTTTATTCTTCTGATGGGTCTGCCCTTACGTCAGATTTATTAATGGAGACACCATTACCAATGATTTATGATTCTGATTCCCTTAATATTGTTCCTTCTGCTGCTACTCAGCTAAAAGTTTATCAAAGAAGACCGAAGACGACAACTCCCTCTATGACCCCTCCAGAATCTTCTTCCTCAATGCCAGATCAGTCATCACCTCAGGTATTCTCTGACTTAGATATTCCTATCAGTTTAAGGAAAGGAACTAGAACATGTACCAAACATCCGATTGGGAATTTCTGTACTCCTGCTCACCTGGGGACTAACTTTGCCAATTTTACTGCTGCTCTTTCTGCTGTTTCTCGGGCTCTTAAACATCCAGCTTGGCGTCAGGCCATGGAAGCTGAGATGCAGGCTCTTACTTATCGTAACACTTGGTAGTTGGTTGATCCTCCCACTGATTGTTCTCCGGTTGGATGTCGCTGGGTGTTTACTATTAAATATCAACCAGATGGCACGATTGAGCATCTCAAGGCTAGGCTTGTTGCCAAGGGCTACACACAGACTTACGGCGTCGACTATTTTGAGACTTTTTCACCTGTGGCCCGGCTGAATTCAGTTCGCATACTTATTTTTGTTGAAATTAATTCTGGTTGGCCCTTATTTCAGCTTGATGTGAAAAATGTTTTTCTATATGGAGATCTGCATGAGGAAGTCTATATGGAACAACCTCCCGGATTTGTGCTTCAGGGGGAGTCCTCCAAAGTCTGTCATTTGCGGAAAGCAATTTATGGCTTAAAACAAAGTCCTCGTGCTTGTATATGTTGATGACATCATTCTATCAGGGAGTGATCTTGCTGGCATTCGGGCGACTAAATGTTATCTGGAGAAACATTTTGTCACCAAAGATTTAGGGACCTTGCGCTACTTTCTTGGGATTGAAGTTTCTCGGTCAGCCTCTGGATTGTGCCTATCTCAGCGTAAATATGTTCTGGATCTTCTATCTAAAACAGGTCTTCTTGGTGCAAAGCCTACTAGTACTCTCTGGATCCAAACACCAACTGGGATGATGAGAATTCTCCTGCTTATCCTGATCACCATCAGTATCAACGCATGGTTGGCAAGCTCGTCTATCTTACTGTCACTCGTGCTGATATCACATCTGCAGTTGGACTTGTTACCAGATATCTTGACAAACCCTGACAATGTCACTGGGATGCAGTCTGTCACATTCTCAAATATCTAAAGAGCTCCCCTAGGAAAGGTCTGCTGTATAAAAAACATGGTCACTGTAATCTTATTGGGTATTCTGATTCTGACTATGCGGGGATCAAGGTTGATCGACGCTCTACCTCCGGCTATTGTACTTTTGTAGGTGGAAATCTGGTTACCTGGCGCAGTAAGAAATAGACAGTTGTTGCTCGCTCGAGTGCTGAAGCAGAATATCGCGCCATGGCGCATACTACATGTGAATTGTTCTGGATACGGAGCCTGCTGAAAGACTTTGGCATTTCTGATTCTACTCCTATCCCTATGTACTGTGACAACAAGGTTGCTACCTTTATTTCCAGTAATCCTACCTTCCATGAACGAACAAAGCATATTGAGGTTGATTGTCACTTTGTTCAAGAAGCTGTCTTATCTAGCCAGATATCTACGCCCTACATACATACCTCAGATCAAGTAGCGGACATCTTAACCAAAATACTTCCGAAGTCTAGATTCACTGCTATGACTGACAAGCTGGGCATGATTGACATCTATGCTCCAGCTTGAGGGGGAATATTAGTATATACACTTTACTGCTGTTTTTACTTAGTGTATTTTGGTTATTTGTCTTTTAGTCACTTGTTTCTTTATCCTATATTGCTTATCTCTAAACGATGTACTACTCTCTTGTCTTATAAAAGAGAGAGCATTGTATTGGTTTTATTTACTCAAAAAGAAGCAGTAGTTTTCTATTCTAGAGTCATAATAAATAAAATAAGCTAATAAAGCCTAACTAATGGGACGGTGACGTCTACGCTCGTCAGTGCGTAGAGGGGAAGCCTGTCCTACATCACCTGATCATTCTGCAAGATCTAAAAACTGATCATAGGTTTTTTTATTACTGAACAATGGGGAACTGCAATCAGCGGTTGGAACGGTCAAGCTGGACCAGAGCAGACTAAATTGAACTGAACCAACTTGTCAAGCTACTTCCATCCTCTCAAAAACACATATATATGTCAGCAAAGAGACTTGAACCTAGGGCCTCTAAAAACTACTGTGAACACTTTATCACTCCATCAAAAGCCATGTATGTAGAATATATGAGGTGACATATATACATAATACTTAATTAAAATATTTTATATTGGTTATAAACAAAATAAAGTGTGAATTCAGATGTAAGAAAATCAAAATTTCTTGATATTGCAAATTTGCTATGTTGCACTCTTTTTAGTTAGTACACCTTATAATGTTTCCTTCAATCATGACAACATCTTTATCTTGTATTGGCAACATACATCATAATTTCATAATATTTATGAGTTAGCTTTAGTATACACATAATAACACAAACATAAGCACATATATAGAACACTAGTGATTTGATCTACATTAAGTTGTATAACACGGATGTTAAATTGACATACACATGGATATTATATCTATACACACATATATATAACCATGTAGTACGTATATAAAGATTGTAACAATATGTATTTATGAATTTAACAATAAATTGATATCAATATATATGCATACACACATAGTCACACACCCACAAGCATAGGCACACTCGCACACATGCACATATGTATGTACATGTGTGTGTGTGTGTATATACCCAACATTGAGGACAATTGTGTGAGGGTCGTCTGAGATGGTATAGGCATGTGCAATGTAGACCAACTAATGTGACTATTCAAAGCAATGCTATTGAGTCGAGCAATAATTAAAAGAAGACGAGGCATGCCTATATTAACTTAAGAACTTACAAGGAGAGATTTCGAATCTTCACATCTTGATCAATCACATCTTGATCAAATTATGATCCATAACATAATAATTGGAAAAGAAGGATCCATGTAGCGGACCTGACATTGTTGGATATATATATATATATATATATATAGAGAGAGAGAGAGAGAGATAGAGAGAGAGAGAAAGAGAGACAGACAGACAGAGTCAGGTTGGGATACACTCGAGTGTATTCAGAGCAGAATACACTCAAGTAGTTTTTCATGATGCAATATTTTTTTTTAAATCAAATCCATTGATCTTCTTAAACATCTTGTGAATAGATCAAATATAAAATTTGAGCCCATTTGGACATTTATAGGACATGTTATAAAGACCACAAATATAATGCATTTCAAATTAGTTTCGCGCGTCGATTTTGTTGCTCTCGGATGAGTGACTTACACTCATCCAAATAGGCTCAAAATTTGTATGGAGCCTAGTTATAATATGACAATGAAGATCAATGGTTTACATTTTGCAAAAAATAGTCTTGATATGCAAACACAACTTGAGTGTAGCGTGCGATCTGTACACTCGAGTGTATTCTAGCTTGACTCTCTCTCTCTCTCTCTCTCTATATATATATATATATATATATATATATATATATATATAGACCCGACTTAATTGATCTGATTGGTCTGACCGAAATTACAATTGCAATAGAGGGGCCAATTTGGTTTTCCATGTTGATTTTGAAAATGTCAAGATGACATCATTTTCAATTCAGCCGGTTCAATTCTGGGCTAACCCAGCTCATCGAGTTTGGTTTAAGTGCAGTTTGCACATCTGTCTAGTTCGGGATACATTTTGATCATAACAATTCTAAGAATTTGGTTGTCTACTTATCAAAAAACTACACACTATGGTCTTTCAAACACCTAATAAAAAAATCATTGACGAGGTTGATCCACTAAATTGGTTATGGTGTAAAATTCCAGATTGTGTAGATGACAATTTGTAAGCACTCGCTTCCATATTTAACTGGCAAATGATACTAGAAGTTGTCAAAAACTCAAAAAATAAGATGTGTAGAAGATAGGAGAATGTCATATGTGATAAGGAGGTCAAGGTACATGTTTCTTTTATCTTGTACTAGTATGCTAGGACAAGGAACACCAACCATCTAGCACACAACATGTAGAATCGGTGCCTCCCTTGGCATCGGTGTTGGCATTGGCATCCTTGAGAGCCACATGATGTAGGACCACCTGCTCATCCAAAGCCTGGCTAGGGTTGGCGCCTCTTCATTAGAGTGTGTTAAGGGTCGCCTTTAATTTATGTTTGTCTTTATTGTTAGTTTCCTTTTCTTGGTTGTTGTGTAGGGTTTTATTTGGAATTATTTCAATTTTAGGACCCAAGTTTAATATTAAGGACTTGTAAGTTCTTAATTAATTAGTTTTATTTCTGTTTTAGTCGGTTCATGAGTGGAAATAAGCCAATCAGGGCTTCATGTGCTTTATCTATGTATACTAATGCTCCAGGGTATCGTCAAGAAGAGTACAATCATATGAAATGACTTTTGTTTTGCATTCTAAGTTTGCATCAATTGGTACTAGAGTCTTAGAATTAAACCCTAGGTCTACATCCCAGGCCAGGAAACAACCAAAACCCTAGGTGCAACCAACCCAATTATTCCACGCCATCAATTGATCCCAAACCCTAGGTTAGGATTTATCCCCTTCCATTAAAAAAAAGTTATTGTTTGCAACTGTACACTGCCACTTGTCATCCCCTCTATAGTTTCCATAACCCTTTCCCCAGATCTCCTACCACCACAGCGTGATTAGTCCTTTCTCCTCTCTTTATTCCATGTGCCCTCCTATGATCCTCCCATGTATGTTTCCACCTTTTCTTTTCTTTTCTTTTTTCCTTTTCTCCTAGCAATCTTTTCTTACTAGTGGTATTGTGTCGCCGAGCAAACTAAGGGGATATCGCATCCTCCATGTTGCTTCTCCGACAGGATAAAATCATGGACCCTCCCTAGCCCCAAGCACCACCCCTCCAACTGCCATCTCAAGTTTTGGTTGCTCGTGGTGGGCTCTTCTACCATTTGCATAGCCAGTCGGTTGACGGCTACAAAAACCAAGCCAATGAGACAGGCAATCAACATTGTTTTAGCCGTTGTCTTAGCCAGAAGGTGGTTACAATAGAACATCAGAGACCCCTCACGACGTACCCAAGGCCAATAGAGTTGCATTGAGTTAGGGGAAAAGGAGCTCCACATTAGCTGGGTCCAAGAGCTGCTAGCTATGAAGCATGGATACTCCAAAACAGGTGTCGTACCCGTATCCGATACGTATTGGATACCAATACTCCGTGGATACTCCTGGATATGTATCGGATACTCCTAATTCGTATCATGTCGTATCCAGGTCGTATCCAGTCAGTAAAAACTAGAAAAAAAAGCTGGGCATGACATTGCTTGATTAGCATTTGACACCAGCTCATGTCTCAACCCTCTCTGCTAAGTAGTAGCTTGCAGCAAGGCTGTCATAGTTGCTTCCTTGAAGTAGTTCACGGTTAGTCACCATTCCTCTTGCTAAATGCCAATCTTCCTTCTTCTCTTTATTGTTTCTACCTCCTATGTTTTTTGGGATTTCACTTTTTAAAGAACTTCAATATGTAATTTGGATTTTTGTTTGTTCTTTATTGCAAACCAATTCATTCACCTTTACATGGTACTTCTGGATGCTTTCCTTGCAAAGGTGCAAGTTTTATGCACGTTGATGTCCTCCATATTCTATGAAAGGCTTCAATTTAGTATCGTTGGGTTAACATGCCTCTTGTTTTGGTGACTAAATCCATTGTGATTTATTCTGGATTTCGATCTAGACAATATCTATTTCATCTTTTTTGAAGATAATCATTGCATCCCCATCCTTATGTCTCCCCCTATGAAGCACCGATACTCAAAAATAGGTGTCCTACTAGTATTGAATACATATTTGATACTAATACTCCCTAGATACTCTCTAATACATACTGAATACTTCTTAAGTCGTATTCCTTTTTTTATTAGCAGGAAATGACCTCAATGCAGCCAGGATACAACCAACCAGGGGCGGAGCCAGCACTTCATAGCTGGGGGGCCAATAAAATCTTAAAAAACAAAAATAGAATGTATGGGAAAAAGAGAACATTGAGTCTCGAACTTGGGTTCCTTGCACAAGCAAACATTTATGGAAATGATGCTTACCACTCGGCTACTTCTCTCTTCTTGGCTTCTGTATGTGTAATTTTTCTATTTATGTGGTACATATCGGTGACTCGAAACAGATTTTATTAAAAATTGTGGACGGCAGGTTTCGAACCTTGGTCTCTAGGACAAACACACATGAAATCCACGCTCAAACCACTGAGCCACTTAACTATCTTTGACAATAGAGGCGACAAACTATCTATATATATTAAGACTGATATACATACATATACACTTATATATACACAATTTAATATCTTTTAATTTTTTTGGGGGGGCCGCGGCCCCCGCTTGCCCCCCCCCCCCCCCCGTGGCTCCGCCACTGCAACCAACCCATTTAGCAGCCAAGAGAGCACCCCACTCGCGTGATCCCTCAAAATCCCAAAACCATGTGACTTCCAACTCTAGACTCCCCCTATTGTATTGTGATTTGAGAATGAAATTGGTATTTTCTATTAAAATTTCAAAATAAACATTAAAAAAACTATTGTATCCATGTTGTACTTGTATCTTATATTTTTGAAAATTGTCATATCCATGTACCGCACCCGTACACATATCCATTTCTGTATCTATATACGTGCTTCATAGTAGCAAGCTATACATGAGAGAAGATAGTTTGGTATCACAGATGACACAACTCACTTTACAACACAACATTACATGATACATGAAATGTGAAAGGTTTAGAATATGATATTATCATGTCTTTTTGCAACTTGTCTCACATTAATATGAATGAAAGACCCCTTTTTAAATCATTGTTTGATATTATAGCTTTGGTTTCCATTTTCTTTAGAAATATTATGATTTTTGAATGAAATTTGATTGTCTTCATCTATTTTTAAAATAAATATATTGGTTATTTTTTAAAATATTAAAATAAATATTAAAAAAATGCCGTATCCATGACATACCCGTATCCTATATTTTCGAGAATTGTCGTATCCGCGTACCCGTACCCGTATTTGATACGTATCTGTATATGTGCTTCTTAGGCTGCTAGTATGTAGTAGCAGCCCAGGAGTGCTATCTTGGCCCTAAGTCAGTAGCAATCTGAGTTTTTGTGCTGATTTTCTTCCTTCAACACGTCATCTAGAAGATTAGAACTTTAGGAGTCTTCTGCGACATTATAAAATTCTCATATGCCACTTTGTTCGTCGCCCAATCGGAGATTCCCATGGTATTTGAGATCAAAAAAATCTTTTGTCCAACACACCACGGAGTTGGATTTGAGAGTAAGGGGGATGAGACGCACTTCCACAGTAGCTAGAAAGTCCACAAATGTACACCATGATGCAATGAGGAGTTCAATGCTAAAGTTGCAAAACTAGAAGGACGCCTTGCAGGCTACAAATAGTTTGACCTCCTAGTGGCCTTTTTTTATTCGAGGGTTACGCATTAACCATATTTTGATGATGACTTCACCCTTCCATTCATGTGTATCTAACAATTCTTTTGAGACCATTTCAGATCATTCGGTACACTCAAAGTATTGAAAGTCACAAACCCTAGTTTACGGAAATACAAGTCAAAACAGCACAAAATCAAGAAGTGACGATAGATAGATTCTCACCTAGAATTTAATGACTTTATGACTTATAATTAAGCTTAAATGATAAAGACTATTTTACTTTGATGATTTATTAAGCGTAAATGGTTTATTAAGCGTAAATGATAAAAATAGAATATTTTTGTTTGATGATCTGAGCACTTTTGCATTAAATGACTTAACATAAGTAGGCTTTTCATCGGCCAGGTTGTCCTAAGACTATCTCGAATGACAAGCCTACTTGCCTTAGTCATGCAATGTCATCTGCCGAAATGCTAACAGTCATTGTACCTTGACCGATGAAGCGGAAAGCCTTGTCTTTAGTGTCATCGGCCGACATACATCCCTTGCATCTCGATCGATGGTATCGTAGCTATAAGGTGCAAACTATCCATTAGCGAGAGAGAGAGAGAGAGAAGAAGAAGTGATTTATATCTATTGTAAAAGTGACAAACCTCTCTAAAACGGCTAGAATTCAAATAAAGTACTCTACCAGCTAGTGAGCACCCTCAACTACAAATAGACTGTTGGACTTCATTCCAAGGTTCCCTTTCATGCTTATATGCTATACTTGAGTGAAAAACCCATAGAAACTCCTAATCATTCTTGAGCTTGATTATTTTTTATTGTCATTAAGAGTGATCCAAGAGTTCTATGAGAGAGCTAGCTTCATTGTGATTTTTGTAAAACTCTCAAATCTCCTTCCTCCAATCTTCTCTCTTAGTGCTTGGTGAATTGAAGATTGCTTCCTTGGTGAAGGAAGAGAATTGTTTAAGGCGAAAGATCCAAGTCAAGGGTGGGTAAGACGTTGGTGAAGGATGAAGACTCGTGATTAGTGGATAGGTAAGTCCTTGTTAAGGTTATTGGCTCCCTTGGCCTTAGGGTCTGACTAGTTTGGTGTAATTTGTCCTAAAAACACCAGAAGTCATTTTTCTTTCTTAGTTTTATATGATTGGTTCCTTGAAAGTTCGGAAATTGAGTTCCCCAATTTTCCCTGGACTTCCAGCCACATATATAGTTTGAAGTTTTAGACTTTTGTAAGAAATCGACCTGAAACGAGTTCCATTCTATCGCGTTGTGCCTTCTTCATGTGTTCTTCCCGTGTTCCTCTCGTTGAGCAGCGACTCCTACGGCGGAAGACCAACAGTTCCATAGTGCCTTGCTCGCTCTGACCTAAAATAATTGGAAGTCCTAGCGCAGCGTCCCTATTCCTGAAGTGTATGCAATCCTATTCGATCATATTCTCAGACAAGTGGAAGCCGGTAAACTAATTTTTCCGAACCTGCGACGAAAGGTACACCCTGAACTGAACTGCGATTGGCTTTTTTCTTCAAACTTTGACCGAGCTTTAAAAACTGAGATTCATATCTCCATGTCCTTTTCATATTAAGATTCTCACCAGCTTTAGATCTGAATGATCACTATGTTGTGCTATTACAAATTTTCAATATTATAATGATGATCCGTTGTCGACACAGGCTGTTATTTGTTCGATGTGACTCATGTGAGTAAAGCCTAAACTAGTTATACATAGTTTCGTCGCCATTGTTGTTCTTGAGCTTCTGAATTATTTAGTTATTATACAAATTTGTTTGTTATAAAAGTACATCTTAGTCTATCCTAGTGTTCTTGATGTCGGTTGTTCTAGACTAGATGTTTGTCATATAGTCTAACAGTGAATGAGGGATCTGAAATCTTTGTCATGTATTCTTCATAAATGATGGATCTACCAGTACAAACGGTAGACATGATTTTGATACTTAAATATTTATTTATGGCTCATCCTCTTTGATATCAATCAATTTTGATACTTAAAAATTGAACAACATATTTGTAGCTCATACTATCATTTCAAATATTCCCAACTCCATTTTTATTTGAGAATATAATTGTTATTACGTTTGAATTTTATGTATGTCTATGTAGTATGGAACACTTTTTAGTTTTAAGTTATGTGCATACAGTTACAAAAAAACCAATCAGAAAAAACTCAATCTTCAGGAAAACTTGAAGTTTCAAACCAATTACTTGGAACACATTTTCCAGGAACTCATTTTCAGTTCCAAGAAAATAAGTTCCTGGAAAATTAAAGTTACAATGAACCAGTCAGACCCTTAAGGGAAGCTAGTTATTTTTTGTTCTTGAAAAGACAAGGTCTTCTTGGTATAACTCTTAAAAGCAATATAAGGTGGGACTCAATTGTTCAAAATCCTAGCAGTTGATCTCTCTAGGTAGTGGAGTACATCTCTAGATTTAGAGGTTGGAACCACTATAATCATTCATGTTCCTTGACGCTTGTTCAATCTCTTTCATCCTTGTTTTGCTTGTTTAGTTGCACTCAGATTTCCATATAGCTTGAAGGTCTAACAAATTTTGTGCAAGTGTTTTTAGCTCTTTTCACCCCCCTCTAGAGCCCATAGATTCATCAGTTTTGATCCAATACATGCAACAAGAGATGTGAGTCATATTATAGCGCATGCAAGAACGACTTCAACAACACATCCACCATTTTAGGATCCTTGATGCGTGGAAAGTGGAGTTACATTATATGTAGAAACGGGAGCATCCAAAAAATTTAAGCAGATTTTGAGTTTTCTGCTCCAGTGTCAAATTTTGGTGCAAGACTATTGTTTCTCATGCAGAAACGGCCTTCTAAGAAACCATGATGTTTTTTGGGCAAGTTCCTTCATCTTGAGGATCAAATTCATGTTTTATTAGCTTTTTCCAACACTTTACGTTATTTTTCATAATTTCATGGACCTTTTTGTTATTTTCCTTAGGGTTTCATGATTGGGTTTACTATTTAAACACTTATAAGTGTTTTGTCATTTAGTTTTACGATTGAAGAAACATGTGTGGCTTGCCCCTATATCTATCAACTTTTGGTATTTTTTTGAAATCAACGAATCTTGATCTTAAATTCTCGGTATTCTGCGAAATCAATAAGGTTTTGATTTATAGTTCCTTTCTTGTCCACGCACGCTGCATCAATCCTCTTCCAAAGCAGGATTAACAGCTTAAAACTGATGTTCCAGAATTCTACGGCACAAGCGACCCCGAAGTATTCTACGACTGAGCCCATAGCATGGAGTCATTCTTTCACTAAACCAACTTGCAAATAATCGCAAGATCCAAGAAGCAAAAGCCAAACTCTGAGGAATTGCACTTATAATGTGGAAGTGACTGCAACAATTTGTTGCATCAACACCTAGACACAGATGAAAGATGGCATGGAGTCTTTTATTCCTAGTAATTACAACAATAGTTATGCCTCGAGCTAGGAAGCATGGACACATCCTCACGGATGTCATGGTCGTTTTGGAGTTTGGACAAGCGTCAGACACGGATACGGCATGGACATGGTTGGACACACGATGGACACGACTCAGACATGTTCACTTTTTTAGGCATGGACACATTGTGGCCCAAACCAACTCCTGATATAAAAAGATATATATATATAAATATATATATAGTAGCTTCTCCCTCCTTCCTCTTCCTCTAATAATCACCGCCACCTCTATATATCGTCCCCTTTGTATATATAAGCTCATCGTTCCTATAGAGGCTACTCTAGGAATTTGACATGCAAATTGATTATAATTCATCATTCTCCATTTACGCTTATTTGATGTTATACTGCAAATGTGTTGTGGAATAATTGTTCTCGATAGATAATGTTTAATTTCATAATGTAGACACTTGTGGTTTCATAATTTTCATATTATATTCACATCATAAATGAACTTTGGGTTTGATTTTATCCTTCTTTTGTGCATATTTCTGTATATCTCTTGTTATGAATTCTTTAAAGCTTTTGATGGATGGAAGATATTTGTTCATTGTCATGTTGTATATATGCATGTGTTCATGCTCGCGCATGCGCGTGTGTTTGTGTGTGTATGTGTGTGTGCACACGTTTGTGTGTGTGTGTGTGTGTGTGTGTGTGTGTCCAATGTCGTGTCCATGTCCTATATTTTCAAAGATTGGAGTTATTTGCGTTCGTGTCTGTGTCCCAGTATATGTGCTTCCTAGGCCTCAAGCTATCTCACTTATAGAAGGACTCTGATTATGTGGATGAATATACACACAACTGCTACTAATTAATCCACTTAGGATACTACCATCGAGATGACCATGTTTCATTGTAGAGTCAATTCGTCTACCGCAGCAACATTGGCTGCTTCACATATTTCTTCTATGGATGATGTGATTATGTAGATAGAGAATGAGAAAAAAGTGACACATGAAAGACTCCACCTATCAGCGATGTTCTTCTTCGGCATCAGCCTGGTCAAAACCACCACAGTCACGATGATGGTTATGTCAACATCTTCTGCAGCAGCATCCTCCAGCTGGATTTAGTGCTCGTGAAAGGGATTTAGGCATCACTCCAAACAATGCCTTAACTGTATGATGATCACGTCTTCAGAGATTAAGGAAGACGACAAAGAATATGAGGATGTTCTTTCCACAAGTAAGAGATTAAGGAAAACAGCAAAGAATATGAGGATGTTCTTCCTACAAGCAATCCTAGTGACAATGAGCCAGATGAGAAGTCACCTAAAGACACCGTGTTCATTGGACATATGCTATCCATGTCAAACTGGCATGGAGTATCACAGTGAAACTCCCACTCGTCAGATATTCATTTTATCAAGCCAAGGGAAGTTGATGTAGGACAGCCCTGCTCATCCAAAGCCTAGCTAGGGTTTGCTGCCTCTTGATTAGAGTGTGTTATTAAATAATCTTTTATTCAGATGTTTGCCTTATGATTGCTTGTTGTTCCCCGTTTTTGTCTAAAGTTTTATTTGCAATTATTTCAAGATCTATCAGGACTTGCTTGTAAGTTCTTAACTAATTGGTTTTATTTGTTATTTCTATTGGGTGATGAACGGAAATAAGACAATTAGGGATTCTAGGCTCCAGCACATTATCTTTATATACTCATGCTCGGGGGTGTCGCCCGGTAGAGTATGATTATGTGAATGACTTCCGTTTTGCGAATTTAGTTTGCATAAGTTGGCAGAATGGCAGTGGTACCATAGAAAGCCACAACTAGAGTAGGTGATGCCCTAGGACGCCCGAACAAGGAACAATGACTACCTAAGTCAGCAGTGGTACCGTAGAAAGCCACAACTAGACTGAGTGATGCCCTAGGACACCCGGACAAGGAACAACGACTATCACATGAAAGAATTTGATTTTTATGATGATGAACCTATGCCTATGTTCTGTAACAATGAGGGATCTTATCTTTATTGTTGCCAATTCTACTTTTCATGAGCGTACCAAACATATCAAAGTGGATTATTATTGTGTGGGAGATGCTATTGTATCTAGACGTATCTCTAAACTCCTTACATCAACCGAGGACCAAGTTATTGATATATTCACAAAGTCACTTGCAAAGACCAGATTTACTGCTATAGTGGACAAGTTGGGCATGACCAACGTCTATGATCCAACTTGAGGGGGACTGTTACAATGTTTTTATTTTAAGTTATTTATATTTTATTGTTTTAGTCCCACATTAGCTATGTCTCTTTGTATTACTCTCTCATCCCTAAAATACAAGAGAGGCTCTGTAATTGTTTAATCAAGTAATACCAATTAATCCACTAAATAAAACTGCTGGAATGGTGAAATTTTATCCCACCGGCTCCAGGAAATCAGCTACATCTATACATCCAATCAGCCCTGATTTTCTAAGAAAATGAGTTCATCTGAGGTTCATTCAATGTGGTATTCTGTGCCAACACATAGACACATCACATCATAATCAGTTCAGTGGTTTCTGCATTCGCATGATGCATTAGGCAATACTGTCGATTCTAAGTGACATTTTTTCTGCATTTTGGTCTATTCAACTCCTTGGAAAAGCATCCTAGCATTGGAAACCAGAATTATTCCGCACGCAGATTTAATACTAAGATTCCATCTAAAATCGGTAATGCCATGTCAAATATTGCTGCACTTTTGAGACATCCAAGTCCATAGGTTGTACCTTGATAAGGTTCATCTAGAAAATAAGTAAATTCAACTAAAAGTAATTAGAGACACTAAGACGTGAATAGCAATACAAATTAAGAAGTTAAATAAAGCAAACATAGCTACTTGAAGACATATGCAAATTATAATAGTGATTTCTACAGTGACTGAAGTTTAAGTGCACACCTTCAGCAAGAAATTAGCTCCAGCTACAAGACAATCCATTTCGTCTTCCTTGTCAAGGTTAACACCAAGTCGTTCTTTGAAGACATCGGTATACTTGTAAGCACCTCCACCTGTGGCCTTCCAACAAAAAGTTCCAATAGATGCTAAACTTCAAAGGTTTCTCTTCACATGAATAGAACTATAATAGCATTTATAACTAAATTATATTTTATCAAAAAGTGAAGGTGTTATAGGTATGATGAGCAAACCAAGTGTATGCGATGTGAGTGAATTCAGATACCATAGCAAATAAATCAGAATATATAATAAACGTCAAACATCTGCTCAAAAGGCCCAAAAAATGGTCAGATGTCAGTAACTGTGTCCTAGGTATATAAAATAAAAGACACGCTACAAGTTCTACCATGGCTAACAATACATATTGAATGATTACAATGTAAAATTTCAAACAAATGGTAATCTCAAGTACATAATTATTTCATAAATACTAGTTTCCTTTATATTGAAGTAGATATAACTCCGTCTACAAAATACAACAAGTTAAGCATTATAACTATAATTACCATAAAACCTCTAAGTCAAACAAAAGCATAAACACAAGATCTCATTACATAATTCGACCTTTGATATTTATCAAAACTCAAAAATTGATGCCCTGGCTATTTTATGTGGTATCGGCACAGGCATCGTGAAGCCAACATCCTGAGCATTGAGTAAGCCAGAAGGGGGCGTCTAACCCCTTCTTGTCCTCCAAACTCAGACTCCACCACCACCAGCCCACCGCATTGCTAGCAGCAGTAGCAACGGAAGGGAGGAAGGAAGGAAGGAGACAAAGGGGAAGATCTTTCAGAGTGGGTGGAAATCTTGTAAATGTAATATACATTTGTTTTATGTTTTAATTTCCAAGCTTCAACAGTACTTGCTAAGACTCTACATGGGCTAATAGGCATAACACATTTACCCTTAGTATATGCTTTGAAAGCCAAACAATGTAATGCATCTTCGAAAGTAAAGATACCTTTATAACTATGTTCCCATCAAAATGTTGTCCAGAGCGCCACCGAGGAGATTCAGTTCCTAACAGAAAGTACATATTCACGAATAATGTTTGTAAATTGTAAGTTACTGTAAAATATCATGAAAGATGCAGATAAACAAGAAAATTGCATGCAGTTGTGGTAGTTCCAGGAGAGAAATATCATATGCAATCATAAGCATAATTTGGAAACTGATTACAAATGGGGTTGCAGCAGAATATTAGTCTCGAAAATGATTGACATAGAATGAGGATACAATTTTAGTTCACATGATACAAAAGCATAAATATAGAAACTGCATCATACTACATGTAGTGGGTTGAATCCTCAAGCACCAACCATCAGAGGACGTTTGCTACCCCGTTTAGTATAATCAGTCACTCTAGTAGTATCAGGAACTTTGCTTACTCGTCAAATCGGTTAGACGGTGGGTCTCACCCAATGGGGGCCTAGGCAGGCGCCTAAGCTTTTCTAGGCCTTTTTGTTATTCATTACTTTTTGAGTTACATAATTATATATATATATATATATATATACATATGATACTAGTTGATGTGTTGCTATATGTTCTTTAAATGTTGTTATAGCCTAACTTGTACTGATAACTGTTGGGAGGATCCGGGGAAGGAGAATTAAGAGGAAGAAAAAAAAGAAACAACAGGAGGAAGATAAGTAGGAATTCGAGGAGAAAGAAACAGGAAAAAGAAGAAAAATGTAAATGACATACAGGAAGAATTCAGAAAAAGAAAAAGAAAACGGCAGTAGAAGAGGTGTGAAGAAGGAAGAAGTTGGAACAAAATTAAAAACAGCAGTACCTGAAGTGCGGGAGGAGGCGTAGGGGAAAGAAGAAGAGGTCAGGAAATTTTAACACACACATGCAAACAGCAGTAGATATTGGAGATGTAGGAGCAAGAAGAAAGAAACAGAAGAAGAAGATGCAAATAAGTGACACTGGTAGTCTAGTAGATGTGGGAGCAGAAGATGTAGCACAAGTTTAAATTTCAGACTCTGAAATAAGAACCATGGATATAGCAGGAGGGGACATAGGAGGATGTCACAAAAAATTAGGACACAGCAGTAGTAGGAACAGGAAACACAGGAGAATTATCAGTGATAGGAGAAAGTATAAAAATTGCAGAATTACAAAAAAAATAAACAAATAGCAGTATAGGGACTGACATGTTTGCAGCAGTTGAAGCAGGAGCGCCTGGGCTATCCGCCCAGGCGACTACCCAGCCCACCTAGTTCGCCCAACTCACCTATGACCCCTAGGCGCCTAGGTTTGAGGGACCTCTGGAGCGCCTAGGTGTTCTCCTTGATAACTATGGACCTATGTAGAGACAGAAAATAGGGATATAATATATCTTGTAACTAAATGGACTATATTGCCCTTGATATAAGTAGATTAAGAGATAAGTGAACTAAAGGAAAGGAAATCGTATAACATAAAGAATATAAATTACACAAGAAGAAAGGGGATATATATTTTCTAACACTCCCCATCAAGCTAGAGCTTAGATATCACTCAAGTCCACTGATCTGCTTACCATTTAGGAGTGGTGGCGGTCCTCATCAGAAAGAGGCTTCCTGGACAGATCTATTTGGACTTGAGGTGAATCAGGACTTTGCTTAGACGTAATCGTGTATGTTGAAAATTGATAATTCGCTTTATATTGTTTTGTTCTTTCATGACCAAATGGTTTGTTGACCAGACATAGGACAAGAAATTTGCATATCGAAATTCTTATAAACATACTCTAACCAACAAAAACTCACATGTGGTGTGAATCATGGCTCTGCATTCAGCAATAGATCTGGACACCATAATTAGTTTTTGTTCCCCATGTAATTTAGTTTCCACCATACAAACGTGACATCTACAGGTGGATCTCCTAGCAAGATGGATTCCACCATTATCATAGTCAAAATAATGAAAAACACGAGTCCATTTTTTTCCATGGAGCAGTCCTTTCCCAAGATTTTGCTTCAAATAAGGGGGAAAATGACATACAACATTCCAGTGGCATTTCTAAGTAACGGCTGTCCAATAGATTAAGTGATATCCTTTATTTGATATATCTAAAACAAATACAAGGCACTCTCTTTTATAGGATAAGAGAGTAAGTGAGAAATAGAATTAGGCAATATGGGATAACAGAATAGCTAGAGACAAGACAAATCGAAAGCACACAATAATAATAAAGCATAAAGCGTATATTATATTATACTCCCCCTCAAGCTGGAGCATAGATGTCAAACATGCCTAGCTTGTCCACCAGTGCAGCAAAGCGAGTCTTGGGAAGTATATTGGTAAAGATGTCAGCAACCTGATCTTAAGGAGTGCAAATGCGGCCAGATTGAACAAATCTGCGAATAAAGTAGCAATCCACCTCGTTATGCTTGGTAGCACTCATGAAAGTTGGGATTATTGGCAATAAAAATGGAGGTTTTATTGTCCCAGTGCATGGTAATAGGGCCAGAATCAGAGATATCAAATTCCTTGAGGAGTCCTTGGACCCACATTAATTCACAAGCAGTATGAGTCATTTCTCAGTATTTTGCTTTTGCACTAGATCGAGCAACCACAGTCTACTTCTTACCGTGCCATTACGCAAAGGGATTAGGTCTTGCACTCAACATTCCATTGGAAATTTTTGTTCTACTGCTAACCTGGGAACAAATTTTGCCAATTTCACTTCTGCTCTATCTGTTATTTCCATTCCTAAAAATGTTGCTCAGGCTCTACAGCATTGGCGTCAAGCTATGGAAACTGAAATGTAGGCTCTTGCTAACCAACATACATGGGACTTGGTTGATGCACCTACTGATTGCTCACCTTTCGGTTGTCACTGGATCTTTACGGTCAAGTATCTACCAGATGGCACTATTGAGCAATTGAAAGCGTGTTGTGTAGCCAAAGGCTATACTCAGACATATGGCATTGATTATTTTGGTACTTTTTCTCTTGTCGCTCGAATGAACTTTGTCTGTGTGCTTATTTCTGTAGCAGTAAATTCTGACTGGCTTTATTCCAACTAGATGTTAAAAATGCATTTTTATACATGGAGCAACCACCTGGATTTGTTACTCAGGGGGAGTGTTCCAAAGTATGTTGACTACGCAAAGCTATTTATGGCCTGAAACAGGGTCCTCGTGCCTGGTTTGACAAACTGAGTACTATTCTTTAAAAGTTCAATTTTTGCCAATCTCAGTCTTTTCATTCTGTTTTTATTAAGAAAACTCCATCTGGTATTGTTATCATGATTGTCTATGTTGATGATATCATATAATCTGGCAGTGATCAAGCAGGCATCAAGGCCACTAAAGATTACTTGCAAAAACATTGTCATTAAAGATCTGGGAAAATTGAGAGATATTTTCTGGGCATTGAAGTTTCTCGCTCGTCTTCAGGTAGATGCTTATCACAAAGAAAATATGTTTTAGATCTCTTGTCTGAAACAAGAATGCTTGGGGCAAAACCTGTTGCTACTCCCTTAGATCCCAATACTAACTGTGATGATGATAGTTCTCCTCCATACCCTGACCATCAACAATATCACAGACTAGTAGGGAAACTTATATATCTTACATGTTACCAGGGTTGATATAACTTCTGCAGTGGGTCTAGTCAGCAAATCCTAGATAAACTCAGACAGTGTCACTGGGAAGTTGTATGTCATATTCTGAAGTATCTGAAGAGTTCTCTAGGAAAAGTCTTGTTTTATAGGAGACATGGCATTATAAACTCATAGGCTACTCTGATTGTGATTATGCAGGAAGCAAGATAGATCTCAAATCTACATCTGGCTACTAGACTTTTCTAGGAGGTAATCTTGTTACCTGGCGTAGCAAGAAACAAATTTTCGTTGCCCGCTCTAGTGTTGAAGCAGAGTATAGAGCAATGGCTCATATTACTTGTGAATTCTTATAGGTTTGTGGTATTCTGAAAAAGTTTGATATTTTTTATTCTAAACCTATTCCCATGTATTGTGATAACAAAGCAGCTATATTCATTGCCAGCAATCCTACTTTTCATGAGTGCACCAAACATATTAAAGTGGATTGCCACTTTTGTGAGGGAAGCTGGCTTATCAGGCCATATCTCCACCCGGTATACACATACTTTTGATCAAGTAGCAGACATCTTCACCAAACTTCTTCCAAAGGCCAGATTCACTACCATGATGGACAAGTTGGGCATGATTGATATCTATGCTCTAGGCTCCAGCTTGAGGGGGGAGTATAAGTATATATACTTTACTGTATTAGTATATATACTTTACTGGTTTTGTTATGTTATGTTATTTATTGTGTTATGGGCTTTAGACTTGTCTTGTCTATTAGCCTTCCTTTTATCCCATACCGCTTATTCCTATTTTATGTTTTACTCTTTTGTCCTATAAAAGAGAGAGCATTGTAATTGTTTTACATATCAAATAAAGATATCTCATTGTATACAGACCCCTATTTATAGTACGGCATGTGTTCAAAAAAGACGACATCTGTGCTGACAAACCATTGTTTTTTGGCAAGATCATAACACTGACATCCTTTTTGAGTATGTGATGATCCCAGGAAAACACACTTAGTGGAGTGGGGTCAAGTTTAGATAACCTAGGGCAGAAATTCTTAACAAAACAAGTGTTACCAAAGCTGTAAAGCAATACAGAAAATGAAGGTACATAGGGATATAGAAGAGAGACATGGACTTGATTGCACAGTATAAAAGAAGGCATGTTTTTAATTAAGTAGCACACAGTACAAACAGCTTCAGGCCAAAATTTTGTAGGAACATGATAATGAAGAATAGTGTGTGCTCCTTCAAGAAGATGACAATTCTTCCTCTCTGCCACCATTTTGTTGTGGTGTAAGAGCAAGAAGTATGATAATGGTACCCCGACTAGTACAAAATTGATCCACAGATTTTTCATGAATTCTAAGGCATTATCAACTCTAAAGATTTTGACAGTTGAATTGAATTGAGTTTGGATCTCAATAAAAAAGGTGTGATAGTATTCAAGATATTACTGCGATCCTTTAAGAGAAACAACCAAGTTGTCTTAGAATAGTCATCAATAAAAGTCATAACTTAGTGAAATCCGGACAGGCTTGAATAACGTCCCCAGATACCAGCATGAACAATATCAAATAGATTTTTAGAACTAACTTCTTTTTTCGTATGAATTACAGCCCGAATCTGTTTGTCAAATTGGCAAGATTCACATAAAAATTGTTTATCAAAAATTTCTAGGAAAAAGACGTCTCAGTTTAGCAGCAAAAGGATGTCCCATACGGTAGTGCCATTATAGACCAATCACATAATATGATAGCAGAACAGTAGCAGATTGTGGCACATCCAAGTAGTACAGTCTATCAGGAGCCCCATTGCCCGAACCAATCCTCATCTTCATGTGGAGATCTTGAAACAGACAACCCTTGGGATCAAAAGTGATTGAGCATTGAAAGCTCTTAACAATTCTACTCACAGATAACTGATTAAGTGGAAATCTTGGAGCATACAAGACAGATTTTGATGGCAGACTTTTAGATAGAGATATGGTTCCAATTCCATGAACTGCAGATTGAGTCTCATCAGCCAGTCACATAAAAGACCCGAGTTACGATAAGGCAGTAAAAAGTGCAGAACAGCCAAAGATATGAGTTGATGCCCATGAGTCGATGACCCATTTACTTTTACTGTAAGCAGCAGAAGATGCAAGTAAAGCATAAGAACCTCCGTCTAGAGCCAGTGTTTGCGAGGATAGATGGGTCTGGAGAAGTTTATCAAACTCCAAGCAAATCCACTCAACCATGGGCTGAGTTGAACTAGAGGCAGGAGCGGTCGAATCTTCAAAGCATTAGAGGTGACCTGATTTTCCCAGGCAGGTACATCATGTCTTTCCCGGCAATGGTCCTCATTGTGTTTCGTGTGCCCACATAAGTTGCAGACGTGGTTGGCAGTAAGTGGTTGAGGTTGTCCTCGTCCAGGCCAGAAGGAGGAGCACATCCAAGAGTATCAAAAGCACGACCACCGCAACCGCGGCCGCGACCACCTCCACGTCCTCAACCAGAGCCATGCGAGTAGAACCCAAGGACCGAGTGATCAAACAATGTAGCAGGTAGGGAAGACATGGAAGGAAGTCGTTGAACAAGCTTCAGAACATCCCTCAGTATGGGTAAGGGATCATTTGACAAGATCTAGTTAACAACACCAGAAAAAGAATGAGGAAGTCCAGCCAAGAATTGAACCAACTGAAGTTCATTGTGTTGTCGTTGAATTTCTTTGATGTCAGAAGGAAGAGGATGATATACTTTGTTTTCATCCCAGAGAGTCGAGCATTGGTTGTAATTACCTTTGACAGATCCATCAGTCGAATGCTCCTTTTTCGCCAGATTCTTGAAGATCTCGAAGACCTTCTTTGGATCTTGTTGGTGATAGTATCCATAGGATAGTTAATCCCACATAGCTTTGGCATTCTCAAGGTGGAGGAGAGACTGACTACTCATCGGTTCGGCACTATTCACCACCCACGTCATAACTCTGGAATCATCTTTGGACCACTAAGTGTAAGCTTGCTAGGTTTTTTCATCAGTTGTAACATCAGGAGGGAAGCATCAGCAGTGATATGGGAATAGCGCCCTTGATCTTTGACTGAGAGTTCAAAAGATGTCGACCAAAGATGATAGTTCGATCTGTCAAGTTTCACGGTTGTAAAACACAAAGACCGAGGAGGATTTGTAGTCTCCATAGTCGGAGTGATGACGCACATAGAGAAGTAGCAACAGCAGTAGAGACAAATCTGGATCAGTAATCTGAGAAACCCGCATAGGGGCAGTATAGAGTAGTAGTAGATTTAGATCATCAGATCTAAGAAACTCTCATAGGGGCAGTAGAGAGAAGTAGCAGATATGAATCAGTAGATCTGAAAACCCGCATAGGGGCAGTGAAGAGCAGAAGGACTTACGCTACCACGATGTGAGAGTTACTCCACCAAGTGGTGTAGGCAGACAACAAAGATGGTCCTCTTCGATCTTCAACGTGCTATTTTAGAAAGTGCCAAGAGACGAAGGAGAAGGAAGAGGGGAGGTAGGGAGGCTCTAGTAACATAAGATTGACAAGCTCTCGAAACAACCTCGGGTACCTAATTTGGATGATACTTGGATCCATAGGTGTGAGAACCCGTTACACTAAATGAGATTACTCAAAACATAAAACACAATCAATCACTAATTAATCACATACCCGAAAATATGGGTAAATTAAAACCGATTTCAACATCAACACCCACTCAAAAACGTTTGAATAAGATCCTAACATTTTTTGTGTATCCATACTATGCCAAGAATTTGATACAATTTGTTCTATCTCCTTAGCCACAACATATATACACAGGAGAACAATATTCATATATGTCACACAAACAGGCATTAACATGCTAACAAAAGTTCAATTTGTTTGAAACACCATATACAAACTTTTCCTGCCCGAACCTGAGAGTACAGGGACAACTCTAGGACACACTAGACATCTAATCAACTTTCCCAAAGATTCATTACTATAGCTCCTCTTTACTGCCACATGTTTGTTTTTGTCATTTTTGATTACCTAAAAAAAATGTGGCGAACCAAAAGGGTGAGACCCATGTCCCAGCAAGAGATATAACCTCCAGCAACGTTTATTGATTATAACATTTTTAAGTAATTAAACAGTTAAGCAGTTTAATCAGATATAACAAATAAGATCAGCAGTACTGATGATTAACAAAATACATAAACGAGCAGATAATAACTATCATCATTAGCCAGACTATCATCCTTTATCTTGTTGACAATATAAGCAATTCAGTAGCATATGCATATCTAGCATCATGAGCAAGTCTAATAACATAGAATCTCTATCATTATGAATAAGTCTATCCACATAAGCATAGCTAACAACATTAGCATGTCTAATAGGTCGAACATATTAACATCATAAGAAGAGCTAACAACATAAGCACAACTATCTGCATAAGCATGATTAGCAGTATATGCATCTCTAGTAACAAAGGCATGGCTAGCATGCTAAACATAACTAACAACATGAGATAGCTAGCATCATGATTATTGTTAATATATTTCATATTTGTTCTATTTTGTAATTTCTATATCATGTTGGGCCTCTATGTAAATTATCCAGTTTCTCTTATTAATAAAAAGGGAGAAGGCCTATGGCCTCTCTCAACGCTGCACTGCACGTTGCATTGTGGCACCACATTTCACATGGTACCAGAGCAAGGTTCCTAACCTAACCCTACCCAGCCGTCACAACCCAAAGCCGCCGTCGGTCGGCCGGCCGCCAACGTGAACAGTAACTCCGGCAGTGAACAGTACGGCGGAGTGAACAGTAATTTCTGCGTGAACAGAGCACGTCGCTAGCCTTCCCTGGTCGCCGGCCCAAAGCGGGCGGAGTAGCCGTCTCCCGGGCCAGGCGTCGTAGTCGTCGTCCCCCCTTCTCTTCTATCTCTGGATCGTCGGGTCCTTCGGTTGATCCAACGGATTTCTAAATCCCAAACCGGAGGGTCCGTCGGTACGTAAGAAATTCCTAATCACATCTCCTCCATGTGTGATTAGGGAATTTCAATTGGGGGTTGTGGATGCGTCAAATACGCATCTGATCTTGTGACGTGACGTGTATCTCCCTGTCACCCATATCTTCTTGTGACGTGTATCAATTTGTCACTCTTCTTCTCGTCAAATCATGGAGGACACCAAGGCATCTACCATCTACAGTGAGATGCCTCCTATCCCCTCCATCAAGTTGAACGGAAAGAATTATCTTTTATGGATGAATGTTGTCCATACTGTATTGGAGTCACGCGACAAGGCGAGACACGTTGATTTTAATCCTCCTGCACTTACTAACAAAGGCTATGCTGAATGGAAGCGTCATAACAGTCTGGTGAAGACCTAGTTGTGGGGGAGCATGGAACCTGGGATTGCCTCAAGGTTCATGTTCTACACTACCGCCAAAGAGATCTGGGATGCAGTGAAGAAACAGGATTCTCAAGAGAAGAATGTGCTTCGTCAGTTCATGATATATGATCGCATGTTTGCAGAACGACAGGGAGACAGACCTTTAGAAGAATACTTTGGAGTGATTCAAGGTATTGCACAAGAGCTGAGTTTCTACCATCCAGTAACTGTCCAGGAGCAAGTCAAAGACAGAGATGACTTGATTACAGCAAAATTCTTGTCTAGTCTGAGTTCTTCGTGCAGTTCAGCCCGCAATGTTATCTTAGCTTCTGATAAACTTCCCAGCTTGGAAGAGGCCTATTCAAGGATTTTATAGGAAAATTTTGAACATGTTGATCCTACCGTAGTCTCATCTCAGGGAGATTCTCATGCTTCTGTAGTTGTTGCAGTGAGAGGAGGACGGACAGGTATGGGCCGAGGACATGGAACTCGCCCTAAGTGCACTTTCTGTGACAAACCTGAACACAGTTAAGAAATGCTGGAAGAAGCATGGTCGACCTGCTGCACCACCTGTGGGAGCAGCAAACTATGCTACCACTACTGAGTCTATTGAGCCTCCTGCTTCAAGTTATGGTCCTTCTGGCATCACACTCACTAAGGAGGAATATGATAGATTTATCATCGCTACTCAACATCTGAGCTTGGGATCAACACCTTCAGCCAACTTGGCATCCACCACTGGTAATCAGGCTACCTCTTTATTGGCTTCTGCTTCTACTTCATCATGGGTCGTTGACTCTGGAGCGTCACAACATATGACTGGTATAAGGAGACTTCTTCACTCCATTGACTCACATATCCCTCACAAATCTATAACAATAGCAGAGTGTTAGCCAGTGGATCTCAAGAGTGTTAGCCAGTGGATCTGTTTCTCTGACTCCTGGAATTGATCTTAAATCCGTACATTATGTGCCTGCTTTTCCTTTTAATCTTCTGTCTGTTGCTAAGTTGATTGATACTGTGAAATGTACGGTAACCTTTTATCCTTGTTTTGTGTTACAGGATCTCAAGAGTATGAGGACGATTGGTGGGGGGCCTAGGAAAGGTGATCTCTACCTTTTCCACGGTGACAATTTGCCTCGCCAAGTTTCTGCTCCTGCTCTCTAGCAGTCTTGTTGAGTGGCTCTCCCTTACTGTGACACTACATATATGGGCATCCTTTATCAAAGAGCCTGAGAAAGTTAGAACCAGAATTGTCTCAAGTATCGTCTTTAGAGTGAAAGTCCTGTCAACTGGGGAAACATCATAGAATGTCTTTATCCCGGTCGTGTCAATAAACAGGCGTCATGTCCTTTTGAGTTGGTCCATAATGATGTTTGGGGTCCTGTAAAAGACCATAGTTATAATGGTTTTCGTTATTTTATCTCCTTTGTGGATGACTTTTTGCGTATGACTTGGATTTATTTGTTGAAAAGTCGAGAGTCTGTGCTATCTATTGTCAAACATTTTCATCAAGAAATAAAAGTTCAATTTGATTGCAATATTAAAGTTCTTCAACCTGATAATGCTTTAGAGTATGTTCAAAATGCCATGGCTGATTTTTGTAGTACTGTTGGGATGATACATCGTACATCCTGTCCTCACCCCTCAACAGAATGGGGTAGCAGAGAGGAAAAATCGTCATCTTCTTGATATTACCAGGACAATCATGTTTCAATCTAATGTTCCTAAGCGGTTCTGGTCTGACGCTCTCCTTACTGCATGTTTTCTTATCAACAAGCAACCTTCTTCTGTGCTTCAAGGACGTACTCCTTTCTCTGTCTTACGTCCCAAGGATCAACCCTTCGTTGTTCCTCTTAGAGTGTTTGGTTGTACTTCTTTTGTCCACAATTTTGATCCTAAGGCTGATAAGTTATCTCCTAGGTCAATTAGGACTCTCTTTCTTGGGTACTCCAATACTAGCAAAGGGTACAAGTGTTATTGTCCAAGTCTTCGTCGTATGTTTGTGTCTAGAGATGTGACTTTTCATGAATCCACTCCATATTTCTCTAGTGTTCCCAGTAAGGGGGAGCAATTGTGTGAGAGAGTGCCACCATCAGATGCTAGTGAGAGAGTGCCACCGCCACATCAGAGTGAGAGAGTGCCACCTATCATTCCTGACTATACTATCATTCAGAAAGAGCAGCTAGCAATATTTACATGTTTATAGCAAACGAGGCAAACAAGATCCAGAGGAGGTAGCGACTCCAGTCTCAGAGCCCTCCCCATCTTCCTCTACTCAAGGGATTCCTAAAGAACCATCTGACTTTGATGTTCCCATTGATGTTTGCAAAGGTACCCATTCCTGTACCATTCAGCATCCTATTACAAATGTATGTTGTTTGTCCAAGTTATCTCAGCAGGCTCGCTCTTTTGCTCTTGGGATTGATTCTGTGGTCATTCCAAGAAATCATCTTGATGCTATGAAGGATATTGGCTGGAAACAGGCTATGCATGTTGAGATGTCTGCTCTGTTACAGAACAACACCTGGGAACTTGTTGACTTACCTCCAGATAAAAATGTTGTGGGATGCAGATGGGTATTTACAGTAAAACATAATCCAGATGGTTCTGTGGAGAGATTGAAAGCTAGAGTGGTTGCAAAGGGGTACACAGACATATGGGGTTGATTTCTTTGAGACCTTCTCACCAGTGGCTTGTCTGAATTCTGTGCGTATCCTTATTTCTCTGGCTACTACATTTGACTGACCTCTATTTCAGCTCGATGTAAAGAATGCCTTCCTTCATGGTGATTAACAAGAGGAGGTATACATGGAGCAACCACCTGGTTTTTTTGCTCAAGGGGAGTGTCAGAAGGTGTGTAGGTTGAAGAAAGCCATCTATGGATTGAAACAATCTCCTAGAGCTTGGGTTTTTCTTGTTATGATACTGGTCAATCTTTATTTTATTCTACTTATTCTGGTGGATCTATTATTATTGTTGTGTACGTTGTTGATATTGTTATCACTGGTAGTGATTCCACAGGCATATCTCGTGTGAAAGCGGGCTTGCAGGGGCACTTTCACACAAAGGATCTGGGAAAACTGAGATATTTTCTGGGCATTGAAGTACTTAGATCTCATACAGGTACCAATTTGTCTCAGAGAAAATATGTGCTGGATTTACTACAGGAAACTGGTATGAGTGAGTCCAAGCCCGTGTCTACTCCTATGGACTATCATGTGAAGGAGATGACTGATGATAATGATTATCCAGATCTAGGATATTACAGGAAAATTGTGGGAAAATTGATATATTTGACAGTCACACGTCCTGACATTTCTTTTGTTGTAGGAGTGGTGAGTCAGCATATGAGCTCTCCAAAACAGTCTCATTGGACATCTGTCTGTCGTATTCTGAGATATCTGAAAGGTGCACCTGGTAAGGGAATCACCTATTATAGGCCGAAGACTCTTGTATCCACACTGTCTCTTACTGGTTATGCAGATGCAGATTGGGCTGGTAATCTGAATGATAGGAGGTCTACGTCTGGATATTGCACATTTCTGGGATTCATCTTATTACGTGGAAAAGCAAAAAGCAAAATGTTGTGGCAAGATCTAGCACAGAAGCTGAGTATAGAGCAATGGCACATGCATGTTGTGAATTGCAGTGGGTTCAATTTGTACTTTCTGAATTAAAGATTCATGTTTTGTCTCCTATAGAACTCCGATGTGACAATCAAGCGGCCATATACATTGCTAAGAATCCAGTCTTCCATGAACGTACTAAGCACATTGAAGTTGACTGCACTTTATCAGAGACCACATCAAGAATGGAATTGTTGTGACTCCACATGTCAAGTCTGAAGATCAACTTGCAGATGTTCTTACGAAGCCATTGAGTCCAGCAGCTTTCCAGATTTTTTGCAACAAGTTGGGTCTACACGATGTGTACACTCCAGCTTGAGGGGGAGTGTTAATATATTTCATATTTGTTCTATTTTGTCATTTTTATATCCTGCTGGACCTCTTTGTAAATTATCCAATTTCTCTTATTAATAAATAGGGAGAAGGCCTATGGCCTCTCTCAACGCTGCATTGCACGTTGCATTGCGGCACCACATTTCACAATTATAATTAGCAGTAGCAGTATAGTTATCAACACAAGCATAGCTATTGTATGTACGCATCTACAATCTTAAGCATATATCCACAACCTAAGTATATCTACTATCTCTTAATTGCACTAAGCATCATCTTTATGTAAAGATAACAAATATGGGTTATCATCTAATGTGAAACGTTGTATATAAACCTAAACAAATATGCTACACAGCTGTATTACATCTTTTATTACGCCCTGGGGAATTTGAATCGTACCATTCAAAGTCCAACCGACCCCTGCGAAGGGCTATTCGGTTCCGTACAAGATCTAGGAGTGTCAATATCCTAAGATCTCTTCCCCTCGGTCAGTACGAGTAAAAGGCAGTGACATATCAGTCAAAGCTACCACCACAGCGACATATAGTCCTGTAACTAGCCCACCTTGGTACAGGTCACGGCGCTAGCATCTAGGGTATTCAAACCCAATCACTGAGGTACAACCGCAGTTGTCCTCTAATCACATCATGTTATAATCACCGAGACACGACCGCAGCCGTTCTCAATCACATCAGATGTAGGAGGCATGACCATAGCCAACCTTCACAATCTGCATTGTGGATGACAAGGATATATCCTCAACCTGCCACCCCCACATACTCAACAGTATGCGCTCCGAGTTTCCCATAGGAATACTCGTTTCACCATCCAGCAAGTTCTGACACTGAAGATGGTTCTACGGCACAGGGCACTACATGATTAGAGTTACACTTGATTAGTTATGTCAATTGGGTGAATTAAAGTTGCATCAAACAAGTGGACATACAAACCCTAATTCATTTCTAGCAAGCATATAAATATCACAACTTTGAAAAAATATAAAACGTGTGAAACATTTCTCATCTCATCATCACATGGTATTATTCACTTGTCATTCATGAGACCACACTTGTTACAACCCCAATTTTCAGGTTCTTTTGGTTGTAAATGCAATTTCCCCAATAAATGTATGATTGTGTAATTTTGTGATTTATGTGCCTTAAACAGACTTCTTTGATAAATAGCCTTGTATGTTTGATTTAGTGGGCCTTGTTGGCTACTGGGCCCAATAACAAGAAAAGGAAATAAAAAGGAAAAAGGAATCAATTAATAAAGGAATAACTAAGATAATGAGAAAAGAAAGATGTAGAAGCATCTAGAAGGCTAAAAATTATCCTTCAAGGAGGAACTTTGTACCTTTAGGATTTCTTGGGTTCCAAGGAGTCCAAGTTGCAAATGTAATAGGAGAAGAAAGAGATAAAATCAAATAAAGCATTATTAAGTAAGAAAGTTGAGATAATGATGAAAATATAAGAAATATGTGGAAATATAGATAATGGAATCATTATAGCTGAGATTTCAACTCCACATGGTTTCTAATGATAAAAGGAATCACAATAAAGAAAATAAAAGATTAAGAGAGAGAAAATATGCTTACAATAAGCTTTATTAAAAGATAACTTGCACATGAAGATAATGCCTTTTTTCCTTTTGAGTTTGGGACTCAAATTTGGTATGCGAGTAGATAAAGCCAAGAGGAAGTTTTCCATAAAATTTGGTTGAAAAAGGATAAATGGTTTGGGAGATATGACTTTTATACGTTTTCCTAAAGTAAGAGGGATAAATTAAATATCACAATTCGATTTTAATTCATGTTCTTTTATGGGGCCCGACAGTCGTTGGATCTGGATCCAACAGTGGCTGCACTTCGCCTAAAATAAGGAAAGGAGGAACAGACTCACATAATTTCGGGGCTAGATTCCTCTCTAAGCAATAATCGAGCATCAATGGGACCGTTCCCATTGCGACTGGGATCCCTTTCCAAGTAGAATGAGCCTAGGTTTGGATACTTTTGGAGAGCGGTCTGAGGTTTCCCCAAAGTTCTGATGAAGTCAGACTCCATGGCTGTGAACTGCGGGAAATACCTATATAAGGGGGCTCTACCCCCTCCTCCTGATAGGGAGAGAGATGCTGGGAGGCCATGCAGGTTCAAGGAAGTGCCTCGCTAACCTCGTTCTTGCCCAGGTATCAAAGAGTGATGGATTCCAGTCCAGTGTCCCTGTCCACCGGCGGCATGGAGGTCAACTCCCCAGCCGGACGTTTCTTTCAGCAACTGAAGGCGCGGATGACTTCAGAAGGGAGGGCCGAAGGCTGCTGCAAGGTCCTTTGCCCCTGCACGACGCCAGAGCACAGAGTCAACCACCGGGTTGACTCCCGTCTAGGCCTGGTTCGTGAGAAAGGGGGGAGCCGGATGAAGGGGACGAGGGGAGGCGAAAGTACCTCCTTGACCCCGACGTTTGAGAAGGAAGGCGAGGGCATGAATGTCTTTCTGACATAGTTTGGGGCCCAACCCGCCGAAAAATAAAAAGGATTCTATTAGTTGACGTGGCGGCCAAAGATTGGCCCGGGAGGTAAATACTTTACAAATTTGTAGAAAAAAATTGGTAACTCAGATGTAGACAAATAATATATGAAAATTAATCAAGAGAGCACGTAGAATCCAATAAAAATACTTTTAAAGCCTTATTTCGTTCCTATTTGCAATAGTACATTAAGTTGATTATAAAGTGCATTAAACTTAGGTTAAATACCCTAATTGTGATTAAAGATCGAATCTATGATGCCTAACTGGTTAATTCAAGCACTATTAGCCTGTTGGATTATAAAATAAGAATCGAATCTAATTTAGATGAGAAGTTGCTTGTTTTAGGGTTTTAATCTATGAATCCATGATAACGTGTGTAGAAACCCTAATCTAGGGTAAAGGAGATTAATTTGAATAATTCGAATTATTTGGAAATATGTTGATAATTGTTGGTCCTAATCCTGTTAGGAGAGATAGGACAAGATAATTAGGGTTTATGAGTATTTTTACTGATTTAGGGTTTGTAGTAACAAAAGTAATAACAAAACCCTAATTGCAAGTGAAACCCTAAAAGAAAATAGAAACCCTAGGAAGCAAGTTAGATTGGATAGATCTTGATAACATTAGTGAAGGAAATTGTATGGTTGTTTCAGGACCCTTGTGTGAATTGCTTGCTTGCCTGGATTTCATACTTGCTTGGAATATTACTATCTTGAATCGGTTGAACAGGTATGTGGTTAAATTATGAATAACTGATTTATGTTTCACGGTGTTTTCACGAAGATTCTCGATTGCTATGAAACCTAAACTGCTTGGTTGTTTCATTACTGCAATCTCATAAAGTGACTATGTGTATAACAATTAAGTATAAGTGTGACTGTCTCGAACCTACATGCCACCCTGATGTATGTTGCAAGACCAAGCCCCGGAGGGAAGGTCTGAATTGGTCAAGCCCCGGAGGGAAGACCATTGGGCACCTCGAGAGGTGACCCCAGGCACCAAGCTCAGGATGGAGAAGGTGGCCTTATGTCCCTTGCAAGGACAAAACCCTAAGAGAGGGTAATCCAGGGTTTAGGGCAAAAGCAGTTGAGAAGTCACATTGAAAGCGTAATTTGGATTGCTAATCAATTATTTGTGATAATTAGGTTGTTAGAAACTATTTATGAAATTGTGATTGTTCCCCACATACCGGTATAGAAATATACTGACCGACGTTTTGTTTGTCAGTGTTTTAGGTACAAATATTGAAAAGGACAAATAGTAAATTGATACATTGTGAAGATACGAATAATCAGTTCAAGGAGGATTAGATAGATAGACTCCATCTGTGGATAGAAGTCTAGAAATCCAAAATTTTTACAAGGTATGCAAGAGATCTATTTTATTCCAGCTTTCCAGTATAGTTTTAGTAGGATTTAATAGTTATTATTGATTAAATGTTAAACCATGGATCCTGAGTTATTGGGATAGCGGCTCTGACCTTTTGGTCTCCCTTGATTGGGGGTTACCGGGAGGTGGGGTCGTTACAATACTAGTCATCATACTATCACAAGATATAAATCCTTTTTACAATATCACAGGGTATCAACCCTTATCAACATAAGAGGATTACACCTCATTCAGGGCTCAACCATGCCCAAAGGTCATTAAGACCATCATACTATCACAGGATATAAATCATTTTCACAATATCACAGGGTATCAACCCTTATCAACACAAGAGGATTAAACCTCATTCAGGGCTCAACCATGCCCAAAGGTCATTAAGACCATTATACTATTCCCTGCAAGATCATCATTATCTTTGCATGCCTTATAACAAGGCTCAACAACATCAGTTACATATAATACACCAGATCAACACAATATTGCATTAATGAGCTAGGAGATATTCATAAACAATCATAGTAGGGTTATATTAACATTAAGAACATTCCTTTATTACATCAACATGTAAGGAATCTAGATATGATTAACCACCATCATATTCATAATGCACATGTTTAGCATAAGAAAGTATCAACCATGTGGCTATGATAACCACCACTTAACACATTAAGGTTATGATCATATTAAGGAGGTTATTTCACCATCATTCCATCATATAAGAATGTTAAACATGAATACTCATCTTTATCTATTTGCATTAGAGTTAGGTTCAACAAGATAAATTATATTTAAATGTTACCAATCAACACTTATACCCAAACCCTAACTCACGGCATCCCCTTTGGATCATGGATGCAAAAGGTGAAGCATCATCATCACATTCCATACCATTCTCAAGTGTGAATCCACACATAAATCAAGGTGTAACCATCAGGTTATAGCATACTAGGGTTTCAACAACAGTAAGAGAGTACCCCATGATTGCATTAGTCATTCAAGGACTATTCATACCCAATTACCATCATTTAGTTATATTAAAGCTAGGTATAACAAGCTATACCTCATTAGGGTTACATATCCATACAATATGGTTATCATCCCTTCTATTCATATGAGTGAATAGGTAAGACTACCTTGTTAAGGGTAACCCTCCATTTGTTCCGTCATCATTCAACCCATATCACCATACCACAATGTCACCCAGAACCATTGGATGTTTAAAAGGTAAGACCATTGGTTGTTTACATAAGTAAACACCTTGGATAAACCACCTATGAAGTCCTTGATTTGTGCTCTAGAAAGAGTCACCATTTAACCCTAGACATCCCTTGATTAACAACACAAAAAGTTCCATTGAGAGTAGGGTAAAACCACAATCGATTGTTCATTAACAAGCCATCCATTGTCAACAAGTAAGCTCCTTAAGTTGATCATATGAAGGAAACCATCTAAATCACATTATTAGGACCAACATATTACATTAGCCATCATTCCACTTTATTGGAGGAATACACATTAGATCTTGAGCATTGGGTCAAGTTCATATGTTAAAACCATCAATTACAGTATAGGTCCGACCATTGCATCAAGTGACCCAAGAAATCATTGGTCTAAGGCTTAATTGATGCTACAACTACAATGCTTAACTCATCATAGGTTGTAGAGACCTGATCCACCATCATTAGTGACCATTAAGTCACCATAGGTTGTTAGATCAACACTATATTCATTAATAGCATCAAATATTAAGCTAATGTCATCATTGATTGATAACATCAGTAGAGTACTTAATGGTTGATCATTAAACTTCTAATTGATTCAAAACCTAACCTAAGGGGGTGACCATAGGTTGTCACCATCATCTGACACCTTTGATTTTGACCATCAATTGTCATGAAGACAACACCATAGGGTTGTTGCAATGGTACTACCATCATCGGGTCATGGGTTTATAGAAGAAATCAGCTTTAAACCCTAAAATTAACCATTGGTTGATAGGTGCTTAGCACCAATGGTTGTCAAACCAACCTAATCCAAGTCATATTATACCTTAGGAATAACGTACACATGATCACAGGTTCATCTAGAACTGAAATCAGAACAGGGAACATTATAAAAATCGAAATCCAAGTCAAGCATAGCTTTTTAGTGCATGGATCATCATTTTCAAGCAAGAACATGAGCTAGCAAGCTTATGGTAAGCAATAAACGTGGAGAAAGTTATAAAACTTGCCTCTAATTAGAAGATAAACTCCCAAACATAAGAAAACACGAGCAGGTAGGGTAGGAAATCCAAGCATAAGCTGTGAACTCGTCCATCTAGCACATTTCTTCATCAAATGAGCAAACCATAAGCATAAGGAGCAAGAAAGGTAGGGTTTTAGAGATTTAGAGCAATTTCTACCATGGAACAGCAAGGTTCTGACCTGGAGAAAGCTAGGAGGAAGGATAACAAAGAAATAACCGGAGGAAAGAAGGGGATTCTTACTATTTTAGGTCAAGATCACTAGAAGGAAGCTTTTTAAACCCTAAAAGGAAATCAATTGCAACCCTAGATTCTTTTTCCAAGAAGGTCCCCTCTTTCTTCTTCCTTGGACAGGAAATTCGCAAAAGCACAGAGGGAGAACGATGTTTGTAGGAGGTAAGTGGTGGAGAGCAAATGGCTCGTTTTGGTGCTTAGGGTTAAGTATATGAAACTTTAAGCTAAAGAAAAAGAAAAAGTTGAAGTTCTAGTATCTTTCCAAGTGTTCATGGCCTTAAACTATTAAGAATATACAAGCATACACACAAGCAGCCCCCCCACCATCCATAGAGACATGATTATCCCTCGTTTCTTGAATTTCCAAGCAAAACAAATAATTCAGTAGCTGATAGCTACTAAAGGTAGCTCATCCATGAAGGGGTAAACCCTAAAATACCCTTGAGGAAAACACATTCAAACCAAGGTTTAAATAGGCGCCCCATGGCTCAACAAGCTCAAGAATGATGAGCAAATATCCAAGGAACATAATGCAAGAGATAAATTGCAAAGAAAGCCTCTCAATTGGGTAAATTGCATAAAAGTCCAAAATGTGCATAAAATTACATAACTTGCTCAAACAGTGTCCAAATTGGACCAAATTTGAAACTTAATATTATCTTATGATTTCAAAGCATATCAAAGGTTAAATTAGGGTTATGAAAATTCAATTATGATAATTAAGCTTATTCAACTCATTAAGAAAGTTTAGGGGCCTTACAATAGTACTAGCTAACTCCAAGTACGTTAGTTTCTTCTAACAAGTCTTAAACATATTGTCTTTGGGATAGCCAGTCAACCTGCCCAGTGTGAGCTACCTCAATGCCTACAAAATATCTCAGTCTATCCACACCCTTGGTGACAAGATGCCAATAAATAGTGCTTGGTGTCCTAGATGTCAAATTTTTCATTGCAAAACATGATTACAGCATCAATATACATAATAAATCGACAACCCAGCACCGCTATTTTTTACAAACATGTAGCGATCAACATAATATTTCCTTAGATTGTGATCCATATTGCAGCCCAATCACTTTGGACCATTTAGAATAGTTTGTTCAATACAATCAAAGTGATAAACACATATCTAAAGCCCCTACACAGAACATAACTTTTGAGGATCATGTCTCCCCGTTCTAAGTATAATTCGATTGGGAGGGGGGATAATCAGAGTATCGTTTGACCAAGGTAGTTTGATGTTCACGGCTTGGACTTGGACTCCCTTGATCGAACTACAGTCTGACCGTCCACCATGTTGAATTATAACTATGACCAGTGCATACTCTATAATAATAAAATTTATAATCAGATCGTTAATGACAAAGATCATATTTTAAACGGCTAGTTTGACTGAGGTTATTGTTGACTCAAGGTCAATTAGGTCAATGTTGACTCACGTCTAAATTGACTAAACCCGTGTTTTGATGATGACTAACCATTCCACATTTTGGTATCTAATGCCTCTACTTGAGTGTTTTCAGATTAGGTATAGACACACTCCAATTGCCCTAACTTGCGCATCTCAAATTGGAGAAAAGACAAGTCAAAGTCATACAAGTGGACGTTTTTGTAATATGATGTATATCCATTAGAATCATGTTGTAAATCACTTGTAATGATTGTATGACTTGTAATTAAGCTTAGAAAAATATCAGGAACACTTAGATCGAATATTAGAGCACTTTTAATGCAACTTTGAAAATCAATTGCAGGCACTTGTTCGGTCGAGTTTCCCACCCTGAAACTCGACCGATCAACCTTGGTCGATTTTCTGAAGATTGCATCGGTCGAGTTGTGAACTCACAGAACTCGACCGATTGGGTAGTAGGCCAGTTCCAGTTGGAATGGTCGGTCGAGTTTCCTCAGAACAAACTCGACCGATCATTTCAATATCGGGCTGCCTGCTACTTGATCGGTCGAGTTACACATATAGAAACTCGACCGAATGCACTGTACGAAAAAGTGCAGAAAAGTGTTTCTAGCCGTTGTGAAGTTGCAACAAGTGAAAATAGATCCGTTGCAAGCCACAAAATGGCTAGTTTTCGTTCACAAGTGTTCCCAAAGGCTAAGAGGCATCCCCAGCTATAAATAGGACCCCTTGGGCTTCATTCCAAGGTTGAGCATTCATTGCAAACTCTTTGTGAGGCTCCTATTCTATAGTTGAGTGCTTCCTACAGCCTCCTCTCTCTCTCTAAGCTTAATCACTTGCTACATCCATTAGAGTGAGTAGGAAATCTGTAAGAGAGCTAGTCATATATGTATATCTTGTAAGGCTCTCACTTCCACCACCTCCTATCTCTTCTTTCAATCATGAAGATGAAGGTTCTCTCTCTTGTCCAAGAGAGGTGAAGAAGAACAAGGGAAGGAGTCCCTTGGTGAAGATCAAGGCTAAAGACTTGGAGCTAGAGTGGGTAAGCCCTTGGAGAAGGCAGAAGACTCAAGCTCAAGTGGGTAAGACCTTGGTGGAAAGCTTCTCCGAGTGAAGGTGAAGTCAAAGGCGGAAGATCCAAGAAGAGTGGGTAATTCCTACAAGGCCGAAGACTTGTGCAAGAGTGGGTAAGTCCTTGGAGAAGGCCGAAAACTCTTGCAAAGTGGGTGAGTCCTTGGTAAGGTTGAAGACTCTTTGTATTGGATTGGTAAGTCCTTTATTGGTCTTGTATTGTAAGTCTTATAATTGAATATAAGAGTGCAATAGTTTGGAAGTCCTAGAGGTTGACCTCTATAGGCAAGTGGACTGACACACTTCTAGTTTGAAGTGTGGAACCACTCTGAATAGCTTGTCTAATTTGATGCATGTTCAATCTCTCTTATCCTTGCTATGCATGATTTAGTTGCACTCAAATTACCTATTTAGCAACCTTATCTTGTCATATAATTTGAAGGTTTAATGAGTTTTGTTTAAGTGCTTTCAGCTCTATTCACCCCCCCTCTAGAGCATCTAATCACCCATCTAGGATCCAACAAGTGGTATCAGAGCAGGTCTTCTCCAAGCATACTTCCACAAGTAGGAGAATATGGGTGATTATGAAGATGGGCAACCTTCAAAGAGAAAAATAGAAGGAAACAAGAGTGAAAAAGGGATCACAAAGGCTCCATCAACAAATGAAAGCACTAGTGGAAGATCTAGTGAATTTGAAGATGGAAGATGCCATTGCGCCCTCATGACAAGCTCAACTAAAGATTTAAATGAGGTAAATTCAAGTGTTGAGATTCAAACAAATGCTTATCTTAGTCAACTAAATGCTCTTAAATTTGCAGATTCTAGCTTGCTTGATAAGATTAAGTTTTAAAATCTCAACCTTCTATGACTACTTCATACATAGAGCTTGCTACTACTATTGTTTCTCTCTCTATTGTTTCTTATGTTCTTAAATGTGTTTATGAGAGTAAAGAGCCTACTTTGCAAGGAATAGAATGTGTAGATAAAGTTTATCCTTCAAAGATTACTTGTCTTGTATATGAACTTGCTTCCTTGCATAGTAGTGTAATTGCTCTTGACCCTCATACTATCTTTTCTTATAGAGAGAAAGTTTTTGATGCTCTATCTTGTGATAAAGATTCTTATATGACTAAAGATGTTTGCTTAGAAATCTATCTTGTGCATGCTAGAGATGATATGAATCTATTGTGTTTTACCTTTACTTCTCTTATGCATGACAATCATAGTTTGAGATCTTCTTTGCAAAGATTCTTTGGTGATAAAAAGAATCTTAATCAAATCCTAGACCATACTACCAAACAAATGGGTAGAGATGGCATTGGACTTGACTGTAGCCAAAGGAACAACAAAGACAAAGGACCTTCATTTTTCAATGAAGAATCCTCCAGTTCCAAGGCTACGGGCACTTGTAATTATTGCAATGAAATTGGTAATTATTCTACTTGTTGTCCTTTTAGGAAAGCACCCAAGAGCAATAGGACTTGGGTTGCTAAACTAACCCCTCCGGACCCAAAAACATGATTGGGGACCATTTCATCTTTCTTCCTATAGGTAATTGCAAATGGATTGACTTGAGCTATTGAATTGCAAATTGACTTCTCAATCCACATGAAAGAAGAAAGGTGAGATGTGTAGAGGGTGACAACAAGTGAAAAAGGAAATGGTAAGTACAAAAGTAATGGTTTTATTGCTTGTAACCATTTCTAACTTGTTTTGTCAAGCTAGTGTGCACTATACATATGGTTTTTGAGTCAAAAGTGGCATTTTGTGTTTCTTTTCACACTCTTGCTCAAAAACTGTTTCTAATGCTTCTATTGTGCATTACTAACTTGCTTAGACATGTTTGGATATGGTTTGTATTTTTAGCATGCCTTTAAATATGATTTTATGAAATATATGTGCTTTTTTGACAACTGATTTGTCGGTCGAGTTTGCCCTATTGAAACTCGACCGATAGGCACCAAGAGTGTTGCCAGCAGCTGTCATCGGTCGAGTTGACAATGCACAGAACTCGACCGATCACACTGTGCACAGAATATACAGTTGGCTTATTGGATGAGAATTTCCCTCTCAACTAGATTTTCTCAACCAATAGCCTTATTCTTTGGCACTCTCATTTGGTACCTTTATATATGCATATTGCCATGTTCTAAATTGCCTATCTTGCTTACAACTCTATCTCTCTAATTGCTCTAATTTGGTATATCTATATCTTGCAATTACTTGCTTTGAGTTGTCTTGCAGGTTTTGATGATGATCTCTTTAGATCTCTTGGTTGTGTCTAAAATCGTTTCCGTTGTACTCTAACTTGCTACATCTCTCTAGATGTATATCTTGTTTTGATACAACCTTGAGGTTCATAGGGGTAATCATCTTATGGTAAGAATGCATATCTAGTGAGTTATATCCCTTCATGCTTCTAAATTTGCATATCTCTTTGTTTGGATATATCTCTACATCTAATCATAGCTTGCTTTATCTTGTGTATCTTTTGGTATCTCTTGCTATGATCTAGATCCTACTAGTAGTCCTAACTTGTGATATCATCTACTAATAGTTCATATACATGTAGTTCTATCCTTGTTTACAAATTGCCATCTTTGATCATCTATATGTTATGCTTGTATCTTATCTCATACATGCTCAAGATTGTTCCTTGAATTGCATATCTACTATTTTGAGTTGCTTGCATAACATTGTGATGCAGGGCACATAGAGCTACATTATATGTAGAAATTGGAGTACTTTTGGATTTTATGCAGATTTTGCTCCAGTTTCAGTTTTTGCTGCAAGTATAGTGTTTTTTATGCAGAAGCACCCTTCTGAGCAAGACTCATTGCTTCGCCATGAGCTCCGATGGTTTTTGGTCAAATTCCATCATCTTGAGGGTCAAAATTATGATTTATTATTTTTCTGCAGCACTTTATCTTGCCTTTTGGGGTGTTCAAGTATATGCTTTAACTTGCTTTTCTTTCTATGCTTGGACAAGCCCCTATCTGTGCCCTTCTACTCTCCTTATATATATTTTGTGTTATCTTTTTTCTCTTTAACAAGTGATGTTTCTTATTTCTTCATACCCCCACCTTTTTGAAATGACAAAGGGGGAGAAAGGTATGTCTTCTTTTAAAAAGAGGAAGAAGGCATGTCTTACATGAAGAAGAGGAGTATGTTCATGTAAAGGGAGAAGGTAAAGGGGAGAATACATATATGTGTAGAACATATATGAGTAGAAGACATAGTATTCTATAAATGTTATGAAAGCTAACCATGCAGGAGAAATAGCATCAATTGAGGGGGAGTATGAGAACTCCACTAGCATCAATTGAGGGGGAGCATATGAACTCAATTCCATTGAAAACCCTAGGTTTCTCCAAAGGTATGAATTTACTTAAATACTTTCAATACATTTATGGAATGGTTTGTCATCTTCAAAAAGGGGGAGAATGTTGACTCAAGGTCAATTAGGTCAATGTTGACTCACGTCTAAATTGACTAAACCCGTGTTTTGATGATGACTAACCATTCCACATTTTGGTGTCTAATGCCTCTACTTGAGTGTTTTCAGATTAGGTATAGACACACTCCAATTGCCCTAACTTGCGCATCTCAAATTGGAGAAAAGACAAGTCAAAGCCATACAAGTGGACGTTTTTGTAATATGATGTATATCCATTAGAATCATGTTGTAAATCACTTGTAATGATTGTATGACTTGTAATTAAGCTTAGAAAAATATCAGGAACACTTAGATCGAATATTAGAGCACTTTTAATGCAACTTTGAAAATCAATTGCAGGCACTTGTTCGGTCGAGTTTCCCACCCTGAAACTCGACCGATCAACCTTGGTCGATTTTCTGAAGATTGCATCGGTCGGTTGTACACTCACAGAACTCGACCGATTGGGTAGTAGGCCAGTTCCAATTGGAATGGTCGGTCGAGTTTCCTCAGAACAAACTCGACCGATCATTTCAATATCGGGCTGCCTGCTACTTGATCGGTCGAGTTACACATATAGAAACTCGACCGAATGTACTGTACGGAAAAGTGCATAAAAGTGTTTCTAGCCGTTGTGAAGTTGCAACAAGTGAAAATAGATCCGTTGCAAGCCACAAAACGGCTAGTTTTCGTTCACAAGTGTTCCCAAAGGCTAAGAGGCATCCCCAGCTATAAATAGGACCCCTTGGGCTTCATTCCAAGGTTGAGCATTCATTGCAAACTCTTTGTGAGGCTCCTATTCTATAGTTGAGTGCTTCCTACAGCCTCCTCTCTCTCTCTAAGCTTAATCACTTGCTACATCCATTAGAGTGAGTAGGAAATCTGTAAGAGAGCTAGTCATATATGTATATCTTGTGAGGCTCTCACTTCCACCACCTCCTATCTCTTCTTTCAATCATGAAGATGAAGGTTCTCTCTCTTGTCCAAGAGAGGTGAAGAAGAACAAGGGAAGGAGTCCCTTGGTGAAGATCAAGGCTAAAGACTTGGAGCTAAAGTGGGTAAGCCCTTGGAGAAGGCAGAAGACTCAAGCTCAAGTGGGTAAGACCTTGGTGGAAAGCTTCTCCGAGTGAAGGTGAAGTCAAAGGCGGAAGATCCAAGAAGAGTGGGTAATTCCTACAAGGCCGAAGACTTGTGCAAGAGTGGGTAAGTCCTTGGAGAAGGCCGAAGACTCTTGCAAAGTGGGTAAGTCCTTGGTAAGGTTGAAGACTCTTTGTATTGGATTGGTAAGTCCTTTGTTGGTCTTGTATTGTAAGTCTTATAATTGAATATAAGAGTGCAATAGTTTGGAAGTCCTAGAGGTTGACCTCTCTAGGCAAGTGGACTGACACACTTCTAGTTTGAAGTGTGGAACCACTCTGAATAGCTTGTCTAATTTGATGCATGTTCAATCTCTCTTATCCTTGCTATGCATGATTTAGTTGCACTCAAATTACCTATTTAGCAACCTTATCTTGTCATATAATTTGAAGGTTTAATGAGTTTTGTTTAAGTGCTTTCAACTCTATTCACCCCCCCTCTAGAGCATCTAATCACCCATCTAGGATCCAACAGTTATGATATTAGACATGCTCAGTTGAAGTACAATCTGACCTAATACCATCCGCGTGGAAAGTTACACTTCAACCAAAGATATTGTGTTAAAGAGTCTATATTAGCCTATTTAGTTAATAGGTTAATTAGTTAGTGGGCCTTTAGTGTCTCGACCAGTTTAGATTACTTGGGACACAAGTCTCAGGGTTTCTCCCTTGCTCCTATATATAGGACAGGGGTGTCCAGTCTTGTAATCATCTAATCCAATTGCATTCAATACAATTTTATTTCACATGGTATCAGAGCGTGTTTGCTCCTGAGGAAAACCTAGCAGTTGTCCTCCCTTCCCTCTCCTAGTCGGCGCCCACAACAGCCCTAGACGTAGCCGCCGCCTCTCTTCGAGAGAGCAACCGCGGGCTCTCCCCGCCTGCGGGCGGCCGTCGCCATGGCCTAGGCCGACTGCTCGCTAGGCAAATCCAGCCTACATGGCTCTTTCTTCCCTTTCATAGCTACTCTCTAGCTACCATATCCGGCGGTAATATCCAACGCCACCATCACTTCCTCCATCTGCCGCCGCCGCTGCAACCAGCAGCAATAGCTGCTGCCGTCGGCCAGCAGCCGCCGTCGGACCAAGGCAGCCGTAGCTATCCGCGCTACCACCAGCAAACAACAACGCTATCGTCAACATTTGTGCCGCCCATCCGCTAGCAGCAACAGCCGTCAAGGACAGCAGCATCGATCATTACCGCCGCCCCAGCCGCCGGCCTCCAGAAACCATCACCGTCGCGGGCAACAGCAACAGTCGACGCTGTCGTCGGCCTAGCCGTAGCCATCCGCCACTGCTGTAGCCACAGCCAGCCAGTCCAGGTGTCGCCGGCCCTCTTCCGCCGACTGTCTCCAACAGCCGCCATCTGCCGCAGTGGCAATACTAGTTGCACAACATCCGCCTATCAGCAAACATCCCCACCGAAACCATTACAGTCATTACGTCGTCGCCGTGTCCGTCTGCTGCAGAGTTGCTGCCTCTTCATCCAGCAACCATATCCCCAGCCGACGATTGCACTCTTCAACAGGTGTCTCATCATCCTGGCCCCCAGGTTAATTGTTGTTGTCTACTGCGAGCGGTCACCCATCACTCTCCACCGCTACCAAACAACCATGTTTATTGCCCCCATATGTATTATCCCTGTCTCTATTCGGATCCTTAATCGGTCCTATCTTTTGTTGCCCTAACGGGCCAAACAAATCCCTTTTCGGATCGGGATCTGATCCATTTAATTTTCTACCCGGATCTTCCTTTAACCCATTTAGCATCTTCTCTCCGGTTATCGATTTCATTCTCCACATTTTTTTATACATACCCATATCACAAAATCCTCTCAAATTCACTAATTCCTTTCCCACCCACCCACCCATATCTTATGTGTATCCCTTTCCACAGTGCAGGGGGGTCATATATCTTTTTCTCCACACCAAACACTCACTCTTGTCGTATTTGGTGTGCGGGGGGATAGAGTGGAGAGGAAGAGATGAGAAGAGAGAGAGTGAGAGAATATGAATGAGAGAGAGAGAGTATGAGATGAGATGATGATATATGTATTCAGGTTATATATGTTCCAGGCTATTATCTTCATGGAGCTTCACGTTCTTCAGCACGTCTGTTCTCCACCTCTAGCCAGCTTCATTCAGCGTCGACACCGTATCCGCGTTCGTACCGCGTTATGTACGTCAGGCGTTGATGGTGTATTTCTTCAATTGCATTCATATGAGACAGATGAGTGCTTCTTCAGATTTTTAGAAGCTCAGAGTTTATCTTCACCGAGTTGCATCTGTTGTTTCGACATCACCTGTTGCTGATCTTCTTGGGACTTTCCTTGATGGATGATATCTCTTTTCCTGTCAAGCCCCCAAGGTTCACGCTACAGAGTTATGGTACCTGCATCGTATCACCAGCATATCGTCCGTCCGTGTTCGTGCCACGTTATGCATGTCTTCTCAGACGCTTTGAAGACACCACTACTACTACATCATCATTGAGAGATTCGCGTTCGTGTCGCGTTAAGTACGTATTCCAGTGAAGTTGTCGTGGTCGTGGTATGGATGATCGTCTGCTCCAAGTGGCGAATTACTGTTGTAGTATCAGGTCCATTCTTCAGATGCTCTTCAGATGCACTTCAAAGAAAGACATTCTTCAAAGCTCGAGTATTTTCAGCCTGCAGAGTCATCATCACTATATGATTCAGGGGGAGTATTGATTAAGGGGGAGTAACATCTTTTGTATGGGAGTAATATTTATCTTTTATCTTTCATCTATCATTTCTTTTATCATTTTATCGAGTCTTGTAACCTCCAAGCTTTGGACATGTGTTTCACCCGTGCTCCAGTGTTAAAGAGTCTATATTAGCCTATTTAGTTAATAGGTTAATTAGTTAGTGGGCCTTTAGTGTCTCGGCCCGTTTAAATTACTTGGGACACAACTCTCAGTTTCTCCCTTGCTCCTATATATAGGACAGGGGTGTCCAGTCTTGTAATCATCTAATCCAATTGCGTTCAATACAATTTTATTTCACATATTGTTTTTTACAAATAAAAATAATTATAGAGATCCAATCATCTACAAGGACTATCTTTGCACAAATTAGGTATACAACATTCCACAACAACTACTTTTGCGTTAAGTGGTTCTAGATGTTCCACGATGGCTAGTCTTACATTAGTTGGATCTATAACGTTTTATAGTAACTATTTAAGTCCTATCTCCAAGTTTAATGTTTTCATGTCTAGAGAAACCTCTAGGACCTCTCACAACAAGCCAAGCGTGTGATATTATGAGATATATTTTCTCGATCCAAAGGATCCTTCAGATGCTTATCTTTTTATATGTCAATTCCCTTTGTGAGGAGTGCATCATTGAAATATTCTTGAGATGCATCTCCTCCCTGACTAACGAGCATCATTCACTACATCATCTCAATCTATAAATGATATTGTATTGAGCTTCTTCAGCAAATTGTGTAGTCTTGTGCAAGTTCTAAATTACTTTATCTTTCTTTCTCTCGTTGTGTTGTACTCTTAGTAGGATTCCTTAATTGTAGTTGTTGTGATCTTATTGCAAGGTGCGGGGTCAATTTTCCTCTACATCCAGTAAAGAGGAGATAATGGAAACAAGTGGTGAAGGCTTCACGACTTGCTACATCGAAGTTTCCATGAAGATCTCTTATGAGAAGGTCTATGGTGCGGTGTGCTCCGTGCATCGGCAAAAACTGAGTGGTTGGTTGTCTATTCTAGGGGAGACCCAATTACCTTTCAACTTGGAAAAGATTTGTTTGTAACATTTTGCCAAAAAATGGTTTGAAAACCTATTAATTTTGGTCAAGGCTTACTAAGTAGTTGAACATACGGATTTGAACCCTTAACCAATTATAAACAAGTGTCTCCTAGGTCGGTTGGTTTGTCTGATTCATTATTCACTTATTTGCTTCCTTGGTTGCTATTAACATGTGTGTTGTGAATGAAAAGTATTCTCTCTCAATTCACACACAATCCTACATAAAATTTATATGAAAAGCTTGTTTTTCAAGATGAGAGAAACTAAGAGGAAGAAGATGGTGACCAAGAAGGATGGAATGTGGATTGAAATTAATGATTTTCATTGGGAGATACGGTTTAGTAAAACCCCAAGCGTTTCATCTTAGAAAGTAAAAGACGGCTATGCGTTGTATTGAATAGAAGAAACCATGTACCTATAAATAGGAGGACAGGGAAGCGTACAGACATAAGACTAACCCTAATGGGCCAAGACACTTGGGCCCATATAACAAAGACACTAATAACAATAATAAATGGACTCTCTAACACTCCCCCTCAAGCTGTAGTTGGGAGAATCCCAGATCAGCTTGCAAACAGAGAGTCAAACTAGAAAATAAAGAAATAAAACAAAAAGATAAACCAAGCCCATACAAGAAATTTCTCCCCCTCAATATTACAATTAAAGCACTCAAATACTCAGACACTCATACACTCCCCCTCAAGTAGATACTCCAAGCAAGCAGGCAAGCAAGTCACAGAAGCTTCTCGATTATCTGGAGCAGAAATAAGCAGTAACACAATCATTTGGAGCAAAAGATAAAATAGCTGATAGGCACCAAGGTCTTCATCAAAGTTGTCGTAGTAGTAGTAGCCAGAGAGTGTTGGGTCACAGTGGTAGAGTTGCAGAGCCCAGAAAGTGTTGGATCACAGTAGCAGTAGTAGTCAACGTACAAATAAAGTACGGACGGGTCAACATGCGAAACAGGGCACAGACGAGCCAGAGAATGCTGGCACACGGAAATAGAGTCGACGTGCAAACAAGGCAAGGACGTGCCAGAGAGTGCTAGCACACAGCAGCAAAAGTCGACGACATAGGCAAATAGAAGACCAGTAGGCAGAGTAGCAAGAAAATAAATAACTCCAGTAGATGAAGCTCCATGTAAAGTCAGCAACAAATGTCTTCATCATCTTCCCTCTTCATAAAGTATCCATCATGGTAGCAGACGTCAAAGTCCAGATAGTGTTGGTCCACAAAGTCCAGAGAGAGTTGATCCACAGAAGAAAGTCAACGTGCAAATAAAGCACGGACAGCAGAAAGTGCAAAAACACAAAGCAGCAAACAGAATGTGCTAATCATAGCACAAGTAGTAAGAACGACGTCTGAATATGTAACTTCATAGTAGTAATCGAGGTAGATGATGAATAAGCAATAATAGCAGCAGCAAACATCACATAACAGCAGAAGAAACCATATATCAGCAGTAAATGTGGCATGAAGTCCAATAGAACAGCAGAATTAAATTCCTCTTCTTCCCTCCATCTCATCTCTTCCCTCTACTCTTCATCCTCTATTCTCCCCCTTACGCCAAGCACGAAAGGAGTCAAAGAGTGAATGGAGTGGAGTCTCAAAAACAATGGTAGAGGTAAGGTTTGTGTAGGCAAATATGTGGAGTTAACCGATAACACGATTCAAGGTAGAAAACAACCCGAATAGGCAGATTCGGATAGAAAAATAAATGGATCTTTTATCAACCCAAAAAGGGGATTTGTTTGACCCGTCAGGGCAACAAATCCGGGGGTGGGGGGGCGGAGCCCCCGTGAAAACCCGATTAGCACAAAATGTAGAGTGTATATGAGGGGGGGTAGTAGAAAATATATTGAGGGACACAAATTTTTTAGGCATGAAGGGTTGTTTGGTAACGAGATAGAGCAGGGGTAGATGGTTGTAATTGGGTAGAAAGCAGTGGGTAGCGTCGGGCAGTAGGAAGTAGATGAGTTGCGGTGAGGAACCAGGCCAGGGGTGGGCGGCGGTTGGGCTTCATAGCAGCCAGTGGCGGCGGAAGAAGATAGAGGCAGCAACAACTACTATGGGTGGCGGTAGGCAGGTGTTGGCGGCGGCGCACTGGCAAGAACATGTAGAGGTTGTGGCGGCAGGAAGCTGGAGCGGTGCGGGGCACAGGGCCGGTGGGCACGACAGAAGATGATGGTCGCGCAGAAACAAGGGTTGCATAATGAATCAGGACCCCCCGGGGGGGCGCACAGTAGCAGCAAGGGACAGCCGGCGGCTGTGCTCAATAGCAGTTCAGTAGCAGTCAACGGCGGCACAGGAGCGCAGGGCCGCAGCAACAAGGCGGGCCCGGTCAAGCAGCAATAAGAGTCGGCAGCTACAGTCAGGCAGCGGTTGCAGGAGCAAGATGGCAGCAACGACAAGCAACAATGGGGTGGTGGCGTTGGGCAGGAGGCAAAGTATGGACCGCATCAGTGGGTTGTGCGGCGGCTAGAAGTAGCACATCAACAAAGGGATGATGGTGGCGGCACGATTAGAAGTAGAGGGCAACAGCAGGTTGTAGCAGCAGGGCGTGGGGAGCATGGTCCAATGGCGGACAGAGGCTGGGAATAAGACTAGGAATTCCCTACGAGCAGCCAAGCACCGCTAAGGGCGGCGGCCACCCGCAAGGGGGCGCTCCTCCTTTTCTTTCTCTCTCACGTAGGGTTTTGTGATCTCTGCTCTGATACCATCTTAGAGAATAAAAGACAGCTACTTGTTGTATTAGATAGGGGAAACCCTGCTCCTATAAATAGGAGGACAGGGAAGCGTACAGACATAAGACTAACCCTAATGGGCCAAGACACTTGGGCCCATATAACAAAGACACTAATAACAATAACAAACGGACTCTCTAACATTTCAATTCATGCATCACTCTATCTACTATGACAAAGCCCCACAGTTAGCTTTACGCGGCAAGTCCCTAATCTAGCTCAAGAATAGGAAAAGAAACCTTGCTTTCCCTGAAAGAAAAGTATAACATAACCTAATCAGCTTTATTAAGAAACTATTTAGACATGTCGGCAACTCAGTGCCATATAGACCCACACATGAATTAGTACTCCTTGTGACCACCAATGACCAAACTATTTGAAGCGCATATAATTATATTTCATTAATTGTAACACAAAGGAAGCACGGGTTTGAGGTCAATATACTTATAAAAGAAGACAACTACATTCATTGGTTGTAACACGAGAACGCCCAAGTTTTTTTGCACAAAATCTCTGATATTTTGATTACTTCATGTTTAAAACGTGATCTTTTAGTAGACGTATGCAACAGCCCAATAACTCCCAATTCATAAATATTACATTTTATTCCCGTATTATTAACGTCTTTTTCTGTCTTATATGTTTTCTCCGTACTTTTCCCATTTTTATTGTTTCGAACTGACTTAGTTTGACTGCATATATGTGTGTATGCCATTGTTATAAAAGGCGAGAGGCGTGCATGTGGACAGCACCTTGTGGCCACTTGATCAGCAAGCGGGTGTTTTTTGAAAAAGCAGGTGTGCCTAAATTCATATATAATTTTATAAAAAATTACACATATATGTATATAAATAATATGTATTTAAGGAACTTTCATACATATATAAACAATGTTATGAGTATAAAATAACTGAATAAGCTCAATTATAAGATATAAAATATAGTAATATATTAAATTCGTTATATACAGCAGTAGCCAATACATGAGACATGTACACTAGTGGTACATATTACATAGTACATGAATGTATAGTAGCAGGTGGTACATGATATATACATTATACTTTAGTGGTACATATAACATAGTACAGAACATGATATAGTAGTAGGCAGTACATGATATAGTAGTAGGCAGTACATGATATGTGCATCATATAGTTGCACGTATTACTTACTACAAAGTACATCTACATAGACAGTACATTAGTTGTACACATAACAATACAAGAGAAACAAATGTATGAATATATACGTAGCATAGATACAATTATAGTATATTACTATATAATTAGTAGTTCAGTACATAGCAGAGTGGCAGTGCATGCATAAATGATAAATATGTAATGTAGGTGCAGCAGTTCATACATAAAGATGTAACATGGGTGCAACACTTCATACATAAAGATGTCACATAGGTGCAGCAGCAAATATATACAAAGCTTCTACGAAGTAGGAATGATTTGATACATATAAACTCAATTACTAATTAGAAACACATTACCTTGATTTACAAATATAACATACAGAACTATGCACTAATATAGGTATAGTGTTATATAAATGTGGCAGTTTCAGGCTTTTTTTTTTTTGGCCCAAAAACCGTTTTTCCATTGAGCGAGCTAATGTCGCCGCCTCAGCATGGAAAGGAAGCGGGCGCTTAGGCGGATCAGGCAGCTAGTAGGCAGCCACTTTTGCTGGCCTGCTCAACTGGTGCTTAATCACTAACCAGGCAGCAGAAGGCTTAGGCCGCCTGAGCCGCTTTTCAATACACTACTGTGGCATATATGTGTGTAATACATATGTATGTATCATATATATGCAACATACACATACAGACACGCACACACACATACATATTTTTCCCGACTTTTTCCCAAAACATTGACTGTATTCTATCATGTGTTGACCATTTTTATGTGGCAGTTTCAGGCTTTTTTTTTTTTGGCCCAAAAGCCGTTTTTCCATTGAGCGATCTAATGTCGCCGCCTCAGCATGGAAAGGAAGCGGGCGCTTAGGCGGATCAGGCAGCTAGTAGGCAGCCACTTTTGCTGGCCTGCTCAACTGGTGCTTAATCACTAACCAGGCGGCAGAAGGCCTAGGCCGCCTGAGCCGCTTTTCAATACACTACTGTGGCATATATGTGTGTAATACATATGTATGTATCATATATATGCAACACACACATACAGACACGCACACACACATACATATTTTTCCCGACTTTTTCCCAAAACATTGACTGTATTCTATCATGTGTTGACCATTTTTAGCCGAATCTCCACATAATTCATAGATTTCAAATTTTTCAGCTCGACCGAACATATCCCGGATACCAAATTTGTACCTGTGCCGGGTTCTAAGAAGGAAAACTAGTACCGAATAACGTCAAGTCTTGTTTTTCCAAAGAGGTGCCAACCACAATTTACAGATCCAACTTTTGAGGGGAGCAGACTTAGCAAGAAAAAGTTCTGTTTGAGTAAAAAAAATTATCGTTGGTCAATGCTAAAAGGTGGCAAAACTCTTATAGATGTATTTTGGTGTATAAAAAGAATTTTGGAAATCCCATGAAGAATACATTATATACATACATACCGCCATGAAGAAGTTGCTTTGAAGAAATAAAATCCATGCACTCGTTCAACTTCCTCGTCTCAAACTTCACAAAATGGAGTCTGCCCCCAAGAATTAGCATGCTTCTCTTGCTCTGCCTGGGGACAGACCGGACAAGAGAAGACTGCTTCACAAGCTTTCTCCTTCGGTCATCAGAAGATTGTTGTTCTTCGTGTCTTGAGAAGTAGACCAATTTAATAAGGGATCCTACCAAAGAGACATTTCGGCCATTCAGTGAAGTTAGCGGCCCAAATAGATTCAGGAAAATAGTAAAGGTATAAAATCCAACATCGGTCATCAGATTGACAAGGCATCCATACATTTCGAACAGATGAAGGGGGAATATACAGCGCAATAGCAATCAGAAAAATCAAGAGAAAATATTTAAGGGTGAAATTGGTCCTCTGAAACTCCCATGGACAGTGCATTACTGATGAGGAAGAATATGGGTTCTGGTGAAGTCAGATGTTTTGTGCTGTTCTCTCAGTATTCAGTGTCAAACCACGAGGTAGTAAGTCGGACGTTTGAGAACAAGTATTACCTAGTCACCCCTACTTTTTTACTCAAAACCTGCATTCTTGACCCACTGAAGCAGAAGGGTCTGCTTATATGGAAATGGAAAACTAGGCCACAGTATCAAATGGTGGAAAATGTAAATAAGTATAAATGGTGTAATAATGATAGCCCAAAGCTCAAAGCCATTGCTTCCAACAGCATGAAGCGGGAACAATGAATCAGTACTGACAAAGAACTGTGGATACATTACCGCTCGCGGCAAAATCAAGCAAAGCGGCGGCTGGGGTCACACTCAATCAGCTTGGTATTAAGTTAGATTGATTATAAACAGAATGAACTTACCTCCGATATCCAGCGCGAGGTGCGAGATGTCCGCCGACTGATTGGGTAGCAGGATGGTGGGGTTACGCTCCTCAGCGTCGGCTTGGATGGCCGCCTTGCTGACGTCGAGCTGGGGACGGGAGCTGGACCTGTGGATTGGGTTGGGCACGATAACGGGGCTGGCAGCCGGTTCTCGATCCTCATCCGACTTCTCCTTGACGGCAGCCCCGTCCTTCCAACCACCTGCGCTGCTGCCCGCGCTGGGGGCGAGGTTCGACGCGCTCTCCTTCATGAAACCGGCGAGGCCAGACGGTGAGCGAGCAGGTAAGAGGACGGAATGGCAGGAACGGACACCGATGAAGCGCCCGTCGACTGTGTAACCGGAGACTGGAGAGGAAGCAACAGGAGGTGCAGGGAGGTAAAGTGGGTGACAGGTTGACGTCAGCGCGGGTCGAGTGGCTCCTCCAGCGGAGCCGTCCAAGTATCTATGTTGATTATTATCTTTATGGTGGGTTAGGTGATAGGTAGCTCGAAGTTTGAACACTACTACTGAAGTCCAGGCGAACGCATTAATTTATCGCTATCCAAAGACCGGAACTGAGATGCAATCCCATATTTCCATGGAGAGACGCCAGTAGATTGACTGCGGTGCTACAGTACCGCTGAATAGTTCTCCCGGCTTTCTAGCGTGCCACGTCAAAAACACCGTGCTCTGCCGGCTTTTCAAATGTTTTTGATGTGTGTGTGAACATACGAGTGAATATATAACGAGATGTGTTATCTACCCAAAATGCAACCTGAGGGTATAACAAATAGAATATATATTTTATTTGTTATATTTAAAATGGTGTCCACCTAGCATATTCCATATATAAATGAAAATGTTAACATCACAAGTCACCTTCCCTCATGTATGTTTGACGTGGGGGGTTGTGTAGTTTCTGCCTAATCAGGTTACGTTTGTCACATGGCATGTGCAGAAAAAAGCACAATAGAGAGAATATATTTTGCTTATAACTTTCAATCCGTAACGAATTATTAAACAAAATATAAAATATAAAATTCATTATAAAATATAATATATAAAACTAATATTGATATATTTTTGAGAAAAAAATAATATGAAATATGATAATAAATGTATTTACATTACTAGTAAATAAAAGTAGGAGACATAAATTTTTATCCCTTATAACTTTTAATCCATAATGAATTTTTTGACAAAATACAAACTACTAAACTTGTTATAAAAAAAATACATTCTAACAAGATGGTATACTTTTGAGAGAAAATAATTAGATGTGTTATTTTAAGATTTACGTTAATTTTTTATTATGTGTATACCCTAAGAATTGGACGCGATAGCACTAAAATTGGAATGCATTAGCATCATAATTACGAGATTTACTACTGATGTTAACCGCATTATATTAATATTTCTGCTCATTCACTATTATATATGTACACTAAGAATTAGGCGCACTACCACCATAATTGGGCGCTTTACTCTCAATGTTTCACGTTATGTTAAGATTTGAGCTAATTTGGTAATATGCACATATCCTAAGATGATGATGACGACGACGACGACTGTAACATCCCTGACCTAGGTAATGCTTTAACCCTAGGTGTTTTGATTAAGAAAGTTGATTATATGCGTGTACTTATCTTGTGAAAGGCAATTAAGGCTCTTGAGGAACTTATATTTCAATTTCAATCCTTTTTTAATAATGTTGAAGCAATGTTTGCTTATTTTGGACTAAAGTACAAATTACCCAAGTTGAGAGGTTATCTTGCAAATTGCACATGATAAGATGTTACTCTGATGTTGTGACATCATAAGAATGAATATAATGTAGTGGTATGGTTTTCCCAAGCCTAGACACCAAGATAGAGCTTGTTGGACAATGTTGTGCATTAAAACCTAGTTTTGGAGTAAAGTGCAATTTACCCAAAATCTAGGGTTCAATATGCAAATTACCACTTCAATATGGTCCTTAATGTTTCTTGGCATCATGTAGAGCAAATAAAATGAGAGGGACTCCTCATTTGAATTAAGTTGTAGGAGAGAGAATCTTGACATTAAAATAATCAAGAATAATGCCTAATTGAAACCCTAATTCGATTTAGGGCAAAAATGAATAAAAATAATTGAAGGGCTTTCAACCTAAATGTTTTGGGTTGATTTTGAATAAGGATGGACGTTCCTTTAACAAGATAAGGAACGAAAATATCTTAAGTAGGTGAAATTCCACTCACCTTTTTATAAAGAAAAGTAATATCCACTCACATGTGGGATATTATATAATAAGCATTAAGGTGCTTAATTTGCTTTTCTTTAAATTGAGGATAATGAAGGAGAATTAAAGGAAAAGGGATATGCCTCGTATCCATGGAGTTGAGGGGGAAGAGGCGGCCATAATTTTTGGATTAATTGGATTTTTATAAGGCATATTCTCTCTCATCAATTTCTTTATAAAAGTGCCATTTCCAAGCCCAAACCAAAGCCTTTTTCGGATTTTCTTCTTCCCCTTGCTTGCAAAACCGACCAAGAAGCTAGGGAGGAGCAGGGAGAACGTCCCCAACCTGTGGGAAAGCCCTTGACCTTCGTTCTCCATGATTTCATGGTGGAAATCGAAAATAAATTATGGATTCCTTCTTATTTTGATCTCCTCTTCAACCCTAGCCAACTTTTGCAATCAAAAGCTTGAGGATGAGCCTAGGGGGAGTTGCAAGAGCTTCATCCACCATTAATGGCGTGATCTTGGAGCTTTGGAGCTCAATTGGAGGCGGGTTTTATAACTCAAACCCTTAAACATTGCTATTGCATCAATTCTCTATGCTTTGTTGATTGATTTCTTCAATTTGATACACTCTTGTTTCTTTGCTGCAATTTCCATCAAGAACGGTTGCTGTTCTTGGTTGTTCGAAGGAAGGGGATGATGACATAATCCTATATGCTTATCCAAAGAAAATCACCAAGCAAAACCGTTTTGATAGCTACTCCAAATCGTTTTAATTTGATTGGCTATGCGGTTTCAGCAAACCGTTTAAGGGCAAACGGTTTGAAACCGTTTGGGAGAAAACGGTTTCAAGACCGTTTGAGATGGTTGACCAAGCGTTGACCGTTTGGGAATTTTGTTCCTAATTATGTTTATTAATAACCCTACAAATTTGAGGGATTAACTCCAAAGGAATCGAGAGTTGAAGGCCAATCAATTAGGCAATCAGATTGAATTATGTGCTGATTTTCAACCTGATTAACTTGACCTGGTTGAGAAAATGGTTTCAAGACCATTTGAGATGGTTGCACAAGCGTTGACCGTATGGGATTCCTGTTCATAATTATGTTTATTAATAACCCTCCAAATTTTAGGGATTAACTCTAAAGGAATCGTGAGTTGAAGCCTAATCAATTAGGGAAACCTAATTGGATTAAGTGCTGATTTTCAATCTGATTTAATTGAACTTTTTGGGCAAACGGTCTCAAGACCGTATAAGATGGTTGACTAAGCGGTGACCGTATGAGATTACTGTTCCTAATGATGTTGGTTAATGACTCACCAAATTTTATGGATTAATTCCAAACGAGTCATGAGTTGAGGGCTAATCAATTGGGCAAACCCTAATTGAAATCAGTGCTGAAATTCCAATGAGTTAATTAGAGATTTTGGGTTGATTAGCCCAAACGGTTTCAAGACCGTTTGGGGATCACCCAAACGGTCTCAAGACCGTTTGGGGATCACCCCAAGACCGTTTGGAGGTCTGGGGTCAAGTATAGTTGACCAATTGAAGGTCCAAAGGTACTAATCATATTGCAATGTAGTGCTGATTTGTTGATCAACTCGATAGACCAATCCATGATGAATTTTCACTAGAGTCCAAAGGTTGGATGGGCAAACGGTCTCAAGACCGTTTGGAGCTCATCCAAACGGTCTCAAGACCGTTTGGTGGTCACCCAAGACTGTTTGGAGGTCTAGGGTTGAGTATGGTTAGGTGTTTGAAGGTCTAAAGGTACCAAGCTGTTAAACAATGTAATGTTGATTTGGTGATCAATCCAATGAACCAAACCCTAATTGGATTGCTTAGATTTGAGTGATATGATGGGCAAACGGTCTCAAGACCGTTTGGAGGTCATCCAAACGACCTCAAGACCGTTTGGGGTCAGGTCATACCCAATTTGGATGATGGTTCAATGGTTTCAAAGCAACTAGTCTTACATTGATTAGTGTTGTTGAATCATCGATTCCAAACCCTAATTCAATTGAATCAAACCCTAATTGATGATCAATTGAGGGTCAATTGAGAGTCAAATCAGTTGAAGGTTGACCTATTAAACTCAATTGAAGTATGAGGGTAGGTCCAATTGATGATTGGTTCCATGAATTCAATGATTGAAGGAATCAACATTGAAAACCCTAATTCAATTGGATACCTTATGTAATGGAGGTCCAATGTGATTGAATCTCTTGAGAATAGAGATGATGAATCATCCATTGATCCAATGATGATTAGTAATGACAATCAATGAAGGTACAAAGGTTGAAACCCTAATAGTACCTAAGTGATTAGTGCCAATTAAGGAATGAACCCTAATTGCTTATAAGAACAATGTCTTAGTACACTATGTTAACCGTAGTTGTATATACTTGATTGAAGGGTTGATGTAACCTAATCAAGTTGATAGGATGATGGAAAGGAATTCATACATGAGTATTGATCATGTGATGAATAGGGTATGATCCTTAATAAAGAGATCATGTGAACCCTAATTGAGGTTGATTCCATGTAAACCCAAATTGAGGGTGATGCCATGAGAAACCCATGTTGGGATGAATAGTAAACCCTAATTTTAGGCAATATGATGAGAAAGCCTAATGAAGGGTGATGTTATATGCAATCCTCACCCTAATGAAGTATGATAGTATGGGAAACCCTAATCCTAATAATGGAATGGTTACTAATATACTAATGGGGGAAATGCCTAAAGTGATTGATTGTGGATACCCTTATAGCAAGTAATGCTTTAACTTGAGATGAGTCCATATCATTAAAGATAGTTGGACCATTCTTATGTGTGACCTATGCACTTCATGGTAAGGGTGATAGGTTAATGGATTAAAGGATTAAGATGGGAAATACCTTAATCCAAGATAAGCTGATAACTTAAGGAAGTTGAAAGTGATGAGGAAAGTGATATATCAATATGTGATAAATATCACTTTTAGCATTACACGATTGATATAGTTCAATACCTGGAATAGTTGCACAGGATTAGCATAGTCTAATACCTGGAATGATAACACAAGATTGGATAACTCCCAATACCTGGAATGATAATACAGGATTGGCTAACTCCCATTACCTGGAATGATAACACAGGATTGGCTAACTCCCATTACCTGGAATGATAATACATGATTGGCTAACTCCCAATACCTGGAATGATAACACAGGATTGGCTAACTCCCAATACCTGGAATGATAACACAGGATTGGCTAACTCCCAATACCTGGAATGATAACACAGGATTGGCTAACTCCCAATACCTGGAATAATAACACAGGATTGGATAACTCCCAATACCTGGAATGCACAGGATTGGCTAACTCCCAATACTTGGAATAATAACACAGGATTGGCTAACTCCCAATACCTGGAATGCACATGATTGGCATAGATCAATACCTGGAATAATAACACAGGATTGGCTAACTCCCAATACCTGGAATGCACAGGATTGGCTAACTCCCAATACGTGGAATAATAACACAGGATTGGCTAACTCCCAATACCTGGAATGCACAGGATTGACATAGATCAATACCTGGAATAATAACACAGGATTGGCTAACTCCCAATACCTGGAATGCACATGATTGGCTAAACCCCAATACCTGGAATAGTTGCACAGGATTGACACAGATCGATACCTGGAATGGTTGTACAGGATTGACATAGATCGATACCCTGGAATGGATACACAGGAATAATATAAATCTAATGCTTGTACTAGTTGCACAGGATTGGTGTAATCCAATGCCTGGAATACTTATATAGGATTGGTATAGACCAATGCCTGAATAAGACATGATGATGTACACTCTCATGTCCATTATAACCAAAATCTGTTTAGCAGATTGGCTAAGGCCAATAAGTTGAAACGAGAATGTCTCATGGGTGACATATCAAGATAATGAGTGTCACAAGAGAATGTCTCATGGGTGACATATCAAGATAATGAGTGTCACAAGAGAAGTTTGATATGATGGTATAATATGGAGGATAAATGATATACATGTTCTTCCTATTCCTTATTAAGAGCATGCTTTAAATTGCTTATCATCTGCCTAGTTTTATATCCTTAATTGCAATAATAATGTTTTGGTGGAGAGTTATATCTCTCGCTGGGGCAATTTACAATTGTCTCACCCCCGTGGGAAAACATTTTTAGGTATGCATGGAAGGCAAGGCAGGAAATCCCTAGAACAGAGATGAGCAGAAGCAACAGCAACAACAAGGACAGCAATGAGATCTCAGGTGGAGATATTGTCTGTCAAGTCATATAGATAGTAGTCCTATGTGTCGTCTCTGTACTCTCAGGTCCTCGGAGTTTTAAATGATTCAATCGGAGTTTTGGCTTAATGCCTCAAAGTTTTATACTGCCTATGTATATTTGTTAACAGGGCAGTCAATGTTGTAATCCTTAAAAAGGAATTGTACAGGTTGTGTACTTGTGATCCAGGATGAAATGGAAACACTTTGGTTCTTGGTTAAAGAGTTTTCCTATGAATGGATCTCTTTGCAAATGGTTTTAATTTTTAGTGATTTTCAGTAATTACGTTGCAAATAATTTGCTTCCGCGTTAGTTAATCTTGTTTTCGCGAGACGGTCGTTACATTTAGTGGTATTAGAGATCTAGGTTTGTTGAGTCTACAGAGACATAGGACTATGTTGTTGAGTCTGTGTTAGTTTCCTCCAATATACCCTATAATGATTTCTGCTTTTGCAGAGAAAGGGTAAAGTTTAAAATGACTGGAGATAACAATGAACACATTGCTTAGGGCAATGTTGTTGCACCAAGAAGAGGTGCAAGGGATCATGCAAGAATAGAATGAGTGCCTGAGAATCCCCATTAAGACCTGATCAGGATAGAGAATCCTATGATCATGCTCTTGTTGGGAAGATTAGGGCAACAGTAATGCATATGAGTGGACTGGATGCTAGGCTTACAACCTAGGTTATCAGTCCTTAATACAGAAAGCTTGAGCTTTAAATGAGTTCCTAAATGACTTAGTCATGTTGTAACAAAGGAAAATATGGAAAAGATTAACTTATAGCAAGAAAGTGGACTCTGTTGTGAGTTCAGACAGATAATAAATATGTGATGGTAGTGCCCAAGAAGGGGCAATAAGCTGAGAAGTAGGGAATGGTCTCTATAATTCTAGAGACATTTGCCTAATGGTTTTAAAAAGCCAAGTTTTTGGTACTAATAGTGCAATAAATGCCTAGTGTACCAGGGAAGTAGCAACTAAGTAAGTGCAAAGGTCTTAACCTTTCACCTGTAAGATTCTATGGCTTAGTTTTTGCTTCAGTAATAAGACTAGTAAGACCATGATATGAGTACAAGGTATGTTATAAATGTGTACATGTTGAGTACACTAAACCCTTTTTGTTATAAAAAAAAAGATTGTTGATATTGTTTTCCCCATTGGTTACTATATAGGGATGAAATGATGAGAACTAGAATTTGAATTCTGTTCAGTATTCTTTTAAATGCTCTATATTGATCTTACCTCCATGAAAGAGGAAGAGGTATTGAAGAGATGCCTGGATAAAATCCAGGGATGTTAAATCTTTTGTTATGGTAATATGAAAAGAAAGGAATATGATAGCATGTAAGTGCATACTACTTGATCTCAGTACTTGTAAACCCTGATCAGGTGTACAACTATTGATGATAAAGTGAGTATGGAAACTCTTAGATTGATATCTTTTTGATTGCCCTGATCAAGCAATCATTCTGATACAATCTAATGAGTATCATGAAATTGGAAATATGATATGGATAAATGTATCATATCTTAAGAACAAGAAAGAAGGATCTGATAGGAATTCAGATCAGTATGTGTATATGAGGAAGTAAAAGTATGACCCTCATATGATGAGAAAGAGAACAAGGGAGGTGATCCCTATTCTATAAAGTTGTAAATATGATAAAAGAAAGATGAGAATATGATGTGTATTCAACACATGTGACTGATACCAAGGTAAGAGATTCTAGTATCTGAGAATTATCAGATGATTTAGATTGGCTACCTGGAGTGGTCAACTACGAAATCAGTCTGATTATATAAAATGATATGAACATCATATGTTAGGGGTTTATGCTTTGCATAAACATAACAACTAAATATGTCTTTAAGATAAGTTCTCAATTGGCTCTATGAGAATATTGTGGGAAGGAACTTTGTGCTAATAAAAGTTCTATGATGTCTTCATAAAAATGAGGTGTTATGAAAAGACATGATGATATGAGGAATGAATAATATATGTTCCCTTTATCTGGGATTTCGGGGACGAAATCCTTATTAGGGGTTTATAATTTGTAACATCCCTGACCTGGGTTATGCTTTAACCCTAGGTGTTTTGATTAAGAAAGTTGATTATATGCGTGTACTTATCTTGTGAAAGGTAATTAAGGCTCTTGAGGAACTTATATTTCAATTTCAGTCCTTTTTGAATAATGTTGAAGCAATGTTTGCTTATTTTGGACTAAAGTGCAAATTACCCAAGTTGAGGGGTTAACTTGCAAATTGCACATGATAAGATGTTACTCTGATATTGTGACATCATAAGAATGAATATAATGTAGTGGTATGGTTTTCCCAAGCCTGGACACCAAGATAGAGCTTGTTGGACAATGTTGTGCATTAAAACCTAGTTTTGGAGTAAAGTGCAATTTACCCAAAATCTAGGGTTCAATATGCAAATTACCACTTCAATATGGTCCTTAATGTTTCTTGGCATCATTTAGAGCAAATAAAATGAGAGGGACTCCTCATTTGAATTCAGTTGTAGGAGAGAGAATCTTGACATTAAAATAATCAAGAATAATGCCTAATTGAAACCCTAATTCGATTTAGGGCAAAAATGAATAAAAATAATTGAAGGGCTTTCAACCTAAATGTTTTGGGTTGATTTTGAATAAGGACCTTTATCAAGATAAGGAACGAAAATATCTTAAGTAGGTGAAATTCCACTCACCTTTTTATAAAGAAAAGTAATATCCACTCACATGTGGGATATTATATAATAAGCATTAAGGTGCTTAATTTGCTTTTCTTTAAATTGAGGATAATGAAGGATAATTAAAGGCAAAGGGATATTCCTCGTATCCATGGAGTTGAGGGGGAAGAGGCGGCCATAATTTTTGGATTAATTTGATTTTTATAAGGCATATTCTCTCTCATCAATTTCTTTATAAAAGTGCCATTTCCAAGCCCAAACCAAGGCCTTTTTCGGATTTTCTTCTTCCCCTTGCTTGCAAAACCGACCAAGAAGCTAGGGAGGAGCAGGGAGAACGTCCCCAACCTGTGGGTAAGCCCTTGACCTTCGTTCTCCATAATTTCATGGTGGAAATCGAAAATAAATTATGGATTCCTTCTTATTTCGATCTCCTCTTCAACCCTAGCCAACTTTTGCAATCAAAAGCTTGAGGACGAGCCTAGGGGGAGTTGCAAGAGCTTCATACACCATTAATGGCGTGAGATTGGAGCTTTGGAGCTCAATTGGAGGCGGGTTTTATAACTCAAACCCTTAAACATTGCTATTGCATCGATTCTCTATGCTTTGTTGATTGATTTCTTCAATTTGATACACTCTTGTTTCTTTGCTGCAATTTCCATCAAGAACGGTTGCTGTTCTTGGTTGTTCGAAGGAAGGGGATGCTGACATCATCCTAGATGCTTATAAAAAGAAAATTACCAAGCAAAACCGTTTTGATAGCTACTCCAAATCGTTTTAATTTGATTGGCTATGCGGTTTCAGCAAACCGTTTAAGGGCAAACGGTTTGAAACCGTTTGGGAGAAAACGGTTTCAAGACCGTTTGAGATGGTTGACCAAGCGTTGACCGTTTGGGAATTTTGTTCCTAATTATGTTTATTAATAACCCTCCAAATTTGAGGGATTAACTCCAAAGGAATCGAGAGTTGAAGGCCAATCAATTAGGCAATCAGATTGAATTATGTGCTGATTTTCAACTTGATTAACTTGACCTGGTTGATTAAACTGTTTCAAGACCGTTTGATATGGTTGACCAAGTGTTGACCGTATGGTATTCCTGTTCATAATTATGTTTATTAATAACCCTCCAAATTTGAGGGATTAACTCCAAAGGAATCGTGAGTTGAAGCATAATCAATTAGGGAAACCTAATTGGATTAAGTGCTGATTTTCAATCTGATTTAATTGAACTTTTTGGGAAAACGGTCTCAAGACCGTATAAGATGGTTGACTAAGCGTTGACCGTATGATATTACTGTTCCTAATGATGTTTGTTAATGACTCACCAAATTTTATGGATTAATTCCAAACGAGTCATGAGTTGAGGGCTAATCAATTGGGAAAACCCTAATTGAAATCAGTGCTGAAATTCCAATGAGTTAATTAGAGATTTTGGGTTGATTAGCCCAAACGGTTTCAAGACCGTTTGGGGATCACCCAAACGGTCTCAAGACCGTTTGGGAATCACCCCAAGACCGTTTGGAGGTCTGGGGTCAAGTATAGTTGACCAATTGAAGGTCCAAAGGTACTAATCATATTGCAATGTAGTGCTGATTTGTTGATCAACTCGATAGACCAATCCATGATGAATTTTCACTAGAGTCCAAAGGTTGTATGGGCAAACGGTCTCAAGACCGTTTGTAGCTCATCCAAACGGTCTAAAGACCGTTTGGTGGTCACCCAAGACCGTTTGGAGGTCTAGGGTTGAGTATGGTTAGGTGTTTGAAGGTCTAAAGGTACCAAGCTGTTAAACAATGTAATGCTGATTTGGTGATCAATCCAATGAACCAAACCCTAATTGGATTGCTTAGATTTGAGTGATATGATGGGCAAACGGTCTCAAGACCGTTTGGAGGTCATCCAAACGACCTCAAGACCGTTTGGGGTCAGGTCATACCCAATTTGGATGATGGTTCAATGGTTTCAAAGCAACTAGTCTTACATTGATTAGTGTTGTTGAATCATCGATTCCAAACCCTAATTCAATTGAACAAAACCCTAATTGATGATCAATTGAGGGTCAATTGAGAGTCAAATCAGTTGAAGGTTGACCTATTAAACTCAATTTAAGTATGAGGGTAGGTCCAATTGATGATTGGTTCCATGAATTCAATGATTGAAGGAATCAACATTGAAAACCCTAATTCAATTGGATACCTTATGTAATGGAGGTCCAATGTGATTGAATCTCTTAAGAATAGAGATGATGAATCATCCATTGATCCAATGATGATTAGTAATGATAATCAATGAAGGTACAAAGGTTGAAACCCTAATAGTACCTAAGTGATTAGTGCCAATAAGGAATGAACCCTAATTGCTTATAAGAACAATGTCTTAGTACACTATGTTAACCATAGTTGTATATACTTGATTGAAGGGTTGATGTAACCTAATAAAGTTGATAGGATGATGGAAAGGAATTCATACATGAGTATTGATCATGTGATGAATAGGGTGTGATCCTTAATAAAGAGATCATGTGAACCCTAATTGAGGTTGATTCCATGTAAACCCAAATTGAGGGTGATGCCATGAGAAACCCATGTTGGGATGAATAGTAAACCCTAATTTTAGGCAATATGATGAGAAAGCCTAATGAAGGGTGATGTTATATGCAATCCTCACCCTAATGAAGTATGATAGTATGGGAAACCCTAATCCTAATAATGGAATGGTTACTAATATACTAATGGGGGAAATGCCTAAAGTGATTGATTGTGGATACACTTATAGCAAGTAATGCTTTAACTTGAGATGAGTCCATATCATTAAAGATAGTTGGACCATTCTTATGTGTGACCTATGCACTTCATGGTAAGGGTGATAGGTTAATGGATTAAAGGGTTAAGATGGGAAATACCTTAATCCAAGATAAGCTGATAACTTAAGGAAGTTGAAAGTGATGAGGAAAGTGATATATCAATATGTGATAAATATCACTTTTAGCATTACACGATTGATATAGTTCAATACCTGGAATAGTTGCACAGGATTAGCATAGTCTAATACCTGGAATGATAACACAGGATTGGCTAACTCCCAATACCTGGAATGATAATACAGGATTGGCTAACTCCCATTACCTGGAATGATAACACAGGATTGGCTAACTCCCATTACCTGGAATGATAATACATGATTGGCTAACTCCCAATACCGGGAATGATAACACAGGATTGGCTAACTCCCAATACCTGGAATGATAACACAGGATTGGCTAACTCCCAATACCTGGAATGATAACACAGGATTGGCTAACTCCCAATACCTAGAATAATAACACAGGATTGGCTAACTCCCAATACCTGGAATAATAACACAGGATTGGCTAACTCCCAATACCTGGAATGCACAGGATTGGCTAACTCCCAATACCTGGAATAATAACACAGGATTGGCTAACTCCCAATACCTGGAATGCACAGGATTGACATAGATCAATACCTGGAATAATAACACAGGATTGGCTAACTCCCAATACCTGGAATGCACAGGATTGGCTAACTCCCAATACCTGGAATAATAACACAGGATTGGCTAACTCCCAATACCTGGAATGCACAGGATTGACATAGATCAATACCTGGAATAATAACACAGGATTGGCTAACTCCCAATACCTGGAATGCACATGATTGGCTAAACCCCAATACCTGGAATAGTTGCACAGGATTGACACAGATCGATACCTGGAATGGTTGTACAGGATTGACATAGATCGATACCTGGAATGGATACACAGGAATAATATAAATCTAATGCTTGTACTAGTTGCACAGGATTGGTGTAATCCAATGCCTGGAATACTTATATAGGATTGGTATAGACCAATGCCTGAATAAGACATGATGATGTACACTCTCATGTCCATTATAACCAAAATTTGTTTAGCAGATTGGCTAAGGCCAATAAGTTGAAACGAGAATGTCTCATGGGTGACATATCAAGATAATGAGTGTCACAAGAGAATGTCTCATGGGTGACATATCAAGATAATGAGTGTCACAAGAGAAGTTTGATATGATGGTATAATATGGAGGATAAATGATATACATGTTCTTCCTATTCCTTATTAATAGCATGCTTTAAATTTCTTATCATCTGCCTAGTTTTATATCCTTAATTGCAATAATAATGTTTTGGCGGAGAGTTATATCTATCGCTGGGGCAATTTACAATTGTCTCACCCCCGTGGGAAAACATTTTTAGGTATGCATGGAAGGCAAAACTGGAAATCCCTAGAATAGAGATGAGCAGAAGCAACAGCAACAACAAGGACAGCAATGAGATCTCAGGTGGAGATATTGTCTGTCAAGTCATATAGATAGTAGTCCTATGTGTCGTCTCTGTACTCTCAGGTCCTCGGAGTTTTAAATGATTCAATCGGAGTTTTGGCTTAATGCCTCAAAGTTTTATACTGCCTGTGTATATTTGTTAACAGGGCAGTCAATGTTGTAATCCTTAAAAAGGAATTGTACAGGCTGTGTACTTGTGATCCAGGATGAAATGGAAACACTTTGGTTCTTGGTTAAAGAGTTTTCCTATGAATGGATCTCTTTGCAAATTGTTTTAATTTTTAGTAATTTTCAGTAATTACGCTGCAAATAATTCGCTTCCGCATTAGTTAATCCTGTTTTCGCGAGACGGTCATTACATTTAGTGGTATTAGAGCTCTAGGTTCGTTGAGTCTACAGAGACATAGGACTAAGTTGTTGAGTCTGTGTTAGTGTCCTCCAATATACCCTATAATGATTTCTGCTTGTGCAGAGAAAGGGTAAAGTTTAAAATGACTGGAGAGAACAATGAACACATTGCTTAGGGCAATGTTGTTGCACCAAGAAGAGGTGCAAGGGATCATGCAAGAATAGAATGAGTGCCTGAGAATCCCCATTAAGACCTGATCAGGATAGAGAATCCTATGATCATGCTCTTGTTGGGAAGATTAGGGCAACAGTAATGCATATGAGTGGACTGGATGCTAGGCTTACAACCTAGGTTATCAGTCCTTAATACAGAAAGCTTGAGCTTTAAATGAGTTCCTAAATGACTTAGTCATGTTGTAACAAGGGAAAATATGGAAAAGATTAACTTATAGCAAGAAAGTGGACTCTGCTGTGAGTTCAGACAGATAATAAATATGTGATGGTAGTGCCCAAGAAGGGGCAATAAGCTGAGAAGTAGGGAATGGTCTCTATAATTCTAGAGACATTTGCCTAATGGTTTTAAAAAGCCAAGTTTTTGGTACTAATAGTGCAATAAATGCCTAGTGTACCAGGGAAGTAGCCACTAAGTAAGTGCAAAGGTCTTAACCTTTCACCTGTAAGATTTTATGGCTTAGTTTTTGCTTCAGTAATAAGACTAGTAAGACCATGATATGAGTACAAGGTATGTTATAAATGTGTACATGTTGAGTACACTAAACCCTTTTTGTTATAAAAAAAAGATTTTTGATATTGTTTTCCCCATTGGTTACTATATAGGGATGAAATGATGAGAACTAGAATTTGAATTCTGTTCAGTATTCTTTAAATGCTCTATATTGATCTTACCTCCATGAAAGAGGAAGAGGTATAAAAGAGATGCCTGGATAAAATCCAGGGATGTTAAATCTTATGTTATGGTAATATGAAAAGAAAGGAATATGATAGCATGTAAGTGCATACTACTTGATCTCAGTACTTGTAAACCCTGATCAGGTGTACAACTATTGATGATAAAGTGAGTATGGAAACTCTTAGATTGATATCTTTTTGATTGCCCTGATCAAGCAATCATTCTGATACAATCTAATGAGTATCATGAAATTGGAAATATGATATGGATAAATGTATCATATCTTAAGAACAAGAAAGAAGGATCTGATAGGAATTCAGATCAGTATGTGTATATGAGGAAGTAAAAGTATGACCCTCATATGATGAGAAAGAGAACAAGGGAGGCGATCCCTATTCTATAAAGTTGTAAATATGATAAAAGAAAGATGAGAATATGATGTGTATTCAACACATGTGACTGATACCAAGGTAAGAGATTCTAGTATCTGAGAATTATCAGATGATTTAGATTGGCTACCTGGAGTGGTCAACTACGAAATCAGTCTGATTATATAAAATGATATGAACATCATATGTTAGGGGTTTATGCTTTGCATAAACATAACAACTAAATATGTCTTTAAGATAAGTTCTCAATTGGCTCTATGAGAATATTGTGGGAAGGAACTTTGTGCTAATAAAAGTTCTATGATGTCTTCATAACAATGAGGTGTTATGAAAAGACATGATGATATGAGGAATGAATAATATCTATTCCCTTTATCTGGGATTTCGGGGACGAAATCATTGTTAGGGGTTTATAATTTGTAACATCCCTGACCTGGGTTATGCTTTAACCCTAGGTGTTTTGATTAAGAAAGTTGATTATATGTGTGTACTTATCTTGTGAAAGGTAATTAAGGCTTTTGAGGAACTTATATTTCAATTTCAGTCCTTTTTGAATAATGTTGAAGCAATGTTTGCTTATTTTGGACTAAAGTACAAATTACCCAAGTTGAGGGGTTAACTTGTAAATTGCACATGATAAGATGTTACTCTGATGTTGTGACATCATAAGAATGAATATAATGTAGTGGTATGGTTTTCCCAAGCCTGGACACCAAGATAGAGCTTGTTGGACAATGTTGTGCATTAAAACCTAGTTTTGGAGTAAAGTGCAGTTTACCCAAAATCTAGGGTTCAATATGCAAATTACCACTTCAATATGGTCCTTAATGTTTCTTGGAATCATTAAGAGCAAATAAAATGAGAGGGACTCCTCATTTGAATTAAGTTATAGGAGAGAGAATCTTGACATTAAAATAATCAAGAATAATGCCTAATTGAAACCCTAATTCGATTTAGGGCAAAAATGAATAAAAATAATTGAAGGGCTTTCAACCTAAATGTTTTGGGTTGATTTTGAATAAGTATGGACGTTCCTTTAACAAGATAAGGAACGAAAATATCTTAATTAGGTGAAATTCCACTCACCTTTTTATAAAGAAAAGTAATATCCACTCACATGTGGGATATTATATAATAAGCATTAAGGTGCTTAATTTGCTTTTCTTTAAATTGAGGATAATGAAGGATAATTAAAGGCAAAGGGATATGCCTCGTATCCATGTAGTTGAGGGGGAAGAGGCGGCCATAATTTTTGGATTAATTGGATTTTTATAAGGCATATTCTCTCTCATCAATTTCTTTATAAAAGTGCCATTTCCAAGCCCAAACCAAGGCCTTTTTCGGATTTTCTTCTTCCCCTTGCTTGCAAAACCGACCAAGAAGCTAGGGAGGAGCAGGGAGAACGTCCCCAACCTGTGGGTAAGCCCTTGACCTTCGTTCTCCATGATTTCATGGTGGAAATCGAAAATAAATTATGGATTCCTTCTTATTTCGATCTCCTCTTCAACCCTAGCCAACTTTTGCAATCAAAAGCTTGAGGACGAGCCTAGGGGGAGTTGCAAGAGCTTCATCCACCATTAATGGCGTGAGCTTGGAGCTTTGGAGATCAATTGGAGGCGGGTTTTATAACTCAAACCCTTAAACATTGCTATTGCATCAATTCTCTATGCTTTGTTGATTGATTTCTTCAATTTGATACACTCTTGTTTCTTTGCTGCAATTTCCATCAAGAACGGTTGCTGTTCTTGGTTGTTCGAAGGAAGGGGATGATGACATCATCCTAGATGCTTATCCAAAGAAAATTACCAAGCAAAACCGTTTTGATAGCTACTCCAAATCGTTTTAATTTGATTGGCTATGCGGTTTCAGCAAACCGTTTAAGGGCAAACGGTTTGAAACCGTTTGGGAGAAAACGGTTTCAAGATCGTTTGAGATGGTTGACCAAGCGTTGACCTTTTGGGAATTTTGTTCCTAATTATGTTTATTAATAACCCTCCAAATTTGAGGGATTAACTCCAAAGGAATCGAGAGTTGAAGGCCAATCAATTAGGCAATCAGATTGAATTATGTGCTGATTTTCAACCTGATTAACTTGACCTGGTTGAGAAAACGGTTTCAAGACCGTTTGAGATGGTTGACCAAGCGTTGACTGTATGGGATTCCTGTTCATAATTATGTTTATTAATAACCCTCCAAATTTGAGGGATTAACTCCAAAGGAATCGTGAGTTGAAGCCTAATCAATTAGGGAAACCTAATTGGATTAAGTGCTGATTTTCAATCTGATTTAATTGAACTTTTTGGGAAAACGGTCTCAAGACCGTATAATATGGTTGACTAAGCGTTTACCGCATGATATTACTGTTCCTAATGATGTTGGTTAATGACTCACCAAATTTGATGGATTAATTCCAAACGAGTCATGAGTTGAGGGCTAATCAATTGGGCAAACCCTAATTGAAATCAGTGCTGAAATTCCAATGAGTTAATTAGAGATTTTGGGTTGATTAGCCCAAACGGTTTCAAGACCGTTTGGAGGTCTGGGGTCAAGTATAGTTGACCAATTGAAGGTCCAAACGTACTAATCATATTGCAATGTAGTGCTGATTTGTTGATCAACTCAATAGACCAATCCATGATGAATTTTCACTAGAGTCCAAAGGTTGGATGGGAAAACGGTCTCAAGACCGTTTAGAGCTCATCCAAACGGTCTCAAGACCGTTTGGTGGTCACCCAAGACCGTTTTGAGGTCTAGGGTTGAGTATGGTTAGGTGTTTGAAGGTCTAAAGGTACCAAGCTGTTAAACAATGTAATGTTGATTTGGTCATCAATCCAATGAACCAAACCCTAATTGGATTGCTTAGATTTGAGTGATATGATGGGAAAACGGTCTCAAGACCGTTTGGAGGTCATCCAAACGACCTCAAGACCGTTTGGGGTCAGGTCATACCCAATTTGGATGATGGTTCAATGGTTTCAAAGCAACTAGTCTTACATTGATTAGTGTTGTTGAATCATCGATTCCAAACCCTAATTCAATTGAATCAAACCCTAATTGATGATCAATTGAGGGTCAATTGAGAGTCAAATCAGTTGAAGGTTGACCTATTAAACTCAATTTAAGTATGAGGGTAGGTCCAATTGATGATTGGTTCCATGAATTCAATGATTGAAGGAATCAACATTGAAAACCCTAATTCAATTGGATACCTTATGTAATGGAGGTCCAATGTGATTGAATCTCTTAAGAATTGAGATGATGAATCATCCATTGATCCAATGATGATTAGTAATGATAATCAATGAAGGTACAAAGGTTGAAACCCTAATAGTACCTAAGTGATTAGTGCCAATTAAGGAATGAACCCTAATTGCTTATAAGAACAATGTCTTAGTACACTATGTTAACCATAGTTGTATATACTTGATTGAAGGGTTGATGTAACCTAATCAAGTTGATAGGATGATGGAAAGGAATTCATACATGAGTATTGATCATGTGATGAATAGGGTATGATCCTTAATAAAGAGATCATGTGAACCCTAATTGAGGTTGATTCCATGTAAACCCAAATTGAGGGTGATGCCATGAGAAACCCATGTTGGGATGAATAGTAAACCCTAATTTTAGGCAATATGATGAGAAAGCCTAATGAAGGGTGATGTTATATGCAATCCTCACCCTAATGAAGTATGATAGTATGGGAAACCCTAATCCTAATAATGGAATGGTTACTAATATACTAATGGGGGAAATGCCTAAAGTGATTGATTGTGGATACCCTTATAGCAAGTAATGCTTTAACTTGAGATGAGTCCATATCATTAAAGATAGTTGGACCATTCTTATGTGTGACCTATGCACTTCATGGTAAGGGTGATAGGTTAATGGATTAAAGGATTAAGATGGGAAATACCTTAATCCAAGATAAGCTGATAACTTAAGGAAGTTGAAAGTGATGAGGAAAGTGATATATCAATATGTGATAAATATCACTTTTAGCATTACACGATTGATATAGTTCAATACCTGGAATAGTTGCACAGGATTAGCATAGTCTAATACCTGGAATGATAACACAGGATAGGCTAACTCCCAATACCTGGAACGATAATACAGGATTGGCTAACTCCCATTACCTGGAATGATAACACAGGATTGGCTAACTCCCATTACCTGGAATGATAATACATGATTGGCTAACTCCCAATACCTAGAATGATAACACAGGATTGGCTAACTCCCAATACCTGGAATGATAACACAGGATTGGCTAACTCCCAATACCTGGAATGATAACATAGGATTGGCTAACTCCCAATACCTGGAATAATAACACAGGATTGGCTAACTCCCAATACCTGGAATGCACAGGATTGGCTAACTCCCAATACCTGGAATAATAACACAGGATTGGCTAACTCCCAATACCTGGAATGCACAGGATTGGCTAACTCCCAATACCTGGAATAATAACACAGGATTGGCTAACTCCCAATACCTGGAATGCACAGGATTGACATAGATCAATACCTGGAATAATAACACAGGATTGGCTAACTCCCAATACCTGGAATGCACAGGATTGGCTAACTCCCAATACCTGGAATAATAACACAGGATTGGCTAACTCCCAATACCTGGAATGCACAGGATTGACATAGATCAATACCTGGAATAATAACACAAGATTGGCTAACTCCCAATACCTGGAATGCACATGATTGGCTAAACCCCAATACCTGGAATAGTTGCACAGGATTGACACAGATCGATACCTGGAATGGTTGTACAGGATTGACATAGATCGATACCTGGAATGGATACACAGGAATAATATAAATCTAATGCTTGTACTAGTTGCACAGGATTGGTGTAATCCAATGCCTGGAATACTTATATAGGATTGGTATAGACCAATGCCTGAATAAGACATGATGATGTACACTCTCATGTCCATTATAACCAAAATCTGTTTAGCAGATTGGCTAAGGCCAATAAGTTGAAACGAGAATGTCTCATGGGTGACATATCAAGATAATGAGTGTCACAAGAGAATGTCTCATGGGTGACATATCAAGATAATGAGTGTCACAAGAGAAGTTTGATATGATGGTATAATATGGAGGATAAATGATATACATGTTCTTCCTATTCCTTATTAAGAGCATGCTTTAAATTGCTTATCATCTGCCTAGTTTTATATCCTTAATTGCAATAATAATGTTTTGGCGGAGAGTTATATCTCTCGTTGGGGCAATTTACAATTGTCTCACCCCCGTGGGAAAACATTTTTAGGTATGCATGGAAGGCAAGGCAGGAAATCCCTAGAACAGAGATGAGCAGAAGCAACAGCAACAACAAGGACAGCAATGAGATCTCAGGTGGAGATATTGTATGTCAAGTCATATAGATAGTAGTCCTATGTGTTGTCTCTGTACTCTCAGGTCCTCGGAGTTTTAAATGATTCAATCGGAGTTTTGGCTTAATGCCTCAAAGTTTTATACTGCCTGTGTATATTTGTTAACAGGGCAGTCAATGTTGTAATCCTTAAAAAGGAATTGTACAGGATGTGTACTTGTGATCCAGGATGAAATGGAAACACTTTGGTTCTTGGTTAAAGAGTTTTCCTATGAATGGATCTCTTTGCAAATGGTTTTAATTTTTAGTGATTTTCAGTAATTACGCTGCAAATAATTCACTTCCGCATTAGTTAATCCTGTTTTTGCGAGACGGTCGTTACAAAGACGACGACGACGACGACGACGATGATGATGATGATGATGATGATCTCAATGTTTCACATTATGTTAAGATTGCCCTATATTAGGATTAGGGTTTCATATTAGGGTTTACTATAGCATTACATAGCATTACCCTAGAATGGAGTCTCACATCACATCATTGCATTAGGGTTTCACATGACGTCACCCTTGATTAGGGTTTCACATGACATCAACCTTAATAAGGGTTTCACACATTATTATCTTGAATTAAGGTTTCTTATAACTTTTCCCCAAATTAGGGTTTCATTTAACTTTACCCGAAATTAGGGTTTCGTGAAGCATCCTCTTAAATTAGGGTTTTTCATTATATTACTCTGAATTGGGATTTCTCATATCATCACCCTAGATTAGGGTTACACCATTACCCTATATTAGGGTTTCACCTAGCATTGCCCGAAATTAGGGTTAGGGCTCATCAACCTTTTCAATTAGGTTTTCTTGATCTCTTTGTCAAGGATCATACCCTAATTACATATTTAATCATGTTGAGAGTATTGAGGCTTAATCACTACATGATCATTATACATATATGAATTCCTCTCCCCCTCATCCCCTCTAGGATGTTGATTACTCCATACTTATCAACTTGGATCAACCCATTATTCAAGTACATACATCTATGGTTATCATAGTGTATTGAGTTACTACTTTCATAAACATCAAAGACTAACCACTCAAAAGGCACTAATCACCTAAGTACTTGAGAGGTACAACCATTGTAATTAACTTTGAGATACATCATTAACAATCATAGGGTTAATTGATCTTTCATCACATTAAGTCTTCAAACAGTTTTGACCTCCTTGACCTTCAAACAGTTTTGAAGTACATTGACCAATTGTAAATCGAATCAACCATTCGGTCTTGAAACCGAATCAACCCATTCGGTCTTGAAACCGAATCCATACATTCGAACTGAATCCCTCCATTCGGTCTTGAAACCGAATCATCAACCATTGATTTGAAACTGAATCAATTTATTGAGTCTAGGGTTTGCAATTAATGGACCCTCCAACATTGAAACCATTGGAATTAGATCAAGTTGAGACCATTGGATCATCATCCAACTTATGACATCACCTGACCTCAAACGGTCTTGAGGTAATTTACCCATTTGATTTTGTGTTCAATTACCCATTTGGTCTTGGGTTCAATTGTCCATTCGGTCTTGGGTTCAATTGTCCATTCGGTCATGAAACTGAATCAACCCAATCGGTTTTGCAACCGAATAAGCTCAATCGGTTTTGAAAACCGATTGCCCATTCCTTTGTTGAGGTGTATGCTTAAGATGACATCATCATCTTCAAGATTCAAACCTTCGAAATCAGTTTTTATTCTTATGGTGATTTTAATAACTAAATAAAAGGAAATCGAGAAAGAAGAAAGGTTCAACACATGATGAATAAATTGCAAGCAATAATGACATTTAAGGGTTCAAGTTATATAACCCGCCTTGAAAGATGAATCCAAGCTTCAAGATTCACATCCTAAATGGTGAATGAAGCTTTCTCAACCTGCCAAGGCTCGTCCTCAAGTCTTTGAGTGAAAAGAATGACCAAGGTTGAAGATTGAATGGAGAAAAGAAGAAATTAAGCATTGAATTTTGATTTCCACCATGAATTCAAGGTTGAAGATGACTATGGAGCTTACCTACTAGTTGGGGCACTTCCTCCTGTTGCTCCTAAGCTCTTTTGTGCATGGCCAAAGCAAGGAAAGAAAAAGGGATCGAAAAAGCCTTTCATGTCGGTTGAAAATGGGATGTATATAAGGGAATTTCAATGAGAGAGAAAGTGATATAAAAATCCTTTAGCTCCCAAAATTAGTGTCACATACTCCCCTCCATCCCTTGTATACAAAGCCATCTCCCCCACCTTGTAATTCCTCTTCGTTATCCATGAATTAAAAGAAAGCAAATTAAGCACCTTAACCATTATAATAATAATATCCAAAATTGAGTGGATATTACTTTTCCTTTTGCTAATGTGAGTGGGCTCTCCACTCACTTTATGTATTTCGTGGCCTTTGCAAGGCACAAGGATGTTCACACTTATGCAAATTCAACCATCTCATTTTTGGTTGAAGGGCACTTCCATTAATATATTTATTTTTTTGCATTAGATTGAATTAGGGTTTCAATTATGCTTAAATCTTGATTATTTTAATATCAAGATTCTCTCTCCTCCAAAGTGATTCAAATGAGACGCCCCTCTCATTTTATTTTCTCTAAATGATGCCAAGAAACATGAGGGACTCTCTAGAGGTGGTATTTTGCATATTGAACCCTAGGTTTTGGGTAATTTGCACATTACACCAAAACTAGGTTTTAATGCACAATCATTGCTCAACAAGCTCTGTCTTGGTACTCAGGCTACCACAAGCCATACCTATTCATCATTCTCATTCCTATGATGCTTCAACACTTGAGGAACATTTTACCATGTAAAATTTGCAAGTTAACCTCTCAACTTGGGTAATTTGCACTTTAGTCCAAAATAGACAACACATTATTTCAACATTATTCAAAAATGACTAAAATTGAAACATAAGTTCCTCTTGAGTCATAATTACTTCTCAAAAGATAAGAGCAAGCATATAATTATCTTTATTAAACAAAACATCTTGGCTTACAGCATAACCCATGTCAGGGATGTTACAATAGTGGCCTTCCATTCAACGCCAATGAGCACCAGCAACCCAATAATAGGGTACATTGTCTAGGGTGACCGCATGGTAAACATGCGATGGAAAAATCAAAGGTAGGGGTTCTAGATTCTTACCATGCCACCAATTGTAGGAGAGACAAGGTGAGGAGTGTTGGACCTCCTATCATCGCTGAGGAAGACTGGTCAAGTAGGTTGGAGAGCCTCGGGCTACCATTAATGAAATTGAAGGAGGAGAGGAGATCGTAGTGGGTCGTAGGCTATTTCTGGATATATAAGTAGGGGTGTGCGCCTCAGATATGGCATCTTCAACTACCGAGTGGCGAGAGGAGTCCCAACCCTATTTGGCATTTCATGCATAGACCGAGAGGAGAGGTGAGATGAGGCTCAATAGATTTGGGATTCTATTTTGGATCTAGAGGAACAAAAATATCGTGATAAGGTAGGGAAACCTGAGAGCACGTGGTCAAGAGGAAATCGGGAAGATGATGTTGAATTATAGAGTCCCGGCGATACAGGACTGAAGGTGGGAGATGATCATCCTGCCATTGGATTCCCATCTAATGGCCCAAGAGAAAATTGGGTACTAAGGAGTGTGACAAATTCAATAAAATCAAAACCTTAGGTTAAATGATTAAAACCAAGGTATGTGTTACAACCCCAAATTTTGGGATCATTTGATGAGAAACGTAATTACTCATATTAAAGATATTTGAAAGAATAATGATATAATCTATTTTGAATAATTGGATTTCATTTACAATAGCCTTGATGATTGTTTTGCGGGCTTTATTGGCTATTGGGCCCAATAACAAGGAATTTCAATTAGTAAATGAATATTGGAGTTTTTGAGAAAAGAAAAGTGTGGAAACCTCTAGAAGGCAAAAGAACTTAATCCAAAAGTGTATTTAGTGCCACATGGGTTCCTTGGGTTCCAAGGAGTCCAAAGTTGCATAGAAAATACAATAAGAAAATAAAAGATCAATTAAGTATCTCCTTGTTAAGAAAGAAATTGAAAATAATGATGAAATGTGGAAAATATGTGAAAAGAGGTATAATCGAGTTATCCTTGGTGGATTTTTGTATCCCAAGGATTCCTAATGTTTAAAAGAATTCCAATAGGAAAATAGAAGAGAGGTAAAGGGAAATCCTTGAAAAGAGAAATAAAAAGGAAAAGGATTTGTTAAATAAAAAGGAAATATGAGAAGTAGACTTTTAAAAGAAGATAAAGGCAAACCAATATTCCCCAATATGGGAATTCGTGCCTTTAGGGTTTCTTGAGGTCCAAGGGACCCAAAATAACAAGATAATCACAAAGGAAAAAAGAATATAAATTAAATTAGATTAATTCATGAGATAACTTGGGAGAGAAGGAAGACTTCTCATTCATTGCAATTTGTTTCCCAAATTTTCTACAAAGCTAGATAATTACAAGACAAACCTTCCCTTAAAATTTGAGTTAAAAAGGAGCAAGGGTTTGGGAGATACGATTTTCCTAAGGAATTGCTAAAAATTGGATTTATTCAAAGGATTTTCCTTTTTGATCAAACGCAGATAACACTGGCCGTTGGATCCTAATCCAACAGCAATCAGTCATCGTCTAAGTCCTATTGGGACTAGGACTCTGCGTGTTTATAGAGAATTTTTCCTCTTCGAATTTCTTGAGATTCATAGAGAGTGGTCGTGTGATCATAGTCCCATTGGACTCAGGAGACGAAATCGTAGGGAGTCATCCCTGGTTTGCACAGGTTTGGCCTTCGTTTTGGGAAACCCCCAATTCCCACGAACCTGACCTCGACCCTATAAATAGGGGAGGGTTATGGAGGGAACCAACATCCCTTTTTACTAGTTCAAACGTTGCGGAATTAACCAGGGATCATTTTCGTACAATCAATTGTCCACTTCGCCGTGACCTTCGCTCCCATCACCGCAGCCAACCTTGCCGGAGTCCGGCGAGAAGGAGGAGATCTTGGCGAGCTCCGGGCGAATGATTGAACACCTGGATAACTTCGACAGAGGAAGATGAATCTTCCTGGCTTCTTGGTGAGCTCGAAGGACGATTGAATCGTAGAGTCAACGTTTGAGTTGACTGCGGGTCTGTTGCACTCAACGCAAGGTTGAAGACGACCTCGCGACGGTTTACCAAATTGCCCCTCACCTTCTCCTAACGCGTCGAGGTTAGTTCAGTCTTTCAGTTGTTTTCTTAATCGCAAATAGGTGTGCGTGATCGTGGTCGTTGGATCCTAAGTGGACCAGCGGACCACGCATCAAACGATCCGTATTTTTCTGGAAATAGTAAGTAAATCAAGTAAAAGGAATTTTCATAATAAAATCATATCTTCTGATAGAAAATTTGGATGAGGGAATTTAATACATGAAAAATGATCAGAAAAATACGATGAATGCATTAAAATGGTTTGAGAGTCTAAATCAGTATAGTTTTTCAAAAGTATCTAATTTTGATGAAAAAGGTGTTAATTTGTGGATAGAAACCCTAATGGTAGATTAAGGGTAGATTTCTTATTGCAATTAGGTTAATTCAAGCATGGTTAACTTGTTCAATGATAAAGTTAGTTTTTAACCTGTTTTGATGATGGAATTGCAAGAATTGGGGTTTCAAATCTAATGTTGTAATTAATACCCTTAGAAACCTAAGTGGGAAAGAAAAGATATAATTGATCCAAAGATTAGGGTTTTGTGGGCGTAACCTGATCTTAAGGATCTTAATGGAAAATAAATTGTGATAATTAGGGTTTGATGGATATTTCGATAAAGATAAAGTAAAAGTGGTAAAGAGGAAGTGAAACCCTAATTATGGTCAAAACCCTAAAAAGGACAAATAACCTAGGAAACAACTAGGATTAATGGACATGTTTGATGATAGAGAATTGAATGCCTTTTTTTAGGATCAACCTGTGTGCACTTGTTTGACTTCTTGATTGGTTATTTCTGCATTCAAGTCTTCTTAACAGGTATGTGGTTACGCTTATGAATACATGTATTGAATTCCGAGATTATTGATGTTCTCGACGAGATTGAACGACAAATAAACTGCTTGCTTTTTTATTTAGTTCTTGCAAACTATAAAGTCATTATGATTATCACATTAATAATAGAAGTATGTATTCTCGCACCTACATGCCACCTTGATGGATGATGCCAAAGGTCAGGCCCAGATGGGTAGACCAATGGAAACCTTGAGTGGTGACCTGAGGCACCAAGCTCGGGAATGAGAAGGTGGCCTATGATATTGCATGACTAGTGGGCACCATGAGTGGTGAACCCCAGGCACCAAGCTCGGGATTGAGAAGGTGGCCTTAAGTCATTGGCAAAGGGCACCCTAAGGTGGGTATGCCAGGGTTAGGGTAAAAGCGGTGGAGAATGTCATACTGAAAAGTATAAATTGGCTGGTTAATTAACTTGATTGTGATAATTAGATGGTTATCCATATGTGCAAACTTTTGGTTGTACCCACATACCAGTATATTTTGATATACTAACCGACGTTTTGTTTGTCGGTGTTTTAGGTACAACCCTGAAATGAACAAACGGTAAAGTGACACATTGTGAAAATAAAACATAAAGTTCCAGGAGGATTAGATAGAGTAGATTCAAGCTCTGGATAGATAGACTTCCAAAGTTTTTCAAAGGTAAGTAAAGTTTTAATTTTAAACCAAATTCCAGTTAGTTAGTAGAATTTCATAATTATTATTGATTATTTATTGAACCTTTGATCCTGTTAATTGGATAACGGCACCGACCTTTCGGTCTCCCTTAATTGGGGGTTATCGGGAGGTGGGGTCATTACAATTGGTATCAGAGCATAGGTTCCTTAATTAATCTTTAATAATTATTAAATTTTACAAATTCTGTAAAAACCATGGGAGTTATTAGAGGATTGTCCGAAAGACTGAGGTGTCTAGAAAAGGATCACGTCCGGGGGCTGGCAATATTTTCCTCCGCACCGCTAGTCGGAATACGAGGACTCTGAGATTGTGTGACTGCCTGGCCGATGTCGTAGGATATGACTTGAAATAAGATACCTTTAGGACTCTCTCATCTTGTTCATCCCTTCTCAACTCAAATTCTGATAAGGACCTTAAGGATTAGGGTTTTCCTCTCTTCTCCTCACCCTCTTGAGGTATGGGTAAGGTTGATAAGGATTAAGGGATCCTCCATCAAATTAATAGAAAGCATGTAAATAAGATGTCATGGACATAAGCTTAATAGAGTAAGTGTAAAAGAATAGATACATGCTTAGGTCGCATGACATAAGTTGTCATTGCCCTCGGAAGAGACCCGAGGATAGACCTCCTTGGCAGGAGGATGAGTAGAGAGAGTTAGTCTTGGAGGTAGAGACCTCCATTAAAAGTAGATACCTAGTACATCCTTTGAGGATGATGTTAACCCTAACCCTAAGTGGAGGTTAGAGAGAGAGATGATGTGATGTCATGGTTGACTGAGTGTTTGGTTGGACATGCCTTTGGGATGCCATAAAAGGGTAGATGACCTAGTACTTTTAGTGACCAACCCTGGAGAGGGTCATGCATGCTAGAGAGAAGGATAGCTCCTTCATGGATGAGGTTAGAAGAGAACCTATAGTTACCCTATGGGCTTAGGCAAGTAGGGTATAGCTTGATGAAACCCTGGTTAAGGGATCATGGAATGAGTATAAAGGGCTATGAATGATTTTGAGCAAACCTAAGTTCGAGCATATGCTTCACCCATGTGAAGGTATGCTAGTAAAGCTTGATCCTTCATGGAGAAAGGACATCTGGTAGTAAGGTTGGATGTAGAGTTAGTTCTAGAGAAGAAAGCAGGACTCGAGCAAGAAGGTTGGAAACCTAAAACCCCGAGATGTGAGGAACCGTGGGGAGTCGAGAATGATGCAACCTAGGTGGATGATAGTGGTTTCCTCATGCGTGCTCCCTGGAAGCTGATGATATCTTGGTTGCCTTTAGAGGAACCAAACCCTAGAGAGAGGACAATGCTTCTAGTACCCACGGTATAAGTGGTTACCTACTGGATGAGATAAAGAGTGCTTTAGACCCTGAGGAGGTTTAAGTAACCAGTCATGAGGCTTTATACCTAGTTGGTTGTCCTTGAGGTGGACTCAACTCTGGGGTGTTTCTCATGTAAAAGGATCATGAGAGTACATGACATACCTTGGACATGTTTGATTCGTGGTTAAGAGTTTGATCGAGCATGCAGTTGGATATCCAAAGGAGAACCTAGGGTTCCTAGGCCTAAAAGGGGAAGCAGTGTATCTGATGCTCCTGATGAGATTTGAGTCTCTATAGTTTCGAGCATGGTACTCCTCATGTGTAGAGGTAAAGGAAACCCCTTAAGTTAAGGGTATGTTTGATGAACCCTTCATGCCTAAGTTGGTCTAATGTTGAGGATGAGAACAAGTATGACCCAGCATGGTTTGATAGGTGATCTGCTTGTGCCTTAGTAGCTGCTGGGTTAGACATGCTCATGTGAATATAAACCCTAAGGATATTTGTGACCTTGTTGTCAAGGGCTGTAGTTTCCTCCCATCCTGGGAGAGGGACCCTTTGGTAGGGTGTATACCTATTTTATTGGTTTTGAGGTAACCTAAAGAGGTTTCATAGGATCTTGAGAAGCTAAGTGAAAGGTACATGGTATGAGAATGAACCTGTAGGCCCATAGATAACTATCTCTAAGTGCATGTGGATATGTTACCGTGGAGGTAACCAGTATGGGGCCTGACCAAGGTAGGCGGGTCGCCATGACCCTTATGAAAGGATGAAAGACAGCCCATGAATGCAAAAAGAGATGATGAAGGATTGGGTAAGGTTCTATGTTGGACATGTACTATAATAGAATCCTAAGTCTATCCCAGGGTCAGGTAGGGATAAGACTGATGGAAGAAGGAGTTGCCTAATTTCCTAGTTGCACATGACCATAGGGTCGGGAGGTAACAACTATCATTGTCTGAGGGCCATGGGTTAGGAGATTGATCACCTTCATGAACTCATGGGACCCAAAGGGCAGATGAGTAGGGCACTCTCTGGATGCATAAGGGAAAAGGGATGACCCCAAAAAGTGTCGGCACCCTATAGACCTAGAGGAGGCGACCAAGGATTGTGTTTAGACCAAGTAGGGTTGAGACCAGTTTTCCATGGAAGTAAAAAAAATTTTTGTGATGAAGAGACATAGGTGGCACGTTTCAACTTAGACTTGAAAGTGTACTGGCAAGGTGGGTTGTACCATATCTACTCTTGGAACATGAAGAACTATGTATTTGGACTGCAGCCAAATGCTTATTTCCTCTTGTTATGGGAGTGAGAGATAGGACAGTATGCATGCCTTACACCAAGGATAAAAGATGATGGAAGTTGGAACGTTGCTACAAGGTATGAGGATAGAAATGATAACATACCTTTGTGGAGTGAATGATACATGGATGGTTTACAAATACTAAGAGTATTAAGGAAATCATCTTGTGAGGATGTTTTATCACGAGCTATGTGGAATTTGCAAGTTATGCAAAGTTGAGTTGAATCACCATAAGGATGAGCTCAAAGTGTTCTCAATAAAGATAGACTTATAGTTTGAGTTTGAGATGATAAGTGAAATATAGGAAAGTGTATGTCATCAACATTACCTAATACATAAGAAGTGGTAATGAATGCTCTGGTTGATATGTAGCTGCCTAGTTTGGCTAGAAGAGGTAGTTGGGCTAACCCTATGTTTGGAAAGAATATGTGTTTTGGCTAACATACATATATAACAAGATATGTTGAACAAGTTAATGGTTGTTTGGTTAGCCAGTTTAGTCTTTGATGTAGTGAAAGGATGGTGATAGAACCTCAAATACACTTCTTTGGACAGGAAGGTAAGAAAACCCTGATAAGAGTAGTTTAGGGTTTCTGAGGAATCAATCTTGAGGAATCATGACATACATGAGATCATGGTTTAAGATCCCAAACACCGTGATACTACAAAGATAGTAAGAGATAGTAGCACTTTGGATGCTTAAGATGAAGATGCATGTGGCTTGTGGACATGCATGATGGTAGGTGAAGGACGAACACCAATAACCCAATGCTTTGGCATAGAGGATAAAGAGTCCCCTAAAGGGAGTGGGAGTTCACCATTATGGAAGTTGTTGTAAGTCTCCCCTTAACCAAGGAAGGTCAAGATGCAATATAGGTTATGGTAGACCGCCTTACCTAAATAACATGAGAAAGAAAGGAGTACTATCAAGAGACAGATTCTGTTGAACTACATAAGAGAGAGAGATGGTTCAACTACACCATGATGTGAGTTCAAAAGTTCTTGGGTATGACCAAGGTTCACTTCCATGAGGTGGAAGTGGATACATGAAGAACTCGATGATAGTACATTTCATCACCCCATACTAATGAACGGTATAATCCAGACTAGAGGGTCTGATGAGAGCAGGTGTGCTCATCTAGGGTGATACATAGAGACAGTTCTTAAGATGTGATGTTAACCACCATAGCCTTTATCGGGATGCAAGAAGTCTTATGGATAGGTTGTGTCGGTCACCACTTCATTAAGATGATGTTGGTGAAGGAGGCCTCGCGAAGGTCAGAAAGGAACCACAGTGTGTGCAGATGAAGTCGCTTTTAATCATGCAATGGCTGAGAGAGAGAGCCGGTGGTGACATGAGTCATGAGCTGATGCAAAGCAGACTGACATGTAGTTCACTGTGGGAGAATATGTGATGTGAAAATCCGACCCTTCTAAGCTACAACTGAGAAAGCTGAGTACCCGATATATGGGTCCATTTGAGATGGATTGGTGGAGATGGTTGTGTTTAACCTTACCCCTCAGGATAAAATGATGTGTTGCATGAGTCCAATCTAGAGCACTATGTGAGGTACCCAAGCCAGGTGCTGAGCCCTGAACCTATTCAGCTTTTAAAAGGCTGAAAAGTCCTGAGTCACCTATGAGGGTACGATATACCAAGGTAAGAAAGAACTCAGATGGAAGAAAATGAGATAATGAAGGTTCTTGGGAAACACCATGGAAAGGGTGAAGCCACATGGGAGCCCTGATGGACATAAGAAGACTTATCCTGTTTGTTTGCTTGCTTGATGGAATTTTGAGGGCAAAATTCTCATAAGAGGGGAAGGATGTTACAACCCCAAATTTTGGGTTCATTTGTTGAGAAACGTAATTTCTCATATTAAAGATATTTGAAAGAATAATGATATAATCTATTTTGAATAAATGGATTTCATTTACAATAGCCTTGATGATTGTTTTGCGGGCTTTATTGGCTATTGGGCCCAATAACAAGGAATTTCAATTAGTAAATGAATAATGGAGTTTTTGAGAAAAGAAAGGTGTGGAAACCTCTAGAAGGCAAAAGAACTTAATCCAAAAGTGGATTTCGTGCCACATGGGTTCCTTGGGTTCCAAGGAGTCCAAAGTTGCATAGAAAATACAATAAGAAAATAAAAGATCAATTAAGTATCTCCTTGTTAAGAAAGAAATTGAAAATAATGATGAAATGTGGAAAATATGGGAAAAGAGGTATAATCGAGTTATCCTTGGTGGGTTTTTGTATCCCAAGGATTCCTAATGTTTAAAAGAATTCCAATAGGAAAATAGAAGAGAGGTAAAAAGAAATCCTTGAAAAGAGAAATAAAAAGGAAAATGATTTATTAAATAAAAAGGAAATAAGAGAAGTAGACTTTTAAAACAAGATAAAGGCAAACCAATATTCCCCAATATGGTAATTCGTGCCTTTAGGATTTCTTAAGGTCCAAGGGACCCAAAATAACAAGATAATCATAAAGGAAAAAGGAATATAAATTAAATTAGATTAATTCATGAGATAACTTGGGAGAGAAGGAAGACTTCTCATTCATTGCAATTTGTTTCCCAAATTTTGTACAAAGCTAGATAATGATAAGAAAAACCTTCCCTTAAAATTTGAGTTAAAAAGGAACAAGGGTTTGGGAGATACGATTTTCCTAAGGAATTGCTAAAAATTGGATTTATTCAAAGGATTTTCCTTTTTGATCAAACGCAGATAACACTGGCCGTTGGATCCTAATCCAACAGCAATCGGTCATCGTCTAAGTCCTACTGGGACTAGGACTCTGTGTGTTTATAGAGAATTTTTCCTCTTCGAATTTCTTGAGATTCATAGAGAGTGGTCGTGTGATCATAGTCCCATTGGACTCAGGAGACGAAATCGCAGGGAGTCATCCCTAGTTTGCACAGGTTTGGCCTTCGTTTTGGGAAACCCCCAATTCCCACGAACCTGACCTCGACCCTATAAATAGGGGAGGGTTATGGAGGGAACCAACATCCCTTTTTACTAGTTCAAACACTGCGGAATTAACCAGGGATCGTTTTCATACAATCAATTGTCCACTTCACCCTGACCTTCGCTCCCATCACCGCAGCCAACCTTGCCGGAGTCCGGCGAGAAGGAGGAGATCTTGGCGAGCTCCGGGTGAACGATTGAACACCTAGATAACTTCGACAGAGGAAGACGAAGCTTCCTGGCTTCTTGGTGAGCTCGAAGGATGATTGAATCGTAGAATCAACGTTTGAGTTGACTACGGGTATGTTGCACTCAACGCAAGGTTGAAGACGACCTCGCGACGGTTTACCAAATTGCCCCTCACCTTCTCCTAATGCGTCAAGGTTAGTTCAGTCTTTCAGTTGTTTTCTTAATCGCAAATAGGTGTGCGTGATCATGGTCGTTGGATCCTAAGTGGACCAGCGGACCACGGATCAAACGATCCGTATTTTTCTGGAAATAGTAAGTAAATCAAGTAAAAGGAATTTTCATAATAAAATCATATCTTCTGATAGAAAATTCGGATGAGGGAAGTTAATACATGAAAAATGATCATAAAAATACGAGGAATGCATTAAAAATGGTTTGAGAGTCTAAATCAGTATATTTTTGCAAAAGTATCTAATTTTGATGAAAAAAGTGTTAATTTGTGGATAGAAACCCTAATGGTAGATTAAGGGTAGATTTCTTATTGCAATTAGGTTAATTCAAGCATGGTTAACTTGTTCAATGATAAAGTTAGTTTTTAACCTATTTTGATGATGGAATTGCAAGAATTGGGGTTTCAAATCTAATGTTGTAATTAATACCCTTAGAAACCTAAGTGGGAAAGAAAAGATATAATTGATCCAAAGATTAGGGTTTTGTGGGCGTAACCTGATCTTAAGGATCTTAATGGAAAATAAATTGTGATAATTAGGGTTTGATGGATATTTTGATAAAGATAAAGTAAAAGTGGTAAAGAGGAAGTGAAACCCTAATTATGGTCAAAACCCTAAAAAGGACAAATAACCTAGGAAACAACTAGGATTAATGGACATGTTTGATGATAGAGAATTGAATGCCTTTTTTTAGGATCAACCTGTGTGCACTTGTTTGACTTCTTAATTGGTTATTTATGCATTCAAGTCTTCTTAACAGGTATGTGGTTATGCTTATGAATACATGTATTGAATTCCGAGATTACCGATGTTCTCAACGAGATTGAACGACAAATAAACTGCTTGCTTGTTTATTTAGTTCTTGCAAACTATAAAGTCATTATGATTATCACATTAATAATAGAAGTATGTATTCTCGCACCTACATGCCACCTTGATGGATGATGCCAAAGGTCAGGCCCAGATGGGTAGACCAATGGACACCTTGAGTGGTGACCCCAGGCACCAAGCTCGGGAATGAGAAGGTGGCCTATGATATTGCATGACTAGTGGGCACCATGAGTGGTGAACCCCAGGCACCAAGCTCGGGATTGAGAAGGTGGCCTTAAGTCATTGGCAAAGGGCACCCTAAGGTGGGTATGCCAGAGTTAGGGCAAAAGCGGTGGAGAATGTCATACTGAAAAGTATAAATTGGCTGGTTAATTAACTTGATTGTGATAATTAGATGGTTATCCATATGTGCAAACTTTTGGTTGTCCCCACATACCAGTATATTTCGATATATTGACCGACATTTTGTTTGTTGGCGTTTTAGGTACAACCCTGAAATGAACAAACAGTAAAGTGACACATTGTGAAAATAAAACATAAAGTGTCAGGAGGATTAGATAGAGTAGATTCAAGCTCTGGATAGATAGACTTCCAAAGTTTTTCAAAGGTAAGTAAAGTTTTAATTTTATACCAAATTCCAATTAGTTAGTAGAATTTCATAATTATTATTGATTATTTGTCGAACCTTTGATCCTGTTAATTGGATAACGACATCGACCTTTCGGTCTCCCTTAATTGGGGGTTACCGGGAGGCGGGGTCGTTACAGTATGTAAATCAGAAACTATATAGATTCTTCTTTACTCAAATTAGGGGTTCAAATGAAGTCCTAATGACTTCAAATTTTAACCACAGGTTAATTAAAAGGTCTAGAATCTTCTTATATGATTAGATTTAGGTTTTCTCTACCTTTTATTCATCAACCTCACATATGTCATTATCTCAATATATATGAATCAAAATGAATTATCTTTTCCTTGGTGAATTATATTTTGAATCAAAATTAGAGGTATGATGGATAGTCATTATGTTTGGAAAACTTGCATCAATGATTAGTATTTTAAAAAGGAAAGTTGAAATTTTGCACTTAGGACACTAAACTTGTTTTATTTACAAAATTTGGGATGTTACAGAGTGTCTGCATATAATGATGGGTATGCAGTTGAGGTTTAATATATTGTTCCACTCGCAGATAGATGGAAAATCTAAGAGAATGATATAGGCATTTTAGGACCTGTTGAGAGCATGTGTTTTGTAGTTTTCAAGCAGTTGGGATGTACACCTCAGTTTGATAGAGTTCTCATACAACAACAACTATCAGAGGAGTATCAACATGACACCGTGTGAGGATTTGTATGGGATACATTGTAGGTCTCTGTTGTTTTGGTATGAGACCGGTGAGTACCAGCTCTTGGGTCCTAAGCATGTACAACAGACGACAGAGAAGATGAAGATGATAAAACAAACAGTTAAGGCAGCCCAGAACATGCAAAAATCTTATGTTGATAATCGTCAAAGGCCAGTAGAGTTCTAAGTGGGGGATAAGGTGTATCTCAAGGTCTCTCTATGGAAAGGCATTTTGAGGTTTGGGAAGAAGGGTAAAATGGTTCCTAGGTATATGGGACCTTACCCTGTGGTGGCACATATTGGAAAGGTGGCATATAAGTTGGAGATGCCACCTAAGTTGCACAAGTTGCATCCAGTGTTCCATGTTTCTATGTTGAGGAAGTGTCAGCCTGACACATAATTGGTGTTGTAGCCAGTGTAGGCTGATCTGGATGAGGACGTGTCGTATGTGGGAGTTCCAGTCTTAATCCTTGATAGAAGGGTGAAGAAGTTAAAGAAGAAGGATATCGTGTTGGTTAAGGTTTAGTGGCATCACTGTGGCATGGAGGAAGCCACATGGGAGATTTAGGAAGAGATGCATAGGAAGTACCTGTTTCTTTTCGCATAGGATTTTGGGGGCAAAATCCTTGTTAGGGGTTTATGGTTGTAAGACCCCTGACCCAACTTAGAGTTTGATCTTGCTTTCTTTGCTTAATAAGATGCTTAAGCCTTAACCTGATCATGTGATGCACCTTAATAACACGTGACATGTCTATGCTTTCAGTTTGGTCCAGTTTGGTTAATGTTTGAGCTAGTTATGCTATATGTTTGCTTGTTTTGGACCAAGTTGCAATGTACCCATGTTGAGGGTATATCTTGGAATTTTTCACATTTAGGTTGTGCCATTTGTGCCTTAGCATCATGATAGAGATAATGATGCTTAGGGGTAGCTTGTTGGACCTTGGATGATGAGGTGGAATCATGTGTATTGTTCTAGAGTTTGCATGGTTTTTCATGGGTGGTGGTGTCGACCATGTTGAGTTTCTTGAGTGTAGTAACCTTGGTGTTGTGTCCTATTGGAGTGCTTTGACCAAATCATCTTGCTTTGGTGGTGTTTGTAGATACCTAGGTGTCTTGGACTTGGTTTTGGTTGCTAGGATTGGCCTGGTGCTTTGGTGTTTCAACCTTTGTCTTGGGTGGACATGAGTAGCGGTCGCTACCATGTCATGCCTTAGTTTTTCTTCGTCCGAAGGTAGGTAGTCGACCTAAGTGGTATCTATAATAACTAGTTTTTATCACCCTTTAATGTGTTCTTGTTGTGAGTTCTTGCATGGTTGTGGCTTTGAGGGATATGTGTCCTTTTGGTGCTCTTATATCTTGACACCTCATGATCTTTACCTCTCTCCTACCCTTGAGTATATAAATCCTCTCTTTCACATGCAAATATTCCCTTTGGCTCTCCTCTTCCTCTCTTCTTGCAAGTGTTTGGCCATGAGCTTGGTGTTGTAAGTGGAGGTATTGATCTTGTAGCTTTGGTGTCTAATCACCTTTACATGTGGTGAGCTAGGTCTTGATCATCTTCTTTGTTGTGGTTCTTGGTGATCTTCCTTCTTGGTGAGTGGTTATTTTGATCTTGTTTTATTGAACCATACCTTCTTCATTTCTTCTCTTGTCCATGAGACTATGGTTCACCATGGTGCCTATCTTGAGGAACTTCTCTCCATATATGTTGAGACTATGGTTTGACCATGATAGTACTTGAGTGAGATGAAGCTTCCCTCTTTCTTCTTTCTTTTCATCCTAGGGTTTCTACCCTTTCTCTTTTGAGCATCCTTTTACCTTGGTATGTTCTTCCCCTCTTGAGTTGACCTTGTTAGTTAAGCTGATCCTAGTTGGAGCTTCCTTCTCTCTCTTGGAGCTTGTGGCTTTGGAGCTTGATCTTCATCTTAAGACAAGTTATATAACCCTTCCCTCTACTATTAATATTTCACCTTTATCTTGCTTGCATGCTACTATTTTTGTATCTAAAATGTGATCATGAGTTGATGGATAATGCTATCTTGATTTAGGGTTTCATATTTTGAAGTGTTCTTGCATAGATTGCTCTTTCTCCTAAACCCTAATTTCTTGTACCTGAGATGATTATGATGGTGGAGTTGCTGTCTGTTGCATGCATCATGATTGTTGGTTTTAATGCCATGTTTTGGTTCAGTTTTTACATGATGTTGGAGGTTTTGATCCTGGTTGCATGAGTAGGATGCATGGTTTTCCCTCTCCCATCATGGTTTTCCATGTTTATCCTTGTGACGTTGTTTTAGGGTTTTAGGTGACCATCTTTCCAAAAGGCTTTCTTGCGGCGACTCCTCAATTTTTTTGGTGTTAATCACTTGTTTGGGGGTTGTTACATACCTTGGTGATCTCTATGTGTGCTGATCTTGTTTTGGTCGCAATGGTTTTTGACCTAGGGTCGCTAGGGTGGGTTGGTTGCTACCAAACCCTAACCCTAACCTATTTGGTCACTATAGGAACAAGTTGCTTTGTGGTTGCTACCCATGATGGTCTTCCCTGTGGTTAAAATGTTTGATCTTTGTGTTGGTCACCATGTTTTGGTCGCTACCTTGACCTTGTTTGATGGTCGATACCTTGAGTTTCTTACTCCTTGGTCGCTATGTTTATGATTGATAACACCCATTTTATGGCTATTTATGGCTCATATTCTGTTGTCAAACATGCCTTCTAAACTGTTTTCCTTTCCGTTTTATCATGTTATTGCATAAGAATAAACCACACTATGCTCCTAACTCTTTTCCCATCTTTGACAGACTTTTCCACGCTTTTCCACTCAAAATCAGCAAAAAGGCCCGTCCCGGCCCACTTACAACGAATCGGCCCCTCTACTAGTCGCACGACACACCCACTTACCCGTCGCGATCACTACCCGATGTGGCAGTATCCCGACATGGGGCGTGTCGCATGAGGAGGCATCTGACGAGCGGCACGCTACCTACCCAACAAAGAGCTTCTACCCGCCACGACCAATCAGCCTGATATGGGCATGTCGCGCACTTCAAGCCACTCACCGGAAGTAGTCGCCCGCCACAGCCGCCTGAAACCTTCGCAACCCGACACGCGATAGCCAAGCCATGCCGAGCGATACACAGGTGTCGACCATCCCCGAAGCCATGTGAACAAAGCCGATTGAGGACACATGGATCCACGAGAACTGCAACCTCTTCTAAACTGCGGCCTATAAATAACAGCTACATGACTCCGATGGGACGGGTCGGAACCTCACAAAAGCTAACCTTGGAAAGTATTTGGAGTTAGTGTGTCGACTTCCAAGGCATGCCAGGCGATACTAGGTGAGCACACTCTCAACCCGAGAGGGGCGGGAGTGGTTCACTTAGAACCCATCCCGGTAGCTACAACAGCCTGATATGACCAAGAAGGCCACCCGATGTGTCGGGTTCCTAGATGGAATCCTGCCTGAGACAGCTCGCCCCCTACACCCAATACAAGGAACTTGAGAACCTAAGTAATCTCTAACCCGACACGATATCGATCCCGATACGGACCACCCGTCACGGTGTGTCACCCGAGAGGGTGATACCCCGACACGACTGTATTGGGTAGGGAGCCTTGACTGATACGCCTGCCCATCACGGCATGTCACCCGACAGGGCTAGCCGCCCGACACAGGCATATCGGGTAGAGCTCCCACCTGGTATCGGGTTAGCGATACCTTAGGGGTCTGCTGCTGTATATCGACCTCCTATATTAAGGGGGTAGATACCTATCTTCCCTTTTTACAACAATTTACTTTCATTTATTACGCATTGTAACTAAACCCTTTACATATCTATGCTTATGGAATCAATGGAGTTTAATATCTATTGTTCTGTGTATTGTTCCTTTTTGTTGGATGATTTCTTTAAAGCATCTAAACTCTAGCATGTATGCTTGGATCATGTTTTGACTAGCTATCGAATCGTGTTTCCCATTTCAACTCCTTTGAGAGAGGGATGTTGTAACTCTAGAGTTTAGTCTGATCCGGGAGTATGAGAGTGCCCAGGATCGGGGCCGCCCCGGTTTTCTTTCCACTCCAACTCATGTCCATCACTCTTGAGAGAGGGTATTGTCATGTAGTCGGAGGTACCCTCTTTGAGAGAAGAGAGTACATGAAGTTTTCTACTACCGCTTGTTATGCCTAAGTCTTCTTCCTTCGTGCTTTACCTTAACAATAGTTTTATTTCCCCGGATTCTATTTTACAAAACCTTTATAAAAACCTCTTAACCCAAAACTTAAATCTTTCTTGTAACTCCTTTTGGATATAGGATTTTCTATTTGATTCTTTGTGATTCTTTTATGTGACATACAACCTTTCCTCGCACCCCTTTTTTTTGGAAGTGTTTAGACAAGTGAAACCCAAGTTCTGAAGCGTCATTCTTCCTATCCATATGTTCAACCCCTAATGTCACACCCCGATCTCACACTAACCTCAACCCACGAGATTAGGGCACGACAGAGGGATTTACACACAAACCAAAACACTCATAACTTTTAAATTATTTTAAAGACATTAAAATGATAACCTGGTTTATGCTGTAAACTAAAGCCAAACAAACTGTGGAAGCATTTCTATTAAACTGACTAGAGATATAAACAAAGTCTACAGCATATTACATTGTTCGAATTAAAGTAAAGCATAACAGGTAATTTACAACTTTATACACATTCCTCATACACATTCTCTCTCACCCACACCATGTTCCAAGGATCGAGGGGAAAGGATTAAGAGACCTCTATCTAGACTAACTACATATACCTTCTACAGACTAAGCGTTAGGATGAAAAGATCCTTCCGATTCATGTTGCTGATGTTGACCCGAAAATGTTTGAGTAGAGGGATGAGCCTACTCGCTCAGTGAATAACATTTCATTTAGCTATCACTAAACAACTCATCAGATAAAATTGAAATAAAGATAAGTGCAGTACTAAGCAGGGCAGTTCTAATAACATAGAAGATTTACAGATAACAATCACATTTCTATGCGATGACAGATATTTTAAACAAATAAACAATTATAGAGAATTGGCACAGAAATTCAAATCTCTTAACATATTAAATTTACTGTGATCCTATATGATTACATATTTATATTATTATTATGCCCTAATCATATGCAGTGTACATTGCATACAAAGATCTGTAGCGAACTACGATCCCACCGTACAAGACTTAGCGACACACCCGGGAAATGCTAAGTCTGACTACCAGTCCTGTTCTGCTACAGGACCCACAGGCTCTCCGGCCTACAGGCTCTCTGGCCTCACTGCACTAACTCTGAGTGCTCTAGACTCCTCCTCTAACCTGAGCACACAAGCGGAGAGTCTACACTGGGTTACCACCGTGACACACGCACGTATTATTGTTGAATAACCCCTATTTACTCCAGTGCCACCGTGACACCGCACGGATTATTGTTGAACACTGCCTATCAATCCTCGTGCCACCAGAATTACTCAACCGGTTGATGTTGGACACGAGTTTCACCCCTAAGATGCAGACCTCTCAAAGGGGTTCTACGGTGTTAGGACACCTAAATCTATCATCATTATTAAAGCAGTAAATATAAATTGTCATAACTCAATCTTAATTGCACATTGAGTATATTTAAGAACACTTCTATCTCTTTCAACTTTATACATAATTCCACATCATTCTAAACTTGTCATAATAGCAGACATTCATTTAGAGCTCAACATATTCACAGCAGTATCAGTACAGACAACATTCACTATTTTCTTCAGTTACACTAAGTAATTTAGGCTCTATAGAATTAAACACATTTCTTTAATCTCATTTATACTGTTTAGAAGTTACTCTAATTATACCGAAGCAATATATACAATGAAATCGAGTTCGATGGTGATAAATAAATGAAATACTACTCACCCACTTCGGTGTGTTCGTATACACCGAAAACGTCCACAAACACACCTAATTCTGCTTTTCTGCAACTTTGCACCCCGTGCAACTGATTTGCACCCCGTGCAATCTGGGCAGAAACACTTCTGTTCTATTTTTCTGCAACTTTGCACCCCGTGCAACTGATCTGCACGCCGTGCAAACTGGCCGATTTTCTATCCTATTTTCTGTAACTTTGCACGCCGTGCAACCTGTGCAGAAACGAAAATTGCAGAAGTAAAAGAGGAGCTCGGGGTCGATTTGGTGGACGATTCTTGCTTGAATCACTCCTATAGCTTCGGAATGACCTAGCAAGCAGTTGGTAAGAAGAAAGAACGGAGGGGAAGCGTCGTTCGTTCCCTAGACCATCTCCATGGTCGGCCTCTTCGCGGCTACAGGAGGAAGAGGAAGGTGAAGAAGAAGAAGAAGGGGCTGCTAGGTTCGAGCGGATAGGCGTCGGCGTCGATGGCGAGGAGATGGCTGCTGGGAGCTGCGATCTCCCTTCTCTCCCGCTCTCAGATCCTCTCCCTCACACACTGCCAACGAACGGTAGAAGGAATGGAAACGAAATGAAATACTTCATTTCCAGAGTCGGCTAACAGAGTTAAAAGGGAAAACTGAAGGAAAGGATAAGGAAGGGCGCCCAGGGGGGCGGATGCAAATTACCCAAGAACTTTCAGAAATTACACATAGGTCCCTGCTCGCTAAAAAGCTCATATCTCTTTACTCGTAAGTCGGTTTCACGTGATTTCTCTGGCAACGCCTCAAGCGCAAGATCTTACACGTTTTAAGGGCTAGGATTCACACTACGCACATCTCATATCTGTTTTAAACGTTATTAAAAAAAGCAACTTATAACTTAGCAAAGCAGCTAATCACACGCTTAACAGCATACTTACAGGGTAAGCTCAACACGGGTCGTAACAATTCTCCTTTCCCTTATAAGAATTTCATCCCGAAATTCCTAGAAGAGAAAAGGAAACTTGCTACACATCTCAGACTCAAGCTCCCACGTAGCTTCTTCAAAGTTATGATTCCTCCACAGAACCTTCACTAAAGGTATTTCACGGTTCTTAAGCTTCTTGATTCGGTGATCAACTATTTGCACTGGTCCTTCCACATAGGACACATCTGTCTTAAGATGCGCCGGTACTGGATCTAAAATCTTTTCTGTACCGGGATGACACTTCTTCAGCATAGACACATGAAACACATCATGAAGATTTGCCAACTCAGACGGCAAATCCAACCTGTAGGCTACAGGTCCAATCCTCTCAACAATAGGATATGGGCCCATATACCTAGGAGTCAACTTACCTCTCTTTCCAAACCTTAGCACTCCCTTCCACGGTGAAACCTTCAGATAAACCTCGTCACCAACCTCAAACTCAAGAGGTCGACGTCGTCTCTCTGCATAAATTTTCTGCCTGTCTTGAGCAACTTTCAACTGCTCCCTGATCACAGATATCTTCTCTGTAGTTATATCGACTATCTCAGGTCTAAGAATTTCTTTCTCGCCAACCTCGTACCAACAAACTGGTGATCTACACTTCCTGCCATATAGAGCTTCATATGGGGCCATTCCAAGACTAGAATGGTAGCTGTTGTTATATGCAAACTCCATCAGGCTTAAGTGTTCTTCCCAGTTACCTCTGAACTGCAGAACGCATGCTCTCAGCATGTCTTCAAGAGTCTGAATGGTCCTCTCAGATTGACCATCTGTCTGCGGATGAAACGTTGTACTGAACCTCAGCCTTGTGCCCAACGCACGATGTAACTGATTCCATAACCTAGATGTAAACTTTGGATCTCTATCAGAAATAATGGAAACTGGAATCCCATGTAATCTGATTACCTCGTCCACATAAATCTTGGCCAGCTTTGGAACATCAAAGGTTGACTTGACAGGAAGAAAGTGAGCAGACTTAGTTAGTCTATCCACAATCACCCATATCGAGTCCGAACCTCTAGGCGTCCTAGGTAACCCTACCACGAAATCCATCGTGATGTATTCCCATTTCCATTCAGGTATAGGAAGCGACTGCAAGGTACCAGTAGGTTTCTGATGCTCAGCTTTAACCTACCGACACACTCCACATCTAGCCACGTACTCAGCCACATTTCTCTTCATACCAGACCACCAGTACAACTCTTTGAGACTCCTGTACATTTTTGTGTTACCTGGATGCATAACATACATAGAAGCATGCGCTTCTTCAAGAATCTACTCTTTCAGCTCACTGTTCCCAGGTACACACAACCTGTCATGAAGATACAACACACCATCATCAGAAAACCTGAATTCTAACCTTTTACCTTCTGACATATCATGCATAACCTGCCACAACTCGTCATCATTCTGTTGCAACTCCTTAATCTGATCATAGAAAGTAGGTTTGACCTGCATCTGAGCAATCAACCCACTCTGTCCAGACACATCCAAGTCTAAGTTCAACTTTCGCATATCTACAAGCAAGTCTCTCTTGAAACATGTCATAGAAAATGCATCTGCTGTTGAACTCGACTTTCTACTCAAGGCATCTGCCACAACATTCGCTTTACCATGATGATAATCGATTGTCACATCATAATCCTTGATCAGCTCAAGCCATCTGTGCTGTCTCAGATTCAAATCCTTCTGAGTGAAGATATACTTCAGGCTCTTATGGTCCGTAAACACCTGACATGTCTCACCATACAGGTAGTGACGCCATGTCTTAAGAGCATGAACTATAACAGCTAACTCCAGATCATGAGTAGGGTAGTTCTCTTCGTTCTTCTTAAGCTGTCTAGATGCGTAAGCCACAACTTTGCCTTCCTGCATCAGCACACAGCCCAAACCTCTGCTGGAAGCATCACAGAACACTGTATAACCTTTATCTGCCTCTGGCAAAACCAACACTGGTGCAGTGGTCAACTTCCTCTTCAAGATCTGAAAACTCTTCTCACAGTTATCAGACCAAACAAACGGTGCATCCTTCCTCGTCAAGCGTGTCAAAGGTGATGCTAGCACACTGAAGTTCTGTATAAACCTTTTGTAATAACCTGCTAATCCCAAGAAACTTCTAATCTCAGTAGGAGTCTTAGGCCGTTCCCACTGAAGCACTGAATCAACTTTCTTAGGATCAACGCTAACTCCATCTCTCGAGATAACATGTCTAAGAAATGCTACCTCGGCCAACCAGAACTCGCACTTGCTAAACTTAGCATACAGCTGATGTTGCCTCAACAATTGCATCACTACTCTCAGGTGTTGCTCATGCTGTACATCATCTCTGGAATAGATCAGGATATCATCTATAAAGACTACAATAAACTGATCTAGGAACGGTTTGAAAATCCGATTCATCATATCCATAAAGGCTGCTGGGGCATTGGTTAGCCCAAACGACATGACCAAAAACTCATAATGCCCATACCTGGTTCTGAAAGATGTTTTGGGAATATCAGAAGCCTTCACTCTGAGCTGATGATACCCAGATCTCAAGTCTATTTTAGAGAAGATCGTCGCTCCACGTAATTGATCAAACAGATCATCTATTCTCGGCAAAGGATACTTGTTCTTAATAGTGATCTTGTTCAATTGCCTGTAATCTATATAGAGACGCATAGTACCATCCTTTTTCTTAACAAACAGGACTAGAGCACCCCACGGTGAAGAACTGGGTCTGATGAAATCCTTATCCAGCAATTCTTGCAGCTGCACCTTGAGTTCCTTCAACTCTGCAGGTGCCATTCTATAAGCTGGCAGTGCTACTGGATGACTACCTGGATATACCTGAATCTCAAAATCAATGTCTCTGACAGGAGGTAAGCCTGGCAACTCTTCTGGAAAAACATCAGAAAACTCACGAACCACAGGCACATCATAAACACTGGCGGTGCTCTTCTCTGCTCTAGTGTCAACCACATGAGCAAGGAACACTTCACATCCCTTCTGCAGCAATTTATCGGCTACAACAGCCGAAACAATGCACGTAGGCAGAACTTTCCTGTTTCCAGTAAAAACACAAGAAAATTTACCTTTTTGAAAGGTAGCTTCCTTCTTCCAACAATCGAGTTGCACTCGATATGTCTCAAGACAATCCATACCCAAGATGACTTGAAAAGTATTGACATCCAGGGGTATGAGATTAGCAGCAAAGGTGTAACCTCCAAAAGATAACAAACATCCGGGACATAACTCAGTCAGAACTGTTGGTCCACCTAGTGGAATTCTCAATACTAACTCATCTACCAATTCTTGAGTTAAAAAATTAAGTTCACCAACTAAAGAACATCGTATGAAAGAGTGAGTAGCACCCGGATCTATCAAAACTGAAACTGGTATACTATTAAACAAAAGCATCTCTCCTGTAATGACTTGTGAAGAGATTATACCTTCCTGAGGTGTCAAAGAGAAGAAACGTGTTGAAGCTCTCCCTCTGCCACGCTGTCCTCTCTGACCACTTCTGCCACTGGGGACACCACCACCTATAGAACCGGAAGCCACAGAAGAACTCGAAACATCATGGTACTGAGGCTGGAAAGCTTGTGATGCTATTTGTCGAAGCTGAGGACATTCCCTTATGATGTGTCCTACTTGTCCGCAGACAAAACAACTTGGACCCCAACACTGACCAGTATGTGGTCTTCCACAGTTGTCACATGGCAGCATCTCTTGTTTCTGGGGACCTGTCACTAACATTGGTGACTCAGAAGACCGTCCACTAGATGTGCTGCCCCATCTCCCTGGGTTGTATCTCCCTCTGCTTCTAGAAGAAGTAACATCCTCCGATCTCTGTCTACTGAAACAGCTAAAACCACGCCCGAGTTTAGAAAAGAAACCTCTACCTCCACCTCTATATCCACTACTGGACTGTCCTCTACTGAAATTTGCAGATCTCTTCTTAGACTCAGGCACCTTGTCAGCATTCACAGATTCTTCAACCTGTCTAGCAGCCTCAACAAACTCACCAAAGTTCTCTCTGTTCCTCCTACTAGTAGCAGAAACTGTATTTCGAATCTCTGGCCTCAGTCCTTCTTGAAACCTCCTGTATCTCTCTATGTTGTCGGGAACAAGCTGCGGACAGAAGTTCGCTAACCGGGTGAAAAGCGCTTCATACTCAGTAACTGACATGTTCCCCTGCTTAATGTTTTGTAACTGTCTGGTTTTCTCATTAATGAAAGTAGGTGGATAAAATTTAAGATGAAACTCTTCAGAGAAATCCTACCAAGAAAGCTCTGTACCTCTCTTCTTAACCTCCACACCGTGCCACTACAACTCTGCATCGCTTGTCAGAAGATAAACTGCATGATTAATCTTCTTCTCTTCTGGAAGCTCCATCAGGCGAAAGACCTTCTCTATATGTCTCAACCACTCATCAGCCTCAGCGGGATCTGTAGTGCCACTAAACTCTGTGCCACCAAGCTTCTTCACAAGCTCATAAGATCGCATCAGATCCTTACTGCTGGTAGAAGTAGAAGCTCGCCTATCCGCCTTGTACCTCTCTCTGGTCTCCAAAAACATCATGTACATCCGGGATGCTTCATCCACGTGGTCACCACCACCTGGACCCAAGTACAGTGGATCAGGACCCACATGGCTCTCAGCCTGATCATCACGATCAAAGCCTCTTTCTGCCATCTGCAATGATATAACAATATATTTCCTGTTAGAAAACTACAGATAGAAGAAAGACACCTAAACCTTAATCCTATTGGTCTCTTATCATCCCATGACTTGGACTCTGAGTAACTATGTACTCAACCTAAGCTCTGATACCAAGATGTCACACCCCGATCTCACACTAACCTCAACCCACGAGATTAGGGTGCGACGGAGGGATTTACACACAAACCAAACCACTCATAACTTTTAAAACATTTTAAAGACATTAAAATGATAACCTGGTTTATGATGTAAACTAAAGCCAAACAAACTGTGGAAGCATTTCTATTAAACTGACTAGAGATATAAACAAAGTCTACAACATATTACATTGTTCGACTTAAAATAAAGCATAACAGGTAATTTACAACTTTATACACATTCCTCATACACATTCTCTCTCACCCACACCATGTTCTAAGGATTGAGGGGAAAGGATTAAGAGACCTCTATCTAGACTAACTACATATACCTTCTACAGACTAAGCATTAGGATGAAAAGATCCTTCCAATTCCTGTTGCTGATGTTGACCTGAAAATGTTTGAGTAGAGGGATGAGCCTACTCGCTCAGTGAATAGTATTTCATTTAGCTATCACTAAACAACTCATCAGATAAAATTGAAATAAAGATAAGTGCAGTACTAAGCAGGGCAGTTCTAATAACATAGCAGATTTATAGATAACAATCACATTTCTATGCGATGACAGATATTTTAAACAAATAAACAATTATAGAGAATTGGCATAGAAATTCAAATCTCTTAACATATTAAATTTACTGTGATCCTATATGATTACATATTTATATTATTATTATGCCCTAATCATATGCAGTGTACTCTGCATACAAAGATCTATAGCGAACTACGATCCCACCGTACAAGACTTAGCGACACACCCGGGAAATGCTAAGTCTGACTGCCAGTCCTGTTCTGCTACAGGACCCACAGGCTCTCCGGCCTCACTGCACTAACTCCGAGTGCTCTAGACTCCTCCTCTAACCTGAGCACACAGGCGGAGAGTCTACACTGGGTTACCACTGTGACACACGCACAGATTATTGTTGAATAACCCCTATTTACTCCAGTGCCACCGTGACACCGCACGGATTATTGTTGAACACTGCCTATCAATCCTCGTGCCACCAGAATTACTCAACCGGTTGATGTTGGACACGAGTTTCACCCCTAAGATGCAGACCTCTCAAAGGGGTTCTACGGTGTTAGGGCACCTAAATCTATCATCATTATTAAAGCAGTGAATATAAATTGTCATAACTCAATCTTAATTGCACACTGAGTATATTTAAGAACACTTCTATCTCTTTCAACTTTATACATAATTCCACATCATTCTAAACTTGTCATAATAGCAGACATTCATTTAGAGCTCAACATATTCACAGCAGTATCAGTACAGACAACATTCACTATTTTCTTCAATTACACTAAGTAATTTAGGCTCTATAGAATTAAACACATTTCTTTAATCTCATTTATACTGTTTAGAAGTTACTCTAATTATACCGAAGCAATATATACAATGAAATCGAGTTCGATGGTGATAAATAAATGAAATACTACTCACCCACTTCGATGTGTTGGTATACACCGAAAACGTCCACAAACACACCTAATTCTGCTTTTCTACAACTTTGCACCCCGTGCAACTAATTTGCACCCCGTGTAATCTGGGCAGAAACACTTCTGTTCTATTTTTCTGCAACTTTGCACCCCGTGCAACTGATCTGCACGCCGTGCAAACTGGTCGACTTTCTGTCATGTTTTCTGTAACTTTGCACGCCGTGCAACCTGTGCAGAAACGGAAATTGCAGAAGTAAAAGAGGAGCTCGGGGTCGATTCGGTGGACGATTCTTGCTTGAATCACTCCTATAGCTTCGGAATGACCTAGCAAGCAGTTGGCAAGAAGAAAGAACGGAGGGGAAGCGTCGTTCGCTCCCTAGACCATCTCCATGGTCGGCCTCTTCGCGGCTGCAGGAGGAAGAGGAAGGTGAAGAAGAAGAAGAAGGGGCTGCTAGGTTCGGGTGGCTAGGCGTCGGTGTCGATGGTGAGGAGCTGGCTGCTGGGAGCTGCGATCTCCCTTCTCTCCCGCTCTCAGATCCTCTCCTTCACACACTGCCAACGAACGGTAGAAGGAATGGAAACGAAATGAAATACTTCATTTCTAGAGTCGGCTAACAGAGTTAAAAAGGGAAAACTGAAGGAAAGGATAAGGAAGGGCACCCAGGGGGTCGGATGCAAATTACCCAAGAACTTTCAGAAATTACACATAGGTCCCTGCTCGCTAAAAAGCTCATATCTCTTTACTCGTAAGTCGGTTTCGCGTGATTTCTCTGGCAACGCCTCAAGCGCAAGATCTTACACATTTTAAGGGCTAGGATTCACACTACGCACATCTCATATCTATTTTAAACGTTATTAACAAAAGTAACTTATAACTTAGCAAAGCAGCTAATCACATGCTTAACAGCATACTTACAGGGTAAGCTCAACACGGGTCGTAACACCTAACTACTTCGACCCTGTGCTAGTTGCAGGTGTCTTAAACATTCAGGTACTATAAATTATAAAAGTCCGATAACCTAGGCATGTTTCCATCTTTTGGACCTACATTTAAGGCTCGTCAACTTTTTGGCGCCGTTGTCGGGGATAGGCAATGAAAACCATTCTACAAACTTGAGTTTTGTTTGCACTTTGCCAAAGACTTGTACATTTGTATATACCACTGCAACTATTTACTATACATATCATACACTACACTTACCTTACACAACATGTTGATACTTCTTTCATCCTTCTTTCTTTTTAGATGCTTTCCCCTCTCTTCCAGGCCACTCTTGCCTTAGCAAGACATGGCCAATAAACCTCATGTGGCTCCCTCTCTCTGATCGTTCCACCAAGTTTGGGAAAATGAAGAGAGAAACCCGGTTGTGACATGGCCTCTGAACGTCGTGAACTTCGAGCTGAAGCCTTCTTTTCTCTAGCTCCTGCAACACAATAGGTTCGGCAGGAACTCCTCTGAGGAGAACCCGTACAACCATGTAACGACGTTCAAACGGACGTGCAACACCTTTAAGATCAACAGAGTCTCGTTGACTCACATCTACATCCAGTGCTTCCCATTCTCTTTGAGGGATAAAGCACTAGAATGGTACACCAGCCTATAGGACGGGAGTATTCCCAACAGGGACCATCTTCTCGATGCTTTTATCTCTAAGTTCTTCCCCATCGAGAGAACTATCAAATGCCAAAACAAGATCACGAGGTATTCTCATAAGCCTTCAGAAAATCTTCACGAGACTTGGGAGAGATTTTTGAGTTATCAGCGTGAGTGCCCGCACCATGGTTTCTTTGAACCAAAGCTAATCACCACATTCTACAATGGGGTGTGTCCTGCTGAAAGGAAGTCTTTGAACGCTGCAGCTGGCAACGACTTCCTGGGAATGAGTGCCCTGAGGGCCCGAGAGATCATTGAAAACATGGCCACAAACCAACAAGATGGCAAATATGACCGCGAGTCAATGAGTCATACCACTCCTGGAGAGTCCAAAGCAATGGAAGCTCTCGCGGCGAAGCTTGACAAGATTGTGATTGATGTTCAAACCCTTAAAGAGCAAGGCTACAAGGGAAAAGTTCGGCAAGAGGCCGTAAGAAGTTGTGTAACCTGTGGAGAACCAGACCACACGTTGAATTTATGTCCTCACACTGCACCCGAAGAGGATCTTGACGAGAACAGTACTGAGAATGGGAGTTTTGTTCAGTATCGAAGGCTTGATCACCCCAGTTTTTCTTATGGAAATACTAGTGTTGCAGAAAACTCTCACCAGCTGGTGGGTGGGAATCCTTCGGGAGGACTATCAAATTAGCAATGGCAGGCGAGGTTTCAACAACAAAGAACTTATCAACAGAACCAACAACAAAGGTCGTCTATGATGACAGAGCTTATGTCCTTTGCCAAGAAGCAGAACGACCTCAATGAGAAAATGCGCAAGAGTTCTGTGGGCAACACCGCTCTTTTGAAGTTAATGAAACAACAGATGGGGGTTTCTTTGCCCAGATAGGGGAGCTCCAGCAACACAATAAACAAATCGATCAGCAGCTGGCGAGTCTCGGCCAAACCATCAACCATCAGGTAGGGTGTTTTCCATCAAGTACCGAATCCAATCCATGAGGCCACGAGACTGTGAAGATGGCCATTTTGAGGTCGGGGATAGTTGTACCACCAGCCGTTGAGAGGACAACAATGTTAGTAACAACACCCGTCAAGGAAGTTGTTATAGAGGTCATTGAGAAAGAAGTTATGCAGAAGTTAAGGAAGGAAGCTAAAGACGTCTCGTCTGAAGAGCGCCCAGATAGGTATGCACCCCGCATACCCTTCCCTCATAAGCTGGTGAAATCCCAGCTAAAGAAGAGGTATGAAAAGTTTATGGCAGCGATTAAGAAGTTCCATGTGGACGTCCCGTTCTTGGACGCCATCGAAGAAATGCCCACCTATGCTAAGTTCCTAAAAGATCTGATAACTAGGAAGAAAAGAGGAGAAGATATAGAGTCTGTGAATCTTGCCAAGATGTCCAGTTCTTTTGTTATGGCTAGTACGCCATCGAAGAAGAAGGACCCAGGGGCCATTGTGATCCCTTTCCAAGTTGGGGATAACGTCACCCAGAAAGGTCTAGCTGACCTAGGGGACAACATCAGTTTGATGCCTTTGTCCCTCGCCAAAAGAGTTGGGCTCACTGATATGGTGAGAACCAACACGAGGATACAACTGGTGGATCATACCTTTACAAGGCAAGTTGGGGTTGTTGAAGACGTACCCATCTGCGTAGGGCGATTCTTTATCCCTTGCGATATCGTCTTGATCGATACAGTTGAAGATCCTAGCTGCCCCATCATTTTCGGGTGACCTTTCCTTGCAACCGGCCGAGTTCTGATCGATGTCGATGCAGGAATGATTACAATCCGTGTTGGAAGAGATCACATCGATTTCAACATCAGTGACTGTATGAAGGCCCCCTCATTCTTTGAATCCTCCTACTTTGTCGAGAGCTATCAACAGTTGTGTGATGAGGTACATGAAGAGAAAGCCATGGTGGGCCCGCTCATGCGTGCCTTAACTGGCGAGTCATGAGAGATCGATGATCCTGAGGTCAGGGAATTGCTAGCCTATTTAGATGTTGAAGACACAACCGAGGATGAGGATCCTGTCGAGACAATCATGTATGCCGCTCTTCGAGAAGACCCAGCTGGAGAACAGATGAAGGAAGTCCCTCCAGAGTTGAAGGTCTTACCGAAAGGTCTTGAGTACCGTTTTCTAGATCAAGAAGGGATGTACCCGGTAATTATCAATTCAAGTTTAACTGATTGCCAAAAGGATCAGCTGCTGGAAGAATTAAGGCTGAGGAGGAAAGCCTTAGGTTACTCAATCAGAGATTTGAAGGGGATAAGCCCCTCTATGTTCATGTACAAAATTCATCTGGAGGAGGTCTCAAGGCTGTACGCCCAGCCTCAGAGAAAGTTGAACGAGAAGCTTCAAGAAGTTGTGAGCAAGGAAGTAGTTAAGCTCTGGGATGCCAAAATTATCTATGCTATTAGCGACAGTAAGTGGGTAAGCCTAATCCAAGTTTTCCCGAAGAAGGGAGGAATGACGTTAGTCAGAGGAGATGATGGAGTAGATGTGACTACTAATATGGTCACATGATGGCAGATGTGTATAGATTATAGGAAGCTTAACACCGCCACCCGTAAGAACCATTTCCCTCTCCCGTTCATTGATTAGATGTTGGAACGTCTAGCTCATCATTCTTATTTTTGTTGGCTGGATGGGTATTCAGGCTTCTATCAGATCCCCATCCACCCTGATGACTAGGAGAAAATGACTTTCACCTGTATCTACGGAACCTTTGCTTTTAGAAGAATGCCCTTCGGGCTGTGTAACACACCTGCCACCTTCCAAAGATGCATGAATGCTATCTTCTCTGACCTACTAGAGGACAAGATGGAAGTTTTCATGGATGACTTCAGTGTATACGGCAGCTCATTCAATGATTGCTTGAGCAATTTGTATCTAGTGATGAGATGTTGTGAGGAGTAGAGTCTCACCCTGAACTGGGAGAAATGTCATTTTATGGTTCAAGAAGGTATAGTTCTGGGGCATAAGGTGTCTAACAAAGGAATCAAGGTTGACCCCTCCAAGATTGAGGCTATTGCTAAGCTCCCTCTGCCAACTTCAGTTATCGGTATACAAAGTTTTCTAGGTCATGCCAGTTACTACCGGCGGTTCATAAAAGACTTCTCTAAGATAGTGAATCCCCTTTCTAACCTTCTGGTGAAAGATGTGAAGTTTGACTTCACGAATGAGTGCATGAAGGCTTTCTCGACCCTAAAAGACACATTAGTATCTACACCCATTCTCCAATCCCCTGATTGGAATCTTCCTTTTGAACAGATGTGCGACGCCAGCAACTTCGCATTTGGGGCGGTCTTAGGGCAATAGAAGGACAAGAAACATCACGTCATCTTCTATGCGAGTAAGACCCTAGATGAGGCACAACAGAATTACACGACGACTGAAAAGGAGATGCTAGCCATCGTATACACTTTCGATAACTTCAGATCCTACCTTGTGGGTTCCAAGGTAATAGTCCACACCGACCACGGGGTGATAAAATATCTGATGCATAAGAAGGATGCAACGCCCAGGCTGTTACGATGGGCGATGTTGTTACAAGAATTTGACCATGAAATAAAGGATAAGAAAGGATCATAGATAGTGGTCACTGACCATCTCTCTAGAATTAGGGTGGAAGATGATCACCCGCTACCTGTCAATGATAATTACCCCGATGAATCCATCTACATAGCCCGGTCAACCGACCCTGAGGGGCCATGGTATGCATATTTCTGCAACTATCTAGCCTACAAGTAGCTTCCCCTAGATTTGACTTACAATCAGAAGAAGAATTTCTTTGCTGATTTGAAGAACTATTATTGGGATGACCCTTTATTGTTCAGGCGTTGCGCTGATGGATTGTACAAAAGATGTATCCCAGAAGAAGAAGCCCCCAAAATCCTCTTTGAGTGTCACTCCTCCCCTTATGGAAGACACTTGGGTGGCGAAAGGACTGATGTTAAGGTCCTCCAGTTGGGCTTTTACTGGCCGACCTTGTTTAAAGATGCTCATACTTTTGTAAGATCTTGCAACGAGTGCCCGCGAACAGGGAATATCTCCTGCCGCAATGAGATGCCACTCTCTGATTGGATTGAAGTTGATATTTTTGATGTGTGGGGCATTGACTACATGGGCCCTTTTCCCTCCTCTTTTGGCTTCAAATATATTCTTGTCACTGTCGACTATGTCTCCAAGTGGGTGGAAAAAGTCCCTACCACGACTTGTGATGCCAAGGCAGTAATCAAGATTTTTACCAAGATCATCTTTCTGAGGTTTGGAGTTCCGAGGACCGTCATTAGTGATGGCGGCTCTCACTTTGTAGAAAAATAGTTTGAATCATTTCTACACAAGTATGACATCCGTCATAAGGTTGCAATGCCATATCATCCCCAGAAATCAGGGCAGGTTGAAGTCTCCAATCGACAGATAAAGTAGATTTTAGAAAAGATAGTCGGCAAGTCTCGCAAGGACTGGTCAGCTAAGCTGGATGAAGCTTTGTGGGCATATCGAACCGCTTTTAAGACGTCGTTGGGTACCACACCTTACCGCCTGATTTACGGAAAAGCATGCCATCTTCCCTTTGAACTGGAGCATAAGGCATTCTGAGCGATCAAACGCCTCAATATGGACCAGACGCTGGCCGGAAAGAAAAGGTTTCTTCAGCTCTAGGAACTTGAAGAGTTGAGACTATATGCTTATGAAAATTCCAGGATTTATAAGCAAAGGACCAAGATCTTGCACGATGCCCATCTGAAGAAAAAGGACGTCAGCGAAGGTGATAAAATTTTATTATTTAAATCCTCTATCTGTCTTTTTCCAGGAAAATTGCAGAGTAGATGGTCTGGACCCTTCATTGTGGCAAAGATATACCCATCTAGGATGATGGAGTTATATGATAAAGACGAACCATCAAAAATCTTCCCAGTGAACGGGCATAGAGTGAAGAGGTTCTATGAAGACGAAGCATTCGTGAGAAGAACAGAGATAAACCTACATGATGCTAAAATGATGACCAATGGAGCAGAGTAGCAGGGTTTGAAGCTGTCGAGCTAATGACGCAAACTACAACGCTCCTCAGGAGGTAGACTGAGTCTTTAGTTTTCCTAGTATAGGACGTTATTTCCTTTCCTGTAAGAAAAAAAACATCATGAACATTATCATTGTAATAAGGCCTGAGTCAGTGCATGCGCCACGTGCACAGACTCACTTATTTTATGGGCCAAAAACTTAGTTTTATAGCCTTGACGAGTAATACTATCTGAGGCTGGAAGTTTTCCCTTTTGACCAATGATGTTTTACCCATCAATGCTTTTCCTTTCTTTAGATTTAGTTTTTCTATCATTGCCTTGCTTTGTTTCCCCACTTTTAATTCTGTATCGGGCATGCATAGTTGAGCTGCCCGATACCCCACTTTTTGATTGTGTCAGCCATCCGCTTTAAGCGCGCCCAACAAGACTTCACGTGTTGCACCCGTGTCAGGCAATGTATCGCCCATGCTTGTATCGGGCAACGCACCACGCGCCGCGCGACATGCACCATCCCTTATCGGACATCGATATCGGGCAGCGAACGTTAACGTTGGAACCGTGTCGCGCGATACACCAAGCTCGCGCGATGTGCCTTACCGCCCAGATCGAGTCGTGCTTAGGAAGCCAAATCGGCCCTTGATGTGATTGATTAGACTAATTTTACTGCGTCTCGGGAATGATTTTCCTCCTAGTGCGACATGTACCCTTGCTTTTACCCGATTTACCCCCGCTCGCGTCGGCTATATATAGTAACTTCAGTTAACCGTGTCGGGCACTTGCACATACTTTTTACCTACTCCCATATCGCACATCTATCCTTCACTTTAGCTCTCGTACCGGCCAACCTTCAACAAGATCTCATGTCGTGCACAACTTTCCACCCAATACAGGTATAACCCGATACATCATATCGTATCGCGCATCTTTTGTTTTAGCGATTCCTTTATCGGGCACGAAGCTTTAGTTTTGAATCAACCAAAGAGTGTCGCATAAAGCCTCGTGTCGGGCGATACACTTTGCATGTTACCCATGTCAGGCAACGCCTATTTGCTCTGTGCCAGGTTTCATCTGTCGGGGACTTTTGATCTTATTGCACGATTCACATATCGCATGACACATACCGCGCAAGTTGTTTCGGGCAAGGCCCTTATCGCCAGTTTTGATTGACAAGGAAAATTTAACTCATGTTGCCCGACACACCATTGTATCGGGAGGCACTTGTATCGGGCAACACTTTCTTATCACGCACTGGAGCTCTGCGTTATGACGTCTTATAACCATATCGGCCTCCGAACTTTTTCTGAACGACACAAGTATCGCACGATGCCTTGTCGGGTACACGTATCGGGCAGGTCTATTTACCGACCCGATATCGTCTTGCACCCTTGGTCGGTGCCCATATTGGGCAATTATGTCACGCAAGTCCCATTTTATTAACGATACACGATATCGACCAGCTATATCGGGCAATAAGATGTGTTTACCCCTGGCCGATATTGACTTGCTTGTGCCGGGATTTGTTTAGTTTTAACCAATATCAGTTTTTCATGCATCACCTACCTTGTATCGGGCGACACGACCCTGCCGCCCGATATCGGGTAAAGTCACCCATTTAGTAAATTTATTACTTACTATGCTTTTATTTGATAATTACATAAATGGCCCACACCAAGCAAACAGTCATCCAAGTAGACGAGCAAGACCGGAGGATCAACCCCGAGGCCACACTGAAGCTACTACAACTGGGCAGAAGCGCCCGAACCCCGACACAGCGGGGCCATCCGAGGCCGAGAAGCGGCGGCAACCCCATCAACGACAGAACCCCTGGCTCACTCTCTAGGCCGGTTTGTGCCCCGGGATGCGGAGCACCAGCAACGCTAAATAGATCTGGCAGCCAAGATCTACCAGCCGACCCGGTTCTGCCACCAGCCTTCCTTCCACCAACTCGACATCTTCAACAGACTGGACAACGTCTTAGGAGCTGCTGGGCTGAAGACAATATGCTTCAGCCTCTCCGGATCATACACTAAGCTCACCAAGGCGTTCATGTCCTCCCTCCGGCAGGTGCAGAATAGGCCAGAGGAAGTGGAGAGATTTGGCGGAGAAGACCGGCTGCAGGGCCAGCTATATAACATTGAGCATGACATCTCGGAAAAGCTGCTCAATGAGATCTCGTCCTCCTCAGAAGCTGAGAAGGAGATGTTGAACAACAGCGCCAGGATCGGCGAGGCGACAGCTTCAACCCGGTCAACGTTTGGAAGAAACTGACCGACGAATCGTCCTACAAGCCAGGGAGCAAGGTGGCGACCATCCATTCCTGCTTCTGGAGGATCATCCACAAAATAGTGGCATGCCTCCTGTTCAGCAAATATGAAATGAGCAACCTCTACACTGAAGAACTCCATCTCATTTGGTACATGATGGAGGGCAAGGTGGTCAACTTGGGGCGCTTTCTACTGAACTGGCTCTACCCAATAAAGGATGCTACCAAGGAGTACTGCATGGGTGGCATCGTCAACCTGATAGCGATAGGGTTGGGATACCCAAAAGAGCCGCACAGCCTGTCGAGGACTCAGGGAGACGACATGATTGATTTGAAGTTCTTGCAATGAGCCAACATAATCAAGAAGGATGGCAGCCTCTACTTCTACAGATTTGCAAAGAATTCCACCCTTTTGGCCCTCCCGCTCTGCATCAACTACGATGCAGAGAAGCTGGTCTTCACCACAACAGAAATTGAAGCTGTGGAGGTTGAAGCCGCTTATGCTGCCACCACAAGAATACAAGAAAGGGTGGCCACAAGAGGAGGGCCAATCCCTCTCGACGCTCGGTGGGACAAGTCTCCAGCAACTCTTGTCGATCCGTCCACTGCCCCCATGCAAACGGCGGCTACCATTCCTGAAGCCGCCATTGCTACTCCTGAACCAGCCACGAAAGCCAAAAAGACAATCGCCGCGGTTGCTGAAGTAATAGCGATCGTGGTGGTCGCCAAAATAACTGGGGCTGAAACAACGACAAAAGCCCCAAGGGAAGCTGCCGCAGAAGAGATGGACGCAGCTCCCGAAGCTTCTGCTGCGCCTTCAATGGCAGAAGAAGTGGTACAATCAGACGCCAACAACGGTGCATTCACAGAGCTCCTCGAGGCAGAGCTCAGAGCTGTGCAGCCCACGCCGCCGCCAACATCGCCAGTAGTAGCTGCGGAGGAGGTCGCCGAAAATCAAATGGTGGAGCAACAACCACCCTCCACGCGTCCCTCTCCACCACTACAAGTAGGCGAGGCAGAGGCAGCCACGAAGGTGCCAACGCCTCGCCCTGAAGTGATGCCCTCACATACAATCCAGATGGACTCGAACCCGAGTGAAGATGCGCACTCATTGGGCCGAACCTCTCACGTAAGGGACATCAGGAGGCCGAGGGGCAGATCAGCTGCAGCCCCTCCGTCACTGGGGCAGATTCCAGGTCAAGAGTTTGACCACTTGCGGGAGGTAACAGACAACCACTCTGTCACTTTTGCTTCCCTTACCCGCACGTTTACTGTTTTCCAGGAAAGTCTCAACGACCAGGAGCGGCAGCTGCTGACTCGAGTTGACCTCCCCAACCAACTAGAGATACTTAACGAAACAATGCAGTTGGCGCTCCAACGCCTCGACGCAATCAAAGAGAGGTTGGACCAGAGAGACGACCACTCCCATTCGAGACAACCGAGGAGGTCTCCATCACCTCCTGGCTCTGACTCTCAGCCATCCTCACCGACGTCCTCCTCTGGGACATCATCTCCTTCCTCCTCCAGTGGGCCCTCCACAACGCCTGAGGAAGGAACGACACACAAGACAATCGACGGGACTCCAGCAGGACATGAGAGTTTTTGCGGCATCGAAGAAGTTGCTCCCTCAGCCTCCCTAGACGAAGCTGAGGACAATGATGAATCAATCAGCATCGGGGAGGATTCTTCTGAAGAATCAGAGGAAGAAGGGGGGACATCTACACTGCTAACGAAAGACACCCCTTAGAGGAAGGGGTTCGACGACAGACGCATTCTCTGCACCGTCAGAAATCCCCTCCTTCGAGATGGCAGACTTTGATAGAAGAGCCATCAGATACCTGATGATTAGATACCAGAAGTTGTTGAACAAGGTCCTGAGATCGCAGGTAGATGAAGAAGACATCGTCTGGAGCGACATCTACTTCTCCGTACGACGGGGAGCATTGAGGAGCATGTTCCGCTCACCGACTGTCGTCAGAAAGAAACTTTTTAGGGTCCTACAAGGTGCCGTAATCGAGAACGCGTGCATCAGGACATGTCGACAACTAATTTACAATGCCACCCCAGCCTTGGTGAGAAGACTAATGAAGGGGATGTACAACTCTACACAGGTGGCCAGCATGTTGGAATACATTGAAGAGTACAACCCCAACCTGGTGCTGCCCCCCTACAAGAATCGAAGAAACTGGTTCCTTTGTGTGGCAGATCTCCGGAATCATGACATTCATCTCCTCAACTGCTGCAACAAGGAGGTCCCACACTCAGGAAACGCCTTCGTTCGCCTCGAAGATAGACATCTGAGGCTTCTTCCGATGTGTCTCCACCACACGATTAAGTATAGAATCCAATGCCACATCGGTGTTTGGAATTCTTTCACACTTAGAGACTTCCCCATTCAAGAAGAAGAGGGAAGCAGAAACAACACCTTCGTAGTCCTGCGCGCCATTGAGATGCTACACATCTTTGGATACTTAAGGCAGCTCAAGGGCCAAAACTTCTATCAGCTCAGAAGTACTTATGCACTACTACTGATCAAGGACGGGCACTATTTCCAAGATGTAGGCATCCCAGAGAAGCTGCTGGACAACGATCAAGAAGACGAATCCTCCCAACCCAGCAGCCTTCCAGAAGGAGAAGCTGAGATGGCCACAGACGTTTACGGGGTAGGCAAGCATATGGATATTCTACGTGAGATTCTTACAACTGAAGACCCCACTTCGCCTGATTCTTCAGAAGAAAAGATCATCAACTTCGACCGTTCTGCGTGTTCTTCACTAACCTAGGAATAGGTCAATGAAATTCTATAGAAGCTGGCTGATTCTACCCCCACAGACGTCAAATATGAGACAGAAGACGTCATAGTCCCAGTTGATGATCTTCAGGACGTGATAAAGGCAGGAGGATGTCTGGAAATGTCGGTGGTGGCAGCCTACATCCAGATACTACAGAGATAGTTTGAACACACATACATCGCCCATCCAATGTTGTTCAATGATATCTGCCTTACTGACGAGTCAGGAGCGAAGCAATCATTTCTGGCAAAGATACAAAGCAACATGTCGCATAACATATTCTTTCCGATACTACACTACAATCACTAGACGCTCCTAACGGTGTACACTCACACACAAGCAGCAATCTTCTACAACAGCTCGGACAACAACAAAGATCATTCGGTGTAGTGTACATCAACTGCGTTGACACCCCTCGAGCGCTTAGCAAGAAAATACTACATTGAGGTGGCAACGCTGATCAAGCCGTTCCTGGAGAACACGGCAAATGAATGGCACGAGCTTCAATTCTACCACAACAGTCCACAACAAGCTCCACAATCAAACGACTGCAGCATCTACGTGTTGGAATGGATCTCTAGCTTGGTAATGCTACAACAAACGCCTGACAAGCTTACCACATCGACTACCACAGAAAACACGGAGAATATGTGTGGGAGCTTATATCTGAAGGAGGCGCGCTCACCAGCTAAACCCTCACTGACTTATCACTATCCTACCTTATTTATCTCACAACTCTGGGATAGAGTGTGGGGTAAGTTGGGGGGGTACTATATATTAGTGGGGAGGTACTAAAAGTTCTCCCATTTTGTCTTTCTTCTTTCTCTTAAACATACCTTGCGTACATATACATATACAAGTCTGATACAAAATAGTGCATATACAACTCCTTGCCTCTATTCAATTATACAAAAACATTCTATAGTAAAAACCTGATACAACTTCTCCCAACTTGCTTTCTCTGTGTCTAAGGTGGTGCAGGATTTTTGTTATGTTCTTTCCAAAAATGCAGTCTCAAACGACAAAGACTATAACTTTTCTACGCCAATTTCAAAAAATAATCTCGCAACAGCTAAGAGATGTGTATGTGAAGGAAAAAGCTGCCCAAACAGTGAATTTTCTCTTGATTCCTTTACCCAACAAAATCCCAAAAAAAGAGAAAAGCCTTATGAGAGTGAATAAAAGCATGAGAGTTGTGTCAAATGAAAAAAAATACACACTTGTCTTTCCAAAAGTATCCATCTTTAGGCATGGTAGATCTGGGGCAGTGGTACGTAGGATGTGAAATCACTGCTCTAAAGTCAACTGGCTTGGACTGCAGGGACCACTTGCCCGTTAACGGACCCATACCTGGATGGACTGAGGGGAAACAAGAAAAACCCAAAAAGCCTTAAGCGTACCCAAAAACCCAACTTTCTACTCCTAAAAGCTGTTTGGTGTGAAAGCTAACTTCAAAATCATGCACCTAAGTCTCACCAAAGCTGAAGAGAATTTTTTTGCTTAAATAAGGAAGGAAAAATAAAGTCTATTGTTCGTGGTCAGACATAATTCTCCTTAAGACATCTCAATACTCACTCAAACCCCTTGTCTGAAAACTATGACGGATTAAGAAGCAGTATCGCAAAACCAAGTTTTAAAATAAGTACAGATTGATTGAGGACAATCAAAATGCTAAGTTTGGGGGAGTTGATAACACCCATTTTATGGATATTTATGGCTCATATTCCTTTGTCAAACCTGCCTTCTAAACTATTTTCCTTTCCGTTTTATCATGTTATTGCATAAGAATAAACCACACTATGCTCCTAACTCTTTTCCTATCTTTTACAAAGTTTCCCTCGCTTTTCCACTCAAAATCAGCAAAAAGGTCCGTCCCGTCCCACTTACAGCGAATCGTCCCCTTTACTGGCCGCACAACACGCCCACTTACCCATCGTGGTCGCTACCTGATGTGGCAGCAACCCGATACGGGGCGTGTCATGCAACGAGGCATCTGACGAGCGGCACACTACCTACCCGATAGAGAGCTTCTACCTACCACAACCAATTAGCCCGATATGGGCATGTCACGCGCTTCAAGCCACTCACCATAAGCAGTCGCCCGCCACAGCCGCCCGATACCTTCGCAACCCAACATGCGATAACCAAGCCATGCTGAGCGATACACAGGTGTCGACCATCCCCGAAGCCATGTGAACAAAGCTGATTGAGGACATGTGGCTCCACGAGAACCACAACCTCTTCCAAACCGCGACCTATAAATAGAAGCTATAAGACTCCAATGGGACGGGTCGGAACCTCACGAAAGCTAACCTTGGAAAGCATCTGGAGCTAGTGTGTCAACTTCCAAGGCGTGCCAGGCGATACTAAGTGAGCACACTCCCAACCCGAGAGGGGTGGGAGTGGTTCACTTAGAACCCGTCCCAGTAGCTGCAGCAGCCCGATATGACCAAGAAGGCCACCCGATGTGCCGGGTTCCTAGATGGGCTCCTTCCCGAGATGGCTCGCCCCCTACACCCGATATAAGGAACCCGAGAACCTAAATCATCTCTAACTCGGCAAAATATCGAGCCCGACACGGACCACCCGTCACGGTGTGTCGCCTGAGAGGGTGGTACCTCGACACGACCATATCGGGTAGGGAGCCTTGACTGATATGCCTGCCCGTCACGGCGTGTCACCCGACAGGGCTAGCCGCCCGACACAGGCATATCGGGTAGAGCTCCCACCCGGTATCGGGTTAGAGATACCTTAGGGGTCTGCTGCTGTATATCGACCTCCTATATCAAGGGGGCCGATACCTATCTTCCCTTTTTACAACAATTTACTTTCGTTAATTACACATTGTAACTAAACCTACATATCTATGCTTATGGAATCACTGGAGTTTAATATGTGTTGTTCTGTGTATGGTTCCTTTTTGTTGGATGATTTCTTTATAGAATCTAAACTCTAGCATGTATGCTTGGATCATGTTTTGACTAGCTATCGAATCGTGTTTCCCGTTTCAACTCCTTCAAGAGAGGGATATTATAACTCTAGAGTTCAGTCCGATCCGGGAGTACGAGAGTGCCCAGAATCGGGGCCACACCGGTTTTCTTTCCACTCCAACTCATGTCCATTACTCTTGAGAGAGGGTATTGGTACGTAGTTGGAGGTACCCTCTTTGAGAGAAGAGAGTACAGGAAGTTTTCCGCTACCGCTTGTTATGCCTAAGTCATCTTCCTTCATGCTTTACCTTAACGATAGTTTTATCTCCCCGGATTCTGTTTTACAAAACCTTTATAAAAACCTCTTAACCCAAAACTTAAATCTTTCTTGTAACTCCTTTTGGAGATAGGATTTTTTGTTTGATTCTTTTTTATTCTTTTATGTTACATACAACCTTTCCTTGCACCCTTTTTTTTTGAAGTGCTTAGACAAGTGAAACCCAAGTTCTGAAGCGCCATTCTTCCTATCCCTGTGTTCGACCCCGAACTACTTCGACCATGTGCTAGTTGTAGGTGTCTTAAACATTCGGGTACTATAAATTATAAAAATATGATAACCTAGGCATGTCTCCATCTTTTGGACCCACATTTAAGGCTCGTCAATGATGGTTCTTCTTGAGGTCGCTACATGTGTAGAGTTGTTGCGGTTGCAAGCTTAACTCCAACCCTAATCAGGGAGGTCACTACAGATGCATGTGTTAGTCACTACACTTGGTGTGTAAGGTGGTGGTTGCTACCTATGGTGATGTATTTTAGTCACAACAAGGTGTTGACCTAGTGTTGGTCTTTACATGGTGTCACCCATGGTGGTCGCTAGACATGCATGGGTGTTGGTCAATACATACCCAGCATGGTCACTATGTGTGAGGTTGTTCATGGTAATAATGCTTACCCTAATATACTCCATGGATGTGGGAAGTAGTGCACCTAGGGTTTGATGTTAGGTGTTGTGATGGAAACCCTAATCGGTTAATTACAAGAAACCCTAACCTTAATTCAAGTGTATGATGTGCTTTTCGAGCTTGCTTGAATAATTAGCATGTAATGATGTTTCTCTCTCCTACTTGTGTGACCCTAATGTTGCAGTTTCAATGTACATCATAGCTGGTGGTTGCTATGGTAAATCTTATATGACATAGGGTGATGATTATGAGTCGTTATGAGGCATGATGAGATAATGATTGTGAAGGCACAATGTGTTTGGGTCTTATGAACTGGCAGACTCAAAGCCTAATGTGAGGTGATATCATCTAGTGACATGATGAGGGATGATTATCCCAGGATGATGTGATAATGATGATGGTCTTGTATGGTAATCGTATCATGTGGTGATGTGATAAGTTTAAACCCCATTCATTTTATATCTTCTAACATTGCAACCTACCCTTATCTTTGTAGATTTTTTTGTTTTGTACACTATAACTCGATTGATGCTAAAAGATACCGAATTGGCATAATTAATCAAGTAGAACCTAATCATGTAGTTGCCCTATGCAATAGATCCATTCCAGTGTCAGAACTTGTTGAATGGTGAAATGAGTAATTCATGCGGGAAACTCAGAGCGCATATTGTTGAATATGCAGAGGTGCAAGTTGAGGATATATCCTTGCATCCACAATTACATGCAATGTTTTTGATATTGAAAGGTAGCAATCTAACTGCATGATGACTAACATAGAATAGACATACATGACCTATTCTCTAGTGCCATGATCTGTACTAAGATTGGACCAGGTGTTTCTCAGCTTGACTATATGGCGTTGGTGGCAGTTGAGTGTTTTGTCTCTACAGTGTCTCTCATAATGACTAGGAGGTGTGGGTGAGATCATGGAGTCTCAATCTTCTATACATCTTGTATGGCACTGATTTTGACTTCTGGATGGTACAACTCAAATCCTCAGGGCATAATAAAAGACGTAATACAATCGAGTAGTATATTTTCCTAGGGTCAAACACGAATCACATTGGATGACCCCTTGCCTTGTTTCTTATATTGCTTAGTTGTTATGTTGTATACACGTTCTTCATATTCCTTCAATAAGTATAAGATGTTCTACTGGTCGGTGTAGCTACTTAACTGCTTAAACAGTGTTAACTGCTTTACTTATATCATTTAGTTGAATCTGCTCATCCTGATAATAATGCTATCTTCCTGCTTTTATATATCTGCATTAATTTGTAATAGTTTCTGGCATAAAGTTATATCTCTTGCTGGGACATTACTCTCATCCTGTGGTTTTCCACATGTATTAGGTGGTCGTGCACAATGAGGTAGAGATTGTGCAGTTGATGAAGAGAGTAAGGGAAAGCAGTTCCTGTTGAAGGTTGGATATGCTGCTACTATTTTGTAGTAGAGTCATATGAGTCATCCTTGTACTCACACGTCCTTGGGGGTGTTGTGTAGACATTATGCATTGATACAAGTTTTTGGGTAGTATGCCATGGTTATACAAATATGGCTTGTATATGTGAATAGGTTATCATATGTAACAAGTTTGAGGTGTGATGGCCATTGTACAGTGATGTGAATACCTTTGATGGTATAATATGTGATACAGGTGGTACAAGTTTGTGGAATCAAATGTAATATGTTTCCACTTTAGTGATTATATAAGATCAATTTTATTTACCCTATTTTATGGTTATCTGGATGTTTAGTGATAATTCCATGCTTTGTTTTCAGTTATCTCATTTTGTGTGATCGATTTGTCACATCTTTCATCATTGACGCCTTGGATGCTTCTTACTCTCCTTCAACCACTAACATCATATTTTGATTTTCAAATTCAATATTCGGTTCCTCTTCATAGGTGTCCAAGTGAAGCTAACATTGTTGGACTTGCATGTCATCAAATTGAACCATCTAGGATGTTGATGGATATTTACAAAGGGTCTTCAGACTCTTCAATCTCTTGCAAAATACACAAACATCTACAAATGGTCTTGACAATCCTAGCCTTTGTTATTGCTGAAGGCACTGCTTTGCATCATAGTGAGCCACTAAGAGCATATCTAAAACTGTAAAGGAACCATCAGGTGATGTGCATATATAGGTTTAGGAATGGAGAAGTCCCTATGCTACTTTTTTTCATTTGGTTTAAGAGCTCAACCTCACTAGTTCTATTTTCCTCCTCTATTGAGACTCTTTCTTATTGCATGAGAACCTCTCTCTAGGCTTCCAGAGCCAAATTTACCTATCAGGTGATTTCTTTCTCATCCATCCTGTTTCTATAAGCTCAGTTCAAGCAACGGAAGGTCATGTCCATCTCTTAGATCAAAGGGAAAGGGTGTGGATCCAATGCTTGTAGAGCTTCACATACACCACCAATACCTAAAATGAGATTAAACAAGTCAAATGAAGGAAAAACAATTCAAGTAGATTTGAATGAATATCAATTGTATAAGAAGAATCCTAATAGCTAAAAACAACAGGGTTCATAGGCTATTTCATTATCCTCGACAATGACACCAAAATTTGAAGTGAGTTTTAATGCACTAACAATTTCTTTAAGGTAAATTAACCCCAAGTATTAATCCCTTTCTCAAATGATATATCTCTCACTCACAAGTGGACGGGCCAGTTACAATATAGACAAAAGGTAAAATCCAAATGACAACTTTATTAAGAAATTGCTTACACAACAATTTTGAGAGTGATGATTAAATAATACTTAATTAATGATTGCAATTACAAAGGAAAATATTCAAAGTGGGTTGATAATAATATTTTTAAGACACTTGAACATTTGGATTTCACCACAATCACCTGCATCATTATCCTAACTATTACAACTAACAAATATGGGTAATTAGGCTAGTACCATGTGAATCTGCATCCTTTCAAAATATGGATTGACACAAGGATTGAAGTCTCATGGTCTTGAGGTCCTGTTACCCATAGATCATCACCTAATTTTCTTATAGAAACCCTTCAATGATCTCATCCAGAGTTCTATACATTCATTCGATGGTCTAATCCTAAATTTTGGGATCTCTATGTTTAGGATTGTTTCTAAGATGCAAATCAAACGACGAGTTTGAAGAGCAAGCAATGATCAAGTGAAGAAGAATCTAACTATCTAAAATACTCAGTTTGACAATAATGAGGACAAAATAAGGGTGATGAAGATACTCCCCGTGCCCCAACGATGAAGCCTACTTGTTGATATCCATAGAGAAAGAATGAATACAATGGAGGAGAGAAGTGTGCATGCCACAAAGATAGTGAAGAAGAAAGCTAGTGGTCTCTGACTGCATCCCCACTACAACAATATGTCTAGAAAAATCCAAGAACAAGATAAAATCAATGAAGACGATGACATTCCTTCTATTTTCTTCATCTCTTACACCTAAAATGAGGTTCAGACTAAGTGCGGAAGGCCCCAACCATTAGGTCAAATTTTTCCTTTTATTCCTCTAACCATGGACCCACCAAATCTCATTTGGTCAGGCTGGAGGTTGTCTTTCTTTTTCCATGTCTGATGGGCCAGTCACCGGACTAGTAGAACTAGTCGACTGACTGGTCTTTAGGTGGCACATTTGTTGGATTTCTAGTGTGCTGACTGGAATGTTAGGTCGGTCGACTCATGGGATGCCCAGACTCTAATTGTTGTTGACTTGAGGGGCGATTGGGGTTGAATTCCAATTGGGATGACCACTAAAGTGGGTTGCCCAAAAGGACTCCTCTCATGGGCACTATGCTACATGTGGGTCAACTGAGTAGAGGGATGCCTTAGCCAACTGGAGAGCCTCTAAAAATGTTGATGGATACTAACTTGGGAAGTAGTTTAAAGAGAATTCCAATTGGCCGACTAATGAGTCACCAAGTCTTTTATTGGTTAGTGACTTTTAAAGGATCAAATTATAGTCAGTCGTTTGGCAAGGCAAGTCAACTAATTAGAATGCCACTAGGAGAGTAGTTTATTGTTGGAAGGGTATAAATTCCAACTGGACAACTGGTGAAGTGGTTAGACTGATTGGATTGCGTTTGGGATGTGCCTTTGGCTGGCTGGACCGATCGACTGACTAGAGAGTCCAATCACCCAACTAGCCTAGCTGAAATGTTGAATTACCTCCTTCTACTTTTAAATCTCCTCTAAACTTGAGATGGTATAGGGGAAGAGACACTAATATGATCTTGAGTTTATTGGTGCCTTTCGCTGCATACAAGAGATAAATTTTATTAATATCCTAATAAATTTGAGATCAAAAGCAAAACAACAAAACAAGGCAATTTAACAAGAATTAACTACTTGAATGAGTAAATGGGTATAGAATGTGCAATGAAAATGTGATGAATATGCATTCATTATGAAATAAGTTTATTTCATAAGAGGTTGCACATGAATATGTCAAGATTGACCCATGCATGTGATACTCTAGCATATGAACATGTGTAATTATTGTAAGAATTGAGAATGAAATAAGGGAAGCCTCATCAATCCAATCATATTTGGCATGATATGATTGTATACTTTCTCATGTGTAAATATATGAATGTTATAGTCTCCTTCTATGTGCCATGTCTTATTCATTGTGAGAGAGAATATGTAACAAAGTGGATTTTCACATTATAATGATGTAATTAATATTTTTACCTCATTAAACTCACTCATTGTCCCAACTTATTTTTTTGGTTTCATAATCAATAGTGGTACTCAAATTTGAAATATGGTGAGCAATGTGGATTTTATACACATTATATAACACCTTAAATTTGATTGAATCATCACCTTGTCCAAAGAAGAAAAATTGATCCATCAAAATCCATCATATTATCCTCAAACTTTTTATATATACTCTCCATATTTTTGTGAAGTTGTGATCCAAATTTGAGAATAATTGGACATTCCTACGATTTTCTATGGATTATTGAAGTTAATGTGTTGAAAACCCTTAGTTTGCCTTTTTGTTTGCCCCTTTTCCACCTCAGCGATCCAGGGCTCGCTTGGGGGATGAACCCCAGCCCTTGGATCTGGGCCATGCAGATTTAGGCCAGATCAGGCAGCCACTAACCCATCACCTACCTCCCACAATCAGCGAGGAGGATGGCTGCAAAATCGAGCGCGCCATGGACCCAATCTAGACCCCGTTTTGAATTTCTAAGCGAATGAAAAGTTTCCTCTCATGATTTCAAACTTGTCCAGTCCTACTTTGACCACCATTAAGGCACTAGTTTGCCAGAAAAACTCGCCCCTCACCTCCCAGTCTCTTCCGGCGGCCATAGCTGAAAGTAAGGACCCAATCTACCCACGAGTCACACACCTACTACTCCAGAGATATCCCTTCAGAAGTTCTCATCCGAGCATCAACCATGTTAATCAATATTCAAAACCTAAGTATTGAAGTTCTCGCAATAAAGGAATATAATAGATCATGCAAGGTAGGTGATCAATCCATAAAGCATGCATTAACCGATTAACAATGAAATGGAAAGTTATATACAAGCCATGGAATGTTATAATATGAACATGTAAGAACGGGCAGCGGGGCTAGTCCCTGCACCCCAATGAAAAGGACTACTTGCTCCTCATGATGGAAATAAGAAAAACAAGAGAGAGGCAAGATTCTGCCATGGTCATGGTGAAGAAGGTAGCCAGAGCTTAGTAGAGAAATGGTCTTCTACATGATGTTGGGGTAGATCTGGAATGACCTAGCTTCGTCCTATATAACCCCCCCAAAGGATCCCTGCTATCATCCATCACGAGGACACCTTTTCACTCTCCCACGGCCTACTTCACCCTCATTTTCTCATCGTCATTCTTAGCTTCCAGATCCAGCACCGCCGCACACGGCCCTATGGGAGTTCTCACTCCTCGCCTCCTCACCCATGCCCTCGGCTCCCTTTGAGTTCGCGAGGCCAAGACGAACTTGGTCGGCACTCTCGCTTCCTCTGTCCTCCTCTCATGCTCCCAGACCTTCCCCACTCTGGCGATACCTGCTGCCTTGCTTCATGTCTTGCGCGAGGCCTGCGCAGATGGGAGGCAAACACTGTGAACCGCCGGTCCAGCTAGTTGCAGCCAACCCAAAATAAACTGATCAATCAAACGTTGAACCAACTTAGAGGAGTGAACCGACCAAATCAAAGGCCTGAACCAAACTTTTGATCAAGTGAGCCACCTAGATCATGTGGCTTGATCTGGGCCTTTCCTTGCACATCTGACGACCCTCATTTTTCCATATTAAGGTATTTTGCCTCCTCTCTGCTCGAAATTACAACAAATGATCAGATCTTGTTTTAATTTTAGAAAATACATCCTAGCTACAAATATTACGAATAAGTAGTCCATTTTTATCAGAAAAATCCAATTGATCATTTAAAAATACTTTTGAGACCAGATTATGAATGTTTCGCACTGATATATCTAGATCTTTGATTCTTTGCATATTTAAATTGTCAAATGATTCATAATCATGATTAATCTTTGGAAACCTTAGATTTGGACTCTAATGATTATCTTGTAACATATATCTGATATATTTGAATCATCTACTCTTAAAAATGAATCATTAGTGATCTAGATCTTTTTACTGGATTCAATCTTGGTTATAATCTTTATAATGAGTAATCTTGATCCTAATCTTGCAAAACACTTGATGTAGTTTTGACCCATCAATCTGATCTTGATTCCCAATTACCATGATGATAATCTAGAAATTGATGATGACTTGAATAATGATCATAATATTAGGGTTAACACATATAATTCTAGAAACCTTGGAAAGTCATTCACACTTGAAAATAATTGATAATTGAAATAATGTTGGATATATTGAAATATTGATTGATTATAAGTGAATGACCCAACCCTAAGGTTGACCTAGGAAAATGTAACCCTAATCTTGAATATTGAAACTTGATTTGCAAATATCATGATCTTGACCCTTGATACAAACATTGTGTTTTAGGATCTAACTCGAAGGGTCGACCTATTAGTCATGATCTATACTCGAAATATCGGTGAAAGGTATGCTATTATATAACTCCTCCTTGATTGTATTGAAGGTACTTTTATGTATCTCTTGACCGTATGCTTGGTTATTTACTTGGATGATCTACTATTCCCTATGATTAGTCTTCTATTTTTATATACTATATTTTGAAAAACATGAAAACATAAATTGCATGCCCATTATGACTGCCCGTATATTGATAATGATGATGATATTGATAATGTTGATAATGTTCATATTGAGTGCAACAACCCCCTCATTTGGAGGTGGGACTTGTACGTTGGCCTCCTATGTTCCTATGGTGAGAAGGAGCCTAGTGACCTTCCCCATCGCGTTGGGGTAATAGAGTCACACAATATATATAAGCATGCTTCTCGAAATACAGCATAATGGGAACTCGTAATAAAAGTTGAATTGCTTGAAAAACTTGTCGAATAAATGTTGGATTTGCAAATTGCTTGTTATTCTTTTAAATATAAGTCCTTACAAGTATACTTGTTTTCTTATAAAGTGTTTTACTTGATTTTGATAGTGTGTCGTGCAATTGCATGATTGTGTCTTAATTTTCTTGATTTTAGGCAATATAAATGGAATATTGAATAAGATCGCTTCCGCACTCATACACTCTGATGACAAAGATAAATCGGATATATCTCCATATTGGGTTAGTTATTTAATTATCCAATTTTTGAGTTATTTATTTCTTATTGTATATGCCAGTGTGATTGATCCTATCAGGCCACTCAGGGACGGGCGCTTCAATCCCTTTATCACTGTCTAGGCAGTGAGATTGGGATTGAGGTAAGAACGGTTCCATGACAGTTGGTATCAGATCCTACACACTCCCATATACTTTAAGTAAATAATTTCTCAAGTCTTTTACACCCAAGAAACCCTAAAGTCCATAATGGTGAAAATTGAGGTGTCTAGGCTCGGGGTCCTTCCATAATTTCTCCTATCCATCTTCACGGTGGCTGAGATCCCCCGCTCTACCTGACCTTAATTGATCCAGAACTAGACCTAAAGGTTCTTTTGTGAAACCCTAGAGAGTCTTCTAACATCTCATCTCTTCTTTAAGGACAATCCTAAACCACCCATGTAGATGAAGATTAGGTAGTCTTCTCATCTCATCATGTGATCCTTCTCGTGACCTTTCACCACATGATGTCTCAATTATGGGTAGTTTATGCATGGGAAAAATGAATATCACTAAATTTTTGAAAGTTGATACTATGATATGACCTTAATTTGAAAACTTGATTTTGATCAATTAATTTTGAAACCAAATACTCATATATGATCCCTAATATCATGAACACTCAAATTAGCTAAAACTTGACTATATGCTTCCTATGTTGGTAAATATTGATTTGGTGAAATAAGGATGACTTATACTTTACACCTCATTGTTGATAAGGTCCCTATTTGATTAAGACATGTTGCCCTATTGTTGATTAAACCTCAAACATAGTTAAACAATCTCGTATCCTATTTTTATACATGTATTGACCATGCTATCAAGTGACTAATGTTGGGTTTCGTGGAGGAAACATGTGCGGCGGAAGCAATAAAATCCACGTACCCAAAACAGGATCTCGTCGACAACAACGTATTCAGAAATAGGTTTGCGGGATATACCTTATCGCGGAGCAAGTCTGGCGATGTCCCGCTGCACGACGGTGCAATGCTGCTTGTCAAACACGGACGTATCTTCTCTCCCGTTTGCTGTGGCAGGTTGATCCGGTGGCACTCCTTTGCGGCGGTGACGTAAGCTGTTCGCAACACGTACAAGTGGTCGTGGACGTCCTCCGAATGCAGGCGTCAAGGCGTCTGCGTCTCTACTTCGTCCACGCGGATCGATGGAACTCCACGTCGCGCTTCTCAAGCCGGCGGGAAGGAGCTTGTCTCTGCGGCGGCGTGCTAGCGGCGCGTTGCTCTCCTTTCTCTCCTAAGGACGGCGACGGCTAGGTTTACGTACATGAGCGTAAACGGAAAAACCTATCTCTATCTTATATAGATATCGGCCGTCAATCCTCCTTTAAATAGGATACGAAGGGAAGTAGGGTTTCCAAAACCCATCAGTAAACAGAAACGTTGCGTTAATTAAAATGCTCGTGGATTAATTAGAATATTTCGGAATTCATTAATTAACCAAATAATCACATTAATTGATTAATTAATATCCGACTCCATGCAATCGCTTGGGATGGCTCTACGGGCATACATATACCAACAGACTCCCACTTGCACTCAGAGCCAGTCACTCCAATATTATTCTAATCCACTACATAAACATGTTAGTAATAAATGTGATTCGGAGCAATTCCAATCAAATCCACAATTATACTCCTATTCCAATACATCCTATGTTTGTGACCCGGTAGGCTCCAAATTACGTTGGCAGTGATATCCATAATCATATTATGATTTCACAAGCAATGATTGGTATCTAGCAAGACTTCATTTCTACCCAAGTAATTGGAGAAGTTGGAGAATAACTTGACCTATCATTCATGACTGGTGTTACAGTGATTGTATAGTTCCTTTGTCGCTGATATCTGGATTGAACTCGAGTCATGGAATTGTTATCCTTTGCAACGTTCAATCCATGTTCCTTGAACTAGAGCAGACTGTCTGAGATATATGTAAGCTCAATATCACATATTGACTCACATCAGCATGGCCATGCATTTCTCAGTCTCGCTTATCAATTGGCCGGAATATCAAACTCCCGTAGGAAGGACAAATTCCATCTATATCACTCACAGTCATCCCCATGTGTCACAGTGCACCCAAGCACCATCTTTATATCAATCCTTATTCAGGACCACGGTGGATGATGTCAAAGTACACCAAACGACATGTGATAAGTGTAGTGACTTCAGGTCTAAGAACCACAATCACCACCATCATTATGAGATGTGACTCTAACTACCAATCATGGTATCCATGTGTCACTCTCAAGGTGGGTCTATCCGATACACTATTCTCTAACAAGTATCTATGTATTTGGTTTGATATCTCCATATCATGGATAATGAGATTCTTCCATCAACCAACATACATTCTAATCTTATGTGTTATTGATGTCTATGGATATTTCCACAATAACAACCGATTAGGGACAAAACAAGAATACATACTCTTAGCATACATATGATCTCACTGTTCAGGTCATCAACCCGAAGACATATGTCATTGAGTATATTATTCTATAGACATCTATAAGTTTTATGGTCATCTCACAATATAAAACACAAACATATAGATTGGAAACTTGCCTTTATTGATATGATCAATGTAGTATTACAAATCGTTTACATAGTATCCCATTACAATCATCGAATAATAGTCTCTATAGGCATACATACCAACAGATTCCCACTTACACTTATACCCAATCACTCATGAATCTCAATCCAAGTGATCGAACATGTCCGTCATGTTTCTGCTATGAAAGTGCTTTTGTGAGCGGGTCAACCACATTGCTTTCTGTAGGTACTCTGCAAATCTTCACATCTCCTCGTTGTACAATCTCTCGTATGAGATGGAACTGCCGTAGAATATGTTTGGAACGTTGGTGCGATCTTGGTTCTTTAGCCTGTGCAATTGCTCCATTGTTGTCACAAAACAACTCAATTGCATCACCAGCACTTGGAACCACTCCAAGTTCAGAAATGAACTTCTTGATCCACACAGCTTCCTTTGCAGCATTAGATGCGGCAATATATTCAACCTCTGTTGTAGAATCCGCAACCGTCTCTTGCTTGGAACTCTTCCAGCTCACAACTCCGTTGTTCAGGCAAAACACAAATCCAGATTGCGATCTGTAGTCATCTTTGTCAGTTTGGAAGCTAGCATCGGTGTAACCCTTTACCACGAGCTCTTCCTCACCACCATATACCAAGAATTGATCCTTAGTTCTTCTCAAGTACTTTAGGATGTTCTTTACGGCTGTCCAATGACATTCACCTGGATCTGACTGATACCGGCTCGTCATGCTCAAAGCATACGACACATCAGGACGAGTACATAACATTGCATACATGATAGATCCAATTGCTGATGCATATGGAATCTTACTCATGCGTGCCCGTTCATCACATGAACTAGGACACTGGGCTTTAGAGATTGTAACCCCATGGGACATGGGAAAGTTACCTCTCTTAGAACCCTCCATGCTTAACCTCTTTATCACCTTGTCAATGTATGTGCTCTGGCTTAGGCCTAGAAGCCTTCTAGATCTATCTCTATAGATCTTAATCCCAAGTATATAGGATGCTTTGCCTAAATCCTTCATAGAGAAAGTCTTCCCTAGCCAACCTTTTACTGTCTGAAGAGTAGGGATGTCATTTCCCATCAATAGTATGTCATCCACATACAATATGAGAAATACGACTGTGCTCCCACTAACCCTTTTGTAAACACAAGGTTCATCTTCATTTTGACTAAAGCCAAACTTTTTGACTACTTCATCAAAATGTAGATTCCAGCTCCGAGATGCTTGCTTCAATCCATAGATTGACCATTGTAGCTTACAGACTTTATAGGCTTCCTTTGGATCGATAAAACCCTCAGGTTGTGTCATGTACACATCCTCGAGTAAATTCCCATTAAGGAATGCTGTTTTAACATCCATCTGCCAAATCTCATAGTTATGATAAGATGCAATGGCAAGCATGATCCTGATGGATTTAACCATGGCAACTGGTGAGAAGGTCTCGTCATAATAAACACCTTGAATTTGATGGAATCCTTTAGCAACCAATCTACCTTTATAGGTTTGAACATTTCCATCCATGTCAGTCTTCTTCTTGAAGACCCACTTGCACCCTATGGGTCTTACCCCTTCGGGTGGATCCACCAAGGTCCATACCTTGTTGGTGTACATGGATTCCATCTCAGATCTCATGGCTTCAAGCCATTTCTCAGATTCTGGTCCCTTAGTAGCTTCTAGATAGGAAGTTGTCTCATCTGCTATGCCCAATTCGTCACTATTTTGAGTCACGAGAAATCCAAATCTCTCAGGCTCAAGTCGTGTCCTACTAGACCTACGAGGTTCCTGTGTTACATTTGGAACTTGAAATTCCACAACAACTTGTGAGTCTTCATGTTCCTTATGTACCTCCTCAGGTTCTCTGCTTTCTTGTTGGTCTCGAACTTCTTCGAGCTCTACATTCCTCCCACTAATTCCTTTGGAAATAAATTCCTTTTCAAGAAATACAGCAGTCCTAGCAACAAACACTTTGTTGTCAGTTGGTGTGTAGAAGTAGTATCCCCGAGTTTCCTTGGGGTATCCAACAAAATAGCATTTTTCCGATTTGGGTCCAAGCTTTTCAGGAAATTGTTTCCTAACATAAGCTTTACATCCCCAAATCTTTAACATAGACAAATTGGGATGATTCCCATTCCATATCTCATATGGTGTCTTTTGAACCGATTTGGAAGGTACACGGTTAAGTGTAAACGCTGTAATTTCAAGAGCATATCCCCAGAACGATATTGGAAGTTCGGCTGAACTCATCATTGATCGTACCATGTCTAATAATGTACGATTCCTTCTTTCTGACACACCATTATGTTGTGGTGTACCAGGTGGAGTCCATTGTGATACAATACCATGGTCTCTCAGAAGGTCCTCAAACTCTTGGCTTAAATATTCACCACCTCGATCTGAACGGAGTGCTTTAATACTCTTACCAAGTTGCTTCTCTACTTCATTCATGAAAGTCTTGAACATTTCAAGAGTTTCTGACTTGTGTTTCATAAGATATACATAGCCATACCTACTGAGGTCATCAGTGAAGGTAATGAAGTATTGATAGCCTCCTCTAGCATTTGATCTAAAAGGTCCACATACATCCGTATGTATGAGCCCTAGCAGATCACTGGCTCTCTCACTGTGTCCAGTGAAAGGAGTTTTGGTCATCTTCCCTAATAAACATGCCTCACATGTCTCTAATGATTCAAAATCAAAAGAGTCTAGATAACCATCCTTATGGAGTCTAGATATGCGCTTCTCGTTTATGTGCCCAAGATGACAATGCCATAAGAATGTTTTGTTTGAGTTGTCAAGTTTTAACCTTTTAGTATTTATGTTATATATGCTAGTCTCAAGTTCTAACAAGTAGATACCATAAGACATAGGGGCATTGCCATAAAAGATCTCATCTTTAGATATAGAAATAATTCCATTCTTAATGTGAAATTCAAATCCACTCTTGTCCATACAAGATATAGAAATAATATTTGTATTAATGGCAGGTACGTAATAGAAATTCTCTAATTCTATTACAAGGCCCGTAGGCAAAGATAAACTAATAACTCCAACTGCGGTGGCAGCAACTCTTGCTCCATTAGCAACCCGCAGCTCGACTTGGCCTTTTCGTAAAGGCTTACTTCTTATCAGATCCTGCATATTAGAACATATGTGAGATCCACATCCGGTATCCAGTACCCATGATGAATAAGTATTTAAGTTTATCTCAATAACGTATATACCTGAAGTGGAGATCTCTATCCCCTGCTTCTTCTTCCTCAGTTCCTCCAGGTAGAGAGGACATTTTCTTTTCCAATGTCCAGGCTGGTGACAATGGTGACAACTGCCTTCTTTGGAGATCCCACCTTTAGCTTTGAGCGCAGATGACTTTGGCTTCTGCCCGACTTTAGAACTTTTATTAGCCTTGCCTTTGCCTTTTGACTTTCCCTTTGTCTTGCTGATCATCATCACAGACTTGGGTTTGTCTTTCTTCATCTGTGCTTCAGCTGTCCTCAACATGCCCAACAATTCTGACAACGGCTTGTCAAAATTGTTCATGTTGTATTTCATGACAAAATGATTATATGACTCAGGAAACGATTGTAGAATCACATCAGTGGCCAACTCTTGACCTAGAGGAAATCCCAACTTGGATAGGCTTTCCACGTACCCAATCAAGGTGAGTATATGGGTGCCAACTGAGTCTCCCTCTTTCATCTTGCTTTTGAACAACGCCTTTGAGACATCATATCTCTCCTGTCTTGCTTGATGTTGATACATGTTCTTGAGATGTGTTACCATCTCCATGACATTCATGTTCTCATGTTGCTCTTGCAACTCATAGTTCATTGAGAACAACATTAGGCACTTGACATCCACGACATCATCAAGGTGCTTCTTGTAAGCATCCTTTTTAGCCTTGGGCGCATTTACGGCGGGCTCCTCTGGCTCTGGTGTTTCAAGGACATAGAGCTTACGCTCATGTGTGAGAACAATTCTCAACGTCCTAAACCAGTTTTGAAAGTTGGTTCCGGTAAGTTTGTCCTTCTCAAGGACCGATCGCAACGAGAAAGTGTGGGTGTTGGTTGCCATTTGATTGCTACAAAAGAAAATTTTGCATTTAGTCCAAAACATTTTGACTTGTAAAGATTTGATAAACGAGATTAATTAGGTCTTTAATTAATTATGCTCCCACTATTTTATTCAAATTGATATCCCTCACTATCAACTCGGAAGATTGCAACGCACAACCTTCTAGTGAGCCAAGACCCAAAATAATTGATCAATGCCCAGCCAACGCTGGCGTCAAAGACCAAATACTAAGGTAGGCAACTTTTGCCAATTGCATCATATGCAACTCTTGGTTAGATGATCATATACAACTCCTTGCCATGATGCATCTGTGTGCCTCTAGGTACTTGATCCTACCAAGGTTCCCTAGTCAAGTCCAACCCATAAGCCAACACGATGAGTGTGCACCCTGCGGAGGCAGACCCACACACCCACCATCACACTTCCACGAGATAGACAGTGTACCACGCGGAGGCGTGCCCACACATAATCGATCAAGCTTTTCATGTGTGTTGCTTTATGGAAGGCAACTAAAACTTAATATTATTAATTAAGGGGTTTTATTAATACATATACATATCCAAACACCACATACTTATAGTACGTATCATATACTACTATATCCACAACCACAAACGATAGACATGAAATCACAAACACAAATACATCGGTTATGGCCATACTATTGTAATCCTTTGGAGAAACAAAGGATTACGGTCCACCTATGGTCTTATGCATCTCATGCAACACCTGTGAATCAACCTATAAGCATGTAATGATCAACATTACAATGAACAACTTCATGGATGCTTCGTCAGGTTGGAACTTCAAATTACTTCTTGGAATGGGATCTTCTTGTTGCTTCTCCATGGACGCTCCTTGGAGTTGGATCTTCAGGTTGCTTCTTGGAATTAGATCTTCATGGTGCTTCTCCATGGACACTCCTTGGAGTTGGATCTTCAAGTGGCCTCCTTACATCAAGTTTACAAGGACTAAAACTAATCCTATCTCTATTACATCATATGAGTACAAACATAAAAGGAAAGAATAAATTACACTTTGAAGTAAGAGATGAGGCTCGGCATGCAAGCCGAATAATTTATACAAAGGATCCATATGTAACCATTATACATCCATAGAATTCACAAACAAACATATCCACAAGATCGACAACGACATTCATTCACAACATTCACAAAAGGGGATACTTGGCCATAACCGTGTATGCAATCACCACATAAAACATATTTTAAAGGCGACATATATGCTATCATAGGTATATCTACATATACATATATACATATTTAAAATTGCAGTACATTTAATGCGGGACATTCCCCATTAAATAATTTTTGACTCCCACACAGACAATGCGGGGTACACAGGGGCAGCGCCCCTGTGCGGGGATCCCGCTGCCCGGTCAGCGGGCGGGGGTCGAGGGGAGGCCGACCCTCGCGGGGTCTCAGGGGAAGAGCCCCTGAAAGGTCTACGGAATTTCACTTCCGTGCACTTAGGAAAATCAATATTTTCCATAGTCGACCCCGTCCAAAACGTCAAAACAGAAGCCTGCGACGTATGTGGAATTAGGTTTAGATTTGCACATTAGCAGGTTTAATTCGCATCGTATGCAACATAAAAAATAGTATACAGCGATTCGATCATATCGAAACTAATCCAAATACGTCGTAGATCGACGCTGCTCTGATACCACTGTTGGGTTTCGTGGAGGAAACATGCGCGGCGGAAGCAATAAAATCCACGTACCCAAAACAGGATCTCGTCGATAACAACGTATTCGGAAATAGGTTTACGGGATATACCTTATCGCGGAGTAAGTCCGGCGATGTCCCGCGGTACGACGGTGCAACGCTGCTTGTCAAACACGGACGGATCTTCTCTCCCGTTCACTGTGGCAGGTTGATCCGGTGGCGCTCCTTTGCGGCGGTGACGTAAGCTGTTCGTAACACGTACAAGTGGTCGTCGACGTCCTCCGAACGCAGGCGTCAAGGCGTCTGCGTCTCTACTTCGTCCACACGGATGGATGGAACTCCACGTCGCGCTTCTCAAGCCGACGGGAAGGAGCTTGTCTCTACGGCAGCGTGCTAGCGGCGCGTTTCTCTCCTTTCTCTCCTAAGGACGGCGACGACTAGGTTTACGTACGTGAGCGTAAATGGAAAAACCTCTCTCTATCTTATATATATATCGGCCATCAATTCTCCTTTAAATAGGATATGAAGGGAAGTAGGGTTTCCAAAACCCATCAGTAAACAGAAACGTTGCGTTACTTAAAATGCTCGTGGATTAATTAGAATATTCTGGAATTCATTAATTAACTAAATAATCACATTAATTGATTAATTAATATCCGACTCCATGCAATCGCTTGGGATGGCTCTACGGGCATACATATACCAACAACTAAGCCTAAGACTCACAAAATCATGATGTAAGACCATGATGCAAAAAATAGTTTCTCTATTGACTATTGATGCCTTTTGCAATCTCGATTTTGATATAATGATGATGGGCTAGATTTTGCACTATTATGCTCTAATTCCTCGAATGTCAAATTCAAATCCTCGATTTCCAAATTATATCACTACCTTGATCATGAAAGAAAGAATTGCAAATCTTGACATTATTGACCTATTATCTTAAATTTTGATCTTATGACCTTGATATATACGATTTAATCATGGATACTCTCCCTATTTGAATAAACTCAATTGATAATGACTAATGTTGGTAACGTGCCAGATTAGGGTGGTAGTTGACTCATGACTCCCCTAACCTAGGTCACATCCCCATTACGACTATCTCTATGTTTTCATCCTATTGATTATTTAGAGTTTGGAAAGGTATTTCCTTCCACCCTATTTGGACTGGCTGACCTAAGCCTAATAGGTTAAACCCATGGTTGATACTCGATCTTGAATATTGATTTGATAATGACCTTGACATATGGCAATATTGACTATAGCTTGAGATTGATTTCCTACTTAGACCTAGGTCTAGATCATTCATCAAACTTGGATACAATGATAATGAAATTTTGATATGTTGATCGAATATTGCTTGAATATTGTTCTCAAAATTGATATAGATGAGTGATCTCCCATAAGGTCTAAATAGGAATCTAAACCCTAGCTTTGGAATAGTTATACATTTGATCTTGATAGCTAAACTTCAACTCTTGATATTGATGTACAAAATTTTGAAACATGATATGGATCTTGAGACCACATTCGATATATAAATAATGACTTTCATAAATCCCAAAATTTGAAATTTTGAAATGATGACTATTTTGACTATTTCGATTTATAACTTAAGGTTTAGCTATCCTTAGGACTAGGGTGGGACCTCCCAGTGATTTTGAGCTCGATATTAAAAGTATGATGTTGGTTTGAAATATTGAAATATGAAATCTCAAATCATGGACGTATAACCCTACCTAGGCCAATGGAGAAGCTAGGACCCTGAGACATTGGGATTGAAGGTGACCTTGTATACTTGATTCATGTACTATATTTGTTTGACCTAAAATATAATCTCTCCAGATTTGTTATCAATAGGATGTTTTCCATATTTGTGACTCATATAGTGACTTTGGACAATATATGCGTTGATCTTGATACTCAATTGCTTGATGATGAAAATGGTGTTAGTACCAAGTTGATTATGATATGGAACATGGAATCCCAATTATGATTATTGGGTTACTTGAAATTTGAGGACATGATTTTGATTTTATACTTGAGGATACCTCAACATTTGAGGAAATGACTTAGGTTGAATAATCCCAATTTTGAGGATGTTTTTGAATTTTGGGGAAAAAATTCCTTTTTAAGGAGGGAAGGATGTAACAAAGTGGATTTTCATATTATAATGCTGTAATTACTATTTTTCCCTCATTAAACTCACTCATTGTCCCAAATTAGTTTTCTTGGTTTCATAATCAATAGTGGTACTCAAATTTGAAATATGGTGAGCAATGTGGATTTTATACACATTATAACACCTTAAATTTGATTAAATCATCACCTTGTCCAAAAAAGAAAAATTGATCCATCAAACTCCATCATATTATCCTCAAACTTTTTATATATACTCTCCACATTTTTGTGAAGTTGTGATCCAAATTTGAGAACAATTGGACATTCCTATGATTTTCTATGGATTATTGAAGTTAATGTGTTGAAAACCCTTAGTTTGCCTTTTTGTTTGCCCCTTTTCCACCTCAACGATCCAGGGATCGCTTGGGGGATGGACCCCATACCTTGGATCTGGTCCAAGTGGATTTAGGCCAGATCAGGTGGCCACTAACCCATCACCTACCTCCCACAATCAGCGGGGAGGATGGCCGTGAAATCGAGCGCGCCATGGACCCAATCTAGACCCCGTTTTGAATTTCTAAGCGAATGAAAAGTTTCCTCTCATGATTTCGAACTTGTCCAGTCCTACTTTGACCACCATTAAGGCACTAGTTTGCTAGAAAAACTCACCCCTCGCCTCCCAATCTCTTTCGATGGCCATGGCTGAAAGCAAGGATCCAATCTACTCCTAACCCTAGCTTAGTCCTATATAAACCCCCCATAGGATCGCTGCTATCATCCATCACGATGACACCTTGCGTTTTCACTCTCCCACAGCCTGCTTCACCCTCATTTTCTCATCGTCATTCTCTGCTTCCAGATCCAGCACCTCCGCACACGGCCCTATGGGAGTTCTCACTCCTCGCCTCCTCGCCCATGCCCTCAGCTCCCTTTGAGTTTGCAAGGCCAAGCCGAACTCGGTCGGCACTCTCGCTTCCTCTGTCCTCCTCTCATGCTCCCAGACCTTCCCCACTCTGGCGAGACCTACTGCCTTGCTTCATGTCTTGCGCGAGGCCTGCGCAGATGGGAGCCAGACACTGTGAACCGCCGGTCCAGCTAGTTGCAGCCAGCCCAAAATAAACCGATCAATCGAACGTTGAACCATCATAGAGGAGTGAACCAGCCAAATCAAAGGCCTGAACCAAAATTTTGATCAAGTGACCCACCTAGATCATGTGGCTCGATCTGGGCCTTTCCTTGCACATCCGACGACCCTCGTTTTTCCATATTAAGGTATTTTGCCTCCTCTCTGCTCAAAATTGCAACAAATGATCAGATCTTGTTTTAATTTTAGAAAATACATCTTAGCTCCAAATATTACGAACAAGTAGTCCATTTTTATCAGAAAAATCCAATGGATCATTTAAAATTACTTTTGAGACCAGATTATGAATGTTTCTTACTGATATCTCTAGATATTTGATCCTTTGCATATTTAAATTGTCAAATGACTCATAATCATGATTAATCTTTGGAAACCTTAGATTTGGACTATAATGATTATCTTGTAACATATATCTGATATATTTGAATCATCTACTCTTGAAAATGAATCATTAGTGATCTAGATCTTTTTATTGGATTCAATCTTGGTTATAATCTTTATAATGAGTAATCTTGATCCCAATCTTACAAAACACTTGATGTAGTTTTGACCCATCAATCTGATCTTGATTCCCAATCACCATGATGATAATCTAGAAATTGATGATGACTTGAATAATAATCATAATATTAGGGTTAACACATATGATTCTAGAAACCTTGGAAAGTCATTCACACTTGAAAATACTTGATAATTGAAACCATGTTGGATATATTGAAATATTGATTGATTATAAGTGAATGACCCAACCCTAAGGTTGACCTAGGAAAAATGTAACCCTAATCTTGAATATTGAAACTTGATTTGCAAATATCATGATCTTGACCCTTGATCCAAACGTTGTGTTTTAGGATCTAACTCGAAGGGTCGACCTATTAGTCATGATCTATACTCGAAATATTGGTGAAAGGTACACTATTATATAACTCCTCCTTGGTTGTATTGAAGATACTTTTATGTATCTCTTGACCGTATTTTTGGCTATTTACTTGGATGAGCTACTGTTCCCTATGATTAGTCTTCTATTTTTCTATACTATATTTTGAAAAACATGAAAACATAAATTGCATGCCCATTATGACTGCCCGTATATTGATAATGATGATGATATTGATAATGTTGATAATGTTCATATTGAGTGCAACAACCCCCTCATTTGGAGGTGGGACTTGTACATTGGCCTCCTATGTTCCTATGGTGAGAAGGAGCCTAGTGACCTTCCCCATCGCGTTGGGGTAATAGAGTCACACAATATATATAAGCATGCTTCTTGAATTACAGCATAACGGGAACTCGTAATAAAAGTTGAATTGCTTGAAAAACTTGTCGAATAAATGTTGGATTTGCAAATTGCTTGTTATTCTTTTGAATATAAGTCCTTCCAAGTATACTTATTTTCTTATAAAGTGTTTTACTTGATTTTGATAGCGTACTGTGCAATTGCATGATTGTGTCTTGATTTTCTTGATTTTAGGTAATACAAATGGAATATTGAATAAGATCGCTTCTGCACTCATACACTCTGATGACATAGATAAATCAGATATATCTCCATATTGGGTTAGTTATTTAATTATCCAGTTTTAGAGTTATTTATTTCTTATTGTATATGCCAGTGTGATTGATCCTATCGGGCCACTCAGGGATGGGCGCTTCAATCCCTTTATTACTATCTAGGTAGTGAGATTGGGATTGGGGTAAGAACGGTTCCGTGACAGAATATATATCTGAGCTAAGATGAGAAGGGTCATTTGTCATGTGAGGGTTCACCATAGACTCCTATGAGAAACCATCCTTTGTATAGATTAAGACCACTAAATTTTCATGATATGGTGTATGGAAGACATGAAAAATTATCTACCTGAGATACTTTATAGTTCCATATAAGCATGACACAACTGGCTCCTGAGGCTTCCTCACTCCTCAAAGGAGGAGAATATGTTTTAATGCATTTTTTTACAGAATATCCCATGGAAATATTGATTCCATGGATTGTGTGTGTAAAATCTAAGATCACTGACATGTAAGGCCTATGTTAGCTCATAACATGCTAAAGTGCTCATTCAAATCACAACCAAGAAAGGGATCCAGAAGGTCAAACCCACAATCCTTGATATGTTGGACGATGTTGATGAAGGAATGAGTGAAATGATAGAATAAACATGAGTATATGAAGTACCTTTAAATTGCTATTACGTGTACTTTGAGTGCAAACTCTGGTATTTAGAATCAATATTGGTTTTTTCTAGAGTTTTGATAAAGAAATCCAACAAGTCCAGCTTGTTTGATATAAAGTTGATGAAGCATATTATAGACATTGAGCTTTATTTCATAGTTTCTTTGTTGCTAATTTTATTAGAAACATTATTCTACTTGGTGATGGTAGTTTCAAGAAAGGAGGCCTGATCACTGAACTTGTTGTTGGGGCTTCCTAGAATGTCTGTGTTTATTATAGGACCAATATATTTTTGTTTGTGTTTCTAGGTGTTTTGGTTTTACTTTTGAACTTTTTTTGGTTCTTTGTCCAAAAATAAGAGGTGCAAGAACCCAATATTTTAGATTATTTTTTTTCATGATTGTATTCAAAATAAATGAACAAAATTTTATACATTAGAGTACATGGAAGCCTATACATGAAAACTATTGATTATAAACATAAAGTCCTATATAATTTTTAATCTGTAGAGGACAACACCTACGTGTCTCTTATATGTCCTCCCAAATCACCTATCCATGAACATCCCGATGGAAGAACCACACATGAATCAAAAAGAGGAAATGGTCAACTAATATTGGTACTAATCCAATTACTGAGATATTATAAAATATGCATGAATAGAAGAATTTCAAAGAATTCCTGAGATATTACTGAGAAATTCTAAAATAAGTAAGCACTATTTTATGAACTTAGTTCAACAAGCTAAGAATTCCAAAGATCAAAGTACTCCAGGATTCAAGTTTCTAAGGTAGAATTCATAAAAGTATTCAAAATACCAACTATCTAATATTTTTCACAAAAGCAAGATGTACTCATGAATGTCAATAATTCCAACTATCAAGATATCAAGCTTTTCAAAATTGTCCATTGTCACTTTCCATCTCATATTTTGTCTTTGCCAAGGCTAGGTGCCTAGTGTTATCCCTTCTATGATAGAATGACACTTTCTCCTATGGGGGTAACAAGTACCGGGGGACCTCTATGTCCATTATCCACTACATAGGGTTGGGGAATATTACCCATAAAAAAAGGAGCTATAGCTCAATCATACTCAATTTCAGTGCCAACATCAAAATCTAGTTTTATTCAATATTCAAAAAATTAGCAGTGACCTTAAATAGGAAATATAAGCTAAAAAGAGTAATTTTGGTTTCACAACATTTAACTAAGTTACATGCTTGCATCTCAATAGGGTCATAAATATCGCAAAAGAGAATAGAGAATCTAGTACCTCATATGAGTAAGAAGACAAAGTTTTCACAATTAAGATTCAAGTGGTTCCAAAGCCTAAAAAAGTATAGGAAAAAATATTGTTAAGTCACTATAGTGTCAATGACTCGGAACAACTTATTAAGTTTCACTAAATGGGAATTTTTCAATATTTCGTTTTTTAGGTTGTATGTAATAATGTTATCTATTTTTCTATGTTTTTAGAAAAATAGTTTGATTTAAATTAAGTCATTCATAATAGAAAATCTTACATCCACATATAATTTAGCATGTATATCTCTAGGATTTAGACTTATAATAAGGAGATATACCATAACTACTAAATTACACATTCACTTTGTTAACCATGATCCACACATCTATCATGTTTTACTATAACATAAATAGATGTATGTGAACATAAAGACTAACATATCATATTGAATATATATTACACAAAAATGACTAGATTGTCTTACAATTTCTTAAATACTATATCATTTCATGAAAGATTTTCCGAATTTAGATGTTACATGGCACCCAAATATTGATTTTGATGTGACAATTCATGAATACATACGTACATACTAGTCTAGTAACGTAGATTCATTGATTTGATAAACTTGGATAATTGTTAACACTCAAACCATCCTAAACATTCTCAAGTACAATGTTCAATATGTTAATATTTTGCATCTATTTTTGTAGATTTCACAAGCTTCTTGTTTACCATATTTGCACATTACTATACTTATATGATACTATGATACAATTAAGTATAAGTAATTTGAATAGTCTACTAAATATAGTTACAATTTATATTTCATCTTTACCATTCAACCTACTTGTTTCATGACCTAGTAACTAAACTTGAAAAAGAGGGAGATGAGGACTGACCTACAAGATGATCTATTACCCGCGATTCAAAAGTTCGTATGACTACTGATATGTGACAAATCAATTTCTAATTGACTTTCTTTTGTGTTAGCTAGTTATTACCTTTCTCTTATTATCCATGGTATAAATATAAAGCTATTCCATGTGGTCAATATTGAGGAAGATGGAGTAGAGTTTTCATGACTTGTTATAAGTAATATAAGGGTCATTATTGTTTTTATCTTCAAAATGAGAGTGAACAACATGTTCTGGGTCGAGTTCCTTCTTTCTATAGATCACATCCTCTGAAGCTATTGTGGAGGTGGGCTCAGAAATTGTGGGACCAGAGGGGAAACTATCTAGTTGGGATCAAGTGAGGGAAACCAGATTAATTACAACAAGGTCTGGCGGTCTCCTCAAGATCTAGTCTGATGATCATGGATCATTTTATGTGTATGCAATAAGGTTGTCTATGATAGGAGAAGGGGGACATCTAACTTTGTCCTCTTACATCTTCAAAATTCATTGAGATTAAGGGGATATAGGAGTTGTGCATTCATACATTTCTGCTCTCCCATGTCCATTTTCTTAACGTCGGTTCCATAGTAAACCAAAACTATAAAGCTGACAGTGTCGGTTCTAGATAACAAACATCACTATTAGTCAAGTCATACCAATTTAAAAAAATATGAGCACCGCTTTTTCTACAACGTCAGTTATATATTAAAGAAATTGACGTCTAAAATAACCCAAAAAATATATTTTGTTAAGGAAAAATTAGCTCTGAAAAGTTTAGGATTAGCGTCGGTTACTTAAAAATCAATGTCAGAGTTTTTGTGCCACATCCCCATGAAAATATTTGTTCCTCCCAAATTGTTCTTTAGTGTTGGTTGGACAATATAAACCAATGACTAAGTCATCACTGAGGCTGATTTTTTCTATAAGATCCTCTGGCATCGGTTTTTATCTACAAACCGATGACCAAGTCCTCCCTTACTCATTAGTTTGGAAGTATAAATTGAAGACTAAGTCGTCACTGAGGTTGAATTTTTTTTTTTTCATTCGGAAAAGGGCCTCTGTTATTGGTTTTTATATGCAAACTGACGACCAAGTCCTCCCTTAGTCATCGTTTGGCAGTATAAACTAACTAACTTATCACTGAGGCCGAAATTTTTTTTTTGGATAATGGCCCTTGGCACAAGTTTTTTTTTAAAACCGACACACAATTCCTCCCTTAGTCATCAATTTTGTTTGCATCCGATGACTAAGTTCACTTAATAGCACCCACAATTTTTTTCTTCCCCACTGTTCTCTATTTCATTGCGATTATGCTTCTAGCTCCTCCAGCTCTAGATACGATGACCTAGCTGCTGCTTCCATCTCTCCACTTCCGCGACAGCCTGCTCATCATCCTCCAGCCACTGCTGCAACCACAACAACCTCTGACCACTGCCGCCGCAACCACCTCCACCTCTAGCCTGCTCCGTGCCCTCTAGCCATAGCCACCTCCGTCTGTCGCCGCCGCAACCACCTCCGCCTTTAGTCTGCTCCACATCCTCTAGATGTCGTAGCCACAACCACCTTTGCCTCCTCCACTTAGTTCTTTAAGCAGCTAGGGATTCAAGGAGATCAGTTCTTGAGCTACTTGACACCTACGGTGAGTGGTTAGGTCCTTTCTAAAATTTTAAAAATTCTTAAAAGCTTAATTATATCCAATAAAAGTTAAACAAATGCATGATAAATTGTCTCATATCTCCAAAATTGCCCACTTTGCTATTGAATAGCTTAAACCCTTAATTTCTTGACCTTTTCTGGCCTACTTTTCTTACTTGCCTATTAGTACAAATTGAATAGTTAATGGTGAATTATTCTTGTTGGGGTTTTATTCTTGATTTTAGTTACTTCAGTTGGTTTCTTAGTCAATTTCTTGGCTTAGTCCTAGTTTACTTCATTTGGCTAATTATCTTGCAGTTTCTAGTCTGGTTTAGTTAATTCTTCTTATTTTGTGTTAACTGATCCCTTAGTTAGTTAAATAGTTTGAATTGCTAGCATTAAATTAGATCTAGTTTTTATCTTCTCTAGCTAGATCTAAAACCATGTTTGAACCATTAAAACCCTAATTGTTGCACTAAAAAACCAAATAACGACATTAGCTAGTGAGTTTCCTCTATTCATGTGGATTTAGCAAGATTATCTGTTGGTCTAGAAACCCATTCAAGATTTACTCATTAGGAGTAAATCTTGGATAGTCCCTGGTTTGACACTATTCTTGAACACTTAATCTCACTTAGGATGTAAGTGTATAATGTGTATTCAATTTTCAATATGTTTTGTCAGAACTTCCCTGTTTGTTCTCTAAGTACGTATGTAGGTGGATATTTGCCCATCTACATCAGCGTACTTAGAAAATTATTAGCAAATGTTGCTGAAATTTTCTTGAAAATTGAAATACACATTATTTACTTACTAGTGAGATTAATTGTTCAAGAATGGGATAGATGGTACACACATTCATTACTTAACCCTAAACCCTAATTTGTAAACCATAAACCTAAATCCTATTATGTAAACCCTAAACCCTAATATGTAAATCCTTATCCCTGAACCCTAAATGATAAACCCTAATCTATAAACCCTAACCCTAATATGTAAACCCTAAACCTAACACTTGTTTTCTTTTTTATCATAGAGTGGATAGATCATGGATGTCATTCTAAATAAATGCACCATGGAGTTTATTACTGGTCTTGATTAGTTTATAAAATTTGTGGAGGAACATAGGAAATGACCTAGAGATAAGTTCTATTATCCATGTAGGAATTACAATAACAACTTGAAAGTAGACACTATTGATGAAATCAACAGTCATGTCATGTACAACATGATTGTACATGGTCGTGTAGAATGGTAATAGTATGGAGAGATGTCTAATATGAGACCATTAGATGTCAATAGTAGTACTTATGTTGAAGAAGAAATTACCGACAATGATGTACATGTGTATGGCCTGATTTCGATAGACATGGTTGATATGATGCTAGATAGTTGTGGGTAGAGCACACCGGTCCACCTTTCTTATTTAGAAATATCGTACATGATGTTGAGAGACTGTTATTCTTAGGTTGTACTAAGTTTACGAAGCTAAGCATTGTGTTGAGATTGTATTCTCTAAAGTCTAATAATAGAGGGAGAGATAAAATCTTCACGTCATTGATATCTTTGTTGAAAGAAATTCTTCCTAAAGGCAACGAGTTTCCAATCTCAGCATATGAATTAAAGAAAATGTTGTGCCCAATGGGAATGAAGGCTAAGAAGATACATGCCTACCCAAATGACTCTATGTTATTTGAAAAGGACTATGTCAATTTGAAAGATTGTCCAAAATGTGGGGAATCACGGAGTCAAGATATAATATGATGACTTTGGGGAAGTCCAAACTAGATCTCCTACCAAGATGATGTGTCATCTATCTATAATATCATGGTTTCAATGCTTGTTTGCCAATACCAAGGATGCAGAGAATAGAAGGTGGCATGCATAGGCAAAGAAAAATCATAATGGGATCCTACAATATGTGTCTGATTTCTCATAATGGAAGAAGATTGATTTATTATACCCTGAATTTGTGAAGTAGTTAGGAATCCAAGACTTGGGCTTTGTACCGATGGGATGAATCCGTACGACACATTAAGAAACCAACATAGCACTTGGCATGTTATGATTGTTATATACAATCTTCCTCCCTGGTTATGTATACAAAATAAGTACCTCATGCTGTCATTGTTGATATCAGGCCTTAAACAAGATATCGATGTTTATCTTGAACATCTGATTGATGACTTAAAGAAACTATAGGGACAAGGTGTGATGATCTATGGTGATTTGCATAGAGAGACATTTTGTTTGCATGCTATGTTGTTTTGTACAATTGATGACTTTCCAGCATAGTGCAAAAGATAAGAGCCCACGTGAAGCTAAAATGTCATATTACAATGTCAGTTAATACATATGGGAGTTTGACTATATATATTTCATAGTTCCAGTCTTTGAAGTGTAATTGGGTTGATAACACCAAATGAGTTGTAGTGGATGAGTTGGGTTTAACATTAATGAATTTTGAGAAGATTGGCGAGATGGAATCACAAGAGAAGCAAGTAGTTTATATCTATGATCCTTCAAATGAAAAATGGTCAGTTGTTGTTCATCGTAAAAGGAAGTTCATTGCAGATCCTATAGATGAAAAAGAGTACTATGATAAGTATGATGAATCCGGTCAATTCTCAGTTGGCTTGAAAAGTATGATGAACATGAGGATGATTACCATGAGGATGAGCACCATGACTATAATATTGGTGTAAGTTGTATTATTTTATTACATAGAAGTACATTCTACAAAGTCTATCACATTTATAAGTTACATTTTTATGACTTATATGTGTTCCTTATCAATTTTAGCATGTTGAGCCTGAGGACGTGCACTCTGAGGATGTGTGCCCTGAGAATCTTATGGAGCTTGTTGAGCAACATCGTGAGCGTGTACGTCAAAGAGGCATCGCCCTGAAGAGCAAGTTAGTAGAACAAAGGAGTAAAGGACCAAAGATGATCGTTGAGTTTGATGATCAAGGAAATCATATTGGGAAGGATCGTAATTGTTTTGTGCAATATCTAGGGGTTCTTACTCATAGCAAATCGAATACAAATGTAGAATATTGGCATAAAATTGCTCAAGGCACGAAAGACTTATATGAAAGGAACTATGTGTGAGATATTATGGTTTATAATTCTATTTTTAAAGATATTTACAATTCTATTTTTACAAATATTCCATTAAGTATATAAACTTTTACATAGCAGATTTAAGCTGGATGAAAAACTACATCGTAAAAAGGTGATGCAACACTATGGGAGGGCACTAAAGAATTATAAGACAAATATGACAAGAGATTACATACTGAATGAGAACAAGAAGAAGAAATCAGCCACTGAATCTTGACCTAAATGTGTGGGAATGTATTTGTTCCTAAAAGAAAATCCATATATATATGTGTGTGTGTGTGTATATATATATATATATATATATATATATATATATATATATATATATATATATATATATATATATATATATTAAGCCTCCTCACTATGTATTATGCATTTATGTATTATGTATTATTTATTTGACATATGTTTTGAATTAACTAGTCTTTAAGCAATGCTAAAAAAGAATGGTGTGCAAAGAATGTGCACAACTATAAGTTGGGTCCAGGTGTCTACACAAAGCCGCACCACCATATGGAGACATCTTCTTCTCATAGCCTACTTTTAGGACTACTGAGTCCTCTACTACTGCGTATCTATCTCACCATTATCTGTGGATAGTTGTGAGGCAAATCTAATGTAGAGAAATATCCAAACCCGCAACTGCTGAGGTGGCTGCAAAATGGTAAAATTTGACTCTTAGAGAAATTACTATTGATGATTGCTATGTTTTTACCTTTACCTTGATTGTTATATTTTACTTACCAATCACTATTGATCATGATTAGAAGGAACTCCACGATAAAAGGAAACAAAGCAAGTTCATCCATGAGGGCACAAGGGATGAATTAACAGTTGCTCTAGGTAATCCAGAGCATCCTGGGTTTGTTAGGGCTGCTGATGCTGGTGTCAGTATAAGAGCCTTCTTTGGGCCATCAGAGCAGAAGTGCAAATATATCTATAAAGGAAGATTCTCAAAAGAGAAGGTACAAGAGATGATTGTAAAGGGAATAGAGCAAGTAATGAGACAAATCATGCTTCTCATTCAACTCCTCAAACAGTACCTATGGCACCCCACTCTTCATACAAGGTGGACCCCCCCCCCCCCCCCCCACGATAGAGGTGGTTGGGAGTAATCTCGTGGACCCTCCAACTAGCACATATATAATTTTTAGGAGTTGAGACCATGTCATCTTATATTAGAAGGATATGTCGTTATACTAGGTGCGACTTACCCACCCCTTGTAGGTGACATGATTTATGGTGCTCCAATACCCATCGATGTGGTTCGTGTGACACCAAGGCTTGTTTACAATGATTGGAAGCAGACTGCACTGGCATATGACCACCCCGACAGTGATACGATAGCTAATGAAGAAGGCAGTGTGGTTGGGTGGCCCAAAGCAAGAGTTGTCTGTACTGATATATGCTAAGTTTACATTGTGTTTGTACTGTATGTAATTGACAATTGATATGAGAATATATATATATATAGAGAGAGAGAGAGAGAGAGAGTCAGGCTAAAATACACTCGAGTGTATAGATCGCACGAATACACTCAAGTGTGTTTATATATCAAGACTATTTTTTACAAAATGTAAACCATTGATCTTCACCACCATACTATAACTAGGCTACATACAAAATTTGAGCCCATTTTGATGAGTGTAAGTCACTCACCCAAGGGCAACAAAATTGACACACGAAACTAATTTGAAATGCATAATTTTTGCGGTCTTTATAACATGACCTATAAATATCCAAATGTGCTCAAATTTTGCATATGAGCTATTCATAAGATGTTTAAGAAGATCAATAGATTAGATTTTTGAAAAAAATATTGCATCATGAAAAACTACTTGAGAGTATTCTGCTCCAAATACACTCGAGTGTATTCTAGCATGACTATATATATGTGTGTGTGTGTATATATATATATATATATATATATATATATATATATGTGTGTGTGTGTGTGTGTGTGTGTGTGTGTATGTGTGTGTGTGTGTGTATGTGTGCGCAAGACAACACCTAAGAAATCCCCTATAGCCCGTTCTCCAAATCCTCCTCAAGATATTCAATTACCAGGTCTTGAAAATGACCTATTCAACTTGCTAAGCCCTAATTGCAGGAGATTGGCAGTATCGATAGCCAACTTTGAAGAAGGGTTGCCTATGATGGTCCATATTAAGGAGGACGTTGTAGGTCAAGTTCATGATACTAGTATATTTTTGTAAGATGTTGTGGAGATGTTTACTTATTCTTGGTTGAATACATCTGTGGTAGAACTTTGGATATGGTGAAATCATATTCTAAATACCTCATTTTATATATGTTGATCTATTTTCTTATATATTAACGCAAACATGATATATGTTCTGCAACTGCTTACATAGGGTGTGTATAGAGATCACACTACCACATGTAGCAGTTCTAGTTCCATCATTAATTAGCCATGTACATAAAGACCCTAGCTATATCTATTACATAATACTGCTATACAACATTACATATTTTGGTAATGCAAAAAAGAGTATGATTATAGCTCCTTTCAATGTTGAGTAAGTTTTAGTTACTTTGCTTATAATTTTGACTTAAGAATTACATTTCATTATGAATTTTGAGTTTTATTTTGTTTTCCTTCTTTTCACTCAGAAATAATAATTGGGTGTTGTTGGTTATTTTTCCCTCAATGCTAACTACGTATTATCTAGATCCTGAGGGTGACCAAGTAGACAGTGGGGGGCGCGAAATGAAAAGTTTCAAGGAGTAAATTTTTATATCAGTTAACATATATTAATACATGAGTATTTACTAATGCAATTCAATGTTTATATTAATTTATAGGTTTATAAAAGAATTCAGAGGGGCTGGAGAAAAAGTGGATAAGAAAAAGAAAGCATTAAGTTGGAAGAATATTGAGGTAGTTTTTCTGACCAATGCATATATTCCAACTATGTTTATTTTTATCTATTAACATTTTGTATGGTGGTATATTTATAGTGCCCTATACAAGATAATGGTTGGACATGCACATACTATGCGATGTAGTATATGGACATGATTGTCATACATGGGGTACTAGACATCCACTACATACAAATTGTAATCTATGTATAATCTTGAGTATTACTAGTAAATAGTCTCATTTTATAATATAAAATATAAAATCAAAGTCTTTAATTATGTCATTTTCTTTGTATTTGTTTGACACAACAAAGACCATATGACAGAAGATCTAGATGAGATATAAGAAAAATAGACACACACCTTTGTTAGGGAAGAACATTAAATTTGATTGGGATAAAATATGAGTTTCCTGTACTTTGATGTCATTATTTCTATATAAATGTGGTGCTTATGACTTCTTACAACTTTAAATTTGATGCGAATAAATTATTAGTGCATATGTGAATAATGACTATATACATATGTGTGAAGGAATGTGAATATGAATGAATACCATGAGGATTGTGTTTCTACATTTCATGAGAATGGATTCGGTGCATATGTGAATGATGTCTATATACATGTGCATGAATGAATGTGAAGATGAATGAATATAATTAGAATTGTATTTGTACATGTCATGAGAATGAAATTAGAGAATGGATCTTATATGTGGGTGGATTGTGTGATTATTATTGCAGGTTTTGTAGGTTACTTGGCCTATTGTTAAGCTGAACACATGATGGAAGTTGTAATTTTAATGAACTATATGTTCTGCATCCTTCTGAACAGTCGGACAGCAGGTTTGCGACCTGCTATTTTAAAAAAATACAAATGTGTCATTAGTTGTTCCAAAAAAATCAACATTGTACGTCCGATTCGTTGGTTTTAAGCCAAAAACCGACATCATAGAGCTATTCTAATGTGCTACCAGATGGATTACAACATCGGTTTAGACCCCAAAATCGATGACTCAGTTCGTCGGTATTGTCAATTTGGACATAAAACCGATGACGTAGAAACCTTTATCAAATAAAAATATGAAATGGTTTAGCAGTGCATCATTGGTTGCTACACCAAAACTGACAACTCAGTTCACATGTATCATCTGTCTGAATATAAAATCGAAAAAATAAAAACCTTTATCAAATAAAAATATGACCTTATTTAGTAGTATAATGTCAGTTGCTGCGCCATAATCGACAAATCAGTTGCTTACTTAGTTGTGTTGATTTCGTTGATCATAACAACCAAAGCTGGGTCTGAGTCATTAGTTTATGCGTCCACAGAAAGCCGACGTTCTGGCTGTGTTTGTATCACCAGTACAACACTGGCAACTTGATGCGGCATATGGACTGCTGTTTGTGATGTCGTTTAGTAGAGAAACTACTAAATTCACGTGCTATGCATGTGTCAATTATGTTTCATAAAATCTAAACTAATACAATATTAAAATATTAAAACTACTATATGAGGACTACTACTTTGAAAATAAGAAAAACTACATCACGAAGAAAATCAACATGTCCTTAGTCTATAATGTATCAACTACATATCAACTCCAAAATAACAAGAATAATGCCCCTTATCTACCATGTTAGAGATCTATATTGACCACACAGTTCACTTATCTTATTATTTTCTTTTATGTTTCTATGATATGTGAACTTTTTAGTATATTTTACATGAATCTTTCCTAGATGGCATTGTCATGAAAAAAGTATATATAGTTATGAAGAATATTTCTCCAACTATTCCTTTTCTATAAACATCAATTAAAAGGCATACTTTTTTTAGTCATATATAAAATTATTTTCCAAATATTTGTTTCTTATTTGGGTAATGAAATTACTTGTTACCATTAAGTACAATTATGGTCTTCATGTCTCAAAGTCTGACTAGTGTAGTCGTATCCTCTTGGTAATTTTTTTGTCAATGATAGATATCCTATTGAATACATGAAATACTTATAATCTTTAAATGAAAAGAAATCTTAATGAAAAAACAAACATTATATAGAAGCACATTTGATAATCATATTTCAATGACCATTTATATTTAATGAGATAATTAAATTATGAGTAATAATTGTAATTTTCAATAGAATATATAATATATTTATTTGAAAATTAATATGATATGAGTATTTCAAATCTAGAAAATTTACAATGATTTCTATTAAACTATATGATATCCATTTTGTTTCAAACTTATTTCTCAAAGTTTTATCACCATATGATTTTGAGCCGTTGTGTAGTGTCACCATGCCTTTTGATAAAAATCTATTGAGAATACATGAGGCTATATGACTATAATTGAAAAGTACATTAATAGAAATATTATAAAATTTATTGTAGCATGAAAGTCATATGCTTTAATCTTCCCTTTTAACTTTTGGTCATTAACAAAAAATAACAAAAATAAGAAAATATAATTTGTACTAAGCCTGAACTATAAGTTTATTTGGATATTCTAAAACTATATTAATATACTTAACATGATTACTATGTCTTAATCTAGTTGATATCAAGTCAATGATGTAATGATTATGAAGCATTGCACACATTTGTCTTTGCCCCCCTAGATGTTGTAGCCTAAAAAAATGATGTTTCAATATTATTGATCATTTATTCGTTAAATGTGCTCTAATTTAGCTTTATATATGGAGTATGCATTTCTCCTCCTTGAATATCGGATATTCATTTTATTAAGGATTGCATTTTGATTTAAATTCTATTAAATATCACAATGAAGTGCGAAACATTGCTATCAAGTGTAAAGACCCTAATTGTGTGGACGTTTACAATTAAAATAGTTTAAGGTTTAATTATTATTTAGAGTAAAATAAACATTGTGTCTACAATGATTAAACTCACTCGGTTTCCATATGGTTATCTTCTTGGATCATGGGACACCTTAGTTCACAACCTCATAGTATGGATTGCATTATCTATACATTCTTAACTCTTGTATAGAATCAACCAACAACAAGGGTAGTGGTACCTTGGAATTGTGTCTTTAAAATTGTCTCAACGTCTGATTAGTAATTATATATGGTAACTCCAAAATCAATCCGTACCGACACGATCTTAGAGCATGTTTGATTTTCTTGAATTTTACAAAAGTTAATGATGTGAGTAGTCTGATAAAGATAGAGATGTATTACTTATTTATTGTGATATGTAGGATATTGAGAAGGGCATTTGAGGAAAGATTACATATAATATATGATAAATGCTATATCTATTTAGAAAAAATCTTTTTTGAACTTAATCACATTAACATAAGAATTGTAGTGAAATTGAGATAGAAATTTATGTTCCTGTTAAAATAATAAAATATAAACAATAAGATCCCAACATTTTCCCTTTTAAGTTATGTTTACAATATCTAGAGAATTGTTGTGCAAAACATATCTCGTTACACATGGTTTAATTTGTCTTTAATCTTTGTAGGAATGACCAGACATAATATAAAATCTAATTTCCTATGCCACGTCCTTAAGGTCATTTGAAATCCATTTAGCCCTACGGAAACTAAATCATTATTTTCCCTAAGAAGTCGGTATAAAAAACAAACATTTCCACATTTTATTTTTTGGATATACTACAAATTTCAAAGTCAACAATTTCAAATTGTTTGGTTAAATAAACTTTAGTAAAGTGTGTCTCTGCAAATTATTTGTCTTGATAAAAGTGAGTTCTGGGTGTGGGTCTTAATCCTACATGAAAACCAAAGATGTGTAATCCAATGATTTATACATATTACTTATTTAATATTATAAAATTTAAAAGTTTTCAGAATCTACTACAGTTTTATAGTATGTAACGTTGTGAATCTGATATGTAGGTATGTAATTTAGAACGTAATAAATGTCTAAAAGAGGTTCAAACATTCATTGGTTAACTTATCAGTTAGCAACAACTAAAAATTGGTAGCAGCTGCGGTCTGTGATTCCATGTTTTGAATTAAGGACATGTTAAACATTGTTACAAGCAAGTCACTTAGCTCTTTGTCATGGCTATAGTCATGTGTACGACACATCGTCTTCTTCAGTGACAAACTATTTCTCTATAAGTAGTCGAATGGTAGGACATAATTCTTGAAATTGTTAAAGATTGGTCATCTTGGTATCTGATTTTTGGGGTTGAAGTTCTTGGAATCAATAGAGAAGTTTGAGTTTAACCTTAGTGGTCCAAAAGAAATGATGAAGGTGAAGTTGAGTCTATACTTCGGCAACCACCCAGTCTTATGTGGGATCAAATTTTTTATTCCGAAAATCTTGTTCCAGACGTGTTGTAAATAAATTAGGCAGTAGAAACACCAAAGTATTTTGCTTAGGAAGAGTCGTTTTGGAGTGGATGAATGACTAAAATTGACTGGAACAAGATTTCCATCATGAATCCGTCACAGCAAAACCGAACGCTACGTCTGTCTTGACCGCGTACTTATGATACACATGGAACAAACGTAAATTTATGAAACAAATGACTGATGTTAGAACTAGGGTGTCAAAAAATCGAATTCGGTCGGTTCCTGGTCAAAAAACCTTATCTACATTGTTTGACTATCAAATTCAAATCCGAACCCGGACTGAGATTTTACTCATAGCTCTCAACCCAGAACCGACCCGGATTGAAAAATCCAAACCCGGAGCCAAGCCCGAACCCCAATTTGAAGGTGATTTTTTTAGAATCTTTTTTCCTGAGAAAAGTACCTGCACAATTATATATAATTTTATTATCTCGAACAAACTACCAAAGATGTCAATGATTATACAATATTAAACAATTATAATATTACATTTTCTTTACTTTTATTAGAGAAAATAATGCCAACGATAGAACATTAATTCACTTAAATACAAGAAAATCTCATCACAAGTGCAACATCACATATATCATACTAAAACAACACATGTATCACATCAAAATTGTTGCAAGACCACCTAAACCATACTAAAATAACACATATTCACATCAAAATATAGCCCATCAAATCAATTGAGATGACTATTATCCACAAAAATAATATTTATACCACATTATAACAACATCTAAAAAAAGAATCATCTGTGTTATCTAACACATAAATAAATTAAAACACAATAAGAATATCATAACATTATTATTAAATAATCAATTTTCACATCAAATAACTATATTATGTTGTAATATCACATATATTATATCAAAGCAACACATATATCACTTAAAAATGCAGCATCCATCCCACAAGTATATGCATATAAGTAACTATTTAGAACTCAATTTTGTCCAGTTTTTTAACCCGGACCGACCCGGTTTAAATTCGGACACATGATCCTAAACCCAGAATTGAGCCAGAATGTCACAATTGAAACCTGAACCCGATTTTTTCTGGGTTGGATACAACTGGGTTCAGACAAATTTTGATAGCCCTAGTTAGAACTTGTGTGGGCTAATAGCGTTAAAGTTCGATCCCTCGAAAATAAAAATTGGATATCAATTTTATCAGTGGTCTAATAATTAACCAACATGAAAAGTTGTTCATTATTTTTAGGTGGGATTGAAAGTACTCATCCATCCTAGCAAGTAGCAACAGAGCAGAGCTTCATCTACCTATCTGATGAGACGAAACGAGCATGGGGATTGTTGGCTATTGCTATGCGCACGAGTATTTTTTGTGCATCAGTATCAGATCACAGGAGGAAGATTTAGATCAGAACCACTGGGATTTACACATGAACTGCCAACCAAAATAGCTCCTCGTACATACCTAATTCTACAAAACATTTAATCAAATATTGGCGGTGTTTTCTTTGTGGATGGAAACGATCGATCCGAATTGCAGGAAAGGATTGCGGGTATAGTACGCATTATATATAACATGCACCTTTCGGCAAGGCAGAGTAAACCGCTGGTGGCTGGCCTGTAGTAACTCTGGACATAGTAGAGCAGTCCTCGAGCATTGTCGAGCCTAATTAGAATTAAGGAAAAAAAACCCAAATAGCGCATTTTTCTAAATTTTTTTTACCGAAATAACACCATTCCCAACTTATTTTCCAAACTAGCAAACTTTCAGACTAAAATGCCGCGCGGGTTGAGGACAAGAAAGAGCCACATATACCGGCCTTTTCAGGAAAAGCGCCACAAAGTTGGCGTTTTCAGGAAACACGCCATTGTCATTCTGCCGGAGGAGGAAAAGAAGGTAGCACTTTACGCCATATTTGTTATACTGCCCCTAGGGCCTCGTCAACGTACTCTACCTGGCCGTCATGAACCTCCCTGCCAGGTTGCCGTCACACTGCCCAGCCCATGTCAAGCTCGCCGGAGGCACCGCCGCCAAGTTCGTCTCGTCCTCTGCTGTTGTCCTTGCGGGCTCATCAACATACTCTACCTGGTCGTCATGAAGCTCCCCTCCAGGTTGTGCAAAAGGGTGATGACAAACCCCTGCTGATCTCTACTTCCATCAGGTCCCTTCGCTACAGCATCAGGTCATGCCGTTAGACTCCCCGGCCCGTCGGTGTCAAGCTTGCCGTAGGAACGACGCAGTAGTGCTTTGGGAGGTACAGCCTCAGGCAGTTGTGCGCCTTCTGCTTCCATAGGGAAGTCATGCATTCGGCGTGTTCCACGTTCAGGCTAGGGACACCGACTCGTGTAGGCAAACGGCCACAGCGAGGTCCGAGAATTCCTCCAACTTGCTTGTCGTAGTCACGACCCCTAGAACGGCAGCAGTGTTCCTCTCATCTTCTTTTCCTCCTCCGGCAGAATGACAAATATGGCGCGTTTTCTGAAAACGCCAACCTTTGTGGCGGGTTTCCTGAAAACGTCAGTCAATGTGGCGCTTTCCTGTCAGCAAGCCATTAAATAAGTTGGGAAGAGTACTATTTCAGTAATTTTTTTTAAAAAAGTGTACTATTAGGGTTTTATTTCCTAAATTAATAAGCTAGTCTGTCAGCAGCAATGAAGTTGATGCGGCATGCCTTCATAGTGCGACAACCCACGGCGCCTCCGTTTGTCCTCTATGGCAAGGCATCTTTACAGATTAACCAGCGAGAACGAAAAACTATTTTGAAAAAAAACAGCGAGAACACATCATCAATATGACAGAATCGAGAGAATATTATAGATATGGTTCGGTTGGGCGGATAAATACTGCCACCGACATATGCAAATACGAGGAACGAGAATCAAGAGTTTTCAGGAGAACTGGTGGACGGAAACGAGGAGAAGAACAGTAATTGAGAGTCTAACAATTTTGGGAGAAACGGTGGATAGAGACGAGTGGTGGTGTTTAGACGAGTAGAATAGTATATAGGCTGCCGCAATGGTTAGTTAATCAAATATTTTTTAGATAATCTGCCGTTCCAAATCTTTGCGGCATAATATAGATTATCTGTAGTGTAAATCAATTTACCATCAAATCCCACACACAGATTTTCCAATACATGTGATGGTAGAGCACAATAGACTTCATCTAAACAGGAAAAGATTGCTTGCTTGTGTACCAAAGGATGAACATCTTTTTTTTTGATGACCGAGAGAATCCATTCCGGACGAAGCCGACATGGTAAATTCTCGGAGTATGAGAGGGTGTGGTCTGGTCACCCCCTCCCGCGGCTAATCAACGTAGATTGCCATTCACAAAGTGCCTTCGGTGAGGTTCGAACCCGGATCCTTCATTGAGACTTACCAAGCTCTTACCACCCGGGCTACTATGGTCGGACCTTACTTAATAGTTTGTTTGTCTTTATTCCAATAATAGTTATCTTACACAAGATTAACATACCTTGTAGTGTCACCTACTTAAGCGTTGGTACAAAGCCGACATTAGAGAGATATTTTAACCAACATTAGAGGTGGTGTCTATACTAGCGGTGGTTGGGAATGTAGTCTCATGTCAATGCTAGAAATTGTAGTGTTGATGAAGTTAGCAAATTTTTAGATGTAGTCGTCTAGAGGAGGCAGAAGATTGTCGATGAGGAGTTTCATAGTGTTAACTCGGGTTGAAGGTGGCTAGTAGGGATGGCAATGGTGTTGTAGAAAAACCATATCCGTAGATAACCGCACCACATTTTACCACATAACTGCACCAAGTGGTTATGGTGCGGATATGGTTTTAAATTTTCAAAACCGTTGTGGTGTGGTGCGGTTATAGTTTTAGAGAAAAAATCATGGATAAAACAACACACAAATAATTCATGTTAATTATATATAAATATATGTAGAATGCTATCTTAAATATATTCTTTTTTATTATTCTCACATAGATATCTAAATCTCTATTTTTTTGAAATAGAATTTAATGTATAGAGAAGTAGGAAGTTCTATTTTTTTCTACAATTACTGCACAAATTGTTGTCTTCTTTGTACAACTAACAAACATGCATGTGCACTTTATTGGTTGTCTATGTTGTGGTTTCCATTTATTGTGTACATTTATAAATTCTATGTTAATGCTACTATAGTTAAAAGAATTTTTTTTCATGATGCGGTGTGGTGCGGTTAACCGCGATTTTTCGGCGGTGCGGATATGATTTTTCATATTAGAAATAGCAGCGGATGTGGTGCAGATATGGTGTTTGATTTTTCTATATGATGTGGTTATGATTGTTGTACTATATCAACAACACTGCCATCCCAAGTGGCTAGGATGTCAGATGAAGGTTTTTGTGTTGGTTAGGTGGTTTACGTGTTTGGTAGTAGGTCTTGTTGTTTCATGATAGGGGTGTAGAAGGTCTCATATAAGATAGGGATATCTAGGCTTGTATGGGTTTATTGGGATGACGATGAATATGAAGGGGGTTGTTGGAGTTCTGATTGCCATTTGGAGTTTTGATAGACATTCTAATGCTGCTCACGGACATACAAAGGTGGGTAAAAACTACTCTTTCGTTCACGGGCACTGGTATAAGATGATGGTGGATATGGTATGGAGTATAAGGCTTATGATGTTTGCTAGAGGTGACTGCGGTTGTGGCAATTTAAAGGATGAATGGTTGGTGTAACATCCCTGACCTGGGTTATGAGTTAACCCTAGGTGTTTTGACTAAATATGTAATTAAATCTTTGTGATTAACTCTGAGCATGTAATTAAGTTTCTCAGAAACATATATTTCAGTATTTGCTCCTTTTTATTTAAAGTTGTAGCATTGTTTTGTTATACAGGGACCTATGTGCAATTTACCCAGTTGAAAGGGTTAACTTGCAATTTGCACATGGTGAGATGTTCCTCTGATGTTGAGACATCATAAGAATCTTTTTGGTAAAGTTTGAGGGATTTCCCAAACTAGGACACCAAGGTGCAGCTGTGGAAGCAATCCCGGTGCTTGAAACCCTAATTTGGGGTAAAATGCAATTTATCCAAATTAAGGGATGCAAATTGTAAAACATGTCATCTAATGTATCTTTTTAGACTCTTGCCATCATTAAGAGAAGAAATGATGAGGAAGTCACCTCAATTGAATTATCAAGTTATGAAATATACCTTGTGATTGAATGATCAGGGTATATGTGCAATAGTTCTTTATGTACGTACCTTATTATTAGATTGCTCTCCTTTACCTTCTTTTTCTAAGACCTTAAGAGAAGGTTTGTCCTTAGAATAAAGAGTAAGGGACGATCAAGTAAAGAAGGAGGGACCTAGTTGGAATTATGGACAACTTATGAACTAATGTTGAAAATCCTACCCCTAGTATATATACCCTCAACTTCTCTAAGCAAGGGAACTTGCCCTTCGTTCCCTTCACTGTTCCATTTCACCAAAGACGACCAAAGACTGCCTTGGAGCTAAGGGGAACGACCAAGGGTGCAAGGTAGGTTTGAATCTCTCTTCTTGCCTAATTCCATGGTTAGAACTCGAATTCAAGGTCAATTTGGTGACTAATTCACGAAACCCTATCTTTCTAGCCATCTCTTTCTCGTTTTTCCTTGGAGTTTTCACCTTGGCCAACCTGTGGGAACTAAAGTACGCCATTAGAGCTTGGAGCTTGAAATCTTGGAGCTCAAGGATCAGGCTTTAGGCGGGTTTTATAACTCTAAACCCATGCTTTACTATATACATCTCCTATATGCGGTTAGATGATAGTTCTTCATGTTTCCCTACTTTCCCTGCTATTTTTGCAAGCAAATCCATGGGATATTCATACTGTTCTTGAGCTAGGAGATGAAGGCGTGATTTCCAAGAAAAACCCACCGCTTTTCACTTTCTTAAACGGTCTCACCGGTTTGCTCTCTCGGTCTCAAGACCGCGAGGTGAGCAAACGGTCTCGAGACCGCGACAGGGCAAACGGTCTTCAAGACCGTTTGGCCCCGTTGACCGAGCATGGACCGTATCAGAAATCTGTTCCTAATTATATAGGCTAATTACCCTCAAAATTTGGGAGGCTAACTCCAAAGGAATCGGGAGATATGACCTTTTTAAGTAACAACTTTAATTGAATTTATTCCTGATTCTCAAACGGTCTGAAATTGCCTTTTTGGGAAAACGGTCTCAAGACCGTGTAAGGTCGTTGACCGTATGAGATTACTGTTCAAAATAATGTTAATTAACAACTCACCAAGTTTGATAGTCTAATTCCAAACGGGATAAGAGATGAAGGGTGATTACTAGGGCTAACCCTAGATGAAATCAGTACTGAATTATAATAATATAAATTAGGGGTTTTTTGGGTTGATTGACCTAAACGGTCTCAAGACCATTTGGGGGTCATCCAAACGGTCTCAAGACCGCGAGGGCAATCAACCATGACCGTTTGGAGGTCTGGGGTCAAGAATAGTTGACCAATTGAAGGTACATTTATACCAAATTATATTGCAAATAAACATTGATATGATCATCAACTCAATAGGTCAGACCTTGATGAATTTGCACTAGAATCCAAAATTGGATGGGCTAATAGTCTCAAGACCGTTTGGAACTCATCCAAATGGTCTCAAGACTGAGAGGACAATCACCCAAGACCGTTTGAAGGTCTAGGGTTAAGTAATTTGACCAATTGAGGACCTAATTGCAAATAAGTTATCAATATAATCAAAATTCTGTTTTGTGGTTCAATCATGGTTCAACCCCTATCAAATCACCTTAGACTTTGATGAAATCTTGGGAAAACGGTCTCAAGACCATGTGGGGACCACCCACATGACCTCAAGATCGTTTGGGCCAAGTTTGGGCCCAATTGGAGCTCAATTGAAGGGTTCAACCTTGTGTTGAGTCACATTGTTGAGTGTTGATGGGTGAACATTGATAGACCCTAATTGAATCGACTTCAACCCTAATTGGTCAACAATTGAGGGTCAATTGAATGACCAAGTGGTCAAGAAAAATCTCAATAGACCCAATTCATAAGTGGTCATCATATTTTTGACCTTTTGAGGGCTTCAATATCGGTTGACATTATAGGTTGTAACCATTGAATCTTGTTGAAGGTCCAAGCGGCTGAGACCATGTGAGCCTCGCGGTCTCAAGACCGTGAGAGGGCTCGCGGTCTCAAGACCGTGAGGGGGCTCACGGTCTCAAGACCGAGAGGGGGCTCACGGTCTCAAGACCGCGAGGGGCCTCGCGGTCCTAAGGTCAAGGTGAGCAAACGGTCTTGAACCATTTGAAGAGGCTCGCGGTCTTGGAGTTTAAGGAGGCTCGCGGTCTTGGAGTTTAAGGAGGCTCGCGGTCTTGGAGTTAGAGGAGGGCTCGCCGTCTTGGAAAGTCAAATTAGCTAAACGGTCAACACTTTCAAATGATCTCAAATCAATTGGAGATTGATGGTTGAAGATCGATCAATGTGATTCAAGGTTGACTTCATTCAATCAATTGATGATATAAATGGTTCAATGTTGCCCTAATCAAACCATAATGATAACCTAGGATATTAAGTGGCTAATTGACTAGGATTTTGACCATGATGATGATCAATGGGGTGAATTACCAAAATACCCCTGAAGGGTAAATTAAGTAAAACTTTGATCAAATCAAACCCTAATCACACGATGGTGATGTTTTGGGCTATGTTAGCCTATGATGACTTAATCCAACCTGATTTAGAGTGATGTTGACATCACCTAACATTATGATGAGAGAGAAAGTACTTCTAGAGAGAGAAAGTACTTCTTGAGAGAGAAAGTACCCTTTTCAGGTGAAAACTCAATTAAAGCATCTCCAATGCACAGGAATGAGCATAATTAGGGTATGATCCACCTGTGTGAGATCATAGAAACCCTAATTATGATAAATGATGAACCTTTAACTAATCTAAGAGCATCAATGAAGATGTTACTCATACATGATGATGTTATGAGTTCAATTCACTTTAATGTGAATAGTAAACCCTAATTCAAGGGTGATGACATGTAATGTGAATAGTAAACCCTAATTCAAGGGTAATGGCATGCTTTTGAGTATTAAACTCTATTTGATGTGAATTAGAGATTTAACTCTTATGACAAGAGTAGGAAGTATATTCCTTATTTTTGTATTACCTTTATCACTTGTATTAACCATGCAGGTTCTGATATGAAGGTAATCATATCCAGGTATGGATGTTGATGTTATATTCATTAAAGGCATGTTGTTAGCCTTATGGATAAGTAAAGTAATCTGATGCCTTGTCAGTGGCATCCTATGCTGATAATGGGCTGTGAGAGCCATGAATATCATCAAGGTCATGCCTTAGAGATGACTTGTGATGAGGATAATGAGAAATGATGATTGATATGAGTTAGGCCTGTTACATTTAGTATTCTTCTTTTATAGCTGCTATGTTACTGTTATTTTTTGGAGAACAATGTATGCTGTTAAAGAATACTGAATGTACCTAACTAATCAAGTATAATGTAGAGCCCTGATCATAGATCCATCATTGTCAGAGATTAAGTGATGGTGAAACAGGTTTTCCTCAGGGAACTCCTGGAGCACATACTTTTGAGTATGTGGGGTACATGGATGTGTAGAACCTTACATCCTAGTGTAGGAAAGTGATGTAGATGTGTAATCCATCCATCCTTCACTATAATCTCATACCGTATCAGTGGTAGGTAAACATGAAACCTCCTGATGACGAAGAAAGCACAAATATCCGTATCAGTGGTAGGTAAATATGAAACCTCCTGATGACGAAGAGAGTACAGAACGCCACTGTGACTCTAGAATAGCGAGGGACCAGTTTACCCTGGTGAGCTATAGTAGTAGAGACACGAGATGTCCTACAAATGATCCTCTTACTGACTGAGGAAGGTGAAGGTCATGAGAATCCGGCTCTCTTAATGACCTATGTATGATACTGATGTGACTTCTCAGCGATCAGTTGGAGTATGAGTGGTATGCCTCATCTCCACAGGGCATAATGTTGTTTGTAAAACATAATCAACCATGTAGTATAACTTGTTAGAGATGACTCCAAGTTAGTTGATTGATGTTACATTGCAATAGTGTTTATATTCTCCATATCTCCTAAATTGTAGAGATCTTGTTATACCTGCAACTGTTATAGAATACTTTGAAGGCTTTACTGCTTAAGATATTCTTTGATGTTATAATAAAGCTTCTGGCGAAGAGTTATAACTCTCGCTGGGACAATTATGTATAATTGTCTCACCCTGTAGACTTCAACTTTTTAGGTGGACGTCGGAGACGAAGGAACCAGCCTACATGTGATCAGTCTCAGCAGCAGCAGCACCAGGGGCATCAGTGATCTCAGGTGGAGATCATCCTGCCATGTGGTGTAGTTAGAGTCAGTCCTATGTGTCCTCTGTACTCTCAGGTCTTGGAGTCTTTTGTTTAGTGATCTTGAGATTTTGTATCTTGATGTATATAATTACTCAAGAAGTAATTATCCTGAGATGTAAACAGTTTATCTCTCTTTATGAAAGAAGTTTTTATGATCCAAGTTCTTATCTCGAAAAGTTTTAATTTTCCGTGATTTTTGTCTTCCGCTGATTACTGATTCGCTTCCGCTAAGTTTTAATCGTGTTTATGTCATGGTTTGGAGATCAGAGCCCACAACTAGTGGTATCAGAGCTCTAGGTCAGTTGAGTCTACAGAGGCATAGGACTTAGGATGTCGAGTCTATCTTTAGTACTCCTTCCTTATCTAATAGAATTTTCTGCTCCTCAGGAGGAGAAGATACCTAAGGATGTCAGAACATCATGATGAGTACGTGGCAGAGAGTAGTGCTAGTGCACCTCGAGGTGGTGCAAGGGTTCCAAGGATAGAACAACCTGCACCTGAGTCACCAAGAGAGCCACCCCAATTCGACCCAGATGACATGAGTAATCCAGCTGTACAGACGATGTTCAGACAGTTCATGACTGCCATGACACATATAACTGATAAGATGCCCGTTCCTGCACCTAGGGCACCTGTCCAGCCTGAAGCACAAGGTATCGGTAAGACATTCGAACGACTTCGTCGTGTCGGAGCTACCGAGTACTTCGGGACTGCCGACCCTGTAGATGCTGACTTATGGTTGACAGAGTTGGAGAAGGCTTTCATGATTCTTATCATCCCGGAAGCTGAGAAGGTTAGACATGCTGTCTATCTTCTCAAAGGCAGTGCTGGTCACTGGTGGAACATGGAAGAGCAGAAGAGACCTGGAGTAGAGTTCTCATGGGAAGAGTTTCGTCGGGAATTTATCAATAGATATTTTCCAAAGACCTTCCTAGATGAGAAGATCTCTCAGTTTGAGAAACTAAGGCAGGGTATGATGAACATTAGTGAGTATGAAGCTAAGTTCATGGAGTTGTTGCGGTTCTGTCCGCACATGGCTGCTACGGATGAGGAAAGAATCAGAAGATTCGAAAAGGGTTTGAATTCTGATATGTCAACCCCTGTGTCTGCCTTAGAAAACAGAGAGAGATTCTCTACCTTCGTTGAGTCAGTCCGAAGGATAGAGAGATCTGTGGTTGAGAAAAGACAAACCCATAAAAGATATCCACAGTTCCAGAGTTCTTCATCTAGGGATTCCAAGAAACCTAGATTCTCTGCACCTAACCCTCCACCACCCAGATCGAGTTTTCAAACTCAATGGACACCAAGAAGAGGTAGAGGACGGAGTCAACCGCTTCAAGGGACGCACAGTTCTGCATCTGAGTCAGTCACTGGACCACCCAGACCACAACAACAGGAGAGGAGTTGTTACAACTGTGGTAAGATGGGACACTTAATGAAGGATTACCGTTCTAGGCTTGTCAGTGTGACACAACAACCCCCGAGACAGAATCAACAGGGATCTCAGAATAGACAACATCAAGGAGAAGCTCAAGGACGTGGACAGGCGTCTCAAGCTGGATCATCAGCACCACCTCAACACCAGGCGACTGCGAGGTTCTATGCTATGAACCCACCTGAGGCAGTGGTCAATCCACGGGTAGTGGTAGGTCAGATGAAACTTTTATATTCTGATACATCTACATCCTGTGTTTTATCCGTTCTGATTGATCCGGGTGCTATGCACTCTTTCATCACTCATGAAGTGATTCGTAACTGCAATGTGACTGTTATTCATAGAGCAGATAGTTTGTTGTTAGAGACTCCGTTGAGTGGGTCTGCCGTTTTACAGGAGGTATGTTCTCCCTGCATCCTCTTCTTTTCTGACCATCACATTCAAGTGGATCTTATACCACTTGATATGCAAGGATTTGATATAATCCTCAGGATGGATACCTTAGAAAGGTATAGAGTTGTCTTGGATTGTGAGTCCAAGTTGGCTGTGTTTGCTGATGAAAGAAACACATGGATCTTTCAAGGAGAAAGAAAGATTCTGCCCACCTGTCTTGTATCAGCTATGGTTGCTGATAAGCTGTTGAGGTAAGGATGTTATGCATTCTTATCCCATGTGGTAGATGTTACCAAGGAAAGTTCCAATCCTGCTAAAGTTCCTATAGTCAGGGAATTTGAAGATGTGTTTCCTGAAGAACTTCCTGGTATACCACCACCTCGGGAGATTGATTTTGAAATCAATCTGATCCCAGATACGATACCCATAGCTCAAACTCCGTATAGGATGGCGCCTGCCGAGATGGCAGAACTCAAGAAACAGCTTCAAGAGTTACTTGAGAGAGGTTTTATCCGACCGATTACTTCACCTTGGGGTACTCCGGTCTTGTTTGGTAAAAAGAAAGATGGGTCAATGCGGTTGTGCATCGACTACAGACAACTCAATAAAGTAACAATAAAGAATAAGTACCCTCTGCCGAGGATTGATGATCTCTTTGACCAGTTGCGTGGTGCAACAGTATTTTCAAAAATAGACTTGAGGTCTGGATATCATCAACTCCGTATTAAGGATAGTGACATATCCAAGTCCGCCTTTAGGACAAGATATGGTCACTATGAGTTCACGGTTATGTCGTTTGGACTAACCAATGCACCAGCTGCATTTATGGAACTCATGAATAGAGTTTTTTGACCTTTCCTTGATCAGTGTGTTGTCGTCTTCATAGATGACATTTTGATCTATAGTAAGGATGCTCAGCAGCATGAGCAGCATCTTCGCCAAGCTTTGACCTTGCTAAGAGAACATAAGCTGTACGCTAAGTTTAGCAAGTGTGAGTTCTGGCTGCCGGAGGTATCTTTTCTTGGACATGTGACATCCGCCTCGGGAATTCGTGTTGACCCTACAAAGGTAGAATCTGTTCTACAGTGGGAACAACCGAAGACACTGACGGAGATTCGAAGTTTCTTAGGGTTAGCTGGCTACCACCGAAGGTTCATTAAGAACTTTAGTTATATATCCTTACCCTTGACCAAGTTAACCCGAAAAGATGTCCCTTTTTCTTGGAGTGATAAGTGTCAACAGTCTTTCCAGTTGCTGAAGGAGAGATTGACAAGTGCACCTGTGCTAGTACTACCTGAACAAGGAAAAGGATATGTAGTCTTCTGTGATGCTTCCAAGAATGGACTTGGATGTGTGTTGATGCAGGATAAACAAGTGATTTCTTTTGCATCCCGACAGCTTAAGAAACACGAGGAGAATTATCCGACACACGATCTAGAGTTAGCTGCTGTGGTTCATGCCTTGAAAATCTGGAGACACTATCTCTACGGAGAAACATTCCAGATTTTCACAGACCACAAAAACCTTAAGTATATCTTCTCTCAGCATGAGCTCAACATGAGGCAACGTCGCTGGATGGAGTTAATCAAGGACTATGACTGTACAATTGATTACCATCCAGGCAAGGCCAATGTTGTTGCAGATGCCTTGAGTAGGAAATCAACAACATCAACCATGAATAGAGCACAACTAAACTCTTTAGTATGCTCTAGGAGAGATATGCTTATCTCTTTAAGGCAAGACAATGTACAGTTAAAGGTGCCATTGTTAGCCGGTTTGTTAGCTGAGATGCATATTAAACCTACCCTAAAAGAGCAGATTAAGGAAGCACAGCTAGGTGATGCTGCAGTTCAACAGATTAGATCTGAGAATGGAAATGAGAAACAAGATGGTTTTCATGACTCAGAGGATCATGTAGTTTGTTATAAAGGAAGGATGATAGTGCCAGATGTGGACAACTTGAGAAAGTTAGTCCTGGAGGAAGCTCATTCTTCAATGTATGCTATGCATCCAGGGAGTACCAAGATGTGTCGAAACTTGAAAGATTTGTATTGGTGGCCTGGAATGAAGAAGGATGTTGCGGAATTTGTTATGAGGTGTCCTGTGTGTCAGCAAGTTAAAGCTGAACACCAGAAGCCTGTAGGTACAATGTGACCTTTACCCATACCACAGTGGAAGTGGGACCATGTGACCATGGACTTTGTAGTTGGCCTACCCAGGACAAGCAAGGGACATGATTCCATTTGGGTAATTGTCGATAGGTTGACTAAGACAACATATTTCTTACCTGTCAAATAAACAACCTATTATGCTGAAAGGTTATCAGAGTTGTATGTTCAAGAGATAGCGCGTTTGCACGGAGTTCCTGTCACAATAGTTTTTGACAGAGGTCCTCAGTTTATGAGTCGTTTTTGGGAACAATTGCACAGAGCCTTAGGCACCAAGTTAAGGTTTAGTACATCCTTTCATCCACAGACTGATGGGCAGTCTGAAAGGACTATACAGAACTTAGAAGACCTGTTGAGAGCATGTGTTCTCCAGTTCACCGGAAGTTGGGATCTACACCTAAGCTTGATAGAGTTTGCCTATAACAATAGCTATCAGCATAGTATTGATATGGCACCTTATGAAGCCTTATATGGTAGACGTTGTAGATCACCCTTGTGTTGGTTTGAGACTGGTGAGCACCAGTTGTTAGGTCCTGACCTGGTGCAACAAACCACATAAAAGATTAAAGTAATACAACACAAGATTAAGACTGCTCAGGATAGGCAGAAATCTTATGCTGACAAACGTCGTAGACCCTTAGAGTTCCAGGTTGGAGACAGAGTGTATCTCAAGGTCTCGCCTTGGAAAGGAGTCCTTCGTTTTGGTAGGAAAGGGAAGTTAGCTCCTAGATTTATGGGACCTTATCCAATCATTGAACGGATTGGAAAGGTAGCGTATAAACTAGAGCTGCCCCCAGAGTTACAGAGGTCACATTCTGGTTTTCCACCTATATTAGAAGGACATACCAATGCTAACTAGCACTGCTACAAAAACAGCGTTCAATGTTGCTTTTCGGGGCATCACTTATTTAACAAAACCGACACTGATAATCATTACACGTCGACTATTAAGGAAAACCGACGTCCATATTTGAAGACCATCTAGACACGGGTATCACTTTCTATTCAGCATCGACTGAAGAAACAAAACCGACACCTAAAATAGCCCGCGAAATCCAATTTTTTCGAGCAAAAAAAAATTGTCCCCAAAGTGTAACATACATCGTTGGTATTTTACCTAATAACCGATGCCTAAATAAGATAAAAATTACATGCGAATTTTACCATATGGGCGTCGGTTGTCGTGGGATAACCGACGTGGATAAGGGTTCGCGCACCCTCCCCGCCAAAAATTTTAGGGTAAATTGACTTCGATTTTATTGGGATAACTGATGCTGAATAGTAAAGGTGTCGGTTGTTATAGATAACCGACGCCTTTTAGTAACTTAATAGCCACCGCGCACAACAGAGTACTCTGATTCCCCTTTCTTCTGTTTCATCGCGCGATCGACTCCCGACCCCTACTGCGTCGCCGCCGCCGGCCCCTGCCTCTGCGCTGCCTGCTGTTGTTGCTGCTCACCGCCGCTGCCTATTGCTGCTTCTCTACTCGCCGCCGCCGCCTTTCCTTCTCTACTTGACTCCCTTCTCCTACTGCTGGTGTGCTCGACGTCCTTCTCCTCACACTGCCACCTCCGTCTCCATGCTGCTACCAACAGTAGGCCCTCCTCTTCTTGTTCCAATAGCATGCTCTTGTTCTTTCTTCTCCCTCCTTACCAATAGCAAGCACGGCCGTGCCAACCCACACGAACATGCTTGGTGTTGGTAAGGAGGGAGAAGGTAGAAGAAGAGGGTATATATTCAAATGAAATTAATTATGAATTTGTGATGAAATCAATTATATGATGAAATCAATTATGTTCAAATTAATTATGTTCAATTATATGATGAAATCAATTAATATGTTCAAATCAATTATGTTCAATTATATGATGAAATCAATTATGTTCAAATCTTGTGATGAAATCAATTATGATGAAATCAATTGTGATGAAACCCTAACATCTACATGAATCCCTATTTCATGATGAAACCCTAACATCGACATACTCTATATGATATCTAAAATTGTGATGAAACCCTAACATCAATTGTGATGAAACTAGGGTTGCATGTATTGGAATGACAACATACATGTATTTATTGGCCTAGAAACCCGTCCAAGATTTACTCATTAGGAGTAAATCTTGGATAGTCCCTGGTTTGGGGCTGTTCTTGAACACCTAATATCCCTTAGGATGTAAGTGTATAATGTGTATTGGGTTTTCAAGAAAATTTCAGTAGCATTTTCCCGTTTGTTCTCTAAGTACATATGTACTTGGATAACCGCGGGGAAATGTTGCCAAAATTTTCTTGAAAACCCAATACACATTATACACTTACTAGTGAGATTAGGAGTTCAAAGATGGGATAGGTGGTACATGTACATTTGTTATATATAAGAATGACATCACATGTATTTGTTAACCCTAGACCCTAATCTTGTCCTAATATATACTTGTTTTCTCTTTGATCATAGAATGGATAGATCATGGATGTCCATTCGCAATCGTTTTGCACGCCAGAGTTTATATCTGGTCTTGATCAGTTTATTAGATTTGCCGAGGAACATAGAAAACAACCTAGAGATAGGTTCTACTGTCCATGTAGGCATTGCGGTAACAACTGGAAAGTCAACACTGGTGACAAAATCAAAAGTCATATCTTATGCAACGGGATTGTACAAGGCTATACAGAATGGCACTGGCATGGAGAGATTTCAAACCCAAAACCAGTGGATGTCGATAGCAGTGTTTGGGTGGAAGAAGAAATTGTCTCCGATGACGTAGATGTGAACGAACCAGTTCCAGTAGACATCATTGATGCGATGCTGGATAGTTGTGGGGTAGAGCACACCGATCCACCTCCCATCTTTAGAAACATTGTGCATGATGCTGAGATACCGTTATACACAAGTTGTACTAAGTTTACAAAGCTTAGCGCTGTGTTGAGATTGTATAAGTTGAAAGCTAACAATAGATGGAGCGACAAAAGATTCACTTCATTGTTGACTTTGTTGAAAGAAATACTTCCTGAAGGAAACGAGATGCCAATCTCAACATACCGGGTAAAGAAATTGTTGTGCCCAATGGGAATGGAGGCCAAGAAGATACACGCATGCCCGAATGATTGTGTATTATTTCAAAAGGACTATGTGGATTTGAAAGATTGTCCAAAATGTGGTACGTCACGATATAAATTGACAACTTTGGGGAAGTCTAAAACTGGTTCTCCTACCAAGGTGATGTGGTATCTACCTATAATATCACGATTTCAACGCTTGTTTGCAAATATGATAAATGCGAAGAATTTGAGGTGGCATGCAGATGTTAAGAAAAATAATGATGGGATCCTACGACATGCGTCTGATTCCCCACAGTGGAAGAAGATTGATCTATTGTACCCCAAATTTGGTGAAAAAGACAGGAATCTAAGACTTGAGCTTTGTACAGATGGGATGAATCCGTACGGGACATTGAGCAGCCAACATAGCACTTGGCCAGTCATGCTTGTTATATACAATCTTCCTCCCTGGATGTGTATGAAAAATAAGTATGTTATGCTGTCGTTGTTGATATCGGGCCCTAAACAACCTAAAAATGACATCGATGTTTATCTTGAACCTCTGATTGATGACTTAAAGAAACTCTGGGGTGAAGGTGTGATGACCTATGATGCTTCACGAAGAGAGACATTTCATTTGCATGCTATGTTGTTTTGCACTATTAATGACTTTCCAGCATACGTGAATTTGTCTGGATATAGTGTCAAAGGAGCTAAAGCGTGTCCTATATGTGAAGAGAACACTGATTCAATAAGACTAAAACATGGCGGCAAGACTGTATATCTTGGTCATCGAAGGTTTCTTTCAAAATTCCATCCGTATTGTAGGAAGCACAAAGCATTCAATGGATGGAATGAGGAACACAGTGCACCTAAACCTATACCAGGGGATGTTGTTTATGAAAGAGTAAAAGACATTGTCAATAAATTTGGTAAGAGATCACAATGTCCTATGGCCACACAGAGTGACAATTCTTCATTCAAGATGAAGTCAATATTTTGGGATCTTCCTTATTAGAGTTCTTTGACAATCAAACATTGTATCAATGTCATGCACATTGAGAAAAATGTCTGTGATAGCATCATTGGTACTCTGTTGAATATACCAGGTAAGACTAAAGTTGGGATAAAATCCAGATTGGATCTACGTGAAATGGGAATAAGGTCAGAATTAATAGAATTACATGAAATGGGTAATAAAAGAATATACTTACCTCCCACTTGTTACACGTTGTCTAGAAAGGAGAAGAAAGCTTTTTGTGAATGCTTGGCAAATGTTAAGGTGCCACATGGTTACTCATCCAACATTCGTAGATTGGTATCAATGAAAGATCTGAAGTTGATAGGTCTTAAATCTCATGATTGTCACACTCTAATGCAACAAATATTGCCCGTGGCAATTCGATCTATATTTCCGAAGCATGTAAGGTTTGCAATCACCAGACTTTGTTTCTTTTTCAACAGTCTGTGCAACAAAGTTATTGACCCTGATACTCTCGATAATTTGCAAAGATAAGTGGTTGTTACCCTATGTCAGCTTGAGATGTATTTCCCTCCTTTGTTCTTTGATATCATGGTACATCTTGTTGTCCACTTGACTAGGGAAGTGAAAATGTTGGGACCAATTTTCTTGCATTGGATGTATCCCTTTGAACGATACATGAGCATTTTTAAAGGTGATGTTCAAAACCGTTATCGGCCTGAAGGGAGTATTATTGAGGGTTATGTGGCAAGAGAGGTTATGGATTTTTGCAATGGCTTTCTGAGTGGTAATGACACTCCCGTTAATGACAAGAATATTGAGGAGGGAAAAGGAATTTTGGGATCACGAGTGAAAGTAATCAGCCGCGAGCAGTTGGAACAAGGTCACTTGTATATTTTACACAACATGGACGAAGTGAGTGTTTATATCGAGGAACATACCAATTTCATCAAGAGACAACATCCTCGAGCCAGTTCAATGTGGCTTGCTAGAGAGCATAACACGACTTTTACTAAGTGGTTTGAAGATAAAGTCTTACATCAACTATCTCAAACACCAGATGATATTACGGAAACTATCAAATGACTCACCTTTAAACCAAAATGGAATGTTATGTCTTATGAAGGGTTTGACATTAATGAGTTCACATATTACACAAAGCGCCAAGATGATAAGAGTTTCGTCCAAAATAGTGGGGTCACCCTTCAGGCGTCGACTATGTATTTTGTAAGTGCAAAGGATAAGAGTCCACGTGAAGCTAAAATGTCATATTACAGTGTCATTGAAGACATATGGGAGTTTGACTACATAGATTTCAGAATTGCGCTCTTCAAATGTAATTGGGTTGATAACACCAAAGGAGTTATAGTGGATGAATTGGGTTTCACTTTAGTGAACTTTGAAAAGATTGGCGAGAAGGGTGAACCATTCATATTGGCATCACAGGCGAAACAAGTATTTTATATCGATGATCCTACAAATGATAAATGATTGGTTGTTCTTCATAGTAAAAGATAGTTAATTGAAAATCCTATAGATGAAGAAGAGTACTATGATAAGTATGATGAATCCAGTTCATTCTGAGTTGGGTTGCCAACTCCACAAAATATTGAAGCTAATGATGACTTATATGTGCGCAGAGATCACAATGAAGGATTGTTAATTGATAAAAGATCGCAATTTTAGAGGCATGCATGTTTATATTTTTTATATGTTTCATTTTTCAATGTTTCATTTTTATATGTGAACTATATAAAATGCTAAATGTTTACTTTTTTAATATCAATATCATTTTCAGATATACTATTTCATTATCTTCTAGTTAATACAAATGCTAAATGTTTGCCTTTTTAATGACATTTTCAGATGGCTGACCATGGGATGATGTCCATGACGAGCATGATGTCCATGATGAGCATGATGTCCATGATGAGGATGATGTCCATGATGAGCATGGCGAGGATACCAATGTAAGTTTTAAAAACATATCCTATATTTCTATAGAAATTCATTATCTTCTAGTTATGTCATATATCCTATATTTCTATATTGGGCTAATTCAGGGTGTTTATTTTGTCAAATTTTAGGTTGATGATGCACATGTACCCTCTGAAGCACTGGAGGCACTTGATGCACATCACCAAAAAGTTAACAAGAAAAGGGGCATCATTTTGCTGAAGAAGTTAACAATGCTAAGGGGAAATGGATCCAGATTGGCTGTGGAGTTTGATAATGTAGGAAATGCAATTGGAGTGAACCACAATAATTTTGTAAACTATCTTGGGTTTGTCACTCAAAGCCATTGTGGTGTTAAGTATGATAATTGGCATAAAGCTCCTCAAGCGAAGAAAGACTTGATATGGAAGGATTTATGCATGAGTTATTATTATTTGCAATTCTATTTTGTAGATTACAAATTTTATTATTTGCAATTCTATTTTTGGATACTAGTTAATAGCAATTCTATTTTACAGAATCTGTTTGCATTGGATGATAAGCTGCATCGTAAAAACATGATGCAATGCGCTAGAAAGATGCTAAGGAACTATAGGACAAATCTCAATAGAGAATACATAAAAGATGGTGATAAGAAGAAGAAGTCAACCCTTGAAAAGTGGAACTTCCTGGACAAAGAAGATTGGGACACGTTTGTTACTTCAAGACAAACTGAAGAATTCAAGGTATTAAGCGTCACTCCCAATTTAATTAATATACATTGTATTCACCTATTCAAGATTAACCTTTAGTGTTACTAACCAAATCAATGTACATACTAACTAGGCATTCAGTGAGGCGCAAAGAGCAAGGCGTGCATTGAATGTGTATGACCACACAATGAGTCCAAAGGACTATGCAAGTGTTCGTCAAAGACTACAGGCGGAGTCTGCTGTTACTCAGGAGTCCTCTACTACATGTACCACACCCATGCCTCGCCATGATGTCTGGATAGCTGGGAGGCAAAACAAGAAGGGTGAAACAAAGAAGCCTATAACTGCTGAGGCGGCTGTGAAAATGGTAAAATACAACTCAACAATGCATGCCATTCGAATATTGATTATTTGTGGTGTTTACTTACCAATTTCTATTGATGGTGATTAGCAGGAGCTACACGAGCAGAGGAAACAGGGCACGTTCATCCCTCAGGGAACAAGGGATGAATTGACGGTTGCTCTGGGTAACTCAAAGCATCCTGGACGTGTTAGGGGTGTAGGCATTGGTGTGGGCATCAAAATGTTCTTTGGGCCATCCCAGCACAAACCTGTCACAAGAGCGGGACTTTCAAAAGAAGAGGTAACCTATTCTTTTTTTAGAATGTTACTGCAAAAGGGAATTCAATAATAAAAAGCTAATGTTTCTTTTATCCATGTATAGGAGAATAAGAGAGTCGAGGATATAGTTACTAAGAAGGTCAAGGAAGAAATACTGCGGTGGCAGGCATCTCAGGCTTCCAATCAGCCTATGGTGACCCACTCTTCTCCTAATGCACATGCTGAGAGTAATCCTGTAGACCCACCACCTAGAACGTCTGCTGTAAGTATTGTTTATGACATAGTAGCTAGTCTTTTCAAGATGATATGTTTTTAAGATGATATGTATATATGTATAACATTCTTTACGTAAATTTGTAGGCGTTGAAGCCATGCTGCTTAAAAATTGAAGATTATGTTGCTGCAGAGGCGTAGGCTTACCCGTCCCTTCCTGGGGAAACGATTCACGTGACTCCAATACCACAGGGTTACATTTGTGTGAGCCTGATACGTGTAATCCCCGATGGGAGGGAAGCTGGATTGCCATATGCCCACCCGAATATTGATACACTTGGTGAGGCAGAAGGCAGGGTGATATTATGGTCCAAAGCGGATGTCGTCTATACTACTCAAATTGTAAGATAAATTTACATTATGTTAAATTGTTAATGTGTATATATGAGGTCAATTGATCTGAAATTATATATACATGTTAAAGAGAAGACACCCGAAGCATCTAGGCCTCCACCTCCACTTCCTGCATTACCAAGTTGGGTTCCAACTGACCTAAAATTCCCGTTAGGTCCTGCTTGTAAGGGAATGGCAGTATGGCTATGCGCACATAATATACATTGCCCTATAGTTGTTTCTTTAGAAGCGGATTATGAAGGTCAATCATACGAAATCTCTCTATTTATACAAGATATTATTGAGTTGTTTAACTATGATTGGCTGAATACATCAATGATAGAGGCATGGATAAGGTGAGATCTTGTTTATACATCCATATACCTTGTGTAGGATCCGGTGATCTGGTTTCTTATATATTAATGCATACGTAATACATGTTTTGCAACTACTTAGTCGAAATTTAATGTAAACAATTTAGATTTGAACATGTGGGATTTTTGATTCCATCATTGATTAGTCTGGTAGCTAAAGACCCTGATAGCATTCAACAATACTGTTGTGATGCTTTTAAAATTTTTAGTCAAAAAAAGAAGACGATAATAATAGCTCCATTCAATGTGAAGTAAGTTTACTTTGCTTATAATTTGGACTTAAGAAAATTATATTTTTATTGTGGATTTTGAGTTATTAATTTTTAACTTTTTTACCTCTAGCACTAAGCATTGGGAGTTACTAGTTATTCTCCCCGAGACGTTCACTGCCTATTATCTAGATCCTGCGGGGAGTATATTGAATCCAAAAATTGGATACGCAATGAGAATGGCATTATTCTGGTGAGAAATATTTCATTTTTATATACGTTAACATGTGCTATTACATTACTATTTAATTATGCAATTTACCATGTTACATTAACATGTAGGGGTTTAGATGCATTCAAAAAGGTTGGAGGAAAGGTCCCCAGTAAAAAGAACCAGCCAATAATTTAGGAGAATGTGAAAGTAAGTTCTCGACTCCAATGTATATGTTATTTATGTGAACTGTGCTTATTTGTATTTTTAATATTTTGTATCCATTTTATAGTGTGCTATACAAGACAACGACTGGGCATGTGCATACTATGTGATGCGGTTTATGGACATGATTATCAAACATGCAGATGAAATCAATGCCATACCTAAGGTATTATATATAGTCTCATTAGATAGTATGAAATATATCAATCTTATTTATATATTATTACTTATATATATACATCATTCTCTTTGTAGGTGTTTAAAACGGACCCCACTACTGGTAAAACCTTAAAAGATGTACATGCTCCATATACGATGGAAGTATTAAATGACGTAAGAGAAGAATGGGCAAGAGCCATACAAGCAGTGGAGACTGTAAGATATAATTGGGATGCTGATAGCGATGATGAATGATATTTTGTAAATGAATGTTTATACATGTGTTTCTACATGTCTGAATGTTTCTACATATATTTGAATGTTTCTACATGTGTGAATGTGAAAATTGAATTGATGTATGAATGTATCTACCTATGTGTGAATGTGTGAAAAGAATATTTGTTGATTTTACAGGTTTGTGGCATGTTTGTTGGCTGATATCAATGGATGTTGTAAACCTACAGTTCAGTTCCACTGAACTGCAGGTTCTCATCCTGCGACCAGCCATAGCAGACCTGCAAACTGATAAGAAAAAAAAATCAAACTATATGCGTCGGTTATTTGTCTAAAACCGACAACAAAGGTTTACAACATCAGTTAATAGCATAAAACCGCCGCCTAATGTTGCCAGACAGCCTGGCCAGCACGGCCGTGTTGGACAGCACGACCGTGGTGGCAGGTGATATGACGTCAGTTATTAGTAGAAAACTGATGCCGTTATGGCCAGCACGGCCGTGCTGGACAACACGGCCGTGGCGGCAGATGAGATGGTGTCGGTTATTAGTAGAAAACTGACGCTGATGGGACCCTGCTGGCATGTTTTCGGTGGCGCAAAGTGTTTTGGTTCCAACCGACGCCGAAAGGGTTCGACTTTTAGCGGCGCCCACATAGGTGTCGCTTAGAAACCGTCGCGAAAAGGGCTTAAATAACCAACGCCAAAGGTCGGATCTGTAGTAGTGTAGATTGTAGATTCAGATGAAACCAAATCTATCAGTGGGTATGTATTTTGCCTTAGAGGAGGTGCAGTTTCTTAGAAATCATCCAAGCAAACTGTGAGAGCTAGATCCACTATGAAGGCTAAGTTTATTGATTTAGATTTAGCTTGTTTTCAGGTTGAATGGCTTAGAAATTTACTTATTGATCTGCCGATTGTTTCTATGGCTGCTTGGCTCTGAATGTGTTCAAGGCCATTTATTGGCAGGGTATGTACCCGATAGGACACCCTTGGAGATCCCTACTATTTGAGTATAACCCGAGAGCCAGGATTTATGTGAGTTAGGCATACTCGCTAGAGCGCTCATGAAATAAGATCTTGCAAAGGTCGCTTATGCACAACACCTATACGAACTCATTTTAGTGCCCACACTATGGCTGTTTGATTTACTAAAGTCCGAATCAAGGAGTCTTGTTCAAGATGTAGTTCACCACGTCTCTCTAGATTGAAGTGACTCATTCTAGGCAATGGTTCAAAGCCACAAGCTACCAATGTTGAAAAACATAGTAATGTCGCAAATTTCCTCATTTTGTTATTTATTGATTTTTTGAAAAGCGAAAAGGATTTTATAGAACATGTGGGGGAATGCTGTATTTTTTGTCCCAAAAATAAGTTTTTCTACAGCCATAAATACATTGTGTATTTATTGTTTTAACGAACATTTATTTTATTTGTTTTGTTTTATGGAAAGTCTTCACAATTTTCATTTTGCATTGTTAGGAGTTGATGACAGCATTAAAGGTAAACAACAATTACCCTCTCTTGATTATCCTTAAAGCTGCCATTAAACACAACGATTAAGATGCACATTGGGATGACCAATAGTTACGTTGTGTGTAACGTGTGCGGGCTGTTACCGTGTAGTGCGTCGAGACGTGCTCTATGTAAAGAGACGTCCACTCTCCTTTAAGAGACACAATAAATAGATGTATTACCTATAGCAAATAAGAGAGATCCAAAAATATCACAGCCATTATAGAGAGCTTATTCTTCTCCATTCAGTCCTCCTTCTAGTCCACCGTTCAAGCATGTTCTCCCAAGAACACTACCTAGTTATTTACTGCTGCCTTACGTTGGCACACTTCACAACACCATCTTTGTTGTTTGTGATCAAGGGCTAAGGAACGAGTTCAACACAACACTCTTGTTTGCACCGAACGGCTGTACCAGAGTTAGGATGGCTGCATCTTGGAGATAGACCGTCAGAGACTCTCGTTCTAGGAGCGGCAGAATCTATCTTGAAGACAGTGTTTCACATGCCTTCATCTTCAAGCTCTGGTGTTTACTTTCTAACTCACCGCCGGTTTTCTCCGAATCCAAATTGCTATTTATTATTACTACTGCATATTTGGTGGTTAATTACTTGCTGCTTGCAAAAGATATCTAATTAACATCTATCTTTTGATACTCGATATCTAACATGGAGTTCCATTTCAAGTCAGAATGTGGGGAAAGAAGGAGATAGAAGGGGTCGGTATCCTCCAAAATTTCCAACAACATCGTTTATAGAAGAGGAGACACAACCTTATTCATTGACCTAGATAATTATTTCAAATATAAATGCATACTATAATATGTTTTCTAATTAGTACTCTCTATTCCAAGTCTCTTAAATAGCCTATTACATTTTCTCGCTAATCACCCACTAATTTATATCTATAATTAGAAATATTATTTTATATTTATTCCGAATCTACTAGTTGACAAAGTATGTGTATTATTGAAATGCTTTGAGCACGCAAATTTCAATTGTTTGAGATGATGTCAAAGTGGTTCATGGCGAATATGTTTTTTGGGGTCTAGTTTGTAAATATTTCTCAAGTGAGGACAATGAACTCATTTATACAAAGGAAATTCAAGTGGAGGCTATCAGTATAAAAGGACATAAGAATTGATCAAAATGATAAAATGGACTTGGAATGAAAGAAAACTTCTATAAATAATATTAGGTTTAACAAAACTTGAGAATAGTAACTCAACATAAATTTACCACTCAAATTTTAGTATCCCTTTACAAAGGATTTCATTCTCAAAATCTACACATCCATGATCTAATCTGCATTACCCTTCACCCTTTAGAAGGAAATTTCATCAACTAACAATTGAAAGAGGAGTAAAGGGTATGCCAACTAATATTTAGTTTTGTGATTTTTCTTATGACTCACCATCCACCAAAGTCTAGGTCTTAAGTATTTATGTACACATTCATTTGACTTTCCTATAGGTTGTTTTTCTCATGCCTCCTTGATTGTGATTCATCTCAGAAAAGCTCTAACAAAATTTTACAAAAAAATTATCTTTTTATGTATAAAAATATAAATATAATTTTCTTTATAGAAAAAATATTATATGTAAAACTAAAATGGCTAAAGTCAATGTGAGAACTAAGTCACAATCACCTTGAAAAACATTCTACTTATTACTACTACAACATGAAAATTACTTGATTCAATTGGGAAGTTAGATAGGAAATGGCGTCCTACTAGACGGGATTCATAATCCACACTTGGGAACCTCATCTAAATCATAACCTTACTTAAGTTCCAATTTAGTCAACTATTAAGTTCACCAAGGGTTGTAATTACATATTGTATATATATTTATAATTTTCTAAGTGAGTGGTGCTAGAAGGAACCTATACTAGATTTATGGTGAGTGAATGTTCCCTAAGTTGGTAGTTTTCATTATGTGACCACATTTTAACAAGTAGGGTTATGAAATGAAATTTCCTTAGGTTAAACAATTAGAGTGTGTGGGACATATTTTATTTTTCACTTACATATATTTCAAATGTCTATTTGGATTACTCATTTTCTTGAGGTGCCTCTATATGAGAGGTAATTAAAGTACAAGTTTTCTTTTACTCACATTTTTTATACATTCTAAATGTAATTTTCTTACAATGACATCTATTTGGGGAAGATCAAATAGGTACATGATTTATCAGGTCATATTTTCTTGAAAAAAATGTTGAGAGTGCTTTCCTATTTTTCTTATTGTATTATCATTTTTTTCTTTCAGTGGATAGTGGTTACATTTTCTGAATTGATGAATAGATTTGCTAGATGTAGATTTATAGGGGGAAAGCAACACTCATATTTCCTACATACTCTACATTGTTGGAGAGTTTATTCAAAGATTAATGTTTTTCCCAAGAAGTAGGAATTGCGTCGACCAGACCAGTTCATAAAGTGAGAAACCCCATCAGTGATTATACCAGACACTTCCGCAAACTTGTCATTCTTAAAAACCTCATTTCATCTACACTTGGTGACAGTTCATCCTAAATTTATTAATCTTTTTTTTCTATGCTCGATCATTTTATGTAAGTCTATTTCCACTTCAGTTCAATACATTTCATATTGTTTTTTTATAAAATCCAATTTGAAGTTTATCAAAAGCGATATAAGTTGATAATATATACTTAAACCAAGTAATAAGATTTTTTTAAAAGTTTCTTCACTCTAGCTTTCCCGACAAGAGTTTGTCATGACTATTCTTACTTTATGTATGGTCTCAAAGTTCATAGATAAGTCAAATTTCTATTTGAGGAAGTCTAAAAGTTCCATGCCTTGCTAGATTAGGGTGTGTACATGATTATTATGTTTTAGTGTTTCTACTTGTACGCTATGTAGATACTAATAGTTGGACTAGGTTTTATTGTCAAATACTTGACTAAATTCCACTATTCTATTTGTGTCTTCCTAACTAACCCTATTTTACCATGAGACACGAATGATCCAACTATTTATATATCTAATACTGTCATGTAGAAATATATTCTTTACAACCAATTTTTTCTCATGATTATATCTAGAATACATAAATGATCTCTTATACATTCATGCTACACATCATAGTACATGGAAGCCTATATGTGAAACTAATGATTATAACCATTAAGTCCAACCAATCTTTAATCTGCAAAGGATAACTACTGCATGTCTCTTCTATGTCCTCCTAAATCACCTTTTCACAAACACCCTATAAAGAAGAACCACACATGGACCAAAAAGAGGAAAGGGAAAACCAATGCTAGTAGTAAATCAAAATTTTGAGACATTATAAAATATGCACATATAGAAGATTAATGCAATTTCAAAATAGGTAAGGTCTATTTGGTGAACTTAGATCAACAAGTTAAGGATGTAAAAGATCAAAGTATTTAAGGATTCAATTTCATTATTTATAATTCACAAGAGTATTCAAAATTTCAAATATGTAAGATTGTTCACAAAAGCAAGATGTACTCAACAATATCAATATATCCAAATATCTAAATGTCAAACTTTTGACATTCATCAAATTTTCCATTCGGACTTTCCATTTCATATTTCATCTTTTCTAAGTCTAGGTGTCTAGTGTTATCCCATCTATCAGAGATGACACTTTCACCTATGGGGGTAACCAGTATTGGGGGACCTCCATGTCCATTATACACTACGTAGAGTTGGGAGATATGACCACCAAAAGAAGTTATCTAAGTTTATCTGATTTATGAATCTATATTACCATACTAGTATGTATATGTTTGTGAATGGTCACATTAACATTAATAGTTGGGTTTCATGTAACATCTAAATTCAGCAAATCTTTCATGAATTAATATAGTATATAAGAAATTGTAAGATAATCTAGTGATTCTTGGTAAAGTATTTAGTCATTACATTCTGTCATATTTTGCAGTCATGTACATCTATTTATGTTATAGTAACACATGTTAGATGCATGGATCATGGTTAATGGAGTGAATATGTAATTTTGTAATTATGATATATATCCTTCTTATAAGTCCAAAACCCTAGAGACATACATGCTAAATTATATTCAAATATAAGATTTTATTTTATGAATGACTTAATCTAAATCAACCCATTTTATTGAAAACTTAGAAAAATAAACATACAATTATAGGTTGACGATACAACCTAAAAAGGGAAATAATGATAAACTTCCATTTTGTGGAACTTCATAAGTGACTGCAAGACATTGACAATATACTGACTTAAGAATATATTTTTGTATAGATCTTGAGGCCTTGGGACTATCATAATCTTTATTGTGAAACCTTTAGAATCTTACTCATATAAGGTAGATTCTCTATTCCCTTTTGTGATATTTAATTCCCTATTGAAATATATGCATGTAACTCACTTAAAGAAGGATATAATAGACATGTACTTTATATATGCGTTCACTTATCTAAACCAAGATTTATATTCAAACCGATTCTGATATATATGTATACATATGTGTGTGTGTGTGTGTGTGCGCGCACACACACACGCGTGTGCATGTGTGTGGGTGTGTGATTTCACGCGTGCGTGCATCCGTGTGTATGTGTATGTGTGCAGACACACACGTGTACATGTGTGTGTGAGTGCATGCATGTGTGCATAGGTATATGTGCCTCTTGAAGGTCATCACTAAATTGATGAATATTGAATAAGTTAGCTTTTAACGTTGGTGTGAAAATTGATTATTGGAGAGATCTACGGTACTATTAACACTCAAACCATCCTAAACATTCTCAAGTGCAATGTCCAATATGTTAGTATTTCATTTTTATCTTTATAGAATCCACAAGTTTCTTATTTATTAGTATTAGCACATTATTATACTTATATGTAACTATGATACAACTAAATATAAATAATTCAACTAGTCTATTGAATATACTTTATGTTTTATATTTCAAGGTTACGATTCAACCTATTGTTATCATGATCTAGTTAACTGAATTCAAATAGGAGGAAGATGAGGACTAACCTACATGATGATCTGTTACTAATGGTCCACATGTTTGTATAACTACTTTTAGGGATGGCAGTGGTGCGGATAAAGTGTGGTTTATGTCAAGACCATAACATATCACAGTTACAAACTAAATACCATATCCACACCATATCTATTGCAATTTCTGATATGAGAAACTATATTTGTACCTAAAAAATTTGTAGTTAACCGTACCACACCACATTGAGAATAAATTGTTTATTACTCTTAGTAGCATTATACATAAAATTCATGAAAAAATGAACACAATGAATAAAAATAAGAATAGAGAAATATGAAACAACAATAACATAGTCATCACAATGAATAAAAATAAGAATAGAGAAATATGAAACAACAATAACATAGTCATCACAATGAATAAAAATAAGAATAGAGAAATATGAAACAACAATAACATAGTCATACTACATAACTGAAAACACCAAATCTTTTATTCATGTGAACTTACATGCTTTGTTTTGTTTATCAAAAACCAGTAAACACACATATAATCTTTTGAAACTACACATATAATTTTCGATTCAAAGTTCAAACGCCACCCTCTTTTAAAATATATTAATAAGTCTTCCCCACTTATCCACGTTCCTTTTTTTTCTTCAAACAACATTGTCCTATCCAAAATAGATCCTCATGTCTCTCTCTCCTATTAAGACGACCTCTTTATTTCAAGCATGTAGGCGATGTTCTTTTCCTCTATATATTTATTTATAATTAGAGAGAAATACAATAATATTTAGAATTGTGTATAATGATACATTTTCAACAAGGGAGAGAGAGATGGGTGGAAGTCAAAACTACAGTCGTAAAATATTTGAATAAATCATGAAAATATATGACGGATAATGATGGATGTAATTAATTCTTCTTGACCCTCTATTTCTCTCTATTCATATCTTCCCATATTCTTTTCTCCTTTATTTATTTTTATTAACTTGATTTTATCTCCACTAAAAATGACATCTCTTAGTGAACCCATGATAGTTCACTTATATTAATATGAAATTCTCATCTTACTTATATATCTCGATTTTATGTATTTCTATTTGACGTCGACATAAACTAGGAAGTCAAAAAAATCAAAACAACATACAATATATGATTCCTCTAATGACAACAATTACCTACCACCATTGTATAATTGATTATATAAATTTGTGAAAATACAAATACAAATATGATGTGTACAATACATAAAAGCAAGATATGAATGGTAATATTTTCATGTTCTAGGAGATGTATGTTAAGTAATTGTATAAAGAGGACAATGCATGTGTGTATCCATTACAAAAAAAAGTTTTCAATTCTCTATATATTAAAATTCATATAAAAAAAGAGAACTAGTAATATGTGTGAGAAAAATAATACATAATGTGATTAAAATATTATTACACATTAATCTATATATTAAAAATAAATAATTTCTGTGTTGTTTTTGTCTGTTGTTATTTTCTATATAACCATACCCCCACCACTCTGCAGCGGTTCAAGAAAATTAAATCATTTCTGCAGCATAACCATTGGGTGCAGTTATGTGGTGTAAAACATGATATTGTTATCCATGGATATGGTTTTTTCACAACACCATTGCCAACCCCAACTACTCATTTGTGATAGATCAATTTCTAATTGAACTTCCTTTGTGTTTTAGCTCTTTCATTTCTCTAGTGATCCTTGGAACAGACTTGAAGCTCTTTCACATGGTCTTTCTTTCAGGAAGATGGAGAAGACCCTCCATAAATTGGGATTAGTAATGTGGGGGACATTGAAGTTTTATCTCCCAATGAGAGGGTGACTAGTAGGTGCTCAACCAAGTTCTTTCTTGCTACATATTAGATTTCCTAAAGACAATGTTGTGGTTGGCTTAGAGAATGCGGGACTGGAGGGGGACTGTCTGTAGGGATCAAGTGAGGGAAAACAGATTCAATTGTAGTAAGGTCTGATGGTCTCTCCAAGATACAGTCTGATGATTATGGATCATTGTGTGCGTACATAATAGGTTTGTCTGTGACAGGAGGAGGGAGACATGAAACTTACTCCTCAAACCTCTCTAGGAGTCATGACGATGGATGGGATATAGGCATTATGGTGGGGAATGTAGCCTTGTGTCAATTCTAGAAATTGTAGTGGATGCAGTTGGCACATTTTTAGATGTTGTCATATAGAGGAGGAAGAAGGTTATTGAGATTGTAGGGAATGGGTTCAAAGTCTTGACTTGGGTTGAAGGTGGATAGGATGCCACAGGAAGGTCCTATGTTGGTGAGGGTGGTCCTCATGTTTGGTTACATGTCTTGTTGTTCCTGATCGAGGTGTAGAAGGTCTCATATGGGCTAGGGTTTACTAGACTTGGATGGGTGTCGAATGATGAGGAGGAACATGGAGGATCATTGGAGTTATGATCAACATTGTAGTGGTGCTCATGGAGATGCATAGGTGTGTAACAACTTCTCTTTCATTCTTGCCTATTACAGAAGATGATGGTGTCCATGGTATGGAGTTTAGGGCTTATGATTTTTACTGGAGGTGATTGTTGGGTGGAAATTTAAAGGAAGAGGGTCAGAGTTCCATTTCATGTCAATTTGTGGGGAAAGGAGTTGGAAGGGGTCATCATCCTCCTGAACATTGACAACATCATTTATGGAAGAAGAGACACAATCCTCTTCATTGACCTAGATAATCATTTCAAATATAAATGCTTACTATACCATATTTGTTACTTCCAACTTTTCCAACTCCTACCATTTAGGTCTAAACATTATGAAATTTTCTCCATTACTTTAATTCCTATCATAACAATGTCTGAATATAGTAAAACTCTATTCTAGGTCCCTTAACTGGCCTTTTATTTTTGTTCACTAATTACCCACCAATTCATTTATGTAATTAGAAATATTATTTTATATTTATTTCAAACCCATTAGTTGACAAAGTTTGTGTATTATTAGAATGCAAGGTATAATTAAGGTATATGAGAACAATAATTCCATTGTATGATATGATGTCAAAGTGGTTCGTGAAGATAAATTGGGGGAGTATATTGTAAATATTTCTCAAGTGTGGAGAATGAACTCATTTATACACATGAATTTCAAGTAGAGGATAATTAGTATCAAAGGAGATGAATATTGATCAAAATGACCAAGTGAAATGGGAATGAAGGACCATTTTTTTGTAAAGCTCAAGTTTAAGGAAAATTAATAAGAATAACTCAACATAAGTTTAGTACACAAATTTTAGTATATTACTAGAGGAGTTTCTGTTGGGTGGACCATGCTATCCATTAGGATGTTTAGAATTTTTTTAGGAGTGAAATTGTTGATCTTAGTGTAATTTAGACGTGGTAGATAGTGGGGTCAAAGGGGTTATTTTCATGGATAGATAAATGGTGTATGAATGGTCACCAAAGAGTAGGGTGATATCTTCAAGAAGTTGGGTATTGATTTTCACATAGATCTAAATTCCAACTTCTATATAGTTTCGAGTGTGAACTAAATCAAAGGGAATTCTGATAAAGTATGCCCTAATGACATTTATTGTGGACTTGAAGATCATAAATAAAATGGGAGGCCTCTAACTTTGAACCATTTGTAGGCACTAAAAATTCTGGCCAATACATCATGGTTGAGAGACCACTTGTGAAGAGAGGCTTTGGTGGGGCCAAACTTGTAACAAATGTCAACAAGTTTTTAGCCCAGGTGTGTTGGGAGTCTACTATTTGCTAGGATGTAAAGGCTTTCATTGATTCTTTGTGGACCAATGATGTCATCTTCCACGATAGATAAGAGATTTGAATAATCAAGAACTTTGACTATGAGACCTTCTTTTTCTCATAAGATAAGGAGTCCATCTCATTCATCCCACACTCCTCTTGTGGGCTAAAGAACATCAAAACATACTACAAACCTTTCATACTGTCTATATCTCATCACATACATAACTCTCTCTTTATACATCATATCTATACCCTCGACCCAAGAAATAGAAAAAAAATAGTATATTTATTTATCTCAGAAGAACCTCTTAACCCTTTCCCTCCATCTTTGCAAAATGTACGATATTCTTCTTCTATCCATTATCATCAGCCTTCGAACCTGAGGTGGAAGGTTGCACGGTTCCTGTGACACCCAAAAATCACCCTACAACACTCCACCTCCTTCCAGAAGGATCATTGCCACATTGTCTTCCTTTGGGGTCACATCTCCCAACATCATCCTCTCCTCTATCTCCGTCATGACCACCTTGTGGAGTGCCGCCACCTTCCATGGCACTCTACTTGATCCCACATGGCACCACTAGCAAAACATCCTCTGTCTCCACATAAGCCACCCTCAAGCTCATATCCCCCAGATGTTTCAACATCACTATCATCACCCTTAAGCCCACTTTGTATCTCGTACTTCCTCTGATTAGATCTCTAATTGCACCACCATCTTTCCAAGGTGGTTATTGACCAAGCACGCCATCCAGCCTCCCGCTGCTCCATTCAGCCCTCCCTCCAAGCCAAATGCTAAACTGGCTTTTAGTTCATGCAAGTTAGGTGGCAACCATGGAAAAAGTTACATAGATCTCATCTTCCTCCTCGACTCCTTAACCACCCCCTCCAACTTGTCCTGCCACCTCAAATCTTCCACATTCATCTCAAAGATCTGATCTCCACTAAGCTATCCCAACATCATCATCACCAATCTCCACGCTCCCTCTTTGTCCATCTTTTCTCTATCATAGTGAACCATGCATCTCTCCTTCCAAAGAACCCATGGGATCATCGATGGGATAACCCCCCTACACCATGCTCTAAAAGTACATTTGGATATCTATTTGATGCTCATGTCCTACAAAAAGATAAGATCTACCTCCAACAGCCTCATTGCCCTTTCCCACATCTCTCTTCCCATCTCTCCTGACACCAAAAGATGTGTAAGGCTCTCTTGACCCGGGTTACCTTAACATTCACACTTTGATACTAAAGGTATCATACATTTTCTAACGTTATCATCGGTGGGGAGGGATTTGATCCAAGCTTTCCACATGGTAGCCTTCACTCTTGGAGGTAGCTCCTCCCTCCACAATCATCGCTCACCCTCATCTACCTGGGCCTGCAGAGTAATAATCTGCCTAGTCGATCTCATAGAGAACTCCCCCATCATCATGTGCCCCCAGATCGGAGTATCTTCACCTTCTGTGATTGTTGTGCTGCTTCTCACCATTATGATCTTGTCTTTGTCCAGCGGGTGTACCAATGTCTACCAGTCCCACTTGCCACTAACCAACCAAAGATCCTTCACCAAGTCATGATATTTTCTCGCACGCAAGACCAGCGGGTCCTCACACCAGGTGTCATACAAAAAAGAGACCCCTCTCTTCTTACTTTCCATCTCAGATAGTTATTTATCTTCAGAATGGTCCTCCAAATTTTCCTCCACATAGGAGAAGGAGTCGCTGACTGTCCAACCTCCCAGGGGTGCATTATATCATCTTCAATCCTCTGTCTTCTATACTTGTCTCTACAAAAAATAGCCCATAAGGATTTTCTTCAATGAAATTCCCAACAAGGTTTCATAAAAAATGCTTCCGCCATAACCTTCAAGTCTCGAAGCCCCAACCCATCTTCCTCACTAGACTTTGCCACAGGCTACCCAAACCTTCCTCTTTGACCCTTCCCTCGCCTTCCACAGAAAGCCTGCAATTTTTTTCAATCTTTTGTTGACCTTATCGACACCGCCACCGCCATGGAGTACAATGGCATCGAGGCCAAGGTATGCCAGATAAGGACCATCCTCCCGGAGAACGAAAGTAACTTGCTCTTCGATCCCGTCATCTTATCTTGTATTTTTCCCATCAATGGATCATAGTGGTATGGTTTGATCCCCTGTCTGGCTACTGGAGAACCCAAGTATGTCAGTACATCTCCGACATCCACAAAGTTCAAACTATCCATGATCTCATCTCTCTTGTGATTCATCTTCTCCCCCATCATGAAAGAAGATTTGTTGTTGTTCACCTTCTGTTGTGTGCACCGCTCATAACCCTTCAACATTAGAGATAGTCGTGTCAGCGACCATGGCCTTGTGGAAGTGAAAATAATCAAGTTGTCAATGAACATGGGAATCTGAGGTGCTTTGGCCAACCCCCTAATCAAGAAGCGATCTAGATAACCCATGTCCACTATTTATTCATCCTTCTAATCGGGCATTCCTCAAACAAGATAAAGAGTGACAGAGACAATGAGTTTCCCTGTTTCAACCTCCGCCTCATGGGAAAGAAGCCCCCTCTATTGCCATTGAGGACCACAATAATCCAAGCCTCATCAAACAAACTCATCAACCGTGAGATCCTGGACTCCATGAAACCAAATCTCCTAAGTATTTCTTTTAGAAAACCCAACAAACCTGATCGTATGCCTTCGCCATGTTGATCTTCACCACCACATTTGCCTCCTCTTTGTTATAGTCAATATCATGCACTATCTCTCGCGCCAGACGAATATGACTCGAGATATCCCTCCCTTTCATAAGCACACCTTGTTTCGGTGATATCATCTTTGACATGATCTTCTCCATCCTGTCATTCAACATCCTTGCTAAAAACCTCGCCATTACATTCTCAGCTGAAATAGGGCAGAAGTCAGTGTCCAGATCACATAGGTTATCAACTTTTGGGATCAAAATCGAGTTACTGCACCACATGCTCCTATGCAATTGTTTCCCCTAAAAGAAGGCCCTCGCCACCTCCCAAACATCCTCTTTAACAATCTCCCATGCGGCTATAAAAAGGTGACTGAGAAACCATCAGGTCCCAACATAGTGGTGGAGTCCATGTTCTGTAAGGTATTCAACACCTCCTCATGAGAAGGTACGTCCATCATGATCATGTTCTCATATGTAGAAATCACCTCTTCTATATCTGTCAGGAACTCGTCTTCCTCACTCCCTAACTCTTTATCATCATCATCAAAGAACTTCTTGAAGTACTTAACTGTGGCTTCTCTCATCTGATCTGGCTCTTCAACCATACTTCCTCCCTCACCCCTTATCATCTTCACCCATCTTTTCTTATTTCTACCTCTCACAACATGGTAGAACTTCATATTTCTCTCCCCATCGTTCAGCCAATTGCAAGCCTATGAGGTAAGGCAGGAAGGTTGCTCAAGGACTTGTGTGGGCAATTCGATAAGGGAGTCCATGTCATGGTGCTTGACACATGATCTTAGCAACAAAGAAGTGTTAAGTAAGGTAGCTGGGGGTATCTATACACATGATTTGGGGATGTTAGACCAGGACGTTTGTGGGAAAGCCTTGGGAAGAGGTTTAGTATGAGTTGTAGCATCATTAAAGTTGTTGTCATGAGTTGATGCATTGGAAGTTGCGATGGTGCGGAGGGGTAAGACGATTAGTGAGCTGAAAGCATGGTTACTACCTTCACCTTGCATAGACTACCAATCAGGGTGCCTGCTCCGCCTTGTCCCTTAACTGATTCCGGTACTACTGACACAACGACTACGGGTAGATAAATCGTAGTGGACCCAATGAAAGAATTGTTACATGAGAAAGTGGTTAAACATACATAGAGGTGTTTACAGATCAGACTAACTGCTATGTGGGAAAACCTGTATACCCTACACCCATTTACAGTCCTACTAGCACGAGGAGGTTTCTTAGTTAAGCTACTCATGTCATATGTGGCCACGATTATATAAGAGCTTGCTATTATGCGTTTATTTATAATTATAGAGGGATTCTTGTCAGTGGTTCAATTGGTAAGTCTAATCAGTTTGTTGTCCACATTTTATGGATTCAATACCCAATTGGAGCACCCGGTGAGAAGAGGTTTCTGCCACATCTTTAAGACTCTCTTTCAATGGTTGTTGTGATAGAGAGTCTCTCTTTCAAATGTGTAGAGCTAGACCTCTTCTTTTCCATATGACACCATATAGTAATTGTCAAAAAAAATTATAATTACAACGTGATTCATGACCCGACCTCCACTTTGTAATAGTACGCATTTTCTTTCCAGCCCCTTTTCCAAGCTATGCTAATTCCACAATAGGTGATGAAAATAATACAATTACAACAAGTTTTCTTGATTCATGAGATGACGATACATATACAACAGCTGAACACCGTCACATACATTAATATCTGAATTTTCTTTCCTTTTCACTACAATGGGGTATACGCCAAATTCTGTTCTGCCCAATAATATGAGCAGAACCCATTGTGAACTTTTCAATTAAGTTGTCCGTCAATAAATCATCAAGATCATTCTTTTTACTGCTGGTGAATACTCCTAGAGCTCTAAGAACACCCTCGTGCTGCAGGAAGACGGCTTGTGTTAATCCACCGGACCTACAGAAGCGTTAGCAACGCCACCAACAACCAGTTAGTCAGTGAATGAAATTCAACCATTGGTACAACACTAAGGGCCTGTTTGGTAGGGTGTAGCCGGATGACAAAGTGCGTGTTTAATGTACATTTTTACATTGCAAACTCACACAACTGCACCCTAGTACACCCAACCAAACTAGCCCTAAACACATGACCAGAGGCGGACAGTTTATTACCAGTAACGTAATGCAACAGAGATCGTCTCCATAGTGTAATCATGACCTCTAATGAAATCTCCACTAAAGACAATCATCTCCAGTCCATGTTCAGCAGCAGTAAAATACGAAATCTAGCACATAAAAAAGGAAGATTAGAAGTATTCAACCAAAATACATCCTCTAGCCCACAAAGGTGTGGTGCAGTGAATCAGTGACGAATCAGTTATGATGCCGTGAATTTTTTGGGTTGATATTGTGGTTTGCCCTAACAATGCATTCATTGCGCTAGCCCTTGATTCACCTAAACCCTGGTGTCCTAGTGGGAGTTCCTCCACTCTTGAGGTTATGTAATTCTGTGCTTCTGACGCACAGTTTCTGAAATAGAGGAAGTCGTGCCAAAGTGTTTGGGATGGATATTTAAGACTAGTTTGAAGCTCAACATCTGCTTTCACTCGAAAGCCACTGTAATCAGAAAATCAAATTACCATGTAGTCATAAAACTAATGTATACTAATGTAGTCTAGCTTGATCTGGGAGAAGGCTTTCAGCAACATGGGTCTTCCTGTAAAGCCCACTACTAGCTCTGATTTGGTTAATTGCACGAACAAGAAGTCCCACCTCCTTGCTCTATGCATTCTTTATTGGTTCTGGGATGAAAGGAATCATAGAGTTCACTGGAGTAGAGAGAGAGATCACCACACCATCTGTGAGATCATCAAAAAGGAGTTTCAAGCTCTTGAAGGAGGATAGCTTTTCTGTGCGTGGAGTTGCTTATTTCCTTCTATGCTGTCCTTCTCCACTGATTTTCCTTTGATCTCTTCTTTAGATCCCTGTATAGTTCTCCCTTTTTCTCTTGAGGGCTTTTGCCCATGTAAATAGCTTTTCATTTAGAAATAGCTATACATACATGTAACAAAAAAAAAATTTCAAAAAAAAAAAACAATACAAGGAGCTCGGTTCACCAAAAAAAAAAAACTCGTGGAGGGGGTTGGATGTAATTTTTTTCATTATTTGTTGAAATCACAAACTGGTCCCTATATGTGTACAACACACTTTTGTCTTTAATTTTTCAAATTATATATTATATTGGGAGACTCATCTTCTATACTATAAAGTCCGCAGAGGCGGTTGGATGCAATTTTCTCCATCATTTTTCAAAATTACACATTGGTCCATGTGTGTGTACACCATACTTTTGTCGTTAATTTTTGAAATTATATAGTATTAGGAGACTCATCTATACTATATAGGAAAGCCCACAGAGGGGGCTGGATGCAATTTTCTCCATTATTCTTTGAAATGATATATTGGTCCTTGTCTGTGTACACCACACTTTTGTCTTTAATTTTTAAAATTATATATTATATTAGGAGACTTTTTTTTTGGAAAATTTCTAAAAAATTGTATTAGGAGACTCATCTATACTATAAAAGAAAATCCACAGATGGGGTTTGATGCAATGTTCTCCATTATTTTTTAAACTTGCATAATGGTCCATGTGTGTGTACATCACACTTTTTTTCTTTGATTTTTAAAATTATATATTGTATTAGGAGACTCATCTATACTATATAAGAAAGCTCAAAGAGGGGGTTGGATGTTATTTTCTTTATTATTTTTGAAATTACATATTAGTCCTTGTGTGTGTATACCGCACTTTTGTCTTTGATTTTTAAAATTATATATTATATTAGGAGACTCATCTATATTATATAAGAAAGCCCACAGAGGGGACAAGATGCGATTTTTTCAATTATTTTTTGAAATTACATACTGGTCTCTGTGTTTACACCACACATTTGTCTTTAATTTCTAAAATTATATATTGTATTAGGAGATTCATCTATACTATATAAGAAAGCCCACAGAGGGGGTTGGATGTAATTTTCTCCATTAATTTTTGAAATGACATACTGGTCCCTATGTGTGTATACCACAAATTTGTGTTTAATTTTTATAATTATATATTGTATTAGGAGACTCATCTATGCTATATAAGAAAGCCTGCAGAGGGGGTTAGATGCAATTTTCTCTATTATTTTTTGAAAATTACATACCAGTCTCTATGTGTGTACACCACACTTCTGTCTTTAATTATTAAAATTATATAATTGTATTCGGAAACTCATTTATACTATATAAGAAAGTCCACAAAGGGGGTTGGATGCAATTTTCTCCATTATTTTTTCAAAATACATACTGGTCCATGTGTGTACACCACACTTTTGTCTTTAATTTTTAAAACTATATATTGTATTAGGAGACACATTTACACTATAATAACAAAGCCCGTGGAGGGGTTGGATGCATTTTTTGAAATTACATATTGGTCTCTATGTATGTACATCACACGTTTGTCTGTAATTTTCAAAATTATATATGTATTAGGAGACTCATCTATACCATATAAGAAAGCCAATGGAGGGGTTGGATGCAATTATCTCCATTATTTTTTGAAATTACATACTGGTCACCGTGTGTATACACCACACTTTTGTCTTTGATTTTTAAAATTATATATTATATTAGGAGACTCATCCATACTATAAAAGAAAGCCCACGGAGGGAGTTGGATGTAATTTTCTCCATTATTTTTTGAAATTACATATTGGTCATTGTGTGTGTAAGCTATACTTTTGTCTTTAATTTTTATAATTATATATTATATTAGGAGACTCATCTATCTATACTATATTAGAAAGCTCACAGAGGGGGTTGGTGCTATTTTCTCCAATATTTTTTAAAATTTCATACTGCTTGTGTGTACACCACACTTTTATCTTTAATTTTTGAAATTATATATTATATTAAGAGACTCGTCTATGCTATACGAGAAATCTCCCAGAGGGGGTTGAATGCAATTTTTTCTATTATTTTTTGAAATTACAAACTTGTCCATGTGTGTATGAGAAGGCCTATCATTATATGTATTGTACATATGTATTGCATCTTCTTTTCTTAAAGTTCAATTGATAAATTACTAATCGAAGTCTACCAAGGTACCCGTGCATAGCACATGTTTATGCCTAGTTCTCATCCTGAATTACAAACACACAACATATAAAACAATACTAGCTACAAATTGATAGAATAAACTAAGAACTATTTGCAGGAAGCTATAGATCATAAATTCCCTTTACATATGGAAGTTTAAACACTTCATAGCGTTTTGAATCTAAATCAATTTTAGATTGTAGCAACTTTGGTGTCTCTCTTATCAGCTCTCATTAAATGGTTACCACAACAATTTTATGAAATCACATCTATTGCGTGCATATGGATCCAGAACATGTAAGATTAGTACATATTGGACCTGTTCATGGTGGTGGACTAATCAATGGTGTTGCAAAACAAAATACGGCACAAGCAATGATGCAACACCGTGCAAGTTCTTCAAGCCCAATTCATAAATCCCTTAGCTAGCAACCCAAATTCCTATGATCATGATTGTAGATTTGCTAACAGCATTGAACCTGTCATATGTTGTGGGGAAAATCAATGCAAACAAGACAATTGCATGGTTCAAGGTCATGAAGAAGGTTTATAAATTTATAGTACCGTGTGAGTCGAGGAGAGCAAGGCTCACTCTGCCATCCACTACTTCTAAAGATGTAGATAAGCTTGGTAGAGTTTGACCAAAAAAACAAGGTTTCATGAATAGGAAGTCATCTTGTTGGGTAGTGCTACTGCTTAACTTCTCCTCCAGGGCTAGGGTAAGGACCATTTTTCTTGATACCATGTTGACACAGATTATGGAGGCAAAGCAACATCTATTTTCTATGAAAAGGGCAAGCCTATTTATATGGGCTTGGGTGACGGCCAATAATCCAATTACATAGTATGGGACTGAGCCCAAATATATAAAAATATGAAATATGTAATAAATACTTCACACGTATTCTAGTACCATCTATCCATAAGTGCCCTAAAATGTCGTCTTACATTTCTAGACATGGACTACAATTTAAAGACCAATTAATGGCCATAACATTTTCAGTCAAATTCTCAATCTGCCAGCACCAAATTTCAAGTTTTATTAGATGTTATAAACTAAACTATGAAAATGAAAGCACAAGAAGCAATACCTGGGCAATGTTATAAGATATCATTCTCAAGAGTGACACAGACATATCCTCAGACCTATAAGATGGAAGCTCTTTGCTTTCAGATATTGTCTTTCCAAAACTTGATGCAATAGTGGAAGCTGAGAGCCCAATCTGCAATGTTATAATTTCAAATTAGAAGAATGAAGAAAGTTTAAAAAAGACACATCAAATAAACATTTTAAAAGAAATGAAATATGTTTCATTTGATCTTACAGAGAGCACTCTTTTTTAAAAAGGAAAAAATTGAAGTTCAAATTCTATATCAGACCCATCACAGAATTTAAATATTGAAGATATTTCACTCGAAATTAAGAATACAATAACATAATGGTCAGCTATCAGTCTACACAGACTATGATAGTCCGGCGTGGAAGATGTTCAAGTGAGGTGAGCAATTCTAATTTGAGGTAATACATTTGACCCAAGGTGGACCTATCATCCAAATATAATAGGATCTTTGGAGCTAATCCTAGAACCATGAATTTCAAGTGGACCTGTCCTAGGACTCCCCCTTTAATAGAGATGTTGTGATAATTTAATAAGAGATATATATCCACTTTCAAGATCTCTCATACTGTCATGAAAAAAGTGCATATATTAGGATCCAAAGTACATCATCAGTCTACGTGGACTATATTAGCCCCACACGGAACAAGTTAAAGTGAGGTGAGCAATTCTCATTTAAGCCAATACATTGACCCAAGGTGGGCCTAGCATCCAAAAATAATTTTTGGATCCCGAAGCTAATATTGGAATCACAAAGTCCAACTGGACCTACCATAGGACCCCCCCCCCCCCCCCCCCCCTTTTATGATTTGGTGTAAACACGCTCACTTTCTTTTTTAGTATATTTTGAAAAGGTGGGAATACAGATCAGTGTCGATCAATTGTTGACTGATCAGCTTCAAAACCAGGGAGTATAAAAGAGAATTATCTACACAGAGACCCTACCCAAAACAGTTAAACCAGAAAAATAAAAAACATAACACCTCCCAAACACGGTTTGACCAGAAGATCAAGGACGTTAGGAAGAGGGCTGAGAACTCAAGCAGCAAAGACAAAGATAGAAGATATTTCTCTGGATCTTGGGGCTCAACTTTCATGACTACAGATTCAATAAGCCTGACATATCCCTTGTTGAGAGTTATTTAGTTATTGTTTTTATTATTAGTTTGTAATATGGGCCTAAGTGTTTTGGCCCATTAGGGTTGGTCTTATGTCTGTACGCTTCCCTGTCCTCCTATACATAGAAGCAGGGTTTCTCTTATCGAAAACAACAATTAGCCGTCTTTTATTCTTTAAGATCCCTTTTAATTTGTTCCCATAAAATCTTCACAGCTAGCTATTTATTCATGAACCTGAAAATTTCTTTCCCTCCAAAGAGAATAATACATGATGGCATGAGCACACAAGTGAGCAGCATAGGATCCCCACTTTAATAGATAATAAGAGACAAATCTAAGCCACATTGAAATGAAAAAAGTACATATACAACTCTCCCTTTTCAATTATGAACAACAATTTACTGAGGTAACATGTATGTGCAGATAATATATCCTCTGGGATATAATTGACTCATCTTGACTAGATCAATAATTATACCCAAACCAACCAAGAACTGCACCTAACTTCTAAAACAAGGGTGGTTACTTTTTTGTCGACACAAGTTATGATTCAGACTTGGCAACCCTCAATAAGCATAGGTTCTATCCATGGAAGCGTCATCACATCAAAACAAATGTCCATCCATATGGATGCATATATTATTCAATGGCCTCTTCGCGTTTTTATATTTTAAAAAGAAATTTTTGAACATAAAGCTCATCCAAGCCTTAAAAAAGGGTGTCCAGTTTAAATGATGGAAGATCATCCCATCAAATGAGGGTCTTAGTTAACAGGAAAATCCCTTAAAAAGGTCCTAGACCTTAATTTTCAGTGTTTTGCAAGTTATCTACCATTAAATGTTACCAAATGGTTTGATAAATTGACCTATAGTATAGGCGAGTCCTAAAACAAAGGTCAAGGTCCATCTCTCCCAAGAGTACGCCACTATAAACACCATATACCAGCACCGTTACATTTTTGTCTTGACTCACATAATTGTCTCATGCTTCCTCAATACTCACCACACTAGTAGAAAAGGAGATATCCGGCCTAGTTACTGTTAGATAATTAAGCTTACCCACTAGACATCTGTACCACCATGGGTCTTTCAGAATATCCCGTAAATCAACAAAGAAGTGTAGTTTAGGATCCAGAGGAGCATTAATAGGCTTGGACCATAGCATACACGTTTCTTCAAGAAGATCCAGGACATACTTTGTTTGAGATATAACAATACCTTCTTTGGATCTAGCAACTTCAATGCCCAATAAATACTTCAAGTTGACTAGATCCTTAGTATGGAACCGACAATTCAAACACTTCAGCTGAAAAATACCATGTTCATCATCACCAGTTATGACGATATCATCTACATAGACAACCAAAACAAGCAACCAGCAGCACTTCGCCTGTAGAAGACAGTGATCGACACAGCACCTATGTAGACCAAAGTTCAAAAAAGCACTACTGAACTTATCAAACCAGGCACTCAATGACAACTTAAGACCATAGAGCGACTTGTACAAACGACACACGTGTAGACTCCCCCTAAGAAACAAAACCAGGAGGTTGTTCCAAATAAATTTCTTCAATCAAATCACCATTCAGGAAAGCATTCTTGATATCCAACTGATAGAGTGGCCAACAAAAATTAGCAGCAAGAAACATAATAATTCTCACAAAAGACATCTTGGGAACAAGTGAAAACATCTCAAGATAGTCTTCACCATACACCTGAGTGTATCCTTGACAACCAAATGGGCATTCAACTCATCAATCAAACCATCTAGTCCCACTTTGACAGTGAATACCCATCTACAACCAACCACAGACTTTCCTGCAGGAGAGGGAACAAGTGCCAAATGTGATTAAGTAATAATGCTGACAATTGACATCTATTCTTTCATGGCAGTCTTCCAATTTGGGGTGACAGTGCTTCATCCACATTCTTGGGAACAGAGACCGAGGACAAAGATGAAAGAAAAGCATTGTGTGCAGGAGAAATGTTATTTTAGGGAACATCACCGCATGATCTTTTACCTTTCCTAAGACTAATAGACAAGTCAAGATCACTTGTACCTGGATCATCAGATGTGGAAACTACGTGAAGAGGATTGAGCGCGACTTCACCTGCATTAGATTGATCTTTCTGACATGTCTACACATGAACAATAGGAGGACGGATAGGTTCCCCTTGACTATGAACAAGTTGAGTAGGCACAACCGACTGAACGACTAAAGGAATAACTTCTAACTCTTTCAAAGTCTGGAAACTTGTTTTAGACTTGGACCTTCTCTTTACTCATTGATCACATGAAGGACCCCTCTCCCCTTACATATTCAATATATGACACTATCGCTATAACACGTGTATAGATAGTTGTAAGAAGAAATGAAGAAAGGAAGAAGACAGGAACACTGATCACATGTCGGCTGCAAGATGCAGCAAATGTGAGTAGGGCTTGAGCCTATACACTTGTATATATATATAAGGGTAAGTACATGAGGTACAAAGAGAGAAAAAGAATAAAAAATAAATTTCATAAGCAAAATAGGGCTGCCGCTGGATTGTCGTTCCGCCGCTGTGCCGGTGTCGATACCATCGACATGAGTGTCGATGGTATCGACACAACATTGTCTTGCGCCTGAACCAATCTCGATACCATCGACATGTGTGTCAATAGTATCGACCGAGATGCAGGTGGCTTCAACTTGAACCTGAACTGATCTCGATACTATCGACCGGGATGCAGGTTGCTTCACACTCCCCCTCAAGATGGAGAGTACACATCGTGTATGCCCAGCTTGCCGCAGAGTCTCTGAAAGATTGCTGAACCCAAAGGCTTTGTCAGGATATCTGCTAGTTGATCCTCAGATCTGACATATGGAGTCACAATAGTGCCGTCTTTTATTTGATCACGAATAAAATGGCAATCAACCTCTATGTGTTTTGTACGCTCATGAAAGATAGGATTCCTGGCAATGTGCATAGCAGATTGATTGTCACACTTGAGCTCCATAGAAGGTAGAAGAGAAATTTGTAATTCAGATAGAACAGATTTGACCCATTTTAGTTCACAGCATGCATGGGCCATAGCACGATATTCAGCCTCAGTGCTAGATCTAGCAACCACATGTTGCTTCTTACTTTTCCATGTGATAAGATGATCACCTAGAAAGGTACAATAGCCTGATGTAGATCTCCTATCAGTATGATCACCAGCCCAGTCAGCATCTGAATATCCTGTGAGAGACAGAGTAGATGGAGGTGTCTTTGGTCTAGAATATGTGATACCCTTACCGGGAGCATTTTTCAGATACCTCAGAATTCTACAGACTGCTGTCCAGTGTGACTGTCACGGAGAATGCATATATTGGCTGACCACGCCCACAACAAACGAAATATCAGGTCAGGTGACTGTTAGATATATTAACTTACCCACTATTCTCCTGTAATATTCTAGATCTTGATACTCAGCATCATCAACCACCTCTTTGATGTGATAATCCATTGGTGTAGATACCGGTTTAGATTCAGCCATGCCTGTCTCCTGTAATAAATCAAGCACATATTTCCTCTGAGATAAATTGACACCTGCATGAGATCTAAGCACTTCAATGCCTAGAAAGTATCTTAGTTTGCCCAGATCCTTTGTATGGAAGTGTTTTTGCAAACCCTCTTTGACACGAGATATTCCCATGGTGTCACTGCCAGTAATTACTATGTCATCAACATATACAATAAGAATAATGGATCCACAAGAAGAGCTGGAGTAAAATAAGGAATGATCAGTCATGGAGCGAGAAAAACCCATCTGAAGAATAACTTCACTGAACTTGTCAAACCAAGCTCTAGGTGACTGTTTCAGCCCATATATAGCTTTTTTTAATTTGCATACTTTCTGACACTCCCCCTGAGCAACAAACCCAGGAGGTTGCTCCATATATACCTCTTCCTGTAGATCACCATGGAGAAAAGCATTTTTTACATCCAGCTGAAATAGTGGCCAGTCAAAGGTAGTAGCAAGAGAAATAATGATCCGCACAGAATTCAGGCGAGCAACAGGAGAAAATGTTTCAAAGAAGTCAACACCATAGATTTGGGTGTAGCCCTTTGCAACCAATCGGGCTTTCAACCGTTCAACTGATCCATCCGGATTGTGTTTAATAGTGAAAACCCATCTACAACCCACTACTTTCTTTCCTGCAGGAAGATCAACCAGATCCCAAGTACCATTATTTAAGAGAGCTGACATCTCAAGTTGCATAGCCTGTGTCCAACCACTGTTCTTCATAGCATCATAATGGTTTCTTGGTATAGGCACAAAATCAATCCCAATAGCGAATGCACGGGCCTGCTTTGACAGATGAGACATGCAACATACATTTGTAATAGGGTGTTTAATAGTACACGACCTAGTACCTTTCCGAACAGCAATAGGAAGGTCGAGATCTGATGTCTCTGTAGGAGTCTCTTGAGTAGAAGGCGATGATGAGGGCTCAGGGACTGGTGCCGCTACTTCTTCTGGATCCTGCCTGCCTCACCTATGATATACCTGTGTGTAATGCTCAATGGTAGGTCTATCTCCTACTTGTTCATCCGGGATAGAAGTAAAATCCGGAATGATAGGTGGCACTCCCTCACTCTGCACCGATGGTGCCAGTCTCTCATTTTGTATTTTTGGTGGCTCTCCCTCTCGCAAATTCTCCCCCTTGCTCATAGCATTAGAGAAATATGGAGTGGTCTCATGGAAAGTGACGTCCCTACACAAACATGCGGCGAAGACTAGGACAGTAACACTTGTATCCTTTACCCGTATTAGAGTAACCCAGGAACAGTGCTTTAATGGACCTAGGAGACAGCTTGTCGGCCTTAGGGTCAAAGTTAAGGACAAAGGAAGTGCAACCAAACACTCTAAGAGGAATAGGATAGGGAGAGTCCATGGGATGCAATACAAAAAAAGGAGTCTGTCCTTGAAGAACAGAAGAAGGTTGCCTATTAATCAAGAAACAAGCAGTTAAAAGAGCTTCAGACCAAAACTTCTTGGGCACATTAGATTGAAACATAATAGATCGAGCAATATCAAGAAGATGGCGATTATTCCTCTCTGCCACCCCATTTTGCTGAGGGGTGTGAGGACAAGATGTGCGGTGAATCATACCAACCGAGCTACAAAAATCAGACATAGCCTTTTGAACATACTCCAAAGCATTATCAAACTGAAGAATTTTTATATTGCAATCAAACTGGACTTTAATTTCAGTATGAAAATGTTTCACAATAGACAACACAGACTCTCTACTTTTAAGAAGGTAGATCCATGTCATGCGTGACAAATCATCGACAAAGGAGATAAAATAACGAAAACCATTATAACTCTGGTCTTTTACAGGACCCCACACATCACTATGCACTAACTCAAAGGGACAAGAAGCCCGCTTATTGACTCGACTGGGATAGGATAACCTATGGTGCTTTCCCAGTTGACATGACTGACACTCTAAGGAAGATAATTGGGACAACTCTGGTTCCAACTTCCGCAGGTTCTCCAAAGAAGGATGTCCATATCTGCAATGCCATAGTAAGGGGGAACCACTCAACAGGATAGATGGAGCAGGAGCAGGCATTTGGCGAGGTAGACTGTCACCGTTGAAAAGGTAGAGATGACCTTTCCTAGGCCCCCCACCAATCGTCTTCATACTCTTGAGATCCTGTAATATAAAACAAGAAGGTCCAAATATTACCCAACATTTTAGAGTGTCAATCAGTTTTGCAACAGACAGAAGATTAAAAGGAAATTCAGGCACAAAGTGAACTGATTTAAGATCAATCTTGGGTGTTAGGGAGACAGATCCACTAGCTAAAACTCTTTTCACTGAACCATCTGCCAGAGTAACAGATTGGTGAGGAATAGATGAGACAATAGTGTGGATCAATCTCCTCATACCAGTCATATGCTGTGAGGCGCCAGAGTCAACCACCCAAGATGAGGATGAGCCAGATGCTATGAGAGATGTAGCCTGATTACCAGCTGTAGATGCCAGATTTGCTGATGAAGAAGATGATGATGACCCCATATTCATGTGTTGTGTCGCCTGAATGAACCGATCATATTCTTCTTGGGTAAGAGTGATGCCGGTGCCAGAGGTAGTACCCACAGTTGTAGAGGATGAAGATCCTGTGGTGGTGGCACAATGTGCTGCCCCCACAGGTGGTGCAGCAGGTCTTCCATGTTTCTTCCAACACTTCTCCACTGTATGTCCCAGTTTGTCACAAAAGGTACATTTCGGACGTGTCCCACGCCCTCTACCCATACTGGGTCGTCCTTGTACCGCAGCAGCAACAGACGCATGAGATTCTCCAGAAGGTATATCAGAAACAAAGGAAGCAGACTCAAACAGAGATTGCTGGATCCTTGAATAAGCCTCCACAAGACTGGGTAGTTTATCCGTAGCCAGAATAACGCTCCGAGCGGAGCTATAAGCCGAGTTAAGCCCAGATAAGAATTTGGCTGTAACCAGATCATCTCTATCCTTTATCTGTTCAGCAACAACCACATGATGATAATAACTTAGCTCTTGAGCAAGAGCCTGAATCGCCCCAAAATACTCCTCAAGAGATCGGTCACCCTGTTTTTCAGCAAACAGACGATCATAGATCATAAACTGACGGAGAGCATTCTTCTCTTGAGAATAATGTTGCTTCACTGCGTCCCATATTCCCTTGGCCGTAGAGTAGAACATGAACCTTGCGGCGATTGCAGGTTCCATACTATTCCACAGCCAAGTCTTCACAAGACTGTCATGTCGCTTCCATTCAGCATACCCTTCGTCAGTAGATGCCTTGGGACCCGAGTCAACATGCCTTGCTCTGTCACGAGCCTCCAAGACGGTGCGAATGGCGTTCATCCATAGAAGATAATTTTTCCTGTTGAGTTTAATGGAGGTGATAGGTGACACCTCGTTGTAGATCATAGGTGTCTTGATATCCTCCATTGTAGAACGGATTATATGACGGATTGATACACGTCAAATAGAGTATGGTGACGGAGAGATACACGTCACACACAGAAGAAAAACAAGGAGAAATGCGTTACCGACGCATTCACAGCCTCCAAATGATCTTCCTAATCACACATTGAGGAGGTGTGACTAGGATGATGGCTAAGACGAAACTAGTCCTCCAGTTGTGTTTTTAGATGATCGTTGGATCACCTGGAGATCCTCAACCGCTTTGAGATAGTGGCTATGGTAGAGTTAGATATCTACCGCAGACCCAGAGTAGCCAACGGTGGTTCTACGCAGCCGGTGGATTACGCCAAGTTGACGGGTGGGAAGCAGCCGTCCGTCAAGGAGAGAGAGACCTGGAGAGATCCGCCGGAGAGAGAAAGGAGAAACCTTAGATCGATCTCCGCTCTGATACCATGTAAGAAGAAATGAAGAAAGGAAGAAGACAGGAACACTGATCACATGTCGGCTGCAAGATGCAGCAAACGTCAGTAGGGCTTGAGCCTACACACTTGTATATATTGTTGACTCAAGGTCAATTAGGTCAATGTTGACTCACGTCTAAATTGACTAAACTCTTGTTTTGATGATGACTAACCATTCCACATATTGGTGTCTAATGTCTCTACTTGAGTGATTTCAGATTAGGTATAGACACACTCCAAATGCCCTAACTTGCGCATATCAAATTGGAGAAAAGACAAGTCAAAGTCAATACAAGTGCACGTTTTTGTAATATGATGTAAATCCATTAGAATCATGTTGTAAATCACTTGTAATGATTGTATGACTTGTAATTAAGCTTAGAAAAATATCAAGAGCACTTAGATCAAATATTAGAGCACTTTAGATGCAACTTTGAAAATTGATTACAGGCACTTTGTCGGTCGAGTTTCCCAGCCTGAAAACTCGACCGATCATCCTTGATCAATTTTCTGGAGATTGCATCGGTCGAGTTGTGTTTTCACAGAACTCAACCGATGGAGTAACTGACCAAATCGATTTTCATTGGTCGGTCGAGTTTCCCCAGGACAAACTCGACCGATGGTCTGAATATCGACTTTGTCTTTTACTCTATCGGTCGAGTTACACTTATAGAAACTCGACCGATTGCACTGTACGGAAAAATGCAGAAAAGTGCTTCTAGCCGTTGTGGAGTTGCAACAAGTGAAAATAGATCTGTTGCAAGCCACAAAACGGCTAGTTTTCGGCCCCAAGTGTTCCCAAAGGCAAAGAGGCATCCCCAGCTATAAATAGGAACCCTTGGGCTTCATTCCAAGGTTGAGCATTCATTGAAAACTCTATGTGAGGTTCCTATTCTATAGCTGAGTGCTTCCTACAGCCTCCTCCTCTCTGTCTAAGCTTAATCACTTGCTACATCCATTAGAGTGAGTAGGAAATCTGTAAGAGAGCTAGTCCTACATGTATATCTTGTGAGGCTCTCACTTCCACCACCTCCATTTCTCTCATTTGCAATCATGAAGATGAAGGTTCTCTCTCTTGTCCAAGAGAGGTGAAGAAGAACAAGGGAAGGAGTCCCTTGGTGAAAATCAAGGCTGAAGACTTGGAGCTAGAGTGGGTAAGCCCTTGGAGAAGGCAGAAGACTCAAGCTCAAGTGGGTAAGTCCTTGGTGGAAGCTTCTCCGAGTGAAGGTGAAGTCAAAGGCGGAAGATCCAAGAAGAGTGGGTAATCCCTGCAAGGCTGAAGACTTGTGCAAGAGTGGGTAAGTCCTTGGATAAGGCCGAAGACTCTTGCAAAGTGGGTAAGTCCTTGGTAAGGTTGAAGACTCTTTGTATTGGATAGGTAAGTTTTTTGTTTGGTCATTCATTGTATGTCTTATGAATGAATATAAGAGTGCAATTGTTTGGAAGTCCTAGAGGTTGACCTCTCTAGGCAAGTGGACTGACACACTTCTAGTTTGAAGTGTGGAACCACTCTAAATAGCTTGTCTCTTGGTGTATGTTCAATCTCTCTCATCCTTGCTATGCATGCTTTAGTTGCACTCAAATTACCTATTTAGCAACCTTATCTTGTCATATATCTTGAAGGTTTAATGAGTTTTGTTTAAGTGCTTTCAGATCTATTCACCCCCCTCTAGAGCATCTAATCACCCATCTAGGATCCAACATATATATATATTAGGGTAAGTACATGAGGTACAAAGAGAGAAAAAGAATAAAAAATAAATTTCATAAGCAAAATAGGGTTGCCGCTGGATTGTCGTTCCGCCGGTGTGCCGGTGTCGATACCATCGACATGAGTGTCGATGGTATCGACAGAACATTTTCTTGCGCCTGAACCGATCTCGATACCATCGACATGTGTGTCGATAGTATCGACCGAGATGCAGGTGACTTCAACTTGAACCTGAACTGATCTCGATACTATCGACAGAGTGTCGATACTATCGACCGGGATGCATGTTGCTTCACAATAGTGATTGTAAAAGCATAACTTAACTCCTTCAACCCTTCCACTATCTACCTCACTCATGAATGAGACCCCATATCCAGTATAAAATCTTATTGAGTTATTAAGTGCATTAAGACATAGAGATTACAATGATAAAATTTCATGACTGAATTTGTTCACTTTGGGATTGCAACATCCAGGTTCGTATCGGTCTGAATTTCTATCGATTAGTTGGAAAATATCTATTTCCATGCTGTTAAAATGACGTCGACAGTGGATACCAAATGTTTTGCTCCCGACGCCATGTGCACATACCCTACTACAATATGTATAAAAGACTACTACAAAGCATGCTTCTATGACATTTGATTCCGAGCAATAGGGGTGACATTTCCCTCCTGTTTGGTGCTCCACACCATGGTGATACCAACGATCAGGTTAGTGTCCCTCTCCCAATACCATGGTTTACGTGGTATCAGAGCAACAAGGTTTCTAATCCTAGACAAACTAGTCCTAGAGGTGGTGGTCATCCCCTCTTTTCTCTACAACATTTTTTGGGAAGTTCAACAACCCCTTGATTCCATTAATGTGTATCTAACATTACTGTCCAGACCATTTAAAATTCACAGGCACACTCAAAGGAATCAAATTAGCAAACCCTAGAATGGCAAATTTCAAGTCACACAAAATTCAAGAAATGAAGAATAGATCATACTTGTTAAGGCGGCAAGGTGACACGACGCCAGGGCTAGACGCCTTGCGTCAAGGCGCGACTAGGCGTCGCCTAAGCGGCTTTAAGAAAATTAAAATCTTGTACAATTCACTTATCTGTATACATGTGTTATGATTTTTATAACATCCCCCTTCATATATATGTTAGTTTTACCTATATCTATACACATGTTATGATCTTTATATCAATTCCCTATTCATATATATGTTATATTTCAGATATATAAACGTAGGTCAATCCATAGAGTTATGGTAAATCCACTTATATACATGTCTTACGGGAAGATAACATATTTTATTATTTTATACATAGGTATATACATATTAAACACAACTAAACCTAGATATATATAATTTTATTGTTGCATACATAGATAAATACATAATTTTAAAAGTTATACTTGGATGCATAGACGTAATTGTGGTAATATGGGTATTTCAGGTTCCAATTATACACAAACACTCTCATATAAGTTCTGTAATCCACTGTACATCAGTTTTACACTTAAGGGATTAAGGATAACAGTACTTTACATAGCAGCAGTAGATAGTTTTGTTTCAGTAGATAATTTTCATTACTTTAGGGTTACATTCAGCTTATATACATAGCTTTACAGATAATATGGCTGCTTGAAGTTCCTAAAAAAAGCAAGATGGGATTTGGCATACATAGTAATATATTTATATTGTTTGGTCGGATTTAACCAACTATCAAGAAAAAACAGTGAATAAATATCAAGAGTATTATCCAGAAAATAATGATAATTACAACAAACATAGACACATACTTTATTTGTATGTTAGAACGTGTGTTTAGCAAATAATACCTATATATAAGGCCAGGGGTTCACAAAAATACTTAAGGCGACATTTTGGTCAAGGCGCACCCCCTTGGGACTCCTTGCCGCCTAGGCGCTCGCCTTGACAAGTATGGAATAGATAGACATTCACCTAGAATTTGTTGTAAATCATTTGTAATGACAGTCTGATTTGCAATTAAGATTAAAAGTGTAATTGAATTAATTAGATCGATGAATATTGTATTTTTCATTAATTGGTTTAATGCAAATCTGGCACTCGCATCAGCCGACATTGTCCTAGACAAATCTCGACAGATGACCTTTATTGCTTAACCAAGTAATGCCATCAGTCTATATTCCAATTGTTATGAATCTCGACCAATGATAAGAAGACAAGCATACAATAAATCATTGGCCGAATTTGGTTATCTAAAACTTGACTAATGGATATCAATTTTCTTGTCTATTTATGCCATCGGCCAAGATTTGGACCCCTAGATTCGACTAATGGTATTGTAATTGTAAAATGCAATGTAGTCGTTAGAGAGAATTGAAAAAGTAATCTGTATCCATCGGTGACCCAATAAACCTCTCAAAAAAGGCTAGAATTGGAACTAATTGTATCTACTGGTTGGTTAACATCCTCAATTAATAGGACCCTTTCAGCTTCATCCTAGGTTATTATCCATGCTCCTATGCTATAATTGAGTGCTTGTGCTAAAAGCACCCCTAATCTCTATTTTTTTTGTTAGAAAGTATTAGCCTATTTAGTTAATAGGTTAATTAGTCTATTATGTACATGGTCCTGTTTGTTGTGGCCCATTAGGGTTTAGTCCGCTTCCTTGTAATTGCCTCCTCTCCTATATATATAGGACATGAGTGTACATATAAAATAACAACGATTAGAGTGTCCCACACACTTGTCAACATGGTATTAGAAGTGCCCTGGGGATCTAACCCTAGCCGCCGCCTCCGCTTTCCTCTCCTCTCTCCACACTCAATGTTGCCCTAGCCGCGACCTCTCCTTCCTAGAGAGAGCAACAACAAGAGAGCATTGCCTGCGGGCGGTCGCCATCTCCATGGCTTAGGCTGGCCGCTCACTAGGCACATCCCGGCATCCCCTCCCCTTTTACATAGATCTTAATCTATGCGCCGACGCCATCCTTCTCGGCTATCTATGCTTTTCAATCCACAGTCAAAGTAGCCACCGAGTCTCCCTTGTGGCCTTCATCGTCAAGTCGTCACTTTCCCCAAGATCTAAGATCCATTCGTCACACAGCTCCATATGTAGCTGGCGCCATTGAAGCAACCACACCAACATCTGCCTCCACGTCCAGCCGTCGCACCAGCCATCACTCCACCGCTACACTTCTCCGGACCTTGGAAGGTGCTTATTCCTATCCCGTTTGGGGCGTGTAAGCAAGGAGCATCCACTTTTCATGTTCACATGATCTATAGAGTGCAAAAGACGACACGAATTCCCGTCAACCCATGTTGCTAGTTCCTGGGGTTCTTTGTCTCCTTAACGGTGCTAATTCCCGTTAGATCATGCTTCAGCGGCATCCTACATGGCGTGTTGGCCAATGAACATAGCATGTAGCAGTTCAGAATTCACTCAGTGACGCCAAAGTTCATCCAGATCGCAAGTTACATGGCATGTAGACATCCAACACGGCATGTTGACGGAGATTTGGTTTACACCTCCGACATCCTACACAGTGTGTAGGATCCCTACACGGCATGTTGCAAGGAGTCTGTCATTTTTTAGTGAAGGAACCTCACACGACGTGTCATCAAGAGTCTGCCTCTCATCTCCGACAATCTACATGGCGTGTCCACACCCTATATGGGCTGATGGAGACTACCTGTTTCAAATACAAGTAATGACGTCCTCCAAAGGTCTATCTCTTCTCTAATACCTAATGATAATCAGATCCTTTTTTTTACCTTAGCCCAATTCGGGTCAAGAAAAGATCCATTTCATTTCTCTATCCCCGAATCTTATAAATGATTTTTTTGCATATTAACTTTGGTTATCGGTTTTCCTACCGAAATCTTTTTTGGTAATACCACTCATTTTCCTACCAAGTTCCATTCTGGTAGTGTTCCTCCTCTTTCTACCGAGTTTATGTTCTGGTAGTATTTCTACTTTACATTTTTCCTTTCCCACCCTCCCACCCATCATGTGTGCGTCTTTTCACGTTGGGGGGGGATTCCACACCATCTACTCTCATCGTATTTGGTGTGCAGGGGGGTATAGAGGAGAGGAAGAGTAAGAGAGAGGATGGTATGAGGAGAAGATGAGAGAGAGATAAAGAGATGAGAGTGATATATCCCAGGCTATCTTCATGGAGCTTCATATTCTTCAGTACATCTGCTTTCCTGATGTCTTTGTGGCACACTATTCCCACTTAGCATCACCTTACATGTGAGACATCGTTGAAGGATCTCACAGTTGCAACATTGACACCAAGCCTTTCACGTTCGAACCACATTATGTATGTCAGGACACGAGGTGTTGCGGCCGGCCTCTAGTACCCTTTGGTGTGAATTATATTTCAGTTGATCATCCTCATTGCATTCCCATGAGACAAATGGTGCTTCTTCACATTAGCAGCTCATCATCTTCCAACCTATGCATTATGTATTTGCAAGGATTCTTCATCCAGATTTGTCTTCACTGAGCTACTTCGTTACGTCTTGTTGCATCTCTTGCTGATCTTCTTGGGCTTCTCCTTGATGTTGCCTTCATTTCTACCAAGCCCTCAAGATTCATGCGCCAGACTTATGGAACCAGTATGCCAGCCATCAGCACCTCGCCAGCTTGTGTTCCTGCCACGTTATGCACATTTGTGGTCTTTTGCGCTAATTCCAGTTGGCTACACTCCTCAGATGATATGAAGATACCTCTATTCCTACATTGACATTGTGCTTCTGCATTCGTGCCGCGTTATGTACGTGGGATGTGTTGAATGCGCTTATTCCACTCACACATTCCTCTCCACTAAAGATGGTGTAGGCGTGGTATTTCTAATCATCTGGTCCAATTTGATTGTGGCGAGATTCTATTGTGGCGTTTAGATTCCATATATTAGATGTTCTTCATTCCACATGCACTTCAAAAGACCTTCTCCAAAGCTCGAGCATTTCTAGCCCGCAGAACTTAACTCAAAAGAGGCGCATCGTATGTTTAGTTAGGGAGTATTGTTAAAGGGGGGTAACAATTTTTGTACGAAGAGTGACACTTCTATCTTTCAATTACCATTTATTTCTTATCGTTTAATCAAGTCATGCAACTCCAAGCTTGGACATGTGTTCACACAAGCTCCCGCTTGAGGGGGAGTGTTAGAAAGTATTAGCCTATTTGTTTGATAGTTAATTAGTCTATTATGTACATGAACATGTTTGTCGTGGCCTATTAGGGTTTAGTCTGCTTCCTTATCATTTCCTCCTCTCCTATATATATAGGACATCAGTGTACATATCAAATAACAACGATTACAATGTCCCACACACTTGTCAACATTCTTAATCATCCCTTTACACTTATTTGAGTGAACTAGGATGGTGTAAGGAGATGCAATAGTAATTGTTATTTGTGAAGACCTTCACTTCCGTTCTTCCAATCTCTCTTGAGTTGATGATTTGAAAAAATCTTCCTTGGTGAAGGAAGGATATAGGAAAAGGCGAAAGATCATCATCAAGAGTGGATAAGTCCTTGAATGTAGAAGATTCTTGATCTTTGGATAAGTAAGACCATTCTGTGGTTATTAACTTCCTTGGCATTAAAGAGAATGCTAGTTATCCCTTGATCTTGAAAAGGGTGGTCCTTTCGTGTAACTATTATAAGTCAATATAAGGTGGCACTCAATGTTTCAAAACCCTAGAGGTTAGTGTTTAAAAAAAAGCCGCACCGGTCGCATAAGCGGCCCACATATACTTAGCTGCTTATAAGGCTGATTAGTTAACGAATTTTAGATGGACATGTTATCTTGGCCCACCCAGATTATAATTTTATTGATAACATTCTCTTGATATAGTATTTCGTTGTATGCTTTGTACATGAGTCACATGCTTATTAAATGTGTTGTTTTGGACCTCTAAGACATGCGAGCATCTTTTTATATTATTTGGTTAGTCTTCATTGTTATGTACTTGCGTTAAACCATTTAGTGTGTGCTTCATTGGAGTTTATGCTTAAATGGTTCTAGAATGTATTCTAGATGGCACACTTTTTATCAAAACTATATATTTGAATATCTCAAATTATAGGGTTCAAATATTTAATTGTACAAATTAAATATGTAATTTTGTGATTACTTTATATATAATAATTAATAATTAAGTTCACCAAAAAAATTAATAATTAAAAATCCAAAACCGCATATACTTCCACATATACTCTCGTGTTCAGTACATACTCTATAAGGTGACCTCTCTGCATGCATAACACAAACCACTTTTTTAAAACATTGCTATAGGTTGACCTCTCTAGGTAGTGTAGCTACATCCTTGAGAGGTGGAACCACTTTTAATAGTTGTGTTCATTTGTAGAATTTTCAAATTCTCTTCCTTGCTTGTTTACCTCATTTGTACTAACTTGCGATATAAATTAAAGGTCTAACAAGTTTGATTTATGTTTTCAAATAGCTCAATTCATCCCCACTTGAACCCAAAGATCCAAAAAGTGGATTTAAAGCTAGTCTTCTCTGAGATATTACGCTACAAGTAAGAGAACATGGGTGACACATGCTATGTTCACTCAACCTTGAACGAAGCTTCTCTATGGGACAAATGGTCTTTGACGCCACAAACTTCCTCTATATGAAGAGGAGGATGTAATTCTACATCGAAGGCATGGACTTTGATTTGTGAAAGATCGTGGCTCTCCCCTACACCCAACCAAAAGGAGAGATAGGGACATGGAATGAAGCGATCTTGAAGAAAGCTCAACTCAATGCAAGAGCGATTAGCATCATCTACTCCGCTCTCACCCCTACCCAAATTGACCAGATCTTTGCTTGTGATAAAGCCCAAGAGATATGAAACGAGCTTTGTGCCACATATGAAGGAACCGAGCAAGTGAATGAGAGCAAGGTCTTCATGCTCACCCAACAGTTAGAGAACTTCTACATGTCCAAGACGGAGAGCATTGCAGAGAAGTACTCAAGACTCAACACCACTGTCAATGGTTTTGCTGTCCTAGGACAAACCATGGACAACGACAAGGTGTGCTCAAAGATACTTTGATCTCTAACCGCCACTGAAGAAAATACAAACCTCTCAACTCTTCTCATTGAGAACCTCCAGGCGACCTCAAACCTAAGGAGGCCATTTTCAAAGTGGAGGCCCTTATGCAAGCTCAAGTGCTAGGTCACACTTTAAGTGAAGATGGCTCCCCAAGTGACCTTGAAGCTAATTCTCCAAAGACAATCCATACAAAGGCAAGCCCTCCTTCTCAACTTCTAGTTGCTATGAATGTGGACAAAAGAGACATTTTTGTTAGGGAATTTATTTAGTGAATATTTAGTATATTTGTAATATGGGCCTAGTTGTGTCTTACCCCATTAGGGTCAGTCTTGAGTTTGCATGCTTCTCCCTTATCCTATATACAAGAGGGGGGGGTGCCCTTATATCAATAAGAAAAATCTACATAAAAGGGAATTTCCCACCATATCGTTTTTCCACATGGTATCCGAGTTGCTATGAATGTGGACAAAAGAGACATTTTTGTTAGGGAATTTATTTAGTTAAATTATTTAGTATATTTGTAATATGGGTCTAGTTGTGTCTTACCCCATTAGGGTTAGTCTTGAGTTTGCATACTTCTCCCTTATCCAATATACAAGAGAGGGGGGCTGCCCTTATATCAATAAGAAAAATCTGCATGAAAGGGAATTTCCCACCATATCATTTTTCTACATGGTATCCGAGCATGTTTTCCTGTGTCGCCCCTAATCCTGAGAGAGAGAGAGAGAGCGCAAAGGAGAGAAGCCTCCCCTTATGGGCGGATGCCGCCGCTAGGCGTTGCTTGGCTTCTTCTTGGAGTCGTCTCCATGAGCCATCTCCATCTTCAACAACAAAAACATCCACTTTGAAGTTGTTGCAACTAGATCTACAAGAGCCGCCATGCCTCCGTCCATACTTCTTGCTAATAAAGCCGCCAATATTATGTTATTTGCCACCTTCATATACTCCTCTGCCGATCTACACTGCCGTCATCTAATCTTTGCAAATCTACACCACCGTCATCTTACCTTTGCAGATCTACATCACCTTTGTCATCCATGCCAACATTGAGATCTAATCTCAAATCTTGGGAAAAAAATCTTCTTTTTCGACTGATATTGAGGATATATCATCCCTATATTGGTTAAGGTGGAGATATGGAAGGATGAATCCACCTTTTCCTGCTATTTTGGAGCTTCCTGCTGTTGTTCGCCGCTAGCACGACGTGTCACTTCTGATGTTCGGCTTCGTTCGCAAAATCTTCCAACAACACGTGTCATTTTTTGACACGGTGTGTTGGCTGCACTTTGAGACGCATGTCGTCTAAATGACACGGCGTGCTACTTGCGTTCTACCCCGAGTTTTGTCAACTGGCATGTTGTGTCACTTCAAGACACACATGTCACCGACTTCTCGTTGGCGATGACTTTCACTGTTGCATCTAACAATGTGCGACACGACGTGCCCCTTCAGTAACACGGCGGTGTCACTTGCTACCATTGCTACATCTTGCAATGCTACACCATCTATAATGATTCTATCACATGGCGGAGGCATCTATACATGGAGAGTCACTTCTTTATCCTTACCAGCAACACTTATCTTTCAGTTTCTGTAATATTTAGTATTTCTTTTTTTTTTAACCCCCCACCCTTTCCAACCCTATATACATTTTGCCTACCTCCTCAATACTTGTACTACCCCTCATATACATATTATACCTAACCGGATCCTACAATTTTTTTGACCTAGTCCAAATTTTTTGGGGTCGTAAAAGATCCATTCATTTTTCTATCCGGATCTATGTAATTAGGTCATGTTGCACCTTGACTCGAGTTGTCAGTTACCCCTTCCACATACTTGCCTACATGTCCCTTGTCTCTATCAACCCTAACCACTCTCTTGACTCTTTTCATGGTTGGCATGAGGGAGGAATAGAGGGTGATGAGTAGAGGGAAGAGAAGAGATGAAGGAGAGAAGAAGATTTTAATTCTACTATATTCTGGATCTTCATGCTACTTTCTACTGCTTTGCGGTGTTATTTTTACTGCTATATGGATCTGTCTATTGCTATTATTAATTTTCCTACCTTATGAAGAGTCTGAAAAATTTATTCATCATCATCTCGCCCGCTGCCTATCACAATTGGGGTACACCAAGGATCCACACTCAACCCGTATCTGTTCGTTCTTGTTATGGATGAGTTGACAAAGAATGTTCAAGATGATATACCTTGGTGTATTTTGTTTGTTGATGATATTGTTTTGATTTACAAAACTAAAGACAGATTGAATGATAAAGTTGAACGTTGGAGAAAGGCATTGAAATCAAATGGATTGATGATTAGCAGGAGCAAAACTGAGTATATGCATTGCAATTTCAGCCAATCTCGTACTGTGAATGATGGAGCCAAGTTGGACGGAGTAGATATACCAAAATGTGATAAATTTTGTTACTTGGGTTCTATTATTCAAATAGATGGGGATGTCCAAAATGACGTTTGTCACATGATCACTGCAGGATGGTTGAAATGGAGGAGTGCAATTGGTGTATTATGTGATCGGAAGATCCCTCTCAGATTGAAAAGTAAGTTTTATAGAACAGCTATACGACCAGCCATGTTCTATGCGAGCAAATGTTGGGCGGTGAAGAAACAAGGTCTCAACAAGATGAACGTGGCTGAAATGCGTATGCTGAGATGGATGTGGGAAGACAAGAAAAGATCGCTTGAGAAATGACTATATCAGGAATCAAGTGGGGGTGGCGAGCATTGAGGACAAGTTGCGTGAGGGCTGACTCAGATGGTACAGCCATGTGCAACACAGATCGACTAATGCGCCTATACGGAGCAATGCTATTGAGTCAAGCACAATAAATAAAAAAAGAGGAAGGCCTAAATTAACATGGGATGAACTTATAAAGAGAGATTTTGAATCTCTACATCTCAACCAAAATATGGCCCATGATAGAGCTGAATGGAAACAAAGGATCCATGTAGCCGACCCCAACATAGTTGGGACTGAGGCTTAGATGATGACGATGATCATCATCATCATTTCGCTCGTTGCTATGAAGTTATCTACTTCACATGTTCTCTCTGTTGACTTATTACTGCTGCTACTTGTGCTATCTATTGTTGATTTTCTGTCCGACAACGTCATTTTTGCTACTTGTGCTATCTATTGTTGATTTTCTGTCCGACAACGTCATTTTTGCTACTTGTGCTATGATTAGCACATTTTACTTGCTGCTTTGTGAGTTTGCACTATCTCCTATCCGTGCTCTGTTTGCACATTGATTATTTGTATGAGCTTGCACACCTCTACTGCTACTGTGACCCAACACTCTCTGGAATGTCTGCTAGTGCGATGGAAATTATACGATGAGTAAAAATGATGAAGATTTCTATATACATGGAGTTTCATCTACATTGGATCTTGGAGTCCTTTATCTGCTTTCTAGTTCAGGCATTAGTCTTCCATTTGAGTACATCGTCTACTTTCTACTATTGTGTGCCAACACTCTCTGGCTTGTTCATGCCATGAGCATGTTAACTCTTTTCTTGTCCATGCCTTTTATGCATGTTGACTACCGGTTATTGTGTTCCAGCACTCTATGGTCTACTAGTTGACAATAGTGATTGAGATGAAGACCATGATACCTACGTGTTGTTGTTTACTTCTGCTCTAGATGCCACTTCACAGTGATCAAGAAGCTCCTTCTACCTGTCCGTCTACCTACTTTGAGATTATATGCTTGAGGGGGAGTATTTAAGTAATTTATTGTAACATTAAGGGGGAGAAACATGCTTGTATGGGCTTGGTTTATTTTGTGTTATTTTGTTGTAGTTTGTCTGTCTGTTTGCAAGCTGACTTGGGACTCTCCTAAGCTCCAATTTGACGGGGGTTGTTAGAGAGTCTATTTAGTTAAATTGTCTAGTCTATTTGTAATATGGGCTTAGTTGTGTCTTGGCCCATTAGGGTTTGCCTTGAGTCTGTATGCTTCCCCTTTATTCGGCTCGTGGTGACAGTTTACAGTCTGATCTTATTGCTTCACCTCTACCTGTTGTTTCTGAATGTGTGCCTGACACTACTGACAACGTCACTACTGAGGCTGATAAGCCTCCTCTGATAGTTTATCAACGCAGGAACAGAGTGCCTTCTACTCAAGAAACCCCCCATGAAAACCAATCTTCACCTCCAGAAGGTTCTGCTACACCTGAGGTACCTTCTGATCTTCACTTACCCATTGCTCTTAGAAAGGGTACTCGTTCCTGCACCTCACACAGTATTGCTCAGTTTGTTTCTACTGACCATCTGAATGTCCATTCTAGCAATTTTGTATATGCTTTATCTGCTGTGGCTGTACCAAAGAATATCCAGGATGCTCTACAGAGTACTGGTTGGGTGTCTGCTATGAAGGAGGAGATGTTAGCTCTTGCTGAACGAGATACTTGGGAGTTGGTGGATCCACCTCCTCAGTGCAAACCGGTCGGTTGCAGATGGGTGTATGCTGTGAAATATCAACCTGATGGCACTGTTGAGAGGCTCAAGGCACGCTTAGTTGCTAAAGGCTACACCCAGACGTATGGTATTGACTATTTTGAGACATTCTATCATGTTGCTCGCCTTAATTCTGATAGAATTCTTCTGTCTGTTGCTGTTAATCTTGACTGGCCTTTGTTGCAACTTGATGTCAAAAATGCCTTCTTGTATGGTGATTTACAAGAAGAGGTCTATATGGAGCAACCTCCTGGGTTTGTTGCTCAGGGGGAGTCTCACAAAGTTTGCAGATTAAAGAAGTCTATTTATGGCCTTAAGCAGAGTCCCCGGGCTTGGTTTGATAAATTGAGCAAAATTATGATTGATTTTGGGTTTCTGCGGTCTCAGGTGGATCATTTTGTTTTTACCAAGAAGACTTCAGCTGGTATTATTATTCTGATTGTCTATGTTGATGATATTATCATATCTGGCAGTGATTCTCTTGGTATTCAGGCTACTAAATCTCATATGGGCAAACATTTTGCTACTAAAGATTTGGGCAAACTTAGATACTTTCTGGGCATAGAAGTTTCTAGAAATTCTAATGCTCTTGTGTTGTCTCAGAGAAAATATGTCCTAGACATACTGCAGGAGACTGGTATGCTGGGGGCGAGACCTGCTGATATTCCTCTAGATCCCAATGTAAATTGGGATGATGATTCTTCTCCTCTATTTGCTGATCATAAAAAGTACAGGAGGCTGATTGGTAAACTTATTTATTTGACTGTCACCAGAGCTGACATTTCTACTGCAGTGGGTCTTCTTAGCAGATATCTTGATAAGCCCAGACAGTGTCACTGGGATGCTCTTTGTCAGATTCTACGATATTTGAAAAAGTCTCCTGGCAAGGGACTTCACTACAGGAAGCATGGACACTGTTCTCTTACGGGGTACTCTGATTCTGATTATGCAGGTAGCAGAGTTGACAGAAAATCCACTTCTGGGTATTGTACATATGTTGGAGGAAATCTTGTTACCTGGCGGAGTAAAAAACAAAATGTTGTGGCTAGGTCAAGTGCTGAAGCTGAATATAGGGCCATGGCCCATACTGCCTGTGAACTGCTGTGGGTGCGCTCTCTGTTAAAAGAGTTTGGAGTTGACTCTTCTTCTTCTGCTATACCTATGCACTGTGATAATAAAGCTGCTATCTTCATTGCAAATAATCCAGTCTATCATGAGCGCACTAAACATATTGAAGTAGACTGTCACTTTATTCGGGAATCTATTCTGACTGGCAAGATCTGCACTCCCTTCACTCGTTCTGAAGACCAAGTTGCTGACATCTTCACCAAGCTGCTGGCGAAGAAGCAATTCTGCATTTTGATGGACAAGTTGGGCATGATTGATATCTATGCTCCAACTTGAGGGGGAGTGTTACAATACCTGTTTTATATATTCTGTTAATTGTTTTGTTATTTCTATATTACTTGTGGACCTCTCTGTAATTGTTTCAATGTTATATATATGAGGGTGCACACATTGTGCAACCCTACGCTTCCCACACTTGCTTTGTCTTTTACACTACATATAGGAGAAAGGGGCTGCCCTTATATCAATAAGAAAAATTCTACACAAAGGGGAATTCCCCACCATATCGTTTTCCACAATTTCAAAAAAGCTGACTTGGGACTCTCCTAAGCTCCAACTTGACGGGGGTTGTTAGAGTCTATTTAGTTAAATTGTCTAGTCTATTTGTAATATGGGCCTAGTTGTGTCTTGGCCCATTAGGGTTTGCCTTGAGTCTGTATGCTTCCCCTTTATCCAATGTATAGGAGAAAGGGGCTTCCCTTATATCAATAAGAAAAATCTACACAAAGGGGAATTCCCCACCATATCATTTTTCCACAATTTCAAAAATAAATGTCCAAAGGTGAAGAAGCACCACCATAAGAGAAGCCATAGAAGAGAGGTGATGGACACAAAGAATGAAAGCACAACAAGAGAGACAGAAGGAGAAGAACAAAGAAATGACCCACATCGCTTGAGACTCCTCTTCTAGTGCCTCTAGCTCAAGTGAAGATGAATACAAAATGGCACTAGTGGCAGGCACAAGTGATGAGGTAGTTGAGGTAATGTTCATGAACTTACCCAAAAAGCTTTTATTGATATCATTCAGACTTCCCACATCTCTTGTAGCAAATCCAAATCTAAAAAGTAAAGATTAGGAAAAAAATGTTGATGACTTGTATGCTAGAATAGAGGATCGTGAACAAATCATACATGTTTAAAAGCAAGAATTGAGGAACTCCAAGAGCTAAACCTTGATCTTCAACTACAATATAATGGTGTTGAGATAGGAAATGGTGTTTATCTTAAGCAAATAAATCACCTTAAAGCTGAAAACCAAGTCTGTCTTGAATCTTGATGAACCTTTTATCTTAGAACTGAAAATGCCAAATTGCTTGCCAAAGTGAATGATCTTGAGTCTAGACCTATCTAATTACTCTTGAGAAACATTCTTACTTGACTAAATCCCTCGGTTAAGAGGCCGGCCTTTTGCATGCTCAAGATGATCTTGCTAGCTTGTCTACTACTATCACTATTCTTGTTAATGACAATCATTTACTTAAGTATTTTATACAAGTTTCTTAAGGGCAAGAAAACATTAAATGAAATCCTTGACCATTCTGACCGACATAATGGGAGACATGGAATTGGATATGATGGAACCCAAGAAAATAAGAAAAACAAGGGAAAGGGACCTCCAATCTACCATGGAGAATCCTCTACCCTCCAAGACAAAGATGACTTGTACTCTTTGAAAGAAAAAATACCATTTTACTAATCTCAGTCCTTATAAGAAGGGAACCAAGAACAAAAGGGTTTGGGTTCCCAAGCTAACCCCAGACCCAAAGGTTTGATTGGGCACCGACCTTTCTTCTTTTGTAGGTAAATGATAAGTGAATTGTTGATAATGGATAATGGATTCCCTAACCACATGGCTGGAGATTAAGCTCATGTCAATCCACTCAAGAAGAAGAAAGGTGATTTAGTGACTTTTTGGGACAATAAGAAAGGTAAAGTGGTAGGTGAGGGTAATGTAGGTGATCCACAATGCATCAAGAACACACTTCTTGTGGATGGTCTACATCACAATTTAATTAGTATTAGCAAATTGTGTGATAATGGTTATCTTGTGCTATTTACTACTATTGAATGTTTTTTGCTAGACTCCCTCACCTACAATATTATTTATAAGCGGACTAGGATTGGAAACTTTTTATAATATTATGCTTAGTTCTCTTAAACATATTGTTGGTAAATGCCTTGTAGTTGATAAATTAATATATTTTTTTAGCACCGAAGGCTTTTTAAAGAAAATCAAAATAGTAGTGAATAGTAATTTGCTATAGTGCATTTTGATTTGAGGGAATTAGAGAAGGTTTCGAGGTAATCTACTTTTTTCTATGTTGTTTTCTATATTTATGACTTCAAATTGAACTGAATTATTCTATAGAAAATAACATAACAAGTTCCATGAACCACATAACATTTCTCCAATGAAACAATAGACTATTTTTTGTTACTAATCCCAAACTTGATAGTACTAATCTGTTTGAATTTTGTTGAACGGGGTGTGTATTTTTGTCGCTTTCATTACTGAACTATTCACCATTAATCTTGTACTGTAACTCTATAACAATATCATGTTGCATAACACAAATATCATCCTTTTCATGACGTTGATGTGACTATCATGTTGTATTAGCGTCCCAAATATTCCGGCCTAATCCCCTTCTGTCTTCAACTACTCTGAGGTGTATATTACATGCCAAATTTGTATCATGGTGAACCCCTTTCTTGTTAATACCAAATCTTTTGGGCAAAGCTATTTATGTCAAGATCTTTAGTCCTTGCCATGATAAATTATCTCATTTTCCTGGGACACTTGAGAACCAAAATGGTCCATAATGAGTATCTCATTTTTTTGGGGCACTTCGTTACCAAAAATGGTCCATAATGAGTATCTCATTTTCTTGGGACACTTAAGAACCAAAATGAGATATATGTATTTTGCAATGGCATATAAAGTACATACTAGTGTTGATTTATGATCTTTTGAAACCACTCACTACTTTTCAATTACTAGGGCACTTTCGTCAACTGAATTGGAACATGATTATAGAAGCATGCTAGTTTTGTTCGTCGACGCCTCTATCTATTCTTTTTTTTTACTTTACAACCCTTGTCAAACCCTTGCAGTACTATCATACATGGAAGCAACGAAAAGTGTCAAGCTTCAAAGCCTCTACAATACCTCTCAATAATTCACCATCTCCCATTAAAGGTCCAAAAGACAACTGGCTAGCACCTTCTGGGGTTTTCAAATCTCCAAAAAATATTGTAAGTGCACCATTATTGACGGGAGCACTAATGGCTACAATGGAGTTGAGAATGCATTGCATGAGTGAGGTGGTCCTTTCAGGATAAGTGTGCTTAGAAAGACATCATAAAAACATGTAAATGAGTAGAATAAATCCAACACCTTATATCCTCTCCTTAAGAGTAGTTAGAAAACTTAGCACAAAACCTGAGAGAGGAATCATAATTGAGGAGTTATGCTAGAGAGGAGCTAGTATTGATGAAGAGATAGGGTGTCTAGCAATATTGCAGGCCGCCAAGAAGGGTTGCCAAAGGTGGTCAGCTAGAGACTACCAAGGGGCGAAGTGTTAGAGGTGTATAACTATGCTCAGTTACAATGTATAAAGGGTAAAATTAGATAATGGTCATAGGGATGGTATACATGTATACATTAGCTATACAACTAGGTTATAGTCATAAGGTAAAAGAAGGCTATGCGATATATTTGGTAAGAGGAATCCCCCTCCTTTATTAAAAGAAGGGGGAAGCCTACATACTTTAAACTAGATCCTCATGGGCCAAAACACACTTGGGCCCATATACAAATAGACTCAAATAACTTAATTAACTAAATTAACCAGATTTTCTACTACTCCCACTCAAGCTGAAGCTTGGGAGAATCCCAAGTCAACTTGCAAATAGACAGACAGAGTAAAGATAGAGAAGCAGAACAAATAAAAAAAAACCAAGCCCATACAAAAATGAATCTCCCCATCAAGATTATAATAAGCACATATCACTCAAATACTCCCCCTCAAGTAGATAACAAGGTCAAATCTAAAGTATATCACAGGTCACAGGTGCAGGGTCACAATCAGGTAGTAGAAGCTTCCTGATCAAAAGGATGTAGCATCTGGAGTACTAGTAAACAACACCAAAAAGGCGTCAAAGTCTTCATCACAGTCTCTATCGTCGCAGTCTCGAGAGTGCTAGTTCATAGTAGAAAAGTTCACAAAGTGCTGGCTCACAGTAGAAAAGTCCAGAGAGTGTTGGTTCATCATAGAAAAGTCCAGAGAGTGTTGGTTCATAGTAGAAAGTCAACGTGCACAAGGCACTGGCAATGTCAACGTGCAAATAAAGCACATACAAAAAGTAGAAAGTAGAGTCGACGTTGCCAGATAGAATACTGTCAGCAAGCAGTAGACATGAAGCTCTAGATAGTAAGCTATCCAAGAAGCATATAGCAGTAAATATCAATAGTAGAAGTCCAAAAGTTCTTCAAGAAGTACATAAAGATCCACAAACATATATAGAGCAACAAGAAAATCCTCATAGATAGAAGCAAAAATTTTCTCTCTTCATCTCATCTCTCCTCTATTTCTCCCCCTCACACCAACCACAGAAGTACAGAACGAACCAAGAGTGGTTGGGGTGGACAATGATAAAGAAACACTCCACAAAGAAAATAAGATGTAGCAAAGTTGGTGGGTTTGGGAGCGTGGCCCCCAATTAGGGGGCAAGATTTTTGAAGGAGAATTAAGCACAAAAAAGGTCTACAATGATTTTAAAGGAGAATTGATCACAACAAAAACTCGTTGAGATGCAAAAACAAGGACACACACAACAACAACAATGTGCAATGATTTGTCTTAAGACAGTGTTGCAAGTTTTCTTAAAGAAGATCGTGCAGTGGTAAGCAGGTGGAAATATACTCTTGAGCAAAGTCTTCCTCTACGAGCCAAGCATCATTGGCCTCCATGGCCACCTCTTGACCCATAATTATCCCTTCTGACTTCCCTTTGTATAATAAAGTAATACGGTTTCCTTCCGATCTCCGCGGTTTCTTTCTTTTCCTGCCAAGTAAACCATCTTCTATTAGGAGATGGGAAACTTTGTCGATTGATATCAACTCCACGACGCCGATGATACCGGCCACCAGAAGTTGAAGGACGACTTGCCTCATCTGATGTGTTATAAGTTTCTGCACCTGCTACAGATGTACACGATTTCTTAAGCAACGACATCATGATGTCTCAAATTGAATTTCTGCTTTGGTCGGTTTTGTGTGCCGCAATATCAAGTATTTGCTACTCTGGGATACGAGACCGGCTTGCTACAGTTGTAGCATTGCCTCCAGTGATTCAAAGAATGTCAGAGTCCGTTTTAGGAACATCTATTGGAAATCATCCAGAACGATGCATGCCGCCACATCGACATCCTCGACGCCATTCACAAGCTAGCCAATGACGACGTTTCCAGAGGAAGCTCCTTATTTGTGGCCTCAGTTGGGAGACCACAACCGATGGCCTTCGCTCCCTCTTCTCCGCCTATGTGCTCCAGGTGACCATCGTCATCGTGGATAAGGCTATGGGAAAGAGCAAGGGTTATGGATTATCACCTTCAAGCACATCGACGGAGCCATACTCTTGCTAAAGGAATCTAGCAAGATGATTGATGGAAGGACCAACCCTTCTTTGGCGCTATTCGTTGTGGTACAACAGCAAATGCCTGTAGGCAGACTCTCTAATATATTAGCGGTTGTGTAGGGGTGGTTGTTGGCCGGTAGGCGGCATTTATGGGTGGGTAGTGTCTGTGGGGTTACATACGGAAAGCAGTTGGGCGGTAGTAGGCATCAGGAGCAAGGCAGTAGTGAGGAAGGCTAGAGTAGTGGCAGAGACATTAGTAGGGGGCAGTGACAGTAGAAAGGAAATACTATTGGATGAGTGACAATAGTCGATCAGTGGGAGATGTAGGTTAGCAATAGCAGGATCAATGGTAGCAAGATCAGGCACGGAGGGGATAGCGACAAGTTTTTGCCATAGAGGTTGGAGACGCCCGACGGGCAGCCACACCAATAAATGGCTACGACCACTCACATGCGGAGGTGGCTTTCCTTTTTTTTCTCCTCTTTAGGTTTAGGATCTCTGCTCTGATACCATGTTGTAAAGTAAAAGAAGACTATAAGATATTATTTGATAAGAGGAATCCCCCTCCTTTATATAGGAGAAGGGGGAAGCATACAAACTTTAGAGTAAAGCTTAATGGGCCAAGACACACTTGGGCCCTTATACAAATAAACTCAAAAAACTTAATTAACTAAATTAACCACACTCTCTAATAATATGAACTCAGTAATATCAGTAACATTGTTAGGTTGTATGAAGTTGAAAGTTTAAGTAAAAATATCTTAAAAGCAAAACGGTAAGGGAAAAAAAGGTAAGATACCAGCTTTTATATCTTAACAATGAAGAAGTAACACAACAATTTACCTTTGAATAGTCCAAACCACCATATATATCACCAACAAGCATATCCACACTAGTGTTGTTTCCTTGTTTGCTTAACTCCAACAAATCATCAAAGCTGATTATTAAAAGAACATATGAGAATATGACGAGCATAATATTTGGTTGGTTTCTATAAATTAGAAAGGCTACCTCTTGCACTTTGTCAAAAGCCTTCCCAAACCCCAATAAGTTCCACCTCCAATGTTAGTCCCGGTAACACGTTGAAACTTTCCATATCCATTCACCTAGGCGCATGAAAAATTTGCTTTGGTAACTCAAGGTGCCCTGAGTTGGATGTGAGATACAAATCGACAGAGACGAACCTTAATCATGCTAACTCCTGAACCGATATTAACAAGAAGATAGGGGAAGAAACTTGTGTCATCGATTTTACGAAATTCCTTGTGACCTTTGTATAAAAAATCTTTACCATGGATAGCCTAGTTTAACAAGAAAAAAGTTAAACTGGTGATTAATACAACATATTTTGATGGGTAATGATGCAACAACCTACACAAAAACTGGTTAAAAGAGAATTATTATAGACCATCATCAGGAAGTTTTTTTCTGTCTTACATAGAAAAACCAAGGCATTGATTAACTGTTTAGAACAATGGATAACATCAAACAAGAACAATCATGAAAATTGGCAAGTTACTAAAATCCTCAATGCATAATAATGAAATTCGCCCACCTCCCTCTGGTTGTATATTTTTCTAAGCATATTTACCCTACCTACGGTGGAGTTTAGATTATACTTGTAAATGGATATCCAAAATTCGCATCTTCGATTCCGGTTCAACTTCGAATTAAAAAAAAATCTGATATCCGTCGAATTCGAATAGAATTTCAGACTCAAAAATTTTGGGTCAGATACTGGATATTGTTGTATCCTCTCCAATACAAATCTAAATTCAACAAATATGTACATATATTATTAAATACATAATGTTTATATATATATGAATATAGACAATTTATCATATATAGTTAACGTAATATCAATATTTACTATATATAATATAATTGTTGACATTAAATGTATGTATTTTTATTCGGATTATATATTTATCTGAATTCAGATAATATTGGTTTGGATCGGATTTGGATATTGCCATATGATATCCTTAGGATATCAGATCGAAAAAAAATTTGGATTCTGATATCGGATATAGCAATATCTTCTCCATATTTGATCCGTTTACAGTTCTAGTTCAGATCTTGCCTGCTTGGCTTCCACATTAAAAATACCTTTCACTTATTTGGAAGCCCAAATAAACTTGTGAACTGAGGTGCCACAAATGCAACGTGCAATGCCGTATGGGAGAGGCAATAGGCCTTCTCCCTTTTTATTAATAAGAGAAGTTGGAGAATTTACATAGAGGTCCAGCAGGATATAGAAATTACAAAATAGAATAAATAGCTGAACATATATGAAATATATTAACACTCCCCCTCAAGCTGGAGTGTACACATCGTGTAGACCCAGCTTGTTGCAAAAATTCTGAAATGCTGCTGGACTCAATGGCTTCGTAAGTATAGATATACTGTGTTGTTTACTTGTGCTGCTTTGTTATTTCTGTAATATTAGTCCCATATTGCTCACTTGTACTTATGTCTCTACTCTCAGTTGCTATATTAGAGACTACCGTGTAACCTGTTTTACTCACTCAATAAAACAATTCCTTTTCTATTTAGATGGTATCAAGAGCAGGTTTCTTTTTCCCCACCCACCCGTTCGCAGTGACGTAACAACCCACCCCCCCGCCGCCGCCGCAAACCCCTCCCCACCCTCCCTTCCCCGCCGCCGACCCCCTCCCCTCTCTCCTCCTGCCGTCGCCGCCCCCTCCCCTATTCCTCTTCCCCGTCACCACCCCTTGACGACAGACATCAAAGTAGCCCAGAAACAGCACAACGGACTTCAGCTTGTTCAGTTTTTGGCTGCTCTTCCTGCATCCTTCTCTGGTGTGGTCGACCAGATTCTATCTAGTGATCCGCTGCCTACCCTCAGAGATGTCCTAAAAAGAGTCCGACGACTACCATCCATGACTCCTGCTCCTGCTATTGAGCATCCGGATCTCATTGCTCGCCCTGCTGATTCTAGCCGTGGGCGTGGAGGTCGACCTCCTCCCTCGGGTGGTCGTGGCTCATCTACTCCTGGACGCGGTGCACCTCCCGACCCTCGCTACTGCAACTGGTGTGGCCGGACAATCATACTGAAGATCGTTGTTGGATTAAGCATGGCAAGCCCGCTTGGGCTAACCAGGCTTCTACAGATTCTGTAGCTGATACTACCTCTGACACACCTACTGCTCCAGCAAATGCAGACTGGCTTCGTTCTGAATTTGAGAAGATGTTCCAGGAGCGTATCACACAACTACCCTCATCCTCTACAGCGGGACCCTTTGCTATGCTTGCATCTCCAACTACTGGTAACAATAAATGGTGTATTGATTCGGGTGCATCTACTCATATGGCCAGTGACATTCGCCTATTTTCTGCTCTCAATAAAACTACTACTATCCCGTCTGTTACTGTTGCAAATGGTTCTAAAACTACAGTTCATGGCACTGGCACAATTCCTCTTTCACCAAAGCTACAACTAAATTCTGTTTTATATATCCCACAGTTTCCTGTAAATCTTTTATCTGTAAGTAAGATGATAAAACAACTCAAGTGCTCTATTAAATTTGATCCTTCTGGCTGTGTTTTAAAGGATCTCCGCACGAAGACAAGGATTGGTTCGGGCCATGAAGGACCAGACAGGCTGTATTATCTGGATGGACCTCCTGCTGCATCTGCTCTGCTATCTACTTCAATAACTGGACTACAATGGCATTTTAGACTGGGTCACCCATAAGCTGCCAAATTAAAACATTTATTTCCTGTTTTATCTGAGAACAATTTTACTTGTGAAACTTGTATATTGGGCAAACAAACTCGTTCTGTTTTTCCTGCTAAGGTTATTGCTTCTAAAGAAATTTTTGACATTGTTCATGTTGATATTTGGGGTCCTTGTTCCGTATCGAGTCACTCAGGTGTGAAATATTTTATGACTTTCATTGATGACTACTCTCGTACCACATGGCTGTTTTTGCTTAAGGGTCGAGATACTGTGATGGAAACTATTCGTACTTTCTTTGCTGAAATTCACACCCAGTTTAACAGACCTTTTACAATTTTTCGTACAGATAATGCTCGAGTTCATGCAAAAATCTGTTAACTCCTTCTGTGCCGCTCATGGGACCATACATCAGACCACTTGCCCTTACACTCCTCAACAAAATGCGTCGCTGAAAGAAAAAACCGCCATTTACTCGAGGTGACTCGCACTCTTCTCATACACTACAAAGCATTGATTAAAAAAGCGGCTGGAGCGGCCGCTGAAGCGTCCAACCCACTAAACCGCTTCAAATGAGACCCATGCGGAAATTAGGCGTTTTAACTTGATGCAGGCACTTTCGGTCGCTTTAGCGGACCTCGGGACGCCTTTTGTGGTCCCGCTTTAGCGGCTGCAGCGGACGCTTCCGAAGTTTAGTTGAAACCCTCCCCTAATCCCTCCGCTCCCGGATCCCTTTCCCAGTCGCAAAGGAGCGTAACCCTCCCCGGCTCCTTGCAACCCTTTCCCAGTCAGTAACTATTCAAGCAGACTCTTCCGTTGCCGTGCCCTGGCGCTAACTGTCGGTGTCCACAAGGAGGAAGAAGGAAGTATCCCGCATGCTTTACCTCCTCGTCAAGGTACTACAGATTTGGGAAGACAACACTAGAGCACTCCCGACATCCTCTTAAGGTGGCAAGGGCGGTTTCTTCGCATATTCCAAGGAGAGCGCCAAGGGTAGGGGTTGTAGGGAGAACCATTGACGGAGACAAGAGGTAAGTATCCTATTCCTACCCTGTTATTCGTGTATCTTCTCTTTACCTTCTTCCCAATTCCTTTTCTTTTCTTTTCCTTTTTTCAAGTTTTTTGTTATAGCCGTACTACTACTGTACTTTTCTGGTTCCCTCTTCCTGGCCCCCTATTTGTTGGCTGTCCTCCATTCTCTGTTCTTCAACTCTCTGTTCTTCAACGATTAGACACTAACATTGACACCTGTAGTAGGCTTAAGTAGGCAATTTGTAAACATGTTACTAAGAAATAAATCCCAATAGTCAGTATGATGCCCGAAAATTAACAAGTTCAACGTGCAGCTCTCCTTTGATGAAGTGTATGCAATTGATTGCCCAACCAATCTTTGGGATTCCTGCTGGGATCAATGGATTCATCTTGCTATATTGATAAACAAAAGACTTGCTTAATCTTTGGAATGTCGTTTTTGGATTGTCGTCTGCTTTTGTATGCAATGCTTACTGTAATCTTTGGACTTTCTTCTTTTTTATGCAACTAACATTATAGGTAAATTGATTTAGACTAGGAGCTGGTTTACAGTATGCAATGAAACATAATAGATTGACCAATTTGTCTTCTTCTCTCAATGTCACTCCTCTCAATACATTATGCAACAATACATTACAGATAAATTGCTAGTTACGTGAGATGACTTGCACGATTTTATGTTGTTCAATGAACTGTCAGCTGCTTATTATCATTACACCAACAATAATTACTCTTAAGTAGAGTTCAAACAACAAGTACCTGCCATATCTGCCTACATGAAAAATTCAATACTGCTATTTCCTTATAAAAATCTGGATGTACTGCCGACATTGCAAGTTTTGATTTAATAATATTTTTTTGTTAGTAGTATGACAATCACTATTTTTTTTTCAAATTTTTATAAAACAATGATGGGCCGCTTTTTCAAAAAGTGTCCGCTTTAAAACCCACTTTCCGCTTCCTGCTTCAAGGGGGGCAATCCGCACGCTTCCCGCTTCGCGCTTTTCAAAACCTAGCTACAAAGTACCCCATCATTTCTGGCCTGAAGCTGTCTCTACGGCTTGCTATCTTATAAATCGCATGCCTTCCTCTGTTTTGCAAAATCAGGTTCCTTACGCCATTTTGTTTCCTGATAAACTTTTATTCTCTCTTCCTCGCATTTTTGGGAGTACTTGCTTTGTGAAAAATCTTCGCCCCGGACTCACAAAACTTGATGCTCGCTTGATCAAGTGTGTTTTCCTGGGGTATTCCCGTACACAAAAAGGGTACCGCTGCTTTGATCCTATTAAAAAACAGTGATTTGTTAGTTTGGATGTGACCTTTGAACACATGCCTTACTACTCTACTGATGGAGCAAAACTGTCTGCTGATATTATGGCCACCACACCTTTACCGGCTGTTGTTGAGGATTTACCTTCTCCTGATATGCCTACAGAACGCCCATTGCAAGTCTACCAGCGCAGGTCAGAGAAATACTACTTCTGAGGCCCCGGTCGAACCAACTCCTTCGTCTGCGGTTGATCCACCACCCAATGAGGTATTTTCTGACCTAGACCTTCCTATCAGTTTACGGAAAGGTGTCCGTTCATGTACTCAACATCCTATCAGTAATTTTTGTTCCTCTGACAATCTATGTGGAAGTTTTGCATGCTTGACTTCTGTTTTGTCTGCTGTGACTATACCTAAATCAGCGGAAGAGGCCCTTCGCATTCCTGCCTGGAAACATGCTATGGAGCAAGAAATGCATGTGCTCTACGATCGTCAGACATGGGATCTAGTCGATCGTCCCTCTTCTTGCCCTACCGTGGGCTGTCGTTGGATATTTACTATTAAATATCAACCGGATGACACTATTGAACGTCTGAAAGCCAGATTAGTTGCAAAAGGTTACACACAGACATATGGTGTTGACTACTTTGAGACTTTTTCTCCAGTTGCACGCTTAAATTCTGTTCGCATTCTGATATCTATTGTTGTGAATAAAGACTGACCACTGTTTCAACTCGATGTAAAAAACGCCTTTCTATATGGAGATCTCCAGGAGGAAGTCTACATGGAGCAACCTCCGGGATTTGTTGCTCAGGGGGAGTCTGCCTTCAAATTATGTAAACTCAGGAAGGCCATCTATGGTCTTAAACAGAGCCCGCGTGCGTGGTTTGATAAACTCAGTCAAATCTTAATTACCTTTGGCGTTCGACGATCACAATTTGATCATTCTGTATTTATTCGTAAGTCAGCAGCAAGACTTGTTATTCTTATTGTGTATGTTGATGATATTGTCTTATCTGGCAGTGATAATGCGGGTATACATGCAACCAAAAATTATTTAGCACAACACTTCATCACCAAGGACCTTGGCAAACTGCGATACTTTTTAGGCATTGAGGTTGCCAGATCATCTGCAGGAATCTATCTTTCACAGAGAAAATATGTTCTTGATTAGTTGCAGGAAACAGGGATGTTGGGCTGCAAGCCAGCCAACACTCCTCTAGATCCTAATATGGATTGGGACGATGACAACTCTCCTTATGCTGATCGCCACCAGTTTCGGAGACTGGTAGGCAAGCTTATCTACCTGACGGTCACTTGGGCTGACCTAGCAGCTGGTGTAGGATTCATAAGCCGGTATCTTGATAAACCCCGACAGTGCCACTGGGATGCTATTTGTCACATCTTACGATATCTCAAAAGCTCGCCAGGGAAAGGTCTTCTGTATAAAAAACATGGCCATTGCAATTTATCTGGATTTTTAGATTCTGACTATGCAGGAAGTCGATCTGATCGGAAGTCTACTTCTGGATATTCTACTTTTATGGGAGGAAATCTAGTCACCTGGAGAAGCAAAAAGTAGACTGTGGATGCTAGATCCAGTGCCGAGGCAGAATACAGAGCCATGGCTCATACTGCATGTGAGCTTCTGTGGGTCCGTGGCCTTCTACATGAGTTTGATATTGCTTATTCCAGCCCCATTCCTATGTTCTGTGACAACAAAGCCTCTATTTTTATTGCGAGCAACCCCACTTTTCATGAACGCACAAAGCGTATTGAGGTTGATTGTCATTTTGTTCGAAAGAAAGTTCTATTTGGGCACATCTGCACTCCATATATCAGCACTGACAAGCAGTTTGTGGACATCTTCACCAAAATTTTGCCTAAAGCTCGGTTTCAGACTCTGATTGACAAGTTGGGCTTGTTTGACATCTACACTCCAGCTTGAGGGGGAGTATAGATATACTGTGTTGTTTACTTGTGCTGCTTTGTTATTCCTGTAATATTAGTCCCATATTGCTCACTTGAACTTATGTCTCTACTCTCAGTTGCTATATTAGAGACTACCTTGTAACCTGTTTTACTCACTCAATAAAACAATTCCTTTTCTATTTAAAGTAAGAACATCTGCAAGTTGATCTTCAGACTTGACATGTGGAGTCACAACAGTTCCACTCTTGATCTAATCTCTAATAAAGTGGCAATCAACCTCTATGAGCTTAGTACGTTCATGGAAGACTGGGTTCTTGGCAATATAGATAGATGGCCGCTTGATTGTCACATCTGAGCTTACTGGATAATTAACAAGATACAGAGGACTCACTTTTATTGGACAAGAGAGTAAACCTATTGTCAGAGATAGGTAATATGGGATAAAACAAAAGGTTAGAGACAAGCTAACTCTAAAGCCGATAACAAAAAAATAACAATAAACATAAAGCAATAAAGCAAACATACTAATATTCCCCCTCAAGCTGGAGCGTAGATGTAAGGACATTGACCTGAGTTTTGGGGTAACCATGTTTGCTTTGGCTTGATCTTGTGCTTAGGACCTTGATTTAATCTTTTGAGATGTGATTAGAGCTTGTGGAGAGTTTAAGTTTCCAACTTGAGCTGGTTTGGATGATGTTTATGCTTTCTGTGCTAGTTTTGGTGCAAATTGCAATTTACCCAATATAGGGGGTTGATGTGCAATTTGCCACCTCTAGAGTGTTCTTTCTCTCTCTTGGCTTCATGAGAGAGAGTGTGGTGCTTTGGGGCGCTTTGTTTGACCCTTGGTCGAGTGGTGTCACCCTTAGTGGTGATTAGGGTTTTCTAGGGTTGGTGTGCTTTGACCTTGGGACCTTTGTTGGTTTGTCTCGACCTAGGTCGCGACCGAGGGTTTGTTGAGGGGGTGTCACGGTCGAGACACTTCCCCTTGGTGTGCTGGTCGCGACCAGGGTTGGCTTGGGCAGAGATAAAGGCTTGGAGAGGTGTGCTTCGACCTAGGTTGCTTGTGGTGGTCTTGGTGTCGCGACCATGGAGCCCCTTGGTGTGTCGCGGTCGCGACATAGAGGGTGGAGTTGCTTAGGTGGTCGAGACACTACCTAGAGTGTATCACCATGTCTTGCATGCCATGCTTAAGTGGTTGCATGTTGGCCTTTTTAGTGGACAAGTGTCTCTTTAGAGCCCTATTTTGTTGACACCTCATCCTTTGTCTTACCTCCCTCCTCCTTTTCTATATGAACCCTCTTCTCTCCATGTAAATGGTTCTTTTCGGTCATCTTCTTCCTTCTTTCTCTTGTGCTCGTCCTTGGAGCTTGATGGAGCAAGAAGGAGTGTTCTTGGTGCCTTGGAGGTGGTTCATCCCTTGCATGTGGTGCTTGTGGTGATCCTTGGTCATCTCCGATCTTTGTGGGTGTTTATCTTCTTTTTTTGGTGTTTCCTTCAGATCTTCTACCCCATCTTCTTCCTCTTTCTCGACCTTAGATTGTGTTTTGACATGGCGGTCGTTCTCGAGAGGTAAGCTCCTCATCACAAGGGTAATAGACCATGTTTTGACAAGGCGACACCCAAGTGAGAGGGAGTTTCTTCTCTCTTTTCCCCCTTCTTTCTTTTGGTTCGATTTTGAGGTTTTGCTCTCTTTCTTGAGCTACCCTTTGACCTTGGTGTTTCTCCTTTCTTGAGGTGCTCTTGAGGCCGAGTGTGGAGCTTTTCCAACTTTTTAGATCGTGTGCTTGGAGCTTTGGTGGTGATCTTCTTAAGGCGGGTTATATAACACTAAATCCTCTCTATTATTGCACTTCTCATTACGTTTTGTTGCTGTCTTCTCTCTCTATGATGCTTCTGCATCATGCTTGTATATCATGCTACACCCTAGAACTCGTTTGGTAGAGTTATTATGCTTGGTTTGGAAGTAATCCCAAACCCAAATCTTTCTTGTGCCAGTTTTGATAGATGTTGTTTCATGGAGTTCCTTCTCCATGGTTGACCCTTGATCTAGCCTTCATGTTTGGTGTTTGTGCACCTAGTGGTGGGAGAAAAGTTAGTCTCGGTTTTAGTTATCTTGGGCATGGTTTCTTTTCCTTTGGTTATGCTTTTCTTGGACCTTTGCCTTGGGGTTTGTGGAGATTGGTTTGCTTGAGGTTTTCTTTCACGGTGATCACAGTTCTTCCATAGTTGGGTTTTGTTTTGGTGACCTGGATGTTCACCCTTGGTGTGGTTGTGTCCTAGCTGGCTTGGTGATCGAGACACTCATGGGCATCGCGGTCGCGACGTGGCCCATGGTGGTTGACTGCGACCTAGTTGGCTTTGGGGAGAAGATGTCATTTCCTTGTGGTGATGTTGGACCTAGTACGGATGGGTGAGAACCCTTAGTGCTTAGCAGCCTAGTGACCCTTAGTTCCTTGCCTTGACCTAGCTGAGACAACCCTTGGTGCGTTAGGTCGTGACCAAGAGGCGTTGCGGTCGCGACATGGTGATGGATGATGTGCTGCGGTCGCGACACATAGTTGGTGGTCAAGACGAAGACCTAACCCTAACCCTATTGTCGTGGGCGCGACATGAAGGAGATGGGTCGCGATAGGGTAATGGCGTTGAGGGTCGAGACAACCATGGTGGGTGTCGCGGTTGCGACATATCATGGAGGGTGGCCGCAACCCATGTGTCTATGTGGCTACATGTGGTGATGATAGGTGGTTATGAAGCACATATGAATACCTAATGATAATTATGTATGAAAGTGTATAATGTTGTTTAGTGTATTATCTAATCTATTCTAATGATATTACCTAATGCTATTACACTCCAAGACGATGGAGAGTGGTGATTTTAGGATGGTTGATTGACCCTAACCTTGTAAACCATAATCGGCTAAAGAGGAAACTCTAAACCCTAATAGTGAACAAGTTTTGCTTATTTCCTTATCATGGATGGTTATGATGTTATGTGATTATCTCTCTTGATTATGATCTTCTAACCATGCAGGTGTTATGAATTTGATGACGATAGCTAGTGTGTGCTTTGATGGCTATGATGTGAGACAGGTTGAATATGCCCTTGTGAGGCATGCGGATTATACATGTGATACAAGAATGTGGTGATTGGGTTCTATGACCTAACAGTGGTAGTTGCCTATTATGAGATAATGGTTCCCATGATGAAATGAGGGATTGGTATCCCAGGGCATGTAGCTTGATAATGATGATGTGAATGCAATAATACCAGCATCATGTGGTGATAGTGTGACAAGTTCTTACCATACACGTTTTATATCTATGGGAGTTATGTTATGCCCTTACCTCATATTACTTGTTCTGACTTTGTACGTTATAACTTGATTGATGCTAAAAGATATTATAATGCACTTAACTAATTAAGTGGAACCTGAACATGTAGTTTTGCCCTGTGCCATATAAATCCATTCAGTGTCAGCACTTGTTGGATGGTGAAACGAGTTTAACTCAGAGCGCATATTTTCGAATATGCGGGGGTGAGCACGAATATCCCCTTACGTCCAGGATATATGAGACAACTATGCGTGAGCTGGTCTCCAAGTGATATGTTATACAAGATTGGCTGTGGGCCATACCCTTACAGGAGTGCGACTGCGGGTCGTAGCTCAGTGATATGTGATACAAGATTGGTTGCGGGCCATACCCTGGTAGGAGGGCGGCTGGGGGCCGTAGCTTAGTTCCACTAGCACTGTGACCTATACCAAGGCGGGCTAGACTTGTACAACTGGACTATATGTCGCTGGTAGCAGTTTGACTTGTGATGTCACTGCAGGTTCACTCGTACTGACCGAGGGGGTGAGGTCGTGGATTCCGACTCTTCCATGGACCTTGTATGGTACCAATTTCGACTTAGTAGTGGTTGGTTGGATTTGGGTGGTACGACTCAAATCCTCGGGGCATAATAAAACACGTAATTAGCCGTGTAGCATACTTGCATAGGATCAAATGTGGAAATATTGGATGAGGCCTTGCTTGCTTTGTATAGTATGGTTGATAGATGATATACATGTTCTTCATATTCCTTCTTAGTCATATAACTGTTCTATTGATTGATGCAGCTACCAGATCTGTTTAGTTAATCATATATGCTCTGTTATAGTAATCTAATCTGCTTAGTTTATGATGATGGTTGTTCTGCTTATATCAGTACTGCAACTGCATATCACAGTAATGGTCTTACTATCTGCTCTTTACATGTTATATCTGTGTTATAATAGAGTTCGTGGAGAGTTATATCTCTCGCTGAGATTTAGAATCTCACCCTATGGGTTTCCCACATATTTTAGGTGGTCGTAAACGAGGACGTAAAGATCGTGTTGTGGAGGCCGAGCAACAGCAAGAAGGACAGTACCTGCTGAGGTTGGAGTGTTTCTTCCTAGTCTTTTGTTGTTAGAGTCCTAGAGTCGTCCCTGTACACTCAGGTCCTTGGGGGTAGTTTTTGTATATGGCTTTGCTCGTAGTGTTGATGATGATATCAATGAGAGTTTTGGGTTTGATCGTCTCTTGTTGTATAGTTGGTTGTTGTACAGGTTTATGTAAGTGGAACATATATCGTGTGTGACAGGTGGTCCTTTTATGCATCATGTTGTACATAACGTTGTTTCAGGTTATATAATGCAAATGACAAGAGTCTTTGGATCTCCTTGTGATAAACTTTCTGATGTTGTGCCTTACCACAATCGGTTTTAATTTCCAGTGTTTTTTGGTAATCGTAGTAGTGTTGGTTTCCGCGCTTTGGCTTTTAGTAATCTCGTTTTGTGTGGCATAGGGTGTCACAGTAGATATCAACCATGTTGTGAAATCTAGCCTTGGGAAGAGATTTGGTGAAGATGTCAACCACTTGATCAGACGTATGAGTGTATGGAGTGGAAATAGCACCAGACAGAATATATTCTCTAATAAAATGACATTCTACCTCAACGTGTTTAGTCCGCTCATGAAAGGTTGGATTGCTAGCAATAAAGATAGCAACCTTATTATCACAATGCATAGAAGTAGGAGCAGAGTCAGAGATACCAAATTCTTTCAGAAGACCGCGGACCCATAAAATTTCACATGTAGTATCAGCCATAGCTCTATACTAACCTTCAACACTGGATCAGGTAACCACCGTTTGTTTTTTACTACGCCAAGTAACAAGTTTACCACCTACAAAGGTGTAGTAACCAAAAGTAGATCTGCGGTCTAAGCGGCTGCCTGCATAGAGTCAGAATGCCCAATGATTTTACAATGCCCATGATTTTTATCAATAAGCCTTTGCCTGGAGAGTTTTTAGATATTTCAAAATGTGACATACAACATCCCAGTGGCACTGTCGAGGTTTATCCAAATATTGGCTAACTAAGCCTACCGCAGAAGTGATATTAGCTCGTGTCACTGTCAGATATATAAGTTTACCCATCAGCCAACTATATTGATGATAGTCAGGGTATGGAGGAGGCGTGCCATCGTCCCAGTTTGTATTAGGATCTAAAGGAGTAGCAATAGGTTTTACACCAAGAAGTCTTGTACCCGACAACAGATCTAAAACATACTTTCTCTTGGATAAGCACAAACCTGCGGAAGACCAGGAAACTTCAATACCCAGAAAACATCTTAATGTACCCAGATCTTTAGTGACAAAGTGTTTAGCCAGATATGCCTGAGTGGCTTGAATGCCTGCCCAAATAAAATAATATCATCAACAAACACAATTAAGATACCAGGCCAGAGACAGTTTCTTTAATGAACACAGAATGATCAGAGGGAGAACGACGAAAGTTGAACTACTGAAGGATATTACTAAGCTTATCAAACCAGGCACGTGGACTCTATTTTAGTCCATAGATAGCTTTAAGCAGATGGAACACTTTGGAGCTCTCCCCTGAGTGACAAAACCAGGAGGTTGTTCCATGTATACCTCCTCATGTAAATCACCACACAAAAAAGCATTTTTAACGTCTAATTGAAATAGAGGCCAGTCACAATTAGCTGCTATAGATATATAAACACGAACAAAATTGAGACGTGCTACAGGAAAAACGTAATGGAGAACCAAATGAATAAAATCTAATACTAATTGTTAAATCTAAATTAATCTAAAATAACTAATCAAAAGGAATAATATTCATTAAAAGATTTCATTCATCAAGTCTGCTTTTGACGAAAGCCTTACAAAGACTATATATAGGTGTTTTAACCTGTCTCACTAGACAACTAGCCAATGTGGGACTAAGCCACGAGCTTTACAAGACAAATTGGGAAAATATCAAATAACTCCTAAAACACAAGAAACTGATAAAACATTATAAAAACTACTTAAAAGACCATTTAAAAGGCTATGCTCGTCCTACATCAAAACGTCTCAAAATAGTCAATGCCATAAGTCTGGGTATATCCTTTAGCAACAGGACGAGCTTTCAGACATTCAATAGTGCCATCAGCTTGGAATTTGACAGTTTAGACCCACAACAACCAACAGGGGAGCAAAAGGCAAGTGCATCAACTAAGTCCCATGTATGATGATCACTCAAATCCTGCATTTCAGCTTTCATAGCTTGGCGTCATGCAAGATGTTGTAGGGCCTCAGCAACATTTTTGGTAACAGATATAGCAGATAAAGCAGAAGTAAAATTTGCAAAATGTATGCCCAAATTAGTAGTAGAACAAACATTGCCAATAGGATGCCGAGTACAACACCTGGTTCCTTTTCTCAGGCTAACTAGATCAGAAAATACCTAAGGTGGGGGCGGATCTGCGGACGACAATTGAAGAGCCGAAGATGGAGGGGTCATAGAGGGAGTTGAATTTCTCGGGCGTCATTCATACACCTTCAGAGGCACAGACGAGGTCTCCTTCAGAGCGGGTAAGTCGGCTTCAATCGTCACAGGAAGAGGTGTATCACGTAACAGATCAGATGTCAATTTTGATCTTATTGGAGAATAGCATGGAGATTCCTCAAAAAATACCACATCAACACTAACAAACTATTTCTTTGTAACAGAATCATAACATTTATAACCTTTCTGGGTCTGAGAATATCCCAAGAACACACATTTGGTAGATCGAGGGTCTAATTTTGTCAAACTAGGACGAACAGTTATGAAAAAATAGGTGCTACCAAAAATTTGAGGAGGCACATGAAAAACAGGCACAGCTAGATACAGAATTTGGTAAGGAATTTGATTTCCAAGAACAGACAAGGGCATGCGATTAATCAGATAGCAGGCAGTGGAAATAGCTTCAGGCCAACCTGATAATGACAAAGGAGAGTGCGTGCAACTTCTAAGAGGTGTCGATTTTTGCATTTGGCAACCCCATTTTGTTGTGGAGTATAGGAACATGAAGTTTGATGAATAGTACCCAATTTGAGACAAAACTGACTTACAGAAGCTTGCACAAACTCTAAAGCATTATCAGTGCAGAGAAATTTGATGATTTTATCAAACTAGATACGAATCTCAGCAAAGAATGTCATGATAGTGACAAGCATGTGGGATCGGCCTTTTAGCAAAAACAACTAGGTAGTTCTAGAGAAATCATCAATAAATCTAAGAAAATAGCGAAAACCAGAAGTACTTGGCACAGAACACGGACCCCATACATCAGCATGAACAATATCAAAAGGTGATTTAGACCAAGGAATTAAATGACCGATACCGATGCCGTTTCGACAGCTTGGGTATAGATATTTACAAGTATACCGACGGAAATATCGACATATGCAATCCTGGCCATATCGACGCCAAAATGAATGAATTAAATCATGAAATTTTACAGGCGTGGTCTCAACACCTAAATGCAACGTTTTATGCAATAAAATTCTATATTGGGTATGTGGGGGGGGTCAATCATGTGTGAGTTAAGGAATATGTCCTGTTTTTTGGAGATTTCGATGAAGGATATCGATGACAAAATGCAAGAATTAAGATCTGAAATTTTACTAGCACAATCTATAAACTCATGTTAACACACTTATGCAATAATATTCAATTTACAACAAACATATAACAACGTAGTAAATTACTAACTCACATCAGTTGTATGTTGAGTGGCGCGCTGGTTCTCTATGCAATGTGTTTTTCATATGGGCCACATATTGCTCCCATGTCATGTAACTTCTGTAAGACTTGTTGTATGAAACAACATGTTCCTCATACACTTCAAGATTGACAAACTGCATCATCCCAAACTTCGAAAAATGTTCTTCCAAATCTTTTAGATATCTTTCCTTTGTTGCTGAAATGGAGGGAGGTTGAGTAGAACTAGGTGCCCTTGCTCGAGGAGCTTGAGGTTGAGTAGCTGTAGAAGTAGGAGGAGCCCATGTTTGAGGAGCTTGAGGTTGTAATGGAACACTGACAATAGGATAAATTGTAGTATGCCCACCACTCCATGTTTGACCTCCATCACGAGAGTATGCTTCGGTGTTCACCCGAAAGCATCCATAAGGGCTACGGACAGAGTATGCTTCGTGATATCCCATACCAGATCCAAGTTCTAATTGTAATGTTGGTGGTGGTTCAACATGATATCCAGGATACCCATGTTGGGGCTGAGATGGGTATGGAAGTGTCTGCCCAAATAACATATCTCCGAATGAATGTTGAGATTGAGAGTCAAATATGCTCATGTTATCCATTGATTCAGCAAGATCAGAATGATGATCACTTTGGCTATGATATTGTGGTTGTGGATTGCATGGATAGGGGTATGGGCTTGTAGTTGTGGGCATTGTGGCACTCACATGTGGTGGAGGTGCACTGCTATAACCTTTCCCAGTTCGAGTTTTTCTTCTTTGAAATCTTTTTTCAGCCATGGGATTTCCCTGTTCTTGTGGAGGTGCAACCCTAGTAACATCATGACTAACATAAGGTCGGACATCATTTTGAGGATCAACAGCTGGAGGATATTCTAGAGAGCGTTGGCTGCGATTATCACCATCATTGCCACCATCATCAGACTTAGATTTAGAACCAGATGTAGAAGAAGAAGAATCTGAGCTACCTAATTGTTCTTCCACTTCTCTATTGATTTCCATATCAGTATTAACATGTGCAGCTTCAGGATCAAGTCTTTCAGGCGGGACATCAATAATAATATCATCACCATTATTTGCATCAAATTGCTCTTCTATATATGGATCTGGACGTCCATCTAAACTATCAAGAATAGGACGGCCTATCTCATTCATCCATTCCTCTAAAGGATTTTCTGAATCATCCTCCAGTCCTCTATGTCTTTCAGTGTTAAAAGTATATGCGGTGTCAATGGGATCATGGTCAACAGCAAAATCCACTTCCTTGTAGTTGGCATCACGTATTGCTCTAGCCCTCAACCGCATGTTGTAATGAACGTATATAAGATCCCTCAACCTGTTTGCACCAAGTCTGTTCCTTCTCTTGGAGTGTATCAGATTGAAAGTGCTCCAGTTTCTTTCACAACCCCCTGCAGATGTTGTTTGAGAAAGGATGCGAATAGCCACTTTTCTTAAATGAGTGGCACCTGTTCCATTCCAAACCCACCACTCACAAGGATCACCTGCATCACGGTCAGCAACCGCATTTGGATGGCCAAAGCATCCAGTGCTTTCACAAAACTGGCGCAACTGCAAAAATAATATATACGATATTAAGATGATGAAATCAAAGGAAAGAATAATGAGAAATAAAGAATGTAACTAAGTCATATAGTTATATACCTCTTCCAGTACTAGCAATCGCTCTTCTGGAGAGGTAATGAACCTGTTAGTGACTTCTCTCATTGCATTCATTAGAGTCACATTCAAGCCTAGTGTTCATGAGTATTGAAACCTCGGATTCAAATAGTAAGCTGTCACAAATATAAATAAGGAAATTAGAATGACATTTTATTGTAGACAAGTATGAATTAGACTAATAACTTAGAAGTTAGAATATAATTGAGTCATTGAGAGAATCATATACCTGCTTTATGCAATGGATGCAAAAGCATATTTGTCCAACGATTCTCATAAATTTTTATGTATTGCTCATTGGACCTAGGAGCTGCTTCTTTGATATTGTCCACCATTGAGGTCATTGCATCATAAAGGAAAGGCATTGTTGTAGTTTTGTCACCATCTACAAGCCTCAATACTTTGACAATGGGTTCCATTATTTTCAGCACTCTAGTAACTTTATCCCAAAAAGGTCGGCTGGCAATCAACTCCTCAATTCTTCTGCCAACATGGGTGTTGTGCTCCTTCATGGAGGTCCACTCCACTCCATTGAAGAGCCTCCTAAGTCCATCCTTTTTGGACTTTAACGATTGTAAGGCAAGAAAATTTGTTGCAAATCTAGTTGCCCCTGTTCTAATAAGATCACCACCACAGTACTCAGGTCGCCTCATGGCATTTAGCAGAAAAGAATGGTTGTAGATGAAACCCGTTATCAACCTACCATCAATGACAACAGATTTGATGAAATTAATTGATCCCATGTCCTTCAGAATGAGATCTATGCAGTGGGCAGCACATGGTGTCCAGTAGACCGGATATTTCTTCATTAAACTCTCGCCGGCCTTCTTAAAGGCAGTAGCATTATCAGTAACAATCTGCACCACATTCTCTACACCAATTTGCTTCATGTATGTCGTCATTAATTTCTTTAGGTATCTGTGGTTCCTGACCTCACCTGAAGCATCAACAGAATCTAGAAAAACTGTGGATCCACGACAATATGCAAGAAAGTTGATAATTTGTCTTCTATTTCCACTAGTCCACCCATCACACATAAGCGTGACGCCATATTCAGCCCACATGTGTTTTTGGTCTGAAATCCATGCTTGTAGATCCTTCTTCTCTAGTGGAAGATACTTGTTCATTAATTCATATGAACTGGGGGCCTTGATGCCCCTACCAGACTCCCCTATCACATCTACCATATGCTACAGATAGGGTTCAGTTGCAACATGTGCAGGTATACCATGAGCAAAGAAGAACTTACCCACTGCCTTACCAACCTTTTCTTTTGCACCAGTAAACATTGCTTTGAGGCTTTTTTGCCTAGCCTCAGGCTTCCTAACCCCTGGTTCATCAACATTCCTCAATCTCACACTTGCAGAACGGAAAAGTGTATCAATGCCTCCTTTCTTCCTTTTACCATAACCAGCTCGGTCTTCATCGTCGTCATCTAGGTCAACAACAGGAATACGTGCAGTCCTACTGCCTCCACCTGCACCAGATGGCCCATACCTCCTTGTAATTCGAGCTGCCTCCTCCCTTTCCCACTCACTTCTACGAGAATCTCTAATAGCACGTCTATACATATGACGTGAATAAGCTGTATCACATTCAGGAGGATATCCAATATCATCATCAGATTCAGCAGAAGAACCTGTGGGCCTAACATCAAATAATGTATCTGTATAAGCCCTTTCAACCTCCTTCATCTTATGTTGTTTTTGTTTCTTTGCGCCCATCAGTTTCTTGAAATCATCTCTAACACTTTGGGGACACCTTTGGCACATTGCCACATTTTTGTCACCACCAGTAGTGTGACGTTTAAATCTAGTAATCCCCCCTCCACCAAGTGTCTTCTTGCAGTAATTGCAAATTATCTTTCTCCCCTCAGCAGGCGTGCAGTGATTCCATGCAAAATCCACATCCTTAGCTCCAACATTACCGGCCCCAACACCCTCACCATCGCTTGAAGACATCTTCTCAAATCAAAAGTCAACACTGCAAAAAGACAAAGACAAACAAAAATTAGGTGTATGAAATTAATAACCCATTAAGTTGCAAGAAATGAAGAAATTATTCTATTTTATGTATTATAGAACAAAAAACAATACTTTAACTGTATAAATGTTACATGTATCTATAGAAGCAAACACAATATTTTTTAAGATTTTTATTAACAAGAAAAAAGGGTTAAATAAATAAAAAAAAGTCTGAAATTATTTTAAAAAATAAAAAATCTGTCATTTATCTAGTATTAAGGCAAGTGATGTGTTACAAATTACTCATTCCATCTTATATTACACCAACACACATAAATCTGTAGAAAAAAATGCATTTTTTTTAATTTTCAGCATTTTCAATAAATGAAAAAACGAAATATATATTTATTTGTAGTATATTTTTGTTTGTATTTGTTCATATTAGTATTTGGTACAACTTTTTCTACTAAACCTAAGTTAGATACCTATTATTAATAGTACTTATTGTATTATTACGAATTTTATATTAATTAGTGAAATTATGTGATAATATTAATTAATAGTAGTATATCTAGTGATACATTAGTATATCTACATAAATTAATCATAGATCTATTGTTAAATAGCATTAATCCTAAGTTTTTAGGAGTAGATCTAGATTTTGGGTGTATTTAGAGAATTTGGAGAAGTTCTATGGTGAAAATAGAAGAAAATAGACAGAGGAGGGGTTAGAGAAGATGAGAAATGAAATAAATTAAGAAAACATACCTTGATCGGGGCTGATTCGAGCTCCAAGGAAAGAAATCACCTCTAATCTCCAAGAAACTCCACTCAATCAGCAGCAGCAAGCACCAGGTTCGCAAATATCGGCATGCCGGACGGCATACCGCCTATATCGCCCGTAAGTTGGGCTTTTTGCAGCGGTAACCCTCGGTTTTTGACGGTAAGTGGCGGTAAGTCCACCGGTATACCGATATTTGCGGTACCAGCGGTAGACTTGCTCAAACCGATACCCGATGGCGTCGATATTGATATTTCGACCGGTATACCGGCGATATCAGCGATATTTCATTCCTTGATTTAGACCCAATACAATATTTCTTAGAAAAGGTTGCACGAGTTTGTTTGCCCAAAGTACAAGTTTCACATTGAAAGGTAGAATCGGAAATAACAGGAATTAAATGCTTCAACTTTGCAGCAGAGGGATGGCCCAGTCTGTAATGCCATTGGACCCCAGTAACAGAAGTAGTCAGTAGAGCAGTCGATTTGGTAGATCCAAATAATATAGCCTGTCTGGTCCCTCATGGCCCGAACCAATCTTCCTCCTTGTGAGCAAATCCTGAAACACAACACCATCTGGGCCAAAAGTAATAGAGAAATGGAGGCTCTTCATAGTTCTGCTAACAGTGAGTAAATTCAAAGGAAACTTTAGAACTAAAGAGCAGAATGCAATAATAATTTCCCAGGGATGCGAATATTGCCAATGCCAGCAATAGGTGATTGGGAACCAGTAGCAAGGGTAACAAGTAAAATAGATGATTTTTTTGTAAATTAGAGAATAAGGCAGAGTTGCTAGATATATGAGAGGCGGCAACGGAATCAATCACCCAAGCATTTTACCAGAAGGCGCAGAAGATGTAAGGAGAGCAGAACCTCCATCAATAGAGGCATCAGAGCACGGAGCCAATCCGTAGAAGGCTGAGATGAAGAGGATGATGCAGAACCAGGCTGATCAGTAGTGACCTGATTTGCCCATGTAGGTTTGACATGTTTTATTCAGCAGCGATCCTCCGTATGATTGGTTCTTTTACAAAAGTTACACTAACTGATTCAGGGGAGTCAGGGCTAGAAGCAGATGAATCACGACCAGGTCCAACAATAGAACAACCTCGACCACAACCACGGCCTCGGCCTCAGCCACGAAAGGAATCTCTCGAGCAAGCAGCAAGAGCAGAACCTTAGACGTCAGGTGACAACGGGGAGACAAATGGTAGGCGTTGAACCCATTTGAGGATGTCGTGCAAGGTAGGTAAAGGATCGCTAGATAATATCTGATCGACAACCCCAGAAAAGGAGTGGGGTAAGCCAGTAAGAAACTGCACAAGTTGAAATTCATTGTGATGTTGTACCTCGGTAATATCAGCGGAGAGTGGGTGATACACCTAAACTCATCCCAGAGAGTAGAACATTGATTATGATAATCTTCTACAGAGTTGGCCGGAGAATACTCCTTCGCTAGTTGTTTGAAGATTTCAAACACCTTTGGATTTTGTTGATGCGAGTAAACATGCAAGAGTCGGTCCCACATTGCTTTAGCAGTCTTCAGGCGGAGAAGAGACTGGCTAATTTTAGGTTCAGAGTTGTTGACGAGTCAAGTCATGACACCAGAGTTATCCTTTGACTAGAGATCACATGCCTACTTGGTTTTAGCATCAGCGCCTTCAACAGGTATAGCTGTCCATTCAGAAACAAGATGTGAATAACGACCTTGAGCTTTGACATAGAGCTCGAAGGCCGCATACCAGGTGTGAAAGTTGGAGCCATCTAACTTGACAGTAGTGACACAAAGTGTCCAAAGCGGATCGGATGACGCCATCAGACAAATATGGTAGGAGATAGCAAGAAGCAGAACCAAGCAGGAGGAACCCAATGCAGGGGCAGCAAGCATGTAGCAGCAGTTAGCAAGCAATAGAAGAGGCAGGAACATAGTGACAGAGCAGTAGAAAACCTAGATCAGCAGATCCGACAGAACCCACAATTGGGCAGTATGCAGAAGAAGTAGATCTAATGCATCAGATCTTCAGAGACCCGCATAGGGGCAGAAGTAAAGATAAAGACATACGCCAACATGGGGAGAGATTTACTCCACCATGAGGCGTAGGTAGGCAACGAGTGAAGGTCGGTTAGACTGTCAACGTGCAATAATGTGAAAGTTACCGAAGCCGGAGGGAGACGAAGGAGAAGCGGGGAAGGTGGATGTGGTGGCTAAATGGTGTCTAGGATGATGATAGGTAGTAGTAGAAGGAGAGGGCAGCAAGGAGGGGAAAGAGAGGTAGGAAGAGGGTGGAGGAAAGAAGGTGGGGGCAGCAGATAGGAGGGTGGCGGCAGCGATAAGGTGATGGTGGAGGGGGTAGCAGAAGGGGAAGAAAGGGAGGAGGGTGGAGGGGTAGGGAGGGCGGCAGATGGGGAAGGAGAGGGTGAGGTAGCGAGGGGTGGTAGAGGGAACAGGAGGGAGGGCAGGGCGAATGGCGACGGGAAGATGAGAAGGGGTAGGGGTGGCGGGAGGCTGGGGAAGGAGAAGGGGCAGGGGCGGGCGGCTAGGGTGGACAGGAAAGAGGACGACTAGGGTTAGGGGAAATGATGGCTAGGGTTAGAGGGATCATCCTGCTCTGATACCATATAAAATAGGATGAATGTTTCTTATTAGATAATTAACAAAATACAGAGGACTATCTTTTATAGGACAAGAGAGTAAGACAAGCCAAGTCTAAAGCCCATAACAACAAACGTAAAGCAATAAAGCACATATACTAATATCACCACCACCACGACCTATTATATCACCACCACGACCTATTATATCACCACCACCACCTATACCACCTATTCAACCTTTTCCACTAGTCTATACCAGGCGAGCAGAGCATCATCTAGAAGATGTAGCGACATCAATCCATCAAATTGACTAATCATCATCAGATAATCCTGAGGCACCTAATCATGCTGAGAGATATCTTGATACTTCAGTTTCAGACTTGCACCTTCCAGTTACAGCTCGTAAAGGTGTTTGATCTTGCACAATACGACATCCTATCTCTAGTGTTTGTTGCTTATCCCATCTGTCACCAACAACACACACATTTGCTCTTTAGCTAAGATTCTACAGTTGTTCCTTGCTCATATGATGAAGCAACCCGACATGATGGATGGTCCAAGCCATGAATAGTGAGATAGAAGCTCTTTACGAGAACTCCACCTGGGACTTGGTGGATATTCCTCCTAGGAAGTCTGTTGTAGGCTGCCATTGGGTGTATATCATTAAACAAATATCGGATGAATCTGTTGACCGTTTGAAGGCTTGATTGGTGGCCAAAGTGTACACTCAAACACATGGAGTGGACTTCTTCGAGATTTTTTCTCCAGTTGCCCGACTAAATTTTGTGCGGATGCATATTTCAGTTCCTACTCATTATGATTGGCCTCTTCTCTAGCTAGATGTCAAAAATGCATTTCTTCATGGTGATCTTCTTGAAGAGGTGTACATGGAGAAACCTCTTTGGTATGTTGCTCAGGGGGAGTGTCAAATATGCAAATTGAAGAAATCCTTGTATGGCCCACCACCAAGGAAGAAGATACCGACGATATCGTCAGTATACCGCTCGATATACCGATACCGAGCCAACCTGGCATCGGTTTAAGCATTTCTATCGCTGCTCCCGCAAATTTCGGTAAACCGGTGGGTTTACCGGTAAAACCGACCGGTTTTTGGCGGTAGGGGGGGTCAGTGTAAAATGCCCCACTTATGGGCGATATGGGCGGTATACCGCCCCGGTATGCCGGCATTTGCGAGCGTGTTGCTGCTGCTGCTGTTGGAGTGAAAGAACAAACACATTTGGGGTGATTTTCTTCGTTGGAGCTCAAATCAGCTGTAATGAAGGTATGTTTTCTTGATTTCTTGCATTCTTCATCATTTCCAACCCATCTCCTATCTATTTCCATCTATTTTCACCATAAAATCTCTCCAAAAATCTCTAAAAATACACCCAAATCTTAGATCTACTTCAAAAAACTTAGGATTAATGCTATTTAACATTAGATATATGAATATTATATGTAGATCTACTAATGTATAACTAGATCTACTACTTTTAATTAGTATTATCATATAATTTCACTAATTAATATTAAATTCGTAATAATACAATAAGTACTAGAAATACTAGGTATCTAACTTAGGTTTAGTAGAAGTTGTACCAAATAGCAATGTGAACAAATACAAACAAAAATATAGTAAAAATATTTATATTTTTCGTTTTTTTTATTTATTTAAAATGCTGAAAATAAAAAAAATCATTTTTTATTTTTTTTTATTTTCTACAGAAATGTATGCGTTAGTGTTATGTAAGATGGAATGAGTAAAGTTGTAATACATCACTTGACTTAATACTAGATAATTATCAGATTTTATAATTTTAAATTAATTTCAGACTTTAATTTTTTGTTTAAGCCTTTTTTCTTGTTAATAAAAATCTTAAAAAATATTGTGTTTGATTCTATAAATACATTTAACATTTATACACCTAAAAGTGTTGTGTTTGATTCTATAATACATAAAATAGATTAATTTCTTGCAACTTAATGGGTTATAGATTTCATACACCTAATTTTTATTTGTCTTTGTCTTTTTGCAGTGTGACAGTGTCACTTTTGACTTTTGACAAGATGTCTTCAAGCGATGGTGAGGGTTCTGGGGCCGGTAATGTTGGTGGAGCTAAGAATGTGATGGATTTTGCATGGAATCACTGCACGCCTTTTGAAGGCAATAGGGCAAAGATAGTTTGCAATTACTGCAACAAGACAATTGGTGGAGGGGGGATTACTAGATTCAAATGTCACATTACTGGCGGTGACAAAAATGTGGCAATGTGCACAAGGTGTCCCCAAAGTGTTAGGGATGATTTTAGAAATATTATGGGTTCAAAGAAACACAAACAACAAAAGATGAAGGAGGCTGACAGGGGTTACACAGATATATTATTCAATGTTAGGGGCACAGGTTCTTCTGCAGAATCAGATGATGACATTGCATATCCTCCTGATTGTGACACAACTTATTCACGTCGTGCGTATAGGCGTGCCCTTAGAGATTCCTGCAGAGATGAGTGGGAAAGAGAGGAGGCAGCTCGAATTACAAGGAGGTATGGGCCATCTGGTGCAGGTGGAGGCAGTGGTACTGCACGTATTCCTGTTGTTGACGTAGATGATGATGAAGACAGAGTTGGTCATGGAAAAAGGAAGAAAGGCGGCATTGATACACTTTTCCGTTCTGCTAGTATGAGATTGAGGCATGTTGATGAGCCAGGGGTTAGGAGGCCTGAAGCTAGGCAAAAAGGCATTAAAGCAATGTTCACTGGTGCAAAAGATAAGGTCGGCAAGGCAGTGGGTAAGTTCTTCTTTGCTCATGGTATACCTGCACATGTTGCAACTGAACCGTATCTGCAACATATGGTAGATGTGATAGGGGATTCTGGGAGGGGCGTCAAGGCGCCCACTTCATATGAATTAATGAACAAGTATCTTCCCCTAGAGAAGAAGGATCTACAAGTCTGGATTTCAGGCCAAAAAAATGTGGGCTGAATATGGTGTCACACTTATGTGTGACGGGTGGACTAGTGGCAACAGAAGACGAATTATCAACTTTCTTGCACATTGTCGTGGATCCACAATTTTTCTGGACTCTATTGATGCTTCAGGTGAGGTCAGGAACCACAGGTTCATAAAGAAACTAATGAAGACATACATGAAGCAGGTTGGTGTGGAAAATGTGGTGCAGATAGTTACTGATAATGGTTCTGCCTTCAAGAAGGCCGGGGACAGTTTAATGAAGAAATATCCCATATACTGGACACCATGTGCTGCCCACTGCATAGATCTCATTCTCAAGGACATTGGCTCAATTGAATTCATTAAATCTGTTATCATTGATGGTAGGTTGATCACAGGATTCATCTACAACCATTCTTTTCTATTGAATGCAATGAGGCGACGTGAGTATTGTGGAGGTGATCTGATTAGAACAGGTGCAACTAGATTTGCAACAAACTTTCTTTCCTTATAATCATTAAAGTCCAAAAAGGATGGACTTAGGAGGCTCTTCAATGGAGTGGAGTGGACCTCCATGAAGGAGCACAATACCCCAGTTGGCAGTAGAATTGAGCAGTTGATTGCCATCAAACCTTTTTGGGATAAGGTTACTAGGGTGCTGCGAATAATGGAACCCATTGTCAAGGTATTGAGGCTGGTAGATGGTGACAAAACTGCAACAATGCCTTTTTTATATGATGCAATGACCTCAATGGTGGACCGCATCAAAGAAGCAGCTCCTAAGTCCAATGAGCAATACATCAAAATTTATGAGAATCGTTGGACAAATATGCTTTTGCATCCATTGCATAAAGCAGGTATATATCTCAATCAATTATGTTCTAAGTTTCTAACTTCTGAGTTATTTGTCTAACTCATAGTCTACCTATTAAAATGTCATTCTAATTTCCTTATTTATATTTGTGACAGCTTACTATTTGAATCCGAGGTTCCAATACTCACGAACGCTTGGATTGAATCCGACTCTAATGACTGCAGTGAGAGATGTCACCAACAAGTTCATTACCTCTCCAGAAGAGCGATTGCTAGTACTGGAAGAGGTATAAGATAACTATATTACTTACATTCTTAATGTCTCATTAGTCATTACTCATTAGTCATCACTTTGATTTCATCATCTAAATATCGTAAATGATGTTTTTTTGCAGTTGTGCTATTTCCGTGAACATCCAAATGCGGTTTCTGATCGTGAGGCAGGTGATCCTTGTGAGTGGTGGGTTTGGAATGGAACAGGTGCCCCCCATTTAAGAAAAGTGGTTGTTCGTCTCCTTGCTCAAACAACATCTGCAGGGGGTTGTGAAAGAAATCAGAGCACATTCAATCTGATACACTCAAAGAGAAGGAACAAGCTTGGGGCAAACAGGTTGAGGGACCTTGTCTACGTTCACTACAACATGCGGTTGAGGGCTAGAGCAATACGAGATGCCAACTATAAGGAAGTGGATTTTGCTGTTATGCACGATCCCATTGACACTGCATACACTTTCAGCACTGACAGACGTAGAGGGCTGGAGGAAGATTCAGAAAATCCTTTAGAGCAATGGATGAATGAGATAGGTCGTCCTGTTCTTGATAATTTAGATGGGCGTCCAGATCCATACATAGAAGATCAATTTGAGCCAAACAACGATGATGATATTATTCTTGATAATCCGCCTGAAAGACTTGAGCCTGAAGCTACACATGTAAATGTTGATATGGAAATAGATAGAAGAGTACAAGAGCAGTTAGGTAGCTCAAATTCTTCTTCTTCAGCTGGTTCTAAATCTAAGTTTGATGATAGTGACAATGATAATGATGGTGGTAATCAAAGTCAACGCTCTCCAGAATATCCTCAAGCTGTGGATCCTCAACATGATGATCGACCTTATGTTACTAGGGGTGCACCTCCACAACAACAAGAATATCCCATGCCTGAAATTTTTTTTTAAAGAAGAAAAACTCGAACTGGAAAAGATTACAGCGGTGCACCTCCACCAAATGCCGCAATGCCCACAACTCCAAGCCCCTACCCCTACTCCTACCCATCTAATCCACAACCACAACCACAATACCAGAGTCCAAGTGATTATCATTCTGATGTTGCTGAATCAATAGATGCATTGAGTATATCTGACTCTCAATCTCAATCTCAAGAACATTCATTTGGAGATATGTTATTTGGGCAGACACTTCCATACCCATCTCAGACTTCTCAACATGGGTATTCTGGATATCAAGTTGAACCACAAGGTCCACAACCAAGGTTACAATTAGAACTTGGACTTGGTATGGGATATCCTGAAGCATACTCTGTCTGTAGCCCTTATGGATGCTTTTGGGTGAACACCAAAGCATACTCTGGTGATTTCGGGTAAACATGGAGTGGTGGGCATACTACAATTTATCCTATTGCCGGAGTTCCATTACAACCTCCTTTTCCTCAACCTCCAGCTCCTCAAGCAAGGGCACCCGCACCTCCTCCCGCTTCTTCTCAGCCTCCCAGGAATTCAGCAAACAAGGCTCAATATCTCAAAGATTTACAAGAACATTTTCCAAAGATTGGGATGATGCAGTATGTGAATCCTGAAGTATATGAGGAGCATGTTGTCACATACAACAAATCGTTTAGAGCTTTGATGACATGGGAGCAATATGTAGAACAACAATATCCTTATCAGCAGCCGGCGCGCCACTCAACATACAACTGATGTGAGTTAGTACTTAGTAATTTACTATGTTGTTATATGTTTGTTGTAAGTTGAATATTATTGTATAAGTGTGTAAACATGCGTTTATGGATTGTGCTACTAAAATTTCAGATCTTAATTCTTATATTTTGTCATCGAAATCTCAAAAAAACAGGATTGATTCCTTACCTCCCACATGATTGACCCCCCCCCAACATAGCCAATATAGAATTTTATTGCATAAACGTTGCATCTAGGTGTTGAGACCACACCTGTAAAATTTCATGATTTAATTCGTTCATTTAGGCGTCGATAAGTCCAGGATTGCATCTGTCGATATTTCCATCAGTATACTTATAAATATCTATTTCCACGCCGTCGATAAGGTGTCGGTATCGGCATTTAATTCCTGGCCCACCACAGAAATGGTTTGATAAGTTTAGTGTTGCCCTTATATAGTTTGGGTCCAGTTGATCTTTTACTTATCATTCTTTGTGTGCAAATCCTCTCGTGGCACTATTATTCTTGTTGTATATGTGGACAATATTGTCATCACAGGTGCTGATCTTACTGCATTTCACAGCTCAAGGAGTGGCTACCAACGCTATTTCAGACGAAAGATTTGGGCGGTCTTTGTTATTTTCTTATAATAGAGGTTCTACATTCCAAGAAAGGAACAAATCTTTCTCAGTAAAAATATGTTCTAGACCTCTTTGCAGAGATAGGCATGATACATTGCAAACGAGTCTCCACGCCTATGGATTATCATACTAAACCGGTTATTTCTGATGACATTGATTTTTCCAATCTGATAAAGTACAGATGGATTGTGGGTAAGCTAATCTATTTGACAGTTACTCATCCTAATATCTCCTATGCAGTAGGAGTTGTTAGCTAGTTCATGAGTGCACCCAAGATGTCACACTAGATGGCAGTTACCCGGATCCTATGTTATATTAAAGGGTCTCTAGGGAAAGGTTTTACTTATATCCATACTTGTTGAGGCGCCAGACTAGTCGGCGACTGGTCGGCTGGTCGTTTTGGTGACCAACGACTGGACTGTCGCCCAGGTTTTCCATCATTTACAACGTCCACCCAGACCAACTGGTCGTCTAGTCGACCGACTAGTCTGACTGGTCGGCTGGTCACCCTGTAAGTCGGCCGCTTATTTGGTGAAAATACACAAAACTATTTTGAAATCCTGATCGAAAATACACAAAACTATTTCAATCAGGATTTCGATGATGCAATGTATACATGCATATATTCTCATGCAATAACATGTTAGATCTTATATTTTGGATTCAATTAACTCAAGGGGGTCTCCCACATTTATTTAGGATTTTAAGATTTTTTTAAATTAATGCAATTAAAAATCAGAAATTTCGGCTATTTGGATTGTTCATTTCAATGTCTGGTATCCGTCAAAACCCAAATTTCGACCAAAATTTTAGACATGCTTGTTGTGAATAGTGGGTTATGTCCATATTGTCTAAAATGGGAGTGTCGGTTGAAACTCCAATCTCTCTCATGTGTTATAATCAGACAACCATTCACATTGCTAGTAGTCTTGTGTTCCATGAGCTGACTAAGCACATCGAGGTGGACTGCCACTTTGTTCGTGATCTAGTGCTCTCCAAGAAGATTCAGACTCCTCATGTTCGCACTGGACAACAAGTTGCAAATATCTTCATAAGCCCATTATAACTGTAGCTTTTAGCCATCTGAGTTTGAACTTGGGCATGCACAATGTGTATACTCCAGCTTGGGGGGCAGTGTTAGAGAATAGAAGCAATTTACGTAGTATTTTCTTATCTGCTTTCTTTATTGGGTCTGTTATGTAAATGTTCTCTTCCAATATAATAAAGGCTAGCCCGCTACAGCTTTGGCCCAATCACAATAACCATAACTAAAAGTGAGTTGTAGGTTCAAGTAGTCGGAGGTCCTAAGCAAAAAAACCAGACAGTACTAGTTGTTGCTACTATCTAATATCCCGTGGAAAAAAAAGGAAACCACGACACATCAAAGGGGAACATGTGGACACTGACTATAAAAGCTTCAAAAGAAAAGAAAGAAAAGGATGGTGATAATGAGTGAACTAGACGACCATAAGGAGCGAGTTTTCAGAGCACGACCAAATCCATAAAGAGAATATTTTAAAAATAATGATGTAAAAATGTGACATCACTTGTAAGGGTTGACATATTTTCCCTACCCAATCCTAGATAGATTCATACTCTTTCTTAACCCAAATTGCATCTAATTTGTACAATGGAGGGTGGATAGTCAATAATGGACATTGTGTAACGACAGAATGTAACAAGGCAATGGACTAGTTTGAAGTATGCTTAAAAAAGTTTAGACTAGATCTTTTAAAGTTTTGATTTCACATATTGGAACCGTCCCTTTAGATTCAACCCATCACACCTTAGAAGTGGGTGAACCCAAAATGGCGTATCTTGACATATAACACACGAGTAATATATATATATATATATATATATATATATATATATATATATATATATATATATATATATATATATATATATATATATATATATACATGTCAAGGTACTACCCACAAGCCCAACAACAAATTGTACCAATGTTAAAACTCGTCAATTAGTAATAAAGGACATATTTAACGTGATATAGAAACAACATATATGACCACATAACTATAATAGAGTACCTGGCATTCTCACCTTTTCTTGTAAAGTGCCTAAGGAGTAATATATATATATATATATATATATATATATATATATATATATATATATATATATATATATATATACATGTCAAGGTACTACCCACAAGCCCAACAACAAATTGTACCAATGTTAAAACTCGTCAATTAGTAATAAAGGACATATTTAACGTGATATAGAAACAACATATATGACCACATAACTATAATAGAGTACCTGGCATTCTCACCTTTTCTTGTAAAGTGCCTAAGGATGAATTATTGGCTTGTCGATTGATACAGGAAGTCATAGGAGACTTTTTTAATGAAGGGGTTGGCATTGAGTCACCAAGGCCATTTCTTTCATAGTTCATGAACGCACCTAAAACTCCAAGAAAGCCTTCATTCTGCAGAAACATTGCTTTTGCTTGTCCCTTTGACCTAATAAAAAAGAGAGGAAAACAAACAAGATTTATCTCATTCAAGGCCATAACTGATGACAAAATTCTCCGACCAACCTGATCTACCAAAAAAAAACATTGAAAATATCATATAATGAAAAATGAAATGAATACATATTACAAAGCGACTGAACAATAAGAAAAATTGATTATTACCAGAAATGAACTGCAAAAGAGAGAGCATCCATTGTGCAAGCATGGCCTCTAATAAAAAATCCACCAAAGAGGATCCTCTTAATCCCATAATGACGGGCAACTAAATAAGAAATCTAGCAAATAAAATATAAAAACATGAGATCTTTATCAAGAAATACATATTCTTATCACAATGCTCAAACAAGATATAATAATGCTGAATCAAAATTTCTCAAATACCAAGAACATAAGCATAAAATGGTGAAGCACTTGATGGATCATAAGGAAGTAAAAAGAGAGGAAAAGAATTCCACCATTAGACTATCATATAGATAGGTTGAATATTTTCACACTTACTATAACAGATAGGATAATAACCCATCATAAAATGAATGGTCATACTAAATATGTGTTTTCATTAGTTATGGTCGTACGAAATTGGGTATGTAAAAACGATCTTCAACGGCATCATGATAAAATTTCAAAGAACTGAGCACAGACATGAAAATACTGAAAGTAGTGAGCATACTATTGCTGTTATATCACTTTTTCTCCATACATAATTGATAGTAAGTCATGAAATTTCAGCTCAATCTGAAGTGATATGAGCATGTCAGGGCTGCTTATCTTGCAACAAACTGGAATTTGATGAGTATATACTATTCAACCTAATTCAAACTTGGAAACAAGATTTTGATGTAGTATCTATCATCCATTCAGGACAAGTTTAGTTTGCAGAATTTATCTGGATTAAAAGAAGTCCTATATTAATCAAATCCAACATTAAGATAGTGCTATTGTTCAGAAATCCAGCAAAATCAATTTTTGTGTTTGGTTTGCCAGCTTGTAAAAAAGCGACAAACATTTTAGTCAGCCGCTGCCTATGCTGATACTTCACACAATGAGCTCCTCTTGGAGCGAAGCAGTCACATGCTAGAATTCCCTTTTAACCGTGGCCTCAGGAAGCAAGGAGAACCATTGGCGTCACTCACCTATGTCTTTTGTATCGCTCTTCATCTCCTGACCCCCACTCCTGTTGGGCCCTAGAGGAGTACTGCTCCTAGGTTACCTTCCTCTACTTGAAAAGGGCCCCCACTTCCAAAATGACCGAAGTGCACTGCTCTATTTTCCACCTGCAGCTGGGCAAAGATGATAAAACTAAGAAGCTGTCCATAAAATCTTAAGATATCTCAAAGGGTACCACGGACAGACCACACTTTGTTCAAAATCTCTGTCAACACAAACTACAATTGGAAATAGATGCTGACGTTGAGTGGTCCGGAGATGTAATTGATAAAAAAAATCAACTTTTGAGTTCTTCATATTTCTCAATGGTCACTTAATCGCTTCGAAGAGCAAGAGGTAGTTAGCTATAGCTCGTTCATGTATTGAAACTGTATAGTGAGCAAGGAAGAAAATGTCCGATTTCGATGTCGTTTCGGTGGCCACAGAAATAGAAATTTCGACAAAAATTTTAATAAATGTGTTCCTGGCGTTTCGACGGCAAAATAAACGAATTCATTTATGAAATTTTACCATAATGATCTACTAGTGTAGATCTACTCAAATATGTAATAATATTTCATATTGGATATGTGGGGGTGGGGTCTTGTCATTTTTTAGTGAATGACCTTGGACTGTTTCGATGGGCATTTCGATGGGGATTTTTGATGTCATTTTTCAATGGCAAAATCAACGAATTAAGTCATTATAGTTTGCAAGCAAAATATATAGACTTAGACACAAAAACTGTGCAAAAAAATATGATCTAGGTAGTACATAGTAGTAATTAAAAAAATCGATGATCTGCCTGTTTCGAGAGTTTCGTCAGTCAATTTTGATGTCCGATTGCCTCAGAAACAGAAATTTTGCCAAAAATTTCGACCATTTCGTCGAAATTTTCAACATTGATAGTGAGTTGCCTCGTGCTTGTTACCAACTTCAAGGGATGCAGTCAGTCCTTATAAAACTAAATATGCCAATTAACTATCCAATGGGTTGGAGACGTAACATTCAAGATACCATCACCAAAATAAAATCACATACAAGCACACAAGAGCGACGACACGTGAAATGGGATGTGAGAATGGTCCCACACTATTGAGTTTGGGGGCAATCCCTGGGCTTATAAGGTGCGTGCTCTCTTCACTCATTGCCAATTGGTTTTAGGTTGTATACCCATACTCAGACATGTACTAAAATGGAAAAACTATTTTATTTTTGTAAGCGGTGTATCGTGCACTTATGAAATGTCTTTCTAAATGCAACAGGCCAATCATCATAAATATTTTGTGTCAACCTGCACCACATCAACACTAGCGGATTGACTTGGTTTGAGGATGAAAATGAATTGAAATTGGTAAGATTTTGGGGTCTCCTCTCATACAACAATGCAAATCTCCTTTGTATTCGGTGTTACCCTTCCCCTGGATTTGACTTGTTATGGTATAAGATGATTGTTCCATAATTTATCAAAATACCATGTTCCTTTTCATTTATACAACATACCCCTCCTAATGATGAACCTTGATCACAAAGTAAGCCACAATCTCATAGAGATTTACATTTTTTGTAACAAAGTGTTTCCAATGTAAGGCATAGAGTAATCCACAATCTCATAGAGATTTACATCCTTGGTAATAAAGTGTTTCCAAGGTAAGGCATAGAGCACTTATATCCATTCTGAGTATAAGCATATTCTAAGAGAATAACACGAAGAGCACGAGGGTTAGAACTTTTATTATTACGGCCATACGACATGAATGCTACACATACACCCAAAACCTTTGAAGGAAGAGAAAAATGAGGTTTATCTTTAATAATAAAGGAGATAGGTGTTGATCCATTAGAAAACACTACTAGGCATCCCATTTAAAAGGTATGATGTGGTAAAACAACCTCTTTTCAATCCAATGCAAGAAATTCTTTTGTAAAAGTAATGCTCTTCTTACTTCAAGCAGATGCATATTCTTCCATTATGCTCTTAGATGCAAAAAGGCGTGTCATTGTTTTATCAAGAAATTCATGTGCATTGTCTAAGTGGAATTTTTGAACGATGATTTCAAAATGATATTCACTACTGACATAAAGGTCTAAGCAATCACTAGGATTTCCAGTTTGTACTTTATCAAATATAGAAAAGTATATCAGGAGTAGTTTTCAATGCATCTCTTAAAATAACGATATCCTATCATAGTCAAGAGTAGGGCCTCAAGCATCAGAGTAAATTAAGGCAAGAACTATGTTTCTTATATACTAGAAGTTTTCACAAACGGTTATATTTAGGGAAATGAATTAAGAAAGAAACAAAGACAAAAATATCAAATGACCTAGACGAGCATGCGACGAGTAAAAATCATTAGATTTGTCACACAGAGTAATTTGGTGAGCACTAATACTTTTCCGAGGTATCTTTTAGAGACCATTAGATTAGAAACCAATGACAATTTTCTTTCACATCATTATGTCGTGGAAGATACCTTGATCAAAGTCAAAAAAACAAATATAGTTCAATTTTTTGGTAATCTTGCTAAAATAAGCAAATTTAGGAGGGGGTCTAGAACATGTAGTGTATCAGAAAGAATACTATCATGCATAAGACGAACATCTCCTTTCCTACCACATTAGCCTAAAAGACATCTTCCACTCCTAACCCAATCCAAGTAGATGCTTGAAGGACCACTTGGAGTTACCATTTCGGTGTTGTATATCATTTTCTTTAAACAACAATGATTGGTGGAGGTAGCAGGGGGTAGTGTTCTTTGGTTAGCATGACTAGAAAGCAACCTCATAGGCTATAATCTATTCTATTATAAGATTATATATATTATTTCAATTTACTTTATTATCTGCAACAACAACACAAATCTTTGTTCCTGTAAGATTGGGAATTCATTCAACGGTCATGTCTCTTCTCAGGATGCAACTCCCACTAAAAGTCCATCAAATGTTCTCTCTTCTTCCTTAGTAGATTTCATGCTGGTTGTACACATCTTTCTATGCTACAGCTTACATATTTCCTTTGCATCTGAAAAACATAAATATGTCTTTTTTGTCCTAGCATACTCTTCAAAACCTCCTACATATCATGGGTAGTCTCCGTACAAATAGCCCAATAGCAACAACAAACATCACGCATAAGAGGAATATTTCATTCCTACCACATTACCCTAAGAGACATCTTCCATAATGGTCCACTCCTAACCCGATCCAAATAGATTTTTTATGAGACCACTTTGAGTTACTATTCATGTATCACTGAGTTGGCTCTATTATCGATATCTCAATTTCTTTGTGTTAAAGAGTATATATTAGCCTATTTAGTTAATAGATTAATTAGTTAGTGGGACTTTAGTGTCTCGGCCCGTTTAGATTACTTGGGACACAAGTCTCAGGGTTTCTCCCTTGCTCCTATATATAGGATAGGGTTGTACCTCTTTTATTCAATCGAATTAGTTCAATACAATATTCTTTCACATGGAGAAGCTAATGGAGAAGCTTCGCACATGGCTCCGCCTGCAGCCTCATGGCCTGCAATATCTCTGAACCCACGTAGGAGCCCGTTGTCATCTCCTCTATGGCCAAGTCCTACGGTAGTTGGTCATCATTTTGTCGTCGCTGAAATTCAGCAACAACATCAAAACAACCACCGTCGCCATCATCCAGGCCCCCTGGCTTCTGTTCCATCCTGTTGTCGCTAACATCCATTCTCCATTGCCATCATTGTTGAGTCCTCGTTGTTGCTGCCCCAACGCCATCACCTATCCCTGGCCAAAGCACTCCACCATATTCAACCATACCAACACCCCCTAATCAGTTTGTCTTCTCCCAAGTATGAGTGACGTCCTCCTCTATATATTTTTTTACAGCCCTCAACTTCTCTATCTCTATTGATATTCAGATCCTTACTTGGATCTATCTTTGGATAATCGGATCCAATTTTAAGCCTAATCGGATCCGATTTTGACCCTAACGGGCCAAACAAATCCCCTTTTCGGGTCGAGATTAGATCCATTTCACTTTCTACCCGAATCTTAGATTGACCCATTTAGCATATTCCCTCCGATTATCGATTTCATTCTCTACATATTACACATCTCCATATCACAAATTCCTCTGAAATCCACCCACTCCTTTCCCACCCACCCATCATGTGTATCCCTTTTTCCACGTGCGGGTCGGGGGGGCATATATCCATTTCTCCACACCAAACACTCACTCTCGTTGTATTTGGTGTGCAGGGGGATAGAGAGGAGAGGAAGATATTAGAAGAGAGAGAGTGTGAGAGAATATGTATGAGAGAGAGAGTATGATAAGAGATGATATATGTATTCAGGCTACTTATTCCAGGCTCCTATGGAGCTTCGTATTATTCAGCTCCACTTCCAAACAACATTGAAGGATCTCCACTACAACGTTGACACCGAGCTTCTCGCGTTCGTACCGCATTATGTACGTCAGGACAAGAGTTTGCTACGCACATTTCAGCCCTCTTAGTTCCTCTTCCTTCGGTGTTAGTTGTGGTTCAGTTGATCACTCTTGTTGCATTCTTGAGAGACATATGGGTGCTTTTTTAGACTTCTCAGAAGCTCAGCAATTTCAAGCCTGCCAAGTCTACATCTGCAAGGTTAATTCATCCAGTTTTATCGTCACCGAGCTATTTTTATCACATTTTCTTCGAATTGCGTCTGTTGTATTAGCATCGCCTTCCGCAGATCTTCTTGGGACTTTCCTTGATGGATGATATCTCCTTTCCTGTCAAGCCCCTAAGGTTCATGTGCCAGAGTTATGGTACCTGCATCGTATCACTAGCATATCGTTCGTTCGTGTTCGTGCCACGTTATGCACGTCTTCCCTGACTATTTGAAGATTCCGCTACTGCTACATCGACGTTGTGTATCTGCGTTGGTGCCACGTTAAGTATGTATTCCAGTGAAGTTGTCGTAGTCGCGGTATTGATGATCGTCTGCTCTAAGTGGCGAATTACTATTGCAGTATTCAGGTTCTATTTCAGATGTTCTTCATTCCAGACGCACTCAAAACGACCTTCATCAGTGCTCCAGGATCTCGAGCCTGCAGAATACAATTTCAAAGAAAAGAGGCGCCATCGTATGATTCAGGGGGGGAGTATTTTTTAAGGGGGAATATCAATCTTTTGTATGGGGAGCGATATTTATCTTCTATCATTTCTATCTTTTCTTTTATCGGGTCCTATAACTCCAAGCTTGGACATGTGTTTCACCCATGATCCAGCTTGAGGGGTGTTAAAGAGTATATATTAGCCTATTTAGTTAATAGGTTAATTAGTTAGTGGGCCTTTAGTGTCTCGGCCCGTTTAGATTACTTGGGACACAAGTCTCAGGGTTGCTCCCTTTCTCCTATATATAGGACAGGGCTATACCTCTTTTATTCAATCGAATCAGTTAAATACAATATTCTTTCACACTTTGATTATACAACATGATTGATGGAGATGGAAGGGAAGCCATGTTCTTTGGTATGCATGACTAGAAAGCAACCCCTACAAGGCTCAAATCAATTATATTATCAGATTATAATAATTGTCTTCATTCACTTTATTTGCAACAACATCATCGTTATTATCATAAAATTGGGAACTCTTTCCACTTCATGTCTCTTCTCAAAATGCAACTCCCACCAAAACCCACAAAATGTTCAATCTTCTACCAATGAGTACCTTTCATGCTGGTTATACACATGTTTCCATGATCCAAATTACGTATTTCCTTTGTAAACTAAAAATACTTGTCTTTTTTTGTCATAGCATACTCTTCAAAACCTCCCACATATCATGGGTAAGTCCTCTTTTGAGAAATCAAAGGCTACAGATCCAAAAAAAGCCCCGAGTTATTGTGCCCATGCGGAATTGTGCCACTAGAAATTGATTTACTTTTGACGACCAGTTTGGCCGGTAAAAAGCTTTAGGTGCAATTATGAGATTAAAATATTGAAAATGGATCAAAGACCAGAGCTAGGAATCTCTAGGATACCAGATTCACCATGGAACTCCACCACTATCAATTGATTAAATTTATTATATATTGATGCTATTAGTATATATGCTTTATGCTTTATATTTATTGTGTGCTTTAGACTTGTCTTTGTCTTTAGCTTTTCTTTTATCCCATATTTCATTTAAACAAATATCAAATAAAGATTTTCTTACTCTATATGGTATTAGACAGTTATGATCCGCCTTAATCTTTCCCAACCCTAACGCTTCCTCCTTCCCTAACCCCCCCGACTGTCGGCCTTGTTGCTTCTCGCCCATGCCATGCCCGTCGCTCCTCCTTCTCTCCCTACTACCGCCACACCTCTCCTTCCTCTCTCACTCCCACCCCACCCTCTTCTGCCGCCACTCCCCTCCAATCTCGTCGTTGCTCCTCACCCCCGCCTCCTTTCCTCTCCTCCCTTCCTACTATTGTTTCTTCCCCCTTCTCCTCCCATCCAGCCCATCACCACAACAATCCCTCCACCCCTACCCCCCCCCACAAACTCGCAACATCCCTATATGCCGCCCTCGTAGCCCCGATCTGCCCGCCGCCAACCTCCAACAGCATCACCCCCTCCACTATTCAGATCTTCTGGTCGTTCGCTACCACTACCCTCTTCCCTCACCTTTAGTCGTCTCCTCTTTCCCTTCTACTACAATAGCATGTTGAAGTCTTAAAGGTGCAATCTATTTTCTACCTACGCCACTTGGTGGAGTAGATCTCACAATTGGTGGCGTAGGTCCTCTTTCTTCTCTCTGTTGCCTCTATGTGGGTTTATCTGATTTGTTGATACATATCAGCTATTGTTGTTGCTTATTGTGTATATCAAACTACGTCTTCTTCTATCTCTTCGCATTATCATCTCGTCTATAATGGCGACCTCGAATCCTCCTCAGTCCCTTTGTGTTACCACCGTGAAGCTTGACGGATCAAACTAACATCGTTGGTCATTTTCGTTCGAACTCTATGCTAAGGCCCAAGGGCGCCGCCCCCATATCTCTTTTGCTGCTCAGGCCCAACCTGATGTCTCAATCGATGAAAAAGCCAAGCAAACCTACACCTAATGGACCAAAGATGATTCGGGTGTAATGACGTGGACGGTGTACAACGTTGAACTAAAGATCAATCAGTCTCTCCTCCACCTTCAGAATACCAAAGCCATGTGGGATCAACTATCTCATGTGTACACTCGCAAACAAAATCCAAAGGTCTTCGAGATCTTCAAGAATCTGGCAAAAGATGAGTATTCGATTGATGGATCTGTCGAAAATTATTACAACCGATGGTCGGCCCTCTAGGATAAATACGAAGTATATCATCCCCTCTCTTCTGACATTAAAGAAGTTTAGCGCCAACACAATGAACTAAAGTTAGTTCAGTTCTTTGGCTAGACTTCCTCACTCGTTCTCTAGTGTTGTAGACTAGATGTTATCCAGTAATCCCTTTCCTACTCTACGGGATGTTCAAAAGCGCGTTCAACATCTTCAGTCCATGTCGTGCCTACCATCTACTTCTTTTGATCATTTTGTGCTTGCGATCCACTCCAATGATTCTAGTAGAGGCCGTGAACGTGGACCCGATCGCAGACGTTCTTCTGGCACCCCTGGACGTGGTCCTCCACCTAGATATAGACGAGGACAACTTCATACTGGAAATCGCTTATGCAACTTTTGTGGGTACACAGACCACGTTGAAGACCGCTACTTGGAAAAACATGGTGAACCTATATGGGTAAACCAGGTCACCTCTGATGCTTCTTAAGATCCCTCTACTGCTGCCTCCAGTTCTACCCGACCCACGGTTGAGTGGATCTGCTCGGAGTTTGAGAAACTCCTTCAGGCTCATCTATCCTTGCAACCTTCTACTCAAGATGGAGGTTCTTCCGCTTTCCTTACTTCCCCTGCCACTTATGGTAAAAATAAATGGGTCATTTACTCAGGTACATCAGCTCATATATTTAGATGTTCTGAACTATTTTATGCTCTATCTAAAACATCTAGAGTTCCACCAGTGATAGTGGCTAATGTAACTCAGTCTCTAGTGCATGGAATAGGAACTATATCTCTCTCTCATAATCTGCCTTTAAAATCAGAGTTATATGTTCCATGATTTCCTCTTAATCTTTAGTCTGTTAGTAGAAACGTTGAGAACCTTCAGTGCTCAATTACTTTTGATCCCAAGGTTGTATGTTTCAAGATTTATGCACGAAGAAGAGAATTGGTTCGGGCCATGAGGGACCAGATGGACTGTACTACCTGGATGTGCCACAATCTGCTGCTACTATATTGTCATCTTCAGTACAATGCCACTACCGTTTGGGACATCCATCTCGTTGCTAAAATGTGATACTTATGTCCTGAGCTACCTAATAAAACTTTTTTGTATGAATATTGTCAATTTGGAAAGCAAACTAGGATAGTGTTTCCTAAGAAAAAAGACATCATTTTAAAAATCCGTTTAATACTTTTCTTGCTGATGTATGGGAACCTTGCTCTGTTACTAGCCTCTTTGAATTTCACTATTTTATGACTTTTATCGATGATTATTCTAAGGTGACTTGGCTATTTTTCTTAAAAGAGTGCATTAGTATTTTGGCCACTATTACTACTTTCTTCACTGAAGTTCAAACTCAATTCAATAAAACTATCAAAAAATTTAAACTGATAAAATGCTTTCTCTCTCATCTTTAGGTTTTTGTATGTGTTGCCTTTGTGCATAACGTCGATCAAAGGCCAATACCCCCCTAAGAAATTTGGATTGTTTCTTGGGTTATTTCCAAGTTCAAAAAGGTTACAAATGTTTTGACCCCATTGTCAAATGCATGTATGTTTCTGGTGACATACTTTTATGAAAACAAACTCTTTTTCTCTAAAATATATGTCCCTTAAGCTTCACTGCCTTAGTTTTTCTAACTTCTCTTGGATCTGACCACTCTCATTCCAACACGAGCATACTAATGAAAATCTCCATCATAATCCGCCTCCACCTCAATTCTATCATAAGGTGTATCGGCAGGAAAAGATGCAAATCCTCAAGAAGCATTCAAAACATGTGGTACAATTAAGAATTTGAAGGACCAATACCTCTTAAAAAAGGTAAATACTCCTGCAGTTTAAGCATCCTCTCTTTAAAACATGTTTCCTTGCATGTCTTTCATCCTCTTCCCATGTCCTTGCCATTTCCGTAGACATTGCAAATATTCCCAAGTGTTATGAAAACGCCCTTTGACAATCTGGTTGGAAGTTGTTACACTGGATAAGATGGAGGCTCTATGGGAAAATCATAGATTATAGAGGGGAGGGAGTTGGTCAACCCGCTCCAGAGCAACAATAGTTTTGGTTGTTGTTAGATTTTTTTATTAAGCATCGGTTTGTTGCCTTGGTTGAATGCATGAAGGCTCGTCTCCTAGCCAATGAATATACCCAACTATTTGGCACCGACTTCTCCGAAACATTCTTGCATGCCACCATGACTGCCTCTATCAACATATTGATCTTCCTTAATGCAAATCTCAATTGGCCCTTATCCCAGCTAGACATCAACAATGCTCTCTCCATGATGATCTGACAGAAGAAGTTGATATGTAGCAACCACCTGTCTTTGTTGCTAAGAAGTGAAATGTACCAAATTATATCGCCTTCATCAATCTCTAGTGAGCTAAAGCAATTTTCCCATTCTTGGTTCAACAAGCTTAGTGTGGTTCTTGAATGTGCAGGGTTCAAGAAATCATCTAATGATCACTGTCTCTTCTCATATCAATCTCGTCGAGGTCATATTCTACTTGTTGTTTAGTTGACGAAATCATGATCACTGGGTGTGATGCAAGAGGGATCTCTGACTTGAAGAAAAACTTTGTAGTTTCACTTCCATACTACAGATCTGCGGATCTTCAGTATTTTCTTGGCATAGAGTTATTGAGACCCAAGTCTGGGATCAACCTCTCCCACATTTGATATGTCCAGGATCTAGTCAAAGAAACAAGGATGACTACTACAAAGCATATTTCTATCACTTGGTTATCCCAATGTCGATTGGGTAGGTGACTCTCAAGATCAGCAATACAAATCAGGTTTCTGCATCCGATTAGAAAAGCATCATCTTTTGTTGCTCAATCAACATGGAATCTGTGTATAGAACATGCGTACTGCTGCGATATATAGTGGGTTCACTTCATACTATCTGACTTTAGGATTCCTATCTAGCCCACAACTAGACTACAGTATGGCAATCAAACCGCCATTCACATCGGCAACAATCCCGTCTTCCACGCGCACATGAAGAACATCGAGATGGATTGCCACTTTGTACGTGAACTAGTTAAAGCCAAGAAGATAGTGGCATTACATGTAAATACCAGAGATCAAGTGTTCGATATCCTTAGCAAAACCACTTCCTTTTGATTCATTCTAGTACATGAGTTACAAGTTGGGCCTATACGATGTGTACTCTCCAGCTTCAGAGTGAGTGTCAGCATAATTAGTTTAAGGGCCCAATTCACTTATTATGCTCTAGTATTCTCATATCTTATTTTACTTAATTATAATTCATTAATCACTCAGCAATTCATATAATTCCTGTGTAGTCCTTTATATAGGAGACGATGTAATTACTTTTAGACAAATGAGAATTACTCCATAATCGCATTGAAAACAAATCATGAGTGGACTCTATAAGATGGAAATCTTCTTGATAAAGAACAAAGGAACAAATATAAAAACCTGGTTGGAAAAATCTTACAAGTGCTCCACGTATACATGTGATCTATTAGCAATAAATAATGCCATTTGAAGAAGTAAATAGAAAAACTTTATTGTACATTCTAGTTCAAAGGCAAATAGACGTGTTGCTTTGGGTTCACCAAAGTGCTTTGGATCCAAATCCTTCTATCCCTTATAAGTTTTAAACTAGAGACTCTTATGATGTTGTATTCTGGCAAGCCAACCATTGATTAAAAGTGTGTTCTTTATGATTGAACCAAACATGCAGAGTTGAACCAACATTTCATCAATGAAAAGGTTGACACTGGAATTCTCAGTTCACCCTATGTGAAGATGAACGAGCATATTACAAATGCTTTAACAAGAGTGTTTTTCCATCTTTGTTAATTTCTTACACGAGTTGGCCAGTTTAATACCTAGCCCAACTTGAGGGGTGTTATTCATGTAAGGTGGGTCAGATTACATGTTATGTTATGTTTCACTATTTGTGGGAGGTGAATCTTGGAGGTAGATACATCCAACACTCCTTTGTCTGTTTGTAGGAGGTAGAAATTGGAGGCTTATCTTCTTTAATATGAATGAAGAACGATACAAGAACCGTAGTCGTCAAAGGTTTTGCGATTTCTCCTCCCCTGATTTATACCTTCTTTGAGAAAAGATTTTCCACAGAAATCTTTGTCTCTCATTGTTGATTCTCTTGTCTTGGGTTTTTTTAGTATTAATATAATATAAAGCATCTCTCATTAGATTTTACTGATCTAGGCTAGTTGTGCACTTAGCACCTTTCTTATAAAGAACAACTTCTGCACTTCTTTACAACCAATTTATTTGGTGGGGGAAATCGAATATCGAACAAATATCCATGAAGAATCTAGATATTAGAAACCAGAAATAAACATCTAAGTGTTTAAGGGATAACACTAAGAGATAGCTTATAAACATTCAAATGATTAGCATATGTTCCAGAGAATTATAAGGTAAAATAACATTGCTCACTAGTTTGCGAGTTGGGAATGGAAAAATTCATAATATGCATGTTTTCAGCCCAGTGCTAAAATTGATACCTGTCCTATGTTGTAAGTAATCATCAATAAAAGAGCGAGTGCTATGTCCTGATGTTTATAGTCTGACAGATCCTTCAAGTTGGATGTTGCCTTTCCAAAACTAGATGCAATAGTAGTTGCTGAGAGACCAATCTGTGGAAATTTGAATAATAATAATTGGATTTAGCAAAAACATGTTGTGATAAAAATATATTTACTGTACAGGAATACAAAGATTGTTATATATTGTAAATTACGAAAAGACAACACCAATAAAAGTTATCAGAGTGGAGGTATTGATCAGTATGCTAAAATTTAACAAACCGAACCATTCTGCAAACACTAAAAGTTCCTCGTCCGATAATTGTGAGGAAGATGCTCAAATGACGTGCATGCAAAATTGGAATCAAAGAAGAGACTTGTCTAACGGTGATCAATTTGAGCAATTCCTGTAATCATATTGTTATCCAAAATGCAATATCGTCTGTGTTGATAACTAGAGGGTTTTGCTTAATCACAAAAGAAATGGACCCATTTATTTTTTAGAGGATTAGTGAATCGTGAAAAACCCTATTACATAATATTAATTTTACATAGAGTTCAACGAAAAGAAGCATGTAAAATACAAGTCAATGTGTGTGTATACTCAACACTCCCCCTCAAGTTGAGGTGCACAATCATGTAAACCCAAGTTGCCATTCATAGGCTAAAAAATAGGCAGATTTGATGGCTTAGTGATATAATCAACAATCTATTCTCATGTTCAAACATGAGGTATACTTAGGCATAACTAAGTCTCTCAGAAAGTGGAAGTCAACCTCTATATGCTTTTCTTGTTCATGGAACATTGGATCGTTCGTTGTATGGATGTCAGCTTGATTATCACATTGCAAAGTTATTGGGTGGCCAACTAGTAAAGTTAGTTAAGACGAATTGATTACACTAGTAGTGGCAGATCCCGACAAGAAAAAGAAATTGGAGGGGGGGGGGGGCAAAAGTACCTCTATATAGTTAACCTCTATTAAAGTATGATTAATCTTACAGCTGATGTAGTTTCTCTCTTACCTTAGGTGTTGATTTTTCCTTCTAGAAAGGCTGGTGCCACAACTTTTTGCCAGCCTGCCATCCAACTTAATGCAAATTCTCTTTATTTTTACTGATACCTTTGACATTCAAAAGTAACTAACTAATAAATGAATAAAATTAATACATAGTTTCGTAACTAAGATTGTTTCAAAACCAATACAGTTTTAAAATAGCATATACTTTCTACTTATAAAATATGTCACTTGTTTCTTTATTCTCCCAAATACCGGGTAGTCAAGTCACTCTTAAGTACCTACCAATATCTCATTCAAAGTGAACAATCATAGTAAAGACAAAAAAACTTATATCATCGTAAATTTTTGTCTTGATAAGTATTTGTGTGGAGATTCAAACATGAAATGATCACAGAAATCAAGAATCAAGATGAGATGAATGTCTATGTTATAAATATATAGAATATACTAAATTTGTAAAGATGATAAATGATGACATGTATAAAGATAAACTATCATAAGTTCCCTAAAGATGCAGCTTTAACACTTCTAAGCCAAATATGTGGTATGTGAAGATCTCATACCATTTAGTAAATCGTTCATTGAAACCTTTTGGAAACATGGACTGATCAATATTGAATAGCCATATAATATTTATAGGGATGTCTGACCAATCAACCTTACTAACATATACAACTACTTGAAAGTGACTAAGTCGGCATGGTAGAAGGGAAATAATTGACAAGGAAGAGAAAACGTATTCCAATTTGGTTTGACAAAGTTAAAGAGAAGGGAAGGAAAAAAGAAGAATGGAGAGTATCATCTTTCTCCACCAAATCAGGGTGAAGACAAGTAAAAAGAGGAATCTTTGGCAGGAGACATCATAAATTGGAGGGAAAACTTGATGGGTGACATGGATGAAAACTTGGGAGTCAAAACATAAAATATAAATAAAGATCTTAAATGAAGTTTTGAGAAAATATTTTATGGATCATAAAATCTATAATAGAATTTGGTAGAACAAGAAGTAAAATATAGATAGTTGACCAAAATTTTGTTAATAATTTGGAGGTAGAAAATGAAATAATTGGATAAAATTTTCGTGGGAAACATATTGAAATATAGAGGGAAAGACTAATGTATCCTGCATATAACATAACAAAGTACTTCAGTTTACTATTATGGCAAAAATTCTATCTGCTTTTATAATATCATTCTCTTTCCCATTTCATGCAAATTTAAAATTCTAACACAAGTATTTTTCCCATCCATCCTCCGTCCATTCCCCTTAATTCACCACATACCAAACTTAGCATAGGTTTGTATCTGGTAAGTAGTCAAATGGGAAGACAAAGCTATAGTAACGGTATGTCTATTATTGTGGTTGATATAATGTAAGTTTGATAATTAAGATTTTCTTTATTGGTTTCCTAATATACCCATCGATCACTTTTTGACCAACTCAACCCCAATTGCTTTATTCATATTTAATTTACCTCTATGTATCATCTTACCATACTTGTGTTTTAATGTTAAATGATTAAACTATAATTTTATTTCATAGTTGTCATTGGTGTTGGAATACAAAATATGAAGAAACGTCAATTGACCATTTTTTCCACCCGTTATCACATTAAACACTTGCAATTATATTCAAATTTTTTGATTTAAGCAAATTTTAGTTGCATTGTGGCATTTGACTCCCCTCTGAACAACATTTAATCATAAATATATGTATGTAATTTTCATAATCCTCAAAATCTTTAGGGACCGTGACATAGTATAACATAGCATTTTTTAAGTTGAACATGATATTTTAATTTTAAATTGTTAGCTTGAGAATCTTGGAGGGGGAGTGTGCACAAAACCCTTACAAAGATCCACCACTAACAATATCCATTTGGAGTTCGCAATAGGCATGAGTCAAAGCTTGGAATTCCATTTCCATAGATTTGTGTATTGTGTTAAAAGCAAGCCAACTCGATCTCATAAAAACATCATAATTTTGAAACAGTTTCCATAGATCACCTGAGTGCTCAGGCGGTACAATTGACTAAACCAATATCCTTTGTTTTTGTTCTACAGATCGTCCACAACGCCTTGCATTATTTTAGGTGGAAAAAGGCTAGCAATGAGGAAGTGAAGGCTCTTCTTTCCAAACGACTTGGGATATCTGGATCTACCATTTGGTAGTAATCCTATTGAGTGTTGTTGGGTCTTTACTACTAAGCATCTTCCAGATCGAACAGTTGAGCACATAAAAGCTCATCTTGTTGCTAAATGATATGCACATGAGTCAGGTATGAACCATTTTGAAACCTTTTCTCCAGTATAGTTGAATTTTGTTCATATCTGTTTCTATGTTGCAGTAAATAAAGGTTGGAAATTTCATTTGTTGGATGTTAAAAATGTTTTCTTATATGGTGATTTAGAAAACATTGTTTATATGGAGCAAACTCCTGGCTAATGGCTATGTTTCTCAATGGGGTGGTATTATATGAAAACATGTCTACTTAAAAAGAAATCTACAACCTTAAGCTGAATCCAAGGGACTGGTTTAATAAGCTTTCTCTTACTTAGAGAAAATGTGGTTGTTCACAATCACAATGTGATATAATAAATTGATGCAAGAGTAGTCATTCTTATTGTTTCTCAGGATGACATTATTCTATGAGGCAAGGATACCTCTAAGATTACTGAAACAAAGAAGCACCTTTTGAATCATTTTGTTTCTAAAGATCTAGGGGATTGAGGTTTCCCATAACAATATGGGTTTATGATTATCTAAACAAAAACATATCTTAGATATGTTGCGTAAAATTGATATTCAATACAAACTAGTTAGTTGATTCCCTCGATGAAGCAAGCTCAAATTCTATTGTCTAGATCATACAAGTTGTTAGAAGACGAGTTCAACTACAGATGCTTGGTTGGAAAACTTTTATATCTCACTCTCACCAGGCCTAATATATCTTTTCTTGTCAGTATTCTTGGTCAACTTATGAATAGTCCCATACTCACAGACAGTGTCATTAGGATGTTGCTTATCAAGTCTTGTGATGCCTCAAGAAATCCCCTAGACAAGGACTATACTACATCAAAAATGGACATCCACATCTTGTAAGATAGTTTGATGTTGACCATATTGGAAACTACTTAGAAAAAGGTCAACTTCTACATAATGTGAATTTTTAGGTGAAAAATTGGTTAATTTCGTAGAGCAAGAAATAAAATTGGTAGTTAGAACGAATAAGGTACTATGACGCACACACTACTTACAAACTTTTGTGTATTGAGTCTCTTCTTGTTGATATTGGGTATTCGATGAGATTTAAATTCCTATGATTAGTGATAAGAAGGTATTTACTTTCAATGCCAACAACTTTGTCTTTCATGAATGAACCAAACACATAATGGTGTACTGTCATTTTCTAAAATAGGTTGTAGTGAGTAAGAAAATTAACAATCCACTTCTATATACACAAGTGCAGACTACATGCATCTTCACCAAGCGACTTTGTAGAGAATGTGTTCAACATCTACTCTCCTTGTTAGGCATGGTTAATATTTCTACTCCAGCTTCAGGGGGGGTACTAAGATATAGTGTTAGTTGTCTTGAATAATTAATAGTTTTTTATTTTGTTTCTTTTGAGTTTGGCCATTTTATCCTTGTCCTATAAATAATTGTGCACTCCTTGTGATGCAAGTATACAATATTTCTATTCTCAGCATTGTTGATCAGTTGATCCACACTATTCAGCATCCAGAACATGAGAGCAGAGTATATAGATATGTTGTTTTCTATTATGTTTTTGTGAAACAACATGTATCTCCGTCGATACCATCGACAGGAGGTCGATGGTATTGAGATTATCACAAGGACAGAACATCATTCTGTCGATACCATCGACATCATGTCGATGGTATCGAGATTGCTACAGCGGCGGAAATCTGCAATCTGCCTCCTGGTTCTATTTTCATTATATTATTTGTTTTATTATTTTTCTATTATTTTCTCCTTTGTACCACAATGTATCTTACCCTAATATATAAAAAGAAGAGAGACGGCTATTGCCGTCTGAAGAAAGTTGCTCCTAGCAGCCGACAAATCCCTTGGTGTTTCGTCTCCTCTCCCCCTCATCTCTTCTCACGTGGTATCAGAGCAGAGCTCGATCTAGGGCATCTCTCTCCTTCCGCCACCGCGCTTCTCCCTTTCTCCTTCTTTCTCTTTGTCGGCAGCGCTCCTCTTTCTTTCTCTCCTTGTCGGCGCCGCCGCCAAGAGGCAGCGGCAGGGCCGCCGTCCGGCTGCAGCCCATCCGCCGATCTGGAGTGAGGCACCAGGCTTGCAGGGTTATCTCCTTCTACGTTGGGTCTTCGGTAGATCTCCAACGCTGTCGTAGACTCCACCACAAGTTGTTTGGGGTCTTCGGGTGATTCGACGGCCGTCTAAAATCTAAATCAGAGGACTCATCACCTGACGGTTGTACTCTAGTCACATCTCCTCCATGTGTGACTAGGAAAATCAGTTGGAGGTTGTAAATGCGTTAGTAACGCATTTATCCATTCTTTTTTTTTTGTTGTGACGTGTATCTCTCCGTCACCTCAGTTTTCTCTGTGACGTGTATCAATCCGTCACTGTGTTCCCGTCTACAATGGAGGACACCAAGATTCCCTACGGCGAGGCGTCTCCTATCCCCTCCATCAAACTCAATGGGAAAAACTATCTACTATGGATGAACGCAATTCACACTGTCTTGGAATCTCGCGATAAGGCGAGACATGTTGACTCAGGTCCCCTGGACACTACTGATAAAGGATACGCTGAATGGAAGAGTCATGACAGTCTCGTGAAGACTTGGTTATGGAATAGTATGGAGCTTGCAATTGCGGCTAGGTTTATGTTCTATACTACAGCTAAAGAGATATGGGACGCAGTGAAGCAGCACTATTCCCAGGAGAAAAATGCTCTTCGGCTATTCATGATATATGATCGTCTATTTGCTGAGAGGCAGGGTGATAGGTCCCTTGAGGAATATTTTGGAGCTATTCAGGCTCTTACTCAGGAGCTGAGCTATTATCATCCTGTGACAACTGCTGCACAGATCAAAGATAGAGACGACTTGATCACTGCTAAATTTCTATCCGGGCTTAATTCCATTTGCAGTTCTGCCCGGAGCGTCATTCTGGCTTCTGATAAATTGCCAAGTTTTGTAGAAGCATATTCGAGAATTCCACAGTCTATTTTTGAGTCTATTAATCCTGTCTCTACTATATCCTCTGGGGAGTCTCATGCATCCGTAGCTGCTGTGGTGAGAGGACCTTCTGTGACGACCTGGTACGGGCAGAGGACGACCTGGTACGAAGTGTACCTTCTGTGACAAACCAGGACATATAGTGGAAAAGTGTTGGAAGAAACATGGGAGACCTGATGCACCTCCTGTGGGGGTAGCACATTGTGCCACTTCTACAGATTCCTCTCTGTCTTCAGCTGTGGGTACCAATTCTGGGACCGGCATCACTCTTACTCAAGAGGAGTATGATCGGTTCATTCAGGCTACACATCACATGAGTGTGGGATCTTCGTCATCAGCAAACCTGGCATCTACTGCGGGTAATCAGGCTACATCTCTCATAACTTTTGGCTCTACTACATCTTGGGTAGTTGACTCTGGTGCGTCACAACATATGACTGGTATGAAGAGATTGCTCCAATCTATTGACTCATATATTCCTCACCAATCTGTCACACTGGCAGATGGTTCAGTGAGGAGAGTGCTAGTTAGTGGATCTGTCTCTCTAACACCCAAGATTGATCTGAAATCTGTACACTTTGTGCCTGAGTTTCCTTTTAATCTTCTTTCTGTTGCAAAGTTGGTTGACACTGTAAAATGTACAGTAACATTTGGGCCTTCTTGTTTTGTTTTACAGGATCTCAAAAGTATGAGGACGATTGGTGGGGGGCCTAGGAAAGGTGATCTCTACCTTTTCCACGGTGACAGTCTGCCTCACCCAGTATCTGCTTCAGCTCCATCCATCCTGTTGAGTGGTTCCCCTTACTATGACATTGCAGATATGGACATCCGTCGTTAGAAAGCCTGCGGAAGTTGTAACCTGAGTTGTCCCAAGTGTCATCTTTAGAGTGTCAGTCATGTCAGCTGGGAAAACATCATAGGTTGTCTTATCCCAGTCGTGTCAATAAGCGGGCATCTTGTCCTTTTGAGTTAGTCCACAGTGATGTATGGGATCCTGTTAAAGACCAGAGTTATAATGGTTTTCGTTATTTTATTTCCTTTGTGGATGATTTTTCCCGCATGACATGGGTCTACCTTCTCAAAAGCCGAGAGTCTGTGCTATCTATTGTGAAACATTTTCATAAAGAAATAAAGGTTCAGTTTGATTGCAATATAAAAACTCTCCAATCTGATAATGATTTAGAGTATGTTCAAAAGGCTATGTCTGATTTTTGTAGTTCTGTGGGCATGATTCATCGCACGTCTTGTCCTCACACCCCTCAGCAAAATGGAGTGGATGAGAGAAAAAAACCGTCATCTTCTTGATATTGCTCGTTCGATCATGTTTCAATCCAATGTGCCTAAGAAATTCTGGTCCGAAGCTCTGTTAACTGCTTGCTTCTTAATCAATAGACAACCATCCTCCGTTCTCAAAGGACAAACTCCTTTCTCTGTGTTACGGCCCATGGATCAACCCTTCTCTGTTCCTCTCAGAGTGTTTGGTTGCACTTCTTTTGTCCATAATTTTGACCCTAAGGCTGACAAACTTTCTCCTAGGTCTATTAAAACCTTGTTCCTTGGTTATTCTAGTACTAGCAAAGGATACAAGTGCTACTGTCCTAGTCTTCGTCGCATGTTTGTGTCTAGGGATGTTACCTTCCATGAGACCACTCTGTATTTCTCCGATGCTATGAGTAAGGGGGAGCAGTTGAGAGAGGGAGTGCCACCAGATTTTCAGAGTGAGAGAGAGTGAGAGAGTGGCACCATCTGTGCAGAGTGAGGGAGCGCCACCCATTATTCTTGATTATACTTTTATTCAGGACGAGCAGGCAGCTGACAGGCCTGTTATTCAACAGTACCCATATGTTTATAGTAGGCGAAGCAGACAAGATCCAGAAGAGGTAGCGACACCAGTCTCTGAGCCTTCCTCATCGTCTTCTACTCACGAGATTCCTGTAGAAGAATCATATCTTGATCTTCCTATTGCTGTTCGGAAAGGTGTTCGTTCTTGTACTATTAGACATCCTATTACAAATGTGTGTTGTCTGTCACTCTTATCTAAGCAGGCCTGCGCATTTGCTATTGAGATTGATTTTGTTGATATACCAAGGGATCACTATGATGCTATGAAGGACAGTGGTTGGAGACAGGCAATGCAGCTTGAGATGTCAGCCCTTTTGCATAATGGCACATGGGATCTTGTTGACTTACCTGCAGGGAAGAAAGTTGTGGGTTGCAGATGGGTTTTCACCATCAAACATAATCCAGATGGATCTGTTGAGAGGTTGAAGGCCAGATTGGTAGCAAAAGGCTACACACAGACCTATGGAGTTGATTTCTTTGGGACCTTTTCTCCAGTAGCTCGTCTAAACTCTGTCCAGATTATTATTTCTCTGGCTACTACCTTTGATTGACCCTATTTCAGCTTGATGTTAAGAATGCCTTTCTACATGGTGATCTACAGGAAGAAGTATATATGGAGCAACCTCCTGGGTTTGTTGCTCAGGGGGAGTGTCAGAAAGTGTGTAAATTGAAGAAAGCCATATATGGGTTGAAACAGTCTCCTCGAGCTTGGTTTGATAAGTTCAGTGAGGTTGTACTCCAGATGGGTTTCTCTCGCTCCATGACTGATCATTCTTTATTCTACTCTAGCTCTTCTTGTGGCTCAATCATTATTGTTGTATATGTTGATGACATAGTGATTACTGGCAGTGATTCTCCAGGCATATCTCGTGTGAAGGAAGGGTTACAGAAACACTTCCAAACCAAGGATCTGGGTAAACTGAGATATTTTCTGGGCATTGAGGTGCTTAGATCTCATGCAGGTGTCAACCTATCTTAGAGGAAATATGTGCTTGACTTACTACAGGAAACATGCATGACTGAATCTAAACCGGTATCTACTCCTATGAATTATCACATCAAGGAGACAGTTGATGATGTTTAGTACTCAGATCCAGGATATTACAGGAGAATAGTTGGCAAGCTAATATATCTGACTGTTACACGACCTGGCATTTCTTTTGTTGTAGGCGTTGTGAGTCAGCATATGTACTCACCACGATAGTCACACTGGACATCAGTTTGCTGGATTCTAAGATATCTGAAGAGTGCTCCTGGTAAGGGGATCACATATTCTAAACCCAAGGTGACTCCATCTATTTTGACTCTCACAGGGTATTCAGATGCAGATTGGGCTAGTGATCATACTGATAGAAGGTCTGCATCAGGCTATTGTACTTTCCTAGGTGATCATTTGATTACTTGGAAAAGCAAAAAACATGTGGTAGCTAGATCCAGTACTGAGGTTGAATACCGTGCTATGGCCCATGCATGTTGTGAACTACAATGGGTCAAATCTGTTCTTTCTGAGTTAAAAATCACTATCATGTCTTCTATAGAGCTCAAGTGTGACAATCAGTCTGCTATACACATTGCCAGGAACCCTATCTTTCATGAGCGTACAAAGCACATAGAAGTTGATTGCCATTTTATTCGTGATCAAATCAAAGATGGCACTATTGTGACGCCATACGTCAAGTCTGAAGATCAACTGGCGGATATCTTTACAAAGCCTTTGGGTCCAACAGCTTTTCAACGATTATGTGGCAAGCTGGGCATACACGATGTGTACTCTCCAGCTTGAGGGGGAGCGTGAAACAACCTGTATCCCCATCGATACCATCGACAGGAGGTCGATGGTATCCAGATTATCACAGGGACAGAACATCATTCTGTCGATACCATCGACATCCTGTCGATGGTATCGAGATTGCTACAGCGGCAGAAATCTGCAATCTGCCTCCTAGTTCTATTTTCATTATATTATTTGTTTTATTATTTTTCTATTATTTTCTCCTTTGTACCACAATGTATCTTACCCTAATATATAAAAAGAAGAGAGACGGCTATTGCCCTTTCAAGAAACCTGCTCCTAGCAGCCGACAAATCCCTCGGTGTTTCATCTCCTCTCCCCCCCCCCATCTCTTCTCACAGTTTTGTTGAGTGTCATGTGCATAGCATGTGCCTCACTTATATTGTTTACTTCTGTAGTTTAGTCCCATATTGCTCACCTCTGCTTTAGTCTCTATTCTCTTCTGTTATATAAGAGACTGCATTGTACATTGTTTTACTCACTCAATAAACAATCCTTGGTTTATCTATATGGTATCAAGAGCAGGCCCAATCCCCTTTTTTCCTTCCCACCCTGCCCCTATCCCCTGAAGTGCCCCCCCCCCCCGCCGCCGCCGCCGCCAAGCCCTCCCCCCCAGCGCCGCCGGCCTGCCCTGCCCAGCCGCCGCCGCCGCCCAGCCCCACCACCACCCGCCGCCCCTCCGCCTCCACCACCCACCTATCCTCACCCGCCGCCCTCCCTCCTGCCGCCGTCGTAGCACCTTCCCCCCCTCACACATCGGTTGTCGCCACCCCTCCCTTTCCACCTCCGCCTCCATCTTCTTCCTTCTTCACCAATCCTATCCTTCCTCTTTTCCTAGTGGGTAATCTACTCTTTCGGACAGCCATAGATCTCTCACGTTGAGAGTCCCCTACGTCTCCGGTTCTTTTTCTTCCTGCGGCTTATGAAGGATTATTGATTTCCACAGGACGGCATTGGTTCTTCTCATCTATCTCTGCCCGAATACGGGTCCTTCTGATCTGATGTGTCAGATCCCTGCTGTTGCTACTGCCCCATAGCGGGTTCATTATTTACTGTTTGCTGCTGCACATCGTGGGTTATTTACTTGTTGCATGTTGCTGCTACGTCACCATCCTGCTATTTCCTGCCTCTGCCCAGTATGGCATCTGTGGAGCCTCCTAGATCTCTCTGTGTTACCATGGTCAAGCTCGATGGATCCAACTACCATCTGTGGTCGGTGTCCTTTGTTCTATATGTGAAGGCTCAGGTCGATACTCTCATCTTACTACTGATCCACCTCCTGCCCCTGATGCTACTGCTGACGACAAGATCAAACAGGCTTATGCCCAATGGTCTAAAGACGACTCGGGCGTTATGTCCTGGCTTCTCAACAGCACCGAGTCGCGCATTAGTCAGTCTCTCCTGTACCTTCATGATGCCAAAGCAATGTGGGACCAGCTGTCTCATGTCTACTCACACCAGCAAAATCCGAAGAGGGTTTTTGAAATTTTCATAAACCTAACCAAAAATTTTGGAAAATATGAAATATATTCTCAGTGCCAAAGGAAACAAACTACAGACATGGATAAGGAAAAATGCACAGTGTCCGTTCACAGTCATACTAGTCAAACATAAGGTCAACAGCCTGGGCGAATCACGCTTGCCACAGACTTTTTTTAAGGTGTCCCAAGGCAACCCAGGGTCCTGTTTTGTTTAGACTTTGGAAGCTGCAGGCTAAACCTTGGGTTAAGTTGTAGGATCTACTGACCACTTGTTTAAAATTATGGAGTGTTCAAACATTTAAAATAGCTGATATTTTCTGCATTAAGTAGAACTACAGTAGTATAAAAACTAGAATTAACATGATAAAGGGAGTGCAGAACAGGAGGATTGCAATGAAATGGATGTGTCCTATATGTTGTCATATTGTGAGCCATCGTGCCACAAAATAAAATCTTATGAGGATAGTTTCGCTATATCAATGTCGATAAGAACAGGAATGGAAAAACAGTGCATTGAGACAGCACAAAGCAGGTGTTGCATTACATCTAATCACATTCAAGAGAGTTCTCTGTCTTCCATAATGATAAAACTAATACTTGTCTCATTATCAACTACAAAAAATTGAAGATACGGCAGTTAAATGTAAAGGTTCAAGTTGCAGCCTGACAGTTATAAATTCACTTTTATATAGAGATTTTATAGAAACTCCCTTTTTAACTAAAAAGACGCTTCCAGATTCATGTCGAAATAACAAATGGCTACACAAAAATTGGAGTGTATATGAAAAAAAATTATATATAGCTAACCATTATGAATGTGACTTAACATGTAAAATACTGAATGATAAGGATATATGTTTATAGGAAAACCTGACATCACCTGAGTATTGTGCCCCAGTTAGGTTTCGGTTACCAACTTTGAGATCTTTTCTGTGCATGAAAGCAGTTGCTACTATTTGAAGAATTTGCAAAGAATCTAAATTTGGGAACAGAAATCTACATTTGAGGACAAAACCCTATTGATCGTTTGAAGACAACCACAACCGTCGACCAGTGTTTCGAAAAACGGTTCATGCGGCCGCATATGCAGTTCAGACACTTAACCGAAACGCATATGGGAAATCGGTGCCAAAACAGACCATGGCCGCATATAAGGCCGCATGCCACATACAAGGTCGATTAATCCCTGATTTTTGAATGGTCCAACTGCCAAGTTGGCAATTTATTAATGTCTCCCCCTATTCTTCATGTAACTAAAACCACCATCTACATTCATTCTACCTTCTGCTTCCATTTCCTCTTTTTTACATTACATTCATCTATGGTTGTTTTACATTTAGCTCATTATTGCACATTTGTATATATTTAAGTTGTGTTTGATTGCATAGTTGCATGATTGCATCTAAAATATCTATTTTTACAAATTAAATATGTAATTGTATGATTACTATATATTTGTATAAATATAATAATTAACGAATAAAAAAATCCAAAAGCGCATATATTCCCGCATACCGGATATACTTTATTCAGTGACCTCTCCGAACGTACAACACATACCTCTTCTTTAAAACTATGTCGTCGAGAGAACCCCTACATCTTTTTGCATTAAAGTGACAGGTGGTATGCACATACACACATGCAAACTGGGGGAGGTGTACACTGCCCCCTACACCTAATTTTGTCATGTCTAAATTAGACATCATTAGCAAAGTTCTAAACATAAAGATTGAAAGAGCAGTTTAGCTCAAGGAATGAAGTTTCCACGAAACTGGCGAAATTTCGCTCGAAATTTCGATTTGGACGCCATCTGCTACGAAATCATGCGGTTGTACCGCCATGTCGAAATCATGCGGTTGTACCGCCATGTCGAAATCAGCAAAATTTTTTGCCCAGATTTGAATTTTTTCCAGGAAACTGTAAAGTTCACTTATCTCCCACATCAAGGACTCCCCCACCTATATCCATATCAAATTTTATTGCATAAAACGATGCATTTAGGTGTAGAGATCATGCCTATAAATTTTCATAAATTAATTCGCTCATTTTGGCGTCGAAACGGGCACGGTCTCATCTATCGAATTTTTTGTTGAAATTTCAAAAAAAATCGATTTCCATGCTGTCGAAACGGCATCGAAATCGGATATCTCGTTCCTTGGTTTAGCTTAGAAGTGTTTTAATCGTGTCCATAATTAAGGTAGATCATGAGATATGACTAAGCAATATCACAGCTTCTATGTGTTTTGAAAGCTATTACTGATTTGCAAATATCCAATTGCTTTTGATAGGTGATTTATAGATGTCAAGAAAAATTCATTTAGTGAGATTAGCTTACGTAATAGTGACCTTCAAACATATAATGTTTAGTAAGGTCATGCATGCGCTGAATAGTAGATACGAATTGGGCATAGCTAAAAAGGTATAGGATGGCATGCTATGCATATATAAAGTTATTGACATAAAGATACACCTTGGAATGGTCCAAACATCCATCTAGATCACCAATAAGCATATCCACGTTACTGTTGCTTCCTCTCAGACTCATTTCTAATAATTCGTCAAAACTGAAAACAGGGAGTAGAACATCATTTTTTTAGGAAAAAAACTGGTTTGGCCAGATTATTAACAAAACGACTAAAAAGGAAACCTCTTGCATTTGGTCAAAAGTCTTCCCAGTCCCCAAAAGGTACCACCTCCAAGACTTGTACCACTAACACGCTGGAATTCTCGCTCTCCATCCACCTAGAAAAAATATAGATTAGTAAATTTTTTGGTAAGAGTAATTAAACTTGCAATACTTGTTTATTTGAGATGTTGAAGAGTAAGAAGATGAACCTTGATCATGCTGACTCCAGAACCGATATTGACCAGAAGATATGGGAACAAATTATTTTGATCAATTTTCACAAATTGCTTTTGACCTTTCATATGCATGAAAGCTTCTTCAGGAATAGTCTACATGAAGCAGAAGAGTTACAACAAGAAAAACAGCAGCATAAGTTATTAAGAAAGTCTAAGAATTGAAGTATAGCTGTGGTTGTATATCATGGAAAAATTTTCCTCATGGACTGGTGTGTACTTTTCTTCACCAAGAGTTCATAAGTTAGGATGAATTGCTCTTAGATACATAGAGTTAATGGAAGTAGTGGAGAGGATACTATTAGAGAATCTGGTTAATTTAGTTAATTATGTTCTTGGCCCATTAGGGTTTAGTCTAAAGTCTGTACGCTTCCCCCTTCTCCTATATAAAGGAGGGGGATTTCTCTTATCAAATATATTGAATAACCGTCTTTTATCCTTTTACATGGTATCAGAGTATCGATCCTAACCTAGGAAGGAAAAGAAAGGGTTCCTTTGCTTGCGAGCAGCCAGCCGTCTCATCTTTTGCTTTGCTGCCCGCCAGGCATTATATCGGTGTCCATGGTTGTTTCCTTTCTTTTTTTCTTATAAAAATCTAGTCTTTTTTTAACCCATCCATCGTCCGTGCCCTTTCCGGCCTCCTCGAGCCTTATCTATCTATTATGATTATTTGTCTATTCTCCCCGAATCTTCTGCCAGAACTCCAAAACAACCTCTTCTTATTAAAGGTGAAAGATAATGCCATTAAAGATGAGAAGCACGATCCAAAGATCCGCGGACGAGGGGGCAATATCAATGATCCGCAGCCTCTTCTTATTCCATATACTTCTCCTCACATTAATGTAATTGTTGTTGTCAAAATAAAAAGAAATACATGTTTCCATCGTAATCAATTGAAGGCAACACAATATGGTCAAATCGATGACTCTCCATGCGTCATTCTTCCATGCGAGACAGGTCTGTGTAAGTCAAACATCAAAAGGAAGTTTCTTTAGAGTTATGATCAGTCTTTGACTAGGAAACAAAGCAGTCCCTAGTGCTACCATTGTCGAAGGAAAGAAACCGACAAACACTTTGACCGGAAAAAACCTGATGTTTTTTATTTGGCAAACAAAAAGACCCTGTGCTATTTTGTAAAGGGTCGGACAAATCTCCTTTGTGGGTCCTAAAAAGATCCATTTATTTTTCTATCTGGATTTGTATCATTTGGTCATGTTGTACACTGACTCAAGTTTTCAATTGCCATCCATCGCATATTTGGCTACATATATATTTCTTCTACTATTGTATCTGACTTGTCCACCCCAACCACTATTGGTTCTTTCCATGGTTGGTGTGAGGAGGAGAAATAGATGAGAGTTGAGATACATGAGAGGAATATTGTAATTTGTTGCTTTATATTTTTGTGGATCTTGATGTACTACTTGAAGAACTTGTGGACTTCTACTATTGATGCTTACTGCTATGTGCTTCTTGGAGAGCTTACTATCTGGTGCTTCATGTTTCTACTGCTTGCTTTTTCAAGTTGATGGTCTTCTATCGGGCTATGTTGATTCTACTTTCTACTTTTTGTATGTGCTTTATTTGCACGTTGACATTGTCCATGCTTTGTGCATGTTGACTCTTTCCTTGTTTGTGCTTTCTTTGCACGTTGACTACTACTATGAACCAGCACTCCCTGGACCTTGTGAGCCACCACTCTCTGTACTCACTGAACTAGCACTCATTGGACTTTTCTAATGTGAACCAGCACTCTCTGGGCTGTTCTAATGTGAACCAGCACTCTCTGGCTTGTCGTGCTTTGTGCACGTTGACTCTCTACTTGTCCATGCTCTGTGTCCATGTTGACCTCCTACTACTGTGATTTAGCATTCTCTAGTTTGTCAGTGCTCAGTTTGCACTTTGACTACTACTGTTGTTGTGAACCAACATTCTCTGGGCTACGACATTGGCAACTGTGATGAAGACCATGAAGCACTGTTATTTCTGCTTACCCTCCAAATGATCATGAAGCTTTTGCGACCTGCTTGCCTGCTATGGAGTATCTACTTGAGGGGGAGTGTTTGAGTATTTGAGCGCTTTATTGTAATATTGAGGGGAGAAATATTCATGTATGGGCTGTGGGAGAGGGGGGAAGAAATCTCTCTATTAACCCCGTACATATATATATCTATATATATGTATGTATGTATACACACTCTAGCCTCCACTACGGCTGTGGGAGAGGGGGGAAGAAATCTCTCTATTAACCCCATACATATGTATACGCAAACACATGCATGTGCATGTGCGCGCGCACCCGTCCACACACATATACACACGAGTAAATTTAGCTGCAGTACAGGCAATGCAGGTTTGCTATATAGTCAAGCTAGAATACACTCAAGTGTACAGATCACGACGTACACCCCAATGGTGTTTGCTTATCTAGACCATGTTTTTCCAAAATATAATCCATTGATCTTCATGGTTACAAAAATAATAGGCCACAGACAAAATTTGAGCTCATTTGGATGAGTGTAAGTCACTCATCCTGGATGAGTGTAAGTCACTCATCCAAGGACAACAAAATCGACGCACAAAACTAATTTGAAATGCCTGATTTTTTCCTCCTTTAGATGCAAGATCTATAAGTGTCCAAATGAGCTGGAATTTATTATATAGTATGTTCTTAAGATATTTAAGAAGATCGAGGGTTTAGATTTTTCAAAAAGTTATTGCATCTTTAAAAATAACTGAGGTGTACGGTGCCTCCGGTACACTCGAGTGTACACTAGCCTCACTATATATATATATATATATATATATATATATATACTTACATACATATGTATGTATGTATACACACTCTAGCCTCCACTACGGCTGTGGGAGAGGGGGGAAGAAATCTCTCTATTAACCCCATACATATGTATATGCAAACACATGCATGTGCATGTGCGCGCGCACCCGTCCACACACATATACACACGAGTAAATTTAGCTACAGTATAGGCAATGCAGGTTTGCTACATTTGGAATACATAATTTCGATGTTCAATGTGTAATGAATATTACATCGGGTTCTGTCTTGTAAGGGGATACCATATTGATGCGCTAAGGGGACGAAAAAGAAGAGGATGTGCCTCTCAGGGACCAAGTTGTAAAATACAGACCAACGAAGAAAATGTCCGATTTCGATGCCGTTTCGCTAGCCACAGAAACATAAATTTACCGAAATTTTGATGGAAATTTCGACAAATGTGTTCCTAATGTTTCGATGGCAAAATCAACGAATTAATTTATTAAATTTTACCAGAATTATGTACTAGTGTAGATCTACTCAAATATGCAATAATATTTCATTTTGGATATGTGGGGGTGGGGGTCTCCTCATGTGTGAGTGAAGGACCCTGAACTATTTCGATGGGGATTTCGATGGAGAATTTCGATGTCAATTTTCAATGTTGAAATCAATGAATCAAGTCATTATAGTTTGCAAGAACAAGGTATAGACTTAAAGACACAACTGTGCAAAAAGTAAATGCTCTAGGCAGTCCATAGTTCATTAAAAAGAAAGAAAAATTTGATGGACATTGCGTTTCGACAGTGCATTTCGATGTCCGATGGCCATCGGTATGGAAATAATTGTGGAAATTTCGACAATTTCGTGGAAATTTTGAACTATGAATTACAGACATAGTCAAAAAAATTGATCAATCAACTTCGTAGACAAAGGTCCACGGCTGGATATTTAAAGTGATAAATCCAAATACATCTCGGAAATTGCTAATCAAAATTTCTGAAATTATTACAATAATTTAATAGCTTTGGAGATACCGTTTCAAAAATTTATAGAAAAATTGAATACCCTTGACGGGCCAATATTTTGCCATCCTTCTATGCTTCAGGTTCCCCCATTTTGTTATACATTTGGATTCAATAATTCAGATATTGTGTCATTAAAAATATTTACCTTATTTAGAGTCCACGTGCTGGATTTCATGCAAACGTGTTCACTTAACCCTCTTGTAACTGAGGTGGTATTCCAAGCATCAACCAAGGGGTAGTTGCAGATGAACAGAATAGCCCATTGCTCAACTATTCATTCCTAATGCCTATACCTCTCCGGTAAGAAGAATGGATGGAGAGGTTCCACACATCAAAATCAAGCCATAAGTTTGTATAAATGCTTCCAACTTGGAGTCAAAGAGCCCTATAAGTGCATGCAATTCACAAAGTTTGTTCTATTTATAAGTTGACTTGGCCACTAGAGGGTTTTGCTAAAGCAAGATAATTCCATGTCTCTTTGAAGGACAAGAAATATGATAGGTTATAGATATATATAGATAACTACAGTTGCAATTCATTGTGTTATATGAAAAACTATTCACTGCATTAGATGTAAAAATATTGTATTGCAAATTTTTTTTATATTATTTACTTACCATGATGTGCTTATATATAAATGTGTGGATGTGATAGCAAGAGGTTATCTAAAGTAGCTCAATGCATAAAATGTCCCTACAGATTACATTAGATTATGTGTGCATTTTGTCACTACAACAATGGTAGTGAAATGACTAATGACAGCAACACATAATTCTATCATATTTTCTAACTAACAAGATTCCTCTTCGATGTGGTCTGGCGTTGTTCCCCTTCTGGTCCATAGTTTTTGCGGTTCGACCTAGACTGGACCGGTCTCATTCAGTCTGGTCCTCAGTGCAAGAATCATTTGCTTATACGGGTCTCGGTGGGGCCGCATTTGGAACAACATACAACCTTCGTGACTTGCCTATTACTCTCAAGATAGGTATGCAATCGCATACCTCTCACCTCTTTTTAAACTTTGTTGTGTGAAAGAATATTGTATTGAACTGATTCGATTCATAAAAGAGGTACAGCCTTGTCCTATATATAGGTACAAGGGAGAAACCCTGAGACTTGTGTCCCAAGTAATCTAAACGGGCCGAGACACTAAAGGCCCACTAACTAATTAACCTATTAACTAAATAGGCTAATATGTACTCTTTAAAACTCCCCTCAAGCTGGATCATGGGTGAAACACATGTCCAAGCTTGGAGTTACAGGACTCGATAAAAGAAAAGATAGAAATGATAAAAGATAAATATCACTCCCCATACAAAAGATTGATACTCCCCCTAAAACAAAACTCCCCCTGAATCATATGACGATGCCTCTTTTCTTTGAAATTGTATTCTGCAGGCTGGAGATCCTTGAGCTTTGATGAAGGTCTTTTGGAGTACATCTGGAATGAAGAACATCTGAAATGGAACCTGAATACTGCAACAATAATTCGCCACTTAGAGCAGACAATCATCAATACCACGACTACGACAACTTCATTGGAATACGTACTTAACGCGGCACCAATACGGATACACAATGTCGATGTAGCAGTAGCAGAATCTTCAAATAGTCTGGGAAGACATGTATAACGTGGCACAAACACAAACAGACGATATGCTGGTGATACGATGTAGATACCATAACTTTGTCGCATGAACCTTGGGGGCTTGACAGGAAAGGAGATATCATCCATCAAGGAAAGTTCCAAGAAGATCAGCAGAAGGCGATGCTAATACAGCAGATGCAGCTCAAAGAAGACGTGATGAAAGCATCTCGGTGAAGATATAACTGGATGAACTATCAACCTTGCAGATGTAGACTTGGCAGGCTTGAAATTGCTGAGCTTTTGAGAAGTCTGAAGAAGTACCCATATGTCTCTCAAGAATGCAGCAAGAGTGATCAATTGAACCACCATTAACACCAAAGGAAGAGGAACCAAGAGGGATGAAATATGTGTAGCAAACTCTTGTCCTGACGCACATAATGCAGTACGAACGCAAGAAGCTCGGTGTTAACGCTGCAATGGAGATCCTTCAATGTTGTCTGAAAGTGGAGAACAAATGTGCTAACAATATGAAGCTCCATAGTAGCCTGGAATAAGTAGCCTGAATACTTATATCATCTCTTCTCATACTCTCTCTCTCTCATACATATTCTCTCACACTCTCTCTCTTCTCATCTCTTTCTCTCCTCTCCATCCCCCCGCACACCAAATACAACGAGAGTGAGTATTTGGTGTGGAGAAATGGATATATGACACCCCCCCGCACGTGGAACCACGCACGTGGAAAAAGGGATACACACATGATGGGTGGGTGGGAAAGGAATTGGTGGATTTGAGAGTAATTTGTGATATGGAGATGTGTAATATGTGGAGAATGAAACCGATAATCAGAGAGAATATGCTAAATGGGTCAATGTAAGATCCGGGTAGAAAAATAAATGGATCTAATCCCAACCTGAAAAGGGGATTTTTTAAGCCCGTTAGGGCAACAAATCCGGGGGTGCAGGGGTGGAACCCCCATGAAAAATTTGATTAGGCTTAAAATTGGATTAGATTAGCCAAAGATAGATCCGAGTAAGGATCCGAATATCATAAGTATTGAGGACGTCAGAAACTTGGGAGAAGATTGAACAATTAGAGGTAATGGAGCATCTCTCTAAGCAGAAGCAAGGCAGTAGCAATAGACAGAGATAATGGATGGTGATGGCGAGATATATAGCAACAAGGGCAGTAATGTAGAGCAGCGGTCGGGGGCATGGATTCTGTCGCTCGGCTGATGTAGCACTTGGTCGTGTCGGAGGATATGATAACGGTCTCCTGTGTGGCTCCGGAGATATTGCATGCCATGAGGCTGCATGCGGAGTCAAGTGGGAAGCCTCTCCGTGAGAGACGGCAAAGGCTGGTGTTGAGGATGCAACGGTAGAGACGATGGTTACAGCTAGTGGCGAGGTGATGCGGCAGCGACGAGATAGTTGTCGTTGACTGCAGATGTCGCTGCTGATTGACGGTGGCACCTGTTGCTTGCTGGAAAAGGGCGGAGCTACTGATCTACGGCGGCATCTGCTGGAAAGGGACGAAAGAAGTTGTTGCCAGTGGCTGACTGTTGTTGACGAACCTGCGGCACATGGGCAGGCAGCAGCGGCTGCTGGCCTGGCCGACGGTGTTGATTGCTGCGGATGGCGGCTATTGCGGCGGCGGTGGCACTGCTGGATACGGAGGCTTGATGATGGCGGTGCCGGGACAGAAATTGCCGACGTACGGAAAGAAGATACGATCTTTAAGAAAGAGGATGAGAAGCCATGAAGGTCGGGATGTGCCTGGCAGGCGGTCATCCTAAGCCATGGCTACGACGGCCGCCGCCCGCAGGCAGAGGCGGAGCCTCTGTTGCTCTCTCAGAGAGCGAAGAGCGGCGGCTGCTAGGGCTGTTCTCGGCGGCTAGGAGAGAAGAGGGAAGCGCCGGCGGCTACGGTTCCCTAGGAGCGAACGTGCTCTAATACCATGTGAAAGATTATTGTATTGAACTGATTTGATTCATAAAAGAGGTACAACCCTGTCCTATATATAGGAGCAAGGGAGAAACCATGAGACTTGTGTCCCAAGTAATCTAAATGGGCTGAGACACTAAAGGCCCACTAACTAATTAACCTATTAACTAAATAGGCTAATATATACTCTTTAACAATATGATTACCTGTCTACTTCCTATTTTGATTTTGTGTCCTCCTTGCCTTAGTCTACCATTCCAACTTCAACATCTGAGACCCTAAGTCATCCAGGGTGGTGTATTGCAATGGAAGAGATGGTTGCTTTGAAGGTATAACCAAACATTGTCACTGGTTTGAACTAAGCAATGAGGTATCCAATTTCAATGCTCGTTTATACGGCAAGAAAATTGAAATTTATGGAAATTTTGACGTGGACGAAAATTTTGATAAATGCAATCATAATCGTTTCGACGCCAAAATGAACGAATTAAGCCATGAAATTTTGCAGGCGTGATCTCTACACCTAAATGCATTGTTTTATACAATAAAAATTTATATGTGGATAGGTTGGGGATGTTCCTTCATGTGAGAGTTAAGGAAACTTTCTGTTTATTGGGTATTTCTGTGAAGGGTTTCGATGACAAAATGTAGGAATTAAGTTATGTAATTTTGCAACTATGAGCTATATACATGCATGATATTGGATGGGTAGGCAATCCCCACATATATTACTTGGGTTGATAGCTTTTTGTTGATATTGACCCAATAATCAATCATTTCATTGGCCCCAAGAACACTAGTGCACTGATTCCAAGCAAAACTATTATTTTTTTAAGTGGTTGGGCCTCTGCGTAATTGCTCTTTAAAAATATACGGGGTACACACATTGAGCACCCTAACCCTTACAGACAAATCAAGATGGTACCAGAGCAGGTGCCCTAGCCCCCCCCCCTCTTTCTTCCACGGCGCCCCCCCCCCTCCCCGCCCACCAGCGCCCCGCCCCGTCGTCGCCCGCCCAGCCATCGGTTGCTGCTGTCGCGGCGCTCACCCGCCGCCATGCAGTCGGCTGCTCCCGCCGCAGCCGCCGACGGCCCCTCGTATGGGTCTAGCCTCTTAGTGCAGCCCGCACAATCGTTTTTCGCCTTCGGCTGTTCGTGTTGAGGGTCTTCAGCGCCCTACACCATCTCTTTGCCTGCGTCGGCCCTTGAGCCGTCGGGTTCTCTACTGCGCCTCAGTGTAATCTTCATGTAAGTTGGTCCTTCCAGTTGCTCTAACTGCCTACTGCCGCCTAGCCGGAGGATCTAGGCGGTTCTAACTCCTGTTGTTGTTCTCTGTCGTTTTTGGACTCAGTCTCCCTCATGGCTTCTTCCCATGAGGACTTTCATCGTCAAGTGACTACTGTGAAGCTAGAAGGGCGCAACTATCAACATTGGGTTTACTCCATGGAGATCCTTGCGAAGTCGCAAGGCAAGCATTCCCATCTGACTGAGGTTCCGCCAACTACTGCGCCCAGTACTGCCGAGTCCAAGGAGAAAAAGATCTATGATGACTGGATCAAGGATGACTCAACCGTGATGACGTGGATTCTGAACAACAGTCAAACTCGCATCAGCGTTACTCTACTTTGTCTCACGACTGCCAAGGAGATGTGGGATCAACTGGCCAGCACCTACCCGCATAGTAAGAATCAGAAAAAGGTGTTTGACCTGAACAAATAGTTGTCCCGCCTGCACTTCACCGGTCCCGATATTGCTGGCTACTTTTCGACCTTCAAAGGCGTCTGGGTTGAGCTTGAGAATCTTCATCCCTTATCTACCGACTTAGCCACCATGTAGTGACAACGGCAGGAACTTTAGGTTGTCCAGTTCCTCTACAGCCTTCCTGACTCATATGTTGGTGTAGTTGACCAGATTCTCACCAGTGATCCTTCACCCACGTTGGAGAGTGTTTTTCAGCGTCTACAACGACTGTCGGCTTCCTCGTCGGAGTTGCCTTCTAACAGTGGTGACACTACTGCTCTTGCTGCTATGTCTAGCCGTGATCGTGGTAGGGGTCGCGGTCGACCTCCGGACAACCGTTCTTCTGCTCCTGGACGGGGGCGTGGGTCGCTTGGTCGTGGCTGATCTGTTGATGCTTCTTGAGGTGTCGCTACTCAGCAGTACTGTGACTTATGTGGCCGCAACAACCATATTGAAGACAGATGTTGAAAGAAACACGACACACATGCGTGGGCCAATGTTGTGTTTGAGGGTGCTTCTCAGACACCTTCTGCTGCTCCCTCGAGTGCCTCCACTACTGAGATCATCCGGTCTAAGGTGGAACGTCTCTTGCTTGAGAGGATCGGTGCTTCCTCCTCATCTGCTGTTGAATTCAGAGCTCACGCTGCCACTTACACTGGTTGTGATTCTGCCTTCTAGAGTGCTCCTTCTAGTGCTGGTAATACCAAATGGGTGATTGACTCTTGAGGCTCTTCTCATATCTCTGGAAATAGTTCTCTCTTTTATAGACTGTCTAAGCCTTGTTCTAAATCTGTTGTTATGCTTGTTGATGGTTCTAAATCTGTTGTATCTGGAATTGGTGATATATGTGCTCAAGTCCTTCTGCGGTCCGCTTTATATGTGCAAAATTTTCCGCTAAACTTGTTGTTTGTCAGTAAAATTGTACACAATCAGAACTGCAGTCTGACCTTTGCACCGGGTGCTTGTCTTTTGCAGGACCTTTGCACGAGGATGAAGATTGGTGGGGGGCATGAAGGACATGATGGCCTATACTACTTGGATGAGTTGAAACGGATTGGCACTACAGCTCTAGCTTCAACATTATCGTCTTCTGTTTCCACTGTACAATGGCATTTTAGACTTGGGCAACCGTCAGCTGATAAATTAAAACATGTTATATGGTGTAGGCACACACAATTTTCAGTGCGAGGCATGTCAATTAGGCAAACAATCCAGAACTGTATTTCCCAAAAAATCTCAGATTGGTAGCAAAAATATTTTTTATCTAGTGCATGCTGATGTAGGGCCCTTGTCATGTTCCAAGATTGTCTAGCAATAAATATTTTATTTTGTTCATTGATGATTACTCCCGTGCTACCTGGTTGTTTCTGTTGAAAGATAGATCCCGAGTTATGCCTACTATTAAGTTCTTCTTTGTTGATGTTAAAATATAAGATTTATTGAATAGGAATAGATGATTACAAAGACTGACGGCCTCTCCTTTATATAGGAGGAGGAGAGACGCCATATTACTTAGGACCCAAGTAATCTAAACTAGACGGGCTGGAATATAAAGGCCCACTAAACTAATTAGCCTATTTAACTAATAGACTAATATAGACACTTTAACACTCCCCCTCAAGCTGGAGCATGGGTGAAACACATGTCCAAGATTGGAGAGTTACAGGACTCGATAAAAAGAAATGATAAATGAAAGATGAAGATAAATATCACTCCCATACAAAATATGTTACACCCCCTTAATCAATACTCCCCCTGAATCAAATAGTGATGATGACTTTGCAGGCTGAAGATACTCGAGCTTTGAAGAAGGTCTTCCTTGTAGTGCATCTGAAATGAAGACATCTGAAGATACTCTGTAGGCTGAAGAATGCGCCACTGGAATACGTGCTTAACGCGGCATGAACGCGGATATAGTGTCGACGAATGGACCTGATACTACAGCAACTCGCCACTGGAATACGTGCTAAACGCGACACAAACACGGACAGACGATCTGCTGCTTGATACGATGCAGGAACCATGGGGGCTTGACAGGAAAGTAGATATCATCCATCAAGGAAAGTCCCAAGAGGATCAGCTACAAGCGATGTCGATACAGCAGATGCGGCTCGGAGAAGACGTGATGAAGCAACTCGGTGAAGATAAAACTCTGAGCTTCTGAAGAAGCACTCATCTGTCTCATGTGAATGCAGCTGAAGGAATACATCATCAACAACGGATATGGTGTCGACGTTGGATCTTCACTGCTGGCTCAAATAGAGAACCGGTGTGCTGAACAATGTGAAGCTCCATGAAGATAGCCTGGAATATATATAATTTGAATACATATATCATCATCTCATCTCATACTCTCTCTCTCATACATTCTCTCATATGCTCTCATGCTCGCTCTCTCTTTCTTCTCATCTCTCTCTCCTCTCTATCCTCCCCGCACACCAAATACGACGAAAGTGAGTGTTTGGTGTGGAGAAATGGGTATATGACCCCCCCGTAATGTGGAAAAGGGATGCTCACATAATATGGGTGGGTGGGAAAGAAAATGGTGGAAAAAAGAGAGGAATATGCGAAATGGAGATGGATAATATGTGGAGAATGAAACTGATAGCCAAAGAGAGTATACTAAATGGGTCAATATGAGATCCGGATAGAAAAATAAATGGATCTAGTCTCGACCCGAAAAGGGGGTTTGTTGGCCCGTTAGGGTCGAAATAGGATCCGATTAGGGTCAAAATAGGATCCGATTAGCAAAAGATAGGACCGATTAAGGATCCGAATAGAGACAGGGATAATGCATATGGGGGCAGTAAACATGGTTGTTTGGTAGCGGTGGAGAGTGATGGGTGATCGCCTACTGTAGATGGAAGCAGTAGCATTATGACGCACAACGTAGCAGCAACTTGCAGATGAAGATCGTCGGGATGATGATGAAGTGGAGCAGCAACTTGCGGATGATGGCTGGATATGACACTCGGATGATGAAGCACTTTGTCGCAACATAGGAGATGACAAAGGGTCTCCTGTGTGACTCCGGAGATATTGCATGTCACGAGGATGCATGCGGAGCCAAGGCAGACCCTCTCCAAAGCGGCGATGAAGGCTGATCTGAAGACTTCATGAGATGGAGCGTCGATTGAAAAAAAAAATGCGATCAAGATTTGGGATATGATTGCGTGGATAAAGCAACATTGCAGCCTACGAGCACAGATACAATGGCGAGAGGCAATAACTTGCGGGATAGGTGTATCCTTTTTACATCGCCGATGATCAACTGTCGATACCATCGACAGGACTGTCGATGGCATCGACAGACGCTCTTCTGTCGTTGTGATAAAGTCGATACCATCGACCTCCTGTCGATAGTATCGACGATAGGGATGCAGGTTGCTTCAGGATGGTCGGCGGTTGTTCCTTTAGGATGGCGGCTTGGATGATGGTCGTTTGCTGGAGATGGCGGCTGCTAGGAGCGGTGTTGCTCCTGTTGGCTGCGGCGGCGGCGGCCGTTGGTGCTACTGTCGGCGGCGGCGGCGGCGGCGCCGGCTGGTGCTGCTGCTGGCGGCGGCTGCTGCTGATGGAGGCGGCGGCTGGTGCTGTTGTTTTCGGATGGCGGATGGAGATTACCGCCGTATATGGCTGCTATGATAGGCAGCGAAGGTGTTGTATGGAAAGAATGAAAGAATAGAGAATAGAGATGACCATGGAGGCCGGGATATGCCTAGCGGGCAGCCGGCCTAGGCCATGGCAACGGCCGCCCGCAGGCGGAGAGAGGCCGCGGTTGCTCTCTTCGGAGAGAGGAGCGGCGGCGGCTACAAGGGAGAAGTCGGCGACTTGGAGAAGGAGAGAGGGAAGTGGCGGCGCTAGGGTTCTCTCATAATGGAACTCGCTCTGATACCATGTTAAAATATAAGATTTATTGAATAGGAATAGATAATTACAAAGACTGACGACCTCTCCTTTATATAGGAGGAGAGACGCCCTATTACTAAGGACCCAAGTAATCTAAACTAGACGGGCCGGAATATAAAGGCCCACTAAACTAATTAGCCTATTTAACTAATAGACTAATATAGACACTTTAACAGCTGAAATTAAAACTCAGTATTCTATGCCTATTAAAATCATGCATACTGATAATGCTTTGGAATTTGTTCAAAAAAATTTGAATTATTTTGTCGTTCTGTGGGTACAATTCATCAGATTTCTTGTGCTTATACACCCCAACAGAAAGGTGTTGCTGAAAGGAAAAATAGGCATTTACTTGAAGTTACTAGAACTATCATGTTGCATTCTAATGTTCCAAAACATTTTTAGCCAGAAGCGGTTCTTACTGCCTATTTTCTGATAAATCGTATGCCTTCCTCTGTTATTGGGAATAAAATTTCTATACAAGTACTACAACCCTATCTTCCTCTATTTTTTGTACCTCCGAGAATTTTTGGGTCGACTTGTTTGGTTCGTTTGCTTGGACCAACTCAGGTCAAGTTGTCTCTTCGAGCTGAAAAATGTATTTTTCTAGAATACTCACAGACTCAAAAGTGGTTCATGAGCAGTGATGTAGTTTTCTTTGAGGACACTCCATACTACTCTACTAAGGGAAACATGTTGAGTTCAGATCTCATTGCAGCGCCTCTGCCCATTATTAGTGATTCTGCATCTGCTTTGCAACCTGATGAGACTACGTCCCTTCCTCTCATTGTTTACCAACGTAGGAATCGACCGTCGTAGTCTACTGCTGAAGACGACCCCACTGACAACCAATTTTCTCCTTCAAAAGGTCCTACCCTTGCTGAGGTAACTTCTGATCTAGATTTACCTATTGCTCTCAGGAAAGGTACTAGATCATGTACATCTCATAATATTGCTAACTATGTCTCTACTGCACACTTGAGTGTTCATGTTAGTAATTTTGTTGTTGCTCTCTCTACTGTCTTTGTACCCAAAAATGTGCATGACGCATTACTGAGTACGGCCTGGACACATGCCATGACTGAGGAGATGGTTGCTCTTACTGACAGAGGTACATGGGATCTGGTTGATCCTCCTTCTGATTGCAAACTTGTTGGATGTCATTGGGTTTACACTGTCAAGTATTATCCTGATGGAACTGTTGAACGCCTGAAGACCCACCTTGTGGCGAAAAGGTACACTCAGACTTATGGTATTGATTACTTTGAAACTTTTTCACCTGTTGCCAGGCTAAATTGTGTGCGGGTTCTGCTCTTTGTGACAATCAATCTGGATTGGCCCCTTATCCAGCTGGACGTCAAGAATGCCTTCCTTTATGGTGATTTCCAAGAGGAGGTCTATATGGAGCAACCACCTGGGTTTGTTGCTCAGGGGGAGTCACATAAAGTCTGCCTCCTCAAAAACTCTATTTATGGACTCAAGCAGAGTCTGCGTGCCTGGTTTGATAAACTGAGCAAGATTTTGTCTACCTATGGCTTTCTCAAATCTCATGTTGATCATTTTGTCTTTATTAAAAAGACGTCCTACGGTATTGTGGTTCTTATTGTGTATGTTGATGACATTATTTTATCTGGCAGTGATCTCTCTGAAATTAATGCTACCTAAGCCGACTTATGCAAGCATTTTGTCACTAAAGATCTCTGGGTAAACTAAGATATTTTCTGGGGATTGAAGTTTCTAGGACTACTAATGCTCTTGAGCTATCACAACGGATGTATGTTCTTGATCTTCTACAGGAAACTGGAATGTTTGGAGCTCTGTGACTAGAGATGATATAGAAGACTGGTTGGCAAATTGATCTATTTGACTGTCACTAGAGCTGATATTTCTATTGCTATTTGTCTTGTTAGCAGGTATCTTGACAAGCCTAGACAGTGTCACTGGGAAGCATTGTGTCATATCTCGAGATATCTGATGAAAGCTCCCGGTAAAGGCCCTTTTTATAGAAAACATGGTCATTGCTCTCTTGAAGGCTATTCTGATTCTTACTATGATGGAAGTAAGATAGACAGGAAATCTACCTCTGGTTACTGTACTTTTGTTGGTGGAAATCTGGTTACCTGTCGGAGCAAAAAGCAAAATGCTGTTGCTAGATCTAGTGTTGAGGTCGAGTATCGTGCTATGGCTCATACGACATGTGAATTTTTTGGGTGCAGTCTCATCTAAAAGAACTTGATGTGGGATCTTCTGCTCCCATTCCTATGCACTGTGATAATAAAGCAGCTATTTTTATTGCAAATAATCATGTCTTTCATGAGACGACCAAGCACATTGAAGTTGACTGCCACTTTATCAGAGAATCTATTCTGACTGGTCGTATCTGCACTCCTTTTACTCGCTCAGAAGACCAAGTTGCTGATATCTTCACAAAGTTGCTGGCCAAGAAACAATTCAGCTCTCTTGTGGACAAGTTGGGCATGATTGATATCTATGCTCCAACTTGAGGGGGAGTGTTAAATAGTGTTTATTTAAGTTGTTTATATTCACTTGTTATTTTCCTATTCTATGTGGACCTCTATGTAATTGTTCCCTTTATAAATATACAGGGTACACACATTGTGCACCCTAACCCTTACAAACAAATCAAGAGAAATTTCCGTCGAGATTTTTGAGTTGTGCACAAAAACCTCAAAATCCATTGAATTTGGTGAAATTCATCGAAAATCATTAGAATTTATATAGAAATTTTGACAAATGCAACCTTGGTAGGTGTTTTGACCGAAATCAACATAATCGCATGTTTTGGTACTAGATTCATCGAAATCGACATTTTAGTCAAAATTTCGCCAATTTTGACAAAACGTCATTCCTTAGTTCCAACACCTCATGAGAAGTTTGTTGGTTGTGTGTTAGTTTTTTGTCAAAGTAGGTCCAAATGGCTCTATTGATTGACAGAAAGCATGTGATATTGGTCCATACTAAGAAGATTATCAAGAGTTATTCTCCATTACAAAAATGATATTTGTTTAGAATTAGGATGTTCATTCTCTTGCAACACAGTTCTCTCGACCTTTACATCAGTTAGATATCAGAACAATTTTCTACAAAGTGACGTCTCTGTAGAAGTATACCTTGAGCAACCCCTTGGTTTATTATTGAGGGGGAGTGTCATCTAGTATGTAGGCTTCATAAATCTCTCTATGGCCTCGAGAAGTCTCCTCGGACATCGTTCTGAATATTTAGGTAACCTCACGGTTTAAATTTTTGGTCAAAATCATGAAATTTCTATTTTGACGGAGATCGTAATAGAAATGCACCTCCCTAGGGACTGGTAATCTTTACATTTTTTAAGAACTTCACTGGGGGAAAAACAATGTAAAATATCCCAATTTAGGCTTGTTAGAATATAGAGTTTTATTCGATGTGTTGTGTTATTTCTCATTTCTCATTATTATGGATTCATTATGTATTTGGTCATGTTGTTTAAGTGTTCTGCACCAATTCTTTCACATGGTATCAGAGTGACTCATCCTCTAGGTCACACAACCTTAAGGAGGAACCCCTCTCTCTTTTTCTCTCTTCCCCATATGGTGGGGGTTGGTATTCCTCCTCTCTCCCTCCCGGCACCACCGTCCCTTCTCCATTTAGGAGCATTGCTATTGGTACTCCTTTCCTCTCCTTGTGCACCACTGCACTAGGGGACTCACCATAGTTGTGGCTGCTTGAAGAACATCGGGAGTTCTACTTTCTTCTGTTAGTTAGAAGGACAAACAGTCTTCGTCGTTGCTCTTCTTCGTCTCCACATACTCCCCATGTGTGGATGAGTGCCTTCATCTCCAGGAGTTGTTGATGCGTCAAGATGGGGTACACTCTAGTGAATCAATGATAGCATACATACAAGTCAATTTTCACATAACAAGATTTTCGTAGAAAATCTAAACCATTGATCCTAAATATCATAAGAATAGCCTACACGTCAAATTTGAACTCATTGGCTACTCATAGGTCATGCCTTTTAAAAGCTAAAAAGTTATACATTTAAGAAATTGAAGACCCCTAAATGAAGGACATCCAAAGCATTTCAATGAGCTCAAATTTTTATTAAGAAATACAATAGTTTGGATTTTTCAAAAACTTGACAAGTATGTAAAAACTCGAGCATAAAATGTCATTATATATTTGAATGTATCCTAACTTGAGAGAAACCCCTACTATTCAATAGTGGCTCATCTAGTACAATCTACTTAGAAAACAAAATAATAAACTTAAACACAATTAAGTGTATACTATATATTATACCCTCAAAAAATTTGTATAATATATATTTAATAAAGTATACAAATAGGTTGTAGAAATGTAGATAAACACAAAATACCAAATAAAATAGATAATTGTGTCAATGACATTCATATATGACATGCTCCATAGCTTCCTATCTGAAAATGATTATATGGCGCCATGAGGAAATGCAAATTGACTTATATAGTCTTATATCATTTACACACAACGAGTTTCACCATTTGAGGTCAAAAATGCTTTGAAAAAGATGAAAATGAGAAAGGCATGCAGACCAGACGGTATTCCCATTGATGTATGGAAGAGTATGGGGGATGAGGGAGTTACGTAGTTAACAAATTTCTTTAATAAGATCATGAAGACCAAGAAGTTGTCGGATGAGTGGAGAAATAGCACTATAGTCCCCATCTACAAGAACAAAGGTGACGTTCAGAGTTGTACAAACTACAAAGGTATCAAGTTGATGAGTCACACGATGAAGCCTTGGGAGAGGATTATTGAGTAGAGATTAAGATCTATAACGCAGGTGTCAAACAACCAATTTGGTTTCATGCCTGGAAGATCAACAACAGATGTTATTTTTCTGATAAGGAGGCTTATGGAGAAGTATAGACAAAGCAAAAGAGATCTTCATATGGTATTTATCGATCTAGAAAAGGCCTATGATCGAGTACCCAGAGAAGTGTTGTGGATGGTTTTGAAGAAAAAGGGTGTGTCAATCCAATACATTGACTTGATCAAAGACATGTATGATAGCTCTACTGCAAGTGTCAAGACTCCTGAAGGAGAGACACCAACTTTTCCTATCACAGTTGGGGTACACCAAGGATCCACACTCAGCCCATATCTATTCATTATTGTTATGGATGAGTTGACAAAGAATGTTCACGATGATATTCCTAGGTGTATGTTATTTGCTGATGATATTGTTTTGATTGACAAAACTAAAGATGGATTGAATGATAAAGTTGAGCGTTGGAGAAAGGCATTGGAATCAAATGGATTGACGGTTAGCAGGAGCAAAACTGAGTATATGCATTGCAATTTCAGCCAATCTCGCAGTGTAAATGATGGAGCCAAGTTGGACGGAGTAGATATACCAAAATGTGATAATTTCCGTTACTTGGGTTCTATTATTCAAATAGACGGGGATGTCCAAAATGATGTTTGTCACCGGATCACTGCAGGATGGTTGAAATGGAGGAATGCAACTGGAGTATTATGCGATCAGAAGATCCCTCTCAGGTTAAAAAGTAAGTTTTATAAAACAGTTATACGACCAGCCATGCTCTATGGGAGTGAATGTTGGGCGGTGAAGAAACAAGGTCTCAACAAAATGAACGTGGCTGAAATGCGTATGCTGAGATGGATGTGTGGGAAGACAAGAAAGATCGCTTGAGAAATGAATATATCAGGAATAAAGTGGGGGTGGCGAGCATTGAGGACAAGTTGCGCGAGGGCCGACTCAGATGGTACGGACATGTGCAACGCAAACCTACTAGTGCGCCTATACGAAGCAATGCTATTGAGCCAAACACTATAAATACAAGAAGAGGAAGGCCTAAATTAACATGGGATGAGCTTATAAAGAGAGATTTTGAATCTCTACATCTCAATCAGAATATGGCCCATGACAGAGCTGAATGGAAACGAAGGATCCATGTAGCCAACCCCAACATAGTTGGGACTGAGGCTTAGATGATGATGATGATGATGATGATTAATCTGCAATAGCAAATTAAATGCATATTTACAAGTCGGTTTATACAGTTTTACAAGTCAATTGAATGTCATAAAGGTTCAACCCATTCAAATCATCAACCATTCAAAAGTTGTTCTACAATAATTCACAACATTAGTTTAGTAATACAAACACAAAAAAATTGTACTACTAAAGAAGTTGTGATGTCAAACATTATTGTGCACTTTAATTTGTGTGGATAATCATGAATTATAATTTAAAATGAATAAACAATAATAAACAAGTGGGAATAAGTAACAAGTTCACAAAAAGTAAGTAATTTGTAGCATGGTTACTAAACCAAAGATAAATCATAAGATCTTCTTTCTATCAATACTTATGCACAGTTCTAGTTAGGAATTACTTTTCTTAAAGAATCAATGAATTTAAAACCGAACCTTCAGCAGGAAGCTTGTTCCTGCAACAAGACAATCCATTTCATCTTCTTTTCCTAACTTAACACTAAGTTTTTCTTTGAATAGATCAGCAAACTTGTAAGCTCCTCCACCTGTGGCCTTCAAGTAAAATAGAAAATAAATATATAAATTATGCACCATTCAACTTGTCAAAGTAGACTGCTACAAAATCAATTTCCCAGGATGAAGAGAACTCAAAATAATTTCTTGTGATGGATATCATTGTTATGCATAATAAGATTTATCTAAATGAAAAAAAAACCTACAAAAGAAATATGTTACGAACTAGTTTCTTGTAGTTTATCTTATTTTTTCATGTCCATGTATGCAATTGTGTTACAAAATTGTAGAAGGGGATAAGCCTCTCCTAGTTCTAAAGAGAACAAATTTGACATGTTGATTTTGACACCACTCTACCACCTACAGAAGTGGAAATTTTAAGAAAGCCTAATATTTCGATGTAGATCTAAAATAAGTTGTGATAGCATAGACACTGCAAAAAAGAGTGAGATTGTGGAAAATCAGCATATCGTTTTAGGGTGGTGTTATTTACAAGAAAACACATTTTAGCCAATAACATTCACAATAATACCCCTTAAGATGGGCTTAAACAGCTAAAACCACCTCATGAAGCGTTAAACAATCTAAAGGTTGTAAGGTCCTGAACTTGCTTAAAGAGTTGAATAAGCTTAATTACCATAATTGAGTGCTTAGAACCCTAATATAACCTTGTGATATGCTTTGAAATCATAAGACAATCTTAAATTTCAAATTTGGTCATCGTTTGAGCAAGTTATGCAAATTTATGTACATTTTGGACTTTTCTGCAATTTACCCAATTGAGGGGTTTTCTTTGCAATTTGTCGCATGCATTATGTGCCTTAGATGTTATCTTATCATTCTTGAGCTTTTTGATCCATGGGACTCCTAGTTAAACCTTGGTTTGAAGGTGTTTTCTTTAAGGGTATTTTAGGGTTTACCCCTTTATGGATGAGCTACCTTTAGGAGTTATCCACTAATGGTTTATTTGTTTTGCTTAGAAATTCAAGAAACAAGGGATAAGCAGGTCTCTATGTTCGATGGGGCAGCTGCTTGTGTGGCTTCTTGTATATTATTAATAGTTTAAGGCCATGGACACTTGGAAAGATACTAGGACTTCAACTTTTTCTTTTTCTTTATCTTAAAGTTTTATATACCTATCCCTAAGCACCCAAACGAACCATTTGCTCTCTACCACTTCCCTCCTTCTACGAACCTTGTTCTCCCTCTGTTCTACTGTGAAGCTCCTGTCCAAGGAAGAAGAAAGCGGGGATCTTCTTGGTAAAAACATCTAGGGTAGCAATTGACTTCCTTTAGGGGTTTCTAAAGCTCCTTCCTAGTGATCTTGACCTAAAAGAATAAGTATCTCCTTCTTTCCTCTGTTTATTTCTTTGTTCTTGTTCCTGCTATCTTTCTCCAGGTCGGAACCTTGTTGTTTCATGATGGAAGTGGCTCTAGAACTCAAGAATCTACCTTTCTTGCTTCTTCTTCTAGGGTTTTGCTTCTTTGTGGAGAGAAGTGCCTACTTGGCCAAGTTCAAATCTGAAACTAGGGTTTTCTTGCCTTATTTGCTCGAGATTCTTGCTGTTTGGGATCTGACCTACTCTCTAGAGGCGAGTTATATAACATTCTTCACTTATATTGCTTGCTAAAAGCTTGTTAATTCATGTTTATGCTTTAAAGTGATGATCTAAGCATAAAGAAACCATGCTTGTTTAAAGTTTCAAATTTTTATGGTGTTCCCTGTTTAGTTCCAGTTCTATATGAACTTGTAAACATGTGTACGACCTTTCTAAGGTATAATATGATATGGGACAGGTTGATAGCAACAACCTATAGTGCTAAGTACCAAACAGTCGATGTTCAAATTAGGGTTCTCAAGCTAAATCTTTCACTACCATACAACCGATGGTGATACCATGCAACAACTAAAGGTGTTGCTATTTTGACAACTGATGGTCGTGATCAAGGGTGTCAAATTGATGGTGACAACCTATGGTCACCCCCTTAGGTCAAGTTTTCGCTCAATTAGAAGTTTAATGATCAACCACTAAGTATTCTAATGATGCTATCAATCAATGATGACATTAGCTTAATATTTGATTGTGTTAAATGAACATATTGCTGATCTAACAACCAATGGTGACTTAATGATCACAATTAATGGTGGATCAGGTCATCACCACATATGGTGAGTTAAAAATGTAATTGTAGATTCGACTAAACCCTAAACCAATGTTCCTTGGTTCAATTGATCTAATGGTTAGACCTATACTTCAATTGATAACCTTGAACAATGAACCTGATCCAATGAATAATACTGAATGCTTCAACATCCAATGTATTAGAATGAATCCCATGGTAGTCCTAGTGATGATAATTCGATAGTTCAGTACCATTAATTTGTAGTCTTACCTTTGCCATCGTATAGTTATATTTGATAAATCACTGTAACAACTGGATGCGTAACTCCCATGTAATATAGCTTGTTATACCTAACTTTAATGTAATTAGATGATGTTGATTGGTTATAATCAGACGGTCAGACCTCTTATAGTTTAATGTGGCAATGTATTACACTCTTCTTGTATTGAAACCACAATGTAGTACTATTGTGAATATCATAGTGTCTTGCCATGATAATATCTATGAACACATGTGCTACTGCTCTTTTGATCCTTGTTTAAGGTATGGAATGATGATGATAACCTTACTATGCATAATGTGATGGTCTTAATGACCTTTGAAAATGTTTGAAGCCCTGATTGAGGTGACATCCTCTTCATGTTCCAATAAGGGTTAAAACCCTGGAACTTGTGATAAGATATTGGTATTTTGTAATAGTAAGATGACAAGTGTGGTCCATTAGATTGCAATGAATAATAGCATGTGGTAATGTCATTAAGATTTATACCTCAAACGTTTTATATCTTCTAAAGTTGCAAATACATATACTCTTTCTAGAAATGAATTAGGACTTATATATCCATTTGTATGATAAAGCCTTAATTTCCCCAATTGGCTGTAATTCATCAAGTGTAACCTTAATCATGTAGTACCATGTGTCGTTGAACCATCCTTTATGTCAGAACTTACTAGATAGTGAAATGGGTATTCATAAGGGAAACTCGGAGCGCATATTGTTGAATATGCAGGGTGCTTGTCACCCTGATCTCAATTGTTAGGGAGGGTGACTAAGGTCATGCCTAGCCCTCTTTTTGAGAACGGTTGTGGTCGTGTCTTATTATTTGTGGAATGTGATTGGAGGACAACTACGGTTGTACCTCAGTGGCATGGTTTTGCTTGCATACCCTGGAGTCTAGCGTCGTGACCTGTACCAAGGGCGGACTGGTTGTTAGCAGCTTGACTATATGTCGTTGTAGTAGTAGCTTGATTGATATGTCACTACCTTATTGGCCCGTATTGACTGGGTACAGGAGAGTTCTTAGGATACTGACATTCCTAGATCTTATACAGAACTGAATAGCACTTCGCAGTGGTCAGTTGGACTTTGAGTGGTACGACTCAAACTCCCCAGGGCATAATAAAAGATATAATACCAGTCGTGTAGTATAATTGCTAAGGTTTAATACCCGTATCACAATGGTTGATTAACCCTTGTCTTGTCTTTATACTACATAGTTCTTACATGATGCAGACTTCTGAAAATTGAGTAATTCTACTTGATGCTAAAGCTTATTCACTTAAGTGCTTAGTATGCTTAAACTGTTCAATTTGTTCATATTGCTTATTCAATACCCTAACTGCTCGATTTATTTACTGTTAATTAATATGTTATAATCAATATATGTTGGAGAGAGTTATATCTCTCCTTAGGACTAGGTCTTACCCGTGGGTCACCACATCTTTTCAGGTGGTCGCGGGCAACGAGGTCGAGGTCGTGTTGTGGAAGAGAACCAACCTGGTGATCAATAGATTCAGAAGGTTAGTCAGTTGTGGATGTTAGTAGTAGAGTCCTCGTGTCGTCCATGTACTCTTAGGTCCGGGTAAGGGATGTGCTTTCTAGATGATATACTCGTATCGACACAAGATTTTGGCAGTATGCCAATATTTGTAAATATATGGCATGTACATGTAAAATATCTTTTGTATGCAGGATGTAACTGAGGCCTTTGGACCCATATGTAAATACTTGTTACAGTATATGAGAATGGAATGATGGACCTTTATGTAAATGTTCTAGAGTTTAATTACATTGTTGAAATTGGTTTTAATTATTCCGCATTTTTTACTATGTGATAAATTAGTAGTTGATCGTGTTTTGTGTTTTGAGTAATCTCGTTTAGCGTGACGAGGTGTCACAAAGGTTGTCAGTATGTTATGGATTGAATACTAAATGCAATAAGAGATTGCAAAAATAAAGGGAAAAATAATTGCATATGAGCACATTATTATGCATTTTTTTCAGTCTTAAATGAACCTTCGACAATTTCAACTTTCTGCAATGTTTATATTAGCTTGTTCTTTTTGTCAACCAAGTAACCAACAAATTGGAATTTCCATGCAAATTTCCATCTCCCTTCCATCAATTTCGAATCTTGCCCCTTGTCAAAATAAAAAATTCATGAGAAAGTCAAAGATTTAGTGGAATCTTCAATCCTTGCAGATGAGAGACGTGATTGTAAATCCATCATAATACAATATCACATGTCAGTTGACCTTACTTTCGGTTGTTAATACTATCCAAGCTATTACTCTTAGGAAAATTTTTGATGTAGAAATATATTCTCACTCACTTGACCTTTTGCTAACCATAATATTTCAAATAGACATACCACCATTTCTTCTTATTTTTACCAAGTCTTAAAAAATCATGTCGAGCCACTCCAAATTTTCAACATACTCTCTAAGAAGATCCATCATAGGAAGAAACGCTACGTATGGACTTTTACGTTATATCCTCAATGGTTCTTAAGAAATATGTCAAACCACAAGGTCTTCAAGGTTTACAAACTTTTATAGTAGGCTGGTTTACAAACTTTTGTGTTTTGAGACAATCAAACATATTCCATACATCACACTATCCTCAACATTGTTTATTCCAACAATTCCTTTTATTTACTTTCCATCAATAAACTAACTAGCTCACATAAAGCTTCTATTACCTTTAAACGAGAATGTTGTTTAATACAGGATGTTGGCAATGACTAGGGACGAGTATGAAAATGATGGCCTCTACTACCTCGGTGGGGCTGTGAAGGTGTGTGTGGTTGTCACCTCTACATTTCCATAGTCGTTTAGGTCATGTCTTGAGAGAAACTTTGGATTTAGATCCTAAGTTCTCCAGTATATCTAAAATTAATTATTAGTTAAGCAACATCAATCCACCTTTAGGTCAAGGGATCAAATATGTGCAGAGTCTATCTTTCATATTGTTCTTCTGATGTTTGGGGGCCTAGTTGAGTTTCCTTCCAAATCAAATTTTGTCATTGTCTCTTTCAATGATGACATCTCAGGAACTACTTGCATGTGTATAATGGAAGATCGTTATAATGTTTTCGTATCTTTTGGAATTTTTGTACAAGATTGAACTTTAATTTTATAGGTAATATGCATATTGGACAGACAGTGCCAAAGAAAATTTAGTTGTGCCCTAACACAACTTTTATCTACCAAGGGCATCATTCATCAGTGCTCTTGTCCTCACATGCCACAACAAAAAAAAGGTGTAGCATTGCGTAGAAATCGACACCATTGAAACCACTAGGACCCTTCATCACATGCATGAACCTATTGAATATTTCACTTCTACTTGGCTTATAAATCATACGTTATCATCCACCTTGAACAATCTGATTCCCTTTTAGATTGTGTACCCAAAACAACCTGTGTACATGGTTTAGATTAAGATTTATGGGTGTGTCAGCTTCTATAATGATTTTAGCATTGGTCATGATAGGCTCAACCGTGGAACAGGACTTCGACTTCGAGCCGACTTCGACAGGTGTGGACACGGAAGTTTGTGGAAATGTCGAGGAAATGTCGAGGATTTTTACAACCAAACTTCGACGCAACTTCGACAAAAATTAAGCTAAAAATAGTCATTTTATGATGAAAATCGACAGATTTCATCAAATCTAACTAAAAAAACATAACATATGTTTACATGTAGCCATCCATATAGGTTTACATATGTAGATAAATACACAACTACATACAGTCGACTCCGAACTATAGAGTTCTTCCATATATAAAGTTTGTGACACTAAACAAACTACATAAAAATGGTGTAAATTTATGGTAGATTTAGCAGAGAGGGGGTCGGTCTATTACTATTAGCTTAGAATAGTAAAAAATAACATCAAAATCATCTTACCTCAAGCTCCAACACTTTTTCCCCCTCACACAGCAAACTCCACAAAACACCAGAAGAATGTCGCCAACATCGACGACTTCGACAGATGTCGAGGACATTGTGGAATTTTTTAATGGAGTTGGGTAAACTTCGTCGACATATGGGGAAATGGCGACGACTTCGACAAAATGTCAAGGATATTGTGGAATAAGGATGTTTACGTGGATTCGACGTCGCCAGCCATCGACATAGACATTATCGGCGAAATTTCGCCCCATGTCGACGACATTTAGTACTATGGGCTCAACTATGTGCTACATAATGTGTTTTCAGAGTATTCTAAAACTCACAAAGGACATTGGTGCTATAACTTGTCTAAGCATCATTTCTTCATTTTTATTGATGTTACCGTTTTTCAAGTCACCTTATTTCGGAAAGTCTTCGAATGTAACCCAAGATGTCCAGGGGATCAAAGAGGCTCTCCTTCTAGTGATGAATTCTAATGTCTCATAATATATCACCAATCAGTCATTCGCCTCTCCTCTCGTAGAGAATGTGTTCCTTGTCAATCGACCACCTGCTATTCATGTTTACACTAGATGACAGAAGAGCCCACGATGGTGCACAAAGACAAGGCAAGTCTCAACCTTCTTTCATCACTATTCGTTCTAGATCTTTGAGGGGAAGAAAACATCAAGTGATTTACCTATTTCTCATTTCAAAGAGAAACGATCATGCACCTTAGATCCTATTTCTAACTATATTTCTTATGGTTGTTTATCTCCTTCATTTTGTACCTTTTTTTATATCTTATAGTCTATCCAAATACCTCATAATGTACTTGTTTCTCTAAATTACTCAGGTTGGCGATAACATATAGAGGAAGAGATTTGCAGCTCTTGCGGAGAACCATGCTTGGAGTTTTGTTCTTGCTCCTCCAAACAAGACTTTTGTGGACTAAATATGGGTCTTCTCTATGAAACTTGATCCCTATATGACTATGAATCTTTCAAAGCTCATCTTGTCGCCTAGTGGTACAGTCAAGTCTATGGTGAGGACTATCATGATACTTTTTCCCAGTTTTAAAAATGTATTCAGTCAGGTTGTTCATCTCCTTAATTGCTCAATTTTCTTGGCCCCTATATCAACTGGACATCAAGAACGCCTTTCTTCATGATGCCTTGCGCAAGGACATTTTATGCAACAACCTTCTGGTTTTGTTGCTCAGGGGAAGTCTCACAAGGTTTGTTGCCTCCATAAAACTTCCTACAGTGTGAAGCAGTCACCTTGAACTTTATTTAAGAAATTCAACCAATTCCTCCAGGAGTTTGGCTTGCAAAGGTCAATCTAAAAACTGTCTTCTATGTAGGTCATCTAGAAGTATCTGCTCAGAAATCTATGTAGATGACATTGCTATTATTGGTTATTATCCTCAGGGAATTACACAACTAAAGCAGTTTCTTTAGAGCAAAATTCCAAATCAAGGATATAGACCACCTAAAATACTTTGTAGGTTTTAATGTGGCTAGTTCCAAGGATCGAAATAGCTTGTCACAACGAGAGTGTGTTCTTGATCTTCTTGAACAAACTAGCATGTTAGGAAGTTGGTGGGAAAACTCAACTCTTTCATAGCTACTCATCCCGGTTTCTCCTTTGCTATGAGTGTTATTAGCTAATTTATGGATAAACCATGCACCAGTCACTACGATGGGTTATTCACTATCTTAAAAGAGCCCCAAGCAATGGCATCTTTATTCCTGACACGGGTCTTAAGGGTGCAAGGATTTACAAAAGTAGATTGGACGGGTTCTTTAATTGATTGTCAATGTATGACTAACGATTGTTTCTTCTTGGGGGGCAATTTGATTTCTAGGGAAAAACAAGTCATCCTGGCTAGATCTAGTGTAGAATCAGAATATTGAGCCATTGTTCATACTAGTAGTGGACTTATTTGATGATCAACAACTTTATTGATGTACTTGGATTTTGTCAGTCAAAAGCTATGAATCTGTAGCGTAATAATCAGTCGGCATTTCAAATAGCATCCAATCCAGTTTATCATGAACAAACAAAGAATTTAGACTATGATTGTTCCTTATTTGTCTGTAAGGGTTAGGGTGCACAATGTGTGTGCCCCGTATATTTATAAAGAGAACAATTACATCGAGGTCCACATAGAATAGGAAAATAACAAGTGAATATAAAGAACTTAAATAAAACACTATTTAACACTCCTCAAGTGCATATACGACTAGTCAGAATAGATTCTCTGATAAAGTGGCATTCAACTTCAATTTGCTTGGTCCACTCATGAAAGACATGATTATTTGCAATAAAATAGTTGCTTTATTATCACAACGCATAGGAATAGGAGCAGAAGATCCCACATCAAGTTCTTTTATAAGAAATTGTACCCACAGAAGTTCACACGCCATATGAGCCATAGCACGGTACTCAGCCTCAGCACTAGATCTAGCAACAACATTTTGCTTTTTGCTCCTCCAGGTAACCAGATTTCCACCAACAAAAGTATAGTAACCAGAAGTAGATTATCTATCTTACTTCCAGCATAGTCAGAATCAAAATAGCCTTCAAGAGAGCAATGACCATGTTTTCTATAGAAAAGTCCTTTACCAGGAGCTTTCTTCAGATATCTCAGGATATGACACAGTGCTTCCCAGTGACACTGTCTAGGCTTGTCAAGATACCTGCTAACAAGACCAACAACAGTAGAAATAGCAGCTCTAGTGACAATCAAATAGATTAGTTTGCCAACCAGTCTTCTATATCTTTTATTGTCAAGATACAGGGGAGATTCATAATCATCCCAATTAACATTAGGATCTAGGGGTATATCAGTAGGCCGAGCTCCAAGCATTCCAGTTTCCTGTAAAAGATCAAGAACATATTTTCGTTGTGATAGAACAAGAGCATTAGCAGTCCTGGAAACTTCAATCCCCAGAGAGTATCTCAGTTTTCCAGATCTTTAGAGACAAAATGCTTGCATAAGTAGGATTTAGTAGCATTAATTTTAAAGAGATCACTGCCAGATAAAACAATATCATCAACATACACAATTAGAACCACAATACCAGAGGATGCCTTTTTAATAAAGACAGAGTGATCAACATGAGATCTGAGGAAGCCATAGGTAGACAGAATCTTGCTCAGTTTATCAAACCAGGCACGTGGACTCTGCTTGAGTCCATAAATGAACTTTTAAGGCGACAGACTTTGTGTGACTCCCCCTGAGCAACAAACCCAGGTGGTTGCTCCATATAGACTTCCTCTTGGAGATCACCAAAAGGGAAGGCATTCTTGACGTCCAGCTGGATAAGGGGCTAATCCAGATTGATTACCACAGAGAGTAGAACCCGCACAGAATTTAGCCTGACAACGGGAGAAAAGGTTTCAAAGTAATCAATATCATAAGTCTGAGTCTACCCTTTCGCCACTAGGCGGGCCTTCAGGCATTCAACAGTTCCATCAGGATGATATTTGGCAGTGTACACCCAACGGCATCCAACAGGTTTGCAATCAGAAGGAGGATCAACCAGATCCCAGGTACCTCTGTCAGTAAGAACAGCCATCTCCTCTGTCATGGCATGTGTCCAGACCGTACTCTGTAATGTGTCATGAACATTTTTGGGGACAAAAACAGCAGAGAGAGCAGCAATGAAATTACTAACATGAACACTCAGGTGTGCAGTAGAGACATAGTTAGCAATATAATGAGATGTACATGATCGAGTGCCTTTCCTGAGAGCAATAGGTAAATCTAGATCAGAAGTTACCTCGGCAAGGGCAGGACCTTCTGAAGGAGATTGGTTGTTTGTGGGGGGGTCTTGAGCAGGAGTAGACTGCGGCGGCCGATTCTTACGTTGGTAAATAATAAGAGGAGACGTAGTCCAGTAGGCTGCAAAACAGATGTGGAGTCACTAATAATGGGCAGAGGCGCTGCAATGAGATCTGAACTCAACATGTTCCCCTTAGTAGAGTAGTATGGAGTGTCCTCAAAGAAAACTACATCACTGCTCGCGAACCACTTTTTAGTAACAGGTCTATAGCAACGATATGCTTTCTAAGTCCGTGAGTATCCCAGAAAAATACATTTTTGAGCTCGAGGAGACAAGTTGTCCTGAGTCGGTCCAAGCAAACGAACGAAACAAGTCGATCCAAAAATCCTTGGAGGTACTGAAAATAGAGGAAGATGGGGTTGTAGTACTTGTACAGGAATTTTATTCCCAATAACAGACGAAGGCATACGATTTATCAGAAAACAGGCACTAAGAACCGCTTCAAGCCAAAAATGTTTTGGAACATTAGAATGCAGCATCAGAGTTCTAGTAACTTCAACTAAATGCCTATTTTTCCTTTAGCAACACCGTTTTGTTGGGGTGTATAAGCACAAGATGTCTGATGAATTGTACCCACAGAACGACAAAATAATTCAACATTTATTTGAACAAATTCCAAAGCATTATCAATACGCAGGATTTTAATAGGCATAAAAAACTGGGTTTTAATTTCAACAAAGAATTTAATAGTAGGCAAGACTTGTGATCTATCTTTCATCAAAAACAACTAGGTAGCACGGGAGTAATCATCAATGAACAAAATAAAGTATTTATTGCCTGACAAACTTGGAACATGACAAGGACCCCATACATCAGCATGAAGCCATGAACCAAATCAAAAATATTTTTGCTACCAATCTGAGATTTTTTGGGAAATACAATTCTAGATTGTTTGCCTAATTGACATGCTTCGCACTGTAAATTGTGCGTGCCTACACCAGAAACACGTTTTAATTTATCAGCTGACGGATGCCCAAGTCTAAAATGTCATTGTAATGCAGAAACAGAAAACGACAATGATGAAGCTAGAGTTGTAGTGCTAATCCGTTTCAACTCATCCAAGTAGTAGAGTCCATCAGGTCCTTCATGCCCCCCACCAATCTTCATCCTCGTGCGAAGGTCCTGAAAAACACAAGTACCAGGTACAAAGGTCAGACTGCAGTTCAGATTACGTACAATTTTACTGACAGACAACAAGTTTAGCGGAAAATTGGGCACATATAAAGCAGATCGCAGAAGAACTTGAGCACAGATATCACCAATTCCAGACACAATAGATTTGGATCCATCAGCAAGCATAACAGCATATTTAAAATAAGGCTTAGACAGTCTATAAAAAAGAGAATGATTACCAGAAATATGGGAAGAAGCTCCAGAGTCAATCATCCATTTGGTATTACCAGCACTAGAAGGAGCACTCAAGAAGGCAGAATCACAACCAGTGTAAGTTGCAGCGTGCGCTCCTGATTCAGCAACAGATGAGGAAGCACCGGTCTTTTCAAGTAGGAGACGTTCAACCTCAGAGCAGATAAATTCAGCAGTGGAGGAGCTCGAAGTAGCAGCGGAAGGTGTCTGAGAAGCGCCCTCAGACGCAGCATTGGCCCACGCAGGTGTGCCATGTTTCTTCCAACATCTGTCTTCAGTATGGTTGGTGCGACCACACAAGTCACAATATCGCAGAGCAACGGCACCTCCAGAGACATTAGTAGATGAGCCACGACCAAGGGAGCCAAGGCTAAGCGACCCACGTCCCCGTCTAGGAGCAGAAGAACGGTTGTCCAGAGGTCGACCGCGACCCCTACCACGACCACGGCCAGACATAGCAGCAAGAGCAGTAGTGTCAATAGTGTCAGACGGCAGATCCGATGAGGAAGCCGGTAGTCGTTGTAGACACAGAAAAGCACTCTCCAACGTGGGTAAAGGATCACTGGCGAGGATCTGGTCAAACGCCAGCATATGAGTCAGGAAGTCCGCATAGGAACTGGACAGTCAAGAGTTCTTGCCGTTGTCACTACGTCGTGGTTAAGTTGGTAGATAACAGATGAAGATTCTCAAGCTCAGTCCAGACGCCTTTGAAGGTCAAAAAGTAGTCAGCAATATCGGGTTCAGTGAAATGCAGGCAGGTCAGCTGTTTGTTCAGGTCAAACACCTTTTTCGGATTCTTACTATGTGAGTAGGTGTTGGCCAGTTGATCCCACATCTCCTTGACAGTCGGGAGACGAAGTAGAGTAACGCTAATGCAAGTTTCACTAGTGTTCAGAATCCACGTCATCACAGTCGAGTCATCCTTGACCCAATCATCGTAGATCTTTTTATCCTTGGACTTGGCAGTACTGGTCGGAGCAGGAGGCGGAGCCTGAGTCAGATGGGAGTGCTTGCCTTGGGACTTTGCAAAGATCTCGATGGAGCAAACCCAGTGTTGATAGTTGCGCCCATCTAGCTTCACAGTAGTCACCTGACGACAAAAATCATCATGGGAGGAGGCTATGATCGAGACCGAATCCAAAAAATAGAAAACAACAGCAGAAGTCGGAACCGCCTAGATCCTCCGGCTAGGCGGCAGCAGGCAGATAACAGCAACTGGAAGGATCAGTTTACATAAAGACTACGCCGAGGCGCAGCAGAGAACCCGGCGGCTCAAGGGCCGACGTGGGCAGAGAGGAGTAGGTCTACGAAGACCCTCAAGACGAACAGTCGGAGGTGGCAAGGAATGGTGTGGGCAGCACTAGCAAGCCAGGCCCGCATGGGGAGGGTTGTCGGCGGGGGGGGTCGCTAGGGAGAGAGAGACAGAGAGAGGCGGCGGCTGCAGGGAGGGTGGCGGCTAGAGCACCTGCTCTGGTACCATCTTGATTTGTCTGTAAAGATTAGGGTTCACAATGTGTGTACCCTGTATATTTATAAAGAGAACAATTACATAGAGGTCACCATAGAATAGGAAAATAACAAGTAAATATAAAGAACTTAAATAAAACACTATTTAGCAACTGTCACTTAGTTGGTGAAAAATTAAAAGATAAGTTGATCAAGCTCAATCCAATATAGGCAGAAGATCACTTGCAAATTTGTTTATTGGATCCCGAAATGAGTGTCAAGTTGAATTTTTATATAAGAAGATTGGTGCTTAAGATAAATGCACCATCTTGAGGGGGTGTTATAATAATTTGTGTAACGAAGTAATAATTTATTCTTTATATTTTATTTACATTGTTTTAATATATTTATTTATATTTCTGCCTTTATTTTGTGTACTCTTTAAGTGTCTTGTATTTTAACCCATATTGGTGAACCCTGTAATAAGGGACTCCTCCTATCCTATATAAGGAGGGTGCATGTGCTTGTATTACATACACAATTACTGGATTTCTATTCCTAATCACATGGTATCAGGGCGTGATTACGATCCACCCTAATCTTCTTTTCTTTCCACCCGCAACCCTGCCTATCATCTGCCTTTTCACCCGGACGTTGTCCGCTGCCACCTTCCCTACCATTTTCGTTGTCCGCTATATGTCATCCACCTCTCCACCTGCATGTCCTCCCTATCATCGCTCCCCTCTCACATCCCTCCACTATTCCCCGGTCGCCCTCCCTCTCATCTTCCGCCAACCCGATCACCCCCCTCTTCCGCATCCCCCCTCCCTCCCACCTTCCTGATTCGCTAAACCTCTGCCTTCCCGATCCACCACCCTGACCACCCTCCTCCGCCTCTCCCTCACAGCCATCCAGCACCCCACCACCCACCAATCCGCCGATCCAACCACCCCAATAACTCTTGTCCAGCACCCCACCCCCACAAACACGCCGATCCAGCAACAACTAGCCACCAACCCCGCCGCCCAAACTCCCCACCAGCAACCCGCCACCAACCCAATCAGCCAACTCCCCATCAACAACCCAACTCCCCGATCAACCAACTCCCCACCAACAACCCGCCGCCCAACAACCTTCTTCAATGTTGTGCTAAAATCATCCATCATGCCTGAGTTGACTTAATTGGAAACCTTCTATCTATATAAATCAGTCCTCGGTTTAATTTAATTTTTTGGGAGGGATTTGCTCCCTCCCATCAACCTTCGTCACGTGTCGGTCTAATATGATGATGTGACGTTGGTATCTTAATTTTAAAAAATTTTGAAATGCCCAATCTTTGGGCCTCTGAATTCTTCCATTGATTCTTGTGTGATGCTTCACGCGTCGTTGAACTAAGCATGTGTGCGGACTGCTCTAGAACTGTTCTTTATCATGGCCTCTACGGGTAATTTCCGAACTCTATGTGTGACCACAGTCAAGTTAGATGGTTCTGATTACCATACGTGGTCAGCCTCTTTTGAGTTGTATGTCAAGGCTCAAGGCCAGTACTCTCATCAAATCATGAAAGGGACATGTTCTTCCGTCTGAGAATGTTGACGAGAAAACTAAATAGGCCTATGAATTGTGGATCAAGGATGACTCCGGAGTAATGACATGGATGGTCAACAGTGCAAAACCAAAAAATAGTCAATCCCTTTTACGCCTTAGAACGGCTAAAGCCAAGTGGGATCAGTTAGCACATGTGTGTACTTTCATCAACAAAACCTAAAAAATTTTTGAAATCTTCAAAATTTTGGCTAAAAAAATCACATACTTTTATGGAAGATTATTATAATCAATGATGTGCTCTATGGGATGAGTTTGAAGTTTACCATCCCCTCACTTCGGATAACACTGAAGTTTAGAGAAAGCGGAATGAACTTCAGTTGGTACAATTCCTTGATGGATTCCTTGTCTCTTTTGCATGAGTCGTGGATCAATTCCTATCTAGTGAACCACTCCCTAAGCATCGAGATGTTCTCAAACGGGTCCAATGGCTGCCATCGGCCTCTTCTTCTTCTACTGGAACCACAGAGGCATCAACTCTGGAAGTCGGTTTGGGCGACCCTGGCCGTGGCAGAGGCCGTGGTCGTGGTAGAGGGTGTGGTCGTTTTGGCCCGTCATGACCTAGTCGTGGTCAAACTCCTAGACCAGGACGTGGTCAGCCCTCCACTAGACCAAGAAGCGCCCCTCTTAATGGACCTCGTCATTGCAACTACTGCGGTTGTGACAATCATAATGAGGATAGGTGTTACCTGAAACATGGTTACCCCAGCACATGGGCCAAACAAGCTTCTACTGACTACACAGAGGATGCACCGGCCAAACCCTCCACTGCTTCTACAGATGGGTCCGAGCTTAATTCAAAAATCTTTTCTAAGAACGACTCAAAACTCAGACATCGGCACCACGAATAGATGGTAATTCTGCCTTCCTAGCGTCCTCGGCTCCTTACGATAAAAACAAATGGGTTATCGACTCTGGTGCTTCTACCCATATTTATGGCAAGTTGAAGTTATTCTCTAATTTAATTGTTTCATCTTCTATTCTGGTTGTCACTATTGTTGATCGAAATCAAGTCCCAGTTCGTGGGGTTGGTCACATTCGCACTCCAAATAACTTCGTACTCAGATTAATGTTATATGTTCCTCGCTTTCCTCTAAATCTTTTTTCCATCAGCAAATTGTCAAGCAACTTAAATGTTTTATTACCTTTAACTCGGATGGATGCGTCTTTCAGGATCTCTATATGATGAAGATTGGTTCAGGCCATGAGAGATCAGACAGCTAATATTACCTTGATGCTCCAAAGCATGCGGCTCTTCTCTCCTCAGCGGTTTCGAATCTACAGTGGCACTATAGATTGGGACACCCAACAGCATCTAAACTCAAGCTTTTAATTCCACATGTTTCCAGAAATTCGTTTAAATGTGAAGCTTGTCAATATGGAAAGCAAACTCGATGTGTGTTCCCTAAGAAAGTGACTATGTCTTCAAGTTTTATTTTTAATTTTGTTCATGTTGATATCTACGGGCCTTGTTCGATCACTAGAATGGCTAGTTTTTGGTACTTTATGACATTTATTGATGATTTTTCTAGAACCACTTGGTTATTCTTACTTAAAGGCAGGGCACATGTTCTTGATACTATTACGGCTTTCGTTGCTGAGACTAAAATGCAATTTTATAAACCCATCAAAATCTTTAGAACAGATAATGCTCTTGAATTTATGCAACAATTTGTCAGTAATTTCTATAAACAACTTAACACAATTCATCAAACATCATGTTCTTATACTCCCCAACAAAATGGCATTAGTGAGCGCAAAAATCGGCATCTCCTTGAAGTTGCCCGAACTCTTATGTTTCATTGCAATGTACCTAACCCTTTTTGGGTCGATGTTGTCTCCACTGTTTTTTCTGATAAATAGAATGCCCTCCTCTGTCTTAGATAAACAAGTCCCATTTAATGTGTTGTCACCCGGAGCTCCCCTATTTTCTATAGCACCTAGAAACTTTAGGAGCACATGTTTTGTCAAGAATTTCAAACTGGTTTAGCTAAACTTGACCCTCGATCTACTAAGTGTATCTTCTTGCGGTACTCACGCACTCAGATTGGGTACATATGTTATGATCTAAAGTGCAAGAAATGGTTTGTTAGTGTGGATGTCGTCTTTTTTGAAGATACTCCGTATTTTTCTGCTCTGGGTTTGACTCTGTCACCAGATCTCATTGCTACTCTCCCTAATACCGTTGAAACGGCTGAATTTGTTGCTCCTGAGGTACCTCTCAAAGTGTATAAAGACACCGCAAGACTGCAACTCCCTCTATGGCCCCTCCCTCAACCAATCCTTCATCCTCGTCGCAGCACAAGACACTCCTCAAGTATAATCGGACTTGAATATTTCAATTAGCATCAGAAAAGGGGTGCGCTCTTGTACTTTTCATCCTATCAGCAATTATTGCTCTGATGCTAATCTTGGTTCAAGTTTTGCAAACTTTATTGCTGCCCTCTCTTCTATCTGTGCTCATAAAAATGTGGTTAAGGCTCTCAACACATCATGCCTGGCGACGTGCCATGGAAGTTGAGATGGAGGCCCTCCATTCTCAATAAACTTGGGAGTTGGTGGATCCTCCTGCTCATGTTTCACATGTAGGTTGCCGCTAGATCTTCACTGTGAAATATCAGCTAGATGGCACAGTTGAACGCCTTAAAGCCCGTTTTGTTGGAAAGGGGTACACTCAAACCTATGGAGTAGATTACCTTGAAACTTTTCCCCTATCGCGCGCCTTAATTCTATTCAGATTCTTATTTTTGTTGTTGTCAAGAAGCAGCGGCCACTATTCTAGTTGGATGTTAAAAGTGCTTTCCTATATGGTGACCTGCATGAGGAAGTACATATGGAGCAAACTAGTCCCAGATTTGTTGTTTAGTGGAAGTGTAAAAAAATTTTTCGTCTTAAGAAAGCCATTTGTGGACGGAAACAGAGTCCAACAGCATGGTTTGATAGACTAAGTCAAATTCTGTGCCAAATTTGACTTCAAACGTTCGCATTGATCATTATGTTTTTGTCAAAAAAAAATTCTAAGGGCCTTATTATTCTGATTGTGTGATGATATCATACTTTCTGGAACTGGTCATCAGGGTATATTGGGGGTCAAGCCAGTCAATACTCCTCTAGTTCTTCTGCAAGAGACTAGTATGATGGGGGGCAAGCCAGTCAATACTCCTCTAGATCCCAATACCAATTGGGATGATGATTCTTCTCCCTCTTTCCCTAAAACCAAACAAAATAGAAAGACTTGTGGGCAAACTTATCTATCTGACAGTTACACAAGCAGATGTCACTTCCGTAGTTGGACTTGTCAACAGGTATCTTGATATACCGCGACAAAGCCATTGGGATGTTGTGTGCCACATTATTAAATACTTAAAAAGCTCACCTAGAAAGGGTCTTCTATATAGGAATAATGGGCATTGTAAGATTTCTGGTTTTTTTTACTCAGACTATTTTGGAAGTTGGGCTGACTATAAATCTACGTCGAGTTATTGCACCTTTGTAGGTGGTAACCTTGTCACTTGGAGAAGCAAAAAGTTGGTTTTTGTGGCTAGATCCAATGTTGAAGTTGAATATTGTGCCATGGCACATACCACATGTGAATTTTGCACCAATTGTTATGTGATGTGACAATAAAGCAGCTACTTTCATTGCAGGGAATAAAACTTTCCATGAGAGCACCAACCATATTGAGGTAGAGTGCCACTTTGTCAGAGAAGCCATTTTATCCAAGCGTATAGCCACTCCATGTATCAAGACTAAGGATCGGCTCGCAGACATCTTTACAAAATTACTACCAAAGACAATATTTGAATCTATAGTGGACAAGTTGGGCATGCATGATATCCACGCTCCAGCTTGAGGGGGAGTATTAATATATTTATTTATATTTCTGCCTTTATTTTGTGTACTCTTTTAGTATCTTGTCTTTTATCCCATATTGGTGAACTTTGTAATGAGGGACTCCTATTCTATATAAGGAGGGTGCCTATGCTTGTATTACATACACAATTACTGGATTTCCATCTATGCCTAATCACATATTGGAATTAGTACCACATCACGTAAATGTATTATTGGCCGCCACCCATGGTCCAATATAAAGAGGTTCCATATCTATAGTACACAAGTCATTAGTCTTGCTAACCAAATCAACCTCAACATAAACGGGTTCAAGACTTGGATATTATGACCTTGATCAGACGAAAAAAACTAGATACTATTTAAGGTATGGGTTCGGATTTGGGATTCATACCCAATTTCATCTGATTTATAATGAAAATGTGAAAGTCAAGCCCCACCAAATGCTTTTCATGCTATTAAACATCAATTTAGAACTCTAACATGTTCATTTAAATATTCACTAAAATTTCGACTGCTTTTAGATTCATATTTGCTATTATAGAATGTGTCATTAGATAAAATCTAATTTTACTAATTTTGTTCAAGAATTTGTGGTATTTGATAAAATCTTATACGAAATTATAATTAATTACTTATAAAGGTTCAATCTTAAACTTCAAGAATGCATATCACAAGGTTTTGGAGGTACAAAAAGCTATAAAACTTAAAAGAGAGATATGTAGGAGCTTACCCAAATCTTGAGAACATGCAACATTTCAAAGATACAAATTAGCAAAGAAACTAAAATAGTAGTGCAAGGGGCCATATCTAGATATTTTTAAGAGATGCATATGGAGTTGGTATTCGAGAAGGAGAAGATGCATATAAAATAGCATGGATAAGAGAAAGAAAAGGAGAAATATGGGCCAAGTGAAATGCATCAAAATCGAAGATGGTACTATGTTTGTTACGAACGACAATTCCAAGAATCAATGAACAAACTACTTTCATAAGCTTTTCAAAGGAGATACTTCAAATAATGTCAAAGACGTGCACAATGGCACACGAGATGCCACCTACACTCAAAAATTTCATAATAAGAGGTCAAGAATGCTTCAAAAGAGATAAATATGGGAAGGCATGGAAGTGCAGAAAGTAGTTAAGTAGTTAAGAACATTCAGCAATACACTATGTAGAAAACCAAAATACCAGATGAGTGGAGAAACATTCCTATAAAATGGTTTTGTATTTCTGAATTGATGAGTTACATGTAACAAAAAGACTTTTATAAATAGGAATTTGGACAGGGTTAAACCAACATATATGGGACTAAAACACTTAAGCCTAATGACATTAGGCCCAATATGCAAGTCCATATATATTGATCATGTCAAGTTTATCAACTAAAGCAGAGAACCTTTTTCTCGATGGTTATATACACATATCAACAATTAGTTCTTTCGATCGAGTAATTGTAGTACAAGATTGTCTTGCTTGTAGAGCTTTCGCACATAGTGGGAATCAACCTTAATGTGTTTTCTCCACAAAAGAAATACAAGATTATTGGCAATGAAGATGGTTGTCAAATTGTTGCAATGCACATAGGTACGAAAAGAGATATGTCGAGTTTGGATAGGAAATTTTGACCCATATCATCTCATTGGTAGTATTACCATACAACTATATTTAGCCTCAGCACTAAAGCAAGCAACGGTTGCTTGCTTTTACCATGTCAGGTAACTAGGTTTCCCCCAACAAATGTATAGCACCCATAAATAGATTTGTTTTTCAATCATCCCACCAGCATTATCCGAATTACACAAACTTGAGATATCACAATGACTGTACTTATGATAGCACTTAGAAGTTAGAACAACTCTTGATATATCAGAAAAGGTGGAAAATTGTATTCCAATGACATTGTTGTGGCTTGTCTAGTTACCTACTAACCAAACCACCAACAAATTGATATTAGGACAAGTTATAGTTAGATATATACAAGTTTACCAATTGTTTTTCAATATATCTTGTGTTGTAGAGATAAGGGTGAAGTGTAGTCATCCATGGAAAAATTAGCATCTAACTAGTTTGACACCAAAAGTACTAGTGTCGCCAATGAGTTCTAGTACGCACTTCCTTTATGACAAGTTAATGGAAAAAGTGAATGTAACCTAGAGTATCCTAGGAGAAGTGAATTGTCGTGTCAAAGCTATTGTGTTTGACCAAAACTAACTTTCCAAAGCTTTTGCCACAGATATCCCTCTCTTGCTCGGAAGTGTCATCCCTTTCTCACACGTGTCCCAAACGCAAATGCCAAAGCCTGGTAATATCTTTAGATAAAGTTGAGACCATTGTGGAGCTAAATAGAGTGGAGCCTTGCAAGATGTACAGCTTGTATTAATTTTGCACCCCCTTCACGAGGACCCAATCAGCTTTAAGATTATCTATACCTTAGCTTTCATTAGAGAACTTGCAGCCCTTGTTTTCAAGTGTTCCCAACAAGATTAGATTCTTCTTCAAGTTGAACACCAATCATTAATCTTGGCACTAGCCTTGCTTGCTTTAATATTGTGTTGTCTGTTGTATCCATTCCTAAGACTACAAATCAACAACATCCTACTTGGCATCAGGCTATGGCACTGCAATGAGTGCTTGAGTCGACCATTCTACATAGAATTTAGTTGATCCTCATGCTCATTGTTCTCCAGTTGGTTGTTGTTGGGTCTTTATTATTAAATATCAAGCATACGATATAATTGAATGTGTTAAATCCTATCCTGTTACTAAAGGCTATACACAAACTTATGGAATATACTATTTTGAGACATTCTCTCTTGTTGCATGGTTCCATTATGTCTATGTACTAATCTCTTATGCATTTAACCTTAATTGGCCTTTTTACAGCTTGATGTGAAAAATAACTTCTTATATGGAGACCTGGAGGAGGAAGTCTATATGGAGCACCCACTTGGGGTTGTTTCTCTAGGGGGGTGCACCAAAGTATGTAAACTCAGAAAGGAAATGTATAGCTTGAAACAAAGCTTGAGGGCTTGGTTCGATAAGTTAAGTCAAATTTTTGTTCAATTCGGTTTCAAACAAGCACACTCTGATCATTTTGTCTTTATAAAAAAGACTAGTTATGTGATTTTCATCTTGATTGTGTGTTGATGATAGTATGCTCTTTGGGAGTGATTATGATTGGATTCAAGTCAACAGATAATAATCTAGGGAAACATTTTATCACTAAAGATCTTGGCAAGCTCCGCTATATTCTAGGGAATGAGTACCTCATTCTTCTCCTGGCTTCTATTTATCTTAGCACAAATATGTCCTTGAACTTTTATAGGAGATTGGTAAGCAAGGAGCCAAATCATTCATTACTCCACTTAATTCCAACACAAATTGGGACAATGATTCTTCGCATGCATATCCTGACAACAAATAGTACAGATTACTGTTGGGAAACTGACATACTTGATTTTGGATTTGATATTACTTATGTTGTTGGGCTGGTTAGTAGATATTTGGACAAGCCTCGACAATGACACTAGGAAGTTGTGTGCCATATTCTCAAATATCTAAAAAAATTCTAGCAAAAGGAGTTTTCAATGAAAGACACAGACATTGTAAGATCATTGCATACTCTTGATGCAGATTATTCATGTAGTAGATCTGACAGAGAGTCAACCACTAGATATTGCACTTTTGTTAAAGAAATCCGGTCACTTGGAAAAGTAAAATGCAGATCGTCATAAGAAGACCTCGTGTAAATAATAGAAATTGATCTGTGGCTCATTCTGTGCAAATAGGAGTCTATTATTGAGATAATGAATACAAGCATAGACCCTCTCTTTATACGAGATAGGAGTCATAAATACAGAGTTCACCAATATGAGATAAAAGACGATACTAAAATGCACAAAATATATAACATAAAATTAAATATATTAACACTACCCCTCAAGATGGAGCATGGATATCATGTGTTACATTATATATTTCCTGTTTTACATAAACATGTTATTTGTTTTGTTATTTTCCTTTATATATGGACCTCTCTGTAATTGTCTCAGTTATATATATATGAGGGTGCACACGTTGTGCAACCCTAAGCTTTCTGCAATTCCTGACTCTGTCACATGGTATCAGAGCAGGCTCTAACCTAGCCTCCCTCCCTCCCTTCTCTCTCCTCTGCCGCCTCCCCCCTCCCGCCGCCCGCCGCCCGACAGCCCGCCCGTCGCCGGCAGCAGCAGGCCGTCGGTCGGCAGCAGCCAGCCGGCCGCCGCCGGCAGCAAGCCGCCGGTCGGCAGCGACAGGCCGCCGCCGCTGGCTTAGCCAGGGCCGCCGCAGCTCCGGTCGGCCGTCTCCAGTGGGCTGCAGGTCCCTCTGTAGGCTCCGTGGTTCCGTCTTGCCTCCTGGCGTGGTGCACCGCTAGTGCTTGAGCAACCGTAGTTGTTGTTCGCACAGCAGGTGCGCTGCTGGGTGGTCGTTTTCTACGGGACCACTGACCCACTGGTAGATCTGGAATAGATCAGTCTTCAAGGGGAGATCGGCGCATTGTTCGTCTAAGGAGTTACCGTCGGTTCGTGCTTGTTTGTGCTTGCCTGCCCGTGTAGGCTTCGGCCTCCGGGTTCTCTGCTACGCCTTGACGTAGTGCGTATGTGAGAGGTCCACGGTGACTAGTTTCTGCCTGACTGACGGCGTAGTCCGTCTCCTGTCTGTGCCTACCTGTGCATGTGCCTGCCTTCCTGCTTTTTTTTCTCATGGCGTCTTCTGGGGATGACATGTGGAGAGAGTCACGCCGTCAAGTCACTACTGTTAAGCTTGACGGGCGCAACTACCAGCTGTGGGTCTGCTCCTTTGTGATCTTTGCCAAATCACAAGGGAAGTACTCTCACTTGATTCGGACGGGTCCGCCTCAGCCTGCAGAGGAGGCGGATGCAAAGACATCAAGGCCTTTGATGACTGGGTTCGTGATGACTCGACCGTCATGACATGGATTCTCAACAGCTCCATTGAGAAGATTAGTGTTACTCTTCTTCAGCTGCCTACGGCGAAGCAGATGTGGGATCAGCTCGCCAGTACCTACTCGCACAGTGAAAATCCGAAGAAAGTCGTTGATATCACAAAGCAATTGGGGCGTCTACAGTTTACTGGTTCTGACATTTCAGACTACTTCTCCACCTTCACTGGTTTGTGGGGTGAGTTGGAGATGTATCACCCGCTGTCCACCGATTTAGCTACTATGCAGAAACAGCGGGCGGAGCTTCAGCTGATTCAGTTTCTCAGTGGTTTACCTGAGTCCTATACTGGAGTGGTAGATCAAATTTTGGCGAGTGATCCACTCCCTACCTTGCAGACTGCCTACAAGCATCTCCAGCGCCTTCCGTCATCGACACCATCTCCGCCTCCTGAGACTGGAGACTCTACTGCTTTGGCCGCTTGGGGCGGGCGTGGTCGTGGCCGTGGCCGCTCCAGTGATGGCCGTCCTCCCCTGGGTGCAGGCCGGGGGCGTGGACCTGGTGCTGGACGAGGAGCTCCTCCTGCTGCCCCGCCCTCTGCTGCTGCGCGTCCTCAGCAAGGACAACACTTGTGTACTTTCTGTGGCCGGTCCAACCATATTGAGGACATGCTGGGAAAAGTATGGTAAGCCGGCATGGGCCAATGCTGCGGCTGATTCTTCTGCGTCTGAGGGTGCTACTCCGACACCTGCACCAGAGCCTGCGGGGGCTACCGCAGATTACATCCGGGCTGAGGTGGAGCGTCTTCTCCTTGAGCGTGTTGGTTCCTCTCCTGCTGCATCTACGAGTGGAGCACATGCTGCCTTTTCTGGTTATGACATTGCCTTCCTGAGCTCCTCCTCACCTTCTACTTCTGGTAATACCAAATGGGTGATAGACTCGGGTGCATCTGCACATATTTCTGGAAATAAATCTTTGTTTAAACATATATCTGCACCTGCCCGACATTCTTCTGTTATGCTTGTTGATGGCTCTAAGTCGTCAGTCCTTGGAGTCGGTGATATTATTTCTCATTTTGGCCTAAAATCTGCCTTATATGTGCCCCGATTTCCTCTTAACCTGTTATCTGTCAGCAAGATTTTACGGAGTTTAAATTGTAGCCTGACATTTGTGCCTGGTTCATGCGTTTTTCAGGACCTTCTCACGAGGATGAAGATTGGTGGGGGGTATGAAGGTGCTGACGGGCTGTTTTACTTGGACCAGTTACCTAGATCAGAGAAAGCTGTTGTGGTATCTGCATTATCTACTTCTGTTTCTGCTCTCCAGTGGCACTACAGGCTGGGCCATCCCTCTTCAGAGAAGCTGCGTAGTTTAGTTCCTGATATTGGCAGTTGTCATTTTCAGTGTGATTCGTGTCAACTAGGGAAACAAACTCGTACTGTGTATCCTAGACGTAGTACTGTGAGCAGTAAAAACATTTTTTATTTAGTTCACTCTGATGTATGGGGTCCATGCAATGTACCAAGCTTGTCTGGTTACAAGTATTTCATTCTGTTTATTGATGATTTTTCGAGGACTACTTGGTTGTTTCTGTTAAAAAGTAGGTCTGAAGTGTTGTCTACTATTAAATATTTTTTTGCTGAAATAAAGACGCAGTTTGGCTTGCCTATTAAAACTTTTCGGACTGATAATGCTTTAGAATTTGTTAAGCAAGATGTGGTTGTGTTTTGTAAATCGGTGGGTACTCTTCACCAAACTTCCTGTGCTTATACCCCACAGCAAAATGGTGTTGTTGAGCGAAAGAATAGGCACTTATTAGAAGTTACCAGAACAATAGTGATGCATTCTCATGTGCCCCGCTCTTATTGGCCTGAAGCTATCTTGACTGCATGTTTTCTGATTAATAGGATGCCATCGTCTGTTATTGGGAATAAAATTCCCTTCCAGGTTTTGCACCCTGACATCTCCATGTTTCCTGTGCCTCCTAGAATTTTTGGGTGTACCTGTTTTGTTCGGTTGCTTGGACCTACTTCTGATAAGCTATCTCCTCGAGCTACTAAATGCATTTTTTTGGGCTATTCTCGCACTCAAAAGGGTTACAGATGCTATAATCCCAGCACTCGGAAGTGGTTTACCAGTAGTGATGTTGTCTTTTTTGAGGATACATCGTATTATTCTTCAGCAGGAGATCGTTTGCAGACAGATATTCTGGCTCCTCCTTTACCTGTTATTTCTGACTGTGTGCCTGACCGCACTGATACTGAGACTACTGCTAAGACCCTCCTCTTATTGTTTATCATCGCAGGAATAAAGCACCTTCCACACATGTACCCCCCCAAGACAACCAATCTTCTCCTCCAGAAGGTTCTGTTGCTCCTAAGGTAAACTCTGATCTTGACATACCTATTGCTCTCCGTAAGGGTACTCGTTCTTGCACTTCTCATAGCATTGCTCAGTGTGTGTCTACTGCTCATCTAAATACTCATTCCAGCAATTTTGTATCTGCCTTATCTGCTGTGGTTGTACCTAAGAATGTTCAGGAAGCTTTGCAAAGTACAGCTTGGACATCTGCTATGAATGATGAGATGCTTGCTCTTACTGACAGAGACACTTGGGAGCTGGTGGATCCACCTCCTCAGTGTAAGCCTGTAGGCTGCAGGTGGGTTTATGCAGTCAAATATCAACCTGATGGTACGGTTGAGAGGTTGAAGGCAAGGCTTGTTGCGAAGGGATACACTCAGACTTATGGCATTGATTATTTTGAGACTTTTTCTCCTGTTGCTCGCCTTAACTCTGTCAGGATTCTTTTATTTGTTGCTGTGAATCTAAACTGGCCTCTTATGCAGCTTGATGTGAAAAATGCCTTTCTATATGGTGACTTACAGGAGGAGGTGTATATGGAGCAACCTCCTGGGTTTGTTGCTCAGGGGGAGTCTCACAAAGTTTGCAGGCTTAAGAAGTCTATCTATGGGCTCAAGCAGAGTCCTCGTGCCTGGTTTGATAAGTTGAGCAGGATTATGATTGATTTTGGCTTCCTGAGGCCACAAGTTCACCATTCTGTATTCACTAAAAAGACTTCTGCTAGTATTACTGTTCTGATTGTATATGTTGATGACATTATTATTTCTGGCAGCGACACTCTTAGTATTCAGGCTACCAAAGATCATTTGGGCAAACATTTTGCTACCAAAGATCTAGGCAGACTCCGGTACTTTCTTGGCATAGAAGTCTCTAGAAATTCTAATGCCTTGGTTCTTTCGCAGAGAAAGTATGTTCTTGATATCCTGCAGGAGACTGGTATGCTTAGTGCGAGACCTGCAGATACTCCTCTTGATCCCAATGTCAATTGGGATGATGATTCCTCTGCTATGTTTACTGATCATAAAAAATTCAGGAGGCTGATTGGTAAATTGATCTATTTAACGGTTACTCGTCCTGATATTGCTACTGTTGTGGGTCTTCTTAGCAGATACCTCGACAAACCCAGACAATGCCACTGGGATGCTGTATGCCAAGTCTTAAGATACTTAAAAAAATCTCCTGGCAAGGGACTTCATTATGAAAAGAATGGGCACTGTGTTCTTGAAGGATATTCTGATTCTGATTATGCAGGCAGCAAAGTCGATAGAAAATCTATTTCTGGCTACTGTACTTTTGTAGGGGGCAATCTTGTCACTTGGAGGAGCAAGAAACAGAATGTAGTGGCCAGATCTAGTGCTGAGGCTGAGTACAGGGCCATGGCCCATACTGCTTGTGAGTTGTTCTGGGTGTGTTCTCTTCTGAAAGAATTTGGGATTGAGTCTTCATCGGCCATTCCTATGCATTTTGATAACAGAGTTGCCATCTTCATTGCAAATAATCATGTCTATCATGAGCGCACCAAACATATTGAAGTTGATTGCCACTTTATCAGAGAATCTATTCTTGCTGGCAAGATATGCACTCCATTCACGAGATCTGAAGACCAAGTTGCTGATATCTTCACCAAGCTCTTGGCTAAGAAACAGTTCTGCATGCTGCTGGACAAGTTGGGCATGATTGACATCTATGCTCCAACTTGAGGGGGAGTGTTACATTATATATTTCCTGTTTTACATAAGCATGTTATTTGTTTTGTTATTTTCCTTTATATATGGACCTCTCTGTAATTGTCTCAGTTATATATATATGAGGGTGCACACGTTGTGCAACCCTAAGCTTTCTGCAATTCCTGACTCTGTCACATCATGCATGCCCAACTTGTCCACCATAGAGATGAATCTTGTCTTTGGCAGTGGTTAGTAAAGATGTCAGCAAGTTGATCCTCAGTCTTGATGTATGGAGTAGATGTGCTCCTGGATAGAATAAACTCCCTGACAAAGTGACGGTCTACCTCAATGTGCTTTGTGCGCTCATGGAATGTGGGATTACTTGTATTGATATATATATATATATATAGAGAGAGAGAGAGAGAAAGAGAGAGAGAGAGTAAAGCTAGAATACACTCGAGTGTATTCAAAGCAAAATACACTCAAGTAGTTTTTCATGATGCAAAATTTTTTTCAAAAATCTAATTCGTTGATCTTCTTAAACATCTTGTAAATAGCTCATACGCAAAATTTGAGCACACTTGGACATTTATAGGTCATGTTATAAAAACCGCAAAAATTATGCATTTCAAATTAGTTTCGTGCGTCGACTTTGTTGCCCTTGGATGAGTGACTTACACTCATCCAAATGGGCTCAAAATTTGCATGTAGCCTAGTTATAGTATGACGGTGAAGATCAATGGTTTACATTTTACAAAAAATAGTCTTGATATGCAAACACACGAGTGTATTTGTGCGATCTGTACACTCGAGTGTATTCTAACCTGACTCTCTCTCTCTCTCTCTATCTATCTATATATATATACCTAGCTTTATTTTACCTTTATTATTGTGTTATGGGCCTTTGTTTATTATCCCATTAGCCTTTTTCCTTATTCTAGAATATTTTGTTTCTAGATTGTTCTTACTCTCTCCTATATAAGAGAGTCTCCTGTAATTGTTTTACTCAACTAATGCAATGCATATTTTACATTTTAGATGGTATCAGAGCGTGATCCATCTTGAGACCCTCCCATCTCAGCTCTAATCATTCATGCTTCCTTAAACCCTATATGCCATCCTTCCTTTCTCCTTCCTCCCTTCTTCCCTCCGCCCACTCCGCCGCCGCTACTCCCCTAGCCACCCGCCGCATCACCCACCCACGCCGCAGCCTGCCCACCCGCAACCCACGTCACAGCCCGCCCAACCGCAGCCCAAGCCGCCACCCGCTACACCCGCTGCCAGCCACCCACACACAGCTCGCCGCCTCCACCTGCTCCATCCCCGCCCGCCGCCTATACCTATGTCACCCTCCCACAGCCGCCCCAGCCGACACCCCTACCACCAACAGCCCCCTCCCCTCAACCCCCCTTCCGCCGCTGCACCTCACCCCTCCACCCGGCGCCTTGCTCATCACCACCCCACAGTCACAGTCCACCTAGCCATCGCCTCTCTCCTGCCACTCCACGCAACCCACAAGTTGTTGTTGCCTCTCTTCCACCACCCCTTTCTCACCCCGGCTCCCTCTTTCCCTCCTTCATGCATCATTCCTGCCTCCGGTTAACCACCTTTAACACTCTCTTCCTTTTCGGATCGTTTCTACACATCTCCAGTACTTTCTAGTCATAGCACGTTGAAGGCGTAACCGGATTTTCTCTGCCTACGCCTCATGGAGTAAGTTTTTCCTCCATATAGGCGTAGGTTTTTTAAATCTACTGTTGCCCCGTCGTGGGTCTCTGGGATCTTATGCGTCAGATTTTCTGTTATCTTCTTCCCGTGTACGGGTGTTTTTAGATATGCCCATGTGTTGGGTTTCTACTGCTTTTGTCTGTTGGGTGCATGTTGCTGCTACGTGTATGCTTATCTATCTGCTGACTGCTACGTGACTCCTGCTCCGGCCTGCCATTCATGTCTGCCTTGTCATCCTGCCTTCTGTGACCCCCCATGGCATCCTCAGATCCGCTTCGCAATCTCTGTGTGACGACTACCAAGTTAGACGGCTCCAACTATTACACCTGGGCAGCCTCCTTTGAACTCTATTTCAAAGGTCAGGGGCGCTATTCCCATCTTTCTACTACAGGTCTGCAGGAACCGACTGCTACTGTTCATGATAAGACTAAACAGGCGTATGACCTGTGGTCTAAGGACGACTCTGGGCTTATGACCTGGATGGTCAAGAGTGTTGAACCCAAAATCAGCCAAACCCTTCTGCGCCTACGCACAGCTAAGGATATGTGGGATCAACTATCCCACGTCTATTCTCATCTACAGAATCCCAAGAAGGTGTTTGATATTTTCAAACACCTGGCCAAGAAGGAGTGTTCTACCTCAGATGTTACTGAAGATTACTACAATCAGTGTTGTGCCCTCTGGGATAAGTTTGAGGTTTATCATCCGCTATCCTCAGATATTAAGGAAGCACAAAGACAACGGAACGAACTACAGCTCATTCAATTCCTAGTTGGCCTACCACCCTCCTTTACGGGTGTAGTTGATCAGATTCTCTCCAGTGATCTGTTACCCACCTTACACGATGTTCTGAAACACGTGCAGTGCTTACCTTCTGTCTCTCAAGCAACTCCTGAACTTTCTAATAATGTTGCTCTTGCTATTCATTCTGGTGATTCCTTCCGTGGACGTGGTCACGGTCGTGGCCGTGGTCGAGGCCGCTCAACTCCAGGTGTTGTTTTTGGTTCGTACTCCTCTGGCTCTGACTCCTCTATCGAACCACGTTACTGCAACTTTTGCAAGCGCAACAATCATATTGAAGACCGTTGCTGGATCAAGCACGGAAAACCTGCTTGAGCAAATCAAGTTTCTTCAGACCAGCCTGACACCTCTGCCTCTACGTCTGCCTCGCCATCTGTTGATTGGATCCGATTTGAGGTTGCGGAATTGCTCCAAGCACGCCTGGCCTCCTCTGCTGAGACTTCCACTATTGGCAGTTCTGCTCTTCTGACACAATCTGCTCCTCTAGCACAATATGGTTAACATAAATGGGTTATTGACTCTGGTGCCACTTCTCATATTACTGGCAATCGGTCTTTATTTTCTATCTTGCATAAAATTGTTTCTATTCCACCTGTCACATTAGTCAATGGTTCTCAAACACCTGTTTCCGGAATAGGAAATATCTATATTGTTGGTCGTCTTATTTTCAACTCAGCTCTTTTTATTCCTAAATTCCCTATCAACTTGTTATCTGTGAGTAGAACTGTTAAGAGCCTACAATGCTCAATTACATTTGACATAGATGGTGTTATCTTTCAGGATCTGCGCACGAGGATGAAGATTGGTTCGGGCCATGAGGGAGCAGTCCAGACGGACTCTACTATTTGGATGCACCAAAGACGAAAGCTTACCTGATTACTTCAGTGATCAGCATTCAGGAGCACTACCGCTTGGGGCACCCTTCACCAGCAAAATTGAAGCATTTATTACCTGACATTTCTGAGTCAGTTTTTCATTGTGAGACATGACAGTTAGGGAAACAAACTCGATCTACTTTTACTATGAAATATTGTATTAGCTCAAAAGAATCATTTGATATTGTGCATGCTTGCATCTGGGGCCCGTGCTCTGTTGCTAGTTGTTAATATATTTTATATTTATTCTATTTTGTAATTTCTATATCCTACTAGACCTCTATTTAAATTATCCAGTTTCTCTTATTAATAAAAAGGGAGAAGGCCTATGGCCTCTCTCAACGCTGCATTGCATGTTGCATTGCGGCACCACATTTCACATAGTATCAGAGTAAGGCTCCTAACCTAACCCTACCCAGCCGTCACAACCCAGCGCCACCGCCGGTCGCCAGCGTGAACAGTAACTCCGGCGGTGAACAGTGCACGGCGTGAACAGTACGGCGGAGTGAACAGTAATTCCTGCGTGAGCAGAGCACGTCGCCAGCCTTCCCCGGCCGCCGCGTCGCCGGCCCAAAGCGGGCGGAGCAGGCGTCTCCCGAGCCAGGTGTCGTAGCCGCCATTCCCTCTTCTCTTCTATCTCTGGATCGCTGAGTCCTTCGATTGATCCAACGAATTTCTAAATCCCAAACCGGAGGGTCCGTCGGTACGTAAGAAATTCCTAATCACATCTCCTCCATGTGTGATTAGGGAATTTCAGTTGGGGGCTGTGGATGCGTCAGATACGCATATGATCTTGTGACGTGACGTGTATTCTCCCCGTCACCCATATCTTCTTGTAACATGTATCAATCTATCACTCTTCTTCTCGTCAAATCATGGAGGACACCAAGGCAACTACCATCTACAGTTAGATGTCTCCTATCCCCTCCATCAACCTGAACGGGAAGAATTATCTCTTAGGGATGAATATTGTCCATACTGTATTGGAGTCACGCGACAAGGCGAGACACGTTGATTCTGATCCTCCCGCACTTACTGACAAAGGCTATGCTAAATGGAAGCGTCATAACAGTTTGATGAAGACCTAGTTGTGGGGGAGCATGGAACCTGGGAATGCCTCGAGGTTCATGTTCTACACTACCGCCAAAGAGATCTAGGATGCAGTGAAGAAACATTATTCTCAAGAGAAGAGTACACTTCGTCAGTTCATGATATATGATCGTCTGTTTGCAGAACGACAGGGAGACAGATCTTTAGAAGAATACTTTGGAGTGATTCAAGGTATTGCACAAGAGTTGAGTTTCTACCATCCAGTAACTGTCCAGGACCAAGTCAAAGACAGAGATGACTTGATTACAGCAAAATTCTTGTCTGGTCTGAGTTCTTCGTGCAGTTCAGCCCGCAATGTTATCTTAGCTTCTGATAAACTTCCCAGCTTGGAAGAGGCCTATTCAAGGATTTTACAGACAAATTTTGAACATGTTGATCCTACCGTAGTCATGTCTCAAGGAGATTTTCATGCTTTTGTAGTTGTTGTAGTGAGAGGAGGACGGATAGGTATGGGACGAGGACGTGGAACTCACCCTAAGTGCACTTTCTGTGACAAACCTGGACACAGTTGAGAAATGTTGGAAGAAGCATGGTCGACCTACTACACCACTTGTGGGAGCAACAAAGTATGCTACCACTACTGAGTCTACTGAGCCTCCTGCTTCGAGTTTTGGTACTTCTGGCATCACACTCACTAAGGAGGAATATGATAGATTTATACTGGCTACTCAGCATCTGAGCTTGGGATCATCATCTTCAGCCAACTTGGCGTCCACCACTGGTAATCAGGCTACCTCTTTATTGGCTTCTGGTTCTACTTCATCATTGGTCGTTGATTCTGGAGCGTCACAGCATATGACCGGTATGAGGAGACTTCTTCACTCCATTGACTCACATATCCCTCACAAATCTGTAACAATAGCAGATGGTTCAGTGAGGAGAGTGTTAGTCAGTGGATCTGTTTCTCTAACTCCTGGAATTGATCTTAAATCCGTACATTATGTGCCTGCTTTTCCTTTTAATCTTATGTTTGTTGCTAAGTTGATTGATACTGTGAAATGTACGGTAACCTTTGGTCCTTCTTGTTTTGTGTTACAGGATCTTAAAAGTATGAGGACGATTGGTGGGGGGGCCTAGGAAAGGTGATCTCTACCTTTTCCACGGTGACAGTTTGCCTCGCCAAGTTTCTACTCCTGCTCCAGTTGTCTTGTTGAGTGGCTCTCCCTTACTGTGGCACTACAGATATGGACATCCTTCATTAGAGAGCCTGATAAAGTTAGAACCAGAATTGTCTCAAGTATCGTCTTTAGAGTGTCAAACCTGTCAACTAGGGAAACATCATAGAATGTCTTATCCCGGTCGTGTCAATAAACGGGCGTCATGTCCTTTTGAGTTGGTCCATAGTGATGTTTGGGGTCCTGTAAAAGACCATAGTTATAATGGTTTTTGTTATTTTATCTCCTTTGTGGATGACTTTTCGCGTATGACTTGGATTTATTTGTTGAAAAGTCGAATCTGTGCTATCTATTGTCAAACATTTTCATCAAGAAATTAAAGTTCAATTTGATTGCAATATTAAAGTTCTTCAATCTGATAATGCTTTGGAGTATGTTCAAAATGCCATGGATACATCGTACATCCTGTCCTCACACCCCTCAGCAAAATGGGGTAGCAAAGAGGAAAAATCGTCATCTTCTTGATATTACCAGGACAATCATGTTTCAATCTAATGTTCCTAAACGGTTCTAGTCTGACGCTCTCCTTCCTGCATGTTTTCTTATCAACAGGCAACCTTAATTTGTACTTCAAGGACGTACTCCTTTCTCTATCTTACGTCCCAAGGATCAACCCTTCCTTGTTCCTCTTAGAGTGTTTGGTTGTACTTCTTTTGTCTACAATTTTGATCATAAGGCTGATAAGTTATCTCCTAGGTCAATTAGGACTCTCTTTCTTGGGTACTCCAACACTAGCAAAGGGTACAAGTGTTATTATCCAAGTCTTCGTCGTATGTTTGTGTCTAGAGTTGTGACTTTTCATGAATCCACTCCATATTTTTCTAGTGTTCCCAGTAAGGGGGAGCAATTGTGTGAGAGAGTTCCACCATCAGATGCTAGTGAGAGAGTGCCACCACCACATCAGAGTGAGAGAGTGCCACCTATCATTCCTGACTATACTATCATTCAGGAAGAGCAGCTAGCAGATGGTCTACAAATTCAGCAATATTCACATGTTTATAACAGACGAGGCAGACAAGATCCAGAGGAGGTAGCGACTCCAGTCTCTGAGCCTTCCCCATCTTCCTCTACTCAAGGGATTCCTGAAGAACCATTTGACCTTGATGTTCCCATTGCTATTCGTAAAGGTACTCGTTCCTGTACTATTCGGCATCCTATTACAAATGTATGTTGTTTGTCCAAGTTATCTCAACATGCTCGCTCTTTTGCTCTTGGGATTGATTTTGTGCTCATTCCAAGAAATCATCTTGATGCTATGAAGGATATTGGCTGGAAACATGCTATGCATGTTGAGATGACTGGTTGACTTACCTCCAGATAAAAATGTTGTTGGATGCAGATGGGTATTTACAATAAGACATAATCCAGATGGTTCTGTGGAGAGATTGAAAGCTAGATTGGTTGCAAAGGGGTACACTCAGACATATGGGGTTGATTTCTTTGAGACCTTCTCACCAGTGGCTCGTCTGAATTCCGTGTGTATCCTTATTTCTTTGGCTACTACATTTGACTGGCCTCTATTTCAGCTCGGTGTAAAGAATGCCTTCCTTCATGGTGATCTACAAGACGAGGTATACATGGAGCAACCACCTGGTTTTGTTGCTCAGGGGGAGTGTCAAAAGGTGTGTAGGTTGAAGAAAGCCATCTATGGATTGAAACAATCTCCTAGAGCTTGGTTTGACAAGTTCAGTGATGTTGTGCTAAAGATGGGTTTTTCTCATTCTGTTACTGATCACTCTTTATTTTATTCTACTTCTTCTAGTGGATCTATTATTATTGTTGTGTATGTTGATGATATTGTTATCACTGGTAGTGATTCCACAGGCGATATATCATGTGAAAGTGGGCTTGCAGGGGCACTTTCACACAAAGGATCTGGGAAAACTGAGATATTTTCTGGGCATTGAAGTACTTAGATCTCATGCATGTACCAATTTGTCTTAGAGAAAATATGTGCTGGATTTACTTCAGGAAACTGGTATGAGTGAATCCAAGCATGTGTCTACTCCTATGGACTATCATGTGAAGGAGATGACTGATGATGTTGATTATCCAGATCCAGGATATTATAGGAAAATTGTGGGAAAATTGATATATTTGACAGTCACACGTCCTGACATTTCTTTTGTTGTAGGAGTGGTGAGTCGGCATATGAGCTCTCCAAAACAGTCTCATTAGACATCTGTCTGTCGTATTCTGAGATATCTGAAAGGTGCACCTGGTAAGGGAATCACCTATTATAGGTCGAAGACTCTTGTATCCACACTGTCTCTTACTGGTTATGCAGATGCAGATTGGGCTGGTAATCTGAATGACAGGAGGTCTACATCTGGATATTGCACATTTCTGGGGAATCATCTTATTACCTGGAAAAGCCAAAAGCAAAATGTTGTGGCAAGATCTAGCACGGAAGCTGAGTAGAGAGCAATGGCACATGCATGTTGTGAGTTGCAGTGGGTTCAATCTGTACTTTCTAAATTAAAGATTCCTCTTTTGTCTCCTATAGAACTCAGATGTGACAATCAAGCGGCCATATACATTGCTAAGAATCCAGTCTTCCATGAACGTACTAAGCACATTGAAGTTGACTGCCACTTTATCAGAGACCAGATCAAGAATGGAACTGTTATGACTCCACATGTCAAGTCTGAAGATCAACTTGCAGATGTTCTTACGAAGTCATTGAGTCCAACAGCTTTCCAGAGTTTTTGCAACAAGCTGGGTCTACATGATGTGTACACTCCAGCTTGAGGGGGAGTGTTAATATATTTCATATTTATTCTATTTTGTAATTTCTATATCCTGCTGGACCTCTATGTAATTATCCAGTTTCTCTTATTATAAAAAGGGAGAAGGCCTATGGCCTCTCTCAACGTTGCATTGCACGTTGCATTGCGGCACCACACTTCACACTAGTATTTTTGGCTTTCGGTATTTTACAAGTTTTATTGACGATTTTTCTAGAATCACCTAGTTGTATTTGTTAAAAGACAGATCTCATATACTTGACACTATTACAACTTTTTTTGTTGAGATACGTACCTAGTTTGGTAAACCCATTAAAATCTTTCGAACTGATAATGCCCTTGAATTCATGCAAAATTCAGTCAATTTGTTTTGTACCAAAATGGGTACTATCTACCAAACCTCTTTTGCATATACACCCCAATAGAATGGCATTGTTGAACGCAAGAATCGATACCTTCTTGAGGTTGCGCGTACTCTTCTCTTTCACTATCATGTTCCCCGTGTTTTTTGGCCAGAAGTTGTTTCCACTGCATGTTATCTTATTAACCGCATGCCATCTTTTGTTCTTAGCAATCAAGTGCCTTTTCAGATTCTATACCCTAATGCTCCTTTGTTCACCATACCTTGTATTTTTGGGAGTACATGTTTTATGAAAAATTTGCGTCCTGGCCTTACTAAACTGGACCCTCGTCCTACCAAGTGTATTTTCCTGGGGTACTCTCGAACACAAAAAGGGTATCGCTGCTTTAACCCGCTTACTAAGAAATGGATGGTTTCAGCTGATGTTGTCTTTTTTGAACATATGTCGTTCTAATCTTCTGTTGGATCTGCCTTGACGTCTGATATACTGTCAGAAACACCTTTACCTCTGCTTGTTGATACTGCCACGTCATATAATACAGTTGCACCTCCTCCTACTTTAAAAGTCTACCAAAGAAGACTGAAGGCGCCGACTCCCTCTATGGCCCAACCAAGTCTTCCAACCTCGTCAGCAGATTAGCCACCATCTCAGGTATTTTCTGACTTAGACATCCCTATCAGTTTACGCAAGAGCACTCGCCCTTGCACGCAACATCCTATAGGAATTTTTGCACTACTGCTAATCTGGGAAATAATTTTGCAAATTTCACTTCTGCTTTATGTGTTGTTACTATTCTAAGAATGTTGCTCAGGCTCTCCGGCATCCATCATGGAGTCAAGCCATGAAAACTGAAATGCAGGCCCTCACTGATAGACATACTTGGGATTTGGTTGATGCACCCCCTGGTTATTCACCAGTTGATTGCAGGTGGATTTTCAAAGTCAAATATCAACCAGATGGTACTATTGAACGACTTAAAGCTTGCCTGGTAGCCAAGGACTACACTCAGACATATGGAGTTGATTGCTTCGAGACTTTCTCTCTTGTGTCTCGGTAAAATTCTATTTGTATCCTTATTTTTGTGGCCGTAAATTCTTAATGGCCTTTATTTCAACTAGATGTTAAAAATGCATTCTTGTATGGCGACCTGCATGAGGAGGTTTGCATGGAGCAACCTCCTTTCTTTGAGAGTTAGGGGGAGTCTTCCAAAGTATATCGCCTTCGCAAAGCAATTTATGGCCCTAAGCAAAGTCCTCAAGCCTGGTTTGGCAAGCTCAGCTCTATTCTTCAGAAATTTGACTTCAGACACTCTCAGTCTAATCGCTCAGTGTTTGTTAAGAAAACTACCTCTGGTCTTGTAGTTCTCATTGTCTACGTTGATGACATTATCTTATCTAGAAGTGACTATGCAGGCATCCAGGCTACTAAGACATACTTGGAAAAGCACTTTATTACCAAAGACTTAGGCAAACTGAGGTATTTTCTAGGCATTGAAGTCTCTCATTCATCCTCTGGTCTATGTTTGTCTCAACGCAAGTATGTCTTAGATCTTCTATCAGAGACAGGAATGCTTAGGGCTAAACCAGCTACTACACTCTTGGATCCCAACACTAATTGGAATGACGACACTTCTCCTCTTTATCCTGACCATCATTAGTATCGCAGAATCGTTGGAAAACTCATCTACCTTGCCATCACCAGGGCTGATATCACTTCTGTTGTTGGTCTCGTAAGTAGATATCTGGATAAGCCCCGTCAATGCCATTGGGATGTTGTCTGCCATATTCTGAAGTATTTGAAAAGTTCTCTTGGCAAAGGCCTGTTATATAAGAAACGTGGCCACTGTAATCTTATTGGCTGCTCTGATTCTGATTATGCGGGTAGCAAGATAGATCGTAGATCTACCTCTGGATACTGCACTTTTGTAGGTGGTAACTTGGTAACTTGGCGAAGCAATAAGCAAACTGTAGTTGCTCGCTCAAGTGCTGAAGCAGAGTATCGAGCCATGGCTCACACCACCTGTGAACTTTTTTGGGTACGCAGTCTTCTGTGAGATTTTGGTATTTATGTTGCTCCATTCATTCTAATGCACTGTGACAATAAAGTTGCTATCTTCATTGCCAGCAACCCCACCTTCCATGAACGCACCAAACACATTGAAGTTGATTGCCATTTTGTTCGGGAGGTTGTCTTATCTGGTCAAATTTCTACACCATATACACCAACTGCGGATCAGGTTGCAGATATTTTCCCCAAAATTCTTCCGAAGACCAGATTCACTACATTGATGGCCAAGTTGGGCATGATTGACATCTACGCTCTAGCTTGAGGGGGAGTATTAGTATATATATATTTTCCTGGCTTTATTTTACCTTTATTATTGTGTTATGGGCCTTTGTTTATTAGCCCATTAGCCTTTTTCCTTATTCTAGAATATTCCTGTTTCTAGATTATTCTTACTCTCTCCTATATAAGAGTCTCCTGTAATAGTTTTACTCAACTAAGACAAACCATCTTTTATATTTTAGAACTTGCAACGCATATAGGGGCTTTATGATCACAATACATAGGCATGGGCTCAGAATCACATATTCCAAATTCCTTTAAATAGCCTTGAACCCACATCAACTCACAGGTTGTATGAGCCATGGCTCCATACTCAGCTTTAGCACTGGATCTAGCCACCACAGTTTGCTTCTTACTTCTCCAAGTGACAAGATTACCACCTAGAAAGGTGCAGAAATCAGAGGTAGATTTATGATCAGCCTTGCTACCTACAAAGTCAGAGTCAAAACATCCAACAATTTGCAGTGCCCATTTTTCCTATTTAGAAGACAATTTCCATGAGAGATTTTTAAGTATTTGAGAATGTGGCAAATAGCATCCCAATGACATTGTCAAAGTTTATCAAGATATGTACTGACAAATACAACGGCTTATGTGATATCGGCTCGTATAATTGTCAAGTAAATGACCTTAACCACAAGTCTTCTATATTGCTTGCTATCAAGATATTAAGGACAAGAATCATCATTCCAATTAGTATTAGGATCCAAAGGTGTGCTGACTGGCTTGGCAACAAACATGCCAGTTTTTTGTAGTAGATCCAAGGATAAATTTGTGTTGAGTAGACATATTCCAGAAGAAGAATGTGATACTTTAATTCCCAGAAAGTAGTGCAACTTTGCTAGAACTTTAGTAATAAAGTGCTAGTCAAATATTCCTTGGTAGCTTGGATACCCTGATGGTCACTCCCAAAAAGGATGATATCATCCACATATACAATCAAAATAACTAGCCCAGCACCGATTTTTTTAGAAACACATAATGATCAGAATGTGAGTGTTTAAAGTCAAACTTAGCAAGAATATGAATTAATTTATCAAACCACACTCTTGGGTTTTATTTCAATCGATAAATGGCTTTTAGGTGGCAAACTTTTTAATACTCCCTCTGAGCAACAAATTCGGGAGGTTGCTCAATATACACCTCATTTAGATCGCCATACAAGAAAGCATTTTTACGTCTAGTTGGAAAAGAGGCCAACTTTTATTGATGGCTATAGAATAAGTATACGAACAGAGTTAAAGATGATCGATAGGCAAAAAAAATCAAATAATCTACACCATAAGTCTATGTATAACCCTTAGCCACAAGACGAGCCTTGAGTTGTTCAACAGTGCCATCAGGTAGATATTTAATAGGAAAGGTCCAACAACATCCCACAAGAGAACCATGAGCAGGGGCATCTACCAAGTCCCATGTATGTTGTGTATGAAGAGCATCCATTTCCACTTCCATGGCACGACGCCAGGAAGGATGTGTCAGGGCCTCAGCCGCAACCTTTAGAACAAATATAGTGGAAAGAGCAACTGTAATTGGCAAAACTTGAACCAAGATTAGCATTTGAACAAAAATTCCTTATAGGATGTAAAGTACAAGAGTGTACTCCTTTTTGTATGCTAATCGGAGTATCTAAGTTAGAAGATACATGTTAGTGTCCTAATCTGTCGATGAAGGAGGATTGGTTGAGGGAGAGGGCATAGAGGGAGTTGTAGCCTTATGGCGTCTTTGGTAAACCTTGAGAAAAATAGGATCAGTATCAGGTTCTGGAGACATCGGTTCAACATGATCAAGAAGAGGGAGGATCAGGAAGAGGGGTATCAACTAGTAAATTCGTAGATAGAGTCGAGCCCATATTAGAATAGTATGGTGTCTTCAAAAAACACAACTTCCGCAGTAACGTCATAAAATTTGTACCCTTTCCCAATTCTGGAGTACCCTAAGAAGATGCATTTTGCATTTTGCAGATCAAGTTTGGTTAACCCAATCTATAGGTTTCGCATAAAACAAGTGTTTCTAAAAATTCCAGGGGGCACAAAAAAACAGAGGAGCTTCAGGGTACAGAATATTATACGGGACTTTTTTGTTCAAGACATGAGGGCATTCGGTTTATCAAAAAATAGATGAGGGCAGTGGAGATAGCATCAGCCCAAAAACCGCTAGGGATATGATAGTGAAACATAATTGTCCAAGCAACTTCAAGAAGATGGTGATTCTTACGTTTGGCAACACCATTCTATTGAGTGTTGGAACATGAGGTTTGATGAATGGTGCCAACATTTTTACAAAAAATACTTATAGAATTTTGCATCAATTCAAGGGCATTGCCCATCTTAAACATTTTGATGGGCTTATTAAATTGAGTCTTAAATTTCAGCAAAAAAAGCAGTAATTGTGTCAAGAATATGAGCCTTGTCTTTGAGTAAAAACAACCAAGTAGCCCGCGAGTAATCAACAATATAGGTGAAGTAAGGAAATCATGTTACATTCATTACTGAAATACAATCCCCATATGTCAACATGCACAATATCAAAAAGCGATTTAGAAGAAAGATTCATTTTTCTTGGAAAAACACATCTAGTTTGTTTTCCTTATTAGCAAACTTCACATTTAAACAAAGTCTCAAATATAGAGGGAATCAAGTGCTTGAGCTTTGAGGCTAGCGAATGAACCAATTGATAGTGCCACTAAAGTCCTAAAACTGATGAATATAGCAGCACAGCGGTCTTTAGAGCATCAAGATAGTATAAGCCGTCTGGTCCCTCATGGCCCGAACCAATCCTCATCCTTGTGCGGAGATCATGAAAGACACATCCACCAGGGTCAAACATAATAGAGCACTAAAGTTCTAACCGAAAGTAGATTCAGAGGAAACTAGGGAACATATAAGGCAGATATGTGGAAAAAATATATTGTTGTTCTAATATTACCAAGCCCATATACTGTGGATTAAGTGCCATCAGCTACAACCACGGGGGGATAATAGATGTAGCAGGTATATCAGAAAAGAGTTTAGAATAGCCAAAACTATGAGTAGAAGCACCGGAGTCAATGACCCATTTGCTTTTACCATAAGGAGTCGAGAATGCTTGAAAAGCAGAATCACCATCACGGTGTGCAGCCGTAGTTTGAGGAAGGAATCTCTATTGGAGCAGTTTTTCAAATTCGGCTCGGACCCAATCCACAAAAGCAATGGAGGGTTGGGTGTTCCTCCGAAGTGAAGTCAGCAGAGGCCTGATTAGCTCATGTGTTTCCATAACCATGTTTCGTCCAGCAGCGATCTTCATTGTGGTTATTTTGATGACAGAAATTATAGTGTCTCAATCCAGGAGGGAGACCATTGTTGATCCAGTGGAGGGCTGGCCATGTCCCGATCCAGGAGGGGGACCATTGTTGGTCCAGTGGAGGGTTGACCACATCCCGATCCAGGAGGGGGTTGGCCACGTCCAGGTCCAGATGGCCCAAAACAACCACGTCCTCTACTACGGCCACGACCTCGACCACAACCAGAGTCACCTAAACGTACAGCAAGAGTCGACGCCTTAGAGGAACCAGCAGGTGAAGAAGAAACAGACAGGAGGCGTAGGACTTGTTTAGAACATCGCGTGGTTTATGTAGAGGATCATTGGACAAGATCTGATCCACGACTCTTGTAAAGGAAGAACGTAGTTAAGCAAGGAATTGCACAAGTTTCCGTTCATATTGTTGTCTTTGGATTTCAATAATCTCAAAAGTCAGGGGATGGTAAACCTCAAACTCATCCCAAAGTGCATATCACTCTTTACAATAAATTTAAACTGAGATATCACTAGAGAATTCTTTTTAACCAGATTTTTAAAGATTTCAAACATCTTTTTAGGGTTCTTTTGATGTGCATAAAAATAAGAAAATTGATTCCATGTGGCCTTAGCAGTTTGAAGTCTTCGAAGGGATTGACTTATTTTAGGTTTTGAACTATTGATCATCTAGGTCATCATTCTCGAGTCATCCTTGACCCAAAAATCATAGGACTATTTAGTTTTCTCATCAACAGTCTGGGCAGGAGTAGCAGGTGCATCAGTAATTAGGTGACAGTGTCAACCGTGGGCCTTGACGTAATACTCAAAAGAAGTCGACCATGTATGCTAGTTAGAATTGTGGAGAACGATATAAGTGGGGAAAGTCCCCTTTCGTGTAGAGGTTTTCTTATTACTTGATAGATAGGAGGCAACCACCCTTTCCTACAAATAGGATAAGGGGGAAGCATACAGACACTTAGACAAGCCCTAATAGGCCAATACACAATTGGGCCCATGTTACAAATAGACTAAACAGAACTTAAGTAAATAGACTAAAGCATTTAAGCAAATAGACACTCTAACACCCCCTAAAGCTGGAACTTGGGAAAACCCCAAGTCAGCTTGCAAACAGACAAACAGACTAAACAAAGTAAAAAAGATAACCAATCCCACATAAGAATTTCTCCCCCTCAATATTACAATAAATCACTCAAGCACTCAAAGACTCCCCCTCAAGTCGATACTCCAAAGCAGCAGATATCTCGGCAGGCATAGAGGCTTCTTGATCATCATAATGGCATCTGAGAAAAAGAAAGAATAGCGGATAGGCACCAAGTCTTCATCACAGTCGTCATCGTAGTAGCCAGAGAGTGTTGAATCACAAGTCCTAGAGAGTGCTAGGTCACAAGAAGCAGCAACAGTCAACGTGCAAACAAAGCACGGACGAACCAGAGAGTGTTGGATCACAATAGTAGAATGTCAACATGCACACATATGGACAAGTAGAGAGTCAACATGCGCAAGGCACGGGAAAGCCAAGGAGTGGTGGCACACAATAGCAGAACTCGACAAAGTAGGAAGATAAAGGGCCAGTGTACAAAGTAGCAAACAAGTAAATAACTCCAATTTGCAATGTAGATGAAGCTCCATGTAAAGTCGCAACAAAAGTCTCCATCATCTTCCCTCTAGATAAAATATCCATCATAGTAGTAGACGTCAAAGTCCAGAGAGTGTTGGTGCACAGAGTCCAGAGAGTGTTGGTCCACAGTAGAAAGTCAACGTGCAAAGAAAGAACGGACAGCAGATAGTGCAAAAGCACAAAGCAAAATGTGCTAATCATAGCACAAGTAGCAAGAATGACGTCCAGATATGTAACTTCATAGCAGCAGTTCGAGGTAGATGATGAATAAGCAATAATAGCAGCAACAAGCATGAATAGTCCAGATAACAATAGACGGATCCTCATAGAAGCAAAATGAACACCATATAGTAGCAGAAGGATCCATATAGAACCGCATAATCCATATAGTAAATGTAGCATGAAGATCCATAGGACAACAAAATGAAAATCTTCTCTCTCCTCATATCTCCTCCATCTCATCTCTTCCCTCTACTCTTCATCCTCTATTCTACCCCCCCCCATGCCAACCACGAAAAGAATGAAGAGTGGTTGGAGTGGAGAGTAAAAAACAATGGTAGAGATAGGGTTGTGTAGGCAAGTATGTAGAGGAGGTAAGCGGCAACACGAGTCAAGATGCAATATGACCCGATTACATAGATCTAAATAGAAAAATAAATGGATCTTTTCACAACCAGAAACATAGAGTAGGTCAAAAACTATGGGGGGAGGTCAAGAAGAAAAAAAAAAGACCGGAATGGAAACTCGATAGAAAGAGGAGGTACACTACCGGAATGTTACTTGGTAGGATCAATAGATTCAATATGTATTAAGGTAGGCAAAAAGTTATGTAGAGTTGGATGACCGAAGGGGGTAAAACAATTATAAAAATGTTGAGAAGGGGGAGATAATTGTTAATGGTAAGGATAAAGAAGGGGCACGCCATGTATAGATACCTCCGCCATATGATAAAATCATTGTAGCATGCTAAGATGTAGCAATAGGTAGCAGCAGACACGTCGTGTCGTTGAGCGACACACAATGTCAGGTGACACAGGAAGCAGTAGTAGAAGGCGACAAGTTGTGTCGATGAAGAGACACGTCGTGTCAGATATCACAGTAGCATCATTCAGTGCCAGCAGAAGCAGGAGACACGCATTGTCGTTGAAATGACACGCCGTATCAGCTGAAAGAATCTCGGGGCATAAGCAGGCGACACGCCATGTCACAGGATGACACGTCGTGTCAAGGTACAAGCAACACGTCGTGTCCAAAAGTGACACATTGTATCCAAAAAAGGCGAATGAAGTCGCAAGAAGCTGAATACCGCCTACAGGCCGTGTTTGGAAGCAACACGTCGTGTTGACAGCGAATAGCAGCAAAAAAACACTGAAACAACAGCAAAAGAAGGGGAAATCCTTTCGGATCTCCACCATAGCGACATAGGGACAATGTATCCCCACTATCAGCAGAAAAGAGAGATCTTTATCCACGATTTTGAATTAGATCTCAATGGTGGTGGCATGGAGTAGATTGGTGGTGGAATCAGTAATGGCGGTGTAGATCCGTGATGACGGCGGCGAATAGGAAAGTGGCAGCTTCATTAGCAAGTAAGATTGACGAAGGCACGGTGGCCCTTGTAGATCTGAATACCAACAACTACATAGGATGATTTTCGGTTGATGAAGACGGAGACGGCTTGAAGGAAACGACTCTAAGGAGAAGAAAGGATGGAAAATACCTGCGGGCAGCCATCAACAGAACCTAATCGGTAATGGCGGTGTAGATCCATGATGACGGTGACGAATAGGATAGTGGTGGCTTCATTAGCAAGTAGGATTGACAGAGGCACACGACCCTTGCAGATCTGAATACCAGCAGCCGCATAGGATGATTTTCGATTGATGAAGACGGAGACGGCTCAAAGGAAACGACTCCAAGGAGAAGCAAGGATGGAAAATCCCTGTGGGCAGCCATCAGCAGCGCCTAACAGCGGCAGCGGCCGCCCGTAAGGGGAGGCATCTCTCGCTTATGCTCTCTCTCTCTCTCTTAGGGTTGGGGGAGGCACAGGACTGGCTGCTTTGGTACCATGTGGAAAATGATATCAGTGGGCAAATCCCCTCATGTAGGTTTTTCTTATTACTTGATAGATAGGAGGCAGCCACCCTTTCCTATAAATAGGATAAGGGGGAAGCATACAAACACATGGACAAGCCCTAATGGGCCAATACACAATTGGGCCCATGTTACATATAGACTAAACAGAACTTAAGTAAATAGACTAAAACACTTAAGTAGATATACACTCTAACAAGAAGCATACAATTTTATTGTGGTCAAACAAAGTGTTCTTAAGTTATCATTAGAGGCCATGATGGAATCTAGTTCGTGCTCCGCCCACACAAGTTACCAGAAAGGTGTGGTAGAGCAGTAGTTTAGATAGGGGCATGAAGCATCACCCCAAATAACAGTAGCAATTTGGAGAACCCCAATACATGGGCAAGAAAGAAATAAGAAACCAACATCACAACCTCAAATAGACAGACATGTGACGAAGAGAGAAGGGAGGGAAACAAGTCCCTCCCCAAGTCGTAAGATAAGCCAAGGAGGGTGTGGTTATACAAGGAACAGACTCCAAGGAGCAAGCAAATAAATGTGGTTCAAAGGGAAAGAAGGGTTGTGCAAAGGATGGGATCATAGGGTGACAGTGGAGTTGGGACCCGAGGAACAGTAGAGATTCAAGGGTGAGGTTGCAGTGGCAGGGAAGAGGGTCGTTATTGTATTGGGGGTCTGGCAGTGGGGTGGGAGGGATTTTTGGGTTGTTAGAGGGTTGGTAGGGGGAATCGGGGTTGCTACGGGTGGAGTGGGCTGGAGGGTGGAGGGCGGTAGGTTGATGGGTGGTTGGGGAGCGACGGGAAGGCAGCAGGCGAGGTGGCAGGTGGGTGAGTGGATGTTGATGGCTGGAAGGAGTGGCGGCGGGGTGGCAAGGGTGGTGGGAAGGCAGTGACAGGGGAATAGCAGGGGCGCGGGGTCAGGTGCGGGCGGGGGTCAGGGCGGGCAGTAGAGGCAGGGGGATCTGGTGGTGGGGAGGAGAGGCTGAGAGGCAATGGGTGCAGAAGGGGAAGATGGATTGAGGAGGGGCGGCTAAGAGAGAAGGTGGGGAAGCATTAGGGTTAGAGGAGATTAAGGGGGGTCAGAATGCTCTGATACCATGTGAAAGTAAAAAGACAGCATTATTTAGATAATGAATACAAGCAAAGACCCTCCCTTATATAGGATAGGAGTCAATAAATACAGAGTTCATTGATATGGGATAAACGACAAGATACTAAAGAACACAAAATGAATAACGTAAAATTAAAGACATTAACATACCAGTGAGTTTATGTGGGTTCAAAGCCTTCTGAGAGAATTTGGTATTTCTAATGATGAACCTTTGCCTATGTTTCGAGACAATAGGTCGCAATCTTTATTGCTAACAATCTTACATTTCATGAGCTGACCAAACATGTCGAGGTGGATTGCCATTTTGTGAGAGAGGCGATCATATATAAATGTATATGCATCCGACGTCATTTTGATAGCCTGGAAATAGGTATTTACCGATATACCAACGGAAATTTGACAGATGCAATCCTGGTTATTTTTACGCCAAAATGAACAAATTAAATCATGAAACTTTATAGGTGCAATCTCAAAACCTAAATGCATCATTTTATGCAATAAAATTTTATAATGGGTAATGTGGGGGACGTCCATCACGTGGGAGGGAAATGGTCATGTTATCTGGGGATTTTGATGGATGATTTCGATGACAAAATGTCAAGTTAAACTCATATCAGTTGTATGGCATAGTAACTTACTAACTCATATCGAGTTACGCATTGATTCTCCATACAGTATTCAGTTGATACGGTTGACATATTGCTCCCGTGACATGTACATTATGGAAGGTTGGTTGAACAAAGTTACGTGGTGCTCATACACATCATGTACAATACTATTTGTATAATACTCAACTGTGTTATGTAATAAAACATGATATATTTTAGAATTTTATTTAAAATTGAGTTTCTAACAAAGTAAATAATATAACATGTAATCAAATTGACTCGATAGAAATGATAAAAGATAAATATCACTCCCCTTACAAAAGATTGATACTCCCCCTTAATCATATGACGACGCCTCTCTCTTCTTAGGAATTGTATTTTGCGGGCTGGAGATCCTCGAGCTTTGGAGATGGTCTTGTGGAGTGCATCTAAAAGGAAAACATATGGTGAATGAGACCTGAATACTACAGCAGTAATTCACCACTTGAAGCAGACGATCCTCAATACCATGACTACGTCATCTTCACTGGAATACGTACTTAACGCGGCACGAACGCGGATCTCCAATGACGATGTAGCAGTAGTGATGTCTTCAAAGCGTCTGAGAAGATGTGCATAACGTGCCACAAACGCGAACGGACGATGTGTTGATGATATGATGCACGTACCATAACTCTGGTGCATGAACCTTGGGGGCTTGACGTGAAAGGATATCATCCATCAAGGAAAGTCCCAAGTAGATCAGCGGAAGGCGATGCCGTAAGAACAGATGCAGATCGGAGAAGACGTGATGAAGCAGCTCAGTGAAGATAAATTTGGATGAATCAACCTTGCAGATGTAGACTTGGCAGGCTAGAAATTGTTGAGCTTCTGAAAAGTCTGAAGAAGCACCCATCTGTCTCTCAAGAATGCAGCAAGAGTGATAATGTTGTCTGAAAGTGGAGAACAGGTGTGTTGAACGAAGGTCCATGAAGATAACCTGGAATATGTAGCCTGAATACATATATCATCTCTTCTCATACTCTCTCTCACTCATACATACTCCTGTATGCTCTCTCTTCTCATCTCTTCCTCTCCTCTCTATCCCCCCCCCGCACAACAAATACAACGAGTGAGTGTTTGGTGGGGAGAAATGGATACATGACCCCCACGCACGTGGAAAAAGGGATACACACATGATGGGTGGGAAAGGAATTGGTGCATTTGAGAGGAATTTGTGATATGGAGATGCGTAATATGTGGAGAATGAAACCGATAACCGGAGAGAATATGCTAAATGGGTCAATGTAAGATCCGGGTAGAAAATTAAATGGATCTAATCCCGACCCGAAACGGCATTTGCTCGGCCCTTAGGCCGACAAATGTAGGGGTGCGGGGGCAGAGCTCCAAAAAATCTGATTAGGCTTAAAATGGATCTGATTAGCTAAAGACAGATTCGATCAAGGATCTGAATATCAATAGGCATACTATATGTGGGGGCAGTAGAAAAATTTTAGGATTGTTTGGTACGGTGGAGAGTGATGGGTGACCACGCTTTAGCCAGGGATAGGAGAAAGCGTTGGGACAGCAGCGACGAGATGGAGAACAACAGTGAAGCAGCGGCCGGGGGCATGGATGACGACATCGACGGTTGAAGGGTGTGATCGACGGGTAGGGATATGGTTGCTGGATAATGGGGCAGAAACTCAGCAGCGGACGGACACGAAAGATGGCGATGATTGTGTGCACTTGGCCGCAACGAAGGAGATATCAGTCTCTAGTATGGTTCTAAAGATATTGCATGCCATGAGGCTGCATGCGGAGTCAAGTGTGGAGCCTCTCCATGTGAGGCAGCGAAGGTTGGTGCTGAGGACGTCAAGGCGAGGTTGGTGTTGAGGACGTCAAGGCTATGCAGCGGCAGAGGCGATGGTTGTGATTGCGATGGCGTTGATTGCTGCTCCTGGGATTGGCGGCGGTTCCAGCGGCTGCTTGCTGCCGGATACCTGTGGCGGTAGTTGTTGGTCGGCTAGGATGATGCAGCGGTGACGGGAGTTGTTGTTGTCGACTGCGGCTTGATGATGGTGGTTGATAGCGACGGGAGATGATGGATACATAGGAGATAGCCGGGATGGATAGCACCGGCATACAAAAATAAAATTGGATCATTAAAAAAGAGAAGCCATGGAGGCTAGGATATGTCAGGCGGTTGGCCGGCCTAAGCCATGGAGATGGCGGCAGCCGCCCCAAGCGGAGGCGCTAACCCTTTGTCGTTCTCTCTACGAGAGAGAGGCAGCAGCGGCTACGGTTGCGTGTGCGCTGGAGAGAAGAGGGAAGCGGTGGCAGCGGCTAGGGTTCCCTAGAACGGAGCACGCTCTGATACCATGTGTGCAGAAATGGTGCTATACGGATTCGATAAATAAAAGACGTACGGCCATGTCCTATATATAGGAGCAAGGGAGAAACCCTGAGACTTGGGACACAAGTAATCTAAACGGGCCGAGATACTAAAGGCCCACTAACTAAATAACCTATTAACTAAATAGGCTAATATATACTCTCTAACACAAAGATATAGAAAAGTAAATACCTCATAATTTTTTATTACTTGTAAATATATATATATATATATATAGTTCCACTATATTTTTTATTTATGTTCACATTACTCTTTAATAGAACTTCTTCTACTAAACTTAAATAAGTAACTAATTATAATAGTACTTATAGTAATAGTACTAATGATTAGATAGATTGTATGATGAAAGTAACTAATAGTGTGGCAATTAGGTAGATCTAATGATAATATTGGTGATATACTTAAATAATTATATATGTATGTATAGTTAGAAGCAAACATATCAAAACTGGAGTAATACTAGGTTTTGGCGGCAGAAAATCATCTTTTCAGGCGAATGTGGAAGAAAATAGGTAGGGAAAAGATATGGAGAGGTCGCAAACGGTAGAAAATGGAAGAGATTAGTTAAATTTACCTTAATTTGGGTTGGTTTGAGCTCTGATTGCCAAAAATCACCCAAATGCACCTTTTCCCCTCCTAAGAAGTAACAATAGCCATTCTCGCATAAAACACTAAGATATCTTGGCAACGACACCACATCTCCCTACCACACATCTTTTCTTTGTCATACCTCCCAGTTCGATGGAGTCTGCCTAACCAGGGGAAGGTGAAAGTTAATGTAGCGGCAAAAAGATGGAAACATAGAGGCAGCAGAACCAGCACAACTGCAATGGGAGGCATAGCAAGGAATGATGAACGGAACATTCTTTGGGGGTTCTCTTCCCCTGGTATGGCTAGTGGGAAAATTGACACCTACCTTGAAGCCATCTTCTACGCTGCTAACTTAGGAAGAACCCTCGGTTCCCCCCTTGAAACCATTGAAACAGACCTACATCTTGTAGTGGATTTGGTCAGGGAGGCTTACGACTCGCCCTGGAAGATCAAGTATGTGGTTAAAGCGATAAAAGAGAAGATCAAACAAGGAAATATTTCCATCACCTGGGTGCACAAAGAGGTCAATCACACTGCAACAACTCTCGCCTTGTATGGAGGAGACCTCACGGAGAGCTACTGTTTTGGGTCGCTATAGATGATGTCGCCTACTTCTAGGGAACCATACAGCAAAGACAAACAGGGCATACCCTACACCATACATGTGAAACTAGATAGCAGTCAATAGTAGTATACATGAGTCTTCAATTGTATACACCCCTCGGGGTTTTTTCTGTTAAGGCCTACGCCTCATTTTCATGAGCCTGGAAGGGGTTCCACGGTGAATAATATACAACCCCTATTATAAAAAAAAAATCTCGCATAAAACGGTATACCCGTAGGTATACCGACGATTTCGATCAGTATAGTGAAGTTAGCACTGCATTTTGTATGGAAACCATCAAAACATGGCGATATCGGCGATATAAGCGTCCATATACCAATATTTGCGAGCAAATCGGTACGCACACCTGTTTCCATTTCCAATGGTGTCGGGATTGGTGTTTTGTTCAAAATAGCGCCGATATCGACAATATCTCATTCCTTGTCTTCAACGACACGGGTGCTCATGGTTTTTATATTAACTTTATGCCGTCTAATGGTAATGACTTCAACAACGTCATAGAGCGCATCTACATTTTTCTATACATTGCTATAAGAGAAAAAAGAAAAAGAAATATCCATAAAAATATAAGGCCTCAAAAATCAAGTTTGACAAATTACTACAAGGGCTCATGAGTCATGATTCCACTTTTTCCATATGTGGCAGAGAACGAGAAGGTAGATTATGCGCCCTTTCGTGCTTGTCACTTTAGAAGTCAATCATTTTTGTTGGTTGACCATAAGAGTCTACATAGAGCAAAGCTTTAGTCTACAAGTTCTTAGCAAATGGGAAATGGAACACGGATGTTTATTTCATAACACTTTTAACTTTGCGTAGAGAGCACCCAAATTCCATGCTAACACCATACAAGTATAGGATATATGTGAGGAGCCTAGTGTGAAAGCAATTCCAGTTGTGGATCATCATGTGTTTGGAGCACAATGTTTCCATAGTCAGGCTCCCCAAAGAGGCTTCTCGTGCTTATCGTAGTGGAACTACCAAGCTCCCTTTCAGAGCATTTTATCTTAGACCAACAGAAAAACATGGATTCATGTTTCTTTGTTATATATAGATTAGTTTGTATATTTCATGAATCACTACTGCGTATATAGATCACACTGGATAATGAATTAGCAAACACTTATCTCGAGACATAGCAATGAGAATATCTAAAAGACTAATTGGTAAAAACATCACCATGCATTGTGTATACATAATGAACCATTCATTTTAGTATCTATGAAAAATACCTTCACTATTGTTCTATTATCACAAAGATTTTGATCTCTACAGCACCATTGTCGAGAATGACTTCCTGTCAACAAGTACACATGAATGAGTTGTTAGGCCAATAAATTATAAAAAGTGGAATTTGAAAGGACAAATAGATTCAGAGTGCATTTTTCTATATTCAAGATATAAAGGAGGGAAAACATACAGATATAAAACAAGGAATAGGGTATATACTTCCTACTTATAAAATCACAGTCATAAAGAAGTTTGGCTAGGCACGCCTAGGCATTAGAGGGGTGGGTATAAACCAAACAGCATAGGTCCTTTTTGGGTTACAACAAAAGCATGTGTTGTTTTATGTTCAATCGAGATCAGTCTAGGTGTGATTTGGGTAAAGCCAGGTAGAATAAGGGTCAATTTCGGTATGAATTCAGTCATCTTAGGTCTGATGTGGACCACCAAAAGTCTACTTCAGGGAAATTCTACCTCCTTTAGGTCACACTAGGTGTAACTTAGACCAAGGAAGCTTCCGAAACTGAATGCAAATTTATGAAAATTCAACAAGAAAATCAGAATAACACAAAAAAGTACACATTTAACCCATAATATTCATAATATAAATTCTTGACTAGTATTCACCAATTTAAGTCATCGCTTAAAAGCTAAAATAAATTGTAGGCTATAGGTGTATATTGACCATTGAATACCAGATATAATAATATGCAAAATAACCAAATCAAAAGAAAATATAGCTCTAAATGACAACATTTTGAGTAAAAGGAAAATGAGAAAACTTTTAATTTGGCTCATTAATTACAGTTAATATATAGATATAGTGCATGTTGTATTAGTGGAATATGCTTAGTTTCTAACAAATATTATATGAATAAAGTCTTGAAGATTTAAAGAAGGAAAAAGCAAAAAATAAAATTGGGCATAGTGTAGTCAATAAATGTTGATCTAGTGTATGCTATTATAAGTGAAACATGGTTGTTTTTGCAAAAATCCAAAAAAAATTCAAAACTAAGTAAGAAAACCAAAGTTGTCTAGGCGGCTAGATGGTGACCTCCAGGACTTGGGAGACTAGTTGCCTAGGTAGCTAGGCACCAATGTCTAGGTGGCCCGGGCATTTTATTAACATTATCTATAATTCTTATATGTGCATTTCACCAAATATATTATATTGGTCTCCTAAATTTGATCAATCCCAAACTGAAGCTTAATGTAAGCTAAATTACGTCTAACTTACACTAATTTGACCTAAATCAGACCTAATCTATCAAATCAAAACCTCAATTGACATGAATCAAACATAATAAAATATCCTAACTTAGCCTGAAAACTTGTCCTGATAGAATGTATTTTGACAAATATAGACTTGATTTGACCTAATTTGGTACCAAATTGACATAAATTGGGCCAAAATGACTCTGAAGTACCCACCCAGTCCACTTGGCACCTAGGTGCCCAAACTTGGACTCCTTTAGAGCCTAGCCACCTAGGCGTGCCGAGGTGGGGTCTTGAAACTATGAAGAAATCCCAAGTTTTTGGGAGGGGATTTTAACAAATATCACCTCTATCTTGTTTAAATATCAAGTCATTGGTTGCATTGAAGAGGGTATATAGTGTCCTTATCAGTTGATGTAAGAGTATGCAGCGTTTACATACATGATAATGAAGGTTGCAACTTTCGGATAATATTTTAAGCACTATTTACTGTTAAGATACAATTATAGTTTGTTGTTTCTATTTTTCATGTTTTATTGTTGTCGTTCAATATCAATTATTTCTATTTGTTTTACCTCTCTATCCTCTCAAATTAAGAGAGACTTTTTAATTGTTTTTGTCATCAAACACAATATTTACCATTTAACATGGTATCAAATTAGCAGATCTCCCGATCCTCTCCCTTCCTTGCATCGGCCCTAATACTGGGCTCTCCCATAGCCATAGCTCCTAGGAGGGGACTTGCATGACCCACTAGCCCTCCTAGGGGCCTTGCCCACCACCATCAGCCCCCCTCTAGTGGACTAATGGGTGTCACCACCCCTTCTAGAGGCTTACTACTCCACCACGCCCCCCTCTAGGAGCCTAGTGGTTGACGCCGCCCCACTATAGGGGATTTGGCCGCCGCCACAACCCCTTTCAAGGGTCTACATGATGTCTTTGTCCCCCCTAGGGGTTGTTGTTGCTCCTGCAATTGTCGTTAGCCCTCCTAAGGGGAGTTAGTGTTGCTACCAAGCCCGTTAAGGGTTGTTGTTGCCACTACCCCAAATAAGGAGGAACCTCTATCGTGCCACCCTCCTATAGGGTCTATATACCTACGGCAGCCACACCTTCGCTAGTTGTCTAGCTTATGGCCCTATATGAAGGAGTCTTGTTGTTGCGCCGCTCTTGCTTAAGAAATTCTAAGGGACTAAGGGGATCCATCCCATTTCTGCCTAAGATTTTTTAGAGAGGGAGTCACCCCGTATGAACAGGGGGCCCTACCCCCATCTTCTTTGGCACGTGCACATCCAAACTACAATGTGATAGCGTCTTCTCTGACTAATGGCCATGTCCATGGCCGCTACTTCTACTAATAATGGGTGTGCTTGAGTTGCACTCCTCTTCCTTATCTCCTTTGTGAGACCATTGACTTTGCATTATGGCTACAACTACGGACTCCTTCAGGATATAGCATGATACGAGGGTGAAATTAGATATTACCAATTTTCATACTAGGTCGGCCTCCTTTGAGCTCTATGTGAAAGCTCAAGGCAAGTTCTCCCATCTCGCTAATCCCATTCCTGTGAAACCAACTCTACCTACGACATTATTGATTAAATCTGCTAAAGTTGAATATTCTAAGGCCAAACAAGCTATGACCAATGTGTCAAGGATGATTCCGGAGTCATGATGTGGATCATCAACATCACAAAGACAAAGATCTGCTCCTCTCTACTATGCCTTCAAACAATGGAGGATATGTGGGATCAACTCTCACATGTTTACTCTCGTCAGCAAAACCGCAAGAAGGTGTTTGACATCTTTAAACATGTGGACAAAAAAGAAAATATTGATGGCACGCCTTTGGAGGACTACTACAACCAATTTGAAGCACTGGGATGAGTTTGAAGTCTATCACACACTTACTAGATTCATCATTGAAAGGCGAAGTCAAGGCAACGAGCTTCATCTAGTATAATTCTTTGCGGCCTTGACTTGTTTTTTGGAGTTATAGATCAACTTCTAGCCACTGACCCTCTCCTATCAGTGGAAAATGTTGTCAAGAGAATCCGGTGTGTTCTCTCAATCATTCCTTGCACTACAGAGACACCAGATCCATTTGCACTTGTTGTCTGCTCCAAAGATAGACGATGCGGGCATGGACGAGGACGTACTTGTTGGTATGTATGCCCACAGATCCAATCATGGGCATTAGATACCTTATTTGATAATAATAAAGGTAATCGTCTATAATGTTTGTCTCAATCATGAGATGATGACACTGACATAATAGATGTCTAAAGAATGATGTTACTCAATGACATATGTCTTCAGGTTGAGGACCAGAACAATGAGATCATATGTATGATAAGAGTACATACATTCTTGTTATGTCCCTAGTCGGATATTACCGTTGAAGCAAAATAAACAACGGTAACACATAAGACTAGAGTGTGTGTTGACTGATGATAGAGTCTCATTAGTCATGGTATATGATATCAAGTCAAACACACAGGTACATGTTAGAAAACAGTGTATCGGACAAACCCACCATGAGAGTGATACATGATACCATGGAATGGTAGTCAGAATCAGCTCTCATAGTGATAGTGGTGATTGTGGATTTTAGACCTGAAGTCATTGTACTCATCGCATGTTGTTCAATGTATTTAGACATCATGCAACGTGACCTTGAATAAGGGTTGCCATAAAGGTGATGCTCAGGTGCATTGTAACACATGGGATTGAGTGCGAGTGATGTAGATAGGATTTGCCCCTTCTACAGGAGATTGATATCCAGGCCACTTGATAAGCGAGACTCAGAAACGTATGACCATACTCATGTGAATCAATATATGATTTGTGAGCTCACATGCATCTCAGACAGTCTGCTCTAGTTCAAGGAAAATGGATTGAAAGTTGAAGAGGATGACAATTCCATGCCTCGAATTTAATCTGGATATCAGAGACAAAGGAACTATATGATCACGGTAACACTCATCACGGATTGTAGGTTGAAGTTGTTCTCCAACTTTCCAAATTACTTGGGTAGCAATGATGTGTTGCTAGATATTGCTCATTGCTTGTGATGTCATAAGTTGGTTATGGACACTCACTGCCAACGTAATTTGGGACCTATAGGGTCACACGTATACGATGCACCTGGAATAAGAGTTTATTCAAGAATGATGTTTAACTTGATTACTAAAGTGTTTAGGCATTCAATTAAATAATCGAGGTTGAAAATTGACTGACTAGAATGTAAAGCGACCAGTTCAAGCGTTGAACCGATCAATTCAAGTGTCAGGTCAATTCAAACAACATTGGTTGAATATTGCCTGAGTTGGACAAGTGAAACGACCATTTTACATATGAAACGACCGTTTCAAAAGTAAAACGATTGATTCATCATCTGCGTTGTCCGGTTCAATGATTAGTTCGATTAGATCAAGGATTTATGTTGATATCATGATTGTGCATTAATCGAATATGGAATGTCAGTATATTTGAAAATAGGAAAGCGTATGAGTTGACCGGTTCAACAGTGAACCGACCGATTCATTGTTTGCAGCTTTCAGAAAATTTATGAAAATTTGTCTCTTCGACTTCCAAATGGACTGGAAACCCTGACTCTGACCCTCCTATAAATAGAGGGGTACCGGGGGCAACAATAAGCTCTGACAATTGTTGTCCTCTCTGGTTGTAGTAAACAAGAAAACCCAAGCAAGTCCTACCCGTAAAGCGAGGGATAGCAAGGGAGAGACAATTGGGAGAGCAAGTCAGCGCTAGCACCCTAGCGTTCAAAGGGACAACTCTCTCCTGTTGGCTTTGGTAGTGCAATGTAGAGTTCCCAGTAGTCCGCGTGGACTACTCTAGAGGCGAGGAGGTTGTTGCCTGCCGCTAGGAGGACAAAGTCAATTGTCGTCTGTGGTATTGCACTAGGAGGTCGTTGCTGACGACTGCTCAAGTGTTGCTTAGAGAAGAAGCACGCTGCTGCAAGAGTTGCCGCTGGACTTGCTCCAGGATTAGGTATAACTCTAGTTACCTTCCTTCCTAGATAAGTTAACGTTGACGCGATCTGCTAGTTAGGGAATCGGGCATTAAAAAAATTTGTTTCCACTGCCTTATATGTTGCCCCGATTTCCCAACAGTACTACCGATAGAGAAGGACGTAGACAGTCAAACCTCTATAAAAGAAACGGTCACAATAAAGACCATCGTTGGGAAAAACCTAGCACACTTGCATGGGTGGATCAAGTAACCACAGAAAAACCAAACCTGGAGTCCACTACTACCTCAAATTTGATGCTTTGTCGACTAGCTTCGCTCTGAAGTCTAGAATTGACTACAATAGTGTCTCTCCGCCTAGATTGTTATAGTTCATCAAGAAGAAGGTTTTGTCTTTCATGCTTCTCATGTTGCATATAGTGAAAATAGAAGGGTGATATTTTTGGAGCCTCATCACACATTTTTGGCAATTAATCTTTATTCTCTATACTTGGTCAAACCACTCTTATATCCCCTATTATGCTTGTTCATGGAAGTAGCATCCTAGGACTTGAGGCCTTAGATAAAATGATTTAAATATAATGATTGAGCTACCCATATAAATGAGGTCACCTATACATGTAGCCCTTGTATAGGTACTCCGCGGTTAAGGTGATCAGCTCAGAGTAGTACTAGGATGGGTGACATGTCCGAAAGTTGAACATAGGTTGTGCGTGAGTGAGGACAAAGCATGCAGCCAAGGCTGGTGTTGGTATGTGGGGACAATCATTATTCATAAAATTCTACTAGAGTATTGGCTTGTGGTCCCGGGTGTTAAACATGGTATTAGAGCTATTTTTGTTCCATTTCGTGAGCCCGGGTGGTCGTGTCACAGGCCAGTCTCGAGCCATGTGGTTCAGGCATGAGAAAAACGCTATCTGCAGAGGCAAGATGGATCCACCCTTTGTTGGTAGTCGTGAATGGAAGTGGGTGTACATGGGCAATTCCGGATCTGTCCCAAAATGGTAAAGAGATTGTGAGGCCATATTATTGAGCTTGGACAAGGATGCCAGAGTCTAAGTGGGGGAGGTGTAACTAGGATTTGAGGTCTTGGATAATATAATCATAAAAGAAATGATTGGTTCTACCCATATAAACAAGATGTACCTCCTTTAAAGGTAGTCCATCAATTAGTACTCCTCAATTAAGCATGCTCGAATAGAAGTACTACTAGGAACTGTTACCTATCTGGAAGTTAAAGTGGGTTGTGCGTGAGTGAGGACAAAACGCGCAGCCAAGGCTAGTGTTGGCCATTTTTGTACAAGCACCCGCCTAGGCGGCACCTTGGGTCCTAGAACCTGGGCACCCAGCTCAGTTAGGCCTTTGGGCGGCCTAGGTGGCTAATAGGCTGGATATGGGCCTGAACCACTAAGTTTAAAAATAAAATGTGTAGCTTTATCTTTGTAAACTTGCTGCTGCTCTTTTTATTATTTCTTCTTTCTCATCTCACTGTTTTGTGTTGATTTGTTCCCTTTTTTCCATTAAGGAGCAACATTGTTGCTATGCAATTACAATGTTTTGTGTTTCTTTTTGTTCTTTACTATTCCCCTCACACAATTCTCTGTTGTATTTTGTTTTTGCTCCACCAAGCAGCAACTTTGTTGATCCGCTCTTCTTCCTCCGAAAATTTCCTTCCATTCTTATTATTGTTTCATTTTTTGATGTTTCTCAATTTTTTTGTTATTGTTTTACTTTTCCCCTCTTTTATCTCAACATGTTCATCACGCTGCTGCATTTTGCTTGTTTTTCATCCATTTCCTTCCACACTACTGTTCCTTCTTCCTAGATTTCCTCTTCCAAATTTTCATAGTGATTCAAATATTTCTCAAAGGTTAATGTATACCTATATATATGTATATGTATAAATATATATATATATATATATTTATACACATAAATATATAAATAAAGATTGTTAGACGTTAGAAAGTGTTGGTAGTTAATAGGTCATTCGTTATATGGGCCTCATTGTCTCGGCCCGTTAGGGTTAAGTTATACTTCCTTGTACAAGCATCCTTTCATATATATATGAGAGGAGTTTATTGTTTATCAATATAAAATTCAACACACTTGTCATATTCCACATGGTATCAGAACATTGATTGTAACCCTAGGGTAAAAAAGAGAGTGTCAGTTTGCAGGCGACTGCCATCTCTTCTTGTCTTGACCATCTACCAGGTATCATCGTAGCCTCCTCCATGGTCATCTCCTCTCTTCTACCTTTTTCACAAATAATTTCTACACCGACGCTCTTCATCCCAACCATCACCCACGTTTATCAGCCTCCCTCGATTCTATCTAGTCTTTGCTTCCATGGATCCTTCCCCGCCTCCAGCCTATACATCGACGCCCACAAATCTCCATCCACGTGCCACCAATAGCAAGAGAGGCTGCTAGCCGCCGCAGGCATCATCCAAGCCTCCCTACTACACGAACTACTCCTCTCTTAATATTGTCCATGGCATCTAGCAGTGTCAGATCCTCCGCTAGCCCCTTCTTCATCGAAGCATGAAAACATGATGCGGCAGTCAGCGTCCAAGGCAAAGGAACACTTATGGTTCGACACACCATTCAAGTAACTAAGCGAGATCACCATCACGCGGTGACCCTATGAGGTTAGTGTCATTGGCAAATACCCACACATGTCGCCAAGTCCTCCGGTCTTGGAATACGACACGGCCCTATTTGTTGTTGCGAGGGGGATTCATCTGCAAACCTCACATCTTGGTCAAAGATATCTTAAGATCTTTGATTGTTATTCTATATTAATCTCTTCCTAAGTCAGCGATTATGATTGTATCCTTATCAGTGATGCTTCAATTATTAGAGTGCTTCTATGAACCAGTCATGCCTCAACCCTAATCCCAACTGCCACCCCCCATACACATTATGTTGTTGTTAATCGGATCGGATTTTTAATGTAATCCACACATCGTGGCTCTACCCCTGCACCCCCTGATTTGTTTAATCGGGTCATGTTGCACAGTAATTCGAGTTACCGGTTCCAATCCTCCACATATTCCCTATATATCCTTACCTCTACCATTGTTTATGCCTTTCCACTCAACCACGCTTGATTCTTTTTGTGGTTGACATGAGGGGGAGAATTGAGGAACATGAGTACAGGGAAGAGATGATATGGAGGAGAGATGAAGAGAGAGAGAGAGAGAGAGAAATATAAAGAGGGAGTATCAAAAGAAAGAGTATGAAAAAGATTATATATATTTATATATGTTCCAGGCTATTCTGGTTTCCATAGAGCTTCATGTTCTTCAGCACTTTCGTCTTCTGGATGTCTTTGTGGCGCTTCATTTCTATTAAGCATCATGCTTCCAGTTATCATTGATGCAACTCTTTCCCAATGACATTGTGTTGCTTGGTGTTCGTGCCACAATATGCAATTGGGTTGGTTATCTGCGCTTATTCCAGTTGGCCATCACGCTGTGATGATGTCGCAGGATCTCAATTACAAAATTAGAATACATTGGGACAGAGCTTGTGTACTAATTCCAGCCTTTTGTTCCCTTTGGTGTTAGTTTTGTGGCGATCCTGCTGCATCTCATAAGATGGACAGTTACTTTTCAGAAGCTCGTCGATGTCAAGCCTACAAATACTACACATGTAAGGTTGATGATTTGTCCAAATTTTATCTTCACCGAGCTATTTTATTCATGTCTTCTCGAAGTTGCATCTGCCATTTCTCAAGTGCCAAGATGGTTCTTCTAGTGATCTACTTGGGTTTTCCTTGATGGTGTCTTTCATTCCCACACGTCTCTAAGAGTCACACTCCAGATCGATCTAGTTTGACAGTCATCAACACCTCATTATATTTGTGTTAGACGATACCTCTAGTACTACACTGTTGGATGTGTTGATTCGTTTATTCCAATCACACATTCCTTTCCAATGAAGCTGACGTAGTTGTGGTATTTTGAGTTGTCTGCTCCCGATTGATGGTAATGTTCTTCATTCCATATGCACTTCAAAATATCTTCTTTAAAGCTTAGTATTTTCAACCTGCATAACATGACTTCAAAGGAGGCGTCATCCAATCTTTTATTTATTGGAAAGTCATTCTAAGGGGGAGTGAAAATCTTGTAAAAGGAGTGAGAATTTTACTTTCTATCTTTCATATTGTCTAATTGAGTTTTGTAAGTCCAAGTTGGATATATGTTTCACCCATACTGTAGCTTGAGGGGGGTGTTAGATGTTAGAAAGTGTTATTAGTTAATAGGTCAATTGTTATATGGGCCTAATTATCTCGGCCCATTAGGTTTAAGTTCGCTTCCTTGTACAAGTCTCCTTTCCAATATATAGGAGAGAGGTCTACCGTCTATCAATATGAAATGCAACATACTTCTCATATTCTACAACTAGAACAGAGAGTTTTACAAAATAAGGCGACTGTACAAGAATTACCAAAACTCGGACCAAATATGGGTGTCTTTAAGCAATTCATGATAGCATCTTGTTCCCAATCGTGGAATGGAAAGAGTTTATACATGGACTTCCTTATAGAAGAAGATAGGAAATCAATATAGACTGGAAATCCCTAATTGGAAAGGGATGCCCATACAAATATTGAAACTTGAAGCTATCCAACTCGGTGTAGAGCCTTTTCATACTTCAGACTAATGTCATGGTTAAGACTGTTAATATATATGTTCTGTTATTTTTATTTTGTTATTTTACATTGTATTTGGACTTCTTTGTAATTGTCACATTACTATAAATATAAGTGTGCACACATTGTGCAACCCTAAGCTCTCCATTTCTCATTGTCTTTCACATGGTATCAGAGCGGGCCAATCCACCTTAAACCTAATCCCTCTCTCTCTCCACCAACCCTAGCCGCCTCCACACTCTGAAATCTCCTTTTTCCACCGCTACGGTACTGCTACAGTGTTGCCGCCGCCGCTACAGTAACGTGTCCACCCCTCCGCAACCCTCCATCCACCTCTAATCCCCTAATAACCTCCATCCTTGTGGCCTCATCCACCACAGGCCCCTCCGTCTAGCTCTGTTTCTCTTTCTGAAATCTTCGGACAGTCTCGGTAACTTTCCAGTTCTGGCACGTTGACGGCGTAACGGGCTTCATCCTCTCTGTCTGCCTGCCCCTCATGGTGGAGTGACTGATCCTCCATGTTGGCGTAGGTTTTTTCTCTTCATCTGCTGCCCCTACGTGGTTTTTTTTTAAGATCCATGCGTGGATCTTCTACCTTCTACTAGTCCATGTGTTGGACTTCTGCCTCTTGACTGCTGACTACTATTGTTGTGCCTACTACTGCCTACCTAGATCCGTAGGCAGCCTTCTACTGCCTGTGTCTGACTGTTGTTGCCTGCCTGTAACTCTACGTCTGCATCTGTATCTTCCTGATGGCGTCTACTCATGAAGATCTGCAACGTCAGGTGACAACTTTGAAGCTGGATGGGCGAAACTACCAGCACTGGGTATGCTCTATACAGATATATGTTAAATCACAAGGAAAAATGTCGCACCTGACGCGAGATCCACCACTCGTGCCTCCTGCAACAACCGATTCGAAGGATGTGAAAGCCTATGATGATTGGGTGAAGGACGACTCCTCAATCATGACATGGATTATGAATAGTAGTGAGACCAAGATTAGTGTCACCTTATTATACCTGCAAACGGCAAAGCAGATGTGGGATCAGCTTGCCAGCACTTATTCACACAATCAGAATCCCAAGAAGGTGTTTGACATCAACAAGCAGCTTAGCCGCCTGCGTTTCTCTGGATCCGATCTGACGGATTACTTTTCTACTTTCAAGGGACTGTGGGGGGAATTGGAAGCCTACCATCCCTTGTCTACTGATTTGGCTACTATGCAACGACAACGACAGGAGTTGCAAGTAGTCCAGTTCCTTTGTGGCCTACTTGATTCCTATGTAGGGGTGGTCGATCAGATTCTCGCTAGTGATCTGCTGCCTACTCTACAGACTGCCTTTCAGAGACTACAGTGCTTGCCTGCATCGTTATTTGAGACTCCTACTGATATAGGGGATTCGACTGCTTTTGCTGCGATGTCTGGTCGTGGTCGTGGCCGTGGACGCGGTTGCTCATATGATGCCCGTCCTCCTCTTGGTGCTGGCCGGGGGAGGAATTCTTCAGGTCGTGGAGCATCCTCTAGACCTACTACTGCTACTGCTCGTCCTCAGACTGGCCAACGCTTCTGCAACTTCTGTGGCCGGTCAAATCATGTTGAAGACAAGTGTTGGGAAAAATACGGCAAACCAGCTTGGGCCAATGCGGCCACTGATGCTACTACATCTTTTGAGACGTCTACCCAGCCTGATGCCCCAGATACTTCTACTGCTGACTTCATTCGTGCCGAGGTCGAGCGCCTGTTACTGGAGCGTACTGGCTCTTCGTCTACTGCCACCACCACGGGAGCACATGTTGCGATATACTCTGGTTGTGACACTGCCTTCCTTTCTGCACTATCCTCTACTACTGGTAATACGAAATGGGTCATAGATTTGGGCGCATCTTCTCATATTTCTGGGAATCGGTCATTGTTCAAAAAATTATCTAGACTGACTACTAATTCCTCTGTTATGCTTGCTGATGGCTCCAAGTCTACCGTTTTCGGAATTGGAGACATTGTGTCTGATATTGTGCTGAAATCTACTCTATATGTGCCTCATTTTCCGTTGAATTTATTATCTGTTAGCAAAACTTTGCGGAACTTGAACTGTAGCCTGACTTTAGTACCTGGTTCATGTGTTTTTCAGGACCTTCGCACGAGGATGAAGATTGGTGGGGGGCATGAAGGCTCTGATGGCTTGTACTACCTGGACTATCTAAAAAAAGTGGACAATGTGGCTCTGGCTTCTGCAGCAGTATCGGCTCTACAGTGACATTACAGACTTGGGCACCCATCATCTAAGAAATTGCACCATATTGTACCTGATGTAGGAACAAATGTGTTTCAATGTGAATCGTGTCAGTTAGGCAAACAGACTAGGGTTGTTTATCCTAAACGTTCTCAGATTAGCAATAAAAATATTTTTGATCTTGTTCATGCTGATGTATGGGGCCCTTGTCATGTCCCTAGTCTATCTGGAAACAAATATTTTATTCTATTCATTAATGATTTTTCTCGAGCCACATGGTTATTTCTTTTGAAGAGTAGATCTGAAGTATTGTCCACTATTATATTCTTTTTTGCTGAGATGAAAACACAATATTCTATGCATGTTAAAATTTTTAGAACGGATAATGCACTTGAATTTGTTCAAAAAGATGTTGAGTTGTTTTGTAAATCCATTGGCACTATCCACCAGACTTCGTGTGCATACACACCTCAGCAAAATGGCATTGCAGAAAGAAAGAATAGACACTTACTAGAGGTTGCCAGAACTATTATGTTGCATGCTAATGTACCTCGGGGATTCTGGCCAGAAGTCATCTTAACTGCTTGTTTTCTAATAAATCGGATGCCTTCTTCGGTAATTGGAAATAAAATACCTGTGCAAATTATGAATCCTGATAAACCTTTATTTACTGTACCCTCTCGCATTTTTGGCTCTACATGCTTTGTAAAGTTGCTTGGCCCAATGCATGATAAACTATCTCCACGTGCTGAAAAATGTATTTTTTTGGGGTACTCTCGTACACAGAAAGGGTACAGATGCTATAGCCCAACTACCAAGAGATGGTTCACTAGCAGTGATGTTGTCTTTTTTGAGGGTACACCATACTACTCTACTCAAGGAGATAGTCTTCAATCTGAGCTTATTACTTCTCCACTACCTATTACTAGTGATTGTGTTTCTGATGCCACTACTTCTGTACAACCGGCACCTCCTCTTATTGTTTATCAGCGCAGGAACAGAGGCTCAACCTACACAAGATCCCCCCCAACCAAACCAATCTTCTCCTCCAGAAGGTTCTGCATCACCTGAGGTAATATCTGACCTTGATGTGCCTATTGCTCTTAGGAAGGGCACTCGTTCCTGTACTATTCACAATATTGCTAACTATGTATCAACCGATCATTTAAGTGTTCATGTTAGCAACTTCGTCACTGCTTTATCTGTTGTTGCCATCCCAAAGACTGTACAGGATTCCTTACAAAGTACCGCTTGGACGACTGCTATGAAGGAAGAAATGCTTGCCCTTTCTGACAGACAAACTTGGGAGTTGGTGGATCCACCTCCTCAGTGTAAGCCTGTAGGCTGCAGATGGGTGTATGCTGTCAAGTATCAACCAGATGCAACTGTAAAACATCTGAAGGCACGTCTTGTTGCTAAAGGTTATACACAGACCTATGGTATTGACTACTTCGAAACTTTTTCAACTGGTGCCCGTCTTAATTCTGTCAGAGTTCTCTTATCTGTTGTTGTTAATCTTGATTGGCCTCTAGTACAACTAGATGTTAAAAATGCTTTCTTATATGGTGATCTGCAAGAGGAGGTCTATATGGAGCAACCTCCCGGATTTGTTGGTCAGGGGGAGTCACATAAAGTCTGCAGGCTAAAGAAGTCAATTTATGGGCTCAAACAGAGTCCTCGTGCCTGGTTTGATAAATTGAGCAATATTCTGATTGACTTTGGTTTTCTGAGATCTCAGGTGGATCATTCTGTCTTTACTAAGAAGACTTCTGCTGGTATTGTGATTCTGATTGTGTATGTGGATGATATTATACTTTCTGGCAGTCACTCTACTATTATTCAGGCTACGAAAGCTCATCTCTGCAAACACTTTGCTACTAAAGATTTGGGTAAACTGCGGTATTTTCTGGGCATAGAGGTATCTAGAACTTCTAATGCTCTTGTGCTATCTCAGAGAAAATATGTCTTAGATCTTCTGCAGGAGACTGTTATGCTAGGAGCTAGACCTACTGATAATCCTCTGGATCCCAATGTCAATTGGGATGATGAATCTTCTCCACTCTTTGCTGATAATAAAAAATACAGGAGGCTGATCGGTAAAATGATATATCTGACTGTGACTAGAGCTGACATAGCTACTGCAGTGGGTCTTCTTAGCAGGTATTTAGATAAACCCAAACAGTGTCACTGGGATGCACTCTGTCATATTCTGCGATATCTAAAAAAGTCTCCTGGCAAGGGACTTCACTACATGAAAAATGGACACTATTCTCTTGAGGGTTATTCTGATGCTGACTATGCAGGGAGCAAAATTGACAGGAAATCAACTTCTGCTATTGTACCTATGTTGGGGGTAATCTGGTCACATGGAGAAGCAAGAAACAAAATGTGGTTGCCAGATCTAGTGCGGAAGCTGAATATAGGGCCATGGCCCATACTGCCTGTGAGCTCATGTGGGTGTGTTCTCTCCTAAAAGACTTTGGGGTTGAGTCCTCTTCTGCTATACCCATGCACTGCGATAATAAAGCTGCTATCTTCATTGCAAACAATCATGTTTATCATGAGTGCACCAAGCATATCGAGGTTGACTGTCATTTCATTCGGGAATCTATCCTAACTGGCAAAATTTACACTCCTTTTACTCGCTCTGAAGACCAGGTTGCTGATATCTTCACCAAGTTGCTGGCTAACAAGCAGTTCTGCACACTTGTGGACAAGTTGGGCATGATTGACATCTATGCTCCAACTTGAGGGGGAGTGTTAATATATATGTTCTGTTATTTTTATTTTGTTATTTTACATTATATTTGGACTTCTTTGTAATTGTCACATTACTATAAATATAAGGGTGCACACATTGTGCAACCCTAAGCTCTCCAAATCTCATTGTCTTTCACAAAGACAAATGTCGTATGGCTAGGACATGTATCCATATCGTACATATGGATGTTGCGATATGAACATACGTTATCACTACAGCCTGATATTATGATTGTGATTTTGATTAGATACATGTACCCAACACCATGTTAGTCTGAAATATTTTAAAGGCTTATCAACAGTTTAGATGCACATTTGACAATGGTCCATGGCAGTCTAAGAATATATGAAGACATTTGACGAAATGAAGAACAATTGTGATCATATTGTCAACAATTGTGATCATATTGGGCCGGTTTGCCACACGTTTGTTTAATCGTCTATGTCCATGCATCAAAGGTGAAAAGGGTTTGCAACCATATGATTGTGGTTTGAAGGATAGTTTAAAGTTAATCATGGAGAACTAAGGACAATATTCAATTGTTGAGAAAGCGCATGGAGAACTAAGGACAATATTCAATTGTTGAGAAAGCAACCGATGAGGAGTTCTGTGGCCATCATTGCTTAGGACATGGGAATGGAGCATAATAATTCTGGCAATGTCTCACAAGTGTTGCTTCTTGCTTTTGGCTACACCAATTTAATTTTGAGGTACATGGACAGGAAGTGTGGTAAGTGTCCCTTGTTCTTAACAAAAGGCTAATAAGTCTTGTTGAACAAATTCGAATGTATTTTAATGTGAAAAGTTTTAAAAGGAGAGAAGAATTGCGTTAAAATCTCAATAAAGAGCAAAGAACTAGTAGGTAAAGCTTGGGAGCAAACCTTGAGCAAAAAATCCATGTCACGCAACAGAAAGTATCAATAAAGGAAAGAAAGTATGAATGTATACACGAGGTATATTTGTGGGGCCCACACATAAGAGAAAACTAAATCAAAGTATGTAGCGCTAGTTAATGAGCTTTTCTAGAAGAATGCATACGAGTTTGCTTTCCAGCTCGGCATGATACATAAAGAGTAATGGAAATGGAAAGAACTAGAAGCTTCTAATTGGCTGAAAAAGGGATGCCCAAATATATAGTTCCTACGTGATGTTGGGATAGAGGATAGTAAATTCATAGCATTGGGGTTCTTCATTCTAGTATTACGATAGTATAGGCTGTCGAGATCTTCGCTACCCCTACCAAGCATCGTCCTAAAACAAAGGTCCTTTAACGCAGTGCCATAGAAGAATGTTAGGGAAAATTGCTTTTAAAAAACAAGTTTTCTAGCAAATAACAAATCTAGTAGAAATTTGAACACAAAAAGAGCAAAATGGGGGAATGTACGAGAAGTCTGAGCAATGTAAGTGTTACAACCCCAATTTTTGGGTTCTTTGGGTGAGAAATGTAATTTCTCCTATTAAAGATATTTGAACAAATAATGATATAATTTGTTTTGAATAAAAGATTTCGTTTACAATAGCCTTGTTGGTTGTTTTGTGGGCTTTATTGGCTATTGGGCCCAATAACAAGGATAAGACAAAAGAAACTCCATTATTAATAAGAGATGGAGAAAAGGAAAGATGTAGAAACCTTTAGAAGGCAAAAGAATATAATCCAAAAGTGGATTTCGTGCCTCTTGGGTTCCTTGGGTTCCAAGAGGTTCAAAGTTGCAAAGATAATGCAACAAGAAAAGAAAAGATCAATTAAATATTTCTTTATTAAGAAAGAAATTGAAAACAACGATAAAATGTGGGAAATAAGTGGAAAGAGGTATAATTGAGTTATCTTTGGTGGATTTTCGTATCCATAAGGTTCCTAATGTTAAAAGGAATTCCAACAAGGAAAATAAAAAGAGAGATAAAGAAAAATCCTCAAAAAGAGATATTTTAATAAAGAAATAAGTAAGATAATGAGAAATAATGGATATAGATGCATCTAGAAGGATAATGAGTATCCACTAAAAAGGATTTCGAAATATTAGAATTTCTTGGGGTCTAAGGAGCCCCAATGGAGAAAAAGAAAGAAAATACAAATAATTCAAAATAAGAGGATAATGTGATGCATAATTAATGGATTTGGTGGCATTGTTAAAAAGGAGGTATTTTCTACTAAAAGAAAATATAAATTTGTGCCAATGGATTAAAAGGCAAGCACAAAGAGAATAAAAGAGATAATTTTTGAATTCCTAAATATCCAAAGAATAAAGAATATCAAAAAGATATTTAAGAGAGAGAGAAACTAGCTTCTTAATGAAGGAATTGGATTCCTATTGAAAAAGGGCTTTGTTTCTTCGTGGGCAAGCATCTTAGGGCGTGGATACCCTCCCCTATATAAGGGGTAGAACCCCTGGTTCGAGTTCAAGAGAGATCCCACGCATCTTTCTCTCTTCCCCATCTTCTTCTATTCGTTCAAACCCTAGTTGCGAAAAGTAAAGCTTTTCTAGAGCAACAATGGGTTGTACAGGAGTGGCGTTGGAGGGTTGTCGCTCCCGCAACATCATGGGGTGTTTGGGTGATCGTCCCCTCGTCCTAGCCGAATGCAGCAGCCACAGCTCGGCTGCATATGACCGCCGCGAGTGGCAGACTGTCGAGCCCAGTCCACGCCACCTCGACCATGTATTGAGACCTCCGCAGGTGCGGCGGAGGGCGGTGGAAGCAATGGGATGGTCGTCGGTGCCCCTAAGGTCCAAGGAGGCAAAGGAGGAAGCTCCCTTGAGCTGCTGCCGCCGAAAGCGCTAGGGTTGTGCGGGGTTGAAGAAGAAGGCGGAGGCGTTGGACCGTTTTGCCCCTCCGCGGGCTGAAGAAACAACCAACTTAAACGAGGGCAGAACCGTCAATTGGTTATATTTCCAAAACGGGCCGCGTTGCATGGAAAGGTTGACATGGCAGCCTACCATTGGTCAAGTGAAATAATGCAAAAATTGTATCTTTTTATTGGTAGCTCGGATGGATGCGTATAAAATATGAATCTTGCTCAGAAAAACGAGAGGAACCCATTGAAAATAGTTTTAGAAGCTAATTCCTCTTGCAATTCGAAAAGTAGTGGAAGTTATCAACTTTAATGCTTTAATGATTAAGAAACCCTAATTTGAGATGATTAATGTATTAAGAAGGGTTTTAGGGATGATTAAAGTTGATATTAGCTTGTTAATGATAAAAGACACATTAAGAACAAAAAGGATGAACTTTGCACGTAATTGGTTTAATTTAGAATTCCAAGTGCATAAACGAGCATTAATGGGCCTTGAAACCTTAATGTTAGTAATTGTGACTCTTAATGGCTTTAGTTGTTCAAATTCATGAATAAAGCTGAGATATGATGGTTCTAAGATATTTCGAGTATAAAAGTTCCTAATTGTGGATAAATACCCTTATTATAGTAATTAGGTGTTAAAGTGTCTATATTAGTCTATTAGTTAAATAGGCTAATTAGTTTAGTGGGCCTTTATATTCCGGCCCGTCTAGTTTAGATTACTTGGGTCCTAAGTAATAGGGCGTCTCTCCTCTCCTATATAAAGGAGAGGTCGTCAGTCTTTGTATCACAATCTATTCTATTCAAGCAATCTTATATTTTAACATGGTATCAGAGCGGGTTCCATCCTGAGAGAACCCTAGCCGCCGCTTCCCTCTCTCTCTCTCTCCAAGACCGCCGACTTCTCCCTTGCAGCCGCTGCCGCTCCTCTCTCCGAAGAGAGCAACCGCGGGCTCTCTCCGCCTGCGGGCGGCCGCAGCCGCCATCTCCATGGCTTGGCCGGCTGCCCGCTAGGCATATTCCGGCCTCCATGGTCATCTCCATTCATCTATTCTTTCATTCTTTCCATACAACACCTCCGCTGCCTATCATAGCAGCCGTTCTCCATCATCATCCGCCGCGGAAATCTCCATCCGCCATCCGAAAGCAGCAGCCGGCGCCGCCGCCGCCGGCAGCAGCACCAGCGGGCGCCGCCGCCGCTGCCCAAGCCAGGCGCAACAACCGGCGTCGTGGACAGGTGTCGCAGCCATCTCCATCGGCCATCTTCTGCCGCCTATCAGCAAGCAGCAACAGCTATCGCAGCTGCCGCTATCATCAACAGCCAGTCGCCGGCCTCCAAAATCGCCGTCCATCCGCAAAGAGCAGCGCCATCGTCATCCGCATCACTGTCGTTGTCCCGTGTGTGCTGCAGAGTTGCTGCATCCAGCAACCGTATCCCCAGTCGACGATCGTACTTCAACCGACGCTCCATCTCATGACGTCTTCAGATCAGCCTTCATCGCCGCTTTGGAGAGGCTCCGCCTTGGCTCCGTATGCATCCTCTTGGCATGCAATATCTCCGGAGTCACGCAGGAGACCCTTTGTCATCTCCTATGTTGCGACAAAGTGCTTCATCAGCCGAGCGTCATCTCCAGCCATCATCCGCAAGCTGTTGCTCCTCCACTTCGTCATCATCCCGACAGTCTTCATCCGCAAGTTGCTGTTGCGTTGTGCGTCATCATGCTACTGCTGCCATCTACAGTAGGCGATCACCCATCACTCTCCACCGCTACCAAACAACCATGTTTACTACCCCCATATGCATTATCCCTGTCTCTATTCGGATCCTTAATCGGTTCTATTTTTGCTAATCGGATCCTATTTTGACCCTAATCGGATTTTCGCGGGATTCGGGTCGGGACTAGATCCATTTATTTTTCTACCCGGATCTCATGTTGACCCATTTAGTATACTCTCTTTGCCTATCGGTTTCATTCTCCACATATTACCCATCTCCATTTCATATATTTTTCTCTTTTCAGCCTTTTTCTTTCCCACCCACCCATATTATGTGAGCATCCCTTTTCCACATTACGGGGGGGTCATATATCCAGTTCTCCACACCAAACACTCACTCTTGTCGTATTTGGTGTGCGGGGGGGGATAGAGAGGACAGAAAGAGATGAGAAGAGAGAGCGAGCATGAGAGAATATGAGAGAATGTATGAGAGAGAGTATGAGATGATGATATATGTATTCAGATTATATATATTCCAGGCTATCTTCATGGAGCTTCACATCATTCAGCACACCAGTTCTCTACTTGAGCCAACAGTGAAGATCCAGCGTCGACACCGTATCCGCGTTCGTACCGCATTATGTACGTCAGGTGTTGATGGTGTATTCCTTCATCTGCATTCACATGAGACAGATGGGTGCTTCTTCAGAAGCTCAGAGTTTTATCTTCACCGAGATGCTTCATCACGTCTTCTCCGAGCCGCATCTGTTGTATCGACATCGCCTGTAGCTGATCCTCTTGGGACCTTCCTTGATGGATGATCTCCTTTCCCGTCAAGCCCCCAAGGTTCATGCGTCAGAGTTTTATGGTTCCTGCATCGTATCAAGCAGCAGATCGTCCGTCCGCGTTCGTGCCGCGTTAAGCACGTATTCCAGTGGCGAATTGTTGTAGTATCAGGTCCATTCTTCAGATGTCCTCATTCCAGATGCACTTCAAGGAAGACCTTCAAAGCTCGAGTATCTTCAGCCTGCAGAGTCATCATCACCATATGATTCAAGGGGAATATTATTTCAGGGGGAGTAACATATTTTGTATGGGAGTGATATTTATCTTTCATTTATCATTTCTTTTTATCGAGTCTTGTAACCTCCAAGCTTGGACATGTGTTTCACCCATGCTCCAGCTTGAGGGGGAGTGTTAAAGTGTCTATATTAGTCTATTAGTTAAATAGGCTAATTAGTTTAGTGGGCTTTTATATTCCGGCCCGTCTAGTTTAGATTACTTGGGTCCTAAGTAATAGGGCGTCTCTCCTCTCCTATATAAAGGAGAGGTCGTCAGTCTTTGTATCACAATCTATTCTATTCAAGCAATCTTATATTTTAACATTAGGGTTTTCTAATGGATAAAGGTGGAATTAATGATAAATAGAGTTCATATGTGAATTAGACCATAATGAACTAAGAATTGTTAATTTGAAAGGAACCAAAGGTGATAATTGGGCCTAATGATCTTGTCATGAATTAAAAGGATAAAAATGGTAGTTTTAATGTAAAAGAGGCATAATGGACTTAATTGATGTTTAATTGTGCCTTTAATCTGAAATTAAGGTTATATGTTGTTAAAAGGTAACCTTAATATCTTTCGTGAAGAATAGATGAGATAATTAGGGTTTGTGAGTAATTGTATAAAATTAGGGTTTAAAATAGTATAAATGAAGTGAAACCCTAATTGCAATGGAAACCCTAGGAAGCGAGCTAGGTTTAATAGATCTTGATGGCATGATCAATGATAGGAAATTGTATGCATATTTCAGGATCTCTTTGTGTGCTTGCTTGCCTATTGGATTTCTTGCATTGATTGGATTAATTTTGTCTCGAATCAGCCTAACAGGTATGTAGTTAATTATGGTTAATCGCATTAGTTTCCCGAAGATTTTCCAGATGATTCATCGCATTGAATGCAACCTATCAGTTTGGATGTTTATACTTGCAAATCATAAAGTCACTATGATTATCACAACAATAATAGAAGTGTGTATTCTCGCACCTACATGCCACCCTGATGGATGATGCCAAAAGGTCAAGCTCAGGAGGGAAGACCAATGGGCACCATGAGTGGTGACCCCAGACACCAAGCTCGGGATTGAGAAGGTGGTCTTTATAGAATGACTAATGGGCACTATGAGAGGTGACCCCAGGCACCAAGCTCGGGATTGAGAAGGTGGCCTTCAGTCATTGGCAAAAGAGAAACCCTAAGGTGGGTATGCCAGGGTTAGGGAAAAAGTGGTGGAGAATGTCATACTGAGAGCGTAATTTGGCTTGTTAATTAACTTGATTGTGATATTTAGATTGTTAGCCATATCAGCGAAATTTTGGTTGTCCCCACATACCGGCATATTCCTATATGCTGACCGACGTTTTGTTTGTCGGCATTTTAGGTACATATTGAAAAGGACAAACAGTAAAGTGGCATATTGTGAAATTAAGAAATAAAGTGCAAGGAGGATTAGTTAGAGTAGTCCAGATGTGGATAGAAGTTAGATATCCAAATTTTTGAAAAAGGTATGCAAAGTTTTATTTTATTCCAGCTTTCAGTTTAATTTGGTAGAATTTTATAATTATTACTGATTATTTGTCGAACTTTTGATCATGTTAATTGGGATAACAGCTCTGACCTTCGGGTCTGCCTTAATTGGGGGTTACCGGGAGGCGGGGTTGTTACAGTAAGCTCCTTCAACAGATGATCAAGAGCCAAAAACAAGCATAAATGTGGGGATGTGAGTCATCTTAGAGACTATCACTAGAAGCAATATTGTCATAAAGATGAGAGCCAATAATATAGCTGATATAACTAATTAATTGATTGTTATTACTTAGGGGTTTCAAAAGAGATTAGCAACTCTCAAAAGGAGGCCAAGTTGCTGATGAAAGGTCAAGGATGGTTTCTAGAAGCTCCAATAATAGAGTCATAGTGTCCATGGTAGGGGTAGGTTCAGGTGAGGTAGAGCATTCATATGCATCAGTTGTAACCTGATTAACCCACACCCCACGCATGTTACCGTGTTTGGCTCAGTGGCCAGCATCATAATTCATGTTGTGAGCGACCATGGCTGCCATATGTCAGCTCCTCATGGCGACGAGTGACCAGACCCACAGCCACAACCAAGGTCAAATCCGGCTAGCAAAGTAGAGTCAGTAGCAAAGACTAAAGGTGTAAATTACTTTATCGACGTCTGCAATGGGGTCACTGACAATAATTTTATAAGATATCCAAAATAAATGTTAAGTAAAAAGGAAAGGAACTGCAGCAGATGGAATTCCTAGCATCATAATCAATTTTGACCCATGTTGCATAGTTCGTTCGTGTTTGAGCATTTGATAAGAACATGGGTGGAGACGAAACTAGAATTATCAGACACAAGATACGCTTGTTGGCATTGTGTCATGACATAGATCTCCAATGAGGGATGCCATGTGCAATCATTGTTGACATATACGTGAACCATGATTACCATGGTGCGGATATTGTATGGCATGGATGCAATCACGATGTCATATCAATATAGCAGCAAAGAAGCAACAGACAGAAGTCACAGCAGCAGTAAGGTGAAGAAGTGGCGCATGAAAATGGCAGCAGAAGGGACGTACACCACTTTGTTCATATACAGAAGCTTAGATGGGTGGTATAAAACCACCAGAAGAAAATCTCCCTGTAGTGAAGGACAACAACATGAGATGAAGATCCTAGGTCCCAGAAATCAACAAGAAATCATGTCATGAAGGAGGGAAAGGAGGAGACATGAGAAGAGGAACAAAAAGTGGGGGGAGTAGGATGGGGAGAGGCATAGGTGGGTTAGTGATGAAGAGGGGAGGGTGGTGCAAGGAGACACTAACTTCTCCTCATTTTTTTAAATTATCATGTTGTCTGTACATCCCACCCTCCTCATGTTAGCAAAGCGAAAGGACTACATTCACTAATTGCAAGAGTGGAATAAATATGGTAGTACTACTACCATTATAGTTTACCGGAGTAAGATATTGGTGATATCACCAGGTGCTCTCATTTAGGACTGAGTACCAAGGTTATTTTACGTTGGAGTTTGCCTAAACCATCAACCGCTTGGTTAGCTTTTGTGGACTTGAACTTGTCAATCTTGATTGATCAAATTCTGGATCTTCATTTCCCAAGCACCAAGAGTTGGAGCTTGTTAATTGTCTTTATGGAGAAGATTCTTTGCCTCAAGACTGTTAGATGCTATGATAAATTCTCTTAAACCCTAGCTTCTAGGCTTCTTCTAAGGCCAATGTGAGGGCTTTTAATTCATCTTACAGGTGAAGTCAATCGAGTGTCTTCATCTTTGCCAGATATCCACTTGAAGTAGACAGTTGCTGTTGTTGCCTTATTCCTTTTTGTTGCAACATGTGTTACATTTCACCCAACCAGGTGTAGGTGGTGCCCATGTCATAGTTTGCTTAGGTTGAGTAATTACTCCCATCTACCTCCCTTATTAATTATTGAACAAAATCCAACAGCTATTTTACATATATTGTTCCATTAGATAGTAAATTAGCATTGAAGGCGCAAGTCTTCATATATTTTCATTCCTTTGTACTTTTATTACCAAGATTGATAAAATTCTATTCCTCAACTTTATTTTAGATTAGTCGAGGAGGCCTTTTTATACATTCTGCCCTCCTCTCACACGCCCAGTCAACCAAGTAAAGCATAAAACCAGCACATCCAAACGCAGTCACAACCCTCCTGCAAATCTCAGCAAAACCAAGCATAGCTCAGCTGCCCCCACCAAAAACTGGTCTTAATACATGAACGAACCGCCCAAAAAACAACTATGAACTCTGCACTTTTTGCAATGTAAGGTATACCTTTCTTATTGATCAAAATCAAGCCTCTAACCCACATCAGAAAAAGAGTCGGCTCCCCCAGCACCAGGGGCTATATGGACAAGCACCGCCGCCTCCCAATCTCCCGAGCTACCATATTACATTTTGCATCTGAAAGAAACCCAAGGATGCCTCAGTGCTCCACCATCTTTCTAACGTCCCTCAAAACTGAGATAAGTTTCCATGGAGCCCGGGTAGTACCCCACACCAGGTCAAACAATGATCACTCATCTAACTCTACCAAAGAGAAGGGTATGTTCATGTCATCGCTGACCTTTAAGGCCACCACCACAGATTGAAGCCCAACCTCCAAATGAGAGGTAACCCTTCGCCACCTACAAATTTCTATTCCTCAACTTCTTATATTTGCAATTTTATTGGGATTTACTTTTGCGCGTTTAAATGATCAAATACATTTTTAGTCCTAGGGTTCCAATAATGATGAAAGATTAAATACATGTGCCAAAAGATGGGAACATGTACCTAAAGATTAGGGTTGTGACATCATCTATGGACCTATGTGGAGTCAAGAACCTAATTTGATAAATTATTATAGGTCCTTATCTAGTTTGATTTTTCTAGATCTTGTTGTTTTCATTTTGGGTTTGTATAGAAGCTTCTGATTATGTATGTAGATGGCACTGTTCTCTCTGGCCATGATAGTTGGTATAGATGTTATAAAGAAATACCTTCTCCAACATTTTTTCACTAATGATAAGTTGAAATACTTTCTTGGGATTTAAGTGGCCTAAAGTAAAAGTGAGATGCCTCTCTTACAAAGGAAGCAACTATATATTCTACAAGAAACAAGCATGTTTGGTTGAAACTAGCAAATTCTCCTATGGACCATTCACATAACTTATGGGATGACAGATCAGAAGAACTTAAGGATACAAAAGGTGTAATCTTCTAGTTGGTAAACTTCTCTATCTTACTATTACTACTAGACCAGAAAATTATTTTGTTGTCGAAGTTGTAAAAGATTGGACACTTTGTATCTACCGAGAACAAATGTGTTACTTATAAGATTCTTTCACAAGAACAGTTCAAGATTACATGATCAAGAAATTCGTACATTTTTGGGCCTTTGATAGAAGGAAAAAAAACATTAGTTTATGAGTAATACTAGTAGGGGCCATTATGATGTTGTTTGCCTCATATAGTATTATTATCTAATATGAATCTCCTGGAAAGGACCTTTTCTATAAGAAAATTGAACATATAAATCTAGTTGGATATCTTGATGTTGATTCTATAGGCAACCACTCTTATAAGAGAGTAGCATTAGCTGTTCTATTGTGGCTGATGGTAACTTAGTGACGTGGAGGAGAAAGAGATGAATGAGTGGTGTGGTGGATATATTTGCTACATAATATTATTTACCCAATCTATTACTTCAAATGAAATTTAAAAATATAACAGTGCCTTTTTGTGCCCATCCCACACTTTGCCAAGGTGGGGTAGAAGTAGATATTACGAACTCACAAGGGCTAGACTTCAGAAGGCACAGTGACGATGAGGGAAGACAAGACAATGAAATTCCGTGCTTGCGTGACTTCATTAAGGGAACCATGTTATTATATTGGTTTCTTATGTGTACTGAGCAGGGATAATCGATGATGGCAGCTAGGGCTGAAGGTGTAACTATGTTAAAACATCATTTTTCATCGAGTACTATCATCAAAGATTTTGCTCCTCGCAAATAGAGTGGGAATAAATAACATTTGTGTTTGTTTAAAGAAACAACATTACATAAGACGGGTCCTTCAATAGGTATTTAATTCAAGCATATGGATAGGCGTGAAGATCTTTTATCACTCTTATGAGTTGATAGCTGTCAGGGAATTAATACGACAAGACATATCTCTTAAAACGTGTCATTAGTTGATTAATAATCCACCAAATGGTTTTCTGCTAATAAAGTATAAAATATGTTGGGGAGAGGGGCATATAGTGAGTGTTTCCAAAGCCTAGACATGCAATTATCAACATCATTATTACATATTTATCATAATCAATGAAATCTGCTGAAGTAAACTCTGCACTTACCACTGCGGTGAAGTTGTTTCCTGGAAATGAAATCTAAGCATTCATTCAGTTTGCTTGTTTCAAATGTCAGAAAGTGAAGCCTCCCTCCAGGGATTAGCAAGCTCCTCCCGGTTTTCCTAAGGGGTGGCTGGTCAGCGGATATATTATCCAGAGACTCTGACCTTCCATCTTCTGAAGACTGTTGCCCATCTTCTTTCGATAAGTATACCAGCTTAATCAGTGATCCTGTAAGTGTCAGATACATATCAGAGTTTGTAAAGTATAAGGATAAAAGTTATATGCATCCGACAAATGCGTGAGCTTTACACATCATTATATTGACCCACCAAAACCCAATTCCCCAGAAACGCAAGGACCCCAAGGCAGGCTTGTGGGCAGGCCTCTCTACATCAGGAATTTCACCTCGGGTCAATATCTCAATTACTAACAAACAAGCGGGTACTCAAATGCCTAAGATTTTCAACAATTTGAGACGTCGTTGGTCTCAGGTGATGCTTTGAGTTGCTTTTTGATCCCAATACATCAAAAACAGACAACGAACGGGACTATGAAGGGGGATACAGAAAACAGAGCCACCGCTACATGTATTCTCCGTTGCCGTACGAACCTCCAATGTCGAGGGCAAGGCGCGAGCTCGGAGCGTGCGCAGGTAGGCTTGGCGCGGAAGTAACCTCACTGCCACCCTCCTGACAACGCTCTTCGCCTGCTCCATCTGTTCTCCTCGGCAAATCCGCCATCAACCCTGGGAAGGGGCTATGGTTGTGGGCGTGGGATGGACGAAAGGTTGGAGGGAGCCGCGACTTGGGCGACCCGGAAAGACGGTACCCGGCCTCGGGTATGGAAAGGCTCAGACACTTCTGTTCGCAGGTCGCGGCGAAGCTCTCGGGCGGAGTAACCAGATGCGTTCGGTCGTTGGAGTCGCTTGTTGGTCGGAGAGCCCGAGATGAGGAGAAAACCTGCATGCAACCAGACTACTGCCGGGCCGTTGGCCAACTTCCTAAGTTATAGGAAGAAGTGGTCCCGTATATAGGTGCCCGGGTACTTCTCCCGTCCGGTCCGGGGCCGACGTCGAGTTGGACTCGGATAGGGATTTTTACTGCTGCTGTTGCAGAAGCTCCAAAAGGCCGACGGGTGGGGTTAACAATAAACGCTCCCAACAAACTCCTCAACGGCTCACAGTCAGTCAGTCACCGGTCACGTTCTACATGGGTTCAATGCGACGGGTTGAAGTCAAGAGACGCCATCTGTCCATGGCGCGCTTTGTCGTGCATTAAATACGGAATGTGGGAATACCGGTACATTATTATGCTATGAAACGTGATATCTATGCTATTAGCCTATAGTCGAAGAAGCTGTTTTCCAAAACCCATACGATCTACCATTCATTGCCTTGAACAGTTTGCATGGGTTGTTAGATATAGAAAGATGTGGATGCGAGGAGAGGCTACATACATGACGTTTGTTTTTTGCAAATCGGACATATAGGCATGGTGGGAAGTAAGATCACAATGCCATGGCTCTCGTTGCGGTTGAGGGTGGCTTGAGTGGCCATGATCCGGTTTTGACCTAAAACCACAAATGGAACGGTCATTTTTCTTAACAATTTGCAAACTGAACCAATCGTGCAACTAGCATCAAGATGGGTTGATTTAGTTTTGGTGGTTAGACTTCAAGTGAAAAAAAAAATCATTATTGAGTTGGCCAAGCCATTCACCCCCTCAAGCCAGTATCAATTGTTGTATTGATATGATTTGCTATCCAATGTCTAAATGTTGACAACTCTATATATATGTTTGTAAAGTTGTCTACAAACTGTGAATACTACCAACTCGACTTGGGAAAATCATTTTTTTGGGGATCTAATCATCAATTAAGATCCAAGTTTGATTGTTGATATACAAAATTTGTTAGGGTCCATAGAAATATAAAATTAATTGACCATCGACCAAATAAGTATTGGGATTTTAGTGTTGATCAATCAATCTTGAATTATAAACCCTTGTTCTCAATAAAATGTTGTTCTTAAACATGAACTGATATGGACATGGGACAACCATAATCGAACCCAAATTCATAATATGATATGAATTAAAATTAATAAAAGCATCTTAGACAATAATAGTATATCTACTCTTGATACAAGTGTCTTTGTCGTTGGTGTTAAAATGAGAGTATAGTGATATCCTAGAAGAAGGTTCCTTGGGAAAAAAAAGTATATTGTGACCACATGGATTGCTTTTTTACATGAATAAACCATGTGGTTTAAGATTCTTTAGAAGATTTTAAATGTGATGAGAGGAGTAGGGTTTATCAACATTACATGTGTGTAGCTTTGGATGTTCTACGTGTTGCCAATATTATATTTATATGTAAACTAGACTCGTCACATAGCGATTTGTAGTCATATGATTCCTTATGCACACCATTATGGATTCCTAATACAGTTTCTCACAAGTGATTAAGGAATTAACTTAGTGGAAAAAACTACCTTTCTTTTAGAGAAGGGTTTCCATTACCATTGTAGACACACCATTTTTAAAACCTTCAATGGTTCATCTAGTCATGATTGAATACAATTGAAGGAGGCCTAGAATGTCCTTACCATATCAATAATCAACATCTATCTATTTTAGCATCCCAGAATTACCCAAAAATCATTAATAAATCGATAGAACCATCTTTAGAAGTCAGTTTACATAGTTGCATATTTGATATCCACCTATGCAGACATTCAAACTTTATGTTTGAAGTGTAATCCAGGTAAGTCCTATAAATATCCTGAAGTGGAGAAACCCCACTATATATATAAGGCCATCATGCACCTTTACAGGCCATTTCAAAATATCTTCCAGTAACAAATGCAACGCCCTTGATCAGATCATAAATCTTTCTATTTTGATCTTGAAGCCCAGCACACTAGTACATAACCGACATTTAGTGTCGGTTATTTAAGGCCTTTAGTGTCGGTTTCTAAGCGACACCTATATGGGCGACGCTAAAAGCCCATCTGTTATGCGTCGGTTCAAAAACCGACGCCAAAACCCTTCGCGCGCCACCGAAAACACGCCAGCAGGGCACTATCAACGTCGGTTATTAGATAAGAAATATACCTTCGCGCCACAGAAGGGCGCCATCTTGGGCACTATCAGCGTCGGTTATTAAATAAGAACCGACGTCATTTAAACCCCAACACGGCCAGCACGGCCGTGGTGTCTGGTCCGTTGCCACGGCCGTGCACTCCCAACACGGCCGTGATGGCCAGCGCGGCCGTGGTGTCTGGTCCGCTGCCACGGCCGTGCTGGCCAGCACGGCCGTGGTGTTAAGGAAATAGACATCGGTTACTATTAGAAATCGACATTGTAACGATGTGGCGTCGGTTTTATACAAATAACTGACGCCTATTTTTTTTTTCTGTCAGTCTGCAGACCTGCTGTATGGCTGGTCGCAGGATGAGAAACCTGCAGTTCAGTTATGAACTGTAGGTTTTACGACATCCATTGATATCAGCCAACAACAGGCCACAAACCTACAAAATTAACAACAAAAATATTCACACATTTAGCAATGCAACATGCAGTTCCATTTGATTTTCACATATTTAGAAACATTCATGTATAGCTAGCAATATGTAGTTCCATTCATTTTCACATTCACACATATAGAAACATTCATATAGCAACCAACAGTTTCATTCATTTTCACTCAGACACATGTAGAAACATCCATACATGTAGAAACATTCACACATATATTATAATTCAGAAATTCATTTACAAAATATTATTCTTTAGTCATTATTCTCTATCAACATCCCAATTATATCTTAAATCCCCCATTACTTGTATGGATGTTGCTCATTCTTCTCTTACTTCATTTAATTCTCCCGTCGTATAGGGAGCATGTACATCTGGTAAGGCCGTTCATGTAGTGTGGTCAGTTTTAAACACATGTAAAGAGAATGATGTATATATAATTAATGAGCTATAAATAATATTGATATATTTCATATTATATATCTAATGAGACTATATAATACCTCAGCAATACAATCGATGTCCATTGCGACATATTTGATAATCATATGCATAAATCGCATCACATAGTATCCACATGCCCATCCGTTGTCTTGTGTAGCACACTATAAATTCAAACATACAAAATAATTAAAAAATACAACTAATTAAGCACTGTTCACATAAATAATATATACATATATTGTAGTCGGGAACTTACTTTCACGTTCTTCCAAATTATTGGCCAGTTCTTTTTCGTGGGGACCTTTCCTCCAGCCTTTTTGAACTCATCAAAACCCCTACATGTTAATGTAACACAGTACATTGCATAATTAAATAGTAATGTAATAACATATGTTAACGGATATGAAAATGAAATATTTCTCACCGGAATAATGCCATTTTCATTATGTGTCCATATTTTATATTCAATTTACTCCCCTTAGGATCTAGATAATAGACAGTGAACGTCTCGGGGACAATAACTAGTAACTCCCAATGCATACCACTAGAGGTAAAAAAGTTAAAATTAATAACTCAAAATCCACAATAAAAATGTAATTTTCTTAAGTCCAAAATATAATAAGCAAAGTAAACTTACTCTACATTGAATGGAGCCATTATCATCGTCTTCTTATTTTGAGCAAAAATTGTAAAAGCCTCACAGCAGTATTGTTGAACTGACAGAGGGTCTTTAGCTACTAGACTAATCAAAGATGGAATCAAAAATCCTACATGTTCGAATGCAAAATCTGCACATATCTTGTCTAAGTAGCTGCAAAATATGTATTAATTACGCATGCATTAATAAATAAGAAACCAGATCACCGAATCCTACACAAGGTATATGGATGTATAAAGAAGATCTCACCTTATCCATAGCTCTATCACAAATGTATTTAGCCAATCATATCGAAACAACTCCAAAATATCTTGTATAAATAGTTTGCTTTCGTATGATTGACCTGCAACATCTGAATCTATAGAAACAGTTATAGGGCAATTTATATCATGTTCGCCTAACCATATTGTCATACCCCTACAGTTAGGACCTAACGGGACAGGTAGGTCATGTGGAACCCAACTGGGTAATGTAGGAGGTGGAAGTGGAGGCCTAGATGATGTGGGTGTCTTCTTTTTAACTTGTATATATATATAATAATTTCAGATCAACTGACATCATATACACACACTAACAATTTAATGTAATGTAAATTTACCATACAATTTCAGTAAAGATGACATCCGCTTTTAGCCACAATATCACTCCGCCTTCTGCCTCACCAAGCGTTTCACAATCTGAGTGGGCATATGGCAATGGAAGATCCATCCACTTGGGGAATATATGTACCGGGCTCACACGAATCCAACCAGTTGGTAATGGAGACTCGTGAAACATATCCCCCGGTAGGGATGGGTAAGCTGACGCCTCTGCAATGACATATTCATTAACTTTTAGAAGGCATGGCTTCAACCCCTACAATTTTTTGTGTAAAAAATGTTATATACATATATACATATCATCTTTTTTTGAAACGACTACAATTTCATATATACATATCATCTTGAAAACATATCATCTTGAATTAAAAAAATAGTTACTATGTCATAAAAATACTTACAGCGGATTTGCTAGGTGGTGGGTCTATAGGATTACTCCCAACCTCTGCAGTAGGAGTAGAGCCTGCAGTAGGAGACACCATAGGTACGGTCTGGTAAGTGGCAGTCTAAGATGCCTACCACTTTTTCATTGCTTCTTCGAGTTTCCTATCAAATAGCTTATCTACCTATACATGGATAAAAGAACCGTCAAATTCTAATTATCAAATTCTCTTTTACAGTAACATCTACAAGGAAAAAAATATGTTACCTCTTCTTGTGAAAGTCCCATTTTGGGACATGTTTGCGCTGGGATGGCCCAAAAAAAGCTTTGATGCCCACACCAGCACCTGCAGCCCTAACACGTCCAGGATGCTCTGGGTTACCCAGAGCAACTGTCAATTCATCCCTTGTGCCCTCAGGGATGAACTTGCCTTGTTTCCTCAGCTCGTGCAGCTCCCACTAATCGCCAAAACAAAAATTTGTAATTAAGTAAACACCACAAATAATCAATATTCGAACGATTGTTGTAAGAGTTATATTTTACCATTTTTGCAGCCGCCTCAGTAGTTGCGGGCTTCCTTATTTATCCCTTCTTATTTTGCCTCCCAGCTATCTAGATATCATGGCGAGGCAGAGGTGTGCTACCTATAGTGGAGGACTCTTGAGTAGCAGTAGACTGAGCAGTAGCCTTAGACTGTAGTCTTTGGCGAATGCCTGCATACCCCTTTGGACCCATTGTGTGGTCATGCACATTCATTGCACGCCTTGATCTTTGTGCCTCATTGAGGGCCTAGTTAGTATGCACATTAATGATTTGGTTAGTAACAGTAAATGTTAATCTTGAATAGGTGAATACAACATATATTAATGAGATTGGGATTGACGCCTAATATTTTGAATTCATCTGTTTGTCTTGAAGCAACAAACGCGTCCCATTCTTCTTTGTCCAGAAAGTTCCACTATTCAGTGGCTGTCTTCTTCCTCTTGTCAGCTTCTTTTATGTATTCTCGGGTGAGATTTGTCCTATAGTTCCTTAGGACTCTCCCACAACGTTGCATCATGCATTTACGATGCAGCTTTTCATCCAATTCAAATATACTCTGCAAATTAGAATTTCTATTAACTAGTATCCAAAAAATTAGTAATCTACAAAATAGAATTGTAAAATAATAATAACTCACGCATAAATCCTTCCATATTACGTCTTTCTTCTCCTTAGAAACTTTATGCTAAGAATCTGTCTTACAACCGCAATGGCTACGAGTAACATACCCAAGATATGAAACAAATGAATTGCGATTCACACCAGATGCATTTCCTGCATTATCAAAATCCACAACAAGTTTGGGTCCATTGCCCTTTTACGCTATTAACTTCTTCATCATAGTGATGCCCCTTCTCCTGTCAACTTTTTGGTGTTGCTGATCAAGTGCCTCAAGTGCTTCAGATGGTACATGTGCATCATCAACCTAAAATTTGACAAAATAAACACATTTACAAGATATAACTATAAATGGACATATAGATATAAATATATGATATATTTTTAAAACTTACATTGTGAGGCAGTGCATTGATGTCCTCACCCTCACGGTAATCATCAGCACGGTCATCAGGAGAATGCTCAGCCATCTGAAAATTCACATTCACATTGTAAAGTTCACATTATAAAGTAATTCACATTGTAAAATTCACATTGTAAAGTTCACATTCACATTGTAAAGTTCACATTGTAAAGCTCACATTGTAAAGTTCACATTCACATTGTAAAGTAATTCACATTGTAAAGCTCACATTGTAAAGTTCACATTCACATTGTAAAGTAATTCACATTGTAAAGTTCACATTCATATTATAAAGTAATTCACATTGTAAAGTTCACATTCACATTGTAAAGTTCACATTCAGAAAAATAAAACATATAAAAAATATAAACATGCCTCTAATATTGCGATTTTTTTTCAATTAACAATCCTTCATTGTGATCTCCGCGCACATACAAGTCATCATTAGCTTCAATATTTGCTGGTGTTGGCAACCCAACTGAGAATGGACTGGAGTCATCATACTTATCATAGTACTCTTCTTCATCTATAGGATCTTCAATGAACTATTTTTTACCATGAAGAACAACCGACCATTTATCATTTGCAGGATCATCGATATAAAATACTTGTTTCGCATGTGATGTCAATATGAATGGTTCATCTTTCTCGCCAATCTTTTCAAAGTTCACTAAAGTGAAACCCAATTCATCCACTATAACTCCTTTGGTGTTATCAACCCAATTACATTTGAAGAGTGGAATTCTGAAATCTATGTAGTCAAACTCCCATATGTCTTCAATGACACTGTAATATGACATTTTAGCTTCACGTGGACTCTTATCCTTTGTACTTGCAAAAAACATAGTCGATGCTTGAAGGGTGACCCCACTGTTTTGGATGACACTCTTATCATCTTGGCGCTTTGTGTAATATGTGAATCCATTAATGTCATACCCTTCAGAAGACATAACAATCAATTTTGGTTTAAAGGCGAGGCATTTGATAGTTTCAGTAATATCATATGGTGTTTGAGATAGTTGATGTAAGACTTTATTTTCAAACCACTTAATAAATGTCTTGTTATGCTCTCTAGCAAGCCACATTGTATTGGCTCGAGGATATTGTCTCTTGATGAAATTGGTATGTTCCTCGATATAAACGTTCACTTCGTCCATGTTGTGTAAAATATACAAGTGACCTTGTTCCAACTGCTCACGGCTGATTACTTTCACACGTGATCCCAAAATTCCTTTGCCAAATTACTTGTCAATATTCTTGTCATTATCAAGAGTGTCATTACCACTGAGAAAGTCATTGCAAAAATTCATAACCTCTCTCGCCACATAACCCTCGATAATACTCCCTTCAGGCCGATAACGGTTTCGAACATCACTTTTAAAAACGCTCATGTATCGTTCAAAGGGATACATCCAATGCAAGAAAACTGGTCCCAAGATTTTCACTTCCCTAGTCAAGTGGACAACAAGATGTACCATGATATCAAAGAACGACGGAGGAAAATACATCTCAAGCTGACATAGGGTAACAACCACTTCTTTTTGCAATTTATCGAGAGTATCAGGGTCAATAACTTTGCTGCACAGACTGTTGAAAAAGAAACAAAGTCTGGTGATTGCAAACCTTACATGCTTCGACAATATAGATCTAATTGCCACAGGCAATATTTGTTGCATTAGAGTGTGACAATCATGAGATTTAAGACCTATCAACTTCAGATCTTTCATTGATATCAATCTACGGATGTTGGATGAGTAACCCTGTGGCACCTTAACATTTACCAAACATTCACAAAAAGCTTTCTTCTCCTTTCTAGACAATGTGTAACAAGCGGGAGGTAAGTATGTTCTCCGATTTCCCATTTCACGAAATTCTGTTAATTCTGACCTTATTCCCATTTCACATAGGTCCAGTTTGGATTTTATCCCATCTTTAGTCTTACCTGGTATATTCAACAAAGTACCAATGACACTATCACAGACATTTTTCTCAACGTGCATGACATCGATACAATGCCTGACTGTCAAAGAACTCCAATAAGGAAGATCCCAAAATATTGACTTCTTCTTGAATAAAGATTTATCACTCTGTGGGGCCATAGTACATTGTGATCTCTTACCAAATTCATTGACAAAGTATTTTACTCTTTCATAAACAACCTACCCTGGTATAGGTTTAGCTGCACTCCGTTCCTCACTCAATCCATTGAATGATTTGCGCTTCCTACGATACGGATGAAATTTTGTAAGAAACCTTCGATGACCGAGATATACAGTCTTACCACCATGTTTTAGTCTTGTTGAATCAGTGTTCTCTTCACATATAGGACACACTTTAGCTCCTTTGACACTATATCCAGACAAATTCACATATGCTGGAAAGTCATTAATAGTGCAAAACAACATAGCATGCACATGAAATGTCTCTCTTCGTGAAGCATCATAGGTCATCACACCTTCACCCCAGATTTTCTTTAAGTCATCAATCAGAGGTTCAAGATAAACATCGATGTCATTTCCAGGTTGTTTAGGGCTCGATATCAACAACGACAACATTACATACTTATTTTTCATACACAGCCAGGGAGGAAGATTGTATATAACAAGCATGACTGGCCAAGTGCTATGTTGGCTGCTCAATGTCCCGTACAGATTCATCCCATCTGTACAAAGCCCAAGTCTTAGATTCCTGACTTCTTCACCAAATTCAGGGTACAATAGATCAATCTTCTTCCACTGTGGGGAATCAGACGCATGTCGTAGGATCCCATCATTATTTTTCTTAACATCTGCATGCCACCTCAAATTCTTCGCATCTATCGGATTGGCAAACAAGCATTGAAACGGTGATATCATAGGTAGATACCACATCACCTTGGCAGGAGAACCAGTTTTGGACTCCCCCGAAGTCGTCAATTTATACCGTGACGCACCACATTTTGGACAATCTTTCAAATCCACATAGTCCTTTTGAAATAATACACAATCATTCGGGCATGCGTGTATCTTCTTGGCATCCATTCCCATTGGGCACAACAATTTCTTTACCTGGTATGTTGAGATTGGCAGCTCGTTTCCTTCAGGAAGCATTTCTTTCAACAAAGTCAACAATGAAGTGAAGCTTTTGTCGCTCCATCTATTGTTAGCTTTCAACTTATACAATCTCAACACAGCGCTAAGCTTTGTAAACTTAGTACAACCTGTGTATAACGATATCTCAGCATCATGCACAATGTTTCTAAAAATTGGAGGTCGGTCGGTGTGCTCTACCCCACAACTATCCAGCATCGCATCAACGATGTCTACTGGAACTGTTTCATTCACATCTACGTCATCGTAGGCAATTTCTTCTTCCACACAAGCACTGCTATCGACATCCACTGGTTTCGGGTTTGAAATCTCTCCATGCCAGTGCCATTCTGTATAGCCTTGTATAATCCCGTTGCACATGACATGACTTTTGATTTCGTCACCAGTGCTGACTTTCAAGTTGTTACCGCAATGCCTACATGGACAGTAGAACCTATCTCCAGGTTTTTTCCTATGTTCCTCGACAAATCTAATAAACTGGTCAAGACCAGAAATAAACTCTGGGGTGCAGCGATTGCGAATGGACATCCGTGATCTATCCATTCTATGATCAAAGAGAAATCAAATATACATTACAACAAGATTAGGGTCTAGGGTTAACATATTAGAGTTTTTGCATGGTTAAAACTTTAGGCCAACAAATACATGTGTTGTCATTCTTATATATAATAAATGTGTACCACATATCCTATTCTTGAACACCTAATCTTACTAGTAAGTGTATAATGTGTATTGGGTTTTCAAGAAAATTTTGGCAGCATTTCCCCAATGTTCTCTAAGTACATATGTACTTAGAGAACAAACGGGGAAATGCTGTCAAAATTTTCTTGAAAACCAAATACACATTATACACTTACATCCTAAGTGAGATTAGGTGTTCAAGAATAGTCCCAAACGGGGGACTATCTAAGATTTACTCCTAATGAGTATATCTTGGACGGGTTTCTAGGCCAACAAATACATATGATGTCATTCTTATATATAATAAATGTATACCACCTATCCCATTCTTGAACACCTAATCTCACTAGTAAGTGTATAATGTTTATTGGGTTTTCAAGAAAATTTCGACAGCATTTCCCTACTGTTCTCTAAGTACATATGTACTTAGAGAATAAACGGGGAAATGCTACTGAAATTTTCTCGAAAACCCAATACACATTATACACTTACATATTAAGTGAGATTAGGTGTTCAAGAACAGTCCCAAACCGGGGACTATCTAAGATTTACTCCTAATGAGTAAATCTTGGACGGGTTTCTAGGCTAATGAGTACATATCCACTACATGTATTTTCTCACTTACATTGCATCACTCACAATTAGAGCATTATTAAATAATAAATCAAGAATTCAATAGTTTCAAACATGCAATAATTCACAATTAGAGCGATAAGATTCACTTTGTACAAACATACATGGCATAATTCAGGCACAATAGCAGGTGTGGTCATTGACCCGATTCAACAATATAAGAATAATTTTAGAAGAGTAATGTAGCACAACATTATAGGCTATCCGATTATAATTGAGCAATATAGCACAAAATCAACCAACATGGTCGTGCTACCAATACGGCCGTGTTGCCCAGCACGACCGTGCCAACCTGTGATTTCACACACCTCGGTAGAGGAAGAAGAGGAGGAAGAAGAGCAGAGCAGGTACCTTCGGCGGCGTTGGCAGGGAGAGTAGCAGCAGCGAGCAACAAGAGTAGGAGAGCAGGCCGCCGGAGCAAGATAGAAGGTCACCGGAGAAGGAGAGAAGGCCGTCGGAGCTGGGGCAGAGGGCAAGCGGCGGTGGAGGTGGGCAGAGGACCACCCAAGCAAGCGGAGCAGCGTGCGGTCGGAGTAAACGATGACGGAGGTGGGGGAAGAGGAGAAATCACCGAAAATCGCCAAACCCTGGAGTAGCAACTACGTGAGACAATGAATGAAACAGAGAAAGGGGAAGAGTCGGGCTCGCGGGTGTTGTTAAGTTATCAATCGGCGTCAGTTATTGAAAACAACCGACACGTAAACCTAAAGGTGTCAGTTCTGTAAACCAACCAACACCTATTCTTAATGATCGTCGTCGGTTTTTATTAGAAACCAACCGACGTCTATCTACATTCGCCGATTAAAAAAATTATTCTCGATTAATGACCATAGTCGTCGGTTTCTTTCTAAAATTGACGCTCATAGGGGTGTGAAAATTTTCCCGGGAAAATGCGTGAAAACCCATAAGCGTCGGTTCTTGTAGTAAAACTGACGACCAAAATGTTCCCAATTTTTGTATCGCGAATAACCTTTCGTCGTCGGTTTTTTAGTAAATAATCGACGCCATATGTCAAATTTTGGAGGTAATTTTTTTCACGCAAAATTTGGGATTTGGCAGTTAATTTTAGGCGTCGGCTGTTTATTCTAGAACCGATGCTAAATAGAAAGTGATACCCGTGTCTGGCCACTCCTCTCCGATATATGTCGGTTTGTGTTTTAAACCGAAGTTGTAGGTTTTTGGCGTCGGTTCTTCATTAATAACCGACGACTGGAAAGTGACTACATAAGCCATTTCTGTAGTAGTGGCATAGGCATATAATGGATACGCAAAAATGTATTTTATAGGATGTTACATGATATTTTAATTAGCTCTCAAACATCTCATTCAAAACACATTCGATACTAAAAAAGACCTACCTAAACCCTTGTCTACACATGACCCTCAATGTATACAATCCCATTTAGACCATGAGGAGGATTGATGGCCAAGTTTGATCCTCCTCTACCAATGAAAAGAGTGAATAGCTAAATGTAGAGTCAAATCCCCTTAGGTTAGCGGCCATAAAACAATCCAACAGAGAAACCAGTCCACTCCTTGCATCTGACATGACTTATACTCATCCAATCTTAGGAGAAAATGTGGAGGAACCTCCCCAAGAAGCAACCAAGCCCCTAATTGAACAAGGTCGGAACAATAGGACAAATTCAGGTCTTATGTCTCTTTTCTATTAAGGTCCAAGGATGATGCAATGATATGAGCACTTGAGGATCTTCGTAATATCATAACATTTCTGAAAGCTTGTGATCTAAGACCGATTACATTTTGATTTCTTCCATCTTTTTTTCATTTTATTATCTAGGATAGACATGCAATACCACACTTATGGGTATACTAGGGTGTCTAATACCTTCCTATGTAAAGTGTAGTTCCCTATACTGTAATGATTGCCCATTTATCAACCACAAAACCATATGCAAAAGCATAAACACACATATAATACAAATTTCCATGTCAAATGTCACACATTTGGTGTACAGTAGCATAGAAAATAACCATAATAACTGAATTAAAAGGTAGAATTCAACATAATGAAACTACAAGTCTGGGGGTCACATATCCTTCATGAACTTACAAGAAAACGAGGAATCATAAAATCCTAATATGGAAGGATCGCCTAGGATATGTCCCGCCATTGAAAGATATCATGCTTCCTTAGTCTAGTAATACCTTCAAGTATCACATGGACTACTTCTACCTATGGACATTGCATCCCCAACCATGCACAAGTAATAGAATTCTAGGTTAGAGTAAGTGGCATTCAATTCTATAACAAAAATAATCAACTACGTTATAAAAACTTGACATATGTAACTATCAAAACATCATTTATGTACATCTTTTATCTTTTTGTGACCATTGTTATACAATAAGTCCTCTTATGTGACGCAATGCACCTTTTATAGCATTATGTGCCTTCAGTTGGTGTAAAACACCTTCTATTACACTACATGCATTCTATGGCACTAAGGGGTCATTTAGCTCTAATCCTTTTAAATACATGTAGATATGAATAAAACATAGCTCAATTTTAATGTTGTTTTGTTCTTCGGAATTTGATGTAGTATTTATCCTAATTATAATAGTTGTATTTAGAATCATGTCAATTTTGGCGGCCATGTGAACTCCTTCTCTTAGCCCAACTACCTAATAGTTTGTTGTTGGCTAACTGTGTCATAGAACTATTTTCATTCGGTGATAGTATGTTGTTCTTAAAATCAAGTAGCATCCTCATATAGAACTATAATATTCAAAAAGGGGGCAGAAAAATGGCCCCTAAGCTCCTTCTATTATGTGTACCTCAATACATATATTATGTGAGGACTTATCATATAATATTAAATTATATTTTGGTAACTTTTCAATTATCTTTCTCTTTCTTTCTTGTTCTAATTCTAAGATAAATTCTAAGATCATTATCTGATATAATATTTTGAATTGTATACAACAATGGAAAAGTAAACTTGAAGTAAAGAGATCCTAAATTCTGGTAGTTCTATTCATGACATTCAAAAATATTGAATAACACTTCATATTGAGAATTGAAATCTAATAATTCTAACAAAAAAATGATTTCTTAAGGTCAAAAACATGCAAAGAGGATTACTACATTGCTGAAGATAAACATATCATTTTGTCTATATTTGGAAATCTAAATGAAGCTAACTATTGCATTAAGGTAACATTAATAATCTAGTTATCTAAACCACTCATCTAAATGTAACAGAAGGAACTAGAATTCAAAGGCATAGCCTACTTACCTGTGGTAAGCCAAGTCTTATCCAAAAATACTACTTCGAGTCTCGACTCTAACCTTCCTTGAAAAAACAAAGGGTCTAACAGTTTTCATGTATTTTCTTAGGGTCAAGACTTCTACGGTTATTAGTGTTCTCAATTAGAGTTTCTAGGTGCATGTATTTGACTCTTGGGTGAATTCTAGGATCATATACATGATATAATGTTGCAGTGATCACTAGGGTGTATTATTGTACCCTTTGTAGTGGATGAGTTGTTAGGGTCAAGGTTTTGATCACATTCACTTCTTCTTATCTTACTTCATTGACCCTACCTTTTAACCTTAGTTTAGGGTTTTCTTATACTAACCCTTAAACATATCCATATTTATACTAGGATTAATGTTTGAGTTCTAAAAATAAATGGAAGGGTTCTGATTAACATATTATTGATCCACATATATACACATTATCTTTGTGTTTTTGTTACATAAATTCTACATATTTAGGATTATTCATAAGATAACATTATAGTATCTTAACATTACCATTAGTAATTAGCTATCTTTAGTTCAGGTAATTAGGAATTCTGGTTCATCTATTAGCTTGGATCATTAGTTTCTAAACCCTAATGTGTGACTAAGAGACGTTAGTTCCATAGTCTAGGGATATTAAGAAAAGAACAATATTAATATAATCATGCGTTATCATTATCCTCATTAACTACTTATTTGTAAAAAAAGGTGATTGGGGTTACTGTTTTGGGTATCTAAGTTGGGTCATTAGCCCTCAAGTCAAGGAATGTGGTTAATAAATAATAATCTCATGAGTGATGACACTAACATGTAAATGTGATGCATACAATGAATACTTAGAACTAGTTAATCATTAGGTTAATGCAAAATTTCTATTCAGTTCATCACATTTTTGTATTTTGTGTGTCAACTTTTATTATTTATAGATGAATGGATTATTTTCTAGGAATACTTGACCTTTGAGCATTGTTGTCCAATCACTACTGAGATAATTAGATGACCATGAACTAAATCAAGCAAGAGAGGTACAAATGAGGATCACGCCTCATCGGCAACCAACTGGGCAAAAAGTTTGGAGCAACTCTTGTGAAACACAAAAATGAAATGCGATCAGGGAAAGATCAATAACACCAAAGAGCAAAACATCAACCATCACCTGCTTTCAGTGATCACACCTGCTTCACAGGTCAAGCTCCCGACACCAACCCTCTCCACGTGCAAGCTCTGTCGAAGTGAATCCAAGCCTTTGATGTGCAGAGCCGATTCCAATAGCCTCTTGTATAGGTCAAAAGCTAGCTAGGGCGGCGACTATGCTTTGCTTAAGAATGTTGGAAGAACATGGGAAAATGATTGATTCTCAGGAAAGGAGGAAGAGAGAGTCTTGCAGCCTCAAAACTAGACAAAAAAATATCTAGATGCACATGGAGTTAGAGAAGAGTTGTGAGACCAAAATAGGATGATGGGGTGGTTTGCAACGAGCCCAATAGTAGTATTATAGGGGAACGGTAGGGTGATGGGGTATTACCTTACAAGTCATAATAGTAGAGTGCTAGGGAGATCTGGTGAGTTTTCACGACTCTCTTTGTCTATTTTTTGCGATCTAAGCACAACTAGAGGCCTCTGATGGCCAGGCTCTACAAAGTCACAAAGTGGACTCGTCAGGAGAGAATCTTAGTGAATTGCACTAGAGAAAGAGATTGATGTTGGGTGTCCACTGATCTAGAGATGTTTGTGGGGTAGGTAACTTAATGAAGGTGGTCTAGTTGAGGAGAACATATTCTAGTTTTTGGAAATGATAATGGTGTGGCATAGAAGGGTCGGAGATGATCGAGTCCAAATTGATGATCGAAAGGGGGAAATAGCACCTCCTTGGATCTCCCCTAATTCTTATAGAGAAAAGGGTTTTGCTTAAGGTTCGTCTACGTGTGGCATAATAGAAGGGAAAAAGAGACATATTTGGGTTTTTTATGATGAGTGCAAACTAGGGCTTGCCTAGGGTTGACAAGGTGTGGATTCTTCTCCTGAATTCAGTAGAGAATTCCATTTCAAAAATGATTGAGAGAGCTATGATAAAATCGAGTCTAATTGAGATACGGAAACCTATTTTGAGAAGAAGGTAGGTGGAAAGAAAGCGAGGGCATTACTAGGATCAGTTGACTTATCTGGCATTTGTATCCAAATGCCCTAGTTAATTCTGATTTAATAGGAAATATATGAATTAGGAAAGAAATTATTTTCTTGTCGTAATCTTATGAAAATATTTTGCCTAATTAAACCTACTTCTGTAAAATACTCAAATTTGACGCATTTAAGAAACAATCCAATTGAACTATCTCTTGAAACTTAAATTATGAATCATTTACATATTAATCTTCCTTCTTACTAATTGAATTCCATTTAAATTTTCATTTATTCACATTGTATAATGATATTGGAGATATTGGAATTATATGTGTTCTTGCATCTCTTGAAATATCAAATTCCACCTAATGATCCTAGACCAATTAGAGACATGTGAATTTAGAATTCATCTTAGATATTTTTTGTTAAAATATGGCAAATATAGTTGACATATATACTCACTTAAACTTATTTCATTGATCCTATCACTTATTTTCATACTTCAATATACATACCTTATTTTGATTATGAACGACAAGCTATTAATCACTAATGTATTATCTAATGAATAGAAGAAAATGTGCCCAACTTCAATGTTGTTCTCAGTATGACTGATTAGTTGATTTTAAAAAATAGTAAACCAATTGGGAATATATTCTATGGCTATATGTTATCTCTCACACAGTTGTATTTGCTTCGTCTTTCCTTACAAAAATATGAATGAGAGCAATTAATCTCAATGAATATGACTGAATCATTAACTTCTCTACTTTTTTACCGTGCATGTTCATTGTTCCTACATCAATAAATCTAATAGCTCTGAAGTGTTACATGCTCTATGTTTATAAATTTATAATTTGAAAATACCACTAAAACAACCACCATCTCCCTCCTCATAGTCTCGATCATTCTGATGAGGATCACTTCAATAAGAGATCAATGATCTCTATTTCCAACTCCCTAATTCGTTTGCTCAGGACTGTACACATCAAGTTATCAAATTTGTCTCCAAAATAGTTGAGCATCTAATATTTTCTAGCCATGCATTACCAGATCCTTCATTTTCTTCTGATATATAAACTGAAGTATAAAGACCAAAGGATGATTCTTCACCTCCTAAACGGTTTCCATCTTCACCCAAATTGATTTCTTATAAATATAGGCCTCCACGAGGTATCCTCTGCCAACATATCAGCCCCAGTCCATCTATACAACTGATCTTCCAACTCATCATGAGATGGAAACACACATGTAATTCTTGAGTCATCGTCCTGCAACACATACTTGACTTGCCTATCCATCAAGCCCTCTCCAATGTGCCTTCATACCTTACACACCAATTCTTCATCCACAAAATCGCCTCACACCAATGCCAAAGTTTAAACTGATCATATAAGATAGTAGAGGTTGTGCATGTTCAACTTAATTCTCACGAGCGAGATCATCAAATATTAACAACCACTAGTTGACAAATGCAAACTGAAGTAGCCTGAAGTCTTTTCAACCGCAACTTGGTATGTGCAAACTAAAGTAGTCTAAAATCTGACGAGAGATTGACGATTGTCGGTGTTTTGTTCTAAAATATTGACTCCTGCAGACAGAATCTGTTGTTAGTGATTGTCTCAATCGTGTTTGTCAAACTGGATATGCCAAGGGTCATCCTCTCAGCCTTAGGCTAGCATACCTGGTAAGATTTGTGTACAGTTCTGTTATGATCCTATTTGTAATAAAAAAATTCAAATTAAATATGGTATATAGCAGTGTAAAGATAAGATTATAATATAACTGAAAATTGATCACTAATAATTAGTTATGACTTTTGGCTTTTACTATATAAGGATAGACTTATATGTACCTAAATAGATACATGTGGGAATTCTATACATCTGAATTATTTATTAATTTTAACAAACAATTTGAGTTATTCAGCTATCAGTAATTCTAGTAATTAACCGAACTTACTTATCGGAATACACATATACGTATGTGTCATGTTATACCCCCAAGACATGTTGAAAAAAATAACCTTAATATGGAAAAGTTCCTCAACGTCTAAATTATATTCATACTTATATGTAGTAATATATGCATGTGTTATTGTCCAGTACGTGATTTTAGAATTTTCCGATGCATAACTCTAATTAGCAAATATATATGGAATAAAAACATATGCTTATGTGAATACTAATTAAATAGCTTGTTTATCATGTATGCATGCAATATACTTTGTGCACATATACATGCATGCTAATGTATGATGTAACTCTTATAGCATAGTCGATCTTATATGTTGCCTATTTGTATATATTAACTAATGCATACACACTATAGGAGATACTAATTGAGATATTAACCTAGACTTAATCAAATACCTCAGCATATTGGTATGCATATTGGACTTTGTACATATATACCATATTTGTAATTCAAAAATTTTTGGACAGATAATAGTAAATTGATAATTTTAGTTCATCATGTTAGAATATTTAAACCTGCGTATAAATATATTCTAAAACATCGACCATGGTGAATTAGCCAGTCACATATTAACCCTAAAGTGTAACAAAAAGGCATACATCTATCTTGTACATAAGAAATGTAACATTAAATGATTCATGAGGAATATAAGTATGAACCACAAAAGAAAAGTGAAGAAAAGATTTCAAACCCATGCACATTATTGTGATCAATGTTTTTATTTGTTTGTAGCATCAAGGTGAACCTTTGTGAAGCACTTCCTTATTGATTAATCAGTTGATTGCTCTTACATCAAGGTATGGGAATCTTCTATTTTTATTTAAATGAAGTTTGCATCCCTCTAGGATATCATGCGTGTGTAAGAAACATTGAGGAGTCTAATTTGTTAAACTTTTAGCCTGCTCTTAAAAGACCCCCAATTAGAATACTTGATGAGTCGGCATGATAATTGGTACTGTCATATTTTAGGGGTTGAGGCCCAGTTATTTAGTGGAATTACGCTTCCACGACTTTGCGCAGAGGTAAGGGACTGTGGTCCCCTAGTCGACTAGCAATTCATCTTAACGTGGTCGTTCTTATTTTGGATGATGAGTACACATGGTCACCTAAGCATAGACATAATATACCAAGTGCCTAAATTGTTTTAAAAATCTTCTTAGATTGATGTACCATGTTGATTGAATTTGAGACTCATTTATTTTCCTCTTTTGAATTACTTGCCTACATTTTATATTCCATTGCATCCTTCTTGATTGAATCTTGAGTAGATAGAGCATACTTATTTAGCTTTGTTTAAACTGGATTTTCTATCGGTCTTTTAGACTGACCTGTGTTCTAATTTTGTGTTCATGCGTGATGTATTCCCTGGGGGAATGTATGAACACATCAGGCCTATCATTCGGTTATCAAGAAAAGAATCAGAAGAAGATTTATAAGAAGATTGCATGAGTTGTCCATTATTCGATATGATGAATAAATTAGAAAAAAAATGTCATCACTAGTATTTGATGTATAAGTTTTTTTAACCTCCATGTACTCTAAAGATTTTTATGAATGTGAAGATTGTTTATTTCTATGAAACAAATTATGTAAAAAAAATTGATCTCCAAAGATCGGGTCTTTACATGATGGTATCAGAGCCATAAAAAGTCAGCACTCATGCAATTCTTCTAGAGTTTGGATAGATTACACATATAGTATATTCAGAACATATCCTATAACATGAACAAAACATAGTTCATATGTCTAGAATGTCCTTAGAATGTAATAGCGACCTAGGGAATTCATCCTCACATTCTAGTTGATCATTATTAGTTATCTCCATCACAAAATATAAAATTGTTTATTACAGACTCCTATGCATGAACCTCTAGGAGTTGTAATGGAAATAATATATCACATATATGATAAACTTGAAAGTACATATGATAACCTAAGCACCATGGAGGGTAAACAAAATGGGTAGCTTGTTCAATCATCCTCCTACCTATATGAAAGATGGATAATCATAGTAGTATGAAATTTGACTATGTATCATATTTGTTCCATTTATATATTGTTTGTATACATTCTTGTTTAAAATTTAAGACCAAATGTTGAGTTTGATGAGAATTATTTCAGTTTTTCTTTCTTTAAATTCTATAACATGGTTGCATACCCCAACATAGATATATGGTCTCTCACTATCTAGAAATTGGTTTGATCTAGTACCATACATGTCTTTTTATCAAGTTGTAATTTTTCTCTTAGCATCATGATGAATACATTACAGTGAGCTTCCCATATTTGCTAAAGAAAATGATTTCAAGGACAAATTTGCCTTCTAAGGTGGAAAGAAAGTGATGACACATTAGATATTTTTGTTGTATTTGCGCTCATGCTTACTTTCCTTTTAAAAAAATATTTAGTAGTGTTATCTTTTTATATATAAGTTACTTGTTTATTTGGTAGAATTGTCTTTTTATGATATTTGGGCATATAATTAATCTAGAAAACAAAACATGACTTCTGGTAATGTCTCAAATAGAATGATATTCCCTTATTTGTAAATCTACTTTCATGTTATGAAATTGACTTATTAGTGCATATATCACCTTATTTTTTAATAATAATATAAAATGTACTTCATGATCCTACTGTAAGGGTAGAGTTCATTATGTAACTTCTTACTAATCTTCATAATACCTCTTTCTTGGTAATAGTAATTTTATTTTCATGTTAATAGTAATCCGGGATATAATCATCAATCAGAATAAATATAATACCCCAACAACATGATAGAAATATGGGTGGATCATCCTAGTCTATTCCTACTTATATGAAAGGCAGATAATAGTTACTGATATGAAACTTGAATATTCCATCATACTTGTTTCAAATAAGTGATGTTACTTTTGATCTTGTAGAAAGTTCCTATCTAACTTGAAAGAAACTTTTGGAGCCTGGTAAAAGTTACATAGTTTGATCTTATCTAAGATTGCATGGTGACATTTCATGTCACACTATTTAAAAATCAATATGATCCTCTAGTATTAATGTTTTGATTAATAGGGTAATTTTTTTTCATTCAGTGCAATGACATAATACAATAGTGTGAACCTACTAACTTCTCAAATGAGAATGATTTGGTGAAAAAATCTCCTTCTAAAGAGGAAAGGAAAGTAGTGACACTGTATATATATATTTATTTACTCTTATCTTTTTTATAAGGCCCCTGAACTTGCTTAATGAGTTGAATGAGCTTAATTATCATAATTGAATACTTAGAACCCTAATATAACCTTTTTATATATTTTGAAATCATAATACAAGCTTAAGTTTCAAATTTGGTCCAATTTGGACAATGTTTGAGCAAGTTATGCAATTTTCTATATATTTTGGATTTTTCTGCAATTTACCCAATTGAGGGGTTTTCTTTGAAATTTGCACATACATTATGTTTATTAGATGTTATATTATCATTCTTGAGAGATTTGATCCATGGGGATTCTAGTTGATCCATGGTTTGAAGGTGTTTTCATCAAGGGTATTTTAGGATTTACCCCTTCATGGATGATCTACCTTTAGTAGCTATCAATTAAGGAATTATGTGATTGGCTGGGAAATTCGACAAAGGAAAGTTAATCAGGTCAATAGGGATGGTGGGAGAGCTACTTGTGTGTGTGCTTGTATATTCTTAATAGTTTAAGGTCATAAACACATGGGGAATCTACTTTTACACCTCGTGCTTGCTTCTATCCTTATCCATGGGCTATATTTACCTCTTCCTTGCCCAAATATGAAACTATGCTTGCTTTCTCTTTCCTCTAACCTGGAGCAACGAATCCAATCTATTTTTATGCAGAACCAACTGCTCTAAGGTAGAAGACAACCACTTTTTGGAGAAGAAGGTCTCTTAGGGCTCCATCTAGCCCTACCTAGGGTTTCCAAGGTCATCTTCTAGGAAATTCGACCAAGGCAAGTTATTTTCTTCCTTCATTCTTCGTTTTTCTTGCTCTTATCCTTCCTTAGACCTTCCTCCAGGTCGGAACCCTGATGTTCCATGATGAAAGTGGCTCTACAACTAAAAAATCTATCCTTCTTGTTTCTTTTTCTAGGATTTTGCTTCTTTGTGGAGAGAAGTACCTATTTGGCCAAGTTCAGATCTGAATCCAAGGTTTTCTTGATCTATTTGCTCAAGATTATTTCTGTTTGGGATCTGACCTACTCTATAGAGGCGAGTTATATAACATTCTTCACTTATATTGCTTACTAGAAGCTTGTTAGTTCATGTGTATGCCTTAATGTGTTGATTTAAGCATAGAGAAACCATGCTTGTTTAGAATTACGAATTTTTGTGGTGTTCCCAATTTTGTTCCAGTTCTATATGAACTTGTAAACATGTGTAAAACCTTTCTAACGTGTAACATGATCTGGGACAGGTTGATAGCATCAACCTATCGTGCTAAGCACAAAATAATTGATGGTTCAAATTAGGGTTTTCAAGCTATTTCCTTCTCTATCACACAACCTGTAACGACCCCGCCTCCTGGTAACCCCCAATTAAGGGAGACCGAAAGGTCAGTGCCATTATCCAATTAACAGGATCAAAGGTTCGACAAATAATCAATAACAATTATGGAATTCTACTAACTAACTGGAATTTGGTATAAAATTAAAACTTTACTTACCTTTGAAAACCTTGGAAATCTATCTATCCTGGTCTTGAATTATTCTATCTAACCCTCCTTGCATTTTATTTCTTTTTCCACAATGTGTCACTTTACTGTTTGTTCTTTCAATTGTTGTTCCTAAAATGCCGACAAACAAAACGTCGGTCAGTATATCAAAATATACTGGTATGTGGGAACAACCAAAATCTTGCAAATATGGCTAACAATCTAATTATCACAATCAAGTTAATTAACAAGACAATTTACACTTTTCAGTATGACATTCTCCACCGCTTTTGCCCTAACCCTGGCATACCCACCTTAGGGTTTCCTTTGTCAATGACTTAAGGCCACCTTCTCAATCCCGAGCTTGGTGCCTGGGGGTTACCACCCATGGTGCCCACTAGTCATGCAATATCATAGGCCACCTTCTCATTCCCTAGCTTGGTGCCTGGGGTCACCACTCAAGGTGTCCATTGGTCTACCCATCTGGGCCTGACCTTTGGCATCATCCATCAGGGTGGCATGTAGGTGCGAGAATACATACTTCTATTTTTAATGTGATAATCATAGTGACTTTATGATTTGCAAGTATGAACATCCAAACAGATAATTTGCATTCAATGCGATTAATCATCCGGAAAATCCTCAGAAAACTAAGGCGGTTATTCATAATTAACCACATACCCGATCTGACAATTTGAATAGAAATATCCATGCAAATAAGAATCCAAGCAAGCAAGCATTTTCAACAAGATCCTGAAATAATCACGTAATTCCATTTTTATTATTCATGTCATCCAGATCCATTAAACCTAGCTCACTTCTTAGGGTTTCTAATTCACTTTTAGGGTTTCTATTACAATTAGGGCTTCCCTTCCTCTTTTACTATTTTAAACCCTAATTATTTCCACATCTAATCCTCGGTTTTGGATTTAAGGCATAATCAACCATTATATAAGTCCATTAAGCCTCTTTTCATTAAAGCTACCATTTTTATCCTCTTAATCCATGATAAGATCATTACACGCATTTATCATCAATTTATAGTTCATTATGGTCCAAATCACATATGAACTCGATTTACCATTAATTATATCTTATATTCATCAGAAAACCCTAATTACTACATTTAGGGTATTTATCCACAAATTAGGAACTTAATGCTCGAAATAGCTTATAGTCATGAAAACTCAGTTCTATACATGAAATTGAGTAATTAAAGCCATTAGTAATCCTATGTACCAACATTAGGGTTTCAAGGCCCATTAAAGCTTATTTATGCACATGAACTCTCAATTAAACTACTTACGTGCAAAATTCATCTTTTTCAATCTTAATGTATCTCTTTATGATTAAAAGGTTAATATCAACTTTAACCATCACTTAAACCCTACTATACACATTAATCATATCAAAATAGGGTTTCTTAATAATCATTACATTAAAGTTAATAACTTCCATTACTTTTCGAATTGCAATCAGAACTAGGTTTCAAATATATTTTTATTGCATTCCTCTCATTTTTCTAAGCAAATTTCATATTTTATGTGTAACCATACGAGCTACCGTTTAGGAGTTATAATTTTTGCAATAAATCACTTACTCAGGACAATCGGAGAGTGCCACACATGCGCTCCATGCAACGTTGCCCATCACTTTGGAAAACATGATGAAAGGACATTCCTACCCCCACATAAGGGGGTTCTTCTACAGCCTGTGGAAGGGTAATCTTGTCCAACCTCGATCTGGTTGTCTTCAACCTCATGAGCACTAGCTACGGCCCGCTGCAGCGGCTCGTGATGGTTCTTCCTCTCCTCCCCTACACTCCTAGCACGCCGACGATGATCCCCTGAGCTCTTCCGCCCTCCGTCGAACTCACAGGGGTCTTTAGCTGTGGCCGAGGTGGTCGGAAATTGAGTTGACATCTGCACCCACCGCGACACCACCTGCAGGTCCGCTGGGTGATTTGAGCGGAGATGGGGGCAAGGAAAAGGTGGCTGACCACCCAAGATCGTTGGGGTTGCATCGTGGGCCTCCATTGAGATCCTGCCGCAACCACTTGTTGCCCCCGAAACAGTCCTATTCTCTCGGGGTTAGGGTTTATACGGAAAGGAAAAAGAAGAAGAGATAAGGATGTGCGGGATTCTCTCTCCCTCTCTTGGACTCGAGCTAGGGCTTTACCCCCTTTATATAGGGTGAGTATCCATGCCCTAAGACACTTGCCCCGTGAAGAAACAAACTTCTTTCCTAATAGGAATCCAATTCCTTCATGAAGAAGCAATATTTCTCTCTCTCTCATACTTCCTTATTATTCCTTCTTCTTTTGATATTAGGATTTTGAAAATCATCCCTCTTATTCTCTTGGTTCTTGCTTTTTAATCCATTGGCACAAAATTCTATTTTCCTTTAGTAGGAAATACTTTCTTTTTAGCAATGCCACCAAAATTCATTAATATTGTATTACATTATTCTCTTATTTTCTTTTATAGATATTTTCTCTTCCCTCTTTCTTCATTGGGACTCCTTGGATCCCAAGGGACTCTATTATTTTGAAATTCCCTTTTAAGGAATACTCATTATCGTTAAATGCATCAATATGCATTATTTCACATTATCTTGTTTATTTCTCATTAAAATAGCTCTTTTTGAGGTTTTCTCTTTATTTCTCTTTTATTTTCCTCATTGGTATGACTTTTATCATTAGGAATCCTTGGGATACAAAAATCCACCAAGGATAACTCAATTATACCTTTTTTTCATATATTTTCCACATTTTATTATTATTTTCAATTTCTTTCTTAACAAGGAAATACTTAATTAATATTTTCCTTTCTTATTGCTTTTCTTTGCAACTTTGGACTCCTTGGAACCCAAGGAACCCAAGAGGCACGAAATCCATCCTTGTATTGCATTCTTTTTCCTTCCAAAGGTTTCCACATCTTTCTTTTCTAAAAAACTCAATTATTCATTTATTAATTGAATTTCCTTGTTACTGGGCCCAATAGCCAATAAAGCCCACAACACAATCATCAAGGCTATTGTAAACAAAATCCATTTATTCAAAACAAATTATATCATTATTTGTTCATTTACCTTTATTATGAGAAATTACATTTCTCACCCAAATGAACCCAAAATTTGGGGTTGTAACATCCTTCCCCTCTTATAAGAATTTTGCCCTCAAAATTCCATCAAGCAAACAAACAGTTCAGGATAAGACTTTCATACGTCCATCAGGGCTCCCATGTGGCATCACCCTTTCCATGGTGCTTCCCAAGAACCTTCATCATCTCATATTCTTCCATCTGAGTTCTTTCTTACCTTGGTATATCATACCCTCATAGGTGACTCAGGACATTTCAGCCTCTCAAAAGTTGAATAGGTTCAAGGGTCAGGACATGGCTTGGGTACCTCACATAGTGCTCTAGATCGGACTCATGGAACACATTACACATCATGTTATCCTGAGGGGCAAGGCTAAACACAACCATCTCCACCAATCCATCTCAAATGGACCCATATATCAGGGACTCAGCTTTCTTAGCTATAGCTCAGAGGGGTCGGATTTTCACATTGCATATTCTCCCACAGTAAACTGCATGTCAGTTTGCTTTGCATCAGCTCGTGACTCATGTCACCACTGGGCCCTCTCTCAGCCATTGCACGATCAAAGCGGCTTCATCTACACACATTGTGGTTCTTTTCTGACCTTCGTGAGGCCTCCTTCACCAACATCTTCTCAATGAAGTAGTGACCGACATATCCTCCTTCTTGCATCTCGATAAAGGCTATGGTGGTTAACATCACATCTTAAGATCTGCCTCTTTGTATCACCCTGAATAAGCACACTTTCTCTCATTAGACCCTCTGGTCTGGATCATACTAACCATTAGCTAGGGGTGATAGGCGGTACTGACACTGAGTTCTTCATGTACCCACTTCCACCTTATGGAAGTGAACCTTTAGGTCATACTCAAGAACTTTTGAACTCGTATCATGGTGTAGTCGAACCATCTTTCTCTCTTAAGTAGTTCAACCGGATCTGTCCCTTGGCAGTACTCCTTCTTTCTCATGTTATCTAGGTAAGGCGATCTACCACAACCCATATTGCATCTTGACCTTCCTTGGTCTAGGGAAGGCTTGCCACCACATCTATAGTGATGAATTCCCATTCCCTCTCAGGAATTCTTTATCCTCTACGTCAAAGCACTGGGTTACTGGTGTTCATCCTTCACCTACTATCATGCATGGCAACATACTCCATGCAATTTCATCTTAAGCACCCAAAGTGCTACTATCACTTACTATCTTTATAGTATCACGGTGTATGGTGATCTTAAAACCATGATCTCTTGTATGTCACGATTCCTCAAGATCGATTCCTCGGAAACCCTAAACCACTCTCATCAGGGTTTTATTACCTTCTTATTCAAAGAAGTGTATCTGAGGTTCTATCACCATCCTTTCACTACATCAAGGACTAAACTGGTTAACCAAACAACCATTAACTTGTTCAACATATCTTGTTACATCTGAGTGTTAGCCAAAACACATCTTCTTTCCAAACTTAGGGTTAGCCAAACAACCTCAACTTCTTCTAGCCTCTAGCTAAACTAGGCAGCTAGATCTCAACCAGAGCATTCATTACCACTTCTTATCCTTAGGTGTTAGGTAACATACACCTCCATGTATTATACTTATCATCTCATCTCAAACTCTACGTCTATCTTTATCAAGAAGCTCTGAGCTCATGCTCATTGTGATCAAACTCAACCTTGGTTAACTAGCAAATTCCACATAGCTCATGCTTAAAACATCCTTATAAGATGACTACCTTATTTCTCTTAGTGTTTGTAAACCATCCATGTATTATTCCCTCCACAAAGGTATGTTATCATCTCTATCCTTATACCTTGTAGCAACGTTCCAACTTACATCATCTTTATCCTTGGTGTAAGGCATGCATACTGTCCTATCTCTCACTCCCATAACAAGAAGAAATACGCATTTGGCGGCCGTCCAAATACAGAGTTCTTCCCATTCCAGGAGTAGAGATGGTACATCCCACCTTGCCAGTACACCTTCAAATCTAAGTTGAAATGTGCAACTCATGTCTCCACATCACAAACATCATGATATCAAAATTACTTCCATGGAAAACTGGTCTCGAACCTACTGGGGTTTACACACAATCCTTGGTCATCTCCTCTGGGTCTATAGGGTGCTGACACTTTTGGGGTCATCCCTCTTCCCTCATGCATCCAGAGAGTGCCCCACTCATTTGCCCTTTGGGTCCCATGAGTTCATGAAGGTGATCAATCTCCTAACCCATGGCCCTCAGACAATGATAACTGTTACCTCCCGACCCTATGGTCATGTGCAACTAGGGAATTAGGCAACTCCTTCTTCCATCGGTCGTATCCCTACCTGACCCTTGGATAGACTTAGGATTCCATTATGGTACATGTCTAGCTTAGAACCTTACCCAAGCATCTCTCTTCCTGCATTCATGGGATGACTTTCATCCTTTCATAGGGATTATGGCAACCTGCCTACCTTGGTCGAGCCCCATACCGGTTACCTCCATGGTAACACATCCACATTCACATAGAGATGGTTATCTATGGGTCTATAGGTTCATTCTCATGCCATGTACTCTTCACTTAGCTTCTCAAGATCCTATGAAACCTCCTTAGGTTACCTCAAAACCAACCAAACTGGTAAACTCCCTACCAAAGGGTCCCTCTCCCAGGATGGGAGGAAACTACACCTTTATAACAAAGGTCACAAGCATCCTTAGGGTTTACATCCATATGAGCATGCTTAAACCAGCAACTACTAAGGCACAAGCATACCTACTAAACCATGTTAGGTCGCACTTATTCTCATCCTCAACATTAGATCAACTTAGTTGTGAGGGGTTCATCAAACATACCCTTAACTTAAGGGGTTTCCTTTACCTCTACACATGAGGAGTACCATGCTCGAAACTATAGAGACTCAAATCTCATCATGAGCACTAGGTACACTACTTCCCCTCTTAGGTCTAGGAACCCTAGGTTCACCTTTGGGTGTCTGATAACACCAAATTTTGTGATGTTTTTGGCCCTTATTTCGTTATAAAAACTGCCCTTTTAAACTATTTTCCTCTCCTTTTTGTCATGTTTTCGAATAAACAAGTCACGCTACACTCTTAACTCAATTTTATCATATTTTGCAGAGTTTTCCCAGATTTTTAACTCATTTATCAGCAAAAAGGCTCGTCCCGGCCCACAAACGCGTTCCACCCACATCGGCCTTCCTACCAACCAGCCGACCGATACACTCACTGCCCGACAGGGCAGCGCGATACCATACCGCGCGACACAAGGATGTCGCACAAGAAGGAACGAACGAGCGACACGCCATTTACCCGACAGAGAGTCGGGCTTGCCATGACAACTAAAGCATGTCACGCGATACAGGCTACCCACCGGCAGGCGCCACTCGTCACGATGACTGACAACCCGACATCTTTGTGCTGGGCGATACGAATATCGGTCGTCCCCGACTCCACGATAATAAGAGATGATGAAGAACACATGGCATCCGGAGCACCATAACTTCCACCAACCGCTGCCTATAAATAGCAGCTACAGGACTCTGATGGGACGGGTCAGAATCCCTCGAAAGCCAACTTAGGAAAGCTTCAGGAGCTAGTGTGTCGTCCCTCAGAGGTGTGACGGGCGATTCTAGGTGAGCACTTCCCCATCCCAAGAGGGATGGAATGATTCACTTAGGGTCATCCCGGGCACCGCTGTAGGCTGATATCGGCCAACAAGGACACCCAACAGGAGTGCCCGATACTGGAAGCAACACTTTAACCCGTCACGATACCGAACCTCGATACACATCGCTCATCACGGCGTGTCTCCCGAGAGGGTGCCGCCCGACACGATCGTACTGGGTAAGGGCGCCCCGCACGATATGTCCGCCCGTCACAAGCGTGTCGCCCAAGAGGGTGTGCCGCCCGACACGGGCGTATCAGGCGAGGCTCCTGCCCGGTATCGGGCTGGAGAGTCTACTGCTGTCAGTCGCCCTTCTAAATCAAAAAGGCGACACTTATCTTTACTTATTTCAGTCATTTACTTCCTTTACTTACGCAATGTAATCAGAACCTTATATGTTAATGGAATTAGAAGAGTTTTAATTATCTGCTGCTTTATGTTTGGTACCTTTGTTGGATGATTGCTATGTTTAACATCTGAACTCTAGCTTGTACGCTTGGATCGCATTTCGATTAGCTACCGAATCGTGTTTTCCCGTTGCAATAGCCTCGAGAGAGGTGTTGTGGCTCTAGGGTTTGGTCCGATACTGGAGTACGAGAGTGCCCGGTATCGGAGTTGCTTTAGTAACCTTTCCACTCTAACTTAAGTCCAGCAACCTCGAGAGGGGTGTTGATGCTTAGTTAGAGGTACCCGCTTCAAGAGGAGGGGTATAGGATGTTTCTACTGCCGCTTGTTTTACCGGAGCTTTCTCCTTCATTCCTTACTATAGCTTTAGTGTTATCTCTTTGTTTCCGTTGCACAAAAATCTCTAAAAACTTATAAATGCTTAAAACCTTAATTTTTCCTCGTAGCTCTAGTTGGAGATAGATTTCTTTTGTTTTATCGATCTTATCATACTGTTCCTTTGGGGAATTTTACCATCTCCTTACCCTTGCCGGAGTGTAACGTGTCGATTCTACGTTCTCAACACTACCACCCTTGTCCCTATGTTCGACCCCGTATATCTACTTCGACCCCGTAAACAAAGTTGTGGGGGCCTAGAAGGTTTCAGGTTATAAATTTAAAAGTCCGACTACTTCAAATCCGCTCCACTTTTTGGACGTGCGATTTAGGCTGGTCAGTGTCCAACTGCATGCTCAATCTCTTAACCATGAATCAAGCATGTCCAAGATATGTCATTTACTTCCATGATCTTTCTACTCGACCAACACTTCGGAGTTTTTTCCTCTTCCAAGACAACCAACTAGGTATAAAGCCCCACCACTGGTGACTTAAACCTCCTCAGGGTCTAAAGCACTCTTTATCTTATCCAGTAGGTAATCACTTATACCATAGGTGCCAGAAGCATCATCCTCTCTCTAGGGTTTGGTTCCTCTCAATATGACCAAGACATCATCATCATCCATGGGTCAAACATAGGGCAATCACTATCATCCACTTAGGTCGCATCATCCTCGACTCCCCACTATTCCTCATGTCTCAGAATCTAAGCTTCCAACCTTCTTTCTTGGGTCCTACTTTCTCTCTCTAGATCTAACTCCACATCCAGCCTCACTACATGAAGTTGGATCAAGCTCACAAGCATATCCCTACCTGGGTGAAGCCTTTGCTCAACTCATGTTTGGCTCAAGCTTATCCTTAGCTCTTTATGTTTATCACATAAGCATACTCCCTTGACCAGGGTTTCAACCTACTGTCAGCACTACTAACATACTCTGGGTGCAAGCTATACCCTACTTGCACAAGCCCATAGGGTTCTATTAACTTCATCCATGAAGGAGCTATCCTTCGCTCAAACATGCTCGACCCTTCCTAGGGTTGGGTTGCCAAAGGTGCTAGGTCATCCAACCTCTCATGGCTCGTATGACAATCCAAAAGCATATCTATCCAAACACCCACTCAAACATGTCATCTAACTCATCATGTCATCTTTCTCTATAACCTCCACTTAGGGTTAGGGTTAACATCATCCTTAAAGGATGTGCTAGGTCTCTACTTTAATGGAGATCTCTACCTCCAAGACTCACTTTCTCTACTCATCCTCCTGACAAGAAGGTCTAGCCTCATGTCTCTCTTGAGGGCAATGACAACTTATTATGTCATACGACCTAAGCATGTATCTATTCTTTTACGCTTACCCTATTAATCTTATGTCCATGCCATCTTATTTACATGCTTTTTATTAATTTGGTGGAGGATTCCTTAATCCTTATCAACCTTACCCATACCTCAAGAGGGTGAGGAGAAGAGAGAAAACCCTAATCCTTAAGGTCCTTAACAGAATTTGAGTTGAGAAGGGATGAATAAGATGAGAGAGTCCTAAAGGTATCTTATTTCGAATCATACCCTATGACTTTGGCCAGGCAGTCACACAGATCCGGGAGTCCTCGTATTCCGAATGGTGGTGCAGAGGAAAATATTGCCAGCCCCTGGTCATGATCCTTTTCTAGACACCTCTGTCTTTCGGATAATCCTCTAATAACTCGCTTGGGTTGTACGGAATTTGTAAAATTTAATAATTATTAAGGATTAAGTGAGAAACCTTCGCTCTAATACCAATTGTAACGACCCCGCCTCCCGGTAACCGCCAATTAAGGGAGACCGAAATGTCGGTGCCATTATCCAATTAATAGAATCAAAGGTTCGACAAATAATCAATAACAATTATGAAATTCTACTAACTAACTGGAATTTGGTATAAAATTAAAACTTTACTTACCTTTGAAACCCTTAGAAATCTATCTATCTTGGTATTGAATTATTCTATCTAATCCTCCTTGCACTTTATTTCTTTTTCCATGATGTTTCACTTTACTGTTTGTTCTTTCAATTGTTGTTCCTAAAATGCCGACAAACAAAATGTCAGTCAGTATATCGAAATATACTGGTATGTGGGAACAACCAAAATCTTGCAAATATGGCTAACAATCTAATTATCACAATCAAGTTAATTAACAAGCCAATTTACACTTTTCAGTATGACATTCTCCACCACTTTTGCCCTAACCCTGGCATACCCACCTTAGGGTTTCCTTTGCCAATGACTTAAGGCCACCTTCTCAATCCCGAGCTTGGTGCCTGGGGGTCACCACCCATGGTGCCCACTAGTCATGCAACATCATAGGCCACCTTCTCATTCCCGAGCTTGGTGCCTAGGGTCACCACTCAAGGTGTCCATTGGTCTACCCATCTGGGCCTGACCTTTGGCATCATCCATCAGGGTGGCATGTAGGTGCGAGAATACATACTTCTATTTTTAATGTGATAATCATAGTGACTTTATGATTTGCAAGTATGAACATCCAAACAGATAATTTGCATTCAATGCGATTAATCATCCGGAAAATCCTCGGAAAACTAAGGCGGTTATTCATAATTAACCACATACCTGATCTGATGATTTGAATATAAATATCCATGCAAATAAGAATCCAAGCAAGCAAGCATTTTCAACAAGATCCTAAAATAATCACATAATTCCCTTTTTATTATTCATGTCATCAAGATTCATTAAACCTAGCTCGCTTCCTAGGGTTTCTAATTCACTTTTAGGGTTTCTATTACAATTAGGGCTTCCCTTCCTCTTTTACTATTTTAAACCCTAATTATTTCCACATCTAATCCTCGGTTTTGGATTTAAGGCATAATCAATCATTATATAAGTCCATTAAGCCTCTTTTCATTAAAGCTACCATTTTTATCCTCTTAATCCATGATAAGATCATTACACACATTTATCATCAATTTATAGTTCATTATGGTCCAAATCACATATGAACTTGATTTACCATTAATTCTATATTTTATTCATCAGAAAACCCTAATTACTACATTTAGGGAATTTATCCACAAATTAGGAACTTAATGCTCGAAATAGCTTATAGTCATGAAAACTCAGTTCTATACATGAAATCGAGTAATTAAAGTCATTAGTAATCCTAAGTACCAACATTAGGGTTTCAAGGCCCATTAAAGCTTATTTATGCACATGAACTCTCAATTAAACTACTTACGTGCAAAATTCATCTTATTCAATCTTAATGTATCTCTTTATGATTAATAGGTTAATATAAACTTTAACCACCACTTAAACCCTACTAAACACATTAATCATATCAAAATAGGGTTTCTTAATCATCATTACATTAAAGTTAATAACTTTCATTACTTTTCTAATTTCAATCAGAAATAGGTTTCAAATATATTTTTATTGCATTCCTCTCATTTTTCTAAGCAAATTTCATATTTTATGCGTAACCATACGAGCTACCGTTTAGGAGTTATGATTTTTGCAATAAATCACTTACTCAGGCCAATTAGAGAGTGCCACACATGCGCTCCATGCAACGTTGCCCATCACTTTGGAAAACATGACGAAAGGACATTCCTACCCCAGCGTAAGTGGGTTCTTCTACAACCCGTGGAAGGGTAATCTTGTCCAACCTCGATATGGTTGTCTTCAACCTCGCGAGCCCTAGCTGCGGCCCGCTGCAGCGGCTCGTGAGGGTTCTTCCTCTCCTCCCCTACACTCCTAGCACGCCGACGATGATCCCCTGACCTCCGCCGCCCTCCGCCGAACTCGTGGGGGTCTTTAGCTGTGGCCGAGGTGGTCGGAAATTGAGTCGATGTCTGCACCCACCGCGGCACCACCTGTAGGTCCGCTGGGTGATTTGAGCGGAGATGGGGGCAAGGAAAAGGTGGCTGACCACCCAAGATCGCTGGGGTTGCATCGTGCCTCCATCGAGATCCTACCACAACCACTTGTTGCCCCCGAAATAGTCCTATTCTCTCGGGGTTAGGGTTTATACATAAAGGAAAAAGAAGAAGAGACAAGGATGTGTGGGATTCTCTCTCCCTCTCTTGGACTCGAGCTAGGGCTTAACCCCCTTTATATAGGGTGAGTATCCATGCCCTAATACACTTGCCCATGAAGAAACAAACTTCTTTCCTAATAGGAATCCAATTCCTTCATGAAGAAGCAAGATTTCTCTCTCTCTCATACTTCCTTATTATTCCTTCTTCTTTTGATATTAGGATTTTGAAAATCATCCCTCTTATTCTCTTGGTTCTTGCTTTTTAAACCATTGGCACAAAATTCTATTTTCCTTTAGTAGGAAATACTTTCTTTTTAGCAATGCCACCAAAATTCATTAATATTGTATTACATTATTCTCTTATTTTCTTTTATAGGTATTTTCTCTTCCCTCTTTCTTCATTGGGACTCCTTGGATCCCAAGGCACTCTATTATTTCGAAATTCTCTTTTAAGGAATACTCATTATCCTTAAATGCATCAATATGCATTATTTCACATTATCTTGTTTATTTCTCATTAAAATAGCTCTTTTTGAGGTTTTCTCTTTATTTCTCTTTTATTTTCCTCATTGGTATTCCTTTTATCATTAGGAATCCTTGGGATACGAAAATCCACCAAGGATAACTCAATTATACCTTTTTTCACATATTTTCCACATTTTATTATTATTTTCAATTTCTTTCTTAACAAGGAAATACTTAATTAATCTTTTCCTTTCTTATTGCTTTTCTTTGATACTTTGGACTCCTTGGAACCTAAGGAACTCAAGAGGCACGAAATCCATCCTTGGATTGCATTCTTTTGCCTTCCAGAGGTTTCCACATCTTTCTTTTCTCAAAAACTCAATTATTCATTTATTAATTGAATTTCCTTGTTATTGGGCCCAATAGCCAATAAAGCCCACAACAAAATCATCAAGGCTATTGTAAACAAAATCCATTTATTCAAAACAAATTATATCATTATTTTTTCATTTACCTTTATTATGAGAAATTACATTTCTCGCACAAATGAACCCAAAATTTGGGGTTGTAACACAACCGATGAACATACCATTCAACAACCAATGATTTTGCTATCTTGGCAACTGATGTTCATGATCAAGGATGTCAAATGTATGCTGAAAACCTATGGTTACCCCCTTAGGTCAGGTTTTGACTCAATTAGACGTTTAATTATCATCCACTAAGTATTCTAATGATGTTATCAATCGATGATGATATTGGCTTAATATTTGATGGTGTTAACTGAATGTATTACTGATCTAGCAACCAATGGTGACCTAATGATAACAATTAATGGTGGATCAGGTCATCACCATATATGATGAATTAGGAATGTAATTATATATTTGACTAAACCTTGAACCAATGGTTCCTTGATTCAATTGATCTAATGGTTAGACCTATACTTCAATTGATAACCTTGAACAATGAACCTAATCCAATGAATAATATTGGATGCTTTAACATCCAATGGATTAGAATAAAGCACATGGTGTTATTTGTGGGTCCAAGTGATGATATTTTGATGGTTCAATAACATTAATTGGTAGTCTTACCGTTGCCATTATATAGTTATATTTGATAAATCACTATAATAAGTGGATGCATAACTCCCATGTGATTTAGCTTGTTATGCCTAACCTTGATGCAATTATATGATGTTGATTGGTTATAATCAGACCTCTTGAATGATTAATGTGATAATGAATTACACTCTTCTTGTGTTGAAACCACAATGTAGAACTATTTGAATATCATAGTGCCTTGCCATGATAATATCTATGGACACATATGTGCTAATGATATTTTGAGCCTTATTTAAGGCATGGAATGATGGTGATAATGTTACTATGAATAATGTGATGGTCTTAATGACCTTTGGGCATGTTTGAATCCATGATTGAGGTTAAATCCTCTTCATGTTCCAATAAGGGTTAAAACCCTGGAACTTGTGATAAGATATTGGTATCTTGTAATAGTATGATGATATGTGTGGTCCATTAATTTGCAATGAATGATAGAATGTGGTAATGTGGTTAAGATTATGTCTCAAATGTTTTATATCCTTTGAAATTGTTATACATATACTCTTGTTAGAAAAGAATTAGGTTTTGAATGTCCACTTGTATGATAAAGCCTTAATGCATTCAATTGGCAGTAATTAATCAAGTGTAACATTAATCATGTAGAACCATGTGTTGTAGAGCCATCTTTAGTGTCAGAACTTACTGGATGGTGAAACGAGTATTCCCAAGGGAAACTCGGGGTGCATACTGTTGAGTATGTGGGGGTGGCAAGTTGAGGATATATCCTTGTCATCCACAATTGTAGGTTATAGAGGATGGCTATGGTCATGCCTCTGACATTTAATGTGATTGAGGACAGCTGTAGTTGTACCTCAGATTAGAGGGTTTTTTATACCCTGTTTTCTAGTCTCGTAACTTGTACTGAGTACAGACTAGTTGTTATCAGTTGACTATATGTCACTATTGGCAGTTTGACTGGTATGTCACTACAGTTACTCGTATTAACCAAGGGGAAGAGATCTTAGGATACCAACACTCCTAGATCTTATACGGAATTGAATAGCACTCCGCAGTGGTCAGTTGGGCTTTGAGTGGTACGACTCAAACTCCCTAGGGCATAATAATAAAAGAAGTGACACCAGCCGTGTAGTATAATTGCTAGGGTTTAATACGTATCACATTGGTTGATTAACCTTTGTCTTGTCTTTGCACTACATAGTTCTTACATGATGCAAACTTATTGTATAATTCTACTTGATGTTACAACTTATTTTCTTAACTGCTTAGTATGCTTAAACTGTTCAATCTATTCATATTTTTTATTTTAATACCCTAACTGCTCAATGTATTTACTGTTAATTAATATTTTATAATCAATATATGTTGGAGAGAGTTATATCTCTCACTGGGACTAGGTCTCACCCGTGGGTCACCACATTTTTTTAGGTGGTTGCGGGAAACGAGGTCGAGGTCGTGCTATGGAAGAAAACCAACCTGATGATCAATAGATTCAGAAGGTTGGTTAGTTGTAGATGTTAGTAGTAGAGTCCTAGTGTTGTCCCTATACTCTCAGGTCCAGGTATGGGATGTGTTTTCTAGATGATATACTTGTATCGACACGAGATTTTGGTAGTATGCTTATGTTTGTAAATATATGGCATGTACATGTGAAATCTCTTTTGTATGCAAGATGTGACTGAGGTCTTTGGACCCATAAGTAAATACTTGTTACAACCTATGAGAATGGAATGATGGACCTTTTATAAATGTTCTACAATTTATTTACATTGTTGGAATCAATTTTAATTATTCTGCATTTTTGACTATGTGATTAATTAGTAGTTGATCGTGTTTTGTGTTTTGTGTTTTGAGTAATTATCAGATCTCTAGGTTTACTGAGTCTATAGGGACATATGAATTAGGTTTGAGTCTGTTCTTATGTATCCAACATATCTGATCATAGTTTATTCTTATGCAGATATGTCTGGAGGACATGAAGAACATGTTGAGAGTAGCTATGTTGCACCAGGAGGAGGTGCAGGGAGGTAGGCATGTGATGAGAGAGTGACAGAAGAAGGGCCAGAGCAGCCCGCAATGCCTCATCTAGACCCGAAAATGATGGCCAATCTTGAGTTTCAGTCTATGTTTAGACAGATGATGGCTACAATTACACATATTGCTGACAGAGCGCCAGCACCTCAAGCTAGGGCAGCCGCCTCTAATGTGGAGTCCTAAGGTGTCAGGAAGACATTTGAATGTCTTAGACGTGTTGGGGCAATTGAATATGCAGGTATTTATGATCCAGCATACGCTGACATGTGATTGACTGATCCGGAAAAGGCGTTCAAAATCCTAAACATCGTTGAAGAAGACAAAGTGAAGCATGCAATATACTTGTTGAAGGGTAGTGTTGGCCACTGGTGGGCCATAGAAGAGGAGAAAAGGCCAGGAGTTGTGATAGGATGGGAGGAGCTTCGAAGGGAATTTGCTAGCTGATATTTTCCAGAGACCCACCTAGATGAGAAAATCTCTCAGTTCGAGAAGATTCGTCAGGGAACTATGACTATCAATGAGTATGAATCAAAGTTTATGGAACTTCTGAGGTTCTGCCCACACATGGTAGCAACGAACAAGGAAAGGATCCAGAGATTTGAGAAGGGTCTGAGTACGGAGTTGACTACTACAACATCAGACTTGGAGAATAGGGAAAGGTTTTCCACCTTTGTGGAATATGTCAGGAGGATTGAGAGGTCTGCCATAGAGAAGCATGAAGCTAATGCTAAGAAGCGACCTATGCAGTTTCAAGGGCAATCATCTGGAGGCTTTAAGAAGTCAAGGTTTTTCCCACCATCGTCGCAACCAAGGTCAACCTTCAGTGAACCAATATCACATGCACCATCACAGTGGACCCCGAGTCGGGGTAGAGGTCACATTTTTCACAAATGGGAGCCCATAGTACCTCATCGGTTTCAGTGACAGGGCCGTTTAGGCCATATCAGGATACCAGAACATGTTACAAGTGTGGGCAAGTGGGGCATACAAGACCTTATTACCCTATGAAAGATGATGAGGTGACTCAGTAGACAAGGCAAAGTCAACCAGCTCCACAACAATGTCAATTTAGTAGTGGCATTGGAAGAGGACGTGGTCAGGCATCCCAGGCATGATCCTCTGGACAAGCAAGCAGAGGATGTGGATGGCAATAAGTGACAACAAGGTTCTATGCCATGACCCAACCAGAAGAAGTGGTCAATCCATGAGTCGTGATAGGTCAGATGGAGTTATTTCATTCTGATATGTCTGCTTCTTGTTTTGTATTTGTGTTAGTAGACCTGGGTGTGACACACTCTTTTATCACCATAGAGGTGATAGATAGTTGTTATCTCCCTGTTAGTCTTAGATCTGATAGCATGTGGCTAGAGACTCCTTTGGTTGATTCTGCCAAGTTGCAAGAAGTGTGCCCTTCTTGTGTTCTTTCTTTTTCTAGACACACCATTCAAGTGGATCTTTTGCCACTTGACATGCATGGTTTTGATGTAATATTTGGAAAGGATACCTTGGAAAAATACAAGGTAGTCATGGACTGTAGTACTAAGGTGGCGGCATTTCGTGATGGAGATATATAGTGGATTTTCTAGGGTGATAGGAAGATTCTTCCTACATGTTTGATGTCATCTATGACAGCTGAGCAGTTGATGAGGAAAGGATGTGAGGTTTTCTTTGCTCATATTGTAGATACCAAGGCAAGAGGTCCTAGTATCCAGGAGGTACCAGTGGTGCGAGAATTTGAGGATGTCTTTCCTGAGGAATTTCCTAGCATTCCCCCTCCTAGAGAGATTGAGTTTGAGATTAATCTTGTTCCTGTAACACAACCCATAGCACAATCAACATACAAAATGGCACCAACAGAGATGTAGGAGTTAAAGAAATAGTTACAAGAACTGTTAGATAAGGGTTTTATCTGGCTGAGTACTTCCCCTTGGGGTGCTCCTATGTTGTTTGTTAAGAAGAAGGATGGTTCAATGAGGTTGTGTATAGACTACAAACAGTTGAACAAGGTGACAATAAAGAATAAGTATCCTTTGCTGAGGATTGATGATCTTTTTGATCAGTTGAGAGGTGCCATTGTGTTTTCAAAGATAGACATGAGGTCAGGTTACCATCAGTTGAGAATTAAGGCTGATGACGTACCCAAGTCAGCTTTTAGGACTAGGTATGGTCATTATGAGTTTGTGGTTCTGCCATTTGGGCTAACCAATGCACCTGCAACTTTTATGGATCTAATGAATAGGGTGTTTAGACCTTATCTTGATCAATGTGTGGTCGTGTTCATAGATGATATCCTAATATACTCCAAGGATAGTCAACAACATGAGCAACACCTTCGCCAGGCGTTGACTTTGTTGAGGCAGCACCAACTATATGCTAAGTTCAGCAAGTGTGAATTCTGGTTATCTAAAGTGTCTTTTTTGGGCCATGTTATATCTACAAAAGGCATTTGTGTTGATCCCAAGAAAGTGGAATTTGTACTAGAATGGAAACAACCAAAGACACTAACAGAGATTTGTAGTTTCCTAGGTCTGGCATGTTACTATAGGAGGTTCATCAAAGACTTCAGTTCTATAGAATTACCCCTAACTAGGTTAACTAGGAAGGATGTTCCTTTTGCTTGGAATGACAAGTGTCAACATTCTTTCCAGCTTTTGAAAGAAAAGTTGACTAGTGCACCTGTGTTAGTACTGCCAGAGCAAGGAAAAGGCTATATTGTTTTTTGTGATGCTTCAAAGAATGGGTTGGGATGCATGTTGATGTAGGGTAAAAATGTGATTTCTTTTGCTTTGCGACAACTTAAGAAACATGAGGAAAATTACCCAACACATGATCTGGAGCTTGCAGTGGTGGTCCATGCCTTAAAGATATGGAGACACTATCTTCATGGAGAAAAGTGTCAGATCTTCACTGACCATAAGAATCTATAGTATATCTTCTCAAAATAGGAGTTGAATATGAGGCAGAGGAGATGGATGGAGCTGATTAAGGATTATGATTACACAATAGACTACCATCCATGGAAAGATAATATGGAAGCTGATGCATTGAGTAGAAAGTCATCTTCATCATCAATGGTAGATAATGCCCAATTGAATTCCTTGATGTGCCATAAGAGAGATATGCTAGTATCTCTTTTCCAAATGAATGTACAACTAGAAGTTTCCTTGTTGGTAGGATTGTTGGTACAGTTATAAGTGAAACCTACATTGAGACAGCATATTCATGATGCACAACAGAATGATACTGTGATACAAAATATTCGATCAGGGATTGGCAATGAAAAGTATGATGGCTTTCATGAGACAGATGATGGTACGATTTGTTACCATAATAGGATAGTAATTCCTAATGTTTATGGGTTGAGGAAGATGGTACTTGAGGAGGCTCACTCCTCCATGTATGCAATGCATCCTGGAAGTACCAAGATGTACCAAAACTTGAAAGACATGTACTAGTGACCAGGTCTAAAGTGTGATGTGACAGAGTTCATTGCCAAATGTCCAGTTTGTCAGCAGGTGAAGACTGAGCACCAGAAGCCTACATGGACATTACAACCCTTGCCAATACCACAGTGGAAATAGGATCATATTACTATGGACTTTGTGGTTGGTCTTCCTAGGACAACCAAGGGTCATGATTCCATATGGGTCATAGTAGACAGATTGATGAAATCAGCTCATTTTCTGCCAGTTAAGATGACGTTTATAGTAGAGAAATTGGCACAAATATATGTTGATGAGATAGTCTGTCTACATGGAATTCCAGTGACTATAGTTTTTGATAGAGGTCCACATTTTACAAGTCATTTTTGGGAGCGTCTGCATTCTGCAATGGGAACACAGCTGAGATTCAACACAACTTTTCATCCGCAGACTGATGGCCAATCTGAAAGGACTATTCAGACTTTAGAGGGTCTCTTGAGGGCATGTGTGCTGTAATTTCTTGGTAGTTGGGATGTACATCTGACTCTGATAGAGTTTGCATACAATAATAGCTATCAAAGAAGCATAGATATGGCTCCTTATGAGGCTATGTATGGGAGACGATGTCAGTCTCCTCTTTGCTAGTACGAGACAGGTGAATATCAACTTTTGGGTCCTGAGCTGGTACAACAGACTACAGAAAAGATTAAAGTGATACAACAACAGTTGAAAACAGCCAAGGACAGGTAGAAATCTTATGCAGATGACCAACGCAAACCACTTGAGATCCAAGTAGGAGATAGAGTATATCTTAAGGTTTCTCCTTGGAAAGGTGTGTTGAGGTTTGGAAATAAGGGTAAGTTGGCTCCTAGATTTATGGGACCATACCCTATCCTAGCTCGTGTTGGAAAGGTAGCATATAAGTTGGAGATACCACCCGAGCTACATAGATTGCATAATGTCTTTCACATCTCTATGTTGAGGAAATGCCATCCAGATACTGACCAGACAATCCAACCAGTAGAGGTTGAATTAGATGAGGATATCTCCTATGTTGAGGGCCCTGTGTTGACCCTAGATAGAAGGGTAAAAAAGCTGAAGAGAAAAGATATAATACTAGTGAAAGTTTTGTCGAACCATTGTGGCATAGAGGAATCCACATTGGAACTATAGAATGATATGCGTATAAAATACCTATCTCTTTTTGCATAGAATTTTGGGGCAAAATCCTTGTTAGGGATTTATAGTTGTAAGGCCCCTGAACATGCTTAATGAGTTCAATGAGCTTAATTATCATAATTGAATTCTTATAACCCTAATATAACATTTTGATATGTTTTGAAATTATAATACAAGCTTAAGTTTCACATTTGGTCCAATTTAGACATTGTTTGAGCAAGTTATGCAATTTTCTGTATATTTTGGACTTTTCTACAATTTACCCAATTGAAGGATTTTCTTTTCAATTTGTCACATTCAATATGTTCCTTATATGTTATATTATCATTATTTAGAGTTTCGAGTCATTTGGATCCTAGTTGAGCCATGGTTTGAAAGTGTTTTCATCAAGGGTAGGGTTTACCCCTTCATGGATGAGCTACCCTTAGTAGCTATCAACTAAGGAATTATGTGATTGGCTGGAAAATTCGACAAAGGAAAGTTTAGAAGGTAAATAGGGATGGTGGGGTAGCTTCTTGTGTGTGTGCTTGTATATTCTTAATAGTTTAAGGCCATAAACACATGGGGAAGCTACTTTTACACCTCATGCTTGCTTCTATCCTTATCCATGGACTATATTTACCTCTACCTTGCCCAAATACGAAACTATGCTTGCTTTCTCTTTCCTCTAACCTTGAGAAATGAATCCACTCTGTTTTTCTGTGGAACCAACTTCTCTAAGGTAGAAGACAACCCCTTTTTGGAGAAGAAGGTCTCCTAGGGCTCCATCTAGCCCTACCTAGGGTTTCCAAGGTCATCTTCTAGGGAATTCGACCAAGGCAAGTTGTTTTCTTCCTTCCTTCTTCGTTTTTCTTGCTCTTCTCCTTCCTTAGACCTTCCTCCAGGTCGAAACACTGCTGTTCCATGATAAAAGTGGCTCTACAACTCAAAAATCTATCCTTCTTATTTCTTTTTCTAGGATTTCGCTTCTTTGCGGAGAGAAGTACCTATTTAGCCAAGTCCAGATCTGAATCCAAGGTTTTCTTGGTTTATTTTCTCGATATTCTTACTGTTTGGGATCTGACCTACTCTATATAGGCGATTTATATAACATTCTTCACTTATATTGCTTACTAGAAGCTTGTTAGTTCATGTTTATGCCTTAATGTGTTGATTTAAGCATGGAGAAACCATGCTTGTTTAGAATTACGAATTTTTGTGGTGTTCCCTATTTTTTTCCAATTCTATATGAAATTTTAAACATGCATACAACCTTTCTAAGGTGTAACATGATCTGGGACAGGTTGATAGCATCAACCTATGGTGTTGAGCACAAAATAATTGATGGTTCAAATTAGGGTTTTCAAGCTATTTCCTTCTCTATCACACAACCGATTGACATACCATTCAACAACCAATGGTGTTTCTATCTTGGCAACTGATGTTCGTGATCAAGGGTTTCAAGACAACCTATGGTCACCCACTTAGGTCAGGTTTTGACTCAATTAGATGTTTAATTATCATCAACTAAGTATTCTAATGATGTTATCAATCGATGATGATATTAGCTTAATATTTGACGGTGTTAACTGAATGTATTATTGATCTAGCAACCAATGGTGACCTAATGATCACAATAAATGGTAGATCAGGTCATCACCATATATGATGAATTAGGAATGTAATTGTATATTTGAATAAACCTTGAACCAATGGTTCCTTGGTTCAATTGATCTAATGGTTAGACCTATACTTCAATTGATAACCTTGAACAATGAACCTGATCCAATGAATAATATTGGATGCTTTAACATCCAATGGATTATAATAAATCACATGGTATTATTTGTGGGTCCTAGTGATGATATTTTGATGGTTCAATACCATTAATTGGTAGTCTTACCTTTGCAATTATATATTTATATTTGATAAATCACTATAATAAGTGGATGTGTAACTCCAATGTGATCTAGCTTATTATACCTAACCTTGATGTAATTATATGATGTTGATTGGTTATAATCAGACCTCTTGAATGATTAATGTGATAATTAATTACACTCTTCTTGTGTTGAAACCACAATGTAGAACTATTTGAATATCATAGTGCCTTGACATGTTAATATCTATGGACACATATCTGCTAATGATATTTTGAGCCTTGTTTAAGGCATGGAATGATGATGATAACCTTACTATGAATAATGTGATGGTCTTAATGACCTTTGGATATGTTTGAATCCATGATAGAGGTGAAATCCTCTTCATGTTCTAATAAGGGTTAAAACCCTAGAACTTGTGATAAGATATTGGTATCTTGTAATAGTATGATGATAAGTGTGGTCCAATAATTTGCAATGAATGATAGAATGTGGTAATGTGATCAAGATTATATCTCAAATGTTTTATATCCTTCGAATTTGTTATACATATACTCTTGTTAGAAAAGAATTAGGTTTTGAATGTCCACTTGTATGATCAAGTCTTAATGCATTCAATTGGCAGTAATTAATCAAGTGTAACCTTAATCATGTAGAGCCCTGTGTCGTAGAGCCATCTTCAGTGTCAGAACTTACGGGATGGTGAAACGAGTATTCCCAAGGGAAACTTAGAGTGCATACTGTTGAGTATGTGGGGATGGCAAGTTGAGGATATATCCTTGTCATCCACAATTGCAGGTTATGGAGGATGGCTATGGTTGTGCCTCTGACATTTGATGTGATTGAGGATAGTCATGGTTGTACCTCAGATTAGAGGGTTTTGTATACCCTATTTTCTAGTGTCGTAACTTGTACCAAGTACAGACTAGTTGTTATCAGTTGACTATATGTCATTGTTGGTAGTTTGACTGGTATGTCACTACAGTTTACTCGTACTGACCAAGGGGAAGAGATCTTAGGATAATGGCACTCCTAGATCTTATACAAAACTGAATATTACTTCACAGTGGTCAAATGAAATTTGAGTGGTACAACTCAAACTCCCAGTGCATAATAATAAAAGAAGTGATACCAGACGTGTTGTATAATTGCTAGGGTTTAATACGTATCACATTGGTTGATTAACCCTTGTCTTATCTTTACACTATATAATTCTTACATGATGTAGACTTATGAAAATTGTACAATTCTACTTGATGTTACAACTTATTTACTTAACTGCTTAGTATATTTAAACTATTCAATCTATTCATATTGTTTATTCAATACCCTAACTGCTCAATGTATGTATTGTTAATTAATATGTTATAATCAATATATATCGGAGAGAGTTATATATCTCACTGGGACTGGGTCTCATCAGTGGGTCACCACATTTTTTTCTTCAGGTGGTCGCGGGCAACGAGGTCGAGGTCGTGATGTGGAAGAAAACCAACCTAGTGATCAATAGATTCAGAAGGTTGGTTAGTTGTAGATGTTAGTAGTAGAGTCCTAGTATCATCCATGTACTCTCAGGTCCGAGTATGTGATGTGTTTTCTAGATGATATACTTGTATCGACACGAGATTTTGGTAGTATGTCAGTTTATAAATATATGGCATGTACATGTGAAATATCTTTTGTATGCAGGATGTGATTGAGGTCTTTAGACCCATAAGTAAATACTTGTTACAACATATGAGAATGGAATGATGGACCTTTTGTAAATGTTCTAGAGTTTATTTACATTGTTGGAATTAGATTTAATTATTCCACATTTTTTAATATGTGATTAATTAGTAGTTGATTGTGTTTTGTATTTTGAGTAATCTCGTTTAGCGTGATGAGGTGTCACATTTTTAGTATGCATACTTGCCTAATAGAAACTTATTTCTATGTCCATATCCTTACTTTTTTACTTGGTGGGATAATTTGTTTTGTAATACATTTGAAAAACAATACACAACTTTTTAGTAATTCCTTTAGTAGATAAATATTTCCTTATTTATAAACCTTGCTGATATATCACATCATTTCTCAATAATAATAAAAAGTGTACTTCCTAGATCATACTGGTTTTAAGTGTAGACTACATAAATTACATGTTCAATAAAGTACAAGTACGTTTCATATTCTTCCTACATGTTGATAGCAATTTTTTTAGACAACTACAAGTTGTTCTCATATTCGAATAAATTTATGTCTTGAATAATTTATTATTAAAAAATACCTCTAACAGATTTTCTAATTATTTATGTGGAAACCTTGAAGTTGATAATTCTTGGTGAATGTGCAGAATTAGATTACTATTTTTCTTTTGATCCTTAATATCGTGACTAAGTTTTACTAACATGATTATCTTATAGATACAAATATCTTATTTCTTAAATTAAATTGATCCATTCTTGAAGGTTTTGATAATAATATGTTTGAGATTCTACATTTGAGATATAGAGTTTGGTCTTTGATAAATGTAATTCAAAAATCATTTATCCATCATATCTATTGTGTAACTTTTGGTAATGTTTCTACTAAGAAGTGAGAATTTAAGGTAGATTCAAGACCCGACCAAATAGATATATTATAACGAATAGTTTGAGATTTATGGTTACCCTAATAGTGAACTAGGCTATTCTATATAACCCATCAAGATAAATGAATATGAAATAGTATTAGTAGCTATAAGGTCTCGACCTCTAGTTGTATGTGAAGACTCCAAAAGTGGAGGTTGTTTGTAAGAGTTGGTATGAACCAACCCCTAGTCAGTAGTAGTTTTCTTAGGAGGGACTGAATTTCAAGGAAGAAATTTATTTGAAGGGTGATAAAGTTGTAACATACTCAAATTTGACACAATCCAGTTGAATTATCTCTTGAAACTTAAATTATAAATAATTTACATATTAATCTTCCTTCTTACTAATTGAATTCCATTTAAATTTTCATTTATTCACATTGTATAATGATATTGGAGATATTGGAATTATATGTGTTCTCCCATCTTAAAATATCAAATTCCATCTAATGATCCTAGACCAATTAGAGATATGTGAATTTAGAATTCATCTTAGATATTTTTTGTTAAAAGATGGCAAATATAGTTGAGATATACTCACTTAAACTTATTTCATTTAGCCTATCACTTATTTTCATACTTCAATATATATACCTTATTTTGATTATGAACGACAAGCTATTAATCACTAATGTATTATCTAATGAATAGAAGAAAACGTGCCCAACTTCAATGTTGTTCTCAGTATGACTGATTAGTTAGTTTTAAAAATTAATAAACCAACTGGGAATATATTCTATGGCTATATGTTATCTCGCACGCAGTTGTCTTCGCTTCGTCTCTCCTTACGAAAAAGTGAAAGAGAGCAATTAATCTCAATGAATATGACTAAATCATTAACTTCTCTACTTTTTCACCGTACATGTTCATTGTTCCTACATAAATAAATCTAATAGCTCTCAAGCGTCACATGCTCTCCCCATCTTCTCGATTATTCCGATGAGGATCACTTCAACGAGAGATCAATGATCTCTATTTCCAGCTCCCTAATTTGTTTGCTCAGGACTGCACACGTCAAGTAATCAAATTCGTCTCCAAAATAGTTGAGCATCTGATATTTTCTGTCCATGCAGTACCAGATCCTTCGTTTTCTTCTGATATTTAAACTGAAGTATAAAGACCAAAGGATGACTCTTCACCTCCTAAACAGTTTCCATCTTCACCCACATTGATTTCCTATATATAGGCCTCCACGAGGTATCCTCCGCCACCCTCAGGATTTGCTGTTCCTTGTTTAACAAGGAGCAGGCTACACCTTGTGTTAGATTGCACCATCTGTACTGTCAACAAAATCCGGACCCTATAAATCGATGGGCAGAGACACGTGTAAATCGATAGTGGAAGGAGCAGCCTACTTAGAAAGAGGAACAGCAAATCTGAACTCCCTCCGCCAACATATCAGCCCCAGTCCATCTATACAACTGATCTTCCAACTCATCATGAGATGGAAACGCACATGTAATCTTGAGTCGCCGTCCTGCAACACATCATTGACTTGCCTAGCCATCAGGCCCTCTCCAATGTGCCTTTGCACCCTACACACCAGTTCTGCATCCACAAAATCGCCTCACACCAACACCAAAGTTGAAACTTGATCATCTAAGATAGTCGAGGCTGTGCATGTTCAACTTAATTCTCATGAACGAGATATTATCAGCCACTACTTGACAAATGTAAACTGAAGTAGCCTGGAGTTTTTTCAACTGCAATTTGGCATGTGAAAACTAAAGTAGCCTGAAGTCTGACGAGAGACTGACGATAGCCGGTGTTTTGTTCTAAAATATTGCCTCCTGCAGGCAGAATATGTTGTTAGTGATTGTCTCAATCGTGTTTGCATGTCAAACTGGATATGCCAAGGGTCACACTCTCAGCTTTAGGCTAGCAAACCTGGTAAGATTTGTGGACAGTTTTGTTATGATCCTATATTTGTAAAAAAATATGGTATATAGCAGCGTAAAGATAAGATTATAATATAACTGACAATTGATCACTAATAATTAGTTACGACTTTTGGCTTTTACTATATAAGGATAGATATATATGTACCTAAATAGATACATGTGGGAATTCTATATATCTGAATTATTTATTATTTTAACAAATAATTTGAGTTATTCAGCTATCAGTAATTCTAGTACTTAACCGAACTTACTTATCGGAATACACATATACATATGTGTACTGTTATACCCCAAGACATGTTGAAAAAAATAACCTTAATATGGAAAAGTTCTTCACTTCTAAATTATATTCATACTTATATGTAGTAATATATGCATGCGTTATTGGCCAGTGCATGATTTTAGAATTTTCAAATGCATAACTCTAATTAGCAAATATATATGGAATAAAAACATTCGCTTATGTGAATTCTAATTAAATAACTTGTTTATCATGTATGCATGTAGTATACTTTGTGCACATATACATGCATGCTAATGTATGATGTAACTCTTATAGCATAGTCGATCTTATATGTTGCCTATTTGTATATATTAACTAATGCATACATACTATAGGAGATACTAATCGAGATATTAACCTAGACTTAGTCAAATACCTCAGCATATTGGTATGCATATTGGAATTTGTATACATATACCATATCAGTAATTCAAAAAGTTTTGGACAGATAATAGCAAATTGATAATTTCAGTTCATCATGCTAGAATATTTAAACCTACGTATAAATGTATTCTATGTATTCTAAAACATCGACCACGGTGAATTAGACATTCACATATTAACCCTAAAGTGTAACAAAATGACATACATCTATCTTGTACATAAGAAATGCAACATTAAATGATTCATGAGAAATATAAGTCGAACAAACTACAAGGAATGAACCACAAAAGAAAATTGAAGAAAAGATTTCAAACCCGTGCACATGATTGTGATCAATGTTCCTATTTGTTTGTAGCATCAAGGTGAACCTTTGTGACACACTTCCTTATTGATTAATCAGTTGATTGCTCTTGCATCAAGGTACGTGAATCTTATATATATTTTTTAAAATGAAGTTTACATCCCTCTTGGATATCATACATGTGTAAGAAACATTGGGGAGTCTAATTTGTTAAACTTTCAACCTGCTCTTGAAAGACCCCAATTAGAATACTTGATGACTTGACATGATAATTGGTACTGTCATATTTTAGGGCTGAGGCCCAGTTATTTAGTGGAATTATGCTTTCACGACTCTACGCAGGGGTAAGGGACTGTGGTCCCCTAGTCGACTAGCAATTCAACTTAACATGGTCGTTCTTATTTTGGGTGATGAGAGCACATGGCCACCTAAGCATAGACAAATAATACGAAGTACCTAAATTGTTTGAAAAATCTTCTTAGATTGATGTACCATGTTGATTGAATTTGAGACTCATTTATATTCCTCTTTTGAATTACTTGTCACATTTTATATTCCATTGCATCCTTGTTGATTGAATCTTGAGTAGATAGAGCATACTTATCTAGCTTTGTTTAAATTGGATTTTCTACCGGTCTTTTAGACTGACCCATGCTCTAATTTTGTGTTCATTCGTGATGTATTCCCTAGGGGAATGTATGAACACACCAGGTCTATCATTGGGTTAGCAAGAAAAGAATCAGAAGAAGACTTATAAGAAAATCACATGAGTTGTCCTCTGTTCGAGATGATGAATAAATTAAAAAATGTAATCACTAGTATTTGATGTATAAGTTTTTTTTAACCTCCATGTACTCTAAAGATTTTTATGAACGTGAAGATTGTTTATTTCTCTTACACAAATTATGTAAAAAAATGATCTCCAAAGATTGGGATTTACAACTTCAGTTAATTCTAATTTTTACCACTTGCTCTCTTTTGTGTGGAGAATATTCTAACAAGGTCTATTTCCATAAAGGTAACCAGAAAGGTTACCATAATCAAACCAAGGTAAAGCTCTAATATTCAGTAAATAACTATCAAAACACAATCATGTCTTGAAATTTTAGGTATAATCTTATTCACATGTTATCTCTTAATTATAAAAATCAATGCATGTTAATAACTAAAATTAGATAAAATGGCCAACTATATAATGATCATGAATATTATGTACTTATGAAATCATAAGAAAATTCTCAAAATGTGGATGTTACATACACAATATTATTAATTGAAGGTTGAACCTATCTTTTTGGCATTTTAGAGGTGTACATTAGATTTCTATGTTAGTCTGACAAAAAACTTGGTGACCACTTCTTTCTTATTCACTTTGTGATCAAAATAAAATCCGTAAGGAGTGTAACCCGAGAGGGGATCCACTTCCTACTAAAAAATTGAAGAATAAAACATCCATTCCAAACACACTCAAAGGTATGTTGGAATAGGTGCAAAATTTTCAAACTTCAATAAATGGTATTCAAATCAACCAAAGTATAGCAACGGAATTAAACAAATGACTATATTCAATTTTCACAAAAGATTACAAAAGTACATCATAATATCCCATAAGGGTTTACATGTATGATACAACATAAGGATCTAAGTAGATGGAAATCTAAACCATATCAAGATTGTCTCCAAGTTTTAACTCCTTAAGCTATATCCACATCATCATGTCATGTCTTCATTGTCCTCCATGTAGGGTTGGAAGCATACCCCAACAAGAAGAGAGAAAAGATGACATCTGTAAAGAGTGGGATAAACCACTCTCTACTAGAATATGGTAAACAAAACTCAATTTGGATAGCAGCGGAAGATAAAATTTTGACTATATTCAATTTCAAATAAAGTGTACATAAAATTTTCCCCAATATGGGTGTACATGCTTTATACAAAATGAGGATCTAAGTAGAGGGAAACTAGACTACTCCACTTTTGTCTCCAAGCAACACATCCATCAGCCAAGTCCATGCCCAAGCTATGATCTTCATTCTATATCCAACACCTTGCTCCGCATCTGGATGGTTGGGAAGGCACCCAGCAAAAAGGGAAGGAAAATAAAAGTATGTGTCACTAAACTATACTAAAGGTGACAAGGTAAATATAACAAGTAAATTAGGCTAGGGATTCATCAAAAGATGAGACATCAAGAGAATGAGGCTGTATATATAAAAATGAATATTTCAATAGATGCTTGCCATAAATAATATATAACCAAGGTTTGCATGTATGATTAATATTTACTATATTAACTATGTAGGGTTGAGGCACCTACCAGACCTTCAACCAAAGGGTGAGGGGAGAATAACACATTCCCAGTCACCTGCACATATTTCATGTGTGGGGGAGAGTAACACATTCCCTAGGAGAGAAATAACACATTCCCCAACTATGGGTGGTTGTACATACAAGTACCAGTACACTAGTTAATTAGTCTAATAAAATCAACATGCTAAAAACAATGGCAAGTAATATCATCATTTAAATAGAACATGGCAAAGGGGTACCAAGACCCAAGAACAATATTCCAAAACTGATTATGAGGCAAGAATAGCAAAAGAATCAAGAGCATATGATGCAGGGTTCAAATAAAGCCTCATCAAAAGAAATTAGGTCAAGGCACAAATATTCCCAACTAAAGGTGTAGATGCACATACATATCACATACCTTATTCTTTAGAGCCATAAAACCACTTTTCATAACCTTTACACGAGATCAGATCCACTTGCCCTAATTTCATCATTATATCCATGTATTAGATCTATGTATATTCATTAAAGGCTTAAAACCTCAAAACCAACGACTTTTCCACAAATGATCGAATTTGACTCTAAAAACCTCACTACTATCTTATTTACATTCTTCTGATCAAAATAACATGTATATTTGTATATTTTTGAGATACGGAGTTTTAGGCTATTTTCCATATTTTTAAGTAATTTAAATCATCCTTAAAAACACATATTCGAAAACATCAGAATCAAACCACAAAAGTATTTTTGTTATATAGATCTCATTCTCCCGATTCTAAAACATATTTCATTTTTAAATTTGGACAACCGAGTAAGAAGTTATCATTTTTCTAAATCTGACCAATGATAACTTGCCACATAGGCACTTCGTTTGAAAACAAAAAGACTAGAGTGCCCCTGCACGAGTACAACTAGAGAAGAGAGGAGCGTGAGAGGGTAGAAATGTAAATTGACATGGGTTGTCTTCCCCCTTCACTCAACCCGACATGGCCGACAACTGTAAGCTGCTCCTTGCAAGGATTTTGGGCGTTTTCGCAACCGACCACGAAACTCGACGCTTAGATACTCAAACGAAAGATAAGAAGAAGCTGGATCTAAAGGTACCTTTTATTTAGTTGGAGACGAAGAGATGTGAGAGAGAGGGGCGCCGTAAGCTACACACCTTCGGCCGCTCGTCGGGGTTCAAAATAGGGATGAAAACTGAAATTAGGAGTTGGGTTGAGTTACAAAGGATCCGATAAAGCCAATAGTGGGGTTATATATAAGTGTGGGTGTGTGAGTCAAGGAATAGGGAGGTGGCCGCAAAGCTTTGCTGCCCAAAAATTGGGCGTTTCCCGATTTCTTGATAAAACGGCGCAAGTTTAGGATCACTAGGTGCGGAATCAAGAGAGGGATTCGTGAGCGAAGAAATCTCAGAAAAAGATGGATTGTAGAGAGAGAAAACCGTATTAGAAAATTGCAGGTAAGAAGCATGTTTCCATAAATGATGCAAGGTTGAAGATGATGTGCCTAGCGTCCGATCTGGATCTAACGGCGAGAAATAAAAAGCTTATTCAATTGCATTCCCAAACAAAATCGAATAAAGTCCTATTTAAATTATTTAACTTTTATCTTTCCTTATTTGAGGGTGCAAACGACCTCCCAAAATAACCAAAATTTTCACCATGACTTATTTTGACGTGTAGAATCCGAATATGAAATTAGTTTTGCCTTTTGAGAATCTTTAATATATTAAATAATTCAAAACATATTTTCTCTTTCTTCCTTTATTTATGACTCTATGATTATCCAAAAATTACAAAACTTCACCCATAACTCATATTAAGTATGTTAGTCACGAATTTGGTATTATTTCCATTTGTTGAAGTCGTTTGTTATTTTAAATAATGATTTGAAAGTTTTGTACACTTTCTCTCTCCTTAATTTATCTTCTTATCAAATATTTTCCAAATTAATTCAAAATTCATCCAAAGGTCTATTTTAACATGTAGAACATGAATTTGGAATTATTCTATTTTTTTGAAGACTTTTATTATTTTATTTAATTCATTTAAATTTTATCACTTATTTTATCCTTTTAATTTATTAGAGACATCTAGAAACCTTCTAAAAATATGAAACTTGGTATAAAAGTAATAATAAACGTTAGGAACACGTTTTTGAGATTAATTAATTTTTATCAATATCTATTTAATATTTTTGGTCTTTAAATCATTTTCTCTCTCCTAAATAAAATAAAATAAAATATTAAACATTGACCAAATTAAATGAAAATTTGCCCAATGGATTATGTTTGTGTTTAGAATGCGAATCTGGAGTTATTTTTCTAATTTGAGAGCATTACATATTTTATTTCACTTTATTGGCCTATTTCCTATTTTCTTTTGGTAATGACATTAATATTTACATTTATGTTCCACTTTAAATGATACTTGGCCATTAAGCAACTTTTAAGTCAAGAAAACGAAATTGATATATTTATTACCCAAATTATCTTCTTGGATTTCTATTTAGGATTTTTGGAACAATATATTCCACATTATCCCCTGTTATCCAATATCTCATATTATCTCCAATTATTACATTTATCATCTCCTTTATATATATATTGGGATTTATTTTCTTTTTCATATTCTAAAAAGAACTAGAAAGTTCTAGCACGAATTTCTTTATTCTTTTATCACTTAAGTGGACATTTTGCATATTAAACCCACTATTGAGCTTTTATTGAGGTATTTGTGCATAAACCCAATTATTGGTAGAAAAGGTGAACAAATGTTCATTAAACCATCATATTCTCCACAAATTAAACAGAAAGGCCAAAGAGGATATAAATGAAAGGAAAAGATGGAAAAGAGGACCAAAAAGGCAAAATTCCCAGAATTCAGTATGTTACAACATCAACAAAGGCTGGTATTTGCATAAAATAGGAAAATTGAGCAACATATGGAATATAGGACATCAAAATAAAGGCTTCCCAAGAAATAAAAAATACTACCCAAAAGGGCATAAAAGGAAAGAACAACAAAAAAAGAGATCCTTGCCATAACCAAACAAGTTAAATCGTGCCAGACTAGCACATATAAGGAATTTAGGGCACACACCCCATAATCATCATCAACCTGCATGCATGTGAGATAAACATAGCCTTAGAACAACATAAAGACAAAGACAGCCAAGTCTCACAAACTTGAAACCTGATAGAGAATGACGTACTACCAAACTCCCAAATATATAACATGGGACAAGCCTCACAAACTTGAAACCTAGGTATGGGGAACCACCACCTCCATCACAATAATAAAAGGGTCATATTGTCCAAAAACAAACACAATTACACTACTCTAGTGCTACTGATTCACATAACATGTTTAATAGAGAGGCAAGTAGAAAGTATAGTAAGATTATACAAAGTAATCACCATAAAAGTGACCAACATATACATCCACTTTGCAAGTGAGCAAAAGACATCACATGTCATCATATAGAGTTCCAACATGAACAATGTATAATAAAGAAGCAAGAGAATGTCCAAACATGATCACAAGATCAGTAACAAATAAGATACTTCACATGAAGCATATTTTCCAAAAGAACAAGATATTGTGTAGGCTAATGTCTATAGGACCAAGAGAAAGAATAATATAGGATAATTACTTAACAAGAATAATGTGGTTTGCAAACATACAATAAGAGAGAGAAATTACTCAATATGAATAATCGGGTCTGCAAACATACATTGACTTCAGAGTCTAACAGTCCAAGATCACTTCTAGATCCAAGTCTAGGTCTCTAAAGAACATATAGGGAAGGTGGACAGGTCCAAGTAGCAAGGTCCCCTAGCTAGAGAGGCTGGTTTCCCCAATAAAGCTCCTATCTCGAGCAAGAAGCACCTTCTCCGCTTTAGAGGTGAAAAACCCTAACAAAAGATCATGGAGATGAGGTGTTTAAGGGCTCTAGGTGGGGTCTCACCAGGGAATGTCATGGTTCTAACCTAGAAGAAGGTGGAAGTAAGACGAACAACATGAAAATAGGGAAGGAAAGGAGGAAACTTACTAGTTTTGATTGAAATTACCAATAAAGAGCTTTAGAACCCTAAATAGAGCAAATTTGGCTCCCTAGGAGCCTTCTTCACCAAGGCAGGCACCTCATTTTACCTTGGGATAGTACATTAGTGGAAAAATAGAGTAGTAATGATGATATAATATGCATAAAATAGAAGGGGAGCAAGAGTTTTCAAATTGGGAGATGGGAAGGGGTAGATATGGCTTTATAAAGAAAGGGGTCAAGCATGAGGTGTCTATGGGACTTTCCATGTGTCCATGTATAAGGGTGCCCATGGACATGCAAGCCTTTATGGATAAGGAATAAGTTAAGAATGAGGTGTCAGTTACTTTCCATGTGTCCAATGCTAAGGGTGCCCATGGACATGCAAACCTTTATGGATAAGGAAGAAGTTAAGCGTGGGGTGTCCATGGAGCTTTCCATGTGTCCTTAGCCTAGGGATTTCATGGCCATGCAAAAGGACAGCTCAAAGAGGCTTATTGAATATAAAATGTCACTTCATGGAGACTTATAGGCCATCCCCACCGACCTCCAATCAAAGAAATAACCCCATTAGTTGATAGCTTCTAAAGATAAGCTCATTTATAAAGAGAGTAATCCCTAAAATGCCCTTGGAAAGAAACACCTTCAAACCAAGGTGCAACTAGGCACCCCATGGTTCAAAAACTCGAGAATGGTAAGGTTATATATAATTATTATAATGCATTTCACAATTTGCAAAGAAAACTTCCCGATTGGGTAAATTGTAGAAAACTCCAAAATGTACCTAAATTGCATAATTTACACAAACAACATCCAAATTTGGTGAAACTTCATCCACAAGTTATCTTTGATGTGTTGAATAAGAATTTTTCATTATTTCCATATTTTGAGGTTATATAATCACATTATTCATTACTTATGCCTTTTACTCATTTTCTCTCCTAAACTTATCCTAATATTTCAAGGTTGTCCAAATTAGATGAAATTTGACATGTAGGTTAATTTTGATATGCAGATTACAAATTTGAAGTTTGTTTCCACTTTTGAGGCTTTTTTATGAGATATGTCCTATGGCCCATTAACGACCCATTATCTAAATTATTCATCCAATTAAGTTCCTTATCTTCATATTACCACCAAAATGAGTTATGTGACATATTTTATGTATCCATTATTAACCTAAGACTAATGTGAAAACATTAGGATAAATTAGGGTGATACATTCATGTATTATCTCATTAGGATCATATTAAACATCAATTTAGGTTTAACCTTCAACCTTGTTTGGCTAAGATTAAAAGGTCAAAGTTTTAGGGTAGGGTCCAAGATCTAGTATGTTACAAAACCCCTCTAGGATTAGTCTTATTTTATGTTGCACATAGTCTCCACTCGATTTGGTTAAAAATCATCTAAGTTGTTGATTGCCCTGGGCAAACAAGTCCAAACTATTGTTTGGTTTCAATTTTTGACGTTTGGTAGTGTAGGTGCACAACATGTATGCACTTATATTGTAAGATCTAGAACGTTCTCATTGTTAACAAAAAGTATCCTAAATTTGTGGCATGTCTGCAAACCATTCGAGCATAGGCACATAATTTCTATGCACCTATCTATAGATTTTTTCTACTTTTGATATTTGACACTCTTCATATCTTGTATGGCTCAATTTAAGTGGCCCTCAGTATAGTGTCCATTGTTGATATGTTCATATAGAAGCCCTTATATCTCCATACTCTGATCTCACATTTGTTTTTTTGTTAGTGTGTGGATATTTAGGGTTTTGGTGTAGACACACAACCATATCAAACTTGTATAGGGTCCCTCATATTTTCCCAATTGCATTGTTCATCTTTATGTTCTTCTAGCTTTTTAAGGGTTCCCTATGCAAGCACCATAACAGATAAGAGCCTCCCTTTTTTATACAATCTCTAGCTCTTTGATAATGTCACACAAGGTTTTTTATGGTTTCCTATATAGGCACATAATCCATGCACCTATATATCCCAAATGTTCTTTTCATATTCTGATGTAGAGAAAAACATGGATGGATCCCTTGAAATAGGCAACATCATCAAAGCAATTTATACAATGTTTATGAAACTAATCTCATTTGATTTTTTCATTGAAAATATTTTCTATATAACTTGTTTGTTGGATATTATCTTTGTATGACTCCAACTTTTGATGTTGTTTTCATATCATACATGTTTGATATAGCTTCTAGTTGCATATGTCTTTCATTTAGCGTTTTCTACTTTAACTATCTGATGGATATGCAAAATTCTTCACATGCATGGGACGTTATCCAATTTGTATAAGGAGCTCATCCTATCCTACACTGCAAAGTAGGAAGGGAATCGATCATGCTACCTAGTCCAAAAAACTATTCAGGTCACTATTGCATTAGGGCCCCTATGTAAGTGGAAGATCCTTATCCCTTAGTGTACCCACTCCATTGTACCCAATATCAATTACAGTCGCCACAATGAGTGGGTGTGTTAAGTGTATAAATATCAACCTAGTGACTCCAGTATGCCTATTTAGACCTAGTTATATTCCAACCCTAGAGAAGATTAGGATATCCATTTTTCACCTATGCAGGTATAAGTGGGGAGGTATTGATTTTCATGGGGAAGGATATTACTGACTTGTAGTTTTTCATGTGCTAAAACTATATCTTGAAGAAAAATGAACATACTTCTATTTATTAAAAGTAGAGAACTCCTAAAAAAATCAAAACAATTTTGGGAAGACAAATCCTTTTTTTGTTTGAAAAACAAAAGCCTTTAATAAAAATATAAGCATTTTCCCAAATGAAATATATTTTGAAAACAAAGTTCTTTTTCAAAAAATAATTCCCCCCCAATTAGAAGCTTTTTTTTAGATATATAATCCATTTTTAAAACAAAACATTTGTGCAAATGAAAATCTAAATGGAAAGTGGATTCCTTTTCCAAAAATGAAAAAGCTTTCCCCAAATTATAAAGATTTAAAATTCAAGTCCTTCTAAAAAAATTGGATTTGAGACTTTTTGAAAAATAAAGTCATTTTCTATTGTAAAATTCAGCTTCAAATTAAGGATCTTCTTAAAATCCCATAATTTTTTTTTTAACTATAACCGTTTTGGATGAAAATAACCCTTTTTGAAAATCAAGAACCTTTTTCAAATTCAAAACTAACTAAAAACAACCTAAATCCTCTATCGTTTTCAAAAATAAGAAACTTATTAAAAAAGATCATTTTCAAAATAAAAACTTTCTGATAAAAAAACAATATTTTCTAAATTCTAGATTGTTTTGGAGAATCACTTTTTTTATGAACAAAACCTTATATGAAATTGAAATTCTTTTACATGAATCGTAGAACTATAGAATATATGACTTCAATCAATAAAGAGGGAGACTCATGCATGAGAAGGAATCACATTCAGCTCTAAATGACAACATTATGTGGTCTCCACTTAAATGTTTGGATGAACTAATCGGTGATTGTGTGTATGATCACTCATCAAGTTTGGACATGATGATTTTTATCTAAAGACCATGCATATAAACCTCATAGTGTCAAAAACTCCTTCCTAAAAACCAATGCTACATGAATGATTCTACAACCTCTATCCACTACATCTTGGAAGGACGACCTAGAAATGGCTAACTTCTATTCAAATATCTCATGTTTACACAACTTACAGTTAAGAGGAAGCCTACCTCACATTGAGATATACTATCCCCCTACATTAATCATCGATCATGAGTCTAACAATGTTATTATGACCCCATGGTTACATGTTGTATACAAAGTTTCTTATGGTGTATATTTACATAGTTGAACTGCCATAAAAAGGTAAAGTCTAATATAACACCTCATTATCCTTTATTTTTTGTTTCACATCAAGGAGCAAGATTTACTACATTGGATCCCATTCTACATTCAATGTCAGGAATATTTTAGCCACTTCAATCACTTCCAAATGAGTCACCTCATCCACCAAAAAGAGGTGGAACATCCAAATAATAAACAAATTTACATGAACTTAATTGGTGATGCATTTTTACAATTTTCCCATGTCATATTGAAGTGAGTCATTATATTTCATGTTGTCTCTTGCCTTTGTACTCTAAGAAAGCGTTGTCCTCTACTAAGATTCAATTTTCCTGCAATCTAGAGAAACAAATATGTTGTTGCCTCCACTCATGTCAAAATATGTTCTAGAAACTTTAGCATTATAGACCACTAGCATCATTTCTCCATCAGTAACTTATATGGAAAAAGATATTTTAAATATTTAAGTGCTAGAACATCCAAGAGGCTCCGACATCCCATAGTAAGTCCCACAGTGAAGGACCTCACGTCTATCCCTTTAGGGGGATTGTGCAAACCCTTATATTGAATACTTTGAACTAAATGAAGAGGAAGAAGTAGTGAAAAAGGCACAGGTTCCATAGGAAATGTCCAATGTTATATTGATAGAATCTTATCAAGCCATAGGTACAAAGTTGGACTATGCTCCAACATTCCTCATGGTCAACCTCTAAATCCCACTCTCATCAACCTCCTCAAATTCTAGTAAATGGGTTTTCACATCCACAACATTTCCCTTTCATCATCCCTTATGGGAAGCGACCAACAAATGGATATGATTATCAACATAACCCTCTTTTAAATATCCCCATCGACCTCATATCTTGGTGATAGTTGAGAAGAATTTTTGATATCAACAATGTAAACAATGCAAGTTATAAATACCACTCAATGGTCTACTACCACTTTAGTCACATACCTCAATAAAGTATTGGGAATGCATTAAGATTTGTGAGCATGTTGTATGAAATATATATAAAACAAAGACATTGGGGATTTCCTTCAATAATCAAAACTATTTTCCAAAGATAAGTCTACCAAACAAGTTCAAATTATCCAAAATATATAAGTATAATGGCAAAGAAGATCTAATGGCACATTTGAGCGCATAACAAATATGGTGAAGATTTTGGTAAAATATAATCTTGTCGTGTACTTCTTTCCAAATAAGTCTAACATTCTCAACTTTGATGTGGTACAATGTCATCAAACTAGAAAAAATCTTAATATGAGAAGCACATTACAAACTCTTTTTGGATCATCGTGCCTTCATTAGGGGCCATGTTTTCAAGAGTAAGAACCTAGAATCTCTTTGGCTATATAATGTTGAATAAATCATTGAGTTCATTTATAGATAAAGATAAATGTCCTCCCAAATAAGGGTTAGGTCATCTGATGAAGATTATATGGACATGAAAATACCATCATGGTGATATTTTGATGATGCTTGTACACCTATTACTCACCAAAGTTGAGAAATTGGTAAGGAGTCGTTGTATTATGGAAAGCAACTAGCATACTCATAGACTGACAAAGATGTATTGATATAAAAGAAAATGATGTTGAAAGAAATTTCTGAAACATTTATCATTTATCAATTATATGAAATTAAAGCTAATATTTCTTTGTGGGAGATGATATAGAAATGTCTACACATAAGCAAGATGTGGTTAATGTGTTAAGTGGGGATTTTTCTTTAGAGGAGACATGACCAAATAACCTTGTCTATATGGTAGACTTTACAAGTATCATACAGACAATCACCCTCTTAGACCATTAGACCCCATAGAAGGTTGGAACAATATGTTATATATGGCTGCATCTTACTAAGTCATGCACATTCCCCACATTGTGATGGATTGTGTATCATGGGTTGGGATGAACTATATAAGATGTTCAATCTAACACCACTGAGGCTAAAGTGTTTGACTATATTCCTGAGATGTCATGGGGGAAATACATATTGACTTGAAGATAGGACCCAATATGTTTAACATCATATTCATTTCCAAGTGTGTGTTGTCAACCTTCAATCTATTGTAAGGATTTGCATGACTACATGAGTATGTTATCCTACCTTTTTCCATTAATTTCTAAGATTCAAAGAGGGGATTGTATTCTGGTCATCATGGAGGTAATCAAGTGAATAATATCTCAAATCTCGAAATAGATCAAAATGAAGATGAAGAATATTTCCACACATTTATCTTTAAGACAATTAGAAGCACTCCATGAGAGGACATGCTCCCATGTAGGACATCTTAAATATAAAGAATAATGGAGGAAATGAATAAGAAGGGACTCGATCTTTGAAAGGGTCTTAGAAAACTCTACTAAGGAATTTTTTAAGCATATCCCGCTATTTGTCAATATTGCAAGACAAGGGTTTCAATACAACTCTTGTATCTCAACAATACTCCTTAAAATTAGTAGATACAAACCCATGAAATCTGGGAGGAATCCCCAAGGTCCCATCATAATGATTGGATCAAGGGAAATAGGAAGTTCATTTTCAATATATTCATCCATACACTCTTATAGTAGAGTAAGTTGTATAGGATGAGGAGGAGGTCTTGGAAGAAATAGTATGTGTGGGATCAAAAGGTAGAGTCTGCTTACCTTTGTCACAAGCCTCACTATAACACCTAACACACCCTAGATCCACATCCATGTTGTTGTAATCACAAAACAACTATATTTTTCTGAATAAGAAGAGGTCATTGTCAACCACAACAAAGTATGTGCAATAGAAGGATAGTGGGACATACCTTTAAACAAAAATATGTGTCCTCTATAGAATAAGGGATATGGTTCTATCTAAGCTAGCCAAAATATTAGAAGGAGGTTGTTAGGAGAGATCCATGGTGCCCAACAATGAAAGAAATAGAAAAAGGCTCATAGCCTAAACAAGGTAAGTGGGTCGCATAGTAGAACTAGTGTGAATCTGGATAGAGAGATATAAGTTACCTCTTTGTGATACTTCATCATTGATGGGAAGATCTAGAATATCTAGCACATCACCCACACCACCAACGACAATCTAAAGGTAATAATTGTGAAAGAATCATGTTGTCACTTCCATAATGTTTTGGGAAATTATATAGATGATTTAAAAAAATCTTCATGAGGGGATGTAGTTCTTCATAAGGAACAAACCATATTCATGTAAGTGGGAATAACATTTCATCTTGTTAAGTTGATCCTCGATCACTCCAATAGAGTCTTTTTACTAGTACTCACATAACAAACTAATTGAATGAAGATGCCATGATTAACTATAGTGATGTGAATGAATTGCAAGAAGGTACAAGCACATTCTCTTCAACAAAAAGGAACACATGTACATCTATTTTAAAAAATACTTCAAAAAGGGAAAAAATGTCTTTCTTTTGTAAGAGGGTTGTCTCTTTAGGTGAATGCATGCATTTGTTGTCGAGATCATTGAAGTAGTTCATGACCAACCCCTATTGTGGAGCCTTCACACCTTATGTATGAAGAGTTAGCCTTCAGTGTTGATATCAGGATATAAATCATCTACAATATCCATGGGAAGGAGGAGCACAACGTCAATATAAGAGCAGGACTCAATTCACACAAATGTAACCCCTTGTTAACCTCTTATAATAGTATGTAGATATCTTTTCATGAAGATATGAATACAAGCCCAAGATAGACAAAGATATCATTGTGCATCAATTGTCAATCTCCTTCAATTCACATCATGTCAATCAAAATGTAGAAAGTGCATCTTGAATGAAATTCATATATCAATGAGGAAGTGGCTGAATAATAGGCATATAGACTTACCAAACATGCTGCATAGCCAAAATTAATGGCATACATTGTTCATGTTCATACGAAAGATGGTTGCATATACATGTGCATGTATTATAATAAATGAACAAAGTTAGAACCTGAGATGAATTTTCATGGCCAAATATTTCTGGAACATTGGCAAACCATTTCCATGCATGGTTTCCTAATAGTCATGGATGTGTTCTCCTCATACAATTAGATAAAGATGTCCAAAGAGGACATGGAGAAAACTATTTTCCCGACATAATGGGACATCTTTTTCTACAAGGAAGTGACATCTGGCTTGAAGACTGCCAATGCTATATACTAGACAACCATGAGTTCTCTTTCTTAATCACTAGATGCTCAAGGAGACTAAATTTATGTGGATGATATGATAGCCAAATCATATAGTTGAATGATCACATGGATGGCTTGTAAGAGCACCTGCATATATACCTTTGTGTCTCAGTTCTTCCAGATGCACCTTTGAGGTTATTTATAGAAACATTTTACATTATATTGTGAGCCAACAAGGCATTAAGGTTGATCGAGTAAATGCCAATATTATTATTTATTATCAAAACCCTAGACTAAAACAGAGATCAAGGGTCTTATATGCATATTACAATACACCAACAAGTTCATTGCAAGGATAACACCCATACGTGAACTAATTTCTAGACTTTTAAGAAAGAATGAAAATCATAGGAAGAAAGAAAATTGTTAAGTAGACTCTATCAAAACAAATATCTTGTAGGTGGGGAAATTCCCTCGTGTATTTTTTATTATTATTATTGATAGGAGGCAGCCACCCTTTCCTATAAATAGGATACGGGGGAAGCATACAGATACATGACAAACCCTAATGGGCCAATACACAATTGGGACCATATTAAAAATAGACTAAATAACTTAAGTAAATAGACTATAGTACTTAAGTAAATAGACTCTCTAACACACCCCCTTAAGCTGGAGCTTGGAAGAATCCCAAGTCAACTTGCAAATAGACAGATAGACTGAATAGAATAAAATAATAACCAAGCCCATAGAATAATTTCTTTCCCTCAATGCTACATAAGTCACTCAAGCACTCAAATACTTGGAGAGTCCTCCTCAAGTAGATACTCCAAAGCAGTAGATATCTAGGTAGGCATCGAGGCTTCTTGATCATAATAGTGCCATCTGGAGAAAAAGAAAAAATAGCGGATAGGAACCAAGATCTTTGTCACAATCATCGTCGTAGTAGCCATGGAGTGTTGGATCACAACTCCTAGAGAGTTTTGGGTCACAAGAAGCAGCAATAGTCATTGTACAAACAAAGCATGGATGAAATAGAGAATGTTGGATCACAGTAGTACAAAGTCAACATGCACACAAAGCATGGACAAGTAGAGAGTCAATGTGTGCAAACCACATGTTATAAAGTCTATTTACTTAAGTAGTTTAGTCTATTTACTTAAGTTGTTTAGTTTATTGTAATATGGGCCCAATTGTGTATTGACCCATTAGGGTTTGTCATGTGTCTGTATGCTTCCCTCTTATCCTATTTATAGGAAAGGGTGAATGTCTCCTATTAATAAGAAAAAAACTCTACATGAGGGGATTTCCCCACATATATCATTTTCACATATCTATATGATGAATACAATAGTACTCATGCCATAAACACTTACATGACCTATCATCACACATCTTGTTATCAATGCCAGATTGATGGGAGGTGTCTTAATAAGTATATTTAAAGAATGATTTAAGGAGTATGTCATCTACTACTTTGTAAGAAGTTCAATCAGGTGGAGAAGGGGCAGATCTAGCTTTCCAAGGTCACAGAGGCCATTACTGCATATAAAAATGACTTCCCAAGCAACAACATCCACTTTTCATGTTGATGAAAATTACATTTTATTATGAGTCTTATTAGATATAAAATTATTTTTAATGCAATTCAAACACATTTTAGGATATAGGCATGTATTCAACAAACTTTAGTAGTATCTGAATAGAATTATGAGTGTATTTTGATAGAATTGTAAGGAAGAATTGATCATGTAGACTCTAACCTTGAATTCAGAAGAGTCACCATGACTACCTTTATGTAGATTTACATGTGTCTGTTTCATAAAACCAATGACTTTCCTCACCTTGATTGTTGTTTCATTTGACAGAGTCACCATGACTATCCTTATGCAGGTGATTCAACAAGAGTCAATTGATGGACATAATCAGACTACCAACATGATTGTTGTTTGACAGAAAGACAAAAAATTGCTAGCTTGATTGTAGGCAATGGGAACATCGAGTAGAGTTTAAAAAAATGTTACATGCTGTATAACCTAAAGATGGAGCCTTTATTCGTATGTTTTTCTTCTATATGGAAAAAATGTAAAGAGATAAAAAAGAATGTTATATTGGTGAAGTCTAAACCACCCACCTTATATAGTGCTTGAAGGTGGAGAATGTGGTATCTTGCTAAGGCATAAACAACATTCAGAACATATAGGCAAAGTATCTTTTATCTTGTATTTTGATACTAAAGTGGAATAGAAAGTACATACAAGAATAAATGTTGTTGCTATATAAGGAAAAGTTGTTTTGTATTCTTGTAAACTGAAGTGTTGATTGCTATGATGCTACCTTAAATTATGAGATTGAAATTTTCTCTATAGCCAAATTAAATAGTAGATTCAATCATCAATCTTTCTTCATATTTCACAAGTAACTCTCATGTCTAAAGCAAGCATTTAACCGATATTCAATTCATTGTGGGTTAGCAAAATATCAATAAATTAGTAGAAAAATATTAGAAAAATTATTTATAGTCAAATACTAGCATTAGATACACGTACACCCAGTAATGAATGAAAGATCTAGAAGGGGGTTAAATAGAGCTTTTGGTAATTTGAAGTTTAATTAAAAACCTAAAGCAAAGAAGGAGGTGGAAACAAGGAATACACTTCAATGTGGAGTGGTTCCAACCTTTGAATCAAAGGTTGTTAGTCCACTACGCAATTGTTTCCAATTAGGATTTTGAAAGAGATTTATGTTATTTACATCGCAAGGATGTTACAACAAAATACAATCACCTTCCACTCAAGGTAGCCTTCACCTTGAAGTAGCCTCAACCTCCTTGAAGCAGCCTTCTTGAAGTAACCTCAAGCAACCTTGGAGTAGCCTTAACCACCTTGAAGTAGCTCCGCCACCTTGAGATATCCTTCACCTAGAAGTAGCTCCAACCTCCTTTGAAGCAGCCTTCTTGAAGTAACCTCAAGCAACATTAGAGCAGCCTTCACTTCCTTGAAGTAGCTTCACCACCTTGAGATAACCTTCACCTAGAAGTATATCCAACCTCCTTTGTAGCAGCCTTCTTAAAGTAATTCCAAGTTGACCTTGAAGCAACATTCACTTTGTTGAATTATCACCAAGCAACCTCCTTTCAACAACCTCCAACCCTATGAGTAATCAAGGATAACAAAGTACAATATAAAAGAAATATAATGGAAGAAAGAAAATACTTAACCAATGAAGTGCATTTATTTGATCCTATATCAAGCGTATAGATCTCCTATCCACTTAGAATGGACGTGTCTATATGTGGTGGCTAGGAGATTGTAGCTATAGGACACAACTTTATAGCACAAGGAAGAAGATAGTAAGTGAATCTCAGCTTTATTGCTCTCTAGAATGGATGCTCAAGTGTAGTTTGTGTGTTTTAAGTGTCCTAAGGCCTCTCCTATTTACAAGAATTGTTTGCAAGTGTTTAGGGACATTCTAGAGAATCTTTAGAGTGTTCTAGTGCTTAACTAACCATTAGTTAGAAATTAGTTCGGTTGCAACGACTAAAATGTTCATTAAATGTGAACTTTTCATAACTTTTCTCGATCGACAATGTTGTTGACCGGATGATTCTCAATCAACAATATTGTCGACCGAATGACTATCTGGGTTCAACTGGCTATATGTATGTTTCTCTCTTATTTAAACCTATTATAATGGCTATATCTCAGTCGATAATATTGTCGATCGAGAAGGACTTTTTGCAAGGATTTGCAATGTATGTGAGGTCCTATTGATGACTCGTATAAAAGCTATCAACCCTAAAGTCTTCATGTGAGTGTAAGATAGTGTTTTGGGTGGATAGGGAAGATATAATGCTTGATTTACATGATATCTAAGTATTTGTACATTATATACTTGTATAAGTTTTGACATTGAGTACAATCATGAAAATATTAAACATTTAAGTGCATTGATCTTCAACTATCCACTTAGTATGATCTCCTCATTTTCTTGAACCTTTAAATACTCAAGTAGCATTTTACATCCATAAGAATGAAATGATTGTCGTCATCAAAATAAAGGGTATGCTAATGTCCAATTTAGCCAACAATCTCCCCCTTTTTGAAGATGACAAACATTCCCAAAATATAAGCAAAATATTTTGAAATGAAATGAGTTTCATACATGTCATATACATGAGATGAATAGGTTCTTTAATCTCATAAAATGCATACTAATATACTTAAAGAGATATGGAACCTGATATCCATCTCTTAAGGCAATTTAGCACCATTTAATGTCAAGCCAAGAGATCGTGAAACTCGTAATATATTTTATTTTATTTTATTTCTCCCCCTTTTTCATTTCAAAAAGACAATGATATGTGTAAATCAAGAAGAAGACTCCCCAATTGATTACCCCCCCTTAATTGTTTACTTAAAATAGAATGTCAAATTTAGCCACAACTAAAAAACTAATATTAATTTCTCAATCATTTACAAGGTATGTTAAGCCCTAAAATGATATGAGATTTCTTTAGGCTCATAGTGGGATCAATAAATATATCTCTAACTAAATATAATGGATGTTAAGCCCAAATTGGTGTAGAGAATCTTATTAAGAGCAAGATAAAAAAAATGCACATTCTATCCAAGAATTTTGTGAGCTCCCCCTAAATCTCATAACAAAAGGGAGCTTAAAAATACTGAGGTATTTCAAATCATAACAAGCTTTAAAGTCAATTGATTAAGTAAGACTATGACTCAATTTTTATAAACAATCTTGTTTATTGCACTATTTTGGTTTAAAAATTTCTCTTACTCTAAGTATTTAACATGATGAATAAAGTACAAATTTAATATACAAATGTTGGGTGAAAATGAATGATTTGATTTTTAAATAAGTATTTCCGTCAGGCTTTATTTTAGTCAAGCTTATTTTTGGTCGAACATGACTTCGACCAGGGCTCCCCTTGGTCAAACTCCTTGTCGGCCGAGAGGCAGTTCTGTAGAATATAAAAATCTGCAGCTTATCTAGTAGATCAAGATATAACATTTTCTTCTATATTATCATAATCAACTTTCTTTATGTATACTTAATCATATTTCAAGTCATGAGTTTAAGAAATATAGATACCTTCTCTTATGATTCTATTTAATGAACAATTGTTACATCCATTTGAAGAGTATGATGTATTTATGAGTGGATAGAGTAAAATGACCTCAACTCTTAGTCATTAATGCATCAGTCACATCAAAATCTATTTCTTCTCATTATATCCTAACTTTATTTCATCATGCCCATATAGTTCCAATGTATGTTTTGCATTTAGGTCTAGGAACTGAATTTTATTCATTGTTCTTGGTAAGCTCATATAGCAATTGTATAGTAATCAACTCTTTTAAGATATGACTAAGTCTTGTTGTGTATAATCATCATTTATGTAGACTTATAAATCCTAGATGTTTTGCTAGATGTTAAATATTCCAAGATAAAGCCCTTTTGTGATTTAAGATCAAATTTATCTTTATCATCTTTTGTTAAAGATAGAATTCACAAATAAATTTATGTGAAAAAAGTTCTAGTGAGCAAAGTTTTAGTTTTGAAAAGAGATCCTACTTTTACTGGCCTAGAATACACATATTTCATATTTCTCACAAAAATTTAGGTAATGATTTGATTCTAAGCAATTTTATTGTGTGAACAATCTTTTTATGCCATAACCGATTCATTTGTGCAAATAGTGTCCATAAAGTTAAGAGGTTTACAATTTTCTCTATCAACAACTTTGATGTTTTTCTATGAATCATAACTACTCTCATAGCACTTATGATGTAGTTCTTTGACAAATAGAACATTTAAAATTTGTACCAATATCACATATGTCAATAGTTTTACATTTGAAATTTTCTTCACATGTGACCAATAATTTTATCTTTTCTTCAAGTGTATGAAAATATTCTTATTTCTAGTCATGTGGTTATTAGAGTAATTTTCGTAGACCATCCAAATCTATAGATTATTAAAGTTTTGGTCCCATATAGTGGTCCTTTTGGTTATGAGCATTACTATAAATATTTTATCATTTCAATTATTTATAACAATTTAATGTGAAGAGTTCATTACAGATTTGGGTCACCAAATTTAATTACAAGCAAATAATTTTATTCTTAATAAATAGTTTTGTAAGAAATTCCTTCATTCGAACTTTTGTTTGACCAAAATAATTCTCGATCGAAGTATTTGTCGATCGGGATGAAGTTCTATAGATTTACTAGTGAAACAATTATGACATAACAACACTTTTCTTCGTCCAGAAGAGATTTAGGTCGAGCTCTTTGTCGATCGAGATGAAGTTTTATTCATTCTCATAAATTCAGAATTTCTAATGTAACCATATCATACCATTATTTTTGGATAACACAATTAAGCAATCAGAATATACAAAGATATACAAGTTCAAGTTTATTTTAGTTGATATAAGACATTATGAATTTGAAAGTTAAGTTTAGGTCAAATCTCAACTAATATGTCCAACCATTTTAAGTTGAAGGTTTTGGAACCCAAACCAAGTCAACATCTTTATTTTTCTTGTATGGACAAGAAAATGAATAGTGACCAAGACGTAAACAGTAGTGGAAACAAATAAAGTCTCTTTCATTTCTCTTCTTAGTATTTTGGTTATGTGCTAGATTGTCTTTGGGAACATACATGATCTTTGGTTTGGGTTTTTGTGATTTCTTGTTCCAGGCTTTTGAGATGATTTCTATTTAGGTACATAGCCTACACCCCTTCTTCCTTTTTTTTCCAAAAGAGTTTTTCAAGATTTTATTAAGAATATTATTACTCTTCAGACTATGAACATGTTTTTGTAGCTTAGTTATTTCATCAATTTTCTTTGCAATATCTATTTTTGCTTGATATAAACTTGAAAGCAAAGAATCTCTTTCTCTAACAATAATATCATAATTTGAATGAGAACATAGAACAAGTTAAGTTTGAAAATTAATAATCTTAGCAAGCAATTAAACCTTTTCTTGAGAAAGAAGATTATTTTTGGTTTCTAGAGCAAGCAACTTGATATTGTAATCATTAGTAGATGATTTCAAAGTATCTTTTTCAGAAATAAATATTTCTTTTTCAAAAGTAAGATCATTCAATTTAGCATACAAACCATCATTAGTTTTTGTAAGCCTCTTTAATTTCCTTTTACACTCAGCATATTTATCATGTCGTTCTTCAATACTAGTGACTAACTCTTCTTTAGATAAATCAAGAAGACTTACCTCATTTTTTTGTTCATTGATTGTTGCAATGAAACAACTTACCTTGTCTTCTTTAGTCATGCGACATTCTACTTCTTCTTCTCCAATCTCGCTATCATCACTTGAATAATCCCAAGCTGCTTTGTAGGCCTTTTCGTTCTTCTTGAGAGATGATTTCTTTCCCTTCTCGACTTTAGGACACTCATTTTTTAAATGTCCCTTCTTACCGCATTCAAAGCACCTAAGGGAAGAAGAAGAAGAGACACCAAATTTTTTGTTAGATTTAAATCTTCTTTATTTCTTACTATTTACAATGAGAGTCTCCTCTTCACTATATTCTTCACTTGTGTCATTGTTTACATGATTGATAGCTTTAGTTGTTGCCTTAAATGCAATTTCCTTCCTTTTCTCCTTTTTGTGTTTGGTCGCCAATCTTTCTTCTTCTTCAAGGGTAACTTCATGAGTGTCTAGATTGCCAACAGTTGATCCATCCTCAATGTGGTTAGATCATTGGCTTCTTCAATGGTTGTCACCTTTGGCTTGTATTTTGGAGGCAAGGATCTAAGAATCTTGGACAGTTGATCTTCTTCACTTATACACTTACCCAAGGCACTCAAGCTGTTAATAATAGAAGAAAACCTTGCATATATTTCACTGATAGACTCATTAGGTTGTATATGAAAATTTTCAAACTTTTGTTTAAACATGTTAATTTTGGTATTTTTAACTTGAGTGGTACCTTCATCTGTAATTGAAAGTTTATGTCATATTTCATAAGTTGTTTCACATGAAGATATCCTATTGAACTCACTAACAGAAATAGAGAAATATAATATGCTTACCGCTTTTGCATTCAATTGAACTTGCTTTACCATATCAAGATTCCAAGTTGCATATTCAATAGTAGGAAGTGCATAAGGTAAACATACCGTCCTCCAAAGTTATAAGTTGATTCCTTGGAAGTAAAATTGCATCTTTCTTTTCCAATAGGTGTAGTTTCTTCCATCAAAGGGTGGTGGTTGAGTCACATGTGTTCCTTCAAGGTTGAGGTTTCTAAGCAAGTTCTCCCCCATTATTCAAGACCTGTTAGGGCTCCTTGAAGACCTGCTCTGATACCAATTGAAAGATCTAGAGGGGTGGTGAATAGAGCCTTTGGTACTTTTTAAGTTTAATTAAAAACTTCAAGCAAAGAAGGAGGAGGAAACAAGGAAGACACTTCGATGTAGAGTGCGTTCCAACCTTTGAGTTAAAGGTTGTCTGTCCACTATCCAATTGTTTCCAATTGGGATTTTAAAAGTGATTTGTTTTATTTACCTAGCAAGGATGTTACAACAAAATACAATCACATTCCACTTGAAGTAGCCTTCACCTTGAAGTAGCCTCAACCTCCTTGAAGCCGTCTTCTTAAGGTAACCTCAAGCAACCTTAGAGAAGCCTTCACCACCTTGAAGTAGCTCCACCACCTTGAGATATCCTTCACCTAGAAGTAACTCCAACCTCCTTTGAAGCAGCCTTCCTGAAGTAACCTCAAGCAACCTTGGATCAGCAGCCTTCACTTCCTTGAAGTAGCTCTGCCACCTTTAGATAACCTTCACCTAGAAGTAGATCCAACCTCCTTTGAAGCAGCCTTCTTGAAGTAACCTCAATCACACCTTGAAGCAGTCTTCACTTTGTTGAATTAGCACCAACCAACCTCCTTTCAACAACCTCCAACCCTAGGAGTAATCAAGGAAATAGATTGGAAGAAAGAAAATAATTAACCAATGAAGTACAACGCTTTGATCATATATCAAACATATAGATCTCCTATCCACTTAGAATGGATGTGGCTATATGTGGTGGATAAGAGATTGTATCTACAAGACACAACTTTAGAGCACAAGGAAGAAGATGACAAGTGAATCTCAACTTTATTGATCTCTTGAATGGATGCTCAAGTGTAGCTTGTATGTTTTAAGTGTCCTAAGGCCTCTCCTATTTATAGGAATTATTTACAAGTATTTAGGGATGTTCTAGGGAGTCTCTAGAGTGTTCTTAGTGCTTAACTAGTCATTAGGTAGAAAGTAGTTTGGTTTCAATGGCTAAAATATTTATTAAATGTGAAGTTTCCAAAACTTTTCTCGGTCGACAGTATTGTCGAACGGATGACTCTCAGTCTACAATATTGTTGACCGGATGACTGTCTGGGTTCAACTGGCTATATGTCTATTTCTATCTTGTTTAAACCTATTACAAAGGCTATATCTTGGTCGACAATATTGTCGACCGAGAAGGACTTTTTGCAAGGATTTGCAATGTATGCGAGGTCTTAATGATGACTCGTATGAAACCTATCAATCTTAAAGTCTTCATGTGAGTGTAAGATAGGGTTTTGGGTGGATAGGGAAGATATAATGCTTGATTTACATGATATCTAAGTACTTGTACATTATATACGTGTATAAGTTTTGACATTGAGTGCAATCATAAAAATATTAAACATTTATGCACATTGATCTTGAAATATCCACTTAGTATGATCTCCTCATTTTTTAACCCCAAAATACTCAAGTAGCATGTCAATCCACAAGAATAAAATATTTTTCGTCATCAAAACAATGGTATGCTAATGTCCAATTTAGCCAACAATAAATTTATAGGTTTTTTAGGGGGGCATGGCCCACATTGACATCCCTATTCTTCTGCCACTAAGGTGGATTCATGTTACTCCGTGGTGGAAAGATATTGTCTATATTAGTCAATGTTTCCTGAAAGTTGTACTATTACTTGAGCTATATTATAGTTGTTTGTGAGACATGACTCTCTAAGCTATGTATTTGAGCGAAACATCCTTACTTAAGATGATATGTATATATACACATATATATGTATATATATATATACATATATATATGTATGTATATAAATGGAAATCTCTACTATCATAAACCAATTTTGTGGATGCATGTGAAAGCTATCAAGGTCCAAGAATGGGTTGATCAGTTAAAAACCTATCATCCTTTGTAGACACCTAAAGTGTTAGTTCTCAAGTCTTTTGAAGAGGACATGCACCCAATCGTTGATGAAAATACCCAAGAGGAAGTGGGTCTAGAAAGATAGAAGCTCTACATAAATGATGTTGTTGAGAAATGATGATCATGTATTGGATTTGTTCTAAAGACCCTCACAATGAGTTGTTGATATGGCCAAAAGACTCAAGTTTGACAACACTAAAAATGCATTTGACCATGAAGCATGCATTCTCATACTTCACTCTATAAAATAAGGACTTCAAAAATTACACTTCTTTGGGGAGTCACTTCTTATTGTATCTCAAGCCAGTGGTGTCTAGAAGACTAAACATGAGAACCTAATTCCATATCAACGATATCTAACCCTGTTGACTATAGAGTTTGAGGCCATTAGTTTCACCTTTACTAAGAAGAGTAGGAATGCATTCAGGAATAGTCTAGGGATCATATCCTCTTTGATAAAGATAATGGAAGGAGACATATATAGAATCATGGTACAAAGACAAACTCATCTTACAACCGCATGACCAACAAAAAAAACTATAGATCCATATGAGGCTCCTTGATACTCTAGAATGAAGTGGAATTTGAAAGGACATCCTTTTCTAAAATTTTGGCAACTAGGGCAAAAAGATGATAAAATGTCTTGCTATGAATTATGTGCTAAGGGTATGTTAATTGTACTAGAGATCTTATAATCATAATTTATCATGCAGTATTATTCGTCTAGAAGCAATCTTGAGTAAGGAAGTACATGGTGGATCATGTGGCACTAACATGAGTTGAATCATATATTTAAAAAATATGATCATGGTCTATATATGGAATACAATGGAGTTAAATTGATATCAGTTGTTTAAAAGTACAAAGTTTTCCAAATTCTAGCAGAGTACATCCATGCTCAACCATCACATCTAAAGATAATGGGCACACCATGGACATTATCCATATGAGGAATCTAAGTGATTGGTAAGATCCATTGAAAATAATCAAATGTTCATGCTTTCACATTATTTTACTAAATGGGTGGAATTGATTCAAATTTCTAGTGCCATAACCATCCACGTTATCAAATTTATCCAGAAAGATATCATCTGATGATATGGCATGCCACAAAAGGTCATTTCTAACAAGGTCTTCAATTTCCATATCAAATTAATGGAATACTTTATGATCCCTTCTAAAATCAAGCATCACAGTCCATATCCTTACATGCCTTAAAGGAATGTTGCACTAGAGGCAACAAACAACCTTTCATGAAAATTCTAAAGAACACATATGCCACATATTCAAACTAAAATGAACAATTGTCAATGGCTCTGTGGGTGTATCAAACTTCTTATCAAACCTCAATGGGATTTAATTCCTACTCCTGAGTCTATGAGATGGAATCATGGTTTTCTTGTGGAGGTGTAAATCCATTGACTTAAGGTTTTATAGGAAGCAAATAATTCCAAATTTTGATTGGATACATAGTCATATCTACCGACCTAACATTTTGGAGGAGCAAAGACTCTACACCCTCCATTATGTGACATACAATCTATCTAGAATGAACATATAATATATGAATAAGGTGTATATGAGACACTCGTAGGAAGGAGATAGGATACATAGAGTAGGTTGAAATCCATACAAGTGGAAAATTTCACACTAAGTGGTAAGGGGCCTATATCATGCATAACGTAGCTTCATGTGGTGCAATTTACAATGTGACATGGACAAAGACATCAACCTCATGTAAAATCTCAATCTTTACCTGACCAAATTTTAATACAATTTTATTTAGAAGAAAATACAACAATCTAAGATTACATAGAGGCTCTATATTCTGCAAAATTGGAACAAGAATTTTTTTTCAACACCTATTAAAATTTCATCTCCAATACAGGGCATATCATGCATGTTCTATGTCATCTATTCTAAGTTATTTTGATACACCTTGTTTGTTCATACATTTCTCCTAAGGAAATATATTTACGCATGAACCATAAGAGAAAATGGGCCAGTCACAAGGACTAGTACAAACCAATTTATTTGAAAAGTAATGAAAGTATGCTACTAACTACCATATATTTTCAATAAAAATATACACACCGTTAAAAATATAGGCATGCATAAATTTAAATAAGGGATATCAATAAGAACAAAATTCAATTTTAATATTCAAGACTAAGTGTCAAATATTGAATAGATAGCACATGTCAATGTCTATTCTGCTAGGGAAGCCATGTGTCCTCTCCATAGAGACTGACAATACACCAACTGAATTTTTTAGTATACAAAAAGACATTTATATCCTTTTTCTATACATAGTCATGAAAGCATTATTTCATCTTAAAATAGTGGGCTTTGACCTACCTTTTTTGCCATTTAAACAATGTGGTACTATTTTCCAAGGATAAATATTGGTGGCTTTTCAAAGGAGTCTAAAGTTTAAAATCAATATTAGGCCAGACAACCTATCTAATCGTGAATGCATTCAAGAGGAAAATAACTTTTCAAATACAAATAATAATTATATAAATTTTAACTACAAGGAAAACAATTTCAAATATGCAAGTACTAAGCTCCAAGATCATAAAGCATTCATAGTATAAGGATATATGGGTTACTATCCACTTAAATCTTTAAATTATATATTTTATCTATGTTACTAGTGATTAATTTCTCATTCTAAAAGTATTACTCACCCCATTCTAGTGTTTTTAGGGTTGAATAAGTCATAGACGAATATATCACACTCTCATTGTATTATATTAGACTACAATATGACCAGATTCTAAATCTACTGTTCAAGATACTTCTATATATGCACACAATCTTTCATATATGAATTCTAATATTTTAAATATGCATATAAGTGTGGTGTTACAAGATCTAGAATCTGATGTTGAGACCAAATCATTCATATGTACAAAACATTATTATATAACAATTTCTAACTCTAACAATTTACCTGAATTGAGAAATTTCAATGTTTATGAAAATATTTCGTATACCTCAAGATAAAATAGTCAAGGTCAATATAATACACGAGGCCATATTGTACTTTTGACATGAATCAACAAATACAAGTATATATCTAAGGCTATACATTTGTACACGAATCCAACAAGTATTTAAGTTATACTTGGAATCACATGACTTGGTTGGAAAATTTACATAATATTTATTAAATATTATATATCAAAAAATGATATATGTCCTGCCATCATTGGGTGTTCTACTCAATTACCACTCAATATATTGTTTGTATACAGTATTAGGTAAGTTTGCATAAATTTCACATTTATCATTGACTGGTATAAGTACATCATTGCATACACTCATATACGTATATGTTATGTCTAAACGACCAAGTATTCAGATAAGTATTATGTTTCTAAGTAGAGATTATATTAACTCAAGTATTTTTGGATCATTTTTATCTTTTATTTTTAACAGATATTCTGAAATTGAAATTTCTAGAAGAACGAGACTACTTATATTTTTAACCTTTTGAGTCACAAAAATCAATCCACTCATGTACGTACAAAAGGATGCATACATGTATAATAAGCTTACCATTTTTGGTTTATCAATGTGATAAGTTTTGTATACCTATCTATTTTGATTATCATACCATATGTGATTACTTGTTGATTTTTGAAGTCCAAATGCTCACATGGGGAATAACTAACTTACAGTTCGTGGGTTGGCTACTAGTCTTCTATGATTAGTATTTTGATTAGGCTAAGAAATCTAAATAGTATATTTTTCTATTTTAAATACTAAAATAGCATGGTTAGATTTTAATTCTCAAAATGACATGTTTCTTAGGTAATATATCACAATTGTGGATGTATTATCCCCTCTGAGGACATGCGTCCTAGAGAGTGATGCATTGCTCTTTCTGGGATCAATGGTCTCGATCCTAGTCATATTGTCATGTCCAATACGTCGTGACTGAGGATGTATTGCCTCTATAGAGAGAGATGTGTTCTCTTCTTGGATGCATTGACCCCACTATGGGGCAATGCATCTTTAGCCTAGATGAAATTGTCCCCATTGTAGGGCAATGTGTCTTGGATGGTGACATATTGTCCTTATTAAGCGCAATGCATCACCAGTTGGGACATATTGCCCCACGTTGAGGTCAATGCACTCTAGCGTAGGACGTGCTCAGTAATGCATCCCCATGCATGTTGTATTGTCTCCATGTCACATTCGACCTTTGCCCCCAATGGATATATAGTAGTTGGAAGCAGCGATTGGGCACCACGTGGGGGCAATGCGTCCCGAAAGAGTACATATTTCTCCCCTATAAATACTGGGTAAAATCAGATCCTTAAAGCCACACAACTCATCCATTTTTCCTATTCTTCTTCACATCCAAGTACATTCAGCTGCTCTAGAGTGCTCTAAAGTCTGGTGTACTACACACTTTTTAGCTAATTTCGGAGAGGATTTCTCTTCTATTCTCTGGCCGACGAGTTGATTCTCTCGTTCTTTGGTTGGCGAGTTATTTTTCTAGTTCTCTCAATTTCTGACTGATAAGAGAGTTATATCCACTTCAGGTTTTTTCCCGACTAAGTTCCTCCTTATTATTAATATAAATCACATAACATTACATTTTATTTTTGCTCAGTGACTTAAATTTAAAATTAACTTTCATTTTTAAAAGTGAAATAATTTTATTTTTAGAATAATGATTTTTAAATTATAGAAAAATGCTACTACTACTCTAAATTTTGAATTATCATTTATTGAGAAATTATTATGAATATAAAAATTGTATAAATATAATGGGGAAACTAGGACAAAAATAGTAGAGCCGCCTGAGAAGCACCAAAAAGTTTTGAAAGACAATGCTACAAACGAATGGAAGACTCAGTCGAGAAGAGGAGGTCAGACAAGAAGGAGGGACAATCACACAGTTCTGATGGTGAATGAAAGCAACACAAATAATAGATATGCTATCCTCTTAGATGAAACTGATAAAGATCTTGAGAATTAGAATGTTGAAGGCATGGAGTCACGACCACCATAGGAAAATGTGAGAAGACCTACTAAAATTTGGAAAAAGAAGGTGAAACCTCATCCAAAGAAGTACATGGAACAAGCAAAACCCTCAGAGACATCTCTAATATTGTGCAGAATGACAATCGAACGTGAATCAAGGATAAGAAGAACAATGACGATGTAGGGAAAGTTCATAGTGTGGTAAACCAAGGTTTTGATGAAGTTATAGAGGTATCTAAAAAAATGACATGAAAGTCGCATAGTCTTTGGCACCTATCTTTAAAGCTTATCAAATTAAATTATCTAAGGAAGTCAATGGGAAGAAAGAGCAAAGAAAATGGAACAAAAATGAAGAAGCACATAGATAGAGCCCAAGGGCTAAAGAAGATTTAGAAAATAAGTTGAAACACAAGGGGGCGATTGAGGCAACTACTTAAGGAGCCAGTGTTCAAGCATCATTGCACTAGATTTTAACTCTTATTAGCATTTTCTATCTGTGAAAAATGGTTAATATACTTTGTTGGAATGTGAGGGTATCGATAAAGACAATACCCGTAATATCTTGAAAGAGTGTATGTCTGTGAGAACACTGAAAGTGACTGTCATTCTAGAACCATGCATTAGTGGGGGTCAATTTATGACCTCAAGCAGGAAGATAAGGTTTGAGTTCTCTCATAGAGTAGAGGCAAGATGTTTTGTAGGGAGTGTATAGATTGTATGGGATCCATTTCTTTGCAGGATCAATATCCTAAGTAGTCATAAATAGTTTATTATGTGTGGAATCGACATTTAGTGGGTTGCTACGCTTGTGTATTCCATCCCACAACCTTATATCCACAGGTTCATGTGGCACCATCTCATTGATATGGGAAATACTATTCAGGAGTTGTGGGTCATCATGGGTGACTTCAACACCTTGTTGGAATCTAATGAGAAGTTTGGGACTGATATGTTCTATGCAAATGAAGCAAAACTATTCAGTGACACCTTGTTGGAAGATGGATTATCTGACTTAGGTTTCTCTAGGATGAGGTGTACATATAAGCATGTGATGCTTCAAGAAAGGATCAATAGAGTAGTAGCTAAGGAGAAACTTATTCAAGAGTATCCAGAAATGGTACCAGAACATATCCCACGTATACGTTCAGATCACTTCCTAATTTTTCTAAAGTTTAAGAAGAAGATGTGATTTGAAAGAAGGTTCATTATTAGGGCTTCATGGAACTGGGAGACAAACTTAAAGGAAGTTATCGAAGGATCATGGAACAACAACAATACTTTTTACAATGTTCAACATGAAGCCAGAATCAGCATCGGTGAATGGGATAGGAAAAAATTAGAAAAGAGAAGATATGATAAGGACCGCTTAATCCATAATATCACTCAACTATTGACGAATATTATTGATCGGTATGATAGAATAATTGATAGATTTATGTACTAAAATGCAAGTTGAATTAGACGTCATATTGACACAAGAGGAGGACCAAAAGTAGAAAGCCCATATCAATTGGTTCAAAAATGGGGAGATAACTCTAGATTTTATAATGCTTGGGTCAATCAATGATGCAGATGAATATTATCTCTAAGCTTGAATTTAATGAGGGAGTCTAGGTCACTAACGAGCAACATTTAATGAACATAGTGGTTCAACATTTTCCAAGCTATGCTATCAGATCTGTGAGTAAATAGGAGCGATGGGTGTGCTGTGATACCTGGACATTTCCATAGTCTTAATCCTGACAAGTTGAACATAATTTTTGCTAGTCCTTCAAAGGAGGACATCTTTAATACCCTACAAAACACAAACCCACACAAAATGACGGTTCTAGATAGGGTAAGCACTCTTTTTATTCAAAAGAGGTGGGGACTTATTTGAGTGATTTAGTTTGTAGTATGGTGAATAAAGCTTTATCTGGTGATCATTTACCTACAGAACCAATTCAACCATCGTTTTAATTCATAAAGTTCCTCAACCCCAAAAAAATGAACAGTTCATGCCAATCTCTTTTAATAATATTCTGCTAAAGTTAGCATCCAAACTAGAAGTAGAGAGACTTAAAAGTTACATGAAAACTTAGATCTCACAAGAACAAAGCAATTTTGTTCTGGGTCAGAAAATTACAAAAAACATTGCTCTGGTTCATGAATAAGTTTTCAACATGAAGTGGCAGAATTGTGCTAAATCAATGGCCATCAAAGTAGATTTAACCAAGGCGTATGACCTCATGTCTTGGCAGTTCATTGAAGATATGTTATCTCAGGTAAACATGCCTACTAATATTTGTAAGTATATAGTGAACTCTAGTATAGGTGGGTCGATTGCAATAAATTGGAATGGAAAATCTTCTCAAAAGTTCACATTTAGTAGAGGTCTATATGACAGGGAGACCCCATTTATCCTTATCTATTTGTATTATGCCTTGAATGCCTGAGTTAGCTCATCAAGGTGTATGTGCAAGAGAAAAGATGGAAACCAATTAAACTGTGTACCTTAGGTCTGATAATTGCTCATGTTTGCTTTGCAAATGAATTAATATTATTTTTTGAGGCTAGAGCAGATGATTACTATCAAGGAATGTTCTAATAAATTTGAGAGAGCATCCAAGAAATATATCTTTGTGGCCAAAACTAGTATTTTCTTTTTTAGGAGTGTTCCTAGAAGAGAAAAAAGAAGAATTGAAGTAGCAAGTGGCTTTCGAGTCATTGAAGATTTGCATAGATACTTAGGAGTGTCAATCATACATTCTAGAGTTACTAAGAACACTTATTCTGATATATTGAGAAGGATTTCTTCTAAAGTTAACGCTTGATCATTCTGATGCCTTAACTTTGTTTGTAGAGTGTGTCTAGAGAAGTCATCACTCTCTGTCATACATGATTATGTCATGCAGGTTGTCATGTTACCTACTTCACTTTGTGATCAAATTGATGGATCCATAAGGTGATTTATCTGGGGAGGTGGTCATAGATCTCGTCCCATGTCCCTAGTAGCTTGGAACAAGTTACGTGTCCTAAAGATAAAAGGGGTCTTGACCTTAAAGCCATGAGAGAATGGAATATTGCTCTTATCTTTAGACATTCCTAGGACCTACTAAGTGGTGGAACTCAATTTGGTGTTCTAGTTTGTACAAGAGGTTTATGAAATTCACTGCTCCTAAAGCCATGGTTGCTTCAAATTTAAGGAAATGTGCCTTCGAAGGTAAATCCTTTATCATGGAAAATGCTAATATTCAACCCATCAGTGGTATTAAAATGAACTTTTACTTAGAATATTGGGTGAAGCCAAATCTGAAGCTTGAGAGTCTAGCAACCAAACTGATACCACCAGATATCCTGGACCTACAAATTAGAAGTGTCATCAATGAGCAAGGTGACTGGGAAGTTGATTTTGCATGAGTTTGACAATGATGTAGTGAAAGATATATAGCAAGTTAATCCACCTTACACCATGATCTAGGAAGATCTCTAGATATAGAGTCACACTTGGAATGGGCAGTATACCACAAAGTCTGCATACAATGTCCTAAGGCATAGAAAAGTAATCATGGTAGTCAAACGCTGGCATTTGATCTGGGACACTAAAATCTTTAGGAGCCTACATTACTTTATATGGAACATATTTCATGGGGCACTTCTCACAAATGCTCAAAGAGAAGTCAGGCATATTACTAAAGATGATAGATGTGGCAGGTAACATAGTCATGAGGAGACGACTCTCCATGCATTGAGAGATTGTAAATATGCCAAGGAAATTTGGAAGAGTACCCTAAAGTCCCAGAGAGAAGATAGTTCTTTAGTTTCACAAATGAAAAAGACTGGGTACAATGCTATTTGGCCAAGCCAGTGGAGGTTTATCGAAAGTTTCTGATCACTTGCAGGTACATTCATAAATGCAGAAACACACACGTTTTGGAAGATAACATTATACTAAAAGAGCACCAATTTATTCAAATCAACAACGATTGCAGATGATGACCAATGCATGGGAGTCATACAAGGAGTTATTGAATCACAAAAGAGAATGGAAGTGGTTACAACCTCCACCACATTACATCAAGAGCAATCCATATGTTTTCGTCAACAACATGAGGTTGTAGCTGCTATTGTAGTCTGGGACTATGAGGGACAATAGTTAGGGGGAAAAGGTGCCAACCATATGTCCACAGGTTCTACAGAGGCAGAACTATTTGGAGTTCACAAGGAAATGAAGTTTGCTGATATGAATCAATTGGAGAGAATTATTTTTGCAGGTGACTATTATACGGTGAGGAAGATCATTGATGAAGATGTTAGAAACCATCCTAAGATCACTTACTGGACACAGAAGATTCAAGGCAAGATGAAGGCTTTGTGGAAGGTTCAATATGGTTGTCTAGAGAATAATAAAGTGGCATATCATATTTCTAAACACCACCTCAGAAACTATAATAGGGTGTTTTGCTCTAAAACTCCGCCTTTTAGTACAATTAACTTAGTTAGTTCCTAAATGTGTAATGGTAATAGTACTTCCAATTTTAAATATGTAGACAATGGTAGGGACTGTAACAATGTTTAAATCAACTTGTAGGAGGAAGGCAAGATGAATAAAGTATCTTCCTGACTTACCCCGATAATATTGTATAAACATAATGACTTTGAAGTATGATTGATAAAATTCTAATTTATTTTACAATGAGAGGAACATGCATCTAATTCACGTGAACGAATTGTCCTTCAATATGATGGTCAATTTCTCTCTCATAGTCCGTGTTCTAATCAATCTATTAAACCCATAAATATTACACTTATGAATACTCTGACCAAAATTCAAGCCATATATCCACACAACACTTAGACATCAACCTAATCACTTCTCAATCAATATATCATATCTTTTCTCTAGAGAACATAATATGCTCATACAAGTTGACAATGATAACGCATATAGAATTTTGTTCTCTTCCAATATAAGATACCAAGAGATCATGGTGTTATCTACATTATGTAGTGGGCCCTCCATCTCATCCTCCAACCACATACTATCCAACCAGTTCCTGATAAGAACAATATGTGTGTATAATTACCAAATTTATATATACTATACATACTATATATATTTTGGTCTACATTTTTTATGTGCTTCACACAAACATGTTCAATCACATGTGTCATTTTGAGCGGCTTCATAGCATGCCCATATACATATCAAAGATGACATCTACAACATTAGATGAGCTACTTTGATAGTCTTCCTAACTATACTCACCCATATCAGCTAGAGTTGTGCACTACCCCTAATCCTATTCTCACTCCTATTCATACCTCTACTACTTAGCCTAATCCCATTCAAACTCCTACTCATACCTCTACCATTGATCTTGATTCCAGTCTCACTCATACCCCTATGAGTCCTCAGTTTATGGGATGGGTACATACATGACAATATTTTACAAGAGGTGGTACATATGTTTCATACATCATCCCACCACCTTTACAGACAATCTACTATGGAGCAGGCTCTTCTTCTTCTTATGTTTTATACACTCTAGTCCCACCACCAGTTATTCACAAGAGTGGACCACCATTTTATATTACATGCTCACTGAATCCATTTGATATCTAATTTTGCACCCCCACTTGAGGGTCCACAACCTAGTTTTCAAAGACTCCTCACTCCATCTCCACATTTCTATTTCTATAATGGACATCAGCTACTTTTGCTACGCAATTGACACACATTGAGGAATCTCCAGATGACATCCCTACTCAAAAGTTAGAGGCACATGGACATGGGCGAGGATGACGTGGACGTGTAGACATGCTTAATTTATTTTTATACATCTTATACAATTTTGTATATCTACCTTTGTGAAGGCATTTATCTATTTTATATTTGAATCTATCATATATGACCACAATATATGGTTTATATACATGAATCTTGATTGATGAGTATGTTCTTTTATGATATCATCTAGATCTAGACATTGTCTACTAGCCCATGTCGAGGACTACATATGCCAAACTGGGTTCCTTGTTGAACAAAAACATACAACCATATAATTTACTTACGGCTATAAATTTTAAATGACTATAATCTTTTAACAAATATAATTTTCTAATGGCTACAATTTTTTGACAGCTATAATTTTCTAACAGGTCCTTTTTTTACCACCCCCTTCTCTACTTTTTATATAAGAACCCCCCCCCCTCTTCTGCATTTTCATACAAATATATTTCTCTTGCTCCTTTTTCCTATTCTATATCATCACGGTTCTATAAATTTGTTATTCAAAACTAGTAACTTCATATATATTTATGTTATATTTTTAGTATGTTTAAAATTTTTCTTAACTTTAGGTGATGCTTCTGAATATGTTGTATATTCATTCTATTTTCTTATCTTTTATCTCTTCGTAGATGGCTCAGTTAGGAACATGGCTATTTTATATATCAATGGAGTTCATCCAAATAATGGCTATAAAGTTTTAAAAGGAAAAAAAATGGTTCATCAAACAATGTTCAAAGATGTATGGAATGACATCCAGACTTGTTGTGTAAACAAGATAGGATTTATGGTAATAAAAGAACAAGCAAAATTATAGTGGTGATTATTGAAACAAATGTTTCACATGCATGATGAACTTCTTGAGCTACCTGATTGGTATCGGGATCATATTAAACACATAGTAATGTCATCAATTCACAAGTTAGAAGACAGTTAGTTGTAGAACATTCAGAGATACACCGATTTGTACATCAAAGATGGGCATTTATGAGCTACTGGTTCAGATATTGAATCAAATGCAGTAACTCATTGTATTATTTTATCTTCATGTAGTTCATGATGTAACTATAATATTAATTGATATCTACTTTTTTTATTATATTCTTCTTATCTAATAAGACAAACTATCACGGAGTGCTTGCTGCAAAAAGACTTCTTTGGTCCTTATGTGTGTTTGGAGTTACTCAAATCAATGAATTTATAATAGTTGAACATAGTTTATAAACAAGCCAAGTAATTTCTAATGGATAAATATAATATATTTTATTATTGCACACATATTCAATAAACAAATAATAATTAAAAAATACTTGTAAAACTGATTACTATGATAACAATGTCTTCTTGATCCATTAATTGTCCATTGGATGTTATTATCACAAGGTTGACAAGGACCCCTTTGCAAGTAGACCCATATCACTATCCTAGAAATGAAGATCGTATTAAGAAATTTAAGAATGTAGTCCTGATCTACTGTAGTATTTTTTGAGTTACAAGTAAGTTTAAGAATATCTTGTTTTTGGCACATATTTGACATCGACATTGAGATTGAGTTCACATTTTTTTCTACTAGATGAGGATTACATAATATGATTATTACATATTCAATATTTGTCCATACCATATTGAGGTTGATCTATATATTAAAAAAATCTAAATTGTTAGATGGAATTTATATACACTATAAAATAATAAAATATACCATAAAAATTATAAAGCTGCAACTAAAAAAATCAAACAGTGCTCCTAAAATGCATACCTTGTCAGGAGATTATAACATAGTAACACTTAATCATATAACTCTTCTATATTGTTTAAAACTCAATGTCAATTTTTAAAATTTATTTGCGTACTTAATTAAAAGAAACAAGTCAAACGACAATAGGTAAATATGTTGTTGTTCTTTGTTCTAATGTCATATATAGTTGAGTTTGTATATATTGCAAACATATTACTAAGAATAAAAATATTAAAACACAGAAGACATAGGTTCGATATTCTCTATTGTTTTTAAACTAGGAGATACTACTGCACTCATATCCTAATTTGATTTTTTTATTTTATATGAATTTATGTGGTTTATGCACCCTTTCCTAACATGGATAGATACTCTCTATTATCTTTTCTAATCAATTAAACTTCTATTTATTTTACGTTGTTTTCTTTGACGCCCTAAATAAGCTCTCTTGTCTCTCTTTGTTTTACATTTGACTGATCGTGTGTGATTTTTTTTATTTCACATAATATCCTACTTGATCGGTTGTTGAGATATTCAACTTTTTGGTCGTTGATACAGAACAAGACCTTTGAATAAGTAAAGAGATAAGATGCCAACAGTTTCTAAATATATTGATGCGTCTACTTTCCACAAAATAATGGTTGTCTATTTATATCTCATAATTACTCTTTCTGCATTTGACTCTTCGTGTGTGATGAATTGAAACTACCGCTGAAATTTGTTCATATGTTCACCACTTCATTTCTCCATATGATAACGGTGGGTGAGGCAGTCTTACTATCTGTAATTAATCCATATTAGTTAGTGGGAAGTTTAACTGACACGATCTCATATGGCCGCAACGTCGGTTCGCCATTGATTGTTTCTAGAGAGAGCAATATGTTATTCGCTAGAGTAATACATTCCGTGTTGTGATCCATATCTTATGAAACATACTATTTTAGGAATTAAAATCGAAGATATTTTATTTTCGCATTTAAATTTATAAAATATGTTATTCAGGTTTTTTATATTAATTAAGTATCAAGATACAGTTTGGAGCCTGGGCATGTCCTCAATAGTTGGGGATGACCGTGGACGCTATCGTGGTGATGAGGAGGCCCACAAAGGACCTGGTATTGTTGTTCGCTGAGCCCGTGAGTCATATCTGGTGTGGCACATTGGTTTGTGGTTGCATGTAGTTGACTGATGTTCATAGGTAGTGCAACGGTGCTTTGATAGAAGGTGCAGCAGATACATCAAGGTCTGGATTGTTGAGACAAACTACTGATTTACTAACTTTGAGTCGAAGCGTGGGGGTGAAAGATGAGGGTTTCAGAATGTCACTTGAAATTTTGGCTACTTCATCATGTTCATAGGTCTCCACACATCTGTATATATATGTGTTGTGGTGATAGTGGCAAAGATTCTTTTTTTGTGTGTGTGTGCGCGTGTGTGTTGTGGGGGGGGGGGGAGTACAAGTTGTGGTGGATTTGTAGACTTATAAATGAATATCTGAAAATACACATTCAATCCGGATTCGAGTCTGAAGTTTTGAAAAAAAATCGCATCCCCCGGCTTTGGATCAAATTTCAGATATCGAATATTGAATTCAAATTTTCCGGATCTAATATCAGATATTGTTATATATGCTCTGAAAAAATTCAAATTCCACAAATATATGCATATATTATTAAATATAAATTATTTATATATATAAATATAAAAATATAGACACTTTATCATATATATTTAATATTAAATAAAACATGTATATTTTTAATTTGGATCAGATATTCAATTGAATTCGAATATTATTTATTCGAATTGGATTCGAATGTTGTCATGCCGTCAGATATCGGATTGGATATCAGATCATATATTTTTTTTCAGATTTAGACATCGGATATAGAGGTCTGTTTACAAATCTATGAATTTGTCAGGCTACGTCATTGTTGTGAGGATAGAATAGAAATGCTCACAACTGTGACATCCAAGAGATGAAAGTGCAGTTCCATTCCAGTTTAGGGCCGCCAGAAATTGAGAGTTGAGTCTCTCTTCCTCATGAATAGTCTTCAGGTTCTGGCGAAGGTTGACAAAATGGTGGGGGTGTTGATGCAAGTCACATTGAGTATCTGGTGACATCAACTTCGGTGGTGGGTTGTAATTTTGGCCGACGAGGTTGATGGAATACTACGGTTCTATGGCTCCTTGTTAAGGTAGTCTATGTGGCGTGTTAGCTTGAGGAGGTGATGCGTCTATTACCTGTTTGAGGTGTTAAAGATAGGTTAAACCTCGTTCAGTGTAAAATGGTGGATTCTTGGGTTTGGAAGAAGTAGGATAAGCGGGCATATGTGTTGCACTTTGATTGCAAGGATGTTAGGCTAACATGTCTAAGAAGACAATGGCAGATCCAAAAAACCTACATAGGGGTGGATGAGATAGATGAGACATCACCAAAGTTGATACTCATTAACTAAGGCTTTTTTATTTTACCAAAGTGGTGAATTGAACAAATATAAAATATATTGAGTTGATACCTATTAAAAAGTTGATATTTATTAAAATTTTGTTTTTAATTTCAATCACTTCATGTGTATATCCAAAACAACACCCAGTAACAAAAGAAACATACTAACTATAGAGACTCTAATTCCCTATAAAGAAATCCTAATTTGAACTACACACACAACTATTTCTTTATATACCCTCTTTACGAGATTCCAGCCTCAGACACAAGATCTGGGAGAGGGGAAGATTTTTCTCTTTTAACCTGAATATATCATTAACTACAATAAAAATAGTGTGACAGATAGCATATCTTTTGAATACGAATGGGAGTCGAAGAAGTTTGAAGCATGTGGGAATTTCGGACATGAGCCTGTTCCATGTGATGTTTTTTTTTCTCTCAAAATAGTGTGAAGGAAGTCAGGCCCAAAAGAAAATCTGTCTGGGTGCCTAAACTAACCATGGAGAAGACTTTGGAGGAATTAGAGGTCTTCTGTGATGCAAGTGAGGACGTATCTGCTATAGAACAACCTTTTGACGAATTTCTAGAGTCAACCCCTGAGGTATCAGAAGTCACAGGAAATGTATCTCAAGCTGAAGAGAACTCTATTCAAGTAAAGGCCAAACACTGGAACCCTCTCACCGGTCATAACTCCTGTTCAATCACCTGAATGGGAACAACAGAGACACAAGTCAAAATCCCCTCCTCGGATTACATCTAAACCGATCTCTACTGTAAAGAATATCCAACTTACTCCAAACAAGTTCTCCTTACTGGCAAATATGGTTGAGAATTCAGGTGCTGCAGCACAGAAAGACTCTGTTCAAACCAGTGAAGTACTGGTAAAAGCTATTTCTAATGGTTGATGAATCCATCAACATCATATCCTGGAATGTGAGGGGTCTTAACCTTAAAGCCCCAAAGATCCAGGAAGCAATAAGGAGGATAAAACCCCATATAGCTATTCTAGTAGAAACTAAAGTTAGAGAAAGTAAGATAAAAAAGCTTCTTAATAATTTTTTTCGAGAGTACAGCTGGTTTTCTAATCACAACTCTCACGTGTTGGGGAGAGTTGTTATGCTGTGGGATCCCAATATCTGCTCTGCTACCAAGATCAAAGAAACTGATCAGTTGGTTCATTGTAGGATTGATCTAAATGATGATACCTTCTTCATCACAGCTGTTTACGGGCATAATCCTGATTCTGGTAGAAGTGCTCTTTGGGACAACATCACCGATATCTATATGTCCATGAAGCATCCGTGGATCATCATGGGAGACTTTAATGCTGTTAGAAGGGAAGATGAGAAGATTGGTAGAGATCCCCCTTCGAGAAGATTGATGAAGGAGTTCAATGATTGTGTTCTTAACTGCAGCTTGGTTGATCTTAGTCTCAATGGGCATCTATTCTCATGGGATAATCATCAGGAGGGAGAACATTTTATCACAACCAAAATTGATAGGATTCTCCACAATATTGATTTTATGAACCATTTCCAGAATTTTGCTGGATATTTAATCACAAATACGATCAGTGATCATAAAATTCTTAATTTGCCGATCGGGGAGAAAAAAAATCATTAGAGCTCCTTTTCACTTTGTCAATGCTTGGACCAAGAAGGAAGACTATCAAGAGGTTATAAGAAACAATTGGTGTACTTGTTTTGATGGCCTCCCCATGTTCTTACTCTATGCCAAAATGAGAAACTTAAGAGGAGCTTTAACGAGGTGGAATAAACATAAGGTTGGGAATCTGTCTGACAATCTTCACCTTTGTGAGAAGGAAGCTTATGAAGCACAATGCAATCTTGATAACAATCCCTCCAATACAGTTTATCAAGTGGAGGCCCGCAGATGCAGAATGGAGCTAACTAAAGCTAGACAGTTGGAGGAATCTCTTCTTAGACAGAAATCTCGAATCCAATGGCTGAAAGAAGGTGATAATAACTCAAAATTCTTTTATTCTTCTATTAAAGTTTGAAGACATGTCAATCATATCAAATCTTTGGATATTGAGGGGTAGTCTTGTACTGACCAGCTGCTTATTAACAAATTCATTTGTGATTTCTATACGAGGTTGTTTAATAATTGACATATTAGCAAGCTTTCTTCTATTGATGAGTTGGGCTTCAGAACCTTGAATGATGTTAATCGCATGGCTCTGGATAGATGTTTCTCAGTGAAAGAGATTGAAGAGGTGGTTCTTGGCCTAAATGTTGACAAGTTTCCTAGCCCCGATGGTTATAATGGCAAATTTTTCAAATCTAGTTGGCCTATTATTAAAAGTGATGTTTGTCTTGTTGTTCTTCATTTTTTTAGAATAGGGAGAATGCTTAGAGAAACAAATCGCACTTTTATCACTCTAATTCCAAAAGGAGGGGATAAAGATAAGCTCAAAAATTGGAGGCCTATCTCGCTTTGCAATGTTACTTTGAAAATAATTACCAAGGTCATGTGTAACAGACTTCAGCATGTTATGGACAGTATCATCAGCTTCAACCAGCATGCTTTTGTTAAAGGAAGAAGTGTGAGAGATGCTATTCTCCTCTCCAACGAGCTTATCCATGACTTTAATAAAAAGGATTCAAAGCACAGAATGTGTCTTAAATTAGACATTTCAAAAGCTTATGACTCTGTGTCATGGAATGATTTGTTTAGAATAATGGAGATTATGAAATTTCCTTACTGTTGGATTGTGTGGATCAAGGAAATTTTTTATAGCAGTTCTTATGAGATTTTAATCAACGGGGAACCTTCTAGTTCTATTAAACCAAGTAATGGGGTGAGGCAAGGAGACCCCATAGCCCCCTATTTGTTTGTTATTGTTATGCAATGTTTTTCTAAGTTGATGCAGTGCGCTGTGGAGCAAGGATAGATCGTTCCTTTAAAGGCTTCTGACAATTTTAGTGTATCTCACTTAATATTTGCAGATGATCTCATGGTGTTCATTGAAGCTAATGAGGAGAATGCTAAAAGCCTTGTTAAAATTCTGGATGCTTTTTATGATATCACTGGTCTGAAGATTAACATTGACAAAAGTTCCATTATTCTGAGTGTTGGAGCTGATAGTGACTCCATTCATAATATTTTGGGGATTCCTAGAAGAGTTGGCCCTAATAACTATCTTGGGATTCCTTTGTTTCAAGGCAGGCTCACGAGAGAGCACTGCAAGCCCCTGATTGACAAAGTTAAAAAAAGACATGAAGGTTGGAAGTCGACAATTCTTTCCATGGCTGGTAGGATTGAACTCGTTAATTCCACTTTAAGCTCAATGCATCTATACTGGTCTACTACTTTCCCTCTGCCATGTTCAGTGATTGAAGAACTGGAGAAGTTATGCAGAGATTTTATTTGGACACATCATGAGGAGAAAATGGAATACATCTAGTAAGATGGGAAAAGATTACCAAACCAAAAGATGAAGGTGGTTTGGGAATTAGATCCATTAGAGATATTTGCAAAGTGGCTCTGCTCTTTCATGCGTGGAATGTTTCAAATGGGAAAGAGTCCCTTTGGATCAGGTGGATCCATGAAAAATATCTCAGAAAGTTTTCCTTTTGGGAAATCAAGGATAACAACACATTCTCCTGGATACTCAATAGAGTCATAAAAGAAAGAGATACTCTTAAAGAAACATACAATTCATTATTGGAGATGGAGAAGGTACTTTTTTGTGGAAGGACCCTTGGCTCCCTAAGTGTGAGTTTTGACATAGCGTCTTGGTAGCAAAAGTGTTATTAGAACTGGTATTCCTAGTGACAGTAAGATCAGTTGCTTAATTAATAACGGTGGTTGGTCTATTACTGAGTCCAGATGCCACATAGAATTGAATGCTTTGCTTCATACCTTAAAGAAGCCCCATGGTGGCAAAGATGCGATTATGTTCAATGGTAAATCCAATGTTAATTTGGGAAGTTTATGGGAAAGTTACAAGTTGAAGGTGATCCAACCTAACCCGTTTTTCAAATGGATTTGGCGCTTTAAAGCTCTAAAAAGATGTCAGATTCATGCATGGAAAGTTGGGCATAGTCACCTCCCTACAACGGACTTCCTTAGGAAAATAGGTATTCAATTACCTTCCTACTACTTTCTTTGCAGGGAAAATGGGGAAGATACACACCATTGTATGTGGTCTTGCAATTTTGCTATTAATATCTGGAACCTTGCTTTTCCTGATAGGAGTGAAGATATTCCATTCACCATGGACATTATTTTAACCTTCAAAGATAAAAAGAGTCACACTATTATTCTGAGCACTATGTTATGGATTTGGAGAGAAAGAAATCAAAGAATCCATGAAGGCTTTGAAAGAAATGAAGAAACTCTTTGGAGTCTGATTAAAAAAGATGTCGATGCTTTTCTTGAGTAATTGATTCTAATGGATGCTGTGTTTAGTTGGCTCTGTGGCTGGAGTTTCTCTGGTTATGTTGGTTCAGAGGGTTGCAGCAGATGGCATGTTTTGTTGATATACATTTACTCTTCTTTGTATAGATATGGTGAGATGTTTCCATGCTTTCCAGTTTTTCTTAGCTCTGGCAGAAGAGAGCTGGTGAGAAGGCTGGTTGGTAGGCAGTTGATGCTCGGTTGTTTCTTTTGGTTCAGTGAGAAGGTTGTTTCAGCTCCGTGGTTGGAGATTTTCTGACTTTGCTGGTTATGGGGTTTGCAGAAGTTGTGTTTTATTGATTTACAGGCAGAAATTCCCTTTTTTGTATAGATATGGTGAGTGGTTTCTTTGCTTTCTAGTCAGTTTGTCTTTGGATCCTTCTCTACTCTGGTCGAAGAGCGTTGTTGAGAAGGTTACTTGGAAGGCAGTTGCTGCCTGGATGTTTCTGTTGGCTCAAGTTTGAAGGATTTTTCAGATGGTTTTACAGAAGGACAGAGTGATACAGGAGCCTTCTCTACCTGGCTTTGTTATGCAGATGCTTGAGAAAGGATTGCTTTTAGTTAGAAGATTTGTTGTTAGTTCTTTTTTGGCGTTTCATGTACATACCCATGTACAATTTCTTTTCCTTTCTTGATCCTATCCTGGGGTCATTTAGCATTGTACATATCACCCAATATCTAATACAAAAAGCTAGCGGAGCGTGATTCACCAAAAAAAAAACTACAATAAAAATATTTGGATCTTTTATGTATAAAAATATTATAAAATAGTCTATATATCACCTATAAAAACCTCTTTCTCAATATACTCATATTGGTTGTTTAGTAAAAAAGACAGCTAAATATGTTTATATTTTGGGAGACACTAATTTGTCTGAATACAGAAGGAAAGATGGAAAGAATACATCCTCCTATTAACAAAAAGTGAATAATAGAAACATTAATTATCTCGGCATCACTTCTCTCATTTTTAAATCATGTATAAACTCACTGGTGATGCGTAACATGCAATATTAAATAAAAATTAAAAAATCACATATGTATGAGGAAAATTTAGGAAATTAATAGAAAAAGAGATATATAAAAACAATAATACATATTACTTTCTCAGGTCTTTGAACTAAATAGGGTTCAATAGAAACTAGAAAGAGAGAAATAGGATACCAAGATTAGAAGAGCTCTTCATTGACCACATCAACATCACCCTCTTAAAAAACATCAATATTAAAATTCAACAACAATAAACAATATCAAATGAAATTAAGAATTCTTTGTTTCATCTTTCCTTCTTTTTTACTTATGAATAAGAAATTTTAATTGCTTAAAAACCAAAGATAAATACTCTAACGACGATCTTTTTAGTAAAACATGTAATTTTTTTAAGGAGTTGAACCTAAGTCGATAAATAGGAGTTTTGATATATCTACCAACTAGACTAACAATTCACACATGTAAATGTGACAAACCAATCATTACACTTATATATATATATATATATATATCAATTCACATATGTAAATGAGGGACATCAATTATTATAATTAAATATTTTGTGATTTTAACAAAATAAAAATGGTAATACCTTGAGAATCAAATTAGGGACTAGGAAAAGACATTCAATCAAAAGGACCAACCAAGCTACCAATTCATGTGATAGTTTAATGCATTAGTTAGTGTTTATTAATGACTGCCACCCTATTGAAACAAAACAATGACACATTGGGAATGAACCTTAGACTGGCCTTGTGGGTGTGCAAAAAACTACTAGATAGGTTGTCAATTGGTTACTATCACAATGGAATACAAAATGTTCTTATATTTTGGTCATACCGTGTTGTAATTTATATAACCTTATATTTTATATTCAATTTCAGGGGAGGGGAGATAAAGCCCCGCTATCCCCTCCTCCGGATCTGCCTTGTATGAAGGATTGGAAATGCAGATAAAATGGGAGTTGGAGAGGGTGGGTCCCTTGGTTATGAGCATTGGTTGAGGCCATGTTTTTAAGATGTTAGATGATGGTAATTGACTACTACGTTATTGTGTGTGTGTGTGCGTGTATATATATATATATATATATAAGAGTCAGACTAGAATACACTCAAGTAGTTTTTCATGATGCAATATTTTTTTCAAAAATCTAATCCGTTTATCTTCTTAAACATGTTGTAAATAGATCCTACACAACATTTGAGCACATTTGGATATTTATAGGTCATGTTATAAAGACCGCAAAAATTATACATTTCAAATTAGTTTCATACGTCGATTTTATTGCCCTTGGATGAGTGACTTACACTCATCCAAATGGGCTCAAAATTTGTGTGTAGTCTAGTTATAGTATGATGGTGAAGATCAATGGTTTACATTTTGCAAAAAATAGTTTTGATATACAAACACACTTAAGTGTATTCATGTGATCTGTACACTCGAGTGTATTCTAGCCGGACTCTCACTCTCTCTCTCTCTCTCTCTCTCTCTATATATATATATATATATATAAAGCCTAGAGATATATAGGATTATGGGGTAAAGGGATCGAGAGGGGATGGATACTTGAATTTGAGTGCACTAGAGTGGAAACAAAAATTACAAGAGCATGATTGTCAACAACAACATGCATGCCATACTTTGAGACATTGTGCATTACCTGTTATGTTATTTAGCTTCCTTCTAATTTTCATAACTCCCAACTTGGTTTTTGAAAGATCTCAAGTTTTGAATTTGTGTCTAGATTTATTTATGAGCTCTTAAAGTATACATGCCTAGAAATTAGACTATAATTTTTTGATGAATCTGTGCCTAGAACATATGTCAAAATCAAATATATTTTAATTAAAAGTCAATAGTTTTTAAAATGGGATAATTTGATAATTGCAAGGTCTGTGAAAATATTTAGACTAAAATTTAAAGTTATTCTGAAATGACTACAATGTACTCAAATTATGAATGAGGCCTAAGAAATGAAGTTCAAATGATGGGGTAGATTGAACCATTTTCTCAAATTAGAAGAAATAATTGATGTAGAAGCATTTGATTTGATTTGAAAACACGTAATAGCAAATTATATGGTAATTGAAAAAAACAACCAGAAGAGAGTTGACTGAATGACCAATTTGTAAAAAGACTTCAAGAATTGGAGAATGAACTATCATACTTCTGAGGTCCTATTTCTAGTATGTTACACCTTCAGATTATTTAAAGTGGTTTGTTAAATGCTTCTTCTACTAAGAAGAACCCTTACTCAATCTCAACAACTTCCTTTGCTTGTATCTCTTCTTGTTTGCAATTTCAATGTCTCACATAGTTTTTCCCTCCAATCAGGGCTTTCATTAAAAAGGTTCAAAAGAATTAAAACTGGTTTGTTATAATGATGGTTAAACCAGGAATACAAGCTAGAGAAAGCAAATATGAATAGGGTTTTGGGGCCTACAAGATATATGTCCATGGAATGCCATCATGTGGTTTAAGACCTTGAAAGAAATGTGTTTTGCTTATAATATAAAAATGTTTAACTTTCTATAAAAATAAAAGCTTTTAGATAATAATAGTAGGATTGTGAGTCTAAGCATTTACACTACAAGGCCAGGCATTTGGTACTCTTAATTTGATGAGAAGGCCCTGAGGCTATATAATTATATGGACGATATCCCTCCAGAATTTTCAATCTCCTTAAGAAAAGGGAATTTGGAGAATTTAAGCTATGTAACCATTAACCAAACCCTAAACCTTTAAGAAAAATAGAAACTTGTGTTCTAGATTGAGGAAGGGTAGTTGAAGTTGACTTGTAACATACCGATACCTACCTTTCCTGACTCTAAAAACCATAATTATATGATAAATTAGGTTAGTGTTCTTGTATCTTTAGAATTGGTAGAATAGGGTTAAGGATATAACATAGTACACATGTGTGTACCCTAATACACTTGGTTGTGCCCTAATGAAAATATAATGTACATATAATGAGTCATACATATGTTTTAACCCTAATGCATAGATAATAACTAACCCATATATGAACCCTAATTCTAGATGCATATAAACCTTAATTTTTGGTTGCATACGAAACTGGCCATGCTTTATATTATTACACCATAGTATGATGATAGGTTGAATGTATGAAATGTAACCCTAGGCTTTGACAATAGTGATGATGTGAGACCCATGACGTAGTCTAAACCCTAATGATGCTTGATTTACTTAATTGGATTGCTAGATGCTTAATTAAACTCTTTCTTATGCTTTAATATTAGTTAATTGATCCATGTTCCAAGTTTGGTACAGTTTGCACTCTATTTGAGCAAGTTATGTAATTTTGTGCATTTTTTGGACTTTTATGAAATTTACCCATATCTAAGGGTTTTATTGCATTTTCTTACATGGTTCTCGTTCCTCACATGTTTTCATATCATTCTAGAGTTAGTTGTACCATGGGGGCCTAGATACGCATTGGTTTTATGTGTGATGTCAACCTCAAGTTGAACTTAGGATTTTCTCTCATAGATGGGCTACCTTGTATGATATTTCGATGAGTTTTCTTGTGAGTGGGGTCGAGGGATGACCTGAGAATCAATTTTCAATGGGCCTCCTAACTTCCCACTAATGTTGGATTGCTGGTTTGCATGGAAAAGATGCTCTTGACCTTGGACACTTGGAAAGATTGGCTAGACACCTTACCTCTTCCTTCTCTCTCCCTTTTAGCTTCTTATACTTCCCTCCTTGCATGCCAACAAATTATTTACACTCCTAGATCACCCTCTATTCTTCCCTACTTCCTGGAGCTCATCCTCCCTCTTGGTGGAGAAGAATGAGTCCAAGATAAATGAAGCTTGGTCGATCTACATGCATGTGCACATAGAACTCGGATCTACCATCTCTTCAAGCTTATGGAGCTTCTTTAGCTTGTTCTTGACCTAAGCAAGTAAGAACTTCTCTCTTTTCTTCGTTTTACTTGCTGACCTACTTTCCAATCTCTTCTTCTTGGTCAGATCCATGCTTTCCATGGTGGATTTTGTGCTAGAGCTCTTGAAGAAAACCTTTCTTCTTGCTTCCTTGACCTAGGGTTGCTTGTTCTTAGAGAAAAGCTATCTTGGACGAGTGGGGAGCTCAAAGCTAGGATTTACTTCTCTCTTTCCTCAATACACCTTGATGTTTGGAGCCTTCTATTCATCCTTAAGGTGAGTTATGTAACTCTCTTCATGTTTATTGCTTACTTTTAACTTGCCATGAACAAATCTTGCTCTAAAACATAGTAATGAGTAGAAAATTCGAATCCTTAATTAACTTGTGCATATATATGAGGGTACTTGAGTAGATAATCTTCTTGTTACTCTCCTCAATCTTATCCACGTTCTCTATTTTGGAATATGAACTTTAGACCTGACTTAACAATGAATCAGTGTTGTTGTTGTGGTGAGAGTCGATGGTTGTCTTGATATGTTTTGAGCTTATTTCTACCTTGCCTCATGATATGATGGCTAGTCTTTTGTGTAGAATGATGATGGTGTTTTGCTACTATTTTTATGGCATTTTTATATGCCTAAGAACCCATGTTAATAATATTTTATATTTGGTTGGTCGACGATTTCCATAATCATAGTAGTTAATGGTGTTTGAATGGTTGAAACTATGGTTCACTTGATGCCTTGAAACATTTTCTCACTTGTTGAGTGACTTGATGGGTCAGCCTTTAGGAAAGGATGATTATGGTACTTTACATACTATTTTTATGAATTTAGTAAGCTTAAGAAATGATTTTTATATTGTCTTCATCATTGAATGATCGATGGTTATCTTAAGCTTCATGAACAGTGGTTTTTCCTAAGGTTTTGGGCATATTTTCCCCTCCTTGTGTATCAATCTGATAGTTGGTTCTGATGTTGTTTAGTTTGACCATTTTGCGCCAAGAAATGGCTTGGACTTAGATTCTATTTTAGACTTTATTATGTTGGTTATAAAATTTTGTGGACTATTTTCTCTAAGTATTAGGATGATGGTTCACTTAGTTGCTCAATCGATGGTTTTCCTAGATGAATGTCCTAATGTTTTACATGTTTTGCATCTGTCAGTTTTACCTATCTAACATCTAAAGGTCTTGGGTGAGTATTTTTACTTAGAAGTTTTGAATTTGAACACCTAATCTGATGGTTATTTTTTATGCAACCATGATTCAATGGTGGTGATTCATATACATGATGTGATGGTCTTGATCGCCTTAAACCCGGTGGCCTAATGTGTGGTTTATGATTTGATGGGTCATGATTAGTATACTTGATCTAATGGTGGGGATTTGATGATTTAGGATAAATGGTTTTAAGCCTATGAGTTTGTAGTCTTACCTTTTCCCTCGAATGAATATAAACCTAAGGTTGTTGTAAAGTGTTGATTTGACATGTTAAGTTCAACTTGCGTCGTTAAAGCCTAACCCTAGTACAATAAAATATAATGGTGGTTAATCATACCTAGTTTCTTTGCATGATTAGTACATGATTCAGTCCTATTTTAGGACTTCATCTTGTTTCTTATTGCACTTCAATCACATCTATACCTATTAGATTACATGTTATTCCCCTCAATATGCATATAAATGCATTTATGGACATTATTTGCATGTTTTTCAGGCATTTGAACCACACTTGATGGAAGAGAGAGAGAGAGAGAGAATGAGTGGTTATAGAATTTCTATACCCTTGGAGAAGCCTAAAGTGAAGTATGATGGTCCCTCAACCTACCCCTAGTGGCCAAAGATCCATTGAATCAAAGATTCCAAGGAAATTGACAGAAATAAGTCCAAGTGTTGATCCAGAGGCCAACACAGTTGTGGTACCATAAAACGGCCATGCTAGCATGATTGCAAATCTACAGAGCCACCTTCAAGAAAAGCTAGAGTCACCATGCTCGTGCCACACAGAATGGCCATGGTGAACTGACCCTATCCCCACCACAGTCGTTCCACCTTCAGTACAAAATCCACCAAGTCCCTGTGATTTTTCCCCATTTCTCACCACATTCGTTCCCATTCAACACGACTATTCTCACCCGTCACCACCATGGTCGTGGTGACCACCACAACTGTGCTACTCACACAAACCTAGCTACTTTTGCAACTGACCTATTGCTCCCCCCACACCTATATATACCTAGGTGGCGGCTGGAGCATGAGGTTAGCTACCTTCTACCACCTCCTAGCTCTCCATTTTTGCCCCTTATACATTCCACTCCTATTCACCATTTCCACCACCAAAACCCTAGTTTCTTTCTATTTCCACCCATTTCCATCATCTTCCCATGCCATTGCACCTTAGAGTAGAGAGGAGGATGTCCTACAGTAGCTGAAGTGGAGGAGTTCTTCCTCTACACCAAGATCCATGGCTTCTTCTACCTCTTTTTCCCTTCTTTTTGTATTTTGCATTGTTATGAGTAGCTAGGCTCCTTGGATGGGCTGTTTGGGGTGAAAATATTAATTTGATACCATGTTGGGGGAAAATGATATGTAAACATTGTAATTTCATTTGCTAATGATTATGTTCTATTTCTATCTCACTCTACATGAATTGATTATTGGTTTGTGCTTGAAATCAATTAGGAATTTAGGGAAATTGCTTGTATATGTGAATTTTGGGATTTGCTCCTAGGCCCAATTATTGGATCCCTAACTAGCTGCCCATCCTCCTACATGCTAATAAATTCTTCTAACCCTAGTTGAGAGATCTAAGTATCTAGTTTAGATGAATTTGGTTTGTTTAGCATGGAGCTTTCTCAAGGTTAGAATGTGGGTGATGGGAGGCCTAAAACCTCACTTCTGCTTCCATTACTAATCTCAGCCCCTAATCATCCTAAGATTATCTAACCTAGAAACCTAGTCTTTATTAGACTCTAATTAGATTACACCCAAACCCTAACCCAATTGAGCCTCGTAAGGGTAGTAGGGAGTGTTGGGGACTAGTTCCCTTATACACAACCTAGCATATACATGGCTAGTTAGCAGTTTAGGAGAATCCATTAGACTCTAGCTTGTTGTTTGGTTTGGTAATCTAAATGAAATCATTATGTTCACATGTCACCCCCAACCTAATTGATAAGTGCATCCTGCAAACAGCCCACATCCCCCTTTATTGCTTTTAAACCCTAATTTCCATCTTTCTTAGCTAGTGTTAGCCTAGTTAGCCCTTTTCTTGCTTAGATAGCATCTTGCCCTGTTCTTTCTTTGTTCTTGCTAGTTTAGGTATTTAGTTACTCTTTTACCTTGTTTTCTATCTTAGTGTAGTGTAGACCTTTCCTTGCTTGCCTTAGTGTAGAATGTTCTTTTCTTACCTTGCCTTGCCTTTTTCTGCTTAGTAGAATTAACTGTCTAGGGTTAACTTAGGTTTTGTTCTCGTTTACTTTCCTTTACTTACTTTCTTGTTAAACCCTTAGTTTAAAAATCAAAAATCACCTTCAAACCCTTAACCCTAGACTCTATAGTAGGAACCTATCCCAAAAACTAGCCTAGCTCTAGTACCCCCTTTTATCCCTGTGGATCGACCCTATACTTGCCACCTTCCTATACTACGGCACGACCCCGTGCACTTGCGGGTGTAGTGTCATGGTTTTTGAGAGTGTGTTGAGTTTAGGTCCATTATAAATTTTGAAAGTGAATTCACCGTGTGCTTCTCTCCGTGGGGTTGCATCTATTCAAACTCCAATTAAGTAGTGTGTAACACCATTAGTAGGAGCACACCAGTACCATAAAGGAAGGCCCTTATGCTAATATAACCTTACTATGCTATCATGTAAACATATTTTATCTATTTATTGCAATGATATGCTGAACATATGTATCACAAATGCGATAATGGTTTATTGAGCCTTTAAGAATGCATGGGAAGATAATGATGTTCTTGCAGGAGAAATGTGATGGTCTTAGTGACCTTTGGGCATGGTTGAATTGTAATAGAGGTGTGATTCTCTTCATGATTTGATAAGTGTTAGTGTCCTGGGATAACATGATAAATATTTATATCATGTGTTGGTGTGATGACAAGTAGAGTCTCATGAATGGCAATGAAATAGTACCTTGTGATGTTGAAATAAGGATTAAGCCTCATATGTTTTATATCTACTGGAGTTGTTATATATTAATGCTTGCTAGAAATGAGTTAGTTTTTGTTTGTGCACTTGTTTGATTCAGCCTTAATTCACTCAATTGATATTAACTAATCAAGTAAAATCTTAATCATGTTGTGCCCTGTGTTGTAGATTCATTCCAATGTCAGAACTTGTTGGATGGTGAAATGAGTATTCCTCTAATGGAAGCTCAGAGTTGTATATTGTTGAGTATATGCATGTTCACAGGGATGGTTGCAGTCATACCCTGGCAGGAGAATAGTTGACGATGTATCTCAGATGATATAATTCAACATATGTGATATGTTTTGAGGATGGCGGTGGTCATACCTCGACGGGAGAATGACTATGGTCGTATCTCACTTTCACTAGTGTTGTGACCTATACCAAGGGCAAACTAGGTTGTTTTGTAGCTTGACCTTATGTGTCACTACGGCAGACCCGTACTGATCAGGGACCGATAAGATCTTAGGATTACGGTCATCCAAGATCTTGTATGGAACTGATTTTGACTTAGCAGTTGTTATAACCCAAGTTTCGGGTTTATATTGATTGAAATGCATTTTTTTCCAAAGAAATGTACTTGTCTATAAATTGTATGATTTATGATATATATAAGGGTTTCTTTTGCACTATTTCCCTTTTGCATATGATTTCGTGGATCCTAATGCATTAGTGAGTCCAATATGACAAAAAGAGGAAGAAAGTTTAAGGAAATCAAATAATATGCATAAATAAGAAAAGAAATTGAGATAATGATGGAAAATATGAGAATTATGTGGAATTTTCTAGAAAACTGAGTGTTTTCTCATGATGGATTAGATTTTAGATCCACATGGTTTCTATTGATAAAATGAATTCAAATAAAGGAAATAGAAGTGAAAAAGAGAGAAAATACAAATAAAATATGCCTTATTAAGTGTTAACCTGAATATGAAGAAAAGTCCCTCATACTTTCGAGTTTGAAACTAAAACTTGACACACATGTAGATAAAGTTATTAGAAAGTTTCTCCTAAAATTGGAAGGAAAGGGATTAATGAGTGGAGAGTTAAGGATTTTATGAGAATCATAAAGTGATCTGATAATCTATTGAATACATTAAATGTCATGCTTGATTTTATTTCCAAATCAGTAAAAGATAAGGCGTGTGATATAGGAGTTGTTGGATCTCAAATCCAACGGTGTGCATACATCGTCCCACTCAAGTCAGGACTCAGAGATGAACAGAAATTGAGATCTTAGATCTCAAGTTTTGTGCGTTTGAGAGTTTGAGCATGCTTGGAGATAGTTCAAACGAGTTCGGGAGGAGTTTTCAGTCCAGATAGATATAGGATTTGATACATTTTGGGACACTCTCAGAGTTTCCCCAATTGAAACTTATTCACCAACCCTACCCTATATAGGGGGCGATACATCCCATCTGCAATCATACAAACCACCCCCGCAAGTCCAGACAAATCTAACGAACGTAGTCATGCCTTCAATTTGGATTTGGTCACGATCTTCACACCTGACCAAAAGCAGTCCTCACTAGAGATCATGCAGAGTCGTCCCTGTAGTGGAGAATAGAAACCGATCAATTGAAGGGCTCGTCGAGTTTAGGAGAGAGAGACGGAGAGATCAGTGGTCTTAGCTTGCATGTAGGTGAAGTAGGAAGCGAAGTCAACCAGCCAGTTGACCATTGGCTCGTGTGAGTAGAAGCGGAAGGTAGATGAAGATCATCAGTGAAAGGTATTGATTTACCTCAAGCAAACAATAGAAAGGTAAACCCTTTTTCATCTTTCTGTGTCATTTTGTTAGTGTGCAGGTGCGCTGCCTCACTGGCCTGAGTGCTGACATGGCTTGAGCCGATTGGCTCGAGCCTGGCCCCACTGGTGCAACTCAAGTGGGTCGCATAGGCTACGTGACAATCTGAGATTGACTAGAAAAGGGTTTTATTGCTAAAATCGTAACTAATTATAGTATTATCTAATAATGACATGTTATATATGAAAGTTGATCAAAAAAATACATAAAATGCAATAAAAATATAGTTGAAGCCTGGATCTATTTGTAATTTGAAAAGTATATAAAGTTGTTACTTTTAATGGATTTATGAATGGAAAACCCTAATTTTGACGTTAACAGGATCTAGTAAAGTTTCTCTGGATGATTTAAGTTGATATTAACATGTTGTTAATAAAAATGAAGATTTAGATCTAAAAAGATGATCTTTGTGCTTAATGGGCTTAGAAACCCTAATTAAGGTGATTATGACTTTTAATGGTTTATATTTTGAAAACCCATGTATAAGACATAGATAGGATGATCCTAAGCCGAATTGGGAATAAAAGGACTTTAATGTGGATAATTGAGTAATTAGGGTTTTTTTGCATAGAAAAGTTGTTTTAGGGTTCGTTGACCTAAAAAGGTAAAGTTTGGTAAATAGATCTAAGAAATGCTAAGGAAACCCTAATTCAACCTAGAAACCCTACAAGGGATTCCCCAGGTCAATAAAAGAGTTTATGATGAGTGTGTAATGATTAGGTAATACATGCTTTTCAGGATTCAATTGTGCTTGTGTGTTTTGCTTGATTGATTGATTGGACTACCTGATTGGATTGGATACTTCGCTTGATTTGTTGATATCTCCAAATCAGGTATGTGGTTATCTTTATGATTACTCGTTTTAGTTTCACGGTGATTTTTGAGGATTTATTGATTGCTTGAAATTAAATGTTTGAATGACTTTATTTCCTACAATCTATAGAGTGACTATGATTATCACGATATAATTGCTTAGGACTTTCCCAAACCTGCATACCACTTCTGGATTTATGATTTATGAGGCAATCCCTAAAGGGAAGGTCATAAGTGATCAAGCCCTAGATGGGAAGACTACATGGAACCTAGAGAGGTGACCCATAAGGTACCAAGCTCAGTATGGAGAAGGTAACCTAAAGTCCCTTGCAAGGACTAAACCCTAAGAGAGGGGATACCCGAGGATGAGTAAAAATGGTTGGTAAGTTATAATGAAAATGTAATCTTTGATTGTTAACTAGTATTTGATGTGAATAGATTGTTATGAATTATGTGCAAGATATTGGTTGCCACCACACACCAGTATAATCCTTATACTGACCGACATTTTATTTGTCAACATTTTAGGAATACAAGAAAATGTATGAATCTTTAAAGTGGCATTTGAAGAATAAAGCTAATTACATATCAGAGGATTTGGTTAGATAGAACTCTACTTTAGGTAAAGTTCCAAACTCCTATCTTTGAAAGGTATGTTAAAAGAAATTTTTTTATCTTGTTTAAGCTTAGTTTGTTGTAGAATTCATGAATTATTTTTTATTATTTGAAAAACCATTGACCCTATTTTGGGATAGCGGCTCTAGCCTTTTGGTCTTCCTTAATTGGGGGTTACCGAGGAGTGGGGTCATTATAATTGGTATCAGAGCATGGTTTTCTATTAATCTCTAATAATTATTAAATCTTACAAATTATGAAGAGCCCAAGGGAGTTATTAGAGGATTTTCTAAAGATGGAGGTGTCTAGAAAAGGATCACGATCTGGGGGCTGGCAAGATTTTCCTCTGTCCTACTACTTAGTTTATGAGGACTCCCAAAATCTTTGTGATTGCCTGGCCGAAATCGGTGGATCTGACTCGAAATAAGATACCTCTAGGTCTTCTCATCTGTCTTCATCCCTTCTCTACCCCTTTTCATTGAGCAACAATAACAGCTTAGGGTTTTCTCTCCCTTCACCTCCTCTTGAGTTTGAGGGTTAAGAGTACTGAGGATTAGTGAATCCTCCACCAAATAATAAAAAGCATGTAAGCAAGATGTCTGAACATAAGGTTTTAATGATCAAACTTAGATTGAGGTTAGTTGTATGGTTAGGTGGCATGGTCATGTTGCTATGCCCTTGGATACCCTTCAGGGGAATATTAGGTTTAGACCATCTTGTAGGAAGATGAGGAGAGGGTTATCTTTAGAGGGAGAAGCCTCCAGGGAGAGGAAGAGACTAATGTATCATCTGAGGATGGTGCTCAATCCAAAACCTTAAACAGTGGATAGAGGAAGAGAAGACATGAGGAGTTGGATACCTTAGTTGACCATGCAGGCATGTAGATGGGTTAGACATGCAGGCTTTACATAGAGGTTTTGAGTATGCATGAGAAACATAGACTATGTGTGGTTGTTGACCCCTAGTACCTTTTGGTGACCTGGCCTTGGGTGGGTCGTGCCTGTTAAGGGTGAGGGATAGCTCTCTCATTGAGAAGGTTAGTGGTGACCATATAGGAACCCTAACGAGCATATATGAGCATAAATGAGGCATGCACCTACATAAAAGTGAGTTGCAGCAGGGCTGGAAGCATGCTTTAGACCCAAGCTAGAAGGGTTATGCCTGATAGTTTATGAGATAGGCATGTAGAGCTTTGGATGAACTTGGTTGGACATAGTTTTGATAGTACGTTTCACCCATCTAGGGATAGATGTGTATCCTTATGAGCTTGACCCATCTTCTGAGGGAGAGCCTCTGGTGGAAGGACCAGATATAGGGTTATCTCTAGAGAGAGAGCGAGTCCTAGATAAAGAAGGTTGGAGGCCTAGACTCCAGGATATGAAAAACCATGAGAAAGTTTGGTTATGATATGGCCTAGAATAGATGGCCCTAAGTAGGTGTATGGAGTTGCTTCATGCATGACCTTTGGAGATTATCACACCTTAGGTGCCTTTAGAGGAACCAAACCCTAGAAAAAGAGAAAGAGGCTTTTGGAACAAATGCATAGATGATATGAATACCTGGCCTTCAGGTGTATAAAGGAGAGTCCCAAAGACCCTAAAGAGGTATGGTATGGTAACAAGAGGTGAGGCCTCTCACCCAGTTGGTTGTACTGCGGTAGGATACTAAGGGTTATTCATATGGAAGAAGGCAGGAAGTATATGCTATATCATGCATGGGTTAGCACATGTTGTTGGATTTTACGTGGTTGGAGTAGGCAGATTGCATCAAAATCTATGTAATGGGAAGGATGGTTTTAGAGATATATAACTGGTCTTGAGGCTTGCTCAGTGACAATACCTCACAGCAAGTGTGGTCTTCAACCACCTGTCTTTGACGACATATGTGCAGCTCCTGGTCTTAACCCAGACCACGGTTGGTTGTCATCCTCCTGAGTGGTAGAAGTCTCCCACCTCTATAGATAGTCCACACAGACAATTGGGAACTCTAGTCATCCTAAAGAACAGAGTAGAAGGAGTCATCCCCTTATGTCGGCATACTAGTCACCAACACACTCTCCCACAATCAGTTGCTTTTCTACAAATGTCTTTCCCTCGATGTTCTGACCTGGACGGGTAGATCTTGCTTGGTCTCTCTCGATTACCACAACTATGGAGGACAACAACTTTGTAGAGCAACTGATGTTCAGACTGTGCGGGAGTAGAAGGGTCTGGAATTTCCATGTATAATTTGCACTGCGGCAGGCGAACCAGTCATTTCATAACTGAAACAGTCATTTGGCAAGGTGAGGTGATCGATTCACTTGTGAACCAGTTAGTTGGGAGTGTGAACCGGTCATTTCACTTCCCAGACTTGCCTCCAATTGACTTTCCTTATTCATTGCTAATTAATGCAAAGATTAATTCTTGTCTCAATCGAATTGAACAAGTGAAATAAAAAAACTTTTTCTCACAAACTGGGACAACCCAACACTGCTTGTTTGGACAAATGAACTGATCTGTTCATGAGAGTGAACCAATCATCTCACTGGCCATGAGTTGATCGGTTCACCTAGTGAATCGGTCGGTTGGTGGTCCAGATTATGCATAATACAGTCAATTCAGTTCTCAATCAATCTAACACTCAAATCAGTTGGTTAAATACTTGAACTTGATGATTCTGAGTCAAGCCTATTGATTGAATGTTTGATTGAGTACCTAAACACTTTAGTAATCAATCCAAACATCATTCATGGATAAACTCCTCTTCCAGATTAATCCTTTGTGTGTGACCCTATAGGTCCTATTTCACGTTGGCAATGAATGTCCATAACTAGCTTATGACATCACAAGAAAAGAGTGGTGCCTAGTCGCACATCAGTGCTACCCAAGTGAAAAGGAAACTTGGAGAACAACTTTTAATCCTATAGTCTGTGATTAGTGTTCCACTGAATGTATAATTCCTTTATCTCTGATATCCTGAATGAACTCAAGGCATGGAGTTGTCATGCTTTCAACGTTCATTCATGTTTCTTGAAATAGAGCAGACTGTCTGAGATATGTGTGACATCAATATCATATATTGATTCACATGTGCATGATCATGCCTTTCCCATTCTCTCTTATCAAGTGGCCTGGACATCATACTCCCTTAGGAGGGACAAATCCCATATCTATCACTCACAGTCTATATCATGCATCAAAGCCACCAAATCATCATCGTTATAACAACCCATGTTTAAAGACTACGTTTGACGATGTCAAAGTGTATCCAATCACATTTGACGAGTGCAGTGATTTTAGGTCTAAGAATCACAATCACCACCATCACTATGAGAGATGATTCTAACTACCATGTCATGGTTCCATGTGCCACTCTCATGGTGGGTCTGTTAGATACACTATTCTCTAATATGTATCTGTGTGCTTGGTTTGATATCATATATCATGACTAATGAGACACTTTCATCAACCAGCACACACTCTAGTCTTGATGTGTCATTGTTGTCTATCAACCTTCCACAATGACATCTGACTAGGGACATAACAAGAATGTGCATACTCTTAGCATCCGTATGATCTCATTGTTCAGGTCCTCAACTTGAAGACATACATCATTGAGTATTGTCATTCTTTAGACATATATTCTTCTCCATCATTTATCTCATAATCGATTGAGCTAGAATAAATTGGAAGCTTGCCTTTGATATTTATCAAATCAATCATGACGTATGCCAATCCAATCATCATATTATTGGCTCTCAGGGCATACATACCAATAGATTCCCACTTGCACTTAGACCCAATCACCTTCGAATCATATTCTTAGTGATCTCTAAACATGTCCCACATGTTTCTGTTGTGCTAGTGCTAATTCAGTGAGTTAGCAACACTTTGCTTTAGACGGTATATTTCATGTTTCACATCTCCTCATTGTACGGCATTTCATATAAGATGGAGTTGTTGTAATATGCTATTTGATATTCCTTGCCTAACAATTAGCTCCATAGTCTGACTTAGTATTTCTACTTTGTCATCAATGGTTGAAATATCTATAAATTCATCTATATGAACTTAAGATCCATATAGTATTCTCTACTATTCATAAGACAAGGATACTTGCCATTCCTTTTAGAATCAAATGGCCTTTTAATTTTACTCGCAACATTTCTATTTATCAACACATTCACTTATATATTTTGCAATCACTTTTCTATCATTTTGGAAGCTTGCATCAGTGTAACTCATTTACACTCAACTCTTCCTTTTATTACCATAGAACTTGTTCTTTAATGCTTCACAAGTACTTAAATAAGTTCTTTATGGTATTCCAGTGAATCTCACTAGAAGTAGACATACATCCACTCGTCATGCCCATTACATACGAGAGAACTGGATGAGCATATCATTTTGTCATGTACAATACATACAAGATGATGAATGCATATATATTTTCTTATCATGTCCGATACATACAAGATAATGGGATGATTACATACATGATAGATCCAATTGTGAATGCACAAGGAATTTATCTATGTGTTCCTATTCTTCTTGAGAATTTGGGACACTTGGCATCTGAGAGACAAACTCCATGAAACATGGACAAGTTTTCTCCCACTAAATCTTTCAATATTGAACCCTTTAGCACAGACTGCCAATGTATGATGTCTCTTTATAATGTCAAGAGACTTTCGCAAACTATCTCTATAGATCGCTATTCCTATCACATAGGATGTTACGACCCCACCTCCCGATAACCCCCAATTAAGGGAGATCGAGAAGTCGAAGCCGCACCCATAACTTCCGGATCAAAGGTTCGGCAATTAACCAAGAATAATTATCAAATTTTAACAGACTATACTGAAAAGCTGTAAGAAAATAAATTTGCATACATTTGAAAAGTTTGTAATAAACTAAACTTCTAACCACAGCTGAACTATTCTAACTAATTCCTCCTTGTTCTTTAATTCTTGAATTCACAATCTGTCACTTTACTGTTTGTACTTTTGAGATTTGTACCTAAAACGCCGACAAACAAAACGACGGTCAGCCGAAGCTGGTATGTGGAGGAAACAGATAATGTTCAACTATGTTAACAATATAATCACTCAATTAATAATTTAACAATCAAGATTTCATTTTAAGCCAAACTACTCAATCCATACCTATCCACAACTCTGTGTTGTCCCTGTAAGGACTTATATGGTACCTCTGTAAAGGTAGAGTCGCATGGCACCACCCAAAGGTAGCCCAATATCTGACTCACTGTGACTTGATGGACCTACCCTCTAGGCAGCCATATACTAAGTCATTCATGACCTGATGGACCTACCCTCTAGGTAGCCATATACTAGGTCAGCCATTACGACACAGAGGGGACCAGGATCTGAGCTAGAAGGCATATACATTATGTGATAGTCATAGTCACTTTATAATTGCAATATGAACATCCAGACAGTTTAGTTGCATTCAATGCGATTAAACATCTGGGAATCCATCAGAAAACCTAAGCGGTTATTCATAATTAACCACATACCTGATTTGATGAGTCATGCAGATTATTGAACATATACTTCAGGTATATACAATCAAGCCAATCAACAGATCCAATCAAGTAATTCAATCATCACATAATTCCTGAAAAGAATATGTACTCTATTTATTACACACTTTATCAAGAATCTACTTTATTGACTTGGATTCTCTTTCTAGGGTTTCTAATCTGCATTAATATTTCATTAATATTCATTAGGGTTTCTTAGACCAATTTCTCAAACTTTATCCCTTTTAGATCAACAAACCCTAAAATACTCTTTTCTACTCATGTAAACCCTAATTGCTCAAACTATTCATTTTAATAGTCTTTTATACCCAAATAGATTTAGGATTATCACATCCCTATTTATTCATGGATTTGAACCATTAAAACAATTAAAAGACATATTCATCTAAATTAGGGTTTTCAAGTTCATTAGTGCATAATCATGCACGAAACCCTAAATTAAACCAATTATATAAAAAGATCATCTTTTTAGATCCTATTCTCACTTTCATTAACAACATGTTAATATCAACTTGAATTATCCAAATAATGTCATTAAGACCATTTACCATCAAATCTAAGGATTTTTCCATAATTAAATCATTAAAGATGATAAATTTATGTACTTTTCACATTTCAAGCATATTTATGCATATAAACTCTAAATTAGACTAATCACGTGCAAAGTTCTTCCTTTTTGAACATAATGTACCTTTTTACATTTAACAGGTTAATATCATCTCTAATGATCCATTAAACCCTATTAAACACTTTATTCATTTCCAAAATAGGGTTTCTTAATCTTTAATTCGTTAAAGATGATAATTTACACTATTTTTCGAATAACAAGAGGAATTAGCTTCTAAACATATTTTTATTGAATTCCCCTCGTTCTAAGGATTAATTTTCATATAAGATTTGTCCTAGTCTGAGTTTCCTAGAATTAGTTATGATTTTAACAAGATCTCACTTACCCGACCAATCACGATACGCAACGTCGCCTATCCCATGCATGCGCTCGATTTGGAAAACATTTCGATTTTTCTATTATGCCCTTGACTTAACCGACCCGCCCAGCATCGCGCGGAGGGTAAATCTGTCCAATCTTTCTCAGGTCGTCTTCCTCCTTGGAAGACCCTGTGCGGCCGCCAACCTGCAGCCTTGCGTAGGTCTACCTCTCCTCCCTAGGCCACGGTTGTCGCCGAAACTTTCTCCCTTAGCTTTGCCTTGCTCTGGCACACCCATAGGCGTCTTGATCGCAGCCAACCTCGCCGACTACCTGATCCTTTGGCCTGCGACGTGCAGCAGCCTTTGCAGACTTGCGGTCACTGCTACACCTTGGCTAGGGCCTAAGGACGAGGGCTGACCCTTCCTCCAACAACGTGGGGTATGGTGCTCCCAACGCAAACCATCCTTAGCACCCAGTTGCTCCTTGTTCATCTTGTTTCACACGGTTAGGGTTTAAGGACGGAAACAAGGAAGAAGAAGAAGAAAAGAAACGTGGGATTCTTTGGGCTCGAACCAAAGGGTCTCCCCTTTATATAGGGGTGATTACAGAAGCCCTAGGTCGGCTATTTACAAATCCGAGAGTCCTTTTCCAAGTAGGAAGTCAATTCTTCCTAAGAGAACTAATATTCTCTATCTTCTTTATCCATGGTTATATTTAGGAAATTCGAAATTCCCTTTCCCTTATTTACTTTATGGTTGCTTTTTAATTCTTTGGCACGAATTCCTATTTTCCTTTATAGAAAATATCATCCTTTTAAATAATGCCACATAATTCATTAATAAAGCAACATATTATCATCTTATTTTGCCTTTTTAGTATTTTCTCTTTCTTTCCTCTTTATTGGGACTCCTTGGATCCCAGGATACTCCATTATTTTGAAATTCTCTTTATTGGATACTTATTATCCTTCTAGATGCATTATTATGCATTATTTCACATTATCTTGTTTATTTCTCATTTAAACATCTCTTTTTGAGAATTTATTTTTATTTCTCTTATTGGCATTCCTTTTAATATTAGCAACCTCATGGATACGAAATTTCCCCAAGAAATCTCATTTATACCTCTTTCCATTCATTTTCCACATTTTATCACTATTTTCAATTTATTTCTTAATAAAGAAATACTTAATTAACCTTTTCTTTTCTAATTGCCTTCTTTTTGCAACCTTGGACTCCTTGGTACCCAAGGAACCCAAGAGGCACGAAATCCTCTTTGGATTTGCCTTCTAGAGGTTTCTACATATTTCTTTTCTTAAAAAAAAATCAATTATCCTTTTACTAATTGAATTTCCTTGTTATTTGGGCCCAATAGCCAATAAAGCCCATAACACAAGCATCAAGGCTATTGTAAACGAAACAAATTATATCATTCCTTTGTTCAATTATCTTTAATATGAGAAATTACATTTATCATCCGATGAACCCAAAAATTGGGGTTGTAACATCCTTCCCCTCTTATAGGAATTTGTCCTCAAAATTCTATCAAGCAAACAAACAATTCCAGATAAGACTTTTCCATGTCCATCATTGGCCCCTATGTGGCTTTACCATACTCATGGTGCATCCAAAGAACCTTTATCATCACATATTTTTTTCTCTGAGTTCTTTCATCCTGGCATCTATAAACTACACAGGCGACTCAGGCCATGTCAGCTTCCCTTGGGGCTCACTAGGTTTATTGCTCAGCACATGGTCGGGTACCTCACTTAGTGCTCTAAATTGGACACATAGAAAACATCCCACATTACTTTATCCTGAGGGTAGAGGTCAAACTTAACCTTCTCCACCAAACCATGTCAAAAGAAACCATGCATCAGAGACTCAGCTCTCTTAGTTATAACTTATAGGGGTCGGATTTTCATGTCACATATTCCCACAGTGAGCTGCATGTCAGTCTACTTTGCATCTACTCATAACTTTCATCATTTCTAGGCTCCTTTCAGCCATTGCACGATCGAAGTGACTTCATCTACATGCATTGTGGCTCTTTTCTAACCATCATGTGGTCCTTTCACCAACATCACCTTACTGAAGTGGTGACCGACACAACCTCCCTTATAGAGCTTCTTATAAATCCCGATACTGGCCATGGTGGTTATCTTCACATCTTTTCATAGGAAAAAAACTATCTCTAACTATCACCCTGAACCAGCACATATGCTCTCATCAGACCTTTTAGTCTGGATCATACTAACCATTAGTTAGGGGTGATAAACTTTACTATCATCTAGTTCTTCATGAACCTACTTTCACCTTATGGAAGTGAACCTTTAGGTCAAACTCAAGAACCTTTGAACTTGCATCCTGGTGTAGTTGAACCATCTCTCTCATGTGTAGTTCAACCAAATCGGTCCCTTGACAGAACTCTTTCTTTCTCATGTCATTTAGGTAAGGCGATCCATCATAACCCATATTGCATCTCGACCTTCCTTGGTCCAGGGGAGACTTACAACATCTATAGTGATGAACTCCCTTTCTCTTTCGGGGACTCTTTATCCTTTATATCAATGCACTGGGTTACTGGTGTTCGTCCTTCACCCTCGGCTTGCATGGTCATAAACCACATGCAACTTTATATTAAGCATCCAAAGTGCTATTGCCATTTACCACAGTGTATGGTGATCTTAAAATCATGATTTCCTGTATGTCATTATTTTTCCAGATCAATACCTCAAAAACCCTAAACCACTCTAGTTGGGGTTTCATCACCTTCTTTTCCAAATAAGTGCACTTGAGGTTCTACCACCATCCTTTCATCGTATCAAGGGCTAGACTGGCTAACCAAACAACTCTTAGCTTTTCAACATATCCCGTTACATCTGAGTATTATCCAAACACCTTTCCTTTTCGAACTTAGGGTTAGCCAAACAACCTCTTCTAGCTTCTAGTCAAACAAGTCAGATGTATCTCAACCAGAGCATCCTTTACCACTTCACATCCTTAGGTATTAGGTAACGTTGAAGATATACACTTCCATGTATTTCACTTATCATCTCACCTCAAACTCTATGTCTATCTTGATTAAGAACACTCTCTGATTTCATCATCATGGTGATCAAACTCAACCTGGTATCCCTTGTAAGTTCTACATAGCTCATGATAATAACTTCCTCATAAGGTGACTACCTCATTCCTCTTAGTGTTTGCAGACCATCCATGTATCATTCACTTTACCTGGGTAGGTTATCTTCTCTATCCCTATTTCTTGTGGCAACATTCCAATACCACATCATCTTTTATCCTTGGTGTATGGCATGTGTATTGTCCTATCTCTCACTCCCATAACAAGAGGAAATAAGCATTTGGATGCAGTCCAAATACAAAGTTCTTCCTATTTCAAAAGTAGAGATGGTACATCCCACCTTGTCAGAACACCTTTAAATCTCAGTTGAAACGTGCCTCATATGTCACTTCATCACAATCATTTCGATATCAAAGTTACTTCCATGGAAAACTGGTCTCGAACCTACTGAGGTTTATATCCTTGGTCATCTCCTCTAGGTCTATAGGGTACCGGCTCTTTTGGGGTCATCCCTCTTCTCTATGCATCAAGGGAGTGCCCTACTCATCTGCCCTTTGGGTCTCATGAGTTCCTGAAGGTGATCAATCTCCTAACCCATGGCCCTCAGACAATGATAGTTGTTACCTCTCGACCCTATGGTCATGTGCAACTGGGGAATTAGGCAACTCCTACTTTCATCGGTCTTATCCCTACCTGACCCTAGGATAGACTTAGGATTCTCCATTATAGTACATGTTCACTTAGAACCTTACCCCCGTCTTCATCATCTCTCTTTCTGCATTCGTGGGCTGGCTTTCATCCTTTCATAGGGATCATGGCAACCTGCCTACCTTGGTCAAGCCCCATATCGGTTACCTCCATGGTAACACATTCATATGCAATTAGAGATGGATATCTATAGGTCTACAGGTTCTTTCTCATACCATGTACTTTTCACTTAGCTTCTCAAGATCTTGTGAGACCTCTTCAGGTTACCTTAAACCAACAAAACTGATATACACCCTACCATAGGGGTCCCTCTCCCAGGATGGGAGGAAAAACTATCTCTTGACACCATGATCACAAAAGCTCTTAGGTCTAAGATTTACATCCACACGAGCCTACTTAACCCTATCAAGCTATTAAGGCACAACAGATCACCTACCGAACCATGCTAGGTCATACTTGTCCTCTTTCCTCAATGTTAGATCAAAATCATACCTTTCTTTATCATCAACCTAGCTGTGAGGGGTTCATCAAACACACCTTAAACTTAAGGGGCTTCCCTTTTCCCTTATACATGAGGAGTACCATGCTTGCTTCTATAGGAACTCAACTTCTCATCATGAGCATTAGGTACACCACTTCCCCTCTTAGGCCTAGGACCCTAGGTTCACTTATAGGTGTCCCACTGCATGCTCTATCTCTTAACTACGAACCAAGCATGCAAAAGGCATGACATGCACTTCTTGTCATCCTTCAACTCGAGCAACACTTAGGGTTGGGTCCTCCTTAGGAACAACCAATAAGGTACAAGGCCTCATAACCTGCTACTAAACCTTTCTAGGTCTAAGGAACTCTTCTTCCTACCTCAGAAGGTAAACACCTATACCGTAGGCACATAGGCACTAGATGCTTCATCTTCACCCTCTAGGGTTTGGTCCCTATAAAGGCAACCAAGATATCCTCAACTTTCAGTGATCGATCATGAGGCAACCACTATCATCCATTGTTCAGGGCTTTAGGCTTTCAACTTTCTTGCTGGGTTTCCTGCTCTCTCTAGAGCTAATCCTACATCCAACCTCACCATTAGAGGTCCTCTCTTGATGAAGGATCAACCTCAAAAGCAACCTCTACATGGGTGAAGCCTAGGTTCGAACTTGTGTTTGCTCAAGATCATCCATAACCCTTTATGCTCCATCATAATTCCTTATCCAGGGTTTCATCCTACTGTCAGCACTATGACGTGCCCTAGGTGCCAGCTATACCCTACTTGCACAAGCCCATAGGGTTTCTAAGGTCCTTCACTAACATCATCATCTAAGGAGCTATCCTTTACCCTAACATGCACGACCCTTCCCAGGGTTGGGTTGCCAAAGGTGCTAGGTCACCCATGGATCCTATGGCATCCCAAAGGCATGTCCTTTCAAACACCTGGTCCAACTCATCTCTCTCTAACCTTCACTTAGGTTTAGGGTTAGCATCATCCTCAGAGGATGTGTCAGGTCTCTACTTGAAATGGAGATCTCTATCTCAAGACTAACTTATCCTCCTAACAAGAAGGTCTAGCCTCAGGTCTCTTCTAAGGACATGACAACTTATGTCATACGACCTAAGCATGTATCTACTCTTTAGTTTGCGCTTAATCTATTAAGCTTATGTCCATGACATCTTATTTACATGTCTTTCATTAATTTGGTGGAGGATTCCTTAAACCTTATTAACCTTACCCATACCTCAAGAGGGTGAGGAGAAGAAAGAAAACCCTAATCCTTTATGTCCCTTTCAGAATTTTGTGGTGAGAATGGATGAATAAGATGAGAAGTCCTAAAGGTATCTTATTTCGATTCATACCCTAAGACTTTGGCCAGGCAGTCACACAGATACGGGAGTCCTCGTATTCTGACTAGCGGTGCGGAGGAAAATATTGCCAGCCCCCGGTCGTGATCCTTTTCTAGACACCTCCGTCTTTCGAATAATCCTCTAATAACTCCCTTGGGTTCTATGGATTTTGTAAATTTAATAATTATTAATGGTTAATTGAGGAACCTACGCTCTGATACCAAATGTTACGACCCCACCTCCCGATAACCCCCAATTAAGGGAGACTGAGAAGTTGAAGCCACACCCATAACTTCTGGATCAAAGGTTTGGAAATTAACCAAGAATAATTATCAAATTTAACAGACTATACTGAAAAGCTGTAAGAAAATAAATTTGCATACCTTTGAAAAGTTTGTAATAAACTAAACTTCTAACCACAGCTGAACTATTCTAACTAATTCCTCCTTGTTCTTTAATTCTTGAATTCACAATGTGTCGCTTTACTATTTGTACTTTTGAGATTTGTACCTAAAACGCCGACAAACAAAATGACGGTCAGCCGAAGCTGGTATGTGGAGGAAACAGATAATGTTCAACTATGTTAACAATATAATCACTCAATTAATCATTTAACAATCAAGATTTCATTTTAAGTCAAACTACTCAATCCATACATATCCAAAACTCTGTGTTGTCCCTGTAAGGACTTATATGGTACCTCTGTAAAGGTAGAGTTGCATGGCACCACCCAAAGGTAGCCCAATATCTGACTCACTGTGACTTGATGGACCTACCCTCTAGGCAGCCATATACTAAGTCATTCATGACCTGATATACCTACCCTCTAGGTAGCCATATACTAGGTCAGCCATTACAACACATAGGGGACCAGGAATAGAGCTAGAAGGCATATACATTATGTGATAGTCATAATCACTATATAATTGCAATATGAACATACAGACAGTTTAGTTGCATTCAATGCGATTAAACATCCGGGAATCCATTGGAAAACCTAAGCGGTTATTTATAATTAACCACATACCTGATTTGATGAGTCATGCAGATTATTGAACATATACTACATGTATATACAATCAAGCTAATCAACAGATCCAAGCAAGTAATTCAATCACCACATAATTCCTGAAAAGAATATGTACTCTATTTATTACACACTTTATCAAGAATCTACTTTATTGACTTGGATTCTCTTTCTAGGGTTTCTAATCCGCATTAAGATTTCATTAATATTCATTAGGGTTTCTTAGACCAATTTCTCAAACTTTATCTCTTTTAGACCAACAAACCCTAAAATACTCTTTTCTACTCATGTAAACCCTAATTGCTCAAACTATTCATTTTAATAGTCTTTTATACCCAAATAGATTTAGGATTATCACATCCCTATTTATTCATGGATTTGAACCATTAAAACAATTAAAAGACATATTCATCTAAATTAGGGTTTTCAAGTTCATTAGTGCATAATCATGCACGAAACCCTAAATTAAACCAATTATATAAAAAGATCATCTTTTTAGATCCTATTTTCACTTTCATTAACAACAGGTTAATATCAACTTAAATTATCCAAATAATGTCATTAAGACCATTTACCATCAAATCTAAGGATTTTTCCATAATTAAATCATTAAAGATGATAACTTTATGTACTTTTCACATTTCAAGCATATTTATGCATATAAACTCTAAATTAGACTAATCACGTGCAAAGTTCTTCCTTTTTTAACATAATGTACCTTTTTACATTTAACATGTTAATATCATCTCTAATGATCCATTAAACCCTATTAAACACTTTATTCATTTCCAAAATAGGGTTTATTAATCTTTAATTCGTTAAAGATGATAATTTACACTATTTTTTTAATAACAAGAGGAATTAGATTCTAAACATATTTTTATTGAATTCCCCTCGTTCTGAGGATCAATTTTCATATAAGATTTGTCCTAGTCCGAGTTTCGTAGAATTAGTTATGATTTTAACAAGATCTCACTTACCCAACCAATCACGATGCGCCACGTCGCCTATCCCATGCATGCGCTCGATTTGGAAAACATTTCGATTTATCTATTATTCCCTTGACTTAACCGACCGACCCAGCATCGCGCGGAGGGTAAATCTGTCCAATCTTTCTTGGGTCGTCTTTCTCCTTGGAAGACCCTGCGCGGCCGCCAACCTGCAGCCTTGCGCAGGTCTGCCTCTCCTCCCTGGGCCACGGTTGTCGCCGAAACTTTCTCCCTTAGCTTCACCTTGCTCTGGTGCACCCATAGGTGTCTTGATCGCAACCAACCTCGTCGGCTACCCGCTCCTTTGGCCTGCAACGTGCAGCAGCCTTTGCAGACTTGCGGTCGCTGCTACACCTTGGCTAGGGCCTAAGGACGAGGGCTGACCCTTCCTCCAACAACGTGGGGTATGGTGCTCCCAACGCAAACCATCCTTAGCACGCAGTTGCTCCTTGGTCATCTTGTTTCACACGGTTAGGGTTTAAGGACGGAAACGAGGAAGAAGAAGAAGAAAAGAAATGTGGGATTCTTTGGGCTCGAACCAAAGGGTCTCCCCTTTATATAGGGGTGATGACAGAAGCCCTAGGTCGGCTATTTACAAATCCGAGCGTCCTTTTCCAAATAGGAAGTCAATTCTTCCTAAGAGAACTAATATTTTCTCTCTTCTTTATCCATGGTTATATTTAGGAAATTCGAAATTCCCTTTCCCTTATTTACTTTATGGTTGCTTTTTAATTCTTTGGCACGAATTCCTATTTTCCTTTTAGAAAATATCATCCTTTTAAATAATACCACATAATTCATTAATAAAGCAACACATTATCCTCTTATTTTGCCTTTTTAGTATTTTCTCTTTCTTTCCTCTTTATTGGGACTCCTTGGATCCCAGGATACTCCATTATTTCGAAATTCTCTTTATTGGATACTTATTATCCTTCTAGATGCATTATTATGCATTATTTCACATTATCTTGTTTATTTCTCATTTAAACATCTCATTTTGAGGATTTCTTTTTCTTTCTCTTTTATTTTCCTTATTGGCATTCCTTTTAATATTAGCAACCTCATGGATACGAAATTTCCCCAAGAAATCTCATTTATACCTCTTTCCATTCATTTTCCACATTTTATCACTATTTTCAATTTATTTCTTAATAAAGAAATACTTAATTAACCTTTTCTTTTCTAATTGCCTTCTTTTGCAACCTTGGACTCCTTGGTACCCAAGGAACCCAAGAGGCACGAAATCCTCTTTGGATTTGCCTTCTAGAGGTTTCTACATATTTCTTTTCTTTAAAAAAAAATCAATTATCCTTTTACTAATTGAGTTTCCTTGTTATTTGGGCCCAATAGCCAATAAAGCCCATAACACAAGCATCAAGGCTATTGTAAACGAAACAAATTATATCATTCCTTTTTTCAATTATCTTTAATATGAGAAATTACATTTCTCATCCGATGAACCCAAAAATTGGGGTTGTAACATAGGACATTTCTCTTTATTCCTGTAAAGAAGGTATTTCCCCACCAAATTTTGTTTTATTCCTCATCATCATATGGAATATGAATACGCTCCCACTAAATCTTTGTAATCACAGATCATTTCTTTATTTTAACATATCAGTCAAACCTTTTGACTATATAATCAAAGTAAAGACTCCAGTTCTGAGGTGCTTGTATTTAATCAATCATATTGATTAATCTCTTGTAACTTATAGATTGTATTTGCATCAACAGAATTATAAAACCCTTCAGGTTGTATCACGTACACAGCTCCTTGTTATTCCTTCTAGGAATGCGGTTTTAATATCCATATGCCAAATTTCGTAGTCTTCAAGTTCCAATAGCAAGCATGATCCTTTATGGCCTATATCCACTACAATTGGTTAAATAAAATCATCAGGTTCAACACCTTGAACTCACTTGAATTTATCTCAACCAATCAAATGTCATCCATGTTAGTCTTAACTCTTAAGACCCAAATGCACTTATGGGTTTTATCCCTATAAGTGCTACCATTAAGGTCATACCTTATTTGGTTCACATGGAAGTCATTTTGGATCTTTATGGCTTCAATCCATAACTCACAATTTGGTTCCTCAACATCATCTAGATGGATTATTGGCTCATCATCATATGACCAATTAATCACCTTTGAGTTTGTAGGATATCATTATCCATCACTTGTGATTCTTAATCTCCTTTTGTACCTTTATTTAGTGTAAAGCATGTTCTTTAGAAGAATTCCAGAAGATTAGTTATTTGTTTGATGATCATGCTCTTACTATTTAGAGTATGATTCCTTATTTTATTTAGACATCATTATGTCTTAATCATGAGTTCTCTATGATACACTATCATAGTTACTCACAAGTTCCTCAAACATTTGGTTTAAGTATCTTGTTCATTGATCATATCAAGATTTAATACTTTTTACCTTTATTTGTTCTTCATTTTTGATACATTTGAACATTTCAAGATATATTGGTATTTCATTAAATACCATATCTGAAGTATTAGCATTTATTTTAATAGGTATGTATATACATCAATATGTATTATACCTAATAGAATAGTCATTCTCCCACTACATCTAGTGAAGATTGACTTGTCATCATGCCCAATAAACAAGACATTCATATCTCTTAATGGTTCATTAACCAAGAGAGTCTAATTTATCCATCAACATGGAACCTAGAGATGAATTTCTCATTCATTTGTTTAGATGATAATGCAAATTTATTGTTTGAGTCATCAATAACTTTTAGGTATTATTATTTTATCTCATGCATACCAAGTACCACAAGATAAATAAGACATTCATAAAAGATCATATCTTTGAAATTGAAACATGAAATTTATTGATAGACATCCTTGTCATTACAAGATGTAGAAATAAAATTTTTCTATTTATTGGCAAAATGAAATAGAAGTTCATAACTCTATTCCATGCCCTTTGGGATGAAATAAACTAAAAGGTACTACTATCTATCACAACAACATTTGCTCCAATTTTGATGAGTGTTCCTTCTTGGTCCTTTCATAAAGGCCTGACAAGCCTTAAACGTGGATCCAAAATGGAGACATGTCTCGGTCATCAGACTTTAGTAATTTATAATACCTGAATGTTTAAGACTCCTGCAACTAGGATAGGGTCGAAGTAGTTCGGGATCCAACATAGGGACTTGGAAGAATAGTTCTTCAGAACCCAAGTTTTACTTGTCTAAGCACATCGAAAAGTCGAAGGATAAGGGTTTTGTTGAAACAAAAGAATCATGAATAATTAAATGAAAAATCTATCTCCAAGGGGAGTTACCAGAAGGATTAAAGCTTTGGGTATTTTGGGTTTTAGTATTTTTATGGTGGTTTTTGTATGTAGGAAACTGAGGAGATAAAACTATCTTCGGGGCATAGCATGAAGGAAGATAACTTAATCATAACAAGTAGTGGTGGCCTACATCCAGTGCCTTCTTCTCTCAAAGAAGGCGTCGATGAGCCATGCACTAAGTTTCTTCTCTCAAAGGTACCAAGTTGGGATTGCACGGAAGAATAAACTGAGCGCAGCTCTGGTTCCGGACACTCTCATACACCTGAATCAGACCAAGCTCTAGAGTTTACAACATCCTTCTCTTGAAGGGGTCGAAACGAGAAACATGATTCCATAGCTATTCAAAAACATGAATAAAAAAGAAGAGACTAGAACTCAGATGTCATAAAGAAATCATCCAACAAAATAAAGCCATGCATAGAACGATATGAGATAAGTTCCACATATTCCAATAGTCATAAAGAAACATAAATGTTTAGTTACACTGTTGTAATTAAATGGTAGTAAATATTGTAAAAGGGAAGATAGGTATCGATCTCCTTGATTTAGGAGATCGAAGTACATAGCAGCAGACACCTAAGATAATGCTAACCTAGTATCGGGTAAAGGCCCTATCAAGATACGACCGTGTCGGGTTCATGACCGTGTCGGTCGTGAACTATGACGGGTAAAGGGCATATCGAGATATGACCTCTACCCGATATGGTCGTGTCAGGCTACTAGCCATGTCGGGCGGCAGCCGTGATGGGTATAGACCATATCGGGTTGGGTACCGTGTCGTGTTAGGATACATATCGGGTAGGCATTATCTTAAGGCTCTCGGGTTCTTCGAGTCGGGTATAGGTGGGCATGCCGTCTCGGGTTGAAGCCCGGATAGGAACCTGACATGCTGGAAGTAGCCTTGAGGATCGTATCGTGTTGCTTGCTATTACTGGAACGGTTTCCAAGTGAACTTCTCCCATCCCTGTCGGGATGGGGGTGTGCTCACCAAGTTTCTCCTGGAAGGCTCCTTAGAACTCGACGCACTAGCTCTTTTACTCTGGGAGTTAGCTCTCATAGGGTTCTATCCCATTCCATTATAGGCTTGTAGCTGCTATTTATAGGCAGCAAGTTGATGGGAGTTGCGACTCTTATTGGACCACGTGTCCTTCGCCCGTGGCTCTTTTCTCTTGGCTTCAGGAGGGGTCGATGTGGCTGTCGCCCGACATGCGTATCAGCCCATCAATCATGTCGGGCAGCAAGTGCATCATGTACAGACGTGGCGGGTTGGAAGCTTGGTGGGCTACTGCACCAAGGGGTAGCCATATCGTGTAATCGACCTCATCGGGTGGCGAACCGTGATGAGTAGGGCACCATATCGGGTAGAGAGTTGTAGCGGTCTGGGCTCTCGCTTGACACACCCACGTTGGGTTGTTGTCGTATCGAACAGTGACTGTGACAGGTAGGAGGGTGTGTCACCTCGCGTGCTACTAGGTTGGGATGGGTACTTCATTGCTGATGAGTCTGAGGGGCCCATTGGTGCTCTTTTTTGTGGAATAATTAAGAAAAATCTTGCAAAAGATGGGAAATATTGTTAGGGGCATAGTGGGCATAATTTTCCCACAATAAATAAGATAAAACGAAGAGGAAGTTAGGTTTGTAGGCTATTTTGGAAATAAAATGTAAGCTCTAACAGCCATAAAATGGGTGTTATCAAGGACATCACTTCTTTTCAGATCCTACACATCATATATGTCAGATATATATCTTGGTATCATATACCTAAGATAAAGAAGCATTTTAAGTTTATTTCATAATACCTAAGGTGGAGACTTCCACCCCCTCCTTCTTCTTTAGTTCATCTATGTAGAGAGGGAAATTTATTTTCCAATGTCCTGGCTCCTGACAATGGTGACATTTTCCTCCCTTGTTCACCCCTCCTTTGGCTTTGAGAGTTGAGATGACTTGGGCTTCTAGTTAGCATCAAAACCTTTCTTTGTTTTGCCCTTTCCCTTGCCTTTAGACTTTCCCTTCTTTCTGCTAATCATCATCACAAATTTGGGTTTGTCTTTCTTCATATGTGCCTCGGTTGTCCTCAACATGCCCAACAACTCTATCAGTGACCTATCAAAGTTGTTCATGTTGTAGTTCATCACAAACTGATTGTGGGATTTTGGCAACGATTGTAGTATCACATCAGTAGCCAACTCTTGGCTCAGAGGGAATCCCAGTCGAGTTAGGTTCTCCACATACCCAATCATCTTGAGTGTGTGAGGGCCTACTGGATCTCCTTCTATCATGACACACTTGAAAAAAGCCTTGGAGACATCATATCTCTCTTGTCATGCTTGGTCTTGATACATGTTCTTGAGATGTTGAACCATCTCAATGGCGTCCATGTTATCATGTTGTCTCTACAACTCATAGTTCATTGAGAACAACATCAAGCACTTCACATCAATGGCATCCTCAGTATGCTTCTTGTAAGAATCCCTTTCAGCCTTTGGTGTGTTGGGAGCGGGTTCTTCTGGCTCTGGTGTATCTAGGATATAGAGCTTTAGCTCTTGAGAACAATTCTCAACGTCCTAAACCAGTCGTGGAAGTTGTTCCCATTTAGCTTGTCCTTCTCAAGGACCGATCGCAACGAAAAGTGATTGTTGTTGGTAGCCATTTATTCTATAAAAAAGGAAATTTGTAATTTTATTCCAAAACTCTTTTGATTTGATTTGAAATTGATGATATTAATTAAGTCTTTAATTAATTATCGCTCCCACTATTTTGATCAAATTAATAGCCCACACCATCAATTTGGAAGATTACATCGTACAACCTTCTAATGAGCAAGATCCTGACTTCCACTAAGTTATGGACCAGCGAGGGTTGTCACCCACAACTAGATTCTTTTAGGTAGGCAACTCTTGCCAATTGCATCGTATGCAACTCTTAATAGATGTTATGCACAACTCTTTGTCATGACATTATCCATGCCTCAAGGTGCTTAATCCTATTAAGGTCACCTTGTTAAGTCTGACACAAAATCTAGCACGATGAATATGCACCCTACGAAGGTAGATATTCACCACACTTCCACGAGATAGTCAGTGCACCACACGAAGGCGTGCCCACACTTAGTCAATCAAGTTTTTCATGTGTGCTTCTTTTAGAAGGCATCTTCAACTTAATATGTATGTTTGTGGGGTTTGAATATGCTTATATATGCATATATGTATCGAATCACCACTTAAATAGTACGTATCATGTACATTCTATATCCCACAAACAATACATGCAATAACGATAAAGCAATGATTATGGCCATCCTATTGTAGTTATGAGAATAAAAAAATTTAGGAAGTGTAGGGTTACACAATGTGTGTGCCCTCATATATATATTAGTGGGACAATTACATGTAGGTCCAAATAGAAAAGTAAAATAACATGATAGTAAATAAAGACATATATTAACACTCCCCCTCAAGTTGGAGCATAGATATCAATCATGCCCAACTTGTCCACAAGTGAGTTGAAATGTTTCTTGGCCAATAGCTTTGTAAACATATCAGCAACCTGATTTTCTGAGCGAGTGAAAGGAGTGCATATCTTACCAGATAAGATAGTCTCTCGAATGAAATGACAATCGACTTCAATATGCTTTGTGCGCTCATGATATACATGATTATTAGCAATGAAGATAGCAACTTTATTGTCACAGTGCATAGGGATAGCAGCAGAAGATTCAACCCCGAAGTCTTTCAGAAGAGATTGTACTTATAGGAGCTCACAAGCAGTGTGGGACATTGCCCTGTACTCAACTTCAGCACTAGATCTGGCAACAACATTTTGCTTTTTACTTCTCCAAGTGACCAGATTACCTCCAACATAAGTACAATAGCCTGAAGTAGATTTTCAGTCAATCTTAGTTCCAACATAATCAGAATCAGAGTAGCCTTCCAGAGAACAATGTTCATGCTTTCTATAGACTTTGCCAGGTGATTTCTTAAGATATCTTAGAATATTACAGAGAGCACCCCAGTGACATTGTCTATTCTTATCCAGGTACCTGCTAAGAAAACCAACTACATTAGAAATATCAGCTCTAGTAACAGCCAGATAAATCATCTTAACAATCAATCTATATTTTTTACTGTCTGGAAACATAGGAGAAGAATCATCATCCAAATTGATATTGGTATCTGGAGGAGTATCGATAGGACGTGCACCAAGCATCCCACTCTCATGTAATAGGTCTAGAACATACTTCCTCTGAGATAAAACAAGAGAATTAGAAGTCCTAGATATCTCAATGCCCAGAAAATATCATAGCCTTCCCAAATCTTTAGTAGCAAAATGTTTGCACAAGTATGCTTTAGTGGCCTGAATCTCAGAATGATCACTGCCAGATAGAACAATATCATCAACATAAACAATCATAATGACAATACCAGAAGAAGTCTTTTTTGTAAAGACAGAATGATCAACCTGTAACCTTAGAAAAACAAAAGCAATCAGGATTTTACTCAGCTTATCAAACCATGACTGAGGACTCTGCTTGAGTCCATAAATATATTTTTTTAACCTACAAACTTTTTGTGACTCCCCCTAAGAAAAAAACCCAGGAGGTTGCTCCATATAAACCTCTTCTTGAAGATCCCCATACAGGAAGGCATTTTTGACATCCAGTTGAATAACAGGCCAATCAAGGTTAATAGCAATAGAAAGAAGAATTCTGATAGAGTTAAGTCTGGAAATAGGCGAAAATGTCTCAAAATAGTCAATTCCATAAGTTTGAGTATACCCTTTTGCAACCATATGTGCCTTCATACATTCCACCATTCCATCAGGTTGATACTTTATAGCATAGACCCATCTGCAGTCAACAAGTTTGCACTCAAGAGGTGGATCCACCAGCTCTCAAGTTCCTCTATCAGTAAGAGTAGTCATCTCTTCTTTCATGGCAGTCATCCAGGCTGAGCTTTGTAAGGCATCATAGACAGTCTTAGGAACAATAATAGCAGATAGAGCAGCCACAAAGTTACTAGCATGAATACTCCGATGTGCAGTAGAAACATGATTAGCAATATTATGTGAAGTACAGGAATGAGTGCCCTTTTTTAGAGCAATAGGCAGATCTAATTTGGAGTGTACCTCAACAGGAGTGGGACCTTCTTGAGGAGAATATTGGTGCTGCATGGGGGGATCTTGAGTACTTTGGGACATGTTCCTGCATTTATACACAATAAGTGGAGGAGTAGTAGTTTCAGCAAGTGAAGTGTCAGAGGTACAATCACTCGTGACAGGCAATGGTGTTGTGATTATATCAGAATCCAGTGTATCTCCTTTAGTAGAATAAAAAGGTGTATCCTCAAAAAAGACTACATCACTACTTGTGAACCATTTTTTCCAATAGGACTATAGCACTGGTACCCTTTTTTAGTACGAGAATAACCCAAAAAAATACATTTTTCTGCTCTAGGAGATAATTTATCATAATTTGGTCCAAGTAATCGTACAAAACAAGTAGAGACAAATATCTGTGGAGGTACATAAAATAGGGTTACATCAGGCTGGAGAACCTAAATAGGAATCTTATTGCCAATAACAGACGACGACATTCTATTAATCAGAAAATATACAGTCATGATAGCTTATGGCCAAAAATGTCTAGGTACATTAGAATGCAACATTATACTTCTAGCAACATCAAGTAAATGCCTATTTTTCCTTTCTGTAGCTCCATTTTTCTAAGGTGTATAAGCACAAGATGTTTGATGAATAGTACCCATAGATCGACAAAACAATTCAACTTCTTTCTGAACAAACTCCAAAGCATTATCGGTTCTCAGAATTTTAATAGGCACAAAATATTGGGTTTTTATTTTAGCAAAAAAGAATTTTATTGTAGATAGCACTTGCGACCGATTTTTCAACATAAATAACCAGGTGGAATGAGAGAAATAATCAATAAATAGAATAAAGTATCTATTTCTAGACAAACTTGGCACATGACACATACCCCATACATCTGAATGAACAAGATCAAAAATATTTTTACTGTGAATCTGGGACCATTTAGGAAAGACAGTTCTAGACTGTTTCCCTAACTGACATGACTCGCACTAAAAACTGTGCATTCCTACACTAGAGATAACATGCTTTAATTATTCAGAAGATGGATGTCCAAGTCTGTAGTGCCACTGCAAAGCTGAAATAGATGAAGATAGAGTTGAAGCCAGCGCCAAGTTATCAGTCTTTTTCAATTCATCCAGATAATATAGGCCATCTGGTCCTTCATGCCCCCCACCAATCTTCATCCTCATGCGGAGGTCCTAAAAAGTACAAGTACCAGGAATGAATGTGAGACTACAGTTCAGACTACGCACAATTTTGCTAACATATAAGAAGTTAAGTGGAAATTGAGGCACATATAGAGAAAATTTTAACAAAAATTGAGAGATTATGTCTCCAATCCCAGCTACAACAGTCTTGGAGCCATACGCAAGCATAACAGAATAATTAGAAATCATTTTAGATAAGGTTTTAAATAAAGATTGATTTCCATATATATGAGACGATGCACCCGAACCAATCACCCATTTTTATTACTAGTACTAGGCAAGGGGGCACTGATGAAGGCAGAATCACAACCAAAATATGTAGCAGCATGAGCTCCAAAAGCAGCTCCATAGGATGACCCAATACGCTCAGGCAGTAGACGCTCCACTTCAGCACGGATGAAGTCAGCAGTAGTAGAATTGGATGCATCAGTAGCAGTAGGCTGTGACACTACCTCAGTGGTAGCATGGGCATCAGAAGTTGCATTAGCCCAGGCAAGCTTTTCATACTTCTCCCAGCATTTTTCTTCAATATGATTAGACTAGCCATAGAAGTTGCAGAACCATTGACCAGTCTGAGGGTGAGTAGAATTGGGAGGACCAGAAGGTGCTCCACATCCAGAAGAACTCCTCCCCCTCCCAGCACCAAGAGGAGGACAATTTTCGTGAGAATAGCCATGTCCACGGACATGACCATGGCCAGACATAGCAGCAAGAGAAGTGGTATCACCAGTATGAGAAGGTGACTCAGAGGAGGATGATGGTAGTCATTGTAGATGCTGAAAGGCACTCTATAGAGTAGGTAGTGGATCATTGGCAAGGACCTGATCCACAACCCCAACATATGAATCAGGTAACCCATACAGGAACTGGACTACCTACAACTCTTGGCATTGACGTTGCATGGTAGCCAAGTCAGTAGACAAGGGATAGTATGCCTCCAATTCTCCCCAAAGTCCCTTGAAGGTAGAAAAATAGTCAGTAAGATCAGATCCTGAGAAGTGTAGACGACTGAGTTGCTTGTTGATATCAAAGATTTTCTTCGGATTCTGGCTATGAGAGTAAGTACTAGCAAGCCGATCCCACATCTGCTTTTTTGTAGGCAGATATAATAAGGTGACACTAATTTTTATCTCACTGCTATTTAGAATCTAGGTCATGATAGTAGAATCATCTTTGACCCAATCATCATATGCTTTGACATCCTTGGATTCGGCAGTGGTAGCAAGCACACAAGGTGGATCACGCGTCAAATGCGACAATTTCCCTTGATATTTAACATAAATATGCATAGAACAGACCCAGTGCTGGTAGTTTTTCCCTTCCAGCTTGATAGTAGTAACCTGGCGATGCAGATCCTCATGTGAAGATGCCATGATAGGCAGAGCACCAATCACTGACAGCGAAAAGCACAAGCAGGCACAGGAAGAGAACGATCGCCTAGTTCCTCAGCGAGGCGGTAGTAGGCACAGTGGAAAGATTGGACGAACTAGTTATACGGGCTATGCCTAGGCACATCAAAAAATTCGGTGGCTCAAAGGCCAATACGGGCAAGCAAAAAGTAGATCCGAAGATGAAACTTCAGACCAGTGTCTGGGAACCGACAGAGCAGACGGTGACGAGGAGCAGATCACGCCACGGGAGCAGTGAGGAGCACCGGCAGCACCAGGCCTAGCGGCCGATGCAGCAGCTGCTGCCCGACACAGCGGTGATGACCCGCGCTACTACTGCCCAGTGCAGGGGTGTGGGAGAGAGAAAGGGAGGGAGGGAGGGAGAGAAGGAGAGGTGATGGCTCTCCAAATCTAAGCCTAATCTGGTACCATGAGAATAAACAAATTGAGGAAGCGTAGGGTTACACAATGTGTGTATCCTCATATATATATATATATATATATATATTAGTGGAACAATTACATGTAGGTCTAGATAGAAAAGTAAAATAACAAGACAGTAAATAAAGACATATATTAACAAGTTCCATGGAGCCATAAGGAACTACAGTCATCTAAGATCTGCATGACATGCAACATGTTGTTGATTAAGATATGTGCTTAGGCCATTCTGAGTTTATCAACTCATCCTATGATTGATCAGCTCACCTCCTCACCAGTCAGTTGGTTGTCACCAACCGATCGTCTAGATCCTCCAGACGGTTAGTTCGGCGGGCTCCTCGTCAGGCCACCAACTGCTCCTCAGTTGGTCATCTCGTTCCATCAAGTGGTCATCTTCAGTCTTCATCATAACAAGAAATAAATATGTCCTACTTTTACATATATCTTTATGAAACCTTGAGTTACATTTGAGGGGAACAAAGGTAGAAGAGAATCTCAAGTTATCTCAAGTTAGATTCAGAATAGAAGAAGAGGGCTCGGTACGCAGACTGAGATGCAAACAACCATAACCAACCACACACATGCACATAGGGTTTATAGGCCATAACCATGCTACACATCCACCATCAAAACCATTTTTGGGCGACATGTATCGATTGTATATATACCATATCATATATGTATATATTAGTTTGGGATCATGTGGTATTAATCGGATATTCACATTAGTCATTTAAATATTCGCATTGTATGCAATAAATAAAAGATGGTAAAACTAAAATTTGATCATATCGATTATCCCAAAACATAGAGTATTGGCGTGGCTCTAATACCATTATTAGATTTTACATGGTCAGAGTAGGCAGTAGAAACAAAATTTTTACTTTACCATAAACCCATAACCAGTAGATCGCATTAATATCTATGTAATGGGAATGATGGTTTTAGCAAGATATACTTGGTCTTGAGGCTTGTTAAGTGACAATACCTCGCAGCAAGTGCGGTCTTCAACCACCTATCTTTGACGGCGTCTATGCAGCTCCTGGTCTTGACCCAGACTGGAGTTGATTGTTGTCCTCCTGAGTGGAAGAAGTCTCCCACCTCTATAGATAGTCCACACGGACTACTGGGAACTCTAGTCATTCTGAAGAATGGACTAGAAGGAGTTGTCCCCTTCTGTCGGCATACTATTCACCAACACTCTCTCCCACAATTAGTTGCTTTATGTAGTTGTCTTTCCCTCGATGTTCCTCCCTGGACGGGTAGAACTTGTTGGGGCTCTCTCGGTTACCACAACCAGAGAGGACAACAACTTTGCAGAGCAACTAATGTTCTTAGTTGTGTCTCTTGAGAGCCCCCTGTACCCCTCTATTTATAGTAGAGGGTAGGGCCAGGGTTCCCAATCTGTACAGGAGTAGAAAAGTTCAGAATTTCCATGAATATTTTGCATTGCAGTAGGCAAACTGGTCGTTTCATAGTTGAAATAGTCATTTTGCAAGGTGAGCCGATTGGTTCACTTGTGAACTGTTAGTTGGGAGTGTGAACTGGTCAGTTCACTTAGTGAACCAGTCATTTTACTTCCCAGACTTGCCTCCAATTGATTTTCTTTATTTGTTTCTAATTAATGTAAAGATTAATTGTTATCCCAATCGATTTGAACAAGTGAAACAAAAAACTTTTTCTCACAAACTGAGACAACCCAACACTGCTCATTTGGACAAATGAACCGATCAGTTCACCAGAGTGAATCGGTCATCTCATTGGCCATGAGTCGATCAGTTCACCTAGTGAACTGGTCGGTTGGTGGTCCAGATTGTGCAGAACACAGTCAATTCAGTTCTTAATCAATTTGACACTCAAATCAGTTGGTTCAACACTTGAAACTGATGATTCTGAGTCAAGTCTATTTATTGAATGTTTGATTGAGTACCTAAACACTTTAGTAATCAATCCAAACAACATTCATGTATAAACTCTTCTTCCAGGTTAATCCTTTGTGTGTGACCCTATAGGTCCCATTTCATGTTGGCAGTGAATGTCCATAACTAGATTATGACATCACAAGCAAAGAGTGGTGCCTAGTCGCACATCAGAGCTACCCAAGTGAAAAGGAAAGTTGGAGAACAACTTTCAATCCTATAGTCTGCGATTGGTGTTCCAATGAATCTATTATTCCTTTATCTCTGATATTCTGAATGAACTCCAGGCATGGAGTTGTCATCCTTTCAACGTTCATTCATGTTTTTTGAACTAGAGAAGATTATCTGAGATATGTGTGACATCAATATCATATATTGATTCACATGTGCATGTGCATGCCTTTCTCAGTCTCGCTTATCAAGTGGCCTGGACATCAAACTCCCTTAGGAGGGATAAATCCCATATCTATCACTCACAGTCTATCTCATGTGTTAAAGCCACCCAATCATCACCGTTATGACAACCCATGTTTCAGGATTGCGTTTGATGATGTCAAAATGTACCCAATCACATTCGATGAGTGTAGTGATTTTAGGTCTAAGAATCACAATGACCACCATCACTATGAGAGATGATTCTAACTGCCATGTCATGGTTCCATGTGTCACTCTCATGGTGGGTCTATTTGATACACTATTCTCCAACATGTATCTGTGTGCTTGGTTTGATATCATATATCATGACTAATGAGACACTGTCATCAACCAACATACACTCTAGTCTTGATGTGTCATTATTGTCTATCAACCTTCCAAAATGACATCCGACTAGGGACATAACAAGAATGTACATACTCTTAGCATCCATATGATCTCATTGTTCAGGTCCTCAACCAGAAGACATACGTCATTGAGTATTGTCATTCTTTAGACACCCATTCTGCTCCATCATTTATCTCATAATCGATTGAGCTAAAATAAATTGGAAACTTGCCTTTGATATTTATCAAATCAATCATGACATGTGTGAATCCAATCATCATATGATTGGCACCACTGCCCATTTGTTGGAATGAAAGGAAATCCCACTTGAACTGAGACATATGATTGATGAACCACTCACACAATTTGGTGACATATGTATGTATGATATTGGTCCAACCTTGAGGAATGATGAACAAGTATGACATACTAAGGAACTTGGAAATTGTTTATTAAGTTGCCTATTTTCTAGCCATGTGCATGGGTGGCATGATAGGATCCATGCATATACATGATGATATAAACCTTGGATGCGAGAACATTTTTGTGACCTTTGTTACTATCAAGTGATAGTTTTCTCATGTTCTGGGAAAGGACCCTTCATGTAGAAGTAGGTAACAACTCTTGTTTAGGTTTGAGGTAACCTTAAGAGGTTACTTATCAGAGCTTGATGAGCTAAGTGTAAGAGCACATAGTATGAACATGAATCTATAGACCCATGTGTGACCATCTCTAAGGGGCATGAGGATATGTTGCCATAGAGGTAACCAGTATGGGGCCAGACTGAGTTAGGTAGGTTGCCATGATTACTATGAAGGGATGCAAGGTTAACCATGAGTGCCCAGAGAGATGATAGAGTTTCAGGTGAGGATTCAAGGATGAGATGTGCTTTAATATCAAGAAAGGAGCTACAAGCTATGATAGAATCCTAAGTCAGTGACAAGGTCAAGGAGGGATAATAACGATGGAAGTAGGAGTTGTCTATTCTGTGGATGTACAAGATCATAAGTTTGGGAGGTAACAAATACCTTTTCCCAAGGACCATGGGTTAGGAGGTTGACCACCTTCATGAGTTCATGGGTCCTAAGGGGTAAATGTGAGAGACACTCCCTAGATGCATAAGGGTAAGATCACCCTAAAAGTATCAGCACCCTAGGGACCTTGAGGAAATGACTAGGGATTGTATATATGAGTAATATTAAGACCCAAAAGTGTTTGGGACCAGACTTTCCATGGATATAAATGTAGATTTGAGATATTCATGGTGTGGAGACATGTGAAGTATGTTTCAACTTAGACTGGAAAGTGTAATGGTGATATGTGATGCACCTTCTCTACTCTTGGAACGGGATGAACTATGTATTTAGACTATAGACAAATGCTTATTTAATCTTGTTATGGGAGTGAGAGACATGACAAAATGCATGCCATACTAAGGATAAAATTGAGATGAGCGATAAATACTTGAGTTTAAATCTTTTTATGGTAATGGAGGATTGAGGGAAGTACCACATCCTTTGGAGAATATATTGGATAGATGTTTACAAGAACAAAGGTAATATGAGGAAATACCTAACTAGAATAGCTTGGAATCTATGAGTTACATATTTGGGTTTGATAATCGAGATGATAGAAGTGAGAGCTCGGAGTTTTTCTGACTCAGACAGGCCTAAAATTGAGACAAGGATGATGAGTGGAGTATATGAAGTTTTATGTCTTCACCATCACCTAGCACACAAGGAAGCTAATGGGTAACCAAATGTTCATAGTTGGAAACAACTCTGTTGTGCAAATGTCTTGTCTAGTCAGTGGAGAGGGTTGGAAGAGGTGGTTGGGTGGACCCTACAACCATTGGAAGACTAGACCTGGATGGCTAACATCCAGATACAACCAGACCGATAGACCAAGTTGCTAACTTCCCAGTTAGTCAGTCCAGAGTTTGATGAGATGAAAAGTTGATTAGAGAAACCTCAGATGCACCTCTCAAGAAGAGTAGGTGGTGAGATCCACTACTAGAGTGTTTTAGGGTTTCTGAGGAATCACCCTGAGAGAATCATGTTGTACAAGAAGCTCATGATTCTAAGTATACCGTACACCCCGGTACTACCAAGATGGTTAAGGTTTACAGTGGTATCTAGAATGAAGAAGGATATAGATACATATGTGGCCAAATATCATGCATGCCAAAGGGTGAAGGCTGAACACTAGTAACCTGGTGGATTAATATAGATGGTTGGGAGTTCCCAAGTAGAATGGGAGCATATCACCATGGACCTTATGGTGAGTCTCCCCAAGACCAAGAGGGGTCATGATGTAATATGGGTTGTGGTAGATCGCCTTACCAAGTCAGCATGTTTCCTTAGAGACAACTGCCAATGTGAAAGATCCAGTTGAACTATATATATTTGTGAGATAGTTTGACTGCACAGTAATCTGAGCTCAAATAGACTTGAGCATGGCTTTAAGTTTGCTTCCATGTTGTGGAAGTAAGTACATGAAGAACTCGATACTAGATTGAATTTTAGCACAACATATCACCCCCCTAACTAGAGGACAGTCAAGAGAGTATGATTCAGACTTTAGAAGGTATGATGAGAGCATGTGTGCTCATTTGGGGTGGATCACGGGAGCAATACCTACCCCTAGCTGAGTTTGTTTGTTATAACAGCTACCAGAGCCAGTATCAGTATGTATGAAGCTCTTTATGGGAGACCATGTCGATCACCGCTTCACTAGGGTGATGTCGGTGAGAGGACCTTGTGGAGGTCAGAGAAGCCACAGTTGTATGCTGATAAAGTCGCTTTGATCAAGCAATGGCTGGGAAAACCCAGGATCGATAGGAGTTGCGTGCTGATGCAAAGCAGACTGACTTGCACATCACTATGGGTGAGCACGAGTTTTTGAAAATCTGACCGCTCTGAGCTAAGCCTAAGAATAGAGGAAAGTTGAGTCCCTGATACATGGGTCCTTTTGAGATTTTAGAACAAATTGGTGAATCTGCTTTTGTTTAGCCTTAACCCTCAAGATAATATGATGTATGATGTGTTCCATGTGTCCAATCTAGAACACTATGTGAGGTACCCGAGCCATGTGTTGAGCATTGAACCTATTGAACTCCAAGGGAGGTTGACTACCCTGAGTCATCTATGAGGGTATGAGATACCAAGGTGAGAGAGCTCAGGAATAAAGGATAGACATGGTAAAAAGGCTCTTTGGAAGTAGCATGGGGAGGATGAAGCCACATGAGTGTGAAAGATGGACGTGGAGAAGTCTGATCCTGAATTGTTTGTATGTTGGTGGAATTTTGAGGGCTAAATTCCCATAAGAGGGGAAGGATGTTACAACCCCATTTTTTGGGTTTATATTGATTGAAATGCATTTTTTTTCCAAAGAAATGTACTTGTCTGTTAATTGTATGATTTATGATATATAAGGGTTTCTTTTGTAATATTTTCCTTGTGCATATGATTTCATGGATCCTAATGCATTAGTGAATCCAATATGATAAAAAGAGGAAGAAAGTTGAAGGAAATCAAATAATATGCATAAATAAGAAAATAAATCGAGATAATGATGGGAAATATGAGAATTATGTGGAATTATCTAGAAAACTGAGTGTTTGCTCATGATGGATTAGATTTCAGATCCAAATGGTTTATATTGATAAAAGGAATTCAAATAAAGGAAATAGAAGTGAAAGAGAGAGAAAATATGAATAAAACATGCCTTATTAAGTGTTAACTTACATATGAAGAAAAGTCCCTCATACTTTCGAATTTGGGACTCAAACTTGACACACATGTAGATAAAGTTATTAGAAAGTTTCTCCTAAAATTTGGAAGCAAAAGGATTAATGAGTGGAGAGTTATGGATTTTATGAGAATCCTAAAGTGATATGATTATCAATTGAATATATTAAATGGCACGCTTGATTTTATTTCCAAATAAATAAAAGATAAGGTGTGTGATATAGGAGCCGTTGGAACTCGAATCCAATAGTGTGCATGCATCGTCCCACTCGAGTCAGGACTCAGAGAGGAACATAATTTGAGATCTTGGATCTCAAATTTTGTGAGTTTGAGAGTCTGAGTAGGCTTGGAGATTGTTCAGATGTGTTTGGGAGGAGTTTTTTGTCTGGATAGATATAGGATTTGATACCTTTTGGGACACTCTCAGAGTTTCCCCAATCAGAACCTCGTCACCAACCCTGCCATATATAAGGGGGGTGATACATCCCATTTGCGATCGTGCAAACCATCCCCACAAGTCTGTACAAAGTCGACGAATGTAGGTGTGCCTTCAATTCAGGTTTTGGTCACGATCTTCACACCTGACCAGAAGCGGTCCTCACCAAAGATCGCATGGAGTCATCCCTGCAGTGGAGAATAGCAATTGAGCAATTGAAGGGCTCGTCAAGTTCATGAGAGCAAGATGGAGAGATCAGTGGTCTTATCTTGTGTGCGGGTGAAGCAGGAAGTGAAGTCAACCAGTTGGTTGGCCGCTGGCTCACGCGAGTAGAAGTGGGAGCAGACGAAGATCATCGGCGAAAGGTCTAGACTGCCCTCAAGCGAGCAATAGAAAGCTAATCCCTTTTCATCTTTGCATGTTGTTTTGTTCGTGCGCAAGCGCGCTACCTTACGAGCCCGGGTGCCAACACAGCCTGGCCCCGATGTCGTGGCTCAAGTGGGTCGCATAGGCTACGTGGCAATCTCAGATTAGGCAGAAAAGGTTTTTATTGCTAAAATCATAACTAATTATAGGATTATCTAATATTGACATGTTATATATGAAAGTTGATCAGAAAAATACATAGAATGCAATAAAAATATAATTGAATCCTGAATCTATTTTCAATTCGAAAAGTATATAAAGTTGTTACTTTTAATGAATTTATGAATGGAAAACCCTAATTTTGATGTTAATGGGATCTAGTAAAGTTCTCTAATGATTTAAGTTGATATTAACATGTTGTTAATAAAAAGGAAGATTTAGATCTAAAAAGATGATATTTGTGCTTAATGGGCTTAGAAACCCTAATTTAGGTGATTATGCCTTTTAATGGTTTATATTTTGAAAACCCATGTATAAAACATAGATAGGATGATCTAAGCCAAATTGGGAATAAAGGGGCTTTAATGTGGATAATTGAGTAATTAGGGGTTTTGTGCATAGAAAAGTTGTTTTAGGGTTCGTTGACCTAATAAGGTAAAGTTTGGGAAATAGATCTAAGAAACCCTAAGGAAACCCTAATTCAACCTAGAAACCCTAGAAGGGATTCCCCATTTCAATAAAATAGTTTATGATGAGTATGTAATGATTAGGTAATACATGCTTTTCAAGATTCAATTGTGCTTGTGTGTTTTTCTTGATTGGTTGATTGGACAACCTGATTGGATTGGATACTTTGCTTGATTCATTGAGATCTCCAAATCAAGTATGTGGTTATCTTTATGATTACTCGCTTTAGTTTCATGGTGATTTCTGAGGATTTATGGATTGCTTGAAATTAAATGTCTGCATGATTTTATTTCCTACAATCTATAAAGTGACTATGATTATCACAATATAATTGCTTATGACTTTCCCAAACATGCATACCACTTCTGGAATTATGATTTATGAGGCAAGTTCTTGGAGGGAAGGGCATAAGTAGTAAAGCCCTGGATGGGAAGACTACAAGGCATCTAGAGAGGTGACCCATAAGGTACCAAGCTCAGGATGGAGAAGGTAGCCTAAAGTCCCTTGCAAGGACTACACCCTAAGAGAGGGTATACCAGAGGATAAGTAAAAATGGTTGGGAAGTTATAATGAAAGTATAATCTTTACTTTTTAACCTATATTTGATGTGAATAGATTGTTATGAATTATGTGCATTATATTGGTTGCCACCACATACCCGTATAATCCTTATATTGTTCGATATTTTGTTTTTTGACGTTTTAAGAATACAAGAAAATGGATGAGACTTTAAAGTGGCATTTGAAGAATAAATCTAATTACAGATCAGAGGATTTGGTTAGATAGAACTCTACTTTGGGTAAAGTTCCAAACTTATATTTTTGAAAGGTATGTTAAAAGAAAAAATTTATCCTGTTTAAGCTTAGTTTGTGGTAAAATTTATTAATTATTTTTTATTATTTGCAAAACTATTTATCCTATTTAGGGATAGCAGCTCTAGCTTCTTGGTCTTCCTTAATTGGGGGTTACCGGGGAGTGGGGTCATTACAGCAGTGGTCAGTTGGAGTTTGGGTGGTATGAATCAAACTCCTCAGGGTTTAATAAAAGATGTAATCCAGCCATGTAGTATATCTGTGAGGGTTATACACAACGCTTCACATTGGATGCTAACCTTCTTTGCTCTTTTCACATATAGATGATGCATAGTGAAATAAGAGAAGTAGCCATGCTTATGTAGTTAGGTATACTGATATTGTTGGTTATATTTATGATGCTAGTTACCTCATGTTGTTAGCAATGTCTATATTGTTAATCAAGCCTATATTGTGAGTTATGCTTATTATATTAGAAATGTTTATATTGCTATCCATGCCTATGTAGTTAGGTATTCTTATATTGCTAATCATATTTATGTTGGTAGTTGTGCTTATGTTGCTAGCTCTACTTATGATGTAGACATGCTTATCATCTTAGACATGATATGTTGTTAGACATGCTCCTACTATTCAAATATGCTCATATTGTTATCAATAATTATGATGTTAGTTAGGCTCATGATGATGGTTATGCTCATAGTAATATCTATTTGCATTTTGTGATTTCAATTTTAGTTGGTGACTATTTTTTTGCGTAGGTTTCCAACCTATTGTTCATTTATCATCACATAAGGGTGAGGTAGCACCACAAACCCTAGATCATGTCATTAAAGCCAACTTATGGTATTCATTTTTATAGGTCAACTTTAATCATAACATGTGTCTACCCAGTCTCTCCCCCTCATAATGAGATGAAATAAGCATTTGATTGTATCCCAAAAATAAAGTTCATCCCATTCCAAGAGTAGAGATGGTGTATCCACACATTGTCTAAAATTTCACATTTTTAGGTTGAATCATTCTCAACATGACTTTAAACCAAACATACTTTTTAACTCTCATTTTTATATTTCATGAAGTCATGTGCCTTTAGTACACAACTCCTTTCATTATTACATGACTTCTTGTATCCTTATTATTACGAGCCTTAGCCACTTCCTTGAAGTCTCTAGGGGTACATTTGGAGTGATCTCATCCTTATACATATATGGAGTGCCTCTCACATTTACTGCTTGGGCCACATGAACATCATGAACGTGGCCAATCTCCTAACCCATGGGCCCCAGGAAAACATAGTTGTTACCTCCCAACCAGATGGTCTTGTGCATTTAGGGAACAACCAACTCCTAATCTCATCAGTCCCATGTGCCTTTAATACTCCTTACTTGACCTTAGGATTGACTTAGGACTCTACTATGCCTTGGGTTTATCAAGGGTACATTATTTTCATATTTAATTCTTTAAACCAAATTTCCTCCATCTCTTATGATGCTCATCATTCACTTTATGTCCCTTCAGTGGGCTCTTAGTGACCCTCACTCTTGGGCTTGGTCCCATACTGTCAGCCACTTCTATAGTGACTTCTCCTCATGTTCCTCGGAGATGACATACTCCGATAAAAAGACTTATACTCAATATATATGTTCTAATATTTTTATACTTAATTCTTCACACTTTAGATGACATTTAAGATTACCTCAATATTTAAATTGATTTATCATCTCACCCTTCTAGGGAAAGTCCTAGCCTAGGGTGCCTTTTTAGCTCATAGGAGGAGGTTAGTCTCTCTCTCGCCACAACCTAATCCTATGGTCTAAGGGTTTTGCCTCCCCCATAGGTCCTTTTTCCACTCTTGGGTTGACCCACCCCAGGTCGGGACACCAACCCTAAAGTTTCATATTTTAAAACATATATTTTTAGTTACAACTTCTCGACCCTTATCCTTTTCCTCTCATGGTCAGCCCTCTCTTTAGGGGATCCTCTTTATGGGGAACCCTCTCTAAAGATTTTCATCATGTAATGTACTTTTAAAACCTTCCCTCACCTGGGCTTGGTTTTTCATAGCGGTCTTCCTTTCTCGACTTGACCTATTAGTGGCCTTCCTTTCCCGATTTGGTCACTAGTCATTTCAATGACCTCCTTTCATATTGGCCTTCCTTTCCCAGCTTGGCCTATCGGTGACCTTCCTATCCTGACTTGAACATTGGTCATTGCAATGACTTTCTCTTGTATCGACCTTCCTTTCCCGACTTGGCCTGTTGGTGATCTTCCTATCCTGGCTTGATCACTAGTCGTGGAAATGATTTTCTCTTATATCGGCCTTCCTACCTCGGCTTGGCCTGTTGCTGATCTTCCTATCTTGACCTGATCACCAGTCATTACAATGAATTTCCTTTCACCCCATGCTCTTTAACTCACCAAAATTATTTCATTGTTCGAGCAAGTTATATCCATAAAATGATTTGTTCATAGGTCGCTTATGTTTCTTAAAACTTTTGCTCATTAATGGCTTGCTCCACATGCACACATGCATGGGAGATCAGGTCACCTAACTCATTTATTTATATTTTTCTTATTCCTTTTTGTTGTAATTAGGGTTCATATGGGGTTCTCTATCTCATCCACACTACTTCCCCTTTCCCGGGATTATGGGTTTTATGTTAGGGTTAGAGACTACACCCCACGTCTTTGACTTTCGATGACCCTTGACCTGCTAGGTTTTTTTTCCCAAAGCAACCCTAATTCCATCTAGGGTTACCCTCACAAGGAAAAACCCATAAAAATTATTCTTTACTTTATCATTATTTCCACTTTACATGTACATTACTATTTCCACATTATATGTACATTAATTGGCAGAGTATGCCCTAATCCTACTTCTTCTCAAAACCCTAACTTGATACGAGGAGGGAAGTTCCTCTTAGTGTTTATAGAAGTGGATGAATCAAGATAAGCAAAACCTAGAGGTGTTTTACTTCAGGTAAAATTGTTCGACTTTGGTCAGGTAGGAGACATAGGCCCAAGATCCCTCATAAGCCGACTAGTGGTGCGAAAGAAACTTTGCCAGCCTCCGGGTCGTGATCCCGTCTAGACACCATTGTCTTTAGAAAATTCCCTAATGATTCCCTCATATTTGTATCGATTACTTGAAATTATAAATGATTAAATATTATTTAAAAATCTGGGGCTCTGATACCAAATGTAACGACCTCACTTTTTGGAAACCCCCAATTAAGGGAGGCATTAAAGTTTAGAATCATTACCTATAATTTTCTAAGGATCCAAATTTAGCAAATAACACTAAATAGTAAATAATTTCCATTAATTCAAATATATTATTTAAAAGATGTTCGTTTTAAACTTACATAACTTTCTATCATAAAAAATTTACATATGAGAACTACATGAGAAGAAGCATCTATATAATTCTCCTTACAAGTTAACTTAAATGTTTTCAAGTATTTTCATCAGTCCATCATATCTTGATATCGTCTTATCTAGCATGTACCTAAGACTCCATGAAACAAAAGCATGGAGTAGCATATTAAAATATACTATGTACGTGAGGTGTATGCAAAAGTGTGCAAGTAAACTAACAACATATATTCCATCAAATACTTGCAAATAAGAACTTGCATTTTCTTCACATAATCTTTATTTATGTGATACTCATAGTGGCATTATAGTTGAATTGAATGCAAATAAACATCCAACAGTTTAGTTGTTCAATCCTTGGAAAACACCGACAAACTAATGAGGGTAGTCATAAGCATAGCCATGTACCTTTTGTAGAACCATGCAGATTGTTGAATCATACTCTAAGCATATCATCCAATCAAGCAAGCAAATAGGAATCCAATCATTTAATCTGTATGTATGTAAATCCTAAAATGTCACCAATCATATCATCCAAGTTAAACCATACTCGGTCCTAAACTGGGGTTTAGGGTTGTCTCAGGTTTATGATACGGAATTAGGGATCAAACCCTATTTCCATAGCATATTTACATTAGGTGAAGACCCTAATCATTGGATCCATAATATCCATTACTCAGATCTCATTATGGTCTATTACAACTTAGCAAGTTAGGATCTTTATCCCTAATTCTTATTATGCATGACTATTCACAGTAGGGACTCCTAATCATTCATGTATGTGAGTGTCCACCTTAGCAACCCCTATTACTCAACATTATGGTCCTGATCATATTAAAGTACCATTATATTCCACTTTGTCGTATTACATCTCAAAGAATCATATTTAACATGTTTAACAACATATTCATCAAACTAGGATTTTTATGCTTTAATCACCACTTAATCATATATATCACTACTTTTGGAATTGGAAGAATAATTATATATTGAAACTAATTTATTTAGATTTCCCTAATTCTCACAATTAATTTGATATATAGATTAGCTATATTCAAATAAACCTAGCATTTTCTATGATAAATCAAAATAACCATGCATACCTTAATTATTGGCCACCTAGCGCCATATCATTGGTTTGCACTAGTGCCACCTAGATAAGTAGGGTTGTGGTTCAATATACAGTTCAAGGCTTGAGTTTTTCTCTTGGATCGGCCATTAATTGGTTCACTTGATTGAACCATCGATTTTCTTTCCTCTTCACGTGCCCACAAGACATCTCCCGTTGTCATGTTCGCATGAGGGTATCCCCCTCCATGCATGCATCGATGTTGTAGTCGGTGTCATACTTGGTGCCTAGTCATCCAAGGCAGTGAATAATTAGGCTCTCCTCTGTGCCGCCACATAGTTGACCTAGGCATCCCTCTGACTCCACACTCCCAACCTCCACCTTCCTTCTTTGCACCTCCCTTGTGTACTTGCAACTTGATGATCTGAGCATTCACAAGGCCACCGTGTCATGGCATTGCCACCATGACAAATTGGTGGTGAAGTTTCCTTGATGCTTGGCAAGAGGGAAAGTGGAGAAGATGTAACCATGAATCAGAGGGGCGTTGAGAGGAAGCCTTGAAGAAGGATACATGTAATGATAAGGACAAAGTTCCAAGGTCTGGTTGGTGTTGTTGTCATAGCCAACATCCTTCATCTGAACCCATGGTTGAGGCGGGCTCTACAAGAACCCTAGACTGATGAGGAGGGGCACAGATCTAGGATGAGGAGGGAGGTACATGTATCCTTCCAATCATTGGGGTTATTCCATCCTTCTATAGAACTAGGGGAGACTAGGTTCATGAGGAGGATAACATAGAAGGAGAAGGATGGGGGGCAGTTATGGGGTTTGATTACCTCATTGTACACATGGTAAGAGAGGATCTCAAGGGAAAATCTGGGTTTTCCCTTCTCATCCTTAATTATTTTCCCATCATTGGCATGTACATGGGTTAATGGATTATTCCAAGGTTTTTCCTTTTATTAATCTCTTCATTTTTCTCATGGTTACTATTAAAACTCATGGAAGTACATGTAGTTGTCCCTAAAGGAAAGGCATCTAATGGATTTCCAAGATGGTGACACGTATGTCCATAAAGGATTACCAATTTGTGTACCAAAAATCTATAAAGGAAAGTATACCATTTTATGGCACATATTGGATAACTTGATTCTTAAATTGTTTCTCAAATCCTTTTATTCTTTATTTCTTTATTTGATATATTCTTCAAAATCAATCATCTTTTATTTCAAGGAAACTTACTAAATCTTTCACAAATTATTATTAGTGATTGGGATTTAGTGGAACAAGTTTCATATACAAAACTTGCCTCTTGAGGAAAACAATTACAATTACCTCATGGAACATCCATTTTATCCCAAATTCTAGAATTATCTTCTTTTCATTATTATTTTAAAGTATACCAAAATTCAAGTCAAGATAATCTTATTTGGTTCCTCAAATTCCATGTTGCCGTTCTTGGATAGATAATTAATCTTTTAATTGTCTAAAACATCATACATCTTAATTTCTTTTGGAAACTTGCATATTATCTTTTATTTCTATTATTTAATAATTTATAAAGCCATTAATATTTATTGTCACATAAAAACTCTTATAACTTTATGTTGTTCTCCAAGGACATATTTGCAATGCAAACAGTCTTATGGGCCTCACCTACGCCATGGGTTGCACATATGCTACAAATTGGTTAATATCATCAAGGAAAATACAAATCAATTCATGTCTTATTTTTAAATAACTCAATTTTACTAAAATTGAGGATATTATAGTTTGAAAAGCAATTTCCCAATGAGATATAGTAATTTACTACAACATATATAGTCATGTGATTATTTTATTGGATAAAGGGAAGACAAGAACCAAGCTGATTAACTTGCTAAGAAAATGTTAAGTTCATATAAAGGAGATAAATCCATTGACTATGTTGGCTAAAGAAGTAAACTTAAAAAATCCATGATAGAATGTACTCAAATATTAGATAGATGGACATGAACACACGAATAGGAAGCTAGAATAAAAAATAACATATGCACGGCTAGTTGGAGTAGGAGGTAGAGAGATAATTGAACATCTTGTTTTTACATTAGGATCACAATTAGTAACATTGTCAGTAGACAATAATTTATAGACCTCCTACTAAAGATAGACCAACTGGATAGACATTGAACTGACACTTCCAACCAGTAATCCCATAGACAAACTGCATCAATTATCACACTAAAAGGTTGCTTGTACAGACACAAATTGGATCCATTGGTATACAGAGTGAAGTTGGAAGAAGAGTAATTTGTGTCTTTAATTAACTACCATACAAAACCATTATTGTACAACTAACTTAGAGAGAATCTTGATTAGTACTTTGCTACCCCCTCATCTTGTAATGACACAAATACTCTGAACTAGTTAGTATGTATTCATACACACAATCTCCAAACTGTACGAAGCCTGCTAGACAAACACCGAGGTTGAAGAAAAGATTTTTCTCCTATCTTCCTTGTACCTATGGTGGAGGCCAGACACTCGAGATGGTGGTAAACCCAAGGCAGAAACTATGATCACTTGAACCACTCCTTGTCGAATGCTAGCACATACTATCTAAACCAATTAACACATGACTAAATGGTTAGAACACACATAGACTGCACCAACAACTACACAGTTGGGAAAAATATGAATGTACACTTCCACTGATAGGTGAGTTAAGCAAGGAGTTGTTTCGAAAAGTAATAGCCCCTTGCATGAAGATAAGTTCAGCAACATGTAGATGAAGCTAGTAGGGTGACAACTTGCATTAGAATCAAAAAATCATAGTATGACGTGTGTGGTAGCGCACACACAAGTTTGATGGGGTGGTTTTACTTCCAGATGCTTGGTATTTTACCACTGAATACCAATTTCCACCTTTGTCCAGCATGTACATCATAGCAGGTTCATTTACTGTTGTGTAGTCACTTTTTAAGGAGCAAAATGGGGGTAATATGTTGGAAATGGAGGGAAACTCCCTTTACTAGATACATAACAGATTGGGGAGGGAAAATATTGCATGTACCCTTTTTTTAATAAATACATCTAGTGGTCCTTATATATCATGGAGGTGTGTATCTGTAGTCATGAACTGTTGAAGACCAACTACACCATTAACTAGTTAGGTCATTTATTGTTAAATATCATTTGTTTCACATGGAGTTCCAATATGGTACATTTCAAACCCATAATTATTAGAAAATGTACAAATATGTATATGTCCCAAAGTATGTTCCCTCATATTCACTAGACTTTGATGTTGATTTTAGAAGTGATAACAAGTTAACGTACTCTGAGGATGAAAAAGATGAATTTGATGTAGAAGAAGTTGATTGTGGAAGTTATTGTGAAGAAATGAAGATGTATATTACCAAGGTAGTGAACAACATATTATCCATTTGATCTTCCAATTGAGCTAGATGAAGATGTCCAAGAACTATCCCCTTGTCACGCCCACATCCCACGATTACCACAAATCATGACATTAGGGCATGATTGTGAGGATTACACTTAATACAAAGTTCACTCTAAACTTTTCCTTTTATTTCAAACTCCTTGTTTACTCGCATTCAATCACATAAACAAACTTTACAAAAGAATTAAACTTTTATTACTCTAATATGATCTCAAAATTAATGATACACATCCATATATTCATTCTGTTTCTCACACTTCCATGTACATATGACATGATAATCAGATGCATTCTCTCTTATCAAGGAAACAAAGACACAAAACATCATTTATAACTCTCTCACATCTACACAAGGACCTAGAGTGACAGGAACCGACTGAACTTAACTAATCTCATACTCAACTCATGTGGTAGATCTACTCTGATGCTTTGACCTTCTTCAACTCCACGTGATTTCCCTAAAATTTTTGAGTAGAGGGGTGAGCCTACTCGCTCAGTAAATGAGTACTTCAAAGAAACAGTCTAAAGCACTGATATAATTACTGATATACCTTTGAGCAACTGATATCAATTATAACAACAGTAATTACTACACTGAGAAGATATAAAACAATACAATTAAAACAACAGAGAATGTAAATATTGCATTTAAAGAACAACTACTACGAAACTGTATTCAAATATTTCTTAACTCTTTTTATTTATAAGAAACTCTTTAAACCTATATGATCATATTTTAGCTTATGCCCTAATCATATGCAGTGTACTCTACACATGAAGACTCACAGTGCACTATGATCACACCGTACAAGACTTCGCTTAAAACTAGAAAGCTAAGCCTAAAACTGAATCTGGGTCTACTTGACTCAAACTGTCACGTCTGACTAAGGCAGCTAAATAGCTGGCCTTTAACTGGAGCTCTCCTCTAGGCTGAGTACACAGGCGGAGGGTCTGAGACACTCTATGGGCCTCATCTTGGTATGCTCTGTGGGTACCTCTGGGTTACCACTGGGATCTCTGGTTCATGTTGGGTAACCTATCTTCTCTTAGAGACTTCCTCAAGGGCTTCGTCTCCCTGCACGCTCTATGTGTGCGTTCTGATCCCCTTATATTGGTCGCTGCCAGGGTGGATCATTTCCTCCCTATAGTGCAGACATCCATAGGGAATCTGTGGTATTTAGGGCACCTATGTCTATTATTTTATTATACTTGGAAAGCTCTTACTATATTGGATCTCTCTCTTACTTATTCTTGACTCTGGTATCTCTATGGTACCGAGTCTATTCATCTGAAGCTTATAAATATGACATATACTTTCTTACTTAACTTGGCATAGCAGTATATTCAAAACACTGTAATATTCTGAGTAATCATCATATTATACATACTTGCAGACTAAAATTATTAAATAAATAGAATACATGTCCACTTGGCACTTTATACAGTAGAATCATGCAATTGAACTGGTAAGCATCACCACATCTCATAATGAGAACATTGATATCATAATACTTGATTCATTGAACACCCTATCCTTAGAGTTTCATTTACCTCATTCACTTATCACATGGCTCTCATAAGGATTTCATACGACATAAACATTTACTGAATAAAGACTGCTTAAATCATATACAATCAATATATGTATGAAACCTTGGAACTGAGCTGAATTTAGGTTTACATGCCATTCAGTGAGATTTCATGCATCAAGAATAAAATTGAATGAATAAAGTCTATCATGTCAAGAAAATCCCTTCAAATGGATTTCAAGATATCTATTCGTAAATATCCAACTTTCCTCACATCTAGGGTTTCACCCTCTTTACTGAGATATCAAACAAACACTATTCACCTTAAATGAAATCCAAGATAGTATCTGACATATATGTATTATGAATTCAGATAAACAATCATTCATAACCAAGGGGATCCAGATAAACAAATTTCTCTATTTAATTATATAGCAATTTCAGTCATAGACAAATTCCCTATATTTCAGTTTACTCTTATAACCTCTGTGAATACTTAGGGAATTATCATTAAGATGTATTGTATAAATTTCTAATATGATTTTATCATCTGAAATTCATCCAAACAAGGGAAGATTCCATTTCAAATCATTTTGCAACAACTTAGATCAAATAGGCAATTCAGGGTTTATAGTTGCATACTAAGAAATTGAAGATTATGGATGATTTAATAAATTTTCATGCAATATACTATTTAAAGGAAGTTCCCACTCACCCTAAGGTGTGAAAACACCTTAAAAACGTAGCTCATCCCTAAAAATCTCGATCTCATATCAAATCCCTGGCAATTCACCCAATTCTTCTTCCTTTAAACTCGGAAACCCTAAAAATGAGGGATTGTGAAGAAAGAGTGAGAAAAGGGGCAGTTTTGATACCATTTGGATCAAATCGGAGGAGGGATATAATCTTGACATGTGAGAAAATATTCACCATGAAATGCTATGCAAAGAAGCTAAACTTACTTGATTTCATCATATCTCGGATAGAGAAACCCTAGATCAGCAATTCCACCTCTTTCTCCACTCAAACCCTAACTCTCCCTCTCTCTCTCTCTAGGATTTCATTTCTCTAGATTGAATCACGAATTATGAGATATCCTAGTGTGTTAGTTTGACCATATAGAGCAATTTAGCTGCTTTGTTCAATTGCACATTGACCCCTCACTATAATTTCTCTTATTTTAGCTGAATTTTCCAGTCATACAAATGTTACTATAATTCATCTACTAAATAGCTAAAATATCCTCCAAAAATTATGAAAATTTTATATGTTGTTTATGATTGAGTTTTAGATTTCTAGTAAAAATTTAATATCATTTGGAGCTACCAATAAATAAATAAAAATCAAATACTACACTACTATATTGCAGTCAGTAGCATGGTCGGTCGGGTTTGAAACTCGACCGACAAACAGGTCAGAACATTCTCCAAATTTTTGATATTTTTAAATAGTGTTCAAATTTAAGATATAATATTATATCCAAATTTTAATTCAATCATAGTTACACATAAAATACTAAAAATCATTTAGTGAGACACTATACTTATCAAATTTTGTATTCATATATAATCAAAACCCTAATTTGGGCCGATTAGGGTTATATTTCTCAAACCCTAATTTCTCAAAGTAAAAGCACACTTAAAGTTCTTGTTAGATTTCAAACATTATAATTGAATTATCATCATTAATTAGATTTAAGAAATTATCAATCCAATTAAGCATGTAATCATCCAGGTAAACCCTACTTTACCAATTAAGCTCAGATGCGGTCATAACACCCCTCATGATCAAGGTCAGAGATTTAAATGTTTTGTATATGAAATATTATGTTAATCTATATATTCCCAACAATCTACATATTCTCAACTATCAAGATGACTATTTAATGAATATGTGCATTGTAATGTGCATTAGTTCATAACATGTGTGTTGTAATGCAAAAAGACACATTTCCACACAAGTATGTGCATTTTCCATACAAGTAGGCACATTTTCCATTTAAGTAGGCCATTACATATAGAGTCACATTGATATATAAGTAGTCACATTTGTCACACAACTAGGCCCCTTTGATATACAATGTGTTGTAATATTTTGTTAAGTAGTCATTTTTTCACATAAGTAGGCACATTTTCCATTCAAGTAGGTGCATTTGTCATTCAAGTAGGTGCATTTGCCATATAAATAGGCACATTTTCCATAAAAATAGGTGAATTTTACATACAAGTATTTGCATTCGTGAAATAAGTAGGCGCATGTCTCAAGCAAGTGGGCCCATTTTCATAATGCAGACATGTTTGAAGTACAAATAGGCATATTTTATATACAAGTAGACACAAGAGTTCACATAATGGACATGTCTGGTATAAAAATCTGCACATTATTATTCCTTACGTTGTAATATTTTATTAAGTATGTGCTTTGCAACAAAAGTAGGTGCACTTGCCATACAAATAGGTGTGTGACATCCACATTTGGCATGTGTTATATCCACAAATAGTCCCAATTGTCATAAAAGTAGGCGTAATAGATCACATAATAGGCACATTTTAAATACAAGTAGGTGCAATAGTTCACATATTGGGTGTGTTTCATATACAAGTAGGCACATATGATCTCTTGCGTTGTAATAGTTTATTAATCATAGTTTCCATACAAGTAGGCGCATTTCCACACAAGTAGGCACATTTCTATACAAGTAGGCTCATTTGTCATACAAGTAGACCATTACATTCAAAATTAGGTGCATGGATATTTAATTAGGAGAATTTGACATACAATTAGGCACATTTGCAATATAAGTAGGAGCATTTACATTACAAGTAGGCACATTGATATACAAGTAGACACATTTGACATATAAGTAGGCACATTTAACATACAAGTAGGCGTGTTGATATACAAGTAGGCCCGTTCCCAATACAAGTAGGCACATTTTACATACAAGTAAGCACATTTTTCATACAAGTAGGCCATTACATCCTAAATTAATCGCACAAATATTCAACTAGGACCATTTTCCATACAAGTAGGAGCCTTCCCAATCAAGTAGACGCATTTACATTACAAGTAGGCACATTGATATACAAGTAGGCACATTATACAAGTAGGTACATTGATATACGAATAGGTGCATTCCCAATACAAGTAGGCACATCGATATACAAGTAGGAACATTTGACATACAAGTAGGCACATTGATATACAAGTAGGCACATTTGACATATAAGTAGGTGTATTGATATACAATTGTCACATAATGTTGACGTAATGTTTGTGTTTGGTATATGATTACCATGAAACATGTTAACATGAAATATGACATGCATTGGATGATCTTCAGTTGGCATGCAGTTTTATTGAAAAATATGAACAATGGATTGTATATACTATGTATAATAAAAAAATGAAACAATTGTTAGTAATAGTTATTTCAAATGCAGTTTTACTCATCACAATAGATGTTTTGCCAATAGTGAATTTCTTAACATTTTAGATACCAGCCCATTATTTTATAGTGTTGGAAACAAGTCCTTCACCATCACTTCAATATCTTCATATGACCATAGAGGTTTACCAATTGTAAAATTTGATAATACCCCTTGTAGAAACTTTTGATCTTCCTCATTATGGTTTTCCATTATTGTTTTATCTATCTTTATGTAAAAACTTTGTGATTTGTCCTCCACATTTGGTGACTCTTATGATATTTGAATAGATGGACTTTTGAGAGTGACTCTTCCACAAAAAAAGCAAAGTAGACTAGTTGTCTAGTAGTCTACTAGGAGCAAAGAGGAGCCAAGCGGGGGAATCGGGCTCAAATGAACTCTTCTGATATTTGAATAGATATGTACATTATTATATAGTCCATTTGTGAGTTTTATTCAACTAATTGATCTAACAGAGTGATATCCATTGCGCTTGGAATGGGCTTATGGGATGACTTCCCGCATTCTATTTCATAACATTGCCATTCAAATTTAAAATAGGCAATTAGCACATTCTAAGTAGAAATAGGTGCATACTAAGTATAAATAGGCCCATAGAAAGTGAAAAACATGCACATACTAAGTACACATAGGCACCTATTTAGTGAAAGTTGACACATATTAAGTAAAATAGGGGCATACAAATACCTGGTGTTTCATTAATCTTTTTTTCTTGTCATGGAGATTGTGGTGATGATTGGATACTTCCTTCACCAGGCTTCTATTGTTTCTTAGTAGACTCTTCATTCCATATGTATATCTTCTACTTATTTTTCTCTCCATGGTTGGTCTGGTGCTATGAAATGGTTGGGAGTAGTCAATCTCTAAAAGTCTCTATTGTATAACCATGCTGGCAGTATGTAGCTCATCCCAGTAGTCGTGAAGATCGTCGAGATCAGTTTGCATCTTTTGAAACATTTTGTTGTCATGTTTTTCTTTCTACTGCGTGGTACATTTTTCAACCAGTTGTTCATTCTTCAACAAACCAATTTCAGCCAATAGACTTTGGATTTTGCTATTAGCCTCTAATGCATCTTCACATATGTATTCAAAAACTTATGAAGTTACTAGTCATTCAAAGTGTGGTTTAGCCGGCTCGTCTTTTTTGAAATATTTACATGGCAATGTAGCTAGTTGTATATTTTTTTTAGTAGTAGGGATGACATCTTGGTCTTGTATGACCATTTGTGGATGATCATATCTTTGTTAGAGTAATCCCGTGGAATGAAGTTGATCATATTAAAATCTAAGGCTGTTAAAAGATTTTGCTCATGGTATTAGAAATAGATACATTAAGAAATAGGTTCAAACACATTCATAAGTAGTCAAAACTGGACATTATTATGTAATATTGTTACTTCTTTACCGTGAGAATCAGTGTGCATCCTTTCATATATCCTCCTCCATCCTTTCGTTCTTTTGAAATCTTGAAACCTTGATAAAGACGTTCTTGCACAGTAAGAAGTCAATCATAATTGGTATATGTTATCTACATCTTCTACATAAGGATATAGATAGTTGACGGTACAACTGGATACGCCAGGGAACATGAAGTGACTGAACAATGCAACTAACAACAACTTCACTCTGCCTCTTTATAATTCTTCATTATTTGCTTGAGAAAAGGTTGCCTAAGAAAGGATGTTGAACTTCTCTACAGTTGTTGGCAACCTTGAGTCCTCGTCATCAATTTTTTTTTATGTATGTATTAGTTTGTCTCTTTGACAGGTGTTTTTTGAAAACGATCACCCCAATTGAAATATTAGGCGCATTACAGTAAATTAACATCACTGATGGACATTTTAACAACATTTTTGGGCATTTTAACATCTTGGATGCTTTAACAACATTTTTGGGCGCTTTATCATCATGTTAGGGCTATTCAACAACATTTTTTAGCATTTTAAATCAATTTAGGGTGCTTTAACTTCATTGTTGGGCGCTTTATCCTATAAAAACTGTTACATCAAGCAATAGGTGCTTATGCCTACAAATTGGGCGAGTAACAATAAATTGTTACTCTACATGTGTACATCACAACAAGTAATAGACACATTTATATTAAAATGGGGGCTTATACAATAATTTTGGATACTTAAACATACAAATTGGGTTGAAACACCAATTTTATGTGTTTTAATATCATTTTTAGGCACTTTAACAACAATTTTGGGTGTTTTACCCTATAATTAGGTGCTCATATATGACAATATACATATTATTAGGTGCTTTAATCATACAATTGGCATTGTAACACCAATTATTTGGCACTTTAACACCAGTTTTGGGCATTTGAACAACATTTTTAGGCGCTTTACGATATAATTAGGCTCTGAACAGTTATTTGGGCTCATCTACGACAATGTACATGTTATTAGGCGCTTTCAATACACAACAGGCATTGTAACACTAATTGTTTGGTGTTTTACCACCAACTTTAGGCGCTTAGGCATACAAATTGGACGAGCAACAAGAAATTGTTACTCTACATGTGTGCATTACAATAAGCAACAGGCAGATTTATATGAAAATGGGTGCTTAGGCATCAATTTTGGGCACTTGACCTACAAATTAGGCACTTATATATGAGACCTACAAATCAAGCACTTTAATACCAGTTTTAGGCATTTTAACAATATTTTTGTGTGCTTTACTGTATAATTAGGCATTTTACAGTGATTTGGGCTTATCTACGACAATTTACATGTTGTTAGGCCCTGTAACACCAATTGTTTGATACTTTAACACCAAGTTTGGGTGCTTAGGCCTACAAATTGAGCGAGTAACCGTAAATTGTTACTCTACATGTGTGTAATACAAAATTATCTGCATTACAACAAGCAATAATATGGGTGCTTATGTGTTAGGATGAGCACTTTTACAACAATTTTGGGCACTTAGACCTACAAATTGGGCTGGAACGCCACTTTTAGGCATATACATCTATGTATTTATATAAAACTAGGCATGTTACAATAAATAATAGGCAATGTAACACCACATTTTGGCGCTTAGGTCTACAAATTGGACACATAACAATTATTGGTGTTACTCTACATGTGTGCATTACAACAAGCAAAAGGCACATTTATATTAAAATAGGTACTATAACAATAATTTTTGGCATATACATATGTGCATTTATATAAAACCAGACACATTTACATTAAATTAGGCTCTTTGAACACCAATTTTGGTTCATAATCCTATTTATACGTGTTATAACATGCAAAGAGGGGCATTACCTTTGACAGGAAGAGGTAAGAGCTCCCTTATCTATTTTTCTATGAAGTCCAAAGTCCTTCCTCCAAACATGAACGACCGCTCATCTTTGTTATAACACGAAGCAAGATCATGTAAAGAGGCGAGATCACCTCCTTACTAAAATTTAAAGGAAATACAAAACATCCACTTTTTCCAAGAAAAATAGAGCATGCAATCACGAGGGAAATTAAGAGGAGGGACGAGTTGCAAAAGTACCCAGTAAGCTTCTGATATGGGTATTTATAGATGGGGGCTAGTTTTCTAGGGTTTCCCAAGTTGGCCTTAAAGCCTTGGGGAGCAAGAATTGGGGTTTTCCTCTTTTTTTCTTCGATTATCCAGAACAAGTAGTGGCTTCAAAGATTCACAATCAAAAATAGAAATGATTGGCAAAGAAATCATCAAATTTGGGTGAGAGACGAGGGAGAAAATCCAGTTGGAAAAATTGTGAGTACTATTGCCTCTTTCCCAATCCAACTGGAGCTAGACAACGACCAGTGGCCGTCCAATCCCACGGACATGGGTCCGCGGTTGATCTCAAGTGTTTGTTCAGGATAAAATAAGAAAAATGTTCGCGTGATATTTATTTCAATTTTAATTATCATTTGAAATAAAGTGACGCTTGCACTATTTAATGAATTTCTCTCTCTCTTCAATTGAGTGCTCAAACAATTTCCAAATTAAATGAAAATTGACATCAAGCCTATTTTTGATACAAGGAATCAGAATATGCAATTAGTTTTGCTTTTGGGAAACTTTAAATATTTCAAATAAATTAAAACTCATTTTCTCTTTCCTCCTTCATTAATGGTGATAAGATTCTCCAAATTTGATGAAACTTCACCCACAAGTCACATTAAGTGCCTTGGATATGAATTTGCCATTAATTTTACATTTTAGGATTATTTGTTCATTTATTTAATATATTGAAAGTTCTACACACTTTCTCTCTCCTAAATCTACCTTTTAACCAAATATCTTCCAAATTAAGTGAAATTTCACCCAAAGGTGTATTTTAATTTATAGAACACAAATTCGCTATCCATTATTACTTTTGGAGTCATTAAAGATTTTATTTTGTATTTTTAAGTCATCTCCTATTTCCCCTTTCGATAAATACAATTATAATTACCAATTTTCCAAAAGTTGTAAAACTTATCACCCAAGAAAACTTATACTCAAAGGAAATGGATTTGGGTTTAGAATTATCTTCTAAGTTCCACTTTTAAAAATTTTAGGCAATTTATACGTGTATTCACTTAATGGGAAAATAAATTCATTTATTGTCACATTATCTTCATTTTTAGGATTTTCTTTCTTTTTCCCACACAAAAGCCATAGAAACTTCTAGACTGATTTTTATTTTATCCTTATCTCTCTTAAGTGGTCATTTTGCAAATTAAACCCATTAGCAAGCTTTCACTAAGATATTTGTGCTTAACTCCTTACAAAGTAAAATATTGGGAACAAGTGTACACCAAACCTTAATAATTTCCACTAATTCAACATCTAGGACATAAAGGAAAGAAAATCTTAGAAAAAGGCTGAAACTAATATTATACATGGATTTCAGTACGTTACAGCATTCCACTCGTTAAAAAGTATTTTGTCCCTAAAATCTCATACAAAAAGAGAAGGGTGAGTACGTAACATCTCATTTCTAAGCTCGCAAGTGGTTTCTTCCAAACCATGATACTACCATAAGACCTTTACCAACTCGATCTCCTTGTTCTTCAACTGCTTAACTCGAGAGTCAAGAATCTTCACATGTAACTCTTCATATGTCAGATTCTATTGAATCTCTAGAGGTTCAATTGAGAGTACATGAGAAAGGTCCCTCACATACTTTATTAGCACAAAGACATGAAACACATTATGGATCTTATCATAGGCAGGAGGACGAGCTAAATGGTATGTACAGTCTCCAACCCTATCCAAGATCTCAAACGGTCCAACATAATGGAGACTAAGCTTGCCTTTAACTTTAGACCTTGCAATAGAACGTATAGGCTTGATCTTCAAGAAGGTACAGTCACCTACTCAGAAACTCACACCAGACCTTTTCTTATCAGCATACACCTTCTGTCGATCTTGAACAGCTTTCATTCTCTTCTTGATCAACTAAACTTTCTCTATCATCATCTGCATATCGATAGATTTCACTAGAGCACGTTCCCCCACATCATCCCAATGTAACGGATAACGACAAGGTCTTCCATACAAAGCTTCATAAGGTGGCATACCAATACTAGCTTGGTAGATATTATTATAAGAAAACTCTACTAATGTAAGAAAATTATCCCATACACCTCCCCAATCCATAACACAGGCATGAAGAAGATCTTCCAAAATTTTGCATTGTTCTTTTGGATTGACCATCGGTTTGAGGATGATAGGTTGTACTGAAATGCAAGTCAGTACCCATTTCTGCCTGAATCAGACTCCATAACTGAGAGGTGAACTTCAGATCAACGATCAGACGCTATCACTTTAGGAACTCCATGCAGATGAATGATCCAATCCACATACAAATGAGCCATCTCATCAACCTTGTAAGTGGACTTGAAAGGCAAAAAGTGGGCAGATTTAGTAAGCCGATCAATCACAACTCACACAACATCAAAACCCTTCTTGGTTTTAGGGAAATCAATGACAAAGTCCATAGTAATCTTCTCCCATTTCCATTCTAGAATCTCAAGCGGGTGCAGAAGACCACCAGGCCATTGATGCTTGATCTTGACTTGTTGACAAGTCAAACACTTCGCGACAAATAGAGTGATATCCTTCTTCATGTTCTTCCACAAAAAACTTTTTTGGAGGTCTTTGTACATTTTGGTAGTACCAGGGTATATGGTGTACTCAGACCCATGGGCTTCACTCGAAACCTTCTATCACAGGTTCCCAATTTTAGGTATCCACATCCTTTGTCAGAAACGTACAACTCCATCCACTCCAACTGAAAAGTTAGACTGTGGTTTCTCAGCTAAGACTTTCATCTCTTCAAGCTCAGGACTTTCAAGTTGTGCAGCACCAACTTATGACATCCAAGAAGGTGTAATGGACAAACTAGACATGTGAAAAGACAACTTCTCAGCATCTTCATTATCATCAGGATGTGGTTGCCAACAGGAAACAAACTCTAAGTTTATAGCAGCACATACTGCATTCTTCTTTTGACTCAAAGCATCAGAGACTACATTCACTTTATTGGGATGATAGGTGATGGTAAAGTCATAGTCCTTGAGATACTCCATCCATCTATGTTGCCTTAGGTTTAGATCCTTTTGTCTCCATAGATACCTCAAACTTTTGTGATCTGAGAAAACTTCAAACTTCACTCCATACAAATAGTGTCACCAGATTTTTAAAGCATGCACGATAGCTGTGAGCTCTAAGTCATGGGTAGGCTAGTTCTCTTCATTAGGTTTTAACTGGCACAAGCATAGGTGATCACTCGATCCTCTTGCATCAAGACACACCCTAACCCTTGCTTAGAAGCATCAGTGAAAATAATGTAGGGTTTGCCTTCAACAGGTAGAGAAAGAACAGGAGCAGACATCAAGCAACTCTTAAACTTCTATAAATTGTCCTCACATTCAGGTGTCCAAACAAACTTGACTTCTTTTCTTTTCAACTTTGTTAGAGGAAGAGCCAACTCAAAAAAAAAAATTGATAAACCTACGATAGTAACCTGCTAAACTGAGGAAACTACAGATCTCAGATGGGGTCTTCAGAGCTTTCCACTTGGTCACAGCTTCTACCTTTATAGGATCAACAACAATATGTCTGACATAAATCACATGATCTAAGAACATCACTTCCTTGATCTAGAACTCACACTTTGAGAATTTAGCATACTGTTGATTCTCTCTCAGTGTGTTCAGAATGGTCTGCAAATGTTCATGATGTTGTTCTTCAGATTCAGAGTAGACCAACACATCATCGATGAACACCACTACGAACTGATCGAGGTAAGGATGAAATACTCGATTCATCAAGTCCATGAAAGTGGCAGGGGCATTAGTCAAATCGAAAGGCATGACCAAGAACTCATGATGCCCATAACGGGTTCTGAAAGCTATCTTCGGGACATCCTCCTCCTTCACACACATCTGGTAGTAGCCACTTTGTAGATCCATCTTTAAAAACATTGTGTCTGACTTTAGCTGGTCAAACAGATCGTCGATGTGAGGCAAAGGATAGGGGTTATTTATCGTTACTTGATTAAGCATACGATAATCCATGCACATACACAATGAACCATCCTTCTTCTTCATGAACAAGATAGGGGCTCCGCAAGGTGAAACACTAGGGTGTACAGAACCCGTGTTGAGAATCTCTTGAAGCTGCTTCTTAAGCTCGACGAGTTCTGTAGGGGCCAAGCGATAAGGAGGCTTCAAGATGGGATAAGTTCCTGGTGTAAGCTCAATGGAGAACTCCACCTCACAGGTTGGGGCCAAGCCAGGAAACTCCTTAGGAAATACAACAGGGAAGTCCTTCACCACATCTATGTGATCAAGAGCAGGAGGTGTAACATTGAGGACTATAGAGGCTAAGAAATCTCTACACCCTTGTAAGACAAGCGTTTCGACTTTTATGGTGGAGATGACAAACTACCATTCCTCTTGCTTCCTACCATTGACACACATCCTTCCCACAACAGGATGTAACAAACTAACTTTTGATACCTCACAAAACAAAATAGCTTTGTACCTCATCAACCAATCCATTCCTAAGATGACATCAAAGGCAGTCATGTCAAGTAAGATGAAATCTAAGGGAAACATTACTCTAAAGATACAGAGGTCCATGGTTGGGAGTTTAAGATAAGAAGAGAAGATCCTACCACTAGGAGTTTTAACATCTAAAACATGATCCATGTATTCTGATTCTATCTCTAACATGGCAGCAAACTCAGATGATATGAATGTATTTGATGAACCAGAATCGAAGAGAGATTTAACTAGATGCATATTAAGATGTAAGGTACCTTCGATGACTTCATTATCTCCTTCAGCTTCCTCAGCATTAAGAGCAAACACCCCTTCATTCCGCCTCTCCACAGGTGGTTTTCAGCCTTGTCGGTTCTGATTGTTGTTTCTCATAGGTAGATTGTGTTGCTGTTGTGGCTGCTGAACTAGAGCTGGTCCTCACCCAAGCTTAGGGAAGTTGGGTCGAATGTGTCCAACTTGACCGCACTCGTGGCAGATAGGTATAGGTCGATCATCTCTATGGTGTTGACCATTGCCAGCATGACACCTTCTCGGTGGGTGAGAATGTGAGCAACGGTTGCACTTGTCACGTCCTTGGTTTCAACTAGCATTCTTCCTCTTATTATTGTTGTTGTACCTAGAAGACTGAAATCCGAGATAAGAATCGATCGCCAAAGCCTTATCCACCACTTGTTGGAATGTTAGGGGCAACTGGGGGACAAGGTTCTGACCAATGTTGTAGCTCAAACCCTCAAGAAATAGGGTTGATCTCCTTTCAGCTCCAAGGTCCACCCCAAAGCACTCCATGAGGAGGAAATGTTGCATGTACTCAGAGACGCTCATGCTTCCTTGACGCAGGCTGTAGAACTCTACCTCCTTACTCTTCAGAAAGACGGGGTAAATGTACTTCTCACGGAATAGCTTGATGAACTACTCCCAAGTTATGCGTGAGGTATCATGGGTACGAGCCATACCCATCCACCAGACACGTGCCGACCCATCCAACATGTATGACGCGAATCAAACCTTCTGGTGAGGAGGACATGCCATGCCCTCAAAGGTACACTCCAAGGCCAAAACCCAGTCATCATCTTTATCCACCATGTTTGGCTCACTCTCACCCTTGAAGTACAATGGTTGCATCTTGATGAAGTATGTAAGGGTGAACTCCTTCAGTTTCGCAGCAGCAGTTGCAGCATTGGAAAGTTGTCCCACGAAGGTAGTTGAGAGTAGCTGGTGTAACATGGTCAGCTCTGGCTCAGGGGTCAGAAGAGGGGTGCCAACATGGGCAGTAGAGACTGTCCCAGTGTTGAAGGGAGTCATCTGAGTGTCTTGATTGTCAGTGTTTCCAGAAGTGGCCCCAGAAGCAGAGTTGTTCATGTCTCCAAACAAATCTCCCTTCCTGAAAGATAAGGTTATGACATAAGATAATAGGAGTAGGTAACAAGGATAGCTAAGGCTACTATTGCCTCTAAGCATACTATTTTAGGCAGTCAGTATCAACACAGGCCAGGCCAGTATCATATGGATCTGGGAGTTCCCGTAAACCAAGCTAGTGGAGCGGAAGAAAATCTTGCCAGCCCCCAGACCTTGATCCATTCTAGACACCCTTGCTTTCAACTTATGCCCTAGTAGTTTCCCAATAGGATCTGATACCATGATGTAAAGAGGCGAGATCACCTCCTTACTAAAATTTAAAGGAAATACAAAACATCTACTTTTTCCAAAAAAAATAGAGCACGTGGAATGCATATATAATATTATAAGTAAATAAGCATGATTTAGATACTTATAAAATGTCAATAGAAACAGAAAGAAACTAAGTTATTACATTGCTTTTGAACTCTTATTCACTACATGAGTTTCTTTGAAAAGGAAAAGAATAGAAAAGAAACTATATGATCTAGCAACAAGCAACCTAGTCATACTTGATGGCAAAATTGTTGGTATGTATGCCCTGAGAGCCAATCATGGGACGATTGGTGGGATACATTGAGATTGATTTGATAAACATCAAAGGCAATCTTCCAATTTAGTCTGGTTCAATTAGTCATGAGATAATGACAGAACAAATTGAATGTCTAAAGAATTGTTTTACTCAATGACGTATGCTTTTAGGTTAAGGACCTAAACGATGAGATCATACAGATGTTAAGAGTATACATTCTTGTTATGTCCCTAGTCGGATGTCATTGTGGAAGGTTGATAGACAACAATGACACACAAGACTAGATCATGTATTGGTTGATGACAGAATCTCACTAGTCATGATATAGTGATATCAAACCAAGCACATAGGTACTTGTTAGAGAACAAGTGTACCAGACAGACCCACCGTGAGAGTGACACATGGAACCATGATTTGGTAGTCACAGATAGCTCTCACAGTGATTGTGGTGAGTGTGATTCTTTGACCTAAAATTACTACACTCAACACGTCGTTGGGTATACTTTGACATCATCAAACGCAATCTTGAAATATAGACTATTATAAAGGTGATGATTGGGTGACTTTGACACATGGGGCTTTTGAGGGGTGAGTGATAGATATGGGATTTGTCCCTCCTGAGGGAGTTTGATTTCCATGGCTACTTGATGAGTAGGACTGAGAAAGGCATGCACATGCATGTATGAATCAATATGTGATATTGATGTCGCACATATCTCATCCAGTCTGCTCTGAGATCAAGGAAGTGAATGAACGTTGAAAGGATGATTGTTCCATGCCTTGAGTTCATTCGGGATATCAGTGACAAAGGAATTATACATTCATTGTAACACCATTCACAGATTGTAGGGTTGAAAGTTGTTCTCCAACTTTACTTTTCACTTGGGTAGCACTGATGTGTGACTAGGCACCGCTCTTTGCTTGTGAAGTCATAAGTATTATGGACTTTCACTGCCAATGTGAAATGGACCTGCAGGGTCACACACATAGGATTTAACCTGGAAGAGGAGTTTATCCACAAATGATGTTTAGATTTATTACTATAGGAGTTTAGTAGTTCAATTAAACACTCAATCGATTGATAGCTCAGTATCATAGTGTTCAAGGTGTTGGACCAATTGATTAGAGTATCGAATTGATTGAAACTGCAATTGACTGATTTTGCACAGTCTGCACTCCCAACCGAACGGCTCATGTGATGAACCAATTGACTCAGGTTGGTGAACCGATCAACTTAGGTTGGTGAGTCAACCGACTCAGGTCACTAAACTGATTGGTTCAAGGCGTTGAATCGATCGACTCGATTGACCAACTGAGCAAGTTGGGAAAGTCAGGGACATGCAAGTAAATATCTTCGTTTCACTTGTACAATTCTATTGGAATAAGAATTGATTAGAAACAAAAATAAGAAAGTCAATTTGCTGGACCAGGGACACGAGTTGATCGGCTCATGTGATGAACCAATCGGCTCATGACCCCAGTCGATCGGTTCATGTATGAGTCGATCGGTTCAGTTGGCGCAAATTGTTGTTTTATGGAAATTTCAGACCCTTGTACTCCCGCTTTAGTCCCGCATTGCTCGGGGCAGAGAACCCTGACCCTGACCCCTCCTATATATAGAGGGGTATTGGGGGCTTCTCAAGAACAACTCTATACACCAGTTGCTCTGCAAAGTTGTCCTCTCTGGTTGTGGTAACCGAGAGAGCCCGAGCAGGTGCTACCCGACTAGGGAGGCACAACGAGGGAAAGACAACTGCAGAAAGGTGACTGGTGGCGGGAGAGCATGTCGGTGACTAGTACGCCGATAGAAGGGGATGACTCCTTCCAGTGTCCTGTAGGACAGGACGACTGGAGTTCCCAGTGGTTCATGTGTACTACTACAGAGGTGGGAGATTTTTGCCGCTCAGAGGATAGTTGTCAATCCATCAGTCTGGGTGCGACCAGGAGCTGCACAGACACCGTCCAAAACCAGAGGTGAAGACCACTCTAGATGTGAGGTAATGTCTCCGAGCAAGCCTCGGGACAAAGTACGCCTCTACAAACCATCCTTCCTATTGTATAGATGTTGACGAGATCTCTTTGGATTTTGGGTTTGGGGAGAATTTTTTTTTTCCGCTACCATCTCTGCCTCCCCTAAAACCCAACAAAAACTTGAATCTACTACTCCTGAACTTGGTCCTCTTGGCCTTGTTCAACACCTTGATCTATCCCTGGGTGGTCGGGAAAGTACCCAGCAAAAAGGGAAAGAAAAACAAGGTATGTGTCATAGAAAATGAACAAGAACAAAACATAAGAAAACTATAAGGAAATAAGGCTAAGGTTTGATCATAAGATGAAGATGATCAAAAGAATGAGGCATAAGTAAATAGACGCTTGCCATAACAAAATAGTAAAAAGGTTGCATGCATGATTTATATTGACTACCTAAACTATGTAGGGTTGAGGCACCTACCTAACCTCGACCAATAGGTGAGGGAGAGTAACACATTCCAATCACCTACAATAATTCTATATTGGGGAAAGTAACACATTCCCTGGGGCAAATTTACACATGCCCTATCTATGGGTGGTTGTAGAAAAGTACCACTACACTAGTTTAATAGTCTAATAAAATCAACCTAAGAAATATGGCAGGTATATGCATCAAGTAAATATAGATATGGCAGTGGGGTACAAGACCTAAGAAATAAATATTAAAATAGAATTTGAGGCAATTATATCGAAAGAATTGTCAAAGAGGAAAATTAGGGTCTGGCCAGAGTAGCCCGCCTATTACGGCTCGGTAAGTCCAGATGAAGGACCCGGGTTCGAATCACGTTGAAGGCACTCTGCGAAAAGTAACACAGATTTGATTGGGCACGGGAGTGGGGGTGACCGGACCATACCCTCTCATGCCTCGAGAGTTTACGTTGTCTGGGAGGGTCACAATTGTGGCGCTTCTACGGGGGCGGTTCTCTTGTAAATAAAAAAAAGAGGAAAATTAGGGTTTTATGGTAGCCTCATTAGGGAAACTAGATTAATTTATAAATCTTTCCAACTTAGGTGTAAGGAAAGCACATACCTTTTCTTAAGAGATCCAAATACTTCTTCTTCACTACTTTAATCGATTCCAAAGATTGTTTTCCTATTTTCAATGTTTAAACATGAATTCGGGTTTACTCATGTATAAAGACAAAGAAACCCTAACTTTTGGAATTTTTGAACAAAACCTCAATTTTGACCTTAAAACTATCACCATTATCTTAGTTAGGTTTTTCTAATTAAGAAAACATATAATTTTTCATATTTTGGAATCATGAAGGTTTAGGTGTATTTTTAGTTATTTAATTCATTTTCTAAAAACCCCTTACAACAAAACTCAGAATCAACCTTTGATAATATTTTTATTAGAAAGTTCATGTTTTTTTGAGTTCAGAACATATTTTCTGTTAATTGAACAAGGGAATAATTAGTTACGATTTTATGAAAACCAACCAATCAGAAAATGCCATGTAGGCAACTGATCGCAAAGAGAGGAAGAGAGGGCAGTTGGGCCCGTGGCTTGGCCCAATGGGAGGCGGACAAGTCAACGGTCTGCGCCTAAGAAGCATCGGTCAAAGTTGAGAAACAAAGTAGCAAAGGACATAAATGTCCCTCACACAAATAGAGAAAGAAAGAGGGTGAGAGGTGGGGGCAAAAGTGAAAAATCATCAAGGGGATTGTCCCCCAGCTCGCTCAAGCGATGACCGGTGTGGATCTTGAGGTGGATTTGGGTAAATCCACAAACCTCGATTGAACGCAAAACTAATTGCACAGAATCAAAGAGCAACAAAAGTCAAACTTACCTCATCAAGGAATCGACCCGAGGAGCACAATGGAGAGAGAGAGACGCCGCAACCTCTAGAGAAAGACTCAAACACCAGAGATCAAACATGCAATCATGAGGGCAATTGAGAGGAGGGACAAGTTACAAAAGTACCCAACAAGCTTCGGATATGGGTATTTATAGATGGGGGTAGTTTTCTAGGGTTTCCCAAGTTGGCCACAAAGCCTTGGGGAGTAAGAATTTGGGTTTTTCTCATTTTTTTATTATTCAGAACAAGTAGGGACTCAAAAGATTCACAATCAAAAAAAGAAACTATTGGTAAAGAAATCATCAAATTTGGGTGAGGGATGAGGGAGAAAAGCCAGTTGGAAAAATCATGTGTATTGTTGCCTCTTTCCCAATCCGACTGGAGCTAGACGACGACCAGTGGTTGTCTGATCCCGTAGACATGGGTCTGCGGTTGATCTCAACCGTTCGTTCAGGTGAGAATAATAAAAATGTCTGCATGATATTTATTTCAATTCTGATTATCATTTGAAATAAAGTGACGCTTGCATATTTAATGAATTTCTCTCTCTTCAATTGAGTGCCCAAACAATTTCCAAATTAACTAAAAATTGACACCAAGCCAATTTTTGATATAAGGAATCTGAACATGCAATTAGTTTTGCCTTTGGCGAACTTTTAATGTGTCAAATAAATCAAAACTTATTTTCTCTTTCCTCCTTCATTAATGGTGATAAGATTCTCCAAATTTGATGAAACTTCACCTACAAGTCACATTAAGTGCCTTGGATATGAATTTTCCATTAGTTTTACATGTTGAGATTATTTGTTTATTTATTTAATATATTGAAGGTTCTACAAACTTTCTCTCCTAAATCTACCTTTTAGCCAAATATCTTCCAAATTGAGTGAAATTTCACCCAAAGGTGTATTTTAATATGTAGAACACAAATTTGGTATCCATTGTTACTTTAAGAGTCATTAAATATTTTATTTTGTATTTTAAATTTATCTCCTATTTTCCCTTTCAATAAATACAATTATAATTACCAATTTTCCAAAAGTTGTAAAACTTATCTCCCAAGAAAACTTATACTCAAAGGAGGGTTTAGAATTATCTTCTAAGTTCCGCTTATAAAAAAATTAGGCAATTTATCCTTGTATTCACTGAATGGGAAAATAAATTCATTTATTGTCACATTATCTTCACTTTTAGGATTTTCTTTCTTTTTCCCACACAAAAGCCATAGAAACTTCTAGATCGATTTTTATTTTATCCTTATCTCTCTTAAATGGTCATTTTGCAAATTAAACCCATTAGCAAACTTTCACTGAGATATTTGTGCTTAAATCCTTACAAAGTAAAATATTGGGAATAAGTGTACACCAAACCTTAATAATTTCCACTAATTCAACATCTAGGGCATAAAGGAAGGAAAATCTTAGAAAAAGGTTGAAACTAATATTATACATGGATTTCATTTCATTACAGATCATGTATTAGAATTGCGACATTGGCATGCATTATTTTGATTTGGAGTAGGGATTGGAATAGCATCCTTGAGAAGTTGACCTTTTTCCTCAACAATAAGTGTCATCTAATTTTCATGGAACATCTTCCACAAACACCTTGACTTGATGAGCCTTTATTTTTTAATATCAGATGCCACATCCTCTTCTTCTTCGTGTTCTTCAACATGCTCATTCTGAATCTTGGATGTCTTTTTTCTTTCAGTAGGTGTTTTTGTCCTTACTAGCTTGTCGGGGGCCAATTCATCAGATGGTAACCCAATTTTGACAACAACCTTCTTTGGGTCTAATTTATCATCTATTTGTGCCCTTTTTTGGGTGCAATGATATCCTTCTTGTTGGTGACCTTCTCAGATGAAAGGTCCTCAGCCACTGGAGTTGAAGAGCTAGCCCACTCTCTAGTAGTTGCATTTCTTGATGCCACTAGCTTGATTGACCATCTTGCAAAAGCATGTGTCATCATGTCTTGGAAGTCATCATCTGATCTGTGGTGGCACTGACCACTGATTCGAGGCAGAGATAGGTGTGGCGGGTGGAGAATGGGCACAGTGATGAAAAGAGGGGGAAGAGAGAGGATTGGCAGGAGGCAGAGAGAGGATCAATGATGAAAAGAGGGGGGCTTGAAGTGTGGCAGAAGGGGGCGGGTGACCGGCCTAATCACGCGTCCAAAAGGAGCGGATTAAAGTATGCAGACTTTTAAAGAGATAACCCGACTTTCAGGCCCCCACAATGATAACGGGGCCCGATGTAGCGATCGGGGTCAAAAACAGGGATGAGGTTGGTAGTGCCAAGAATGTGGAATCAACACTTCTATACTCTGGTAGAAAAAAAGGATTAAAAGGTGTTCCCCAAGGAATGACAAACTGAAGGAAAAAACAAAAGGGCGAAAGAAAAGAAAAGAAAACAAACTACAACGAGAATATGGAAAACTCGGATCGGGGTTCACTTAACTAAAATGTTCCCTAAACCAACATATTATCCCTCTTCCCTACATGCACATGTCAAAATTACGAGCCACCATACAACGCCTCATTCCACTCTCTCTCGAGAGGAAGAAAGAACCATACTTAAAATAAGTCTCTCTCTCGAGAAGACAGTTCAAAACCCTTTTGGCAAAACATATGGTTTAAAGCACCAGTAATCTAACACTCTCATGCATTCATGCTGCTCCACGTCACGGATAAAAGCAATATTACTCTCTCGAGATATCGATGATCAAACATCGCAAGATGATAGCTAAACATACAAGTGAAGCGTTAAAGCAAGCGCATAGAGATAAATTTCATATGGGCAAGGATATACAGACAAGAAAGGATAGATATTCTGTAATAAGGGAACATCGTAAAGAAAAACTATCTCCAACTGGAGTTATAAGAAAGATGATGGTTTTTAGGGTTTTAGCAGTTTTTAGAGGGTTTTACGCAATAGCTTCCAAGGAGATAAAACTATTGTCAAGGCCAGGCACGAAGGAAGAAAACTTAGGAATAACAAGTGGCATCGAAAAACACCCTGCATCCCTTCTCTCAAAGAGGGTACCTCCAACTAAATGCCAACACCCTCTCTCAAGGGTAATCGACATAGGTTGGAGTGGGAAAGAAACCCGAAGCAGCTCCAACCCTGGGTACTCTCGTACTCCCGGGTTAGACCAAGCTCTAGAGTTACAATGTCCTTCTATCGGAGGAGTTGAAACGGGAAACACATTTCGATAGCTAGTCAAAACATGATCCAAACATACAAGCTAGAACTCAGATGCTATATAAGAAATCATCCAACAAAAGGGAACCAAACACAGAACAACATGTATTAAACTCCACAGATTCTATAAGCATAGATATTGTGTAAAAGGGGTTTAGTTACAATGCATATTAAATGAAAGTAAATGCTGAAAAAGTAAGATAGGTATCGGCCCCCTTGATGTAGGAGGTCGATATACAGCAGAAGACCCCTAAGGTATCGCTAACCCTATACCGTGCGGGAGTTGTGCTCGATATGCCTATGTTGGGCGGTTAGCCCTGTCGGGCGATGGGGCGTGATGGGCGGGCGTATCAGTCAAGGCTGTCTACCTGATACGGCCGTGCCGGGGTACCACCCTCTCAGGAAACACACCGTGATGGGTGGTCCATATCAGGTTTGATATCGTGCCGGGTTAGAGATGACTTAGGTTCTCAGGTTCCTTGTATCAGGTGTAAGGGGTGAGCCGTCTCGGGCAGGAGCCCATCTAGGAACCCGACACATCGGGTGGCCTTCTTGGTCGTGTCGGGATGATGCGGCTACTGGGGCAGTTCCTAAGTGAACCACTCCCATCCCTCTCGGGCTGGGGTGAACTCACCTAGTATCACCCGACACACCAACTCCATGTGCTTTCCAAATTCAGCTTTTGCGAGGTTCCGACCTGTCCCATCGAATTCCTATAACTTCTATTTATAGGCAGCAACTGGTGGAGGTTGCGATTCTTGTGGGGCCACGTGTCCTTCATTGAACCTGCTTACGTGGCCTCGGGGATGATCGACACATGCATGTCGCCCGGCACAGTAGATCATCGTGTGCCAGGTTGCAAGCGTATCGGGTGACTGTGGTAGTCAGACGCTTCCGATGAGTGGCTCGTATCACGCGACATGCCATAACGCGTTGTCTAGTTGTGGCGGGCAGAGCTCTCTGTTGGGTAAGTGGCATACCTCCCGTCAGACCACCCTTCCTGCATGACACGACTGTGTCGGGCTGCAGCCGTATCGGGCAGCAGTCGCCGACAGGTAAGCATGCATGACGCGCGGCCAGTAGAAGGGTCGATGCAGGCACGCGTTGTAGATGGGCCGGGACGGGCCTTTTTTGGACTTTGGGTATAAAATAGAAAAAATCTGTACAAAAGATGGAAAAAGAGTTTGGGGCGTAGCGCAGTTTTACTTTTGTGCAAAAACATGACAAAATTGAGAGGACAAACAGTTTAGAGGGTCGTTTTGACAATGAAATGAAGGCTATAAATGACCGTAAAATGGGTGTTATCAACTCCCCCAAACATAGCATTTTGATTGTCCTCAATCAATCTATACTCATTTTAAAACTTTGTTTTGCAACACTGCTTCTTAACCAGACACTGTCCTCGAACAAGGGATTTAAATGCATTTTTTGAGACGTTCATTGGGAAAATTACATCTACTCACCAGCAACGAGCTTTATTATTTTTCATTGCCTTATTTATGCAAAAATTTTCTCTTCAGCTTCGGTGAGACTTTGGTGCATGGTTTCGAAGTTAGCTTTCACACCAAACAGCTTTTGGGAGCAAGAAGTTTGGTTTTTGGGAAGGTTGAAGGCTTTTTGGGTTTTTCTTGTTTCCCATTGGTCCATCCAGGTACGGGTCCATTAGCAGGCAAGTGGTCCCTATAGTCCAAGTCAGTTGGCTTTAGAGCAGTGATTTCACATCCTACGTACCACTGCCCCTGATCTACCATGCCTAAAGATGGGTACTTTTGGAAGAACAAGTGTGTTTTTTTTTCATTAGGCACAACTCTCATGCTTTTATTCACTCTCATAAGGTTTTTCTCTCTTTTTTTTTTCTTTTTTTCATTGTTTTGGGATTTTGGCGGATAGGGGGGGGAGAGTTTTGATGTTCGGGCAGCTTTTTCCTTCATATGCACATCTCTTAGCTGTTGCAAGATTTTTTTTTTCAAAATTGACGTAGAAAAAGTCGTAGCCTTTTTGTTGTTTGAGACTGCATTTTCAGAATGATCATAATAAAAGCGTGCACCGCCTTAGACACAAAGAGAACAAGCTGGGAAAAGATGTATCTGATATTTACTATAGAATGCATTTGTACAATTGTATAGAGGTAAGGAGTTGTATATGCACTAATTGTATAGAGGCAAGGAGTTGTATATGTACTATTTTGTATCATACTTGTATATGTATATGTACACAAGATATGTATAAGAGAAAGAAGAAAGACAAAATGGAAGAACTTTTACTACCTCCCTCACTGATATATAGTACCCCCCCAACTTAACCCCCACTCTGTCCTAGAGTTGTGAGATAAATAAGGTAGGATAGTGATAAGTCAGTGAGGGTTTAGCTGGTGAGCGTGCCTCCTTCAGATATAAGCTCCCACACATATTCTCTGCGTTTTCTATAGTAGTCGATGTGGTGGAGCTTGTCAAGCATTTGTTGTAGCGCCACCGAGCTAGAGATCCATTCTAGCACGTAGATGCCACAGTCGTTTGATTGTGGAACTTGTTGTGGACTGTTGTGGAAGAATTGAAGCTCGTGCCATACGTTCGTCGTGTTTTCCAGGAACGGTTGGATCAGCGTTGCCACCTCGGTGTAGTATTTTCTAGCTAAGCACTCGAGGGGTGTCAACGCGGTTGATGTACACTGCACCAGATGATCTTTATTGTTGTCTGAGTTGTTGTAGAAGATCGCTGCTCGTGGGCAAGTGTACACCGTCAGGAGCATCTAGTGATTGTAGTTCAGGATCGGAAAGAAGATGATACACGGCATGCTACTTTGTATCTTTGCTAGAAATGATTGCTTCGCTCATGACTCGTCAGCTAGGCAGATATCGTTGAACAGCATAGGATGGGCGATGTATGCGTTTTCAAACTTTCTCTATAGTACTTGGATGTAGGTTGCCACCACTGACATTTCTAGACATCCTCCTACCTTTATCACGTCTTGAAGATCATCCACTAGGACAATGATGTCTTCTGCCTCATAGATGACGTATGTGGGGGTAGAATCAGCCAGCTTCTGCAGAATTTTGGTGACCTGTTCCTAGGTTAGTGAAGAACACATGGAATGGTCGAAGTTGATGACCATTTCTTCTGAAGCATCAGACAAAGCGGGGTCTTCAGCTGTAAGAATATCGCATAGAATTTCCATCAGTTTGCCTGCCCCATAAAAGTCTGTGGCCATTTCGGTTTCTCCCTCTGGAAGGCTGTTGGGTTGGGAGGGTTCGTCATCTTGATCGCTGTCCAACAGTTTCTCTGGGATGTCTGCATCTCAGAAATAGTGCCCATCCTTGATCAGCAGTAGAGCATAAGTGCTTCTGAACTGATAGAAATTTTAGCCCTTGAGCTACCTTAGGTATTCAAAGATGTGTAGCATCTCAATGGTGCATAGGACTACGAAGGTGTTGTTTCCACTTCCCTCTTCTTCTTGAACGGGGAAATCATTGAGTGTAAAGAAATTCCAGACGTCGTCGTGGCGTTGGATTCCATACTTGATTGCGCGATGGAGACACAGTGGGAGAAGCCTCAGATATCTATCTTCGGGGTGAACGAAGGTGTTTCCTGAGCATGTGACCTCCTTGTTGCAGTAGCTGAGGAGCTAGAAGTCATGATTCTAGAGGTCCACCACGTAAAGGAACTAGTTCCTTCGATGCTTGTAGGGGGCAGCACTAGGTTGGGGTTGTGCTCTTCGATGTACTCCAACATGCTGGCCACCTATGTAGAGTTGTATAGCCCCTTCATCAATCTTCTCGCCAAGGCCGGGGTGGCGTTGTAAATGAGCTGTCAGCCTGTCCTGATGTCCGCGTTCTCAATCACAGCAACTTGTAGGACCCTGAAGAATTTCTTTCTGACGATGGTCGATGAGCGGAACATGCTCCTCAGTGCTCACCATCGTACGAAGAAGTATCCATCACTCCATACGACGTCTTCTTCATCTGCCTACGATCTCAGGACCTTGTTCAGCAATTTTTGGTCTCTGATCATCAGGTATCTGATGGCTCCTCTGTCGAAGTCTGCCATCTCGAAGGAGGGATTTCAGACGGTGCAGAGAATGTGTATGCCGTCAAACTCCTTCCTTTGGGGGGGTGTCTGTTGTTATTAGTATACATGTACCCCCTTCACCCTCTGATTCTTCAGAAGAGTCCTCCCCGACATTGATTGATTCGTCATTGTCTTCAGCTTCATCAAGGGAGGTTGAGGGAGCAGCTTCTTCGATGTCGCGGGAACTCTCCTATCCTGCTGGAGCCCCATCAGCTGACTTGTGCGTTGTCCCTTCCTCGAGCGTTGTGGAGGGTCCGCTAGAGGAGGAAGGACACGATGTCCCGGAGGTGGACGCTGATGAGGAAGGTGGAGAGCCAGAGCCAGGAGGTGATGGAGACCTCCTTGGCTATCTTGAATGGTGGTGGTCATCTCTCCAGTCCAACCTTTATTATATTGTGTCTAGGCATTGGAGCGCCAACTATATTGTCTTGTTGATGTCTTCTAGTTAGCCGGGAAGGCCAACTAGGGTCAGCAGTTGCTGCTCCTGGTCATTCAGTCTCTCCTAGAAAATAGTGAACTTGCAGGTGAGGGAAGAAAAAGTAATGGAGTGGTTGTCTGTTACCTCCCGCAAGTAGTCAAATTCTTGACCCAGGATCTGCCCTAGTGATGGAGAGGTTGTGGTTGATCTACCCCTCGGCCTCCTGACGTCCCTCACATGAGAAGTTCATCTCGACGAGTGCACATTTCCACTTGTGTTTGAATCCATGCGGATTGTTCGCAAGGGCATCGCTTCAGAGCGGGGAGTTGGCGCCTTCGTGGCTGCCTCTACCTCGCTTGCTTCTGGTGGTGGGGAGGGGCGCGAAGAAGGTGGGTGTTGGTCCACCAATTGGTTGTCGGTGACCTCCTCCGCAACTACCGCTGGCGATGTTGGCGGTGACGTGGGCTGCAAAGATCTGAGCTCTGCCTCAAGGAGCTCAGCGAACGCACCGTTGCTGGCGTCCGGCTGCACCACTTCTTCTTCCATTGAAGGCACATCAGAAGCTTCAAGAGTTGTGGTTATCTCTTCCGTGGCAGCTTCCCCTGGGGCTACTGTCATTGTTTCAGCCCCGGTTGTTTCAGCGACCTTAATGATCACTGTCATTTCCTTAGTGGCCGCGACGGATGTTGATGTGGTGGTTGCGGCTGGCTCGGAAGTGGGGGCGACTACAGTTGCCACCTTGTCTCGCTGGGCATCGAGAGGAATTGGTCTTCCTGATGCGGCTTCCCTCTCCTATATTCTCATGATGGCGGCTTCAACCAACATAGCTTCAATCTCCACTGTGGTGAAGACCAGCTTCTCTATGTCGTAGCTGGTGCAGCGTGGGAGCGGTAGGAGGGTGTTTGTTCTTGTGAACTTATAGAAGTAGCAGCGCCTCTTCTTCTTGATGATGGTAGCCCTCATTAGGAATTTTAGGTCTATCTTGTCGTCACCTCTCATCCTTGACAGGCTACACGGCTCCCTGGGGTATCCTAACCCTACCGCAATCAGATTCACCAGTCTGCCCATGTTGTAGTCCTTGGTGACGTCCTTTACTGGATGAAGACGGTTGAGGAGGAATCACCCCAAGTTAATCGTGCATCCCTCCATCATTTGCCAAATCAGGTGGAGCTCTTTAGTGTAGAGGTTGCTCGACTCATACTTGTTGAAGAGCAGGCACACAATGATCTTGTGCACTATTTTCTAGAAATAGGAGTGCACTGCCTCCACTTTGCTTCTCGGCTTGAACGTTGATTCACCGGTCAGTTTCTTCCAGAGTGCAAACGGGTTGAACCCGTCGCCTTTGGTGATTCTGACACTGTTGTTGAGTAGTTCTTTTTCTGCTTTGCTGGAGGAGAAAATCTCATTGAGCAGCTTCTCAGATATGTTGTGCTCAGTGTTATATAGCCGTCTTTGCAGTCTATCCACTCCACTGAATCTTTGGACTTCTTCTGGTTTATTCTACACTCGGCAGAGGGACGACATGAACTCCCTTGTGAGTTCTGTGTAAGAGGCGGAGTGGCTGAAGCAGATTTTCCTCAGCTCGGCAGCTGCTAAGACATTTTCTAGCCTGTCAAAAATGCCTATATAGTGCGTAGAAGGACGACTAGTGACAGAAGACGCTTGGCTTGTAGACTTTTGCTACCAATTTTGTGTATCGCTGCCTGTGCTCGTCATCTCTGGGCATGCACCGGCCTGGTGAGTGATCTAAAGGCTCTGGCTCGAACACCATGGTTGAGACTGTTGTTGGCACTATTGTTTCTTCCATCCTGGGCCGCTTCTCGGCCTCGGATGGCCCTGCTGCATTGGGGTTCAGGCACTTCTGCCTGACTGTGGTGGATTCCTCTGTGGCCTCAGGGTTGATCCTCCGGCCTTGTTCGTCTACTTGTACGACGGTTTGCTTGGTGCGGGCCATTTCTGTTATCATCAAAAAAGTGTATGGTAAATAACTAGATTACTAAAATGGGTCACACTACCTGATATCGGGCGGCAGACCAAGGGAGTCATGATGCCCGATACAAGGTAGGTGATGCTTGAAAAACTGGTTAAACTAAATGAATCCGGATACAAGCAAGTCGATATCGGGCAAAAGAAAATGTGTCGTGCTGCCCGATATCGGGTCACTATACTAAATAGACATCGCCTGATACGCGTGCCTGATAAGAGTTCAAGCGCGATACTTGTGTCGCGCGGCAAGGGTCAAAGTCGATACGGTCTTAAGGTGGTGAAACACATGATAAGAAAAATAAAAGGTATGCCCAATATGAGTGTTGCCTGATATGATAGAGTATTGGGCGACGCGAGTTAAAGCTCCTTTGTCAGACAAAATTGGGTGATACGGTACCTTGCCCGATATGCTTGTGTCGGGGGTAGGGGGCAAAGGCCGACATGGCCACAAGGCTATCGCATGACACTGGGCCATCATTATGAACAGTTGTCCTGCTCGATACGATCTCACGAGAAAAGGTGTCTCCCGACATGGGCAAAACGTGAGGCGATACAAGCTAAAACTTTATTAAAATTGGACAACATGGGTCTCGCTCGATACCAGGTATCGGTCGGGCACGCGATAGATGTGTGTCACGTGATACAAAAAGAACTAAAGTCTTGTGCCCGACACGGGTTGCGTGACACGATAGGCGTGTCGGGTAACTCACGCGATACGTGTATCAGGTTATACCTTTATCATATGAAGGTCGTGACGGGTGACACGGGAGCAGAAGAAAGGTTGGCCGATACGAGAGCTGAAGTGAGAGTAGAATGCGCGATATGGGAGTTGGTGAAAACTAAATGACATTGCCTGACACGGTAATATTGTATTTGCTATATATAGCCATGTCGTGTTGGGGTAAATCAGGTAAAAAACAAGGCATGTGTCGTGCAGAGAGATAAATCATTCCCGATGCACAGTCTAATCCATCACTTCAAGGGTCGATATGGCTTCCTAAGCAAGCTTCTTGTTGCACGCTCGCGTGTCGCATGATACGTTTCCCGACACAAGAATGTATGCCCGATATGAAGCATGCGTGACATGGGGCTTCCTGCCCGACACAACTGTGTCATGCTGGCAAGTAAGCCTTGCCCGATACAGATAGAAAAGGCAAGATTGTTAAAGAATCAAGATTGTTAAAGAAAATTCTACACAAAAATATAAAAAGGAGTAAAACTTAGATCGAAAGTATAGGCAAAAGATAGAGGTAAAGAGAGCGTTGATGGGTGAAACATCACTGGCAAGAAAGAAGACTCTCTACCTCAGATAGTATTACCCATCAAAGATTCATAAAACTAAACTGGTGGCCCATCAAACAAGAGAGTTTGCACATGTGGCGCATGCACGGACTCAGGCCTTATTATAATGATAATGTTTGTAATGTTTTTCTAAATGAAAGGGAAATAACATCCTATGCTAGGAAAAGTAAAATTCTGGGCTGCCTCCCGAAGAGCGTTGTAGTTTCTGTCGTCAGCTCGACAATCTTCAAACTCTTTTCACTTCGATCCTTCGGTTGTTGCTTCGGCGTCCTGCAGTGTTATCTCTAAGCTTCTCACGAATGCTTCATCTTCATAGAATCTTTTCAACCTATACCCATTGACCTTGAAGATCCCAGTCTTTTCTCCTTGAATTTCCATCATTCCTGATGGATAAATCTTTACCACAGAGAAGGGCCCTGAACATCTTGTTCTGAGCTTCCCAGGGAAAAGACGAATGCTAGAGTTGAAGAGTAGGACTTTGTCACCTTCCCTAATATCCTTGCTTCTTAGGTGGGCATCATGCCACACCTTAGTCCTTTGTTTGTAAATCCTTGTGTCATAAGCATGTAATCTTAGCTCCTTGAGCTCTTGTAGCTGCAGATACCTCTTTTGTCCTGCCTTATCTAGGTCCATGTTTAAAAACTTAATCGCCCATAAGGCTTTGTGCTCAAGCTCCAAGGATAAATGACATGACTTTCCATAGATTAACCTATAAGGTGTCGTGCCTATGGGCATCTTATATGCAGTTCTATAGGCCCAAAGAGCATCATCGAGTTTCATGGACTAGTCCTTTCGCGTGCGGCTGGCGGTCTTTTCCAAAATTTGCTTGATCTGTCAATTTGATACTTCCACCTGCCCAGAGGTCTGGGGGTGTTAGGGTGTGGCAACCTTATGCTTGACCTGGTACTTCTTCAGTAGCGCCTCAAACTGCGTTTCTCCAAAGTGTGATCCGTCGTCGCTTATCACTGTGTGGGGCACTCCAAAGTGTGGAAAAATAGTTTTCTCGAAAAGCTTAATCACAGACTTAGAGTCACAAGTTTGAGTAGCAACAGCCTCTACCCATTTCGACACAGTCTACAACCACAAGAATGTATTGATAACCCCTTGACGAGGGGAAGGGACCCATGTAGTCAATTCCCCAGACGTCAAAGATCTCAACTTTAACCATGTCTGATAAAGGCATTTCATTCCTTTTCCTGATATTTCCAATTGATTGGCACTCTTTGCAAACCTTCACATAAGAGGCGGCGTCCTTGAATAGCGAAGGCCAGTAAAATCCAGATTGAAGCACTTTTGCGGCAGTTCTGTCTCCACTATGATGCCCTCCATAAGGTGAAGAGTGGCATTCTCTCAAGATTAGCGGGACCTCCTCTTCTGGTATACACCTTATGTATAGACTGTCAGAGCACTTCTTAAAAAGCAAAGGGTCGTCCCAATAGTAGTTCTTAACATCAGATAAAAGCTTCTTTTTCTGGTTGTACTTGATATCTAGCGGTAGTTGGCCACAGGCTAGGTAGTTACAAATGTCCGTGAACCATGGCATGGTTGGCTCGTCGGACTGAGCCATTAATAGAGCTTCATCAACGTAGTTGTCGTTAATGGGCAACAGGTCTTCTTTGTCACAGACTATTCTCGAGAGATGGTCTGCGACTATATTTTCTTTTCCCTTCTTATCAATTATCTCATGGTTAAACTCTTGCAGGAGCAGGGCCCATCTCAGCAGCCTGGGCTTGGTATCCTTCTTTTGCATCAGGTAGCGTATGGCCCCATGGTCGGTATAGACTTTCACTTTTGCTCCTATAAGATATGATCTGAACTTGTCAAATGCTAAAACGATCACCAACATATCTTTTTCCGTGGTGGTGTAGTTTACTTGCGCCTCATCTAGAGTACGGCTTGTGTAACAAATAACATGATGTTTCTTGTCTTTTGTCTGCCCAAGGACAGCCCCCACTGCGTAGTCACTAGCATCACACATTAATTCAAAGGGAAGCTCCCAATCCGGAGCTTGGAGGATAGGATGGGTCTCTAGGGCCTCTTTCAGAGTCTAGAAAGCCTTCAAGCAGTCATCAGTAAAGTCAAATTCTATGTCCTTCATCAGCAGGTTCAAGAGAGGTTTTGATATCTTTGAGAAATCTTTGATAAATCTTCTATAGTAACTTGCATGACTGAGAAAACTTCATACTCCTATCATGGACCTTGGCGAGGGTAGCCTAGAAATGGCCTCGGCCTTGCTTATATCCACTTCAATACCTTTCTTGGAGTCCTTGGCTGCCTTCATGTACCATAAAATGACATTTTTCCTAGTTAAGAACTAAGTTCTTTTCCTCACAGTGTTGCAGAACTAACGATAAGTTTTTCAAGCAGGCATCGAAATCCTTTCCATAAACAGAAAAATCGTCCATAAAAACTTCTACAATGTCCTCCAGGAAGTCTGAGAACATTGAGATCATGCAACGCTGGAACTTCACAGGAGCATTGCATAGTCCGAACGACATCCTTCTAAAAGCATATGTACCATATAATAAGGTGAAGGTAGTCTTCTCCTGGTCATCCGGCAAAATAGGAACTTGATAAAATCCAGAATAACCATCCAGAAAGCATAAATACTCATGATGTGCAAGTATTTCTAACACTTCGTCGATAAAGGGAGGGGGTAGTGATCTTTCTTGGTGGCTTGATTTAGCTTTCGGTAGTCGATACACATCCTCCATCTAGTAACAGTTCGGACGGCTACCGCGTCACCTTTATCCCCCTTTACGACTGTCATGCCTCCTTTCTTGGGCACCACGTGAATCGGGCTTACCCAATTGTTGTCGCTAATTGGGTATATAATGCCCGCATCTCTGAGCTTGATAACTTCTTTCTTTATGACTTCTTTCAACATCTGGTTCAACTTCCTCAAGGGTTGAATAAGGGGCCTTGCAGATTCTTTAATATTTATTTGGTGCATACACAAGGTGGGGTTGAGTCCCTTAATGTCATCCACTGAATATCCGATAGCTTTTCTGTGGAGCCTTAGCTCTTCAAGGAGTCTTTCTAGTTGTTCTTTTGTCAGATTGGCATTGACTATGACAGGATTTCTTTCCTCAGCATCTAAGAACTCATACTTCAGGCCCTCCGACGGCTGCTTCAGCTCTGGATTAGGTTTTGGTACATTCTCTTCTGCCATGGTCATTTCTAAAGAAGCATACTTCACCATCTCTATAACCTCTTCATCTTCTTCATCTTGGCTCAAGTAGCTGAGGACCTCAGCTACCTCGAGATTGTTGACCTCTGAGTCCTCTTCATTCAATGCCCTCATAAGAGGGTCTACCATTGTTGTGTCCTCTTCTACTTCCTCGCAGTATTGATTATAGATGTCTACAAAGTAAGAAGATTCAAGCAATGATGGTCCTTTCATCGAGTCTCTCACCTTGAAATCTATGTGATCATTCCCTATCCTCAGGGTTATCACACCTTCAGCGACGTCGATAAGTGCTCTTCCGGTCTCCAAGAAAGGACGATCGAATATGATGGGGCGCTTAGAATCCTCAACAGTGTCGATTATAACAATGTCACAAGGGATGAAGAACCTTCCTACTCTGATCGCTACATCTTTTTACCACTCCTACCAGCCTTTTGAAAGTGTGGTCTACCAACTCTATCCTCATATTAGTCCTGACCATATCAGTCAGTCCTAGTCATTTGGCGAGGCTTAGAGGCATGAGGCTGATACTAGCCCCTAAATCGGCGAGACCCTTTCTTTCAACATTATCGCCTACCGTGAAAGGTATGGTGAAGGCCCCAGGATCCTTTTTCTTGGTTGGTAACTCATCTTTTACAAAGGTTGTGGACATGTTGGCTAGGTGTACAGTTTTGATCCTCCCTCCTCGTCTTTTCTTCATGACTAGATACTTGAAGAATTTAGCATAGGTTGGCATTTCTTCCAAGGCGTCTAGAAAAGGTACCTCCAAATGGAGCTTCTTCACTGATTCCATGAACTTTTCATATCTCTTCTTTAGGTGAGCCTTTACAAGCTTGTATGGAAAAGGTAATCTTGGCGAGTATTGTCTTCTTCTGGTGAAAAATTCCTCTTCAGGTCTTGACTCCTTAACAAGTGGGTGATGGCTTTCTCCTCTAACTAGATCTTCTGCAACCTTCTCAGACTCGAGTTCTTTAGTTCTCGTCTCCTCCTGATGCTTTATTGTCCATCCTGATCTGAGGGTTTCCATCTTAGTGGACTCCGTGCTAGAAGGGATCTTCCTCGAAGGGTTCTTTACGAGCTCATCCAACTGAGCAAGTTGCTAGTCTAGTTGTTGTTCGTGCGTTTTCATGTCTGCCATTTGGGCTTGCATAGAATTCAGAACGCCAGAGTTGGATAATGCACTTTGCGCAAGTTGATTGTTTACTGTGTCTTGTCTTTTGACGAAGTCAAAAAGTTGCCCCATTAAGTCTGGCTGGCCACTACTCTTGGTATTACTTTGTCCTTGCTCTTGCCCTTGCCCTTGGCTTTGGCTTGTGTTAGCAGCTTGACGTGGTTGATACATGACCTGACCTTGATAATTGGCTTTCTTTGTCTGGAACGTGTTGGTCTTAGCGTACTGTCCCTGCCCGTTTCTCTTCTCTAAGCCAGATGGTGGCTTGGGTGGGTTTCTCAATTGATGCGAGTTCTCTGCGGCATCCTTGTTTCCATAACTGAAGCTCAGATGGTTCGGCCTCTTGAAGTTGACGTAAGATACGTTTGCACCTTCATCATCCTCAGAATCACTTTCACTTGACCCTTCAGGTCGAGTATACACGCAGTTATCTACCCCATGGACTCCTTTACCACATGTGACACATTTCATTACCTTCTCTGTCTACTTCTTGCCTTTTCCTCCTGACTCCTTTAGTTGTCTGACATCCGTAGCTATCTTCTATATCTGGGATGTAATTGCCTCCAGATCCTTAGACTCAATTGATGGTCCTTCATTGACGGCTTTCTTCGCATAACCTCTGTCAGTTCTATCATATTCAGTCCCAGCATGAAGCTCGGCCATGTTCTCAATGATCTCTTTAGATCTACTAGGCTTCTTCCCAAGAAAGTCGCTTCCCGTAGTTGCATTTAGCGATACTCTCTCTTCAGGAGTTAGGCCATTGTAGAATGTTGTTATCAGAAAACCTTTCTTGTAATTGTGGTGAGGGAAATCCCTCTGATACTCTTGGTATCTTTCCCATGCCTCATGCAGATTCTCTCCTGATTTTTGCGTAAAAGATGTGATCTTTTGCCTGCTCCTGACAGTCTTTTCACTAGGGTAGAACTTGTTTATGAAAGATTCTGCTAAGGCATTCCATCCATTCAGGGATTGATGTGATAGTCCAAGGTACCATGGCAGTGCCTTGTCCTCCAAAGAGAAGATGAAACATTTGCAGTAGATCACTTCTTGCGGTACCCCCCTCATTTTAATGGTGTCACATATATTTTTGAAAGCATCGAGATGATGATAAGGATTGTCATTCTTGGAACTCCCTCGAAATCTCTTATTCTGGATCATAGAAATCACAGTGGGTTTTAGCTCGAAGTTTGCAGCATCGAACCTCAGGATTACCACTGGGCATCTAGAGTTGTTGGCTTTCGTGGCTGTCAACTCTCGAAGAGTCTTTTCTTCTTCTTCGGAATCTTCACTATCATTGTCTCTGCAGTTTCTCTCTTGATTTTGATGGTTCCTTCTATGTCTGTGGTGGTGGCAATGTCCTCTGTGGTGGTGATCATCCTTGGGTTGTTCTTGTTCTTCATAAAGATGATCGTCATTGTAATGGGCATGTCTATCTTCATCGCTTCTAGAAGTAGGTGGGTGTGGTCCAACTCTCTCATTCCACTCGTTTGTGGAAAGGGGCGTCTCCACTCGAGGTGGCATGATGAACGAAGTGGAATTTGAACAAAATGCTTCTCCCAGGTACCTGAACAGAACGTAAGATCAAGTTAGAAAACTAGGCTTGATAAAGTGAACTATTCTGCACATATTTAGGTTAGAAGACTTAAAGTAGTGGTGATGTCAAGCTTATTGCTAAGCTTGAGGCACGGGAATATAGTAAGTGGACTCGGTTTCTTTAATAGTATCGTTTTGCCTCATCCCCGGCATTGGCGCCAAAAAGTTGACTGGCCTAAATCACGTTTCCAAAAGGAGCAAATTAAAGTAGTCAGACTTTTAAAGAGATAACCTGACTTTTAGGCCCCCACAATGATAACGGGTCTGATGTAGCGATCGGGGTCAAACACAGGGACGAGGTTGGTAGTGCTAAGAATGTGGAATCAACACTTCTATACTCCAGTAAAAAAAAGGATTAAAAGGTGTTCCCCAAGGAACAGAAAACTGAAGGCAAAAACAAAAGGGCGAAAGAAAAGAAAAGAAAAGAAAACAAACAACAACGAGAATATGGAAAACTCTGACCGGGGTTCACTTAACTAAAATGTTCCCTAAACAAACATATTATCCCTCTTCCCTGCATGCACATATCAAAATTACGAGCAACCATACAATGCCTCATTCCACTCTCTCTCGAGAGGAGGAAAGAACCAGACTTAAAAGAAGTCTCTCTCTCGAGACAACATCTCAAACCCCTTTCGGAAAAACATATGATTTAAAGCACCAGCAATATAACACTCTTGTGCATTCATGCTGCTCCATGTCACGGATAAAAGTGATATTACTCTCTTGAGATATCGACGATCAAACATCGCAAGATGATAGCTAAACATACAAGTGAAGCGTTAAAGCAAGCGCATAGAGATAACTTTCATATGGGCAAGGATATATAGACAAGAAAGGATAGATATGCCGCAACAAGGGAACATCGTAAAGAAAAACTAACTCCAACTGGAGTTACAAGAAATATGATGGTGTTTAGGTTTTTAATAGTTTTAGGGGTTTTGCAGAATAGATTCCAAGGAGATAAAACTATTATCAAGGCCAGGCACGAAGGAATAAAACTTAGGAATAACAAGCGGCAGCAGAAAATACCATGCACCCCTTCTCTTAAAGAGGGTACCTCCAACTAAATGCCAACACCCTCTCTCAAGGGTAATGGACATAGGTTGGAGTGGGAAAGCAACCCGAAGCAGCTCCAACCCTGTGTACTCTTGTACTCCCGGGTCAGACCAAGCTCTAGAGTTACAACGTCCTTCTCTCAGAGGAGTTGAAACGGGAAACACATTTCGATAGCTAGTCAAAACATGATCCAAACATACAAGCTAGAACTCAGATGCTATATAAGAAATCATTCAATAAAAGGGAACCAAACACATAACAACAGGTATTAAACTCCACAGATTCTATCATCATAGATATTGTGTAAAAGGGGTTTAGTTACAATGTGTATTAAATGAAAGAAAATGCTGAAAAAGTAAGATAGGTATCGGCCCCCTGGATGTAGGAGGTCGATATACAGCATAAGACCCCTAAGGTATCGCTAACCCGATACCGGGCGAGAGCTCTACTCGATATGCCTATGTCGGGTGGCTAGCCCTATCGGGCAATAGGCCATGATGGGCAAGCATATCAGTCAAGGCTCTCTACCCGATACGCCTATGTCGGGGTACCACCCTCTCAGGCAACACACTGTGACGGTTGGTCTGTATCGGGTTCGATATCGTGTTGGCTTAGAGATGACTTAGGTTCTTAGGTTCCTTGTATCAGGTGTAGGGGGCGAGCCATCTCGGGCAGGAGCCCATCTAGGAACCTGGCACATCGGGTGGCCTTCTTGGTCGTGTCGGGCTGCTACGGCTACCAGGGCGGGTCCTAAGTGAACCACTCCCATCCCTCTTGGGCTGGGGTGAACTCACCTAGTATCGCTCGACACACCAAATCTATGTGCTTTCCAAAGTCAGCTTTCGCGAGGTTCCGACCCATCCCATCGAATTCTTGTAGCTGCTATTTATAAGCAGCAACTGGTGGAGGTTGCGGTTCTTGTGGGGCCACGTGTCCTTCATCGAACCTACTTATGTGGCCTCGGGGATGATCGACACATGCATGTCGCCCGGCACAACAGATCGTCGTGTGTCAGGTTGTAAGTGTATCGGGTGACCGTGGCGGTCAGACACTTCTGATGAGTGGCTCATATCGCGCGACATGCCATAATGGGTTGTATAGTCATGGCGGGCAGAGCTCTATGTCGGGTAAGTGGTGTACCGCCCGTCAGACCACCCTTCCCGCATGACACGACCGTATCGGGCTGCAGCCGTATCGAGCAGCAGTCGTCGATGGGTAAGCGTGTGTGATGTGCGGCCAGTAGAAGGGTCGATGCAGGCGTGTGTTGTAGATGGGTTGGGACTGGCCTTTTTCGGACTTTGGGTATAAAATAGGAAAAATTTGTACAAAAGATGGAAAAAGAGTTAGGGGCGTAGCGTAGTTTTACTTTTGTGCAAAAACATGACAAAATTGAGAGGAAAAACAGTTTAGAGGGTCGTTTTGACAATGAAATGAAGGCAATAAATGACCATAAATGGGTGTTATCAGAGGGTCACCTAGAAGTATGGCGTAAAGGGTCGCGGCACCTGGAGACAATGAAAGAGGAGCTGCGCGTGGAAGTTTTACATTAGAGTGGAAGTATTTTTTAGGGGGGAAATTCAATTTTATAGATGAGCTTTTGGAGGGAAATGTTGGCCGGTTGAGTGGTGAGTGACCAGCTGGAAATATTTGGTCCACATGTTACAATTCACGTAAGTGAGAGAGATAGAGTCGGGGCAGGTGAGAGTGTGTGAGAGAGTAGGGGTCACTGAATGTGAGAGAGTGTCACAACGAGTACTGGTCGGTGAGCAAAAGTGTGTGAGAGAGAAGTAGTATGGCAGGTGTTTCAGTTAGCTCAGGCCACATCACTAGGGGGAGCATTTTTCAGCCGTGTCGAACACGCATCAACCCCCTAAAGCGTTTCCAAAAGTAAACCCTATCAGAATAACATACATGTCAACCATGCTTTTTTATATGGATACACAACATAGATATATGTTTTGTTTGGTACAATGTTGTGATAAGTCAAGTTGTTGCGGATAAATTGACCAATGGTATGTTAATTTTGTAGATATTAATTATTATTTGTAACAATGACAAATAATCATGATGGTAAAGTAAGCGTTGTTTGATACACCACGAGTAATGGCTGGTGAGCGAATGTGTATGAGAGAGTAGTGTGTAGGGGCTGTAGTTGGCTCAGGCCACATCGCTAGGGGGAACATTTTTCAGTTGAACACACATTAACACCCTAGCCTTTCTAGTTAACCAAATTTGAATAACATACATGTCAACCATGCTTTTTATATAGATATAGAACATAGATATAGGTTGTGTTTGGTACAATTTCGTGGTAAGTAAAGTTGTCACAGATAAATTAACCAATGGTATGTTAATTTTGTATTAGATAATTATTGTTGTAACAATGACCAATAAACCTGATGGTAAAGTAACATTGTTTGGTACACAAGTAAGTAACCTTTTTGTATTTGTAAAAAGTTTATTATGCCCTAAACATAAATATTATAGAAATTATTGACAGTGCCTACCCTACACCCCTGGATGTAGCCCAAACTGCACCTCGGATCAACGCCTTTTTTGACCGTTGACCCCGACTCCGGCCCGTCTTCAAATTCCCCTTCCTCCTCTGGTATCCCTTCTAGCTTCGAACAGAACCTCCCCTTCCTCTCACACCTCCTGCTCCTCCTCCTCCCTTTTGCTTTTGGCACCTCAACTTCCTCCCTCAACACCACTCCTCTCTCCTCGACAACCGTCATCTCCACGTTGCTCACACCACCACACGATGTCTCCGTCCCACCATACCTACATTCCATCTCCCACTCACCTTTGCTCTGCCTCAGCACCCCTATGACGGTCTTCTCCTCCCCGATGTATGCCTCGAACCTCGCCCCCTCAGCGGCCCACACCCTGTTGGTACAAGGGAACACCGCAGCTCCCTTCTGTGATGACTGGATGTGGTAGAGGGACAAGAACGTAGGTGCACCAAGTCGCGCCTTGCACCCTTTGATCTCGAGAACCTACACGGCACCGCCTAAGAAGTACACCAGCGTGTGATAGGCCCACTAACTAGGCCCAAGGGAGAGCCCACCCCAAAAGCTAGCTTGTAGGGGGGAGAGCCCTTGGACCTTATTAGGTCCCCATCAGCTGCCCATACAGCCAATATATATGGGACTAAATAGTCCTAACAAACCCTCCCACTTAAGGTCCGACATCTTGACGGACCAACCTTGGCATCCCAAACTACCAAGATCGATCCATCGGACCCACACACAGCAGCCCAACTACTATAATGGAACACCTTTGGCAGCCCATACTGCCAAAGGGGGACAATCGGGCCCAAATTGGGAGGGACTGGCTCTGATACCATTTGATAGGCCCACTAAATAGGCCTAAGGGAGAGCCCACCCCAAAATCTAGCTTGTAGGGGGGAGAGCCCTTGGACCTTATTAGGTCCCCATCAGCTGCCCATACAGCCAATATGGGACTAAATAGTCCTAACAAACCCTCCCACTTAAGGTCCGACGTCTTGAAGGACCAACCTTGGCATCCCAAACTACCAAGATCGATCCATCGGACCCACACACAGCAGCCCAACTACTGCAATGGAACACCTTTAGCAGCCCATACTGCCAAAGGTGGACAATTGGGCCCAAATTGGGAGGGACTGGTTCTGATACCATTTGATAGGCCCACTAACTAGGCCCAAGGGAGAGCCCACCCCAAAATCTAGCTTATAGGGGGAGAGCCCTTGGACCTTATTAGGTCCCCATCAGCTGCCCATACAGCCAATATGGGACTAAATAGTCCTAACAGCGTGATGGTCCCCAGGAGGAGGAGTGGGTCAGTAGATGGTGGGGTTGTTGATATAGCGAGGTGTAGCTGGAAGGAGCGGATATGTAGCCCCTTATCGTCGTTGATCCCGGTAGTGTCGGTGGGTTGCCACAATGGTGTGTAGAATGAGGCACCGTTGTAGTCAGGGAAGCAGCACATGATGGTCGGTCGGCTGGTTGCTCCTTTGCTAATCTCAAGAGTCAGATGGCCAGAAATTTTAACGGACTTCTGATGGATCGATCCTCGAATGCTTCTTCTTCCTCATTATGGTGAAGGAAATCATGACGCTCGTAGGTTTAAACGGTCGAAGCTCACTTTTTCTTGGTGGGAGCGGGTGTTGAGTGTGGTTTGACTTCTTAGCCATATGGATCGAATCCAGTTGTTTCCATGTCTCTTCATCTCCTCATTGAAGTCAGGACAAATGGGTAAGCATATTTGCTCAAGTCCAGTGACCTAATGCTAGCTTATGTGGATATTGCTACATGTGATCGATGGAATACATGTATTAGACGTCTCATCGATTCAGAACACATATGTTCTTGTTTTATTATATGACAAAGTGGAGCCAAAGATTGATCGCTATTTGTACTAACTGTATATAAGTAATCAACCTCGATCAGTGGTAAGAAAAAATTTGTAAGGGTTGTTGTCCACACATGATATATACTTCCTCCATGTGTACAAGACTATACACATGGTATTACACAAGAATGTACACATGTGTATAAGACTATACACATGGTATTACAAGACTGTACACATGGTCGTATAAGACTGTACACATAATCGTATAAGATTGTACACACGTGTACAAGACTGTACACGTATATAAGATTGTACACATGGTCCTACAAGACTGTACACAAGCGTACAAGACTGTACACATGACCTACAAGACTATACACATGTGTTTAAGATAGTATAAATGGTATTACAAGAATGTACACATGGTCCTACAAGACTGTACACATAGTCCTACAAGACTGTGCATATGGTCCTATAATATTCTACACATGTGTACAAGACAATACACATGGTATTACAAGACTGTACACTTGTGTCACAAGACTGTACACATGGTATTACAAGACTGTACACATGGTCGTATAAGACTATACACATGTGTACATGAGTGTAAACATGGTCCTACAAGACTTTGCACATGGTCCTACAAGATTGTACACATGTCCTACAAGACTATACACATTTGTACAAAACAATATACATGGTATTACAAGACTGTATGCATGGTCCTACAAGACTGTATGCATGGCCATACAAGACTATACACATGGTCCTACAAGACTGTACACTTGTGTACAAGACAATACACATGGTATTATAAGACTGTACACATGCATACAAGATTATAAACATGGTATTACAAAATTGTACACATGTGTACAAGACTGTACACAAGGTATTACAAGACTGTACACATGGTCGTATAAGACTGTACATGTGTACAAGAATATACACATGGTCCTACAAGACTATACACATGGTCCTATAAGACTGTACACATGTGTACAAGACTTTACACATGTCCTACAGGACTGTACACATCTGGACAAGATAGTACACATGGTATTACAAGATAGTACACATGGTCCTACAAGACTATACACATGGCCCTACAAGATTGTACATATGGTCCTACAAGACTATACATATGTGTATAAGACAATACACATGGTATGACAAGACTGTACACATGCATACAAGACTGTACACATGGTATTATAAGATTGTACACATGTGTCACAAGAATGTACGCATGCGTACAAGATTGTACACATGGTCATATAAGGCTGTACACATGGTCCTATAAGACTGTATATATGATATTATAAGATTGTACACATGGTCCAACAAGACTCTACACATGGTCCTACAAGAGTATACAAATGTGTACAAGACAGTACACATGGTATTAAGAGACTATACACATGTGTCACAAGACTATACACATGCATACAAGACTATACACATGGTATTACAAGATTGTACACATGTGTCACAAAATTGTACACATGTGTCACAAGAATGTACACGTGTATAAGACTGTACACATGGTATTACAAGAGTGTACACATGGTAGTATAGGATTGTACCTTGTACACATAGTCCTATAAGACTGTACTCATGTCATACAAGACTGTACACATGTGTTTAAGACAGTATACATGGTATTACAAGACTATACACATGGTCATACAAGACTATACACATAGTTTGACAAGACTGTGCACATGGTCCTATAATATTGTACACATGTGTACAAGACAATAAACATGGTATTACAAGACTGTAAACATGTGTCACAAGACTGTACACATGGTATTACAAGACTGTATATATGGTCATATAAGACTGTACATATGGTCCTACAAGACTGTACATATGGTCCTACAAGACTGTACACATGGTCCTACAAGACTGTACACATGTCCTACAAGACTGTACACATGTCCTACAAGACTGTACACATGTGTACTAGACAGTATACATGGTGTTACAAGATTGTACACATGGTATTACAAGAATGTACGCATGGTCCTACATGGTTGTACACATGGTCTTACAAGACTATACACATGTGTACAAGACAATACACAAGGTATTACAAGACTGTACATATGTGTCACAAGACTGTACACATGCATACGAGATTGTACATATGGTATTACAAGATTGTACACGTGTGTCACAAGAATGTACACATGCGTACATGACTGTCCACAAGGTATTACAAGACTGTACACATGGTCATATAAGACTGTACACATGTGTACAAGACTGTACACATGGTCCTACAAGACTGTACACATGTGTACAACACTGTACACATGTCCTATAGGACTATACACGTGTACAAGACAGTACACATGGTATTACAAGACAGTACACATGGTCCTTCAAGGTTTTACACATGGTCCTATGAGATTGTACACATGGTCCAATAAGATTGTTCAGATGTGTACAAGACAGTACACATGGTATGACAAGACTGTACACATTTGTCACAAAATTGTACACATGCATACAAGATTGTACATATGGTATTACAAGACTGTACACATGTGTCACATGAATATACACATGGTATTACAAGATTGTACACATGGTTGTATAAGACTGTACACATGTGTACAAGATTGTACACATGGACCTACAAGGTCGTACATATATGTACAAGACTATACACATGTCCTACAACACTGTACACATGTGTACAAGGCAATATACATGGTATTACAAGACAATGCACATGGTCCTACAAGATTGTACACATGGTCCTACAAGACTGTACACATGGTCCTACAAGACTATATACATGTGTACAAGACAGTACACATGGTATTACAAGACTATATAATGGTCCTACAATACTGTACACATGGTCATACAAGACTGTACACATGGTCATACAATATTGTACACATGGTTGTATAAGACTGAATACATGCGCACAAAACTGTACACATGGTCCTACAAGACTGTACACATGGTCCTACAAGACTATACACATGTGTACAAGACTGTACACATGGTCCTACAACACTGGACACATGTGTACAAGATAGTATATATGGTATTACAAGACTGTACACATGGTCAAACAAAATTGTACACATGGTCCTACAAGACATTACACATGGTTCTACAAGACTGTATGAATGTGTACAAGACAATACACATGGTATTACAAGACTGTACACATGTGTCACAAGACTGTACACATGCATACAAGACTGTACACATGGTATTACAAGACTGTACACGTCTGTCACAAGAATGTACACATGCATGCAAGACCGTAGACATGGTATTACAAGACTGTACACTTTGTCGTATAAGAATATACACTTGTACACATGGTCCTACAAGACTGTACATATGGTCCTACAAGATTGTACACATGTGTACAAGACTGTACACATGTCCTACAAGACTATACACATGTGTACAAGACAATATACATGGTATTACAAGATTGTACACATGGTCCTACAAGACTGTACACATGGCCCTACAATATTGTACACATGTGTACAAGATAAGACTATACACATGTCCTATAAGACTGTACACATGTGTACAAGATAGTATACATGGTATTACAAGACTATACACATGGCCCTACAAGACTGTACACATGGTCCTACAAGACTGTACACATGTGTATAAAATAGTACACATGGTATTACAAGACTGTGCACATGGTCCTAAAAGACAGTACACATGGTCCTAAAAGACAGTACACATGGTCATACAACACTTTACACATGGTCCTACAATATTGTACACATGTGTACAAGACTGTACACATGGCATTACAAGACTGTACACATGCGTACAAAACTGTACTCATGTTCCTAGAAGACTGTACACATGGTCCTACAAGACTATACACATGTGTACATGACTGTACACATGTGTACATGACTGTACACATGGTCCTACAAGACTGTACATGTGTACATGATAGTATACATGGTATTACAAGACTGTATACATGGCCCTGCATGACTGTACACATGGTCCTACAAGACTTTACACATGATCCTACAAGACTGTATGAATGTGTACAAGAGAGTACACATGGTATTACAAGACTGTACACATGTGTCACATCATTGTACACATGCGTACAAGACTGTATACATGGTATTACAAGACTGTACACATGTGTCACATGAATATATACATGCATACAAGACTGTACACTTGGTCATTTAAGACTGTACACTTGTACACATGGTCCTACAGCACTACACACATGGTCCTACAAAACTGTACACATGTGTACAAGACTGTACACATGTCCTACAAGACTGCACACATGTGTACATGTTAATATATATGGTATCATAAGATTGTACACATGGTCCTACAAGACTATACACATGGTCCTGCAAGACAGTACACATGGTCCTATAATATTGTACACATGTGTACAATATAATACACATGGTATTACAAGACTGTACACATGTGTCACAAGAATGTATACATGCATACAAGACTGTACACATGGTATTACAAGACTATACACATGTGATATGTGTCACAAAAATGTATAGATGTGTACAAGACTATACACATGGTATTATAAGACTATACACATGGTCCTATAAGACTATACACATGTGTACAAGACTGTACACATGGTCCTACAAGACTACACATGGGTACATGACAATATTCATTGTATTAAAAGACTATACACATGGTCCTACAAGACTGTACCCATTGACCTACAAGACTATACACATGGTCCTACAACACTGTAAACATGTTTACAGGACAATATACATGGTATTACAAGACTATACACATTGTCCTACAATATTGTACACATGGTCCTACAAGATTGGACATATGTGTATAAGACTGTAGACATATGTGTAGGAGACTGTACACATGGTCCTGTAAGACTATACACATGGTCCTGTAAGACTATACACATGGTCCTACAATCTTTTACACATGCGTACAAGACTATACACATGTGTCAAAACACTGTACACATGGTCGTATAAGATTGTACACATGTCACAAGATTGTATACATGGTATTACAAGATTGTACACATGTGGTCATATAAGATTGTACACATGTGTACAAGACTGTACACATGGTCCCACAAGACTGTACACATGGTCATACAATACTGTACACATGGTCCTACAAGACAATACACATGTCCTACAAGACTGTACACATGTGTACAAGATAGTATACATGGTATTACAAGACTGTACACATGGTACTACAAGACTGTACACATGGTCCTGTAAAACTGTACACATGTGTACAAGACAATACACATGGTATTACAAGACTGTACACATGTGTCACAAGATTGTACACATGCATACAAGACTGTACATGTGGTATTACAAGATTGTACTCATATGTCATAAGAATGTACACATGCGTACAAGACTGTACACATGGTCGTATAAGACTGTACACATGTGTACAAAGATTGTACACATGTCCTATAAGACTGTACACATGTGTATAAGATAGTATGCATGGTATTTCAAGATTGTACACATGTGTATAAGATAGTACACATGGTATTACAAGACTGTACAGACGGTCTTACAAGATTGTACACAAGGTCCTACAAGATTGTATTCATGGTCCTACAAGACTGTATAAATGTGTACATGATAGTACACATGGTATGACAAGATTGTTCTGTCACAAGACTCTACACATGATATTACAAGATTGTACACATGTGTAACAAGAATGTATACATGCGTACAAGACTGTACACATGGTATTAAAAGACTGTACACATGGTCATATAAGATTGTACATATGGTCCTACAAAACTTTATATATGGTCCTACAAGACTGTATACATGGCCCTATAAGACTATACACATGTGTACAAGACAATACACATGGTATTACAAAATTGTACACATGTGTCACAAAACTTTACATATGCATACAAGACTGTACACATGATATTACAAGACTATACACATGTATCACAAGAATGTACACATGCATACATGACTGTACACAAGGTATTACAAGACTGTACACATGGTCATATAAAACTGTACACGTGTACAAGTATGTACATATGGTCCTACAAGGCTATACAAATGGTTCTACAAGACTGCACACATGTGTACAAGCATGTACACATGGTCCTACAAGATTGTACACATGTTTACAAGACAATACACATGGTATTACAAGACAATACACATGGTCCTAAAAGATTGTACACATGGTCTTACAAGACTGTACCCATGTGTCACAAGACTATACAGATACGTACAAGACTGTACACATGTGTCACAAGACTATACACATGCATACAAGAATGTGCACATGGTATTACAAGACGGTACACATGTGTCACAAGAGTGTGCACATGCGTACAAGATTGTACACATGTCTCACAAGATTAACATTGGTCCTAAAATCTTGTACACATGTGTACAAGATTGTACACATGGGCCTATAAGACTGTACACGTAGTCCTACAAGACTGTACACATGTGTCACAAGACTGTACACATGGGCCTACAAGACTGTACACATGTGTTGCAAGATTGTACACATGGGCCTACAAGATTGTACACATTGTCTTATAAGACTTTACACATGTGTCACAAGATTGTACACATGGTATTACAAGACTGTACACATGTATCACAAGACTATACATGTGCGTACAAGATTGTACACATGTCTCACTAGACTGTACATTGGTCCTACAAGCTTGTACACATGTGTTCAAGACTGTTCACATGCTCCTACAAGACTGTATGCATGTGTACCAAAATGTACACATGGTCCTACAAGATTGTAGACATGTGTCACAAGACTGTACACATGGTCCTACAATATTGTACACATGTGTACAAGACTATACACATGTGTCACAAGACTTTACACATATATGTACAAGACTGTATGCATGGTCCTGCAATACTGTACACATATGTACAAGACTGTACATATGTCCTACAAGAATATACACATGTGTTTAAGACAGTATACTTGTTATTACAAGATTGTACACATGGTCCTACAAGACTGTACACATAGTCCTACAAGAGTGTGCACATGATACTGTAATACTGTACACATGTGTACAAGACTGTACACATGGTCGTATGAGACTGTACATATGTGTACAAGACTGTACATATGGTCCTACAAAACTGTACACATGGTCCTACAAGACTATAGACATGTTCTACAAGACTATACACATCTGTACAAGATAGTATACATGGTATTACAAGATTGTACACATTGTCCTACCAGACTGTACGCATGGTCCTACAAGAGTGTACACATGGTCCTACAAGACTGTACACATGTGTACATGACAATACACATGATATTACAAGACTATACACATGTGTCACAAGACTATACACATGCATACAAGACTATACACATGGTATTACAAGACTGTACACATGTGTCACAAGAATTTAGACATGCGTACATGACTATACACAAGTTATTACAAGTCATATAAGACTGTACACATGGTCCTACAAGACTATACACATGTGTACAAGACAGTACACATGGTATTACAAGACAACACACATAGTCCTACAAGATTGTACAAATGTGTCACAAGGCTATACACATGCATACAAGAATGTACACATGGTAGTACAAGACAGTACACATGTCTCACAAGACTGTACACATGTGTACAAGATTGTACACATGTCTCAAAAGACTGTACACTGGTCCTACAATCTTGTACACATTTGTACAAGACTGTACACATGGGCCTACAAGTCTGTATACATTGTCCTACAAGACTGTACACATGTGTCACAAGGCTATCCACATGGGCCTACAAGACTGTACACATGTCAGAAGACTATACACAAATGCATACAAGACTGTATACATGGTATTACAAGACTGTACACATGTGTCACAAGACTATACACATCCGTATAAGATTGTACACATGTCTCACAAGACTATACACTGGTCCTACAATCTTGGACACATGTGTACAAGACTGAACACATGGGCCTACAAGACTGTACACATGGTCCTACAAGATTGTACACATGGTCCTACAAGACTGTACACATGTGTACAAGGCTGTACAAATGGTCCTACAATATTGGAGACATATGGTCCCACAAGCATGTACACATGGTCCCACAAGCCTGTACACATGGTCCTACAATATTGTACTCATGTGTACAAGACTGTACACATGTGTTAACAAGACTGTACACATGGTCCCACAAGACTGTACACATGGTCCTACAATATTGTACTCATGTGTACAAGACTGTACACATGTGTTAACAAGACTTTACACAATTGTGTACAAGACTGTACACATGGTCCTGCAAGACTATACACATGGTCCTACAATACTGTGCACATGTGTACAAGACTGTACACATTATCTTACAAGATTGTACTCATGTCTCACAAGACTGTACACATGGTCGTATAAGACTGTACACATGTGTACAAGACTATACACATGGTCCTACAAGACTGTACACGTGGTCCTGTAAGACTGTACACATGGTCCTACAAGATTTTACATATGTGGACAAGATAGTACACATGGTATTACAAGACTATACACATGTATCACAAGACTGTACACACATGTCACAAGACTGTACAAATTATTTTACAAGACAGTACACATGGTATTACAAGACTGTACATATGGTTTTACAAGACTGTACACATGGTCGTATAAGACTATACACATGTGTACAAGACGATACACATGTGTACAAGACTGTACACATGTGTACAATACTGTACACATGTCCTATAGGACTGTACACATGTGTACAAGACAATACACATGGTATTACAAAACAGTACACATGGTCATAAAAGACTGTACACATGGTCCTACGAGATTGTACACATGGTCCTACAAGACTGTACACATGGTACGACAATACTGTACACATTTGTCAAAAAAATGTACACATGCATACAAGACTGTACATATGCTATTACAAGACTCTACACATGTGTCACAAGAATGTACACATCGGTATTAGACTATACACATGGTATTATAAGATTGTACACATAGTCATATAATACTGTACACGTGTGTACAACATTGTACACATTGTCCTACAAGGCCGTACACATATGTACAAGACTATACACATGTCCTACAACACTATACACATGTGTACAAAGCAATATACATGGTATTACAAGACAATACACATGGTCCTACAAGATTGTACACATGGTCCTACAAGACTATACACATGGTCCTACATGATTGTACACATGTGTACAAGATAGTACACATGGTATTACAAGACTGTACACATGGTCCTACAAGACTGTACACATGGTCATACAAGATAGTACACATGGTCCTACAATATTGTACACATGTTTACAAGACTTTACACATGTCCTACAAGAATATACACATGTGTACAAGACAATATACATGGTATTATAAGATTGTACACATGGTCCTACAAAACTGTACACATGGTCCTACAAGACCATACACATGGTCCTACAATATTGTACACATGTATACAAGATAAGACTATACACGTCCTCCAAGACTCTACACATGTGTACAAGACAGTGTACATGGTATTACAAGATTGTAAACATGGCCCTAGAAGACTGTACACATGGTCCTACAAGACTGTACACATGTGTACAAAACAGTACACATGGTATTCCAAGACTATACACATGGTCCTACAAGACTATACACATGGTCATACAAGACTTTACACATGGTCCTACAATATTGTACACAAGTGTACAAGATTGTACACATAGTAATGCAAGACTGTACACATGCGTATAAAACTGTAAACATGGTCCTAGAAGACTACACATTGTCCTACAAGACTGTATACATGTGTACATGACTGTACACATGGTCCTACAAGTTTGTACACATGTGTACATGATAGTATACAAGTTATTACAAGACTTTACACATGGTCCTACAAGACTTCACACATGGTCCTACAAGATTGTACAAATGTGTACAAGATAGTATACATGGTATTACAAGACTGTACACATGTGTCACATGACTGTACGCATGCGCACAAGACTGTATACATGGTATTACAAGATTGTACATGTGTCACAGGAATATACACATGCATACAAGACTGTACACATGGTATTACAAGACTGTACACTTGGTCATTTAAGACTGTATACTTGTACACCTGGTCCTACAAGATTGTACACATTGTCCTACAAGACTGTACACATGTCCTACAAGACTGCACACCTATGTACAAGATAATATATATGGTATTACAATATTATACACATGGTCCTACAAGACTGTACACATGGTCCTACAAGAAAGTACACATGGTCCTATATATTGTACACATATGTATAAGATAATACACATGGTATTACAAGACTGTACACATGTGTCACAAGACTGTATACATGCATACAAGACTGTACACATGGTATTACAAGAGTGTACAAATGGTTGTATAAGACTATACACATGTGTACAAGACTGTACACATGGTCCTACAAGACTATACACATGTGTACATGATAATCTTAATTGTATTATAAGACTGTACACATGGTTCTACAAGACTATACCCATTGACCTACAAGACTGTACACATTTTCCTACAATACTGTACACATGGTCCTACAAAATTGTACATATGTGTACAAGAGTGTAGACATATGTGTAGAAGACCGTACACATGGTCCTATAAGACTATACACATGGTCCTACAATCTTTTACACATGCGTACAAGACTATGCATATGTGTCACAAGACTGTACACATGGTCGTATAAGATTGTACACATGTTTCAGAAGACTGTACACATGGTATTACAAGACTGTACACATGGTCATATAAGACTATACATATGTGTACAAGACTGTACACATGGTCCTACAACACTGTACACATGGTCCTACAAGACAATACACATGTCCTACAAGATTGTACACATGTATACAAGACAATATACATGGTATTACAAGAATGTACACATGGTACTACAAGATTGTACACATGATACTGCAAGACTGTACACGTGTATAAGACAATACACATGGTATTATAAGACTGTACACATGTGTCACAAGACTGTACACATGGTATTACAAGATTGTACTCATGTGTCACAAGAATGTACACATGCGTATAAGATTGTACACAAGGTATTATAAGACTGTACACATGGTCATATAAGACTGTACACATGTGTACAAGACTATATACATGTCTTACAAGACTGTACACATGTGTATAAGATAGTACGCATGGTATTACAAGACTGTACACATGTGTATAAGATAATACTCATGGTATTACAAGACTGTACCCATGGTCTTTATAAGATTGTACACATGGTCCTACAAGATTGTACACATGGTCCTACAAGACTGTACAAATGTGTACAAGACAGTACACATGGTATGACAAGACTACTGCGTCACAAGACTGTACACATGCATACAAGACTGTACACATGATATTACAAGATTGTACACATGTGTAACAAGAATGTATACATGCGTACAAGACTGTACACATGGCATTACAAGACTATACACATGGTTGTATAAGACTGTACATATGGTCCTACAAGACTGTATATATGGTTCTATAAGACTATACGCATGGTCCTACAAGACTATACACATGTGTACAAGAAAGTACACATGGTATTACATGACTGTACACATGTGTCACAAGACTGTATACATGGTATTACATGATTGTACACATGTGTCACAAGAATGTACACATGCGTACATGATTGTAGACAAGGTATTACAAGACTGCACACATGGTCGTATAAAATTGTACACATGTATACAAGACTGTACATATGGTCCTATAAGGCTATACACATGGTCCTACAAGACTGTACATAGGTGTACAAGATTGTACACATGGTCCTACAAGATTGTACATATGTGTACAAGACAACACACATGGTATTACTATTGGTATATATGCCCATAAAGCCATCCCAAGCGATTGCATGGAGTCGGATATTAATTAATCAATTAATGTGATTATTTGGTTAATTAATGAATTCCATAATATTCTAATTAATCCACGAGCTTTTTAATTAATGCAACGTTTCTATTTACCGATGGGTTTAGAAAACCCTACTTTCCTTCATATCATGTTTAAAGGAGGATTAACGGTCGATATCTATATAAGATATCGAGAGAGGCTTTTCAGTTTACGCTCACGTACGTAAACCCTAGCCGTCACCATCCTTGGGAGAGGAAGGAGAGCAACGTGCCGCTAGTACGCCGCCGCACAGACACGCTCCTTCCCGTTGGCTTAGGAAGCGCGACATGGAGTTCCAGTCCATCCCCATGGATGAAGTAGAGACGCAGACGCTGAGACGCCTACGTTCGAAGGACAGTGACGATCATCCGTGCGCGTTACGAGCGGTGCACATCATCGCCCGCAAAGGAGCGCTGCTGAATCTTCCTGCGACAACGAACGGGAGAGAAGTTTTGTCTGTGTAGACAAGCGTCATTGCACACAGTCATGCAGTGGGACATCGTCGGACTTGCTCCGCGATAAGGTATATCCCACAAACACTCCTTCCAAATATGCTATTGTCTACGAGGTCCTGTTTCGGGTTGTGTGGATTTTATTGCTTCCGCCGCGCATGTTTTCTCCACAAAACCCAACAATGGTATCATAGCAGCATTGATCTACGACGTATTTGGATTCATTTCGATATGATCGAATCACTATATATTGTTTTCTATGTTGCATACAATGCAAATTAAAACTGCTAATGTGCAAATCTAAACCTAATTCCACATACGTCGCATGCTTCTATTTTTTACTTTTTGGATGGGGTCGACTATGGAAAATATTGATTTTTCTAAGTGCACAGAAGTAAAATTCCGTAGACCTTTCAGGGGCTCTGCCCCTGAGACCTCGTGAGGGGTAGCCTCCCCTCGACCCCCACTCGCTGACCCCCCCCCCCACAGGAGCGTTGCCCTTGTGTACCCTGCATAGTCTGTGTGGGAGTCAAAAATTTATTTAATGGGGAATGTCCCGCATTAAAAGTACTACAATTTAATATGTATATATGTATATGTAGATATACCTATGATAGCATACACGTCACCTTTAAAATCTTTTTATGTGGTAAGTGCATGCACGGTTATGGCCTAGTGTCCCCTTTTGTGAATGTTGTGGATGTCAATCTTGTGGATATGTTTGTTTGTGAATTCTATAGATGTATAATGGTTACATATGGATCCTTTATATAAAGTATTCAGCCTGCATGCCGAGCCTCATCTCTTATTTCAAAGTATAATTAATTCTTTCCTTTTATATTTGTACTCATATGATGTAATAGAGATAGGATTAGTTTTAGTTTTTGTAAACATGATGTAAGGAGGCCACTTGAAGATCCAACTCCAAGGAGTGTCCATGGAGAAGCACCATGAAGATCTAATTCCAAGAAGCAACCTGAAGATCCAACTCCAAGGAGTGTCCATGGAGAAGCAATAAGAAGATCCAATTCCAAGAAGCAACTTGAAGTTCCAACCTCACAAAGCATCCATGAAGTTGTTCATTGTAATGTTGATCATTACAGGCTTACAGGTTGATTCACAGGTGTTGCATGAGATGCATAAGACCATAGGTGGACCGTAATCCTTTGTTGCTCCAAAGGATTACAATATTATGGCCATAACCGATGTATTTGTGTTTGTGATTGCATGTCTATCATTTGTGGTTGTGGATATAGTAGTATATGATACGTACTATAAGTATGTGGTGTTTGGATATGTATATGTATTAATAAAATCCCTCAATTAATAATATTAAGTTTTAGTTGCCTTCCATAAAGCAACACACATGAAAAGCTTGATCGACTATGTGTGGGCACGCCTCCGTGTGGTACACTGTCTATCTCATGGAAGTGTGATGGTGGTGTGTGAGTCTGCCTCCATAGGGTGCACACTCATCGTGTTGTCTTATGGGTTGGACTTAACTAGGGAACCTTGATAGGATCAAGTACCTAGAGGCACATAGATGCATCATGGTAAGGAGTTATGCATGATTATCTATCCAAGAGTTGCATATGATGTAATTGGCAAAAGTTGCCTACTTTAGTATTTGGTCTTTGACGCCGGCGTTGGTTGGGCATTGATCCAATTATTTTGGGTCTTGGCTCACTAGAAGGTTGTGCATTGCAATCTTCTGAGTTGATAGTGAGGGATATCAATTTGAACAAAATAGTGGGAGCATAATTAATTAAAGGCCTAATTAATCTTATTTATCAAATCTTTACAAGTCAAAATGTTTGGACTAAATGCAAAATTTTCTTTTGTAGCAATCAAATGGCAAACAACACACACTTTCTCATTGCGATCGGTCCTTGAGAAGGACAAACTTACCAGAACCAACTTTCAAAACTGGTTTAGGACACTGAGAATTGTTCTCACACATGAGTGTAAGCTCTATGTCTTTGAAACACCAGAGCCAGCGGAGCCCGCCGTAAATGCACCCAAGGCTGAAAAGGATGCTTACAAGAAGCACCTTGATGATGTTGTGGATGTCAAGTGTCTGATGTTGTGCTCAATGAACTATGAGTTGTAAGAGCAGCATGAGAACATGAATGTCATGGAGATTGTAACACATCTCAAGAACATGTATCAACATCAAGAAAGACAGGAGAGATATGATGTCTCAAAGGCTTTGTTTAGGAACAAGATGAAAGAGGGAGACTCAATTGGCACCCATATACTCACTTTAATTGGGTACGTGGAAAGCCTATCCAAGCTGGGATTTCCCCTAGGTCAAGAGTTGGCCACTGATGTGATTCTACAATCATTGCCTGAATCATATAATGATTTTGTCATGAACTACAACATGAACAATTTTGACAAATCATTGTCAGAATTGTTGGGCATGTTGAGGACAACTGAAGCACATATGAAGAAAGACAAGCCCAAGTCTGTGATGGTGATTAGCAAGGCAAAGGGAAAGTCAAAAGGAAAAGGTAAGGCTAAGAAAGGTTCTAAAGCCGGGCAGAAGCCAAAGTCATCCACACTCAAAGCTAAAGATGGGATCTCCAAAGAAGGCAGATGTCACCATTGTCACCAACCTGGACATTAGAAAAGAAACTATCCTCTCTACCTAGAGGAACTGAGGAAGAAGAAGTAGGGGATAGAGATCTCCACTTCATGTATATATGTTATTGAGATAAACTTAAATACTTCTTCATCGTGGGTACTGGATACCGGATGTGGATCTCACATATGTTCTAATATGCAGGATCTGATAAGAAGTAAGCCTTTACGAAAGGGCCAAGTCGAGTTGCGGGTTGCTAATGGAGCAAGAGTTGATGCCACCGCATTTGGAGTTATTAGTTTATCTTTGCCTACGGGCCTTGTAATAGAATTAGAGAATTGCTATTATGTACCTGCCATTAATAGAAATATTATTTCTGTATCTTGTATGGACAAGAGTGGATTTGAATTTCACATTAAGAATGGAATTATTTGTATATCTAAAGATGAGATCTTTTATGGCAATGCCCCTATGTCTTATGGTATCTACTTGTTAGAACTTTAGACTAGCATATACAACGTAAATACTAAAAGCTTAAAACTTGACAACTCAAACAAAACATTCTTATGGCATTGTCGTCTTGGGCACATAAACGAGAAGCGCATATCTAGACTCCATAAGGATGGTTATTTAGACTCTTTTGATTTTGAATCATTAGAGACATGTGAGGCATGTTTATTAGGGAATATGACCAAGACTTCTTTCACTAGACATAGTGAGAGAGCCAGTGATCTGCTAGGGCTCATACATACTGATGTATGTGGACCTTTTAGATCAAATGCTAGAGGAGGCTATCAATACTTCATTACCTTCACTGATGACCTCAGTAGGTATGGATATGTATATCTTATGAAACACAAGTCAGAAACTCTTGAAATGTTCAAGAATTTCATGAATGAATTAGAGAAGCAACTTGGTAAGAGTATTAAAGCACTCCATTTAGATCGAGGTGGTGAATACTTAAGCCAAGAGTTTAAGGATCTTCTGAGAGACCGTGATATTGTATCACAATGGACTCCACCTGGTAGACCACAACATAATGGTGTGTCAGAAAGAATGAATCGTACATTATTAGACATGGTACGATCAATGATGAGTTCAACCGAACTTCCAATATCGTTCTGGGGATATGCTCTTGAAATTGCAGTGTTTACACTTAACTGTGTACCTTCCAAATCGGTTCAAAAGACACCATATGAGATATGGAATGGGAATCGTCCCAATTTGTCTATGTTAAAGATTTGGGGATGTGAAGCTTATGTTAGGAAACAATTTCTTGAAAAGCTTGGATCCAAATCAGAAAAATGCTATTTTGTTGGATACCCCAAGGAAACTCAGGGATATTACTTATACACACCAACTGACAACAAAGTGTTTGTTGCTAGGACTGTTATATTTCTTGAAAAGGAATTTATTTCCAAAGGAATTAGTGGGAGGAATGTAGAGCTCGAAGAAGTTTGAGACCAACAAGAAAGCAGAGAACCTGAGGAGGTACATAAGGAACATGAAGACTCACAAATTGCTGTGGAATTTCAAGTTCCAAATGTAACACAGGAACCTCATAGGTCTAGTAGGACACGACTTGAGCCTGGGAGATTTGGATTTCTTGTGACTCAAGACAGTGATGAATTGGGCATAGCAGATGAGGCAACTTCCTATCTAGAAGCTACTAAGGGACCAGAATCTAAGAAATGGCTTGAAGCCATGAGATCTGAGATGATATTCATGTACACAAACAAGGTATGAACCTTGGTGGATCCACCTGAAGGGGTAAAACCCATAGGGTACAAGTGGGTCTTCAAGAAGAAGACTGACATGGATGGAAATGTTCAAACCTATAAAGGTAGATTGGTTGCGAAAGGATTCCGTCAAATTCAAGGTGTTGATTATGACAAGACCTTCTCACCAGTTGCCATGGTTAAATCCATCAAGATCATGCTTGCCATTGCAGCTTATCATGACTATGAGATTTGGCAGATGGATGTTAAAACAACATTCCTTAATAGGAATTTACTCGAGGATGTGTACATGACACAACCTGAGGGTTTTATCGATCGAAAGGAAGCCAATAAAGTCTGTAAGCTACAAAGGTCAATCTATGGATTGAAGCAAGCATCTTGGAGCTGGAATCTACATTTTGATGAAGTAGTCAAAAAGTTTGGCTTTAGTCAAAATGAAGATGAACCTTGTATTTACAAAAGGGTTAGTGGGAGCACAATTGTATTTCTCATATTGTATGTGGATGACATTCTATTGATGGGAAATGACATCCCTACTCTTCAGACAGTAAAAGGTTGGCTAGGGAAAACTTTCTCTATGAAGGATTTAGGCGAAGCATCCTATATACTAGGGATCAAGATCTATAGAGATAAATCTAGAAGGCTTCTAGGCCTAATCCAGAGCACATACATTGACAAGGTGCTAAAGAGGTTTAGCATGGATGGTTCTAAGAGAGGTAACTTGCCCATGTCCCATGGGGTTACGATCTCTAAATCCCAATGTCCTAGTTCATGTAATGAATGGGCACACATGAGTAAGATTCCATAGGCATCAACAATTAGATATATCATGTACGCAATGTTATGTACTCGTCCTGATATGTTGTATGCTTTGAGCATGACGAGCCGGTATCAGTCAGATCTAGGTGAATGTCACTGGATAGCCGTAAAGAACATCCTAAAGTACTTGAGAAGGATTAAGGATCAATTCTTGGTATACGGTGGTGAGGAAGAGCTCGTGGTAAAGGTTTATACCGATGCTAGCTTCCAAACTGACAAAGATGACTACAGATCGCAATCTGGATTTGTGTTTTGCCTGAACAACTGAGCTATGCGCTGGAAGAGTTCCAAGCAAGAGACGGTTGTAGATTCTACAACAGAGGCCAAATATATTGCCGCATCTAATGCTGCAAAGGAAGCTGTGTGGATTAAGAAGTTCATTTCTAAACTTGGAGTGGTTCCAAGCGCTGGTGATGCAATTGAGTTGTTTTGCGACAATAATGGAGCAATTGCACAGGCTAAAGAACCAAGATCACACCAACATTCCAAACATATTCTACGGTGATTCCATCTCATATGAGAGATCGTACAATGAGGAGATGTGAAGATTTGTAGAATACCTACAGAAAGCAATGTGGCTGACCCCCTCACAAAAGCACTTTCACAGCAGAAATGTGACGGACATGTTCGATCACTTGGATTGAGATTCATGAGTGAATGGGTATAAGTGCAAGTGGGAATCTGTTGGTATGTATTCCCATAGCGACTATCATTCGATGATTGTAATGGGATACTATGTAAATGATTTGTAATACTACATTGATCATATCAATAAAGGCAAGTTTCCAATCTATATGTTTGTGTTTTATATTGTGAGATGACCATAAAACTTATAGATGTCTATAGAATAATATACTCAATGACATATGTCTTCGGGTTGATGACCTGAACAGTGAGATCATATGTATGCTAAGAGTATGTGTCACACCCCAATCTCACACTAACCACTAATCACGAGATTAGGGCACGACGAAGGGATTATCACATAAACAAATCACTGTGAACTTTTTCTTTGTTTTAAAACCTCGTAATGATCTCCGGATTATTGTTGTAAACTAAAACATAATAAACTATTGCGGAAGCATTTCAATTAAACTGGCTAGAGTAAGTAAACAGAGTTTACAACATGTAACATTGTTTAACAGAAAGTAAACTTAACAGTTAATTTACATCTTTATACACATTCTCTCTCACCCACACCATGTCCCAAGGACCGAGGGGAAAGGACTAAGAGACCTCTAACTAGACTAACTACAAACCTTCTATAGACTAGGCGTTAGGATGAAACGATCCTTCCGATTCCTGATGTTGATGTTGACCTGAAAATGTTTGAGTAGAGGTATGAGCCTACTCGCTCAGTGAATAGCAATTCATTTAACTATCACTAAACAACTCATCAGATTTATAAATTTAAATTAAACATAAATACAGTACAAGCAGGGCAGTACTATTGACATAACAGATATACAGATAAATAATCACATTTCTATGCATCAACAGGTTTTTCAGGTAAATGAATAGATATATAAATTTACTGTGATCCTATATGATTACTTATTCATATTATTATTATGCCCTAATCATATGCAGTGTACTCTGCCTATGAAGATCCGTAGCAAGATCATGCTACGATCCCACCGTACAAGACTTAGCGACACACCCGGGAAATGCTAAGTCTGACGCCAGCCCTGCTCTGCCACAGGACCACAGGCTCTCCGGCCTCAATGCACTACTCCGAGTGCTCTAGACTCCTCCTCTAACCTGAGTACACAGGCGGAGAGTCTCACGGGGTTACCACCGTGACTCCGCACGGATTAATGTTGAATAACCCCCATTTTCCTCCAGTGCCACCGTGACTCCGCACGTGTTGTTGTTGGACACTGCCTCTCTGTCCTCGTGTCTCCATGACTCCGCACGGATAATGTTGCAACACGAGTTTCACCCCTAAGAAGCAGATCTGTCAAAGGGGTTCTACGGTGTTAGGGCACCTAAGTCTATTAACTGATTAACATATAACCATTTAAAACAAGAATATCACATTCCATACTTACTGCACATTCGGAACATTTCTTGAGACACATATATAACATTTGTCCTCCTTAAACATGATTCAGTATCATTTATCCAGATTCCATGCTAAACATCCATTTTTAAATCAACAAGTACATTGTCCCCATAATACAGGAAATTTCATCATTTTCATTAAGCATATTGCGTATTTCAAGTTCCAATGAATCTAACATACTCTATTGTATGTACTACACTGTTTAAAAGTTATACTAACTGATACAGAAGCAAATAAGCATTTAAAATGAGTTTAATAATGATTTCTAATTGAACTGCCACTCACCCACTTTGGTGTGTTCGTATACACCGAAAAACGTCCACAACCACGCCTAATTCTGCCCTTTACAGCAGCGTGCACGCCGTGCACCTGGGCTGCACGCCGTGCACCTTCAGTGCACTTCTGTTCTACTTTTCTGCACCTTTGCACGCCGTGCAAACTGATTTGCACGCCGTGCAAACTGACTTGCACACCGTGCAAACTGATTTGCACGCCGTGCACCTGGGCTGAAACTCGTTCCGCTATCTGTAACTTTGCACGCCGTGCAATCTGACTTTGCACGCCGTGCAACCTGCGCAGAAACGGAAATCCCCTATATCAACTTTCTGCAATGTTGCACGCCGTGCAAACAGATTTGCATGCCGTGCAACCTGCGCAGAGGCGGAAATTGCAGAAATAAAAGAGGAGATTGGGGTCGATTCGGTGGACGATTCTTACCCGAATCACTCCTATAGCTTCGGAATGACCTAGCAAGTACTTGGCAAGAAGAAAGAACGGAGGGGAAAGCACCGTTCGCTCCCTAGACCATCTCCATGGTCGTCTTCTTTGTGGCTGCAGGAGGAAGAAGAAGGTGAAGAAGAAGAAGATGATGCAGCTGGTTGATTTGGCTGGAGAAGATGAAGAAATCGAAGAAGAATGGAGAAGGAGGGGCTTGGTTGCCTAGCTTCTCCTCTAGCTCGCTCTCTCCCTCTCCCCTTCTCTGTTTTTCCCCAGGCGGCAACCGAAGGAAATGAACGATACGTTCATTCCAAGGTCGGTTAACAGAACTAATAAAGGAAAACTGAAGGAAAGGATAAGGAAGGGCGCCCAGGGGGCCGGATGTAAATTGCCCAAAAACTTTCCGAAATTACACATAGGTCCCTGTACACTAAAAAGCTTATATCTTTTTACTCGTAGGTCGGTTTCGCATGATTTCTTCGGAAACGGATTAAGCACAAACTTGTCCTCAACCTCAGGACAAGAAAACAAGCTAATGATACATTAACACTAGCTCAAATCTCAAAACACTATTAACAAAAGCAAGTACTCATCTCAACATAACTAGTTCAATTATGCACTAACCAAGGTACTTACTTGTAAAACGAAATGTGGGTCATAACAATCTCTCTCCCTTATAAGAATTTCGTCCCGAAATTCCTAAAAGAGAAAAGGAAACTTGTTACGCATTTCTGATTCAAGCTCCCACGTAGCTTCCTCTATATTGTGATTCCTCCACAAAACCTTCACTAAAGATAACTCACGGTTTTTAAGCTTCTTGATTCGGTGATCAACTATCTGTACTGGTCCTTCCACATAGGACACATTTGTCCTAAGCTGTGCCAGATCTGGATCTAATATTTTCTCTGTACCGGGATGACACTTTTTCAGCATAGACACATGAAACACATCATGAAGATTTTCCAACTCAGGCGGCAAATCCAACCTATAAGCTACAGGTCCAATCCTCTCAATAATAGGATATGGGCCCATATATCTAGGGGTCAACTTGCCTCTCTTGCCAAACCTTAGAACTCCCTTCCACGGTGAAACTTTCAGATACACCTCATCACCAACCTCAAACTCAAGAGGTCGACGTCGTTTCTCTGCATAACTTTTCTGCCTATCCTGAGCAGCTTTCAACTGCTCCCTGATCACAGATATCTTCTCTGTAGTCATATCGACTATCTCAGGTCCAAGAATTTCTTTCTCACCAACCTCATACCAACAAACTGGTGATCTACACTTCCTGCCATATAGAGCTTCATATGGGGCCATTCCAAGACTAGAATGGTAGTTGTTGTTATATGCAAACTCCATCAGGCTTAAGTGTTCTTCCCAGTTACCTCTGAACTGCAGAACACATGCTCTCAGCATGTCTTCAAGAGTCTGAATGGTCCTTTCAGATTGACCATCTGTCTGCGGGTGAAACGCTGTACTGAACCTCAGCTTTGTGCCCAACGCACGATGTAACTGATTCCAGAATCTAGATGTAAACTTAGGATCTCTGTCAGAAATAATGGAAACTGGAATCCCATGTAATCTGACTACCTCATCCACATAAATCTTGGCCAGCTTTGGAACATCAAAGGTTGACTTGTCAGGGAGAAAGTGAGCAGACTTAGTTAGTCTATCCACAATCACCCAAATCGAGTCCGAACCTCTAGACGTCCTGGGTAATCCTACCACAAAATCCATCGTGATGTGTTCCCATTTCCATTCAGGTATAGGAAGCGACTGTAAGGTACCAGCAGGTTTCTGATGCTCAGCCTTAACCTACTGACACACTCCACATCTAGCCACGTACTCAGCCACATCTCTTTTCATACCAGACCACCAATACAGCTCTTTGAGATTCCTGTACATTTTCGTGTTACCTGGATGCATAGCATACATAGAAGCATGCGCTTCTTCAAGAATTTGCTCTTTCAGCTCACTGTTCCTAGGTACACACAACCTGTCATGAAGATACAACATGCCTTCATCAGAAAACCTGAATTCTGACCTTTTACCTTCCGACATATCCTGCATAATCTGCCTCAACTCATCATCATTCTGTTGCAATTCCTTAATTTGATCATAGAAAGTAGGTTTAACCTGCATTTGAGCAATCAACCCACTCTGTCTAGTCACATTCAAGTCTAAGTTCAACTTTCGCATATCTACGAGCAAGTCTCTCTTGAAACATGCCATAGAAAATGCATCTACAGTTGAACTTGACTTTCTACTCAAAGCATCTGCTACAACATTTGCTTTACCAGGATGGTAATCGATTGTCACATCATAATCTTTAATTAGCTCAAGCCATCTGCGCTGTCTCAGATTCAAATCCTTCTGAGTGAAGATATACTTCAAGATCTTATGGTCTGTAAATACCTGACAAGTCTCACCATACAGGTAGTGACGCCATGTCTTAAGAGCATGAACTATAGCAGCTAACTCGAGATCATGAGTAGGGTAGTTCTCTTCATTCTTCTTAAGCTGTCTAGATGCATAGGCCACAACCTTGCCTTCTTGCATCAACACACAGCCTAAACCCCTCCTGGAAGCATCGCAGAACACTGTATAACCTTTATCTGCCTCGGGCAAAACCAACACTGGCGCTGTGGTCAACTTCCTCTTCAAGATCTGAAAACTCTTCTCACAGTTATCAGACCAAACAAACGGTGCATTCTTCCTCGTCAAACGTGTCAAGGGTGATGCTAGCACACTAAAGTTCTGTATAAACCTTCTGTAATAGCCTGCTAAACCCAAGAAACTTCTGATCTCAGTAGGAGTCTTAGGCTGTTCCCACTGAAGCACAGAATCAACTTTCTTAGGGTCAACGCTAACTCCATCTTTCGAGATAACATGTCCAAGAAATGCTACTTCAGCCAACCAGAACTCGCACTTGCTAAACTTAGCATACAACTGATGTTGCCTCAACAACTGCAACACTACTCTCAGGTGTTGCTCATGCTGTCCATCATCTCTGGAGTAGATCAGAATATCATCTATAATGACTACAATAAACTGATCTAGGAACGGTTTGAAAATCCGATTCATCATATCCATAAAGGCTGCTGGGGCATTGGTCAGCCCAAACGACATGACCAGAAACTCATAATGCCCATACCTAGTTCTGAAAGCTGTCTTGGGAATATCAGAAGCCTTTATTCTAAGCTGATGATATCCAGATCTCAGATCTATTTTAGAGAAGATCGTCGCTCCACGTAACTAATCAAACAGATCATCTGTTCTTGGCAATGGATACTTGTTCTTAATAGTGATCTTGTTCAATTGCCTGTAATCTATACAGAGACGCATGGTACCATCCTTTTTCTTAACAAACAGGACTGGAGCACCCCATGGTGAAGAACTGGGTCTAATAAAACCCTTATCCAGCAATTCCTGCAGCTGCACCTTGAGTTCCTTCAACTCTGCAGGTGCCATTCTATAGGCTGGCAGTGCTACTGGATGACTATCTGGATATATCTGAATTTCAAAATCCAGGTCTCTGACAGGAGGTAAGCCTAGCAAATCTTCTGGAAAAACATCAGAAAACTCACGAACCACGGGCACATCATAAACACTGGTGGTGCTCTTCTCTGCTCTGGTGTCAACCACATGAGCAAGGAACGCTTCACATCCTTTCTGTAACATCTTATCAGCTACAGCAGCTGATATTATGCACGTAGGCAGAACTTTCCTGTCTCCAGTAAAGACACAAGAAAATTCCCCTAGTTGAAAGGTAGTTTCCTTCTTCCAACAATCGAGTTGCACTCGATATGTTTCAAGACAATACATACCCAAGATGACTTGAAAGGTATTTACATCCAAGGGTATGAGATTAGCAGCGAAGGTAAAACCTCCAAAAGATAACAAGCATCCGGGACAAGACTCGGATAAAACTGTTGGTCCACCTAGTGGAACCCTCAACACTAACTCATCTGCCAACTCTTGAGTTAACAGATTAAGTTCATCAACTAAAGAACGTCGTATGAAAGAGTGGGTAGCACTTGGATCTATCAAAACTGAAACTGGTATACTATTAAACAAAAACATCTCTCCAGTAACGACTTGTGAAGAGATTATACCTTCCTGAGGTGTCAAAGAGAAGAAACGTGCTGAAGCTCTCCCTCTGCCACGCTGTCCTCTCTGACCACTTCTGCCACTGGCCACTCCACCACCTCTGGAACCATAAGCCACAGAAGAACTCGGAACATCATGGTACTGGGGCTGGAAAGCTTGTGATGCTACTTGCTGAAGCTGAGGACATTCCCTTTTTAGGTGTCCTACTTGTCCACAGACAAAACAACTTGGACCCCAACACTGACCAGTGTGTAGTCTTCCATATTTGTCACATGGCGGTATCTCTTGTCTCTGGGGACCTGTCACTGACATTGACGACCCAGAAGACCGTCCACTAGACGCATTGCCCCATCTCCCTGGGTTGTATCCCCCTCTGCCTCTAGAAGGAGCAACATCCCCAAATCTCTGTCTACCGAAACAGCTAAAGCCACGCCCGAGTTTAGAAAAGAAACCTCTACCTCCACCTCTGTATCCACTACTGGACTGTCCTCTACTGAAATCTACATATCTCTTCTTAGACTCAGGCACCTTGTCAGCATTCACAGATTCTTCAACCTGTCTAGCAGCCTCAACAAACTCACCAAAGTTCTCTCTGTTCCTCCTACTAGTAGCAGAAACTGTATGCCGAATCTCTGGCCTCAGCCCTTCTTGAAACCTTCTGCATCTTTCTATGTTATCGGGAACAAGCTGCGGACAGAAGTTCGCTAACCGGGTGAAAAGCGCTTCATACTCAGTAACTGTCATGTTCCCCTGCTTAATGTTCTGTAACTGCCTGATTTTCTCATTAAGGAAGGTAGGTGAATAAAACTTAAGATGAAACTCTTCAGAGAAATCCTGCCAAGAAAGCTCTGTACCTCTCCTCTTTTCCTCCACACTATGCCACCACAGCTCTGCATCGTCTGTCAAAAGGTAAACTGCATGATTAATCTTCTTCTCTTCTGGAAGATCCATCAAGCGAAAGACCTTCTCTATCTGTCTCCACCACTCATCTGCCTCCGCAGGATCCATAGTACCACTAAATTCTGTACCGCCAAGCTTCTTTACAAGTTCATAAGATCGCATCAGATCCTTACTGCTGGTAGAAGTAGAAGCTCACCTATCAGCCTTGTACCTCTCTTTGGTCTCCAAAAACATCCTATACATCCGGGATGCTTCATCCACGTGGTCGCCACCACCTGGACCCAAGTACAAAGGATCAGGGCCAACATGGCTCTCGGCCTGATCATCGCGATCAAAGCCTCTTCCTGCCATCTGCAATGATATAACAGAATATTTCCTGTTAGAAAACTACAGATAGAAGAAAGGCACCTAAACCTTAATCCTATAGGTCTCTTATCGTCCCCTGACCTGGACTCTGAGTAACTATGTACTCAACCTAAGCTCTAATACCAAAAGATGTCACACCCCAATCTCACACTAACCACTAATCACGAGATTAGGGCGCGACGAAGGGATTATCACATAAACAAATCACTGCGAACTTTTTCTTTGTTTTAAAACCTCGTAATGATCTTCGGATTATTGTTGTAAACTAAAACATAATAAACTATTGCGGAAGCATTTCAATTAAACTGGCTAGAGTAAGTAAACAGAGTTTACAACATGTAACATTGTTTAACAGAAAGTAAACTTAACAGTTAATTTACATCTTTATACACATTCTCTCTCACCCACACCATGTCCCAAGGACTGAGGGGAAAGGACTAAGAGACCTATAACTAGACTAACTACAAACCTTCTTTAGACTAGGCGTTAGGATGAAACGATCCTTCCGATTCCTGATGCTGATGCTGACCTAAAAATGTTTGAGTAGAGGTATGAGCCTACTCGCTCAGTGAATAGCAATTCATTTAACTATCACTAAACAACTCATCAGATTTATAAATTTAAATTAAACATAAATACAGTACAAGCAGGGCAGTACTATTGACATAACAGATATACAGATAAATAATCACATTTCTATGCATCAACAAGTTTTTCATGTAAATGAATAGATATATAAATTTACTGTGATCCTATATGATTACTTATTCATATTATTATTATGCCCTAATCATATGCAGTGTACTCTGCCTATGAAGATCCGTAGCAAGATCATGCTACGATCCCACCGTACAAGACTTAGCGACACACCCGGGAAATGCTAAGTCTGACGCCAGCCCTGCTCTGCCACAGGACCACATGCTCTCCGGCCTCAATGCACTACTCCGAGTGCTCTAGACTCCTCCTCTAACCTGAGTACACAGGCGGAGAGTCTCACGGGGTTACCACCGTGACTCCGCACGGATTAATGTTGAATAACCCCCATTTTCCTCCAGTGCCACCGTGACTCCGCACGTGTTGTTGTTGGACACTGCCTCTCTGTCCTCGTGTCTCCATGACTCCGCACAGATAATGTTGCAACACGAGTTTCACCCCTAAGAAGCAGATCTGTCAAAGGGGTTCTACGGTGTTAGGGCACCTAAGTCTATTAACTGATTAACATATAACCATTTAAAACAAGAATATCACATTCCATACTTACTGCACATTCTGAACATTTCTTGAGACACATATATAACATTTGTCCTCCTTAAACATGATTCAGTATCATTTATCCAGATTCCATGCTAAACATCCATTTTTAAATCAACAAGTACATTGTCCCCATAATACAGGAAATTTCATCATTTTCATTAAGCATATTGCGTATTTCAAGTTCCAATGAATCTAACATACTCTATTGTATGTACTACACTGTTTAAAAGTTATACTAACTGATACAGAAGTAAATAAGCATTTAAAATGAGTTTAATAATGATTTCTAAATGAACTGCCACTCACCCACTTCGGTGTGTTCGTATACACCGAAAAACGTCCACAACCACGCCTAATTCTGCCCTTTACAGCAGCGTGCACGCCGTGCACCTTCAGTGCACTTCTGTTCTACTTTTCTGCACCTTTGCACGCCGTGCAAACTGATTTGCACGCCGTGCAAACTGACTTGCACGCCGTGCAAACTGATTTGCACGCCGTGCACCTGGGCTGAAGCTCATTCCGCTATCTGTAACTTTGCACGCCGTGCAATCTGACTTTGCACGCCGTGCAACCTGCGCAGAAACGGAAATCCCCTATATCAACTTTCTGCAATGTTGCACGCCGTGTAAACGGATTTGCACGCCGTGCAACCTGCGCAGAGGCGGAAATTGCAGAAATAAAAGAGGAGATTGGGGTTGATTCGGTGGACGATTCTTACCCGAATCACTCCTATAGCTTCGGAATGACCTAGCAAGCACTTGGCAAGAAGAAAGAACGGAGGGGAAAGCACCGTTCGCTCCCTAGACCATCTCCATGGTCGTCTTCTTCGCGGCTGCAGGAGGAAGAAGAAGGTGAAGAAGAAGAAGATGATGCAGCTGGTTGATTTGGCTGGAGAAGATGAAGAAATCGAAGAAGAATGGAGAAGGAGGGGCTTGGTTGCCTAGCTTCTCCTCTAGCTCGCTCTCTCCCTCTCCCCTTCTCTGTTTTTCCCCAGGCGGCAATCGAAGGAAATGAACGATACGTTCGTTCCAAGGTCGGTTAACAGAACTAATAAAGGAAAACTGAAGGAAAGGATAAGGAAGGGCGCCCAGGGGGCCGTATGTAAATTGCCCAAAAACTTTCCGAAATTACACATAGGTCCCTGTATACTAAAAAGCTTATATCTTTTTACTCGTAGGTCGGTTTCACATGATTTCTTCGGCAACGGATTAAGAACAAACCTGTCCTCAACCTCAGGATAAGAAAACAAGCTAACGATACATTAACACTAGCTCAAAGCTCAAAACACTATTAACAAAAGCAAGTACTCATCTCAACATAACTAGTTCAATTATGCACTAACCAAGGTACTTACTTGTAAAACAAAATGTGGGTCATAATAGTATGTATTCTTGTTTTATCCCTAATTGGTTGTTATTGTGGAAATATCCATAGACATCAATAAAACATAAGATTAGAATGTATGTTGGTTGATGGAAGAATCTCATTATCCATGATATGGAGATATCAAACCAAATACATAGATACTTGTTAGAGAATAGTGTGTCGGATAGACCCACATTGAGAGTGACACATGGATACCATGATTGGTAGTTAGAGTCACATATCATAATGATGGTGGTGATTGTGGTTCTTAGACCTGAAGTCACTACACTTATCACTTGTCGTTCGGTGTACTTTAACATCATCCACCATGGTCCTGAATAAGGATTGCCATAAAGATGGTGCTTGGGTGCATTGTGACACATGGGGATGACTGTGAGTGATGTAGATGGAATGTGTCCTTCCTACGGGAGTTTGATATTCTGGCCACTTGATAAGTGAGACTGAGAAATGCATGGCCATGCTGATGTGAGTCAATATGTGATATTGAGCTTACATATATCTCAGACAGTCTGCTCTAGTTCAAGGAACATGGATTGAACGTTGAAAAGGATAACAATTCCATGACTCGAGTTCAATCCGGATATCAACGACAAAGGAACTATACAGTCACTGTAACACCAATCATGAATGATAGGTTAAGTTGTTCTCCAACTTCTCCAATTACTTGGATGGAAATGAAGTCTTGCTAGATACCAATCATTGCTTGTGAAATCATAATATGATTATGGATATCACTGCCAACGTAATTTGGAGCCTACCGGGTCACACACATAGGATGTGTTGGAATAGGAGTATAATTGTGGATTTCATTAGAATTGCTCTGAATCACATTGATTACTAAAATGTTTATGTAATGGCACTACAAAAAATATGGTCTTTAACTACAAAAAAAATTGTAGCAAAAACCCCAAAATTTGTAGCTAAAAGCTTTGGCTACATTTATCCTTACATTTATAATATATAGCTAATACACGTGTAGCTAATTGTTTAGGCTACATTTTTTTAAGTTGTAGTTAGTTATTCCTCTCACTACAAATTCATATGTAACCCTAATTGTAGGTAAAAATGTCCTTACACATAAACATGTAGTTTCAATTGTAGCCAAATGTATGACTACAATTCAATTTGTACCTATGATATGTAGGGAGAGATGGCATTGGTTACAATTTGTATTTGTAGTTCATGTATAGCAAAAATTAGCACTTGCTACACATGTAATTATAGCTAGTGTGTAGTGAAAGACACCATGTACTACACATACATATGTAGTGAGAGACATTATGTATCCAGTCAGTCACTTGCCAATATAGAGTGGTTTTCAATAAGAAAACAGATGAATGTTATTCAAGATCGAGTTGTGCTTACAATGTCACCAATGATACTTTTATTTATATTTGAACAATGAGTACACATGGGGAGGACATTAACCTGGCCCCTATTTTACAATATGCATGGAAAAAAGACACATGTATACAATATCTTCTTCTGACTACATCTATCCACTGCAGACTACAAAGCACAATATAAAGAGGGCTCATCTCCCTTAGTTCCTCCACCTAATTCACAGTGAGTTTAACAGCCCTATGAATCTCAGCTTTAGTGGTGAATCTTCCAATCCCAAACATGATAGAGGTATGTGCCATGTCCTCATCAACTCCCAGAGCTCGAGTTGCAACCTTTCCTGTTGGCAACTCATGTAGAGGTGCATGTATGGTTAGTTTTGGTTGGCGAATCCCCTGGATCAGAACATATTGGCATTTCTTCTCATAATCTATATGTTCTGTACTTTTGTATTTGTGGATCAAGCGCCATCAAGTTGATGGTAGCATCCACTTTGTGCGAACCACCATGGATACCTACAAAGAAACATACAAGTTTTGAGATATAGCTCCCGAAATAAATAAGAAAACATAGTTTCTCCTACTCATAACTTACCTATTCCATAAGCTTTCTTCTCCCAGTGCATTTAAGAATAAGCTCCTACATATACATGATGACCTATGTATTACATTTTGTCATTCTCATTGATCTGCAGAATGCTACCAAGCTGATGGCTGGACCTATTTTCACTGTTTACCCAAGGTTTCCTCATTGACTGTAGTATAAATTTTGTAAGGAAGACCGCTGAGGTAGCTATTAACGATGGAGCATAAGAAAGAAAACTGTACTCCAAGAGTGTCAACTCTGCCATATAACTAGCTAAGAATTCAAGTTGCACAGAAGGAACCTGCAACAAAAAAATGGATAAATACTTAAAAACATGAACTATATTTAAAAGGTGATGGAAGTGAGAACTAGACACTTACCCCTTCTGACTGTTGAGCTACATGGAAGAATCTCCTATGTTTATCAAAGAAGAAGAAAAGGTTTGGCAAGGTCAAGTTAAGAAAATTTTAAAGCAGTGTTCACGGGTTATATGCATCAATGCAATGTGGAATACCTCAAAAAGCATTTCACTGTTGGAGCAGTCATCTCAAACTTGAGGTGTCTAAGTACATCGGCTTCTATTTGCAGAACTTGTATATGGCATTGTTAGGTACGCATAGTGTGTGTGAAGACGAGCACGGTAAAGGACATCAATTTTCACCTCCTCCTTAACGTAAGTGTTATCAGTTATATAGCAGAATTCTTCCACCTGAGGAGCACATATTTCTTCATATTTTCTGCATCAAAAGAATAATTCATCTCTTTAAGCATATGGAAGAAATGGTGGGCAGGAGGAAATATTATAGACAAAGGTCAATATTACGAAGCGATTAGCATACAAGCTAGTCCGAGAAATTGCAAACGTTGCTGATTCACTTCATTTCCAGAAAGATAGCGATCAATGTAATTAACTGTCAAGTATAAGGTGTCCAAAACCAACCTATATTCTTCAGAAACCTTCCAATAGAAAGAGGATATAGGTTAGATGAAAATCAGAAAAAAAAATCTAATTTATGCAAAACCCATCACGTTAAGTAATTCACCTCAATCAGCCAATCCACTAGAATAGCACGCATGCTTGCATTTATATCTTTTTGAGTTGCTTCTATGAAATCGGCAACATGCCTCTTCTTTGTCTATCAAAAAATTAAAAGCTTGTAGAAAACAACTTCAGAAAATATGAAAGAACCACTATAAACAAGAATGAATCAATAGGAAAAAGACTATGGAGTTACTACGATCTAACTTCAACGACTTTGATTACATAAACTTTACACATCACAAAATCTTTTCTACTACACTAGTGTAGTACTTTTCAAGACTAAAAGTCATGTCAAAAGTAAGTTCCTATGTATTCATCTCAAAATTAGGCTGCTATCCTATCTATTATATACATTCAGCAGCAAGAATTCATTATTGGAGCAAGTTTCTATCTCTACTTACCAATAATTTGCTTTGTTGTTATACTATCAGTACATATATGTATATGTAATATACCTCAATGTTACTTGCTTTGTCTACATGATAGAAGGCTACACACAACCTAACTACACATCTAATTGTTTAAAGCTAATCTTAGAAAAGAAAGACTTAACCAAATTAACAGAACATTTTTTTGGTCGGTCAAAACTCCTATTTCTTTTTTTCATTTTTTGGTAAGAGTATACAGTGCTTGTTGGTTCTCAGATGGAGAACCAACTAGAAAAACAAAACTATCTTTACATCAGAGTATAGTATCTATGAGCTCAGTCCTGAGAAAACCCAGAAAGAAAGGAAGATAACCCAACCATCACCATAGGTGAGAGGGGATCAAGAATAAGAGAAACACTATCATCAGGCTCTTAAGAGAAAGAGACAAAAAGCTAACTCAACAGAACACTGAAGACCCAAGACCCAAGACCCATACATCAAAACCCATTCTCAACCATCACTCTAAGAGTGAGAGGGGAGCAACATAAGAAGCATAGATCCAAACAACTCAGAAACCAGCCATAAGCATCGAAAATAGACCATAACTATAACAGCTACATCCTACAGGTCCAAACAAACCACGAACAGCCAGCAACAAGAAGGAATATCCCCAAGAAGGAAAAGGATCACAGCAGCAGAACAGAAGAACAAAACCAACACACAAACATATAACATAGGAAGAGTCCATCCACTCAACCAATGAATCATCACCAGAGAGAAGAAGACATAAACCAGAAGACTAGGCCAACAGACGAAACATCATAGCCCAAGACAGCCTACATCCATCACAGAAGCTTGACCATCACTCCAAGAGTGAGAGGGGGGAGCAGCAACAAAAAGCTACCTCAATAGAATAGAGCACTGATGACCCGAAACCCAGCCATCAAAATCCAACTCGACCATCACTCCAAGAGTGAGAGGGGAGCACCAAAGCAACATAGAGCCAACAACTCAACACCCAGCCATGAGCATCGAATAGAGACCATAACTATCAAGGTAATAGCTACATCCTCCAGGTCCAAACAAACCACTAACAACCAACACAAAAAGGGAGCACTCAGATAGAAACAAAAGCAGCAAGAAGGAGCTTCCCCAAGAATGAGAAGGAACACAACAGCAGAAACAGAAGAACAAAGCCAACCCATAAAGATATAGAATAGGAAGAGTCCATCCACTCAACCAAAGAATCATCACTAGTGAGAAGAAGACATAAACCAGAAGACCAGGCCAACAGTCGAGCATCATAGCACATGACAGACTACAACCATCACAGAAGCTCGACCATCACTCCAAGAGTGAGAGGGGGGCAGCGGGAGCAGCATAGAGGCAACAATTTATCAACCAGCCATAAACATCAAACATATACCATGGCATTGCATCCTCTAAGCAGAACCATAAACAACCATCACAAAAGGGAAGCAGCCAGAACAGAATAATAGCAGCAGGAAAGAACATCCCCATGAAAGAAAAGGTCATAGCAGGAATTAAAATGTGCGAACACTAAAATTTTATGAAAATGGCCAACCTCAGCTAACCGTAAGTGCTTATAGATGTTACTTGCAAGCGAGGCACAAAGCTGCGAGTCTTCATGGTTATTGTCAACATCGACAACACCAACGCTACGCATGTCCATAAGAAAATCTCTCTTACACATATACCCTGCAACAAAACCGAAAGTGAATTGAGATCATTCAGGAATGAAAAAGTCAAAAAATCTTCTAAATAACCCACTTTTTGAATTCAAAAATATGGTTATTAACAAAAACACACTGACCTTCTTCTTCATCAATCTCTAATATTCGTAGATTTTTAGATGCACGCCTCTCCAGAGAAGTGAGTCCAAAAGAATTGGCATTATCGATGTACTCTATATCAGGACTATTCAATGAATCACATGTCGACATTGTTTCATCCACCGAAACTGATCCTCCGACAGAAGCACTTGGAGACAATGGATTATTACAAGGAGCAATATATCCATGAAGACTAGATATAGAGGTGGTAGTGGCGGTGAAGACGCTAGCCTCAGTAGCTGTTGCGGGAGGTACATAGTTTGCCTTAGATGCATTATTGAGAGGAAGTGAAGATGTTGACTTAACAGAAGATGAAGTAACTAGCAAATTATGCCCAATGACAAAGAGGGTAGCACTTCAGAATCAGCCATCCAAAAATGAAGAACTACTAGAATACATATTACTGAAACAACAAATCCAAATTCTTACTGTCATCCAAAAAATGGAACAATAAATTATATTAACAAATAGAATTCCAAATTCTTACTGTCATACTAGCATTGGCAATGGAAAATTGGTGGAGATGAATAAATTGATAAGAAAATATGAAGATTTATGAGCCCTACATTTCTATTTCTCTATAAGTTACATAATACCCTTTCTCTTTGGTGCACAGAGATATATTTGCCATTGTTAGGTTATTTGAGCCATAATATTGATACTTATTACTTAAGTTGTGGAGCCCTAATGGTATAGCTTGTTTAGATTTAGTATTAGTATTGGATATTGTTCCTACACTAGAGTTGTTTCATGCTACAATGAGCTCACCTCCTTTAAAGTAACTAATAAATGAAGGATGTTATGTTCCAATGCATGCTATTGATATCTTGGATGAGAAACAGCTGCCATTTCTAGCTACTAGAGTTAGTTTCCCATTAGACTTGTTCTAGTGGTGGGTTTTCTCAGAGTCTAGGCTATTCCTTGTTATATTTAGTTCGTAGTAACTGAGATAAGTAATTATGATTGTGGAGTTAAACTAAAAGGTGGTGGCTTCATGAGAACCATACTTCTGTAATTGTGTTACTCATGTCAGCAAGAAACCAATAGTTACCTTTACATGGAAGATCCTTTTCTATTTACTCATGGAATATCCCCCGCATATCCCACAATAAAATAGACATGGTACCAAGAGGAAATTCCCCAAAAGATGTCAAGCTCCCCTTACATTAAAAGGAAATTCCCCAAAAGAAAGAGGTACTCATTAATAAGTTGTAATATAGAATTATAGTAAAGTAGTACTGACAAATAAAATGAATCCCATAAATGCATAACTCCTTGTGAGGGTGAAGTTTATTCTTTGTCTTGGTAATTTCAATTCTCTGGGTAAAGAAATAAGGAGCAGTTGGTTGGAGATTCCAGGATGTCATTCTCAGTATTCCCAATAATATGGCTATGATCATCTTCAGATCTAACAGAAACCCCCTGCATAGAGTACTCATTTCACAAAAAGATTCATCAATTATGTTTATAGGATATATCTGAAAACATCCTTTTTTTTGTCGGTCCAAAAAGAGTGTTACTGTATTACCAAAACTTTGGGTACAAAGGAGATTGCGCCCCCATTACAGTCCTGGATGAAGACATCCATACAACCAGAGAAACAAACTAAACACAAGCTACATAGTAGCCATCTACCTAGATAAAAGAAGAAAACAAGCCCGCAACACTAACTCAAGAGATGACAGAGAACCTGAACCGACATCCAAACCACACATGCCAACACTGGCAATAGATTCAACCTCTGAAATTGTGGCAACATGGGCAGCCGAAACATCACTTCAGCAACCTGGAAATCTCAGGAGTAAAGTTGCAGAATCCTCCACTGCTATCATCCAAGTCTTCAAGTTTCTGGTAAGCAAAGGAAACCGCCAAGCGGACCTGGTAATTTCTTTATGCAAGAACCAGAGACCATCCATTGAATGATGTTGTTTGTATAACAGCACCCCACAAGCACCCGAAGGGTGAACCTCCTGTCAACCCATCTTCTCAAAATAAGACTCCAAAGACAACTGAACAGACTGGGACAATGCACCATTCAAACATCATATTACTCCTTCACACATGGCAGTATGATCGTCCTCTGAGATTAGTGGTCAGAAGCCATACAAAGCTAGAATAAGGGCACCGAGCAGAGCTGATTAGTGTCTTGGTGAATTGGACAAGCAGATAGAGACAGAAACATGGAAGCATCCCAGCAAACATATGAAAGATAGCTGGAGTCCAGGATCTATAAAAGGTCGAGACAGTGAAACCCAGAACAGGGCATGCAACAGAGAGATCAAAAGGGAGAAGAAGAAACTACCCTCCCCTTTGAAACCAATCCCAAATGAGATCCTGTGAGCCACGAAGGCTCCTCATCAGACACCTAATGGGCATTCGATCTCGCAGCAACAATGGAGCCAATCTAGCCAGCAAAAGGATGCCAAGGAACCAGCTGACCTACAGAAAAGCGCACACAGGAGGAGGCCAATGGAGAAGCTACGCCAGGAGCGCCGAGCATCAGAGTCACCCAAACCAACAACGAAACGCCAGCGTGAAGACGGATCTCTACTGTCGGGTTACCAGGACGGCACCAGGGACCTCCGTTTCCCTGTTAGAAACGGGACTCCTTCTGTTGTGTAGGAGACGAGATCCCCGGGATAAGGAATCAGCCGCCGAGCACAGCAGCAGGGCGCCGTCGAGGAACTAGCGCCGGGGAAGCATCGTCCCAATGCCAGGAGCCGCAGCGAGGACTGGAAAGGCAGGACAAGTCCGATCAGCTTCTCACCAACTAAGGACCCGCCACCCAGTGAGTAGCCGTCACCGTCGTGATCGCCAAGGTGGGGACCAATCCGATCTGTGGCATTTCGTCACCCTGGAAAAGCCAGGTTCACTCGTGAAAAGGGGGTGAAGAGGTGCTATTGAAGTAAGGAGGATACGCCCCTTCCTTGCGTAGTGCGATGAGGCAGCAGTGTGGAGCTCGCAGGTCTGGAACCGATCGGCTCCTCTCCATCGGTCACACATGAACAGACTGGAGTCGACAAAGTCGAGAACGTCGAACCTCTGTCCAGATCTGAGCATCTCGCAGTGTTTAGCATCACCCCTTCAACCCAGATCCGCCGAGCAGGCACCAGCGAATACGACTAGCACCCTAGCTCCAGAGAACTGCCACAACCTTCACACAATACACCGCCAAAGGCCGTTGGAGGTCGGGGGAGGGAAGCACCGAGGAGGCTCTCCCTCCCCCCAGTAGTAGCCTCCGGGAGGGAAGAGAGAAGGGGGAGCTGCGTAACCCTAGAGAGAGAGAGCTGCGTGTAGAGAGAGAGTAATAGAGAAAGTTTTCAGGATGAAGTTTATGTTTAGTTAGATAGTAGTAGAGAAAGTTTTCAGGATGATTTGGAAGGTTTAACAGCTACAAGATAAGTGTATAAACATACTAAATCTGAAGTCTATGAATAAGTGACGTCCAATTATTTATTAAAATAATCTACTTCCACAAGATCTGGAAACTATTCAAACTTCTCAGAAAAGCAAAACCTTAGTCAAGCAAAAAGTATCAAAATTATCCAATTGGAGATAAGGAGCACAAACAACTATCTAGACTTTGAATCCAATTTATGAATGATCAGAATAGTTTAGTTGCATAGATCCAAGAGAAAGTAGAACTCCAGGAATGTAACACAAGAGAGCAACCTAGAAGAAGACAATTCATAGGACAACTCACAAATTAGGTACTGATAATATTGGTGCATTGGCCCATCCATCATGGTTTCACTTAGATGCATCATGTTAACTTCAAGAATCATCAATAACACAAACCATAGTGCTAGAAGAAACATAATAGTTAATAAAGCAACATTTTGTGTTGTTGGGAAGCACTTTTAAGATTCCCAACAACATTGTAATCAGAATACAAAGAGATTTGGATGTAATTAACAACTAAAGAAATAAAGACTTACCAAAGTCTGAACCATCCCCATATTATGAGCCCTGAAAATTGCAAATACGTGTAGCATTGATAAGATTAGATGTGAATCATGAAAACAAGATCAACCATAAACATATAGCATAAACAAAAGTGTTAACTGGTTACACATTTAATAGGGAAATCCCCAATTAAAGTAAAACATTATTCTTATAAAATGTTTGATCAATCATAACTATATGGAGAGGCAAGCATACACTTTTAGTTGACTAGGACAAGATTTCAATACAAGAGCTTCAAACATGATTGAAATTTTAGCCTACTATTTTGGCAGCTTAGGTGATGAGCAAGAGCTAAGCTTTGACATCAAAAGACAGCAAGGTGTGTAGCTAATTTAATAGGAATGATGTTTGGGCATATTTATTCCCAACCAGAAGTAGCTATATCAAAGCCCTCAGGAGATCATCTTTGAGAAAGAATGAACATCGATGAAAAGAGGAAGCTTAACAATTTATAAATATTATCATAAATGAGACAAGAATTTATAAATCTAAGTCGAGAAAAAATTTAAGGCACTTCAATAGAGAACTGGAGTTTAATGGTATCATCCAATGTGGATTTAAATTGCACTTTCAATTAATAACCATAAGTATTCAAGCAGGTAGAAGATTATATATCAAGACAAACCCCACCTATGACATCTTTTATGCATGCATAAGCATTGAGAACGTAGAATAAGAATTTTGGTGTCTCTGACAGAATAAGAATTTGTTTAGTACTAACCAGCTCCCTACTAGTGTGAACATATGAAAATAACATCAACAGACTGATCATTGTGATGTCACGACGATATGAAACAAGTTTATATATATATATCCCTGGAGTGTTCCAATTCCAAACTACTAAGGTCTGAGAATCAATGATAGTGGATACTAGATGATATGCAAGATAGTGATTTGTAGCTTATTTTGGCTGGCTCCAAAATTGAATTGTCAGTTGCTTGATGCTAAAAATCTGCACTTTATTTTTGGCTAGCTGTTGACAATCTGTATTTTATTTTGGCTGCCTTAGTTCAAGTGACTCTGGAATGGAGCTTCACCTAGATTCTTGAAAAATCAAAGTTAATGTCTGTTGTAAGTTTGGACCCTGAGTGCATTTACATCAATGACTGACCATTCACAGGAGTTCTGGTATAGTCAGGACCTTCATACATAAACATAACATTGATCTAGTGTAAAATACACATATATCGCACACAACTATAGTCGATTAAGAAACTCATATTTGGCTTCTACACTCCTGAACAAGACTTATCTAGTAGTTGTTTATAAATTTTGTTCATATCTCCCAATTTAGAAACTCAAATTGGCTGCATACTACATGATGTGTGTAACATGGATTTAAATTTCCAAAAGTTTAAGAATAAATGTTCAATAGTTATACATGTACAATAATATTATATCTAGTCTCGTATGGTATACAAATTCTCCCATATTCTTTAACAAATAGGTGAGGCGGTTAATCTGAACCTAGTATGTTTAACCCATAGTATTTACTCACCCATGTCGCTCCTCTAACATGTAAGGTTATTTTTTCTGATGTGGAGCTATTGTCACTCATCCTCTAGTTTGTAGATTGTGTTTGCCTCCTCTAGTTGTAGTAGCCTACGATATTGATGGGGTTTGGGGCTGTAATCATGAGGTGGTGATGTCAAATATAGGGCCTTAATTTCAGGTAGTTGTATTGATGTAGCTTCTGGACCCACATTGTTGTTCACGTTTATTAAAGAAAAATTCAAATTCCATGCCATCCTTTGAGGTATTCTGTTCCTTGAGATATTTAATTGATGATTATAAATTTTTATTTTCTGAATGAATGCATCAGTACTCTGTTATTCTTCATGTAAAGAGGTCATAAGCTCTTGACATCAGCTTACGTGATTAGGTTAATGATGCATACAAAGTTCTACTATATTATAATTATGTTGTAGTGTGCATTCAGGTTGTTAAAAGCTAGTAGTCATACATGTGAGGTCTATATTTAGACTGTCTGGCACTTTTATAATAAGTTCTTACATTGGGTGAGGAAACTACACACGATGCACATAGATTAGCCATGTGTAAAACATTCATTTTTAGTAGGGAAATTCGTTCTAGATGATCTATTGGTACTATAAAAAGGCATGGTCTGAATGATATCCGTGCATGCATTGTAAAAACTAACTTGTTACCTATGACAAAGGCATCTATATAAGTTGATAAAGAGAAAAAATTCTCAAATAATTCAGGTGGTTCACTTTTGAAAACTCAAAGAAGCAAGTCTGGTTTTATAGGCTACTTTGGGTGGGTCATGATTACCGAATGTCATTAGCTCGGTATATAGTTTGATTAGTATACAGTTTCATATTTCAGTCTGAAGAAGAAATCTAAGGAGTAAGGAAACAATCAAGATTTAAGATGGGGCGATGTCAAAATCTATGATCAGTGGTCAACATCGTTGGGATCAAAAAAGAGAAATCAATAAAATTGTACCTTTTATTCCAGTCAAAAGATATAACCAGGCTATCCATAAAAAATAAATATCAAGTTATTCACACGTTGGTTTATTTGTAAAGCTTTTCCTTCTAGAAGCATCAAACACTGCAAGTTTTTTTCTTGAATAAAAGAAGTTTTAAATCATAGAGGGATCTCAAGGCTTGATTTGCGTTCTCAGAACAATGAGAAGGGAAAAACTTACTTCTCCCTCAGTTGCCTATAGGATAGAAAAAACTGACTAGAGATATACACAAATATTTAGTAATCATTAGCATTTTCACAAAACTAACAAAGCAAGATGCATACACCAAAAAGTGATATGCTTGTGTTGGCAGTCTAGAACTCCCCAGCAGCACATTCCAAACATGTATCGAGCAACTTTGGGTCTATAGAAAAAGAATAAAAAGCTAAATACCACTATCACTTTGAACGACCCCTACTAGCTCAGCAAGATGATACCAACCTTCCTACCAATTATGTAGAATTAGTCCTATTCATTTCTTTTGTCCAGACTGAGTCTTGTCGTCTTCACCCAAATCCCAATTAAATATAAGTATGAGTCTAAGGAGACGGGGCATGTTGATACACACATCCGTGAGAAGAGGGAGAGGGAGGGAGAGAGTGATAGAGAGATCATGCCATGTTCTCTGATAAGTTTTTCGGCTAGCAATTCATTTAGTTTATTGAGTTAAATAAAATCTATAGAAAAACGTGAAAGGAACTTAGGGGCCATGTGCGACTTCATTCTAAATCAAACTTTCAAGCAGGAATCTTCAGTTGTACATGTCAACCAACATCTACGGACTGCTGTGTTTCCTCACTTGAGACGATGGTGCCTCAAACGTTGTGTATTGTTCCCGTATTGAAATACCAGGAGTTTCGAAAAAGATATCTGAACGGGCCCTAAATCCATACATAAACCACCAGAAATTCTAACATCCCAAGGCAATGAATCTGTATATATCACAGCAAGGGAAAATAGTGAGTTACCTGATTGAGATGGAAACAAATAGAGCAACCACAGTGAGGGGTATAAGATGGTTGGATGTGAGATGGAGTGACAAGGTTGTAATTTACAGCACCCTCAGGGGGTTAGGCTGAGCCGTAGAGAAGAGGAGTTGCCAACAGATACCTTGGGCTGCTAGGGCGAGATGATAAGAAGAAGAACCACTGGCGGAACCCTCTAGGTGGAGGTGCTGAGAGATAATTTCCTATCATGTGGTGAGGCACTGAGAAGTTGGCATTGTGAGGAAAACACGATGGTGTACAATGTTTTTCTTCAGAAAAAATAGGATGGGGGAGAATGGGGAGAGGGAGAGGCCGTGGGATCAGGCGGAGAGCCCGATATGCAGAGGTTGTAGAGTGTGAAAATAAGATTGCATGATGAATTTAGATGTGCGGGAGATGAGTAGTGGGAGTAAATTAATTTTTGTTTTGGACGGAGAGAGTGTGTAAAAGTAGATTTATTTGTATTCAATTGTGAACTGGATACACTTATTTACTTATATTTTTTATATTTTGTATTTAAAAGTGGTTTTAGCTACATATATAATACATGTAACTAGAATAATTGTAGCTAATACATACTTTTTTGGTAGTGTGGATTAGAATAATATTGGAGTGACTGGCTCTAAGTGCAAGTGAGAGTATGTTGGTATTTATTCCCATAGAGCCATACCAAGCGATTGCATGGAGTCAGATTTTAATTAATCAATTAATGCGATTATTTGGTTAATTAATGAATTCCAGAATATTCTAATTAATCCATGAGCATTTTAATTAGTGCATCGTTTCTATTTACCGATGGGTTTAGGAAACTCTGCTTCCCTTCATATCCTATTTAAAGGAGGATTGACAGTCGATATCTATATAAGATATCGAGAGAGGCTTTTCAGTTTATGCTCACGTACGTAAACCCTAGCCGTCACCGTACTTGGGAGAGGAAGCAGAGCAACGCGCCGCTAGCATGCCGCCGCACAGACATGACTCCTTCCCGCCGGCTTAGGAAGCGCGACGTGGAGTTCCAGTCCATCCTCTTGGACGAAGTAGGGACGCAGATGCTGAGACGCCTGCATTCGGAGGACAACGACGATCATCCGTGCACGTTACGAGTAGCGCACATCATCACCCGCAAAGGAGCACCGTCAAATCTTCCTGTGACAGCAAACGGGAGAGAAGTTTCTTCTGTGTAGACAAGTGTCGTTGCACACTGTCATGCAGCGGGACATCACCGGACTTGCTCCACGCTAAGGTATATCCCGCAAACACTCCTTTCAAATACACTGTTGTCGACGATATCCTGTTTCGGGTTGTGTGGATTTTATTGCGTCCGTCGTACATGTTTTCTCCACAAAACCCAACAATTACACGACAGTACACATGGTCCTACAAGATTATACACATGGTCTTACAAAAATGTACACACGTGTCACAAAACTGTACACATACGTATAAGACTATACAAATGGTATTACAAGAATGTACACATGTGTCACAAGACTGTACACATGCATATAAGATTGTACACATGTCTTACAAGATTGTATACTGGTCCTACAATCTTGTACACATGTGTACAAGACTGTACACATGGGCCTACAAGCCTGTACACCTAGTCCTACAAGACTAATACACATGGGTCACAAAACTGTACACATGGGCCTACAAGATTCTACACATTGTCTTACAAGACTGTACACATGTGTCACAAGATTGTACACATGCGTACAAGACCGTACACATGGTATTACAAGATTGTACACATGTGACACAAGACTGTACATGTGCATACAAGATTGTACACATGTCTCATAAGACTGTACACTAGTCCTACAATCTTGTACACATGTATTCAAGATTGTACACATGGTCCTACAAGACTATACACATGTGTACAAGAATGTACACATGGTCCTACAAGATTGTAGACATGTGTCACAAGACTGTACACATGGTCCTATAATATTGTACACATGTGTACAAGACTGTACACATGTGTCACTGGACTTTACACATATGTGTACAAGACTGTACACATGGTCCTGCAAGACTGTACACATATGTACAAGACTGTACACATGTCCTACAAGATTGTACACATGTGTTTAAGACAGTATACATGGTATTACAAGACTGTACACATGGTCCTACAAGACTATACACACAGTCCTACAAGAGTGTGTACATGGTACTATAATATTGTACACATGTGTACAAGACAATACACATGGTATTACAAGATTGTACACATGTGTCACAAGACTGTGCACATGGTATTACAAGAATGTACACATGGTCGTATGAGACTGTACAGATGTGTACAAGACTGTACACATGGTCCTATAAGATTGTACACATGTTCTACAAGACTGTATACATGTGTATAAGACAGTATACATGGTATTACAAGACTGTACACATGGTCCTACCATAGTGTACGCATGGTCCTACAAGAGTGTACACATGGTCCCACAAGACTGTATACATGTGTACAAGACAATACACATAGTATTACAAGACTATACACATGTGTCACAAGATTGTACACATGCATACAAGACTGTACACATGGTATTACAAGAATGTACACATATGTCACAAGAATGTAGACATGCGTACAGGACTATACACAAGGTATTATAAGACTGTACACATGGTCGTATAAGACTGTACACATGTGTAGCATCCCAGAATTTGAGGCCTCGAATAAAACACTCTTAAAAGGAATGATTGGACTACCCATATCACCAATGTGCACCTCCTTTTCTGGGAGCCCATCACTAAGAACTCCATAGTTAAGCGTGCTCAGATTGGAGTATTACTGGGATGGGTGACCTATCGGGAAGTTGATCCTGGCATGCGCGTGAGTGAGGACAAAGTATGCAGTTAAGGCTAGTGGTGGTCTGTGGGGACAGTCGTCATTCCTGAAACTCTACTAGAGCCTTAGGAAGTGGGCCCGGGCGTTACAAATGGTATCAGAGCCGATTCCCCCCAGTAGGTGGGGCCCACATGGGAATGGCATGCCAGTCTTGATCTGTCCGATCCAGGCATGTAGGAAAGGGTTTTCCATGGTTGATGTAGCCACCCTTGTGCTGGTATTCCGTGATCAGGAGCTGGGTGTCCATGGGCCATTGTGGGTCTACACTGAAATGGGGAAGCGACTATGAGGCCTTATAGTTGAGCCTTAACGAGGACGTCAAGAGTCTAAGTATGGGAGATTGTAACATCCCAGGATTTGAGGCCTCGGATAAAACACTCTCAAAAGGATTGATTGGACTGCCCATATCACCAACGTACACCTCCTTTTCTGAGAGCCCATCACTAAGAACTCCATAGTTAAGCGTGCTCAGCTTGGAGTAGTACTGGGATGGGTGACATGTCGGGAAGCTGATCCTGGCATTCGCGTGATTGAGGACAAAGCACACAGTTAAGGCTAGTGGTGGTCTGTGGGGACATTCATCATTCCTGTGGGGACAGTCGTCATTCCTGAAACTCTACTGGAGCTTTGGGAAGTGGGCTCGGGCGTTACAACATGTGTACAAGACAGTACACATGGTATTACAAGATAACACACATGGTCCTACAAGACTGTACACATGTGTCACAAGACTATACACATGCGTACAAGAATGTACACATGGGATTACAAGAATGTACACATGTCTCACAAAATTGTACACTTGCGTACAAGATTGTACACATGTCTCACAAGACTGTACATTGGTCCTACAATCTTGTACATGTGTATAAGACTATACACATGGGCCTACAAGACTGTACACATGGTCCTACAAGACTGTACACATATGTCACAAAACTGTACACATGGGCCTACAAGATTGTACACATGTGTCACAAGATTGTACACATGGACCTATAAGACTGTACACATGGTCTTACAAAACTATACACATGTCACAAGACTATACACATGGTATTACAAGACTGTACACATGTGTCACAAAATTGTACACATGCGTACAAGATTGTACACATGTCTCACAAGACTATACACTGGTCCTACAATCTTGTACACATATGTACAAGACTGTACACATGGGCCTACAAGACTGTACACATGGGCCTACAAGACTGTACACATAGTTCTATAAGACTGTACACATGGTCCTATAAGATTGTAGACATGTGTCACAAGACTGTACACATGGTCCTACAATATTGTACTCATGTGTACAAGATTGTACGCATGTGTCAACAAGACTTTACACATATGTGTACAAGACTGTACACGTGGTCCTACAATAATGAGCACATGTGTACAAGACTATACACATTATCTTACAAGATTGTACCCATGTCCCATAAGACTGTACACATGGTCGTATAAGACTATACACATGTGTACAAGACTGTACACATGGTCCTTCAAGACTGTACACGTGGTCATATAAGACTGTACACGTGGTCCTACAAGACTGTACACATGTGTACAAGATAGTACACATGGTATTACAAGATTGTACACATGTATCAAAAGATTGTACACACATGTCACAAGACTATACACATTATTTTACAAGATAGTACACATGGTATTACAAGACTGTACACACATGTCACAAGACTGTACATATGGTTTTACATAACTGTACAAATGTGTACAAGACATTGCACATGCTATTACAAGACTGTACAGATTTGTCACAAAACTCAACACATGCATACAAGACTCTACACATGGTATTACAAGACTGTACACATGTGTCACACGAGTGTACACATGTGTACAAGACTATACACATGATATTACAAAACTGTACACATGTGTACAAGACTGTACGCATGATCCTACAAGACTGACACATGTGTATAAGATTGTACACATGGTCCTACAAAACTATACACATGTATCACAAAATTTACACATTGTGTCACGAGACTGTACACATGGTCCAGCAAGACCGTACACATGTGTATAAGACTGTACACATGTTCCAACAATATTGTACACATGTGTACAAGACTGTACACATGTGTCACAAGACTATACACATATGTGTACAAGACTGTACACATGGTCTTGCAAGACTGTACACATATGTACAAGACTGTACACATGGTCCTACAAGAATGTACACATGTCTACAAGACTGTACACATAGTCCTACAAGAGTGTACACATGTGTAAAAGAATGTACACATGGTATTACAAGACTGCACACATGTGTCACAAGACTGTACACATGTGTCACCAGACTGTACATATGGTTTTACAAGACTATACAAATGTGTACAAGACAGTAAACATGGTATTACAAGATTGCACACATGTGTCACAAGACTGTACACATGCATACATGACTGTACACATGGTATTACAACACAGTACACAAGTGTCACAAGATGGTACACATATATACAAGACTGTACACATGGTATTACAAGATTGTACACATGGTCATACAAGACTGTACAGATGGGCCTACAAGACTATACACATGGTCGTACAAGACTGTTAACATGGGCCTACAAGACTATACACATGGACCTACAAGACTATACACATGGTTCTATAAGACTGTACACATGGTCCTACAAGATTGTAGACATGTGTCACAAGACTGTACACATGGTCCTACAATATTGTACTCATGTGTACAAGACTGTACACATGTGTCAACAAGACTTTACACATATGTGTACAAGACTGTACACATATGTACAAGACTGTACACATGGACCTACAATACTGAGCACATGTGTACAAGACTGTACACATTATCTTACAAGATTGTACCCATGTCTCATAAGACTGTACACATGGTTGTATAAGACTGTACACATGGTCCTACAAGACTGTAGATGTGGTCCTCTAAGACTGTACACATGGTCCTACAAGACTGTACACATGTGTACCAGACAGTACACATGGTATTACAAGACTGTACTCATGTATCACAAGAGTGTACACACATGTCACAAGACTGTACACATTATTTTACAAGATAGTACACATGGTATTACAAGACTGTACACACATGTCACAAGACTGTACATATGGTTTTACATGACTGTACAAATGTGTACAAGACATTCCACATGCTATTACAAGATAGTACATATTTGTCACAAAACTCTACACATGCATATAAGACTCTACACATGGTATTACAAGACTGTACACATGTGTCACAAGATTGTACACATGTGTAGTAGACTGTACACATGATATTACAAGACTGTACACATGATATTACAAGATTGTACGCATGATCCTACAAGACTGACACATGTGTATAAGATTGTACACATGGTCGTACAAAACTGTACACATGTATCACAAAACTATACACATTGTGTCACAAGACTGTACACACATGTGTACAAGATGTACACATTGTCCAGCAAGACTGTACACATGTGTACAAGACTATACACATGTTCCAACAATATTGTACACATGTGTACAAGACTGTACACATGTGTCACAAGACTGTACACATATATGTACAAGACTATACATATGGTCTTGCAAGACTGTACACATGGTCCTACAAGAATGTACACATGTGTAAAAGACTGTACACATGGTTCTAAAAGACTGTACACATGTGTAAAAGACTGTACGCATGGTATTACAAGACTATACACATGTGTCACAAGACTGTACATATGGTTTTATAAGACTATACAAATGTGTACAAGACAGTACACATGATATTACAAGACTGTACACATGTGTCACAAGACTTTACACATGCATACAAGAATGTACACATGGTATTACAAGACGGTACACATGTGTCACAAGATGGTACACATATATACAAGACTGTACACATGGTATTACAAGACTGTACACATGGTCGTATAAGAGAGTACACATGTGTACAAGACTGTACACATGGTCCTTCAAGACTGTACATGTGGACCTGTAAGACTGTACACATGGTCATATAAGATTGTACACATGTGTACAAGACAGTACACCTGGTATTACAAGACTGTACACATGTATCACAAGACTATACACACATGTCACAAGATTGTACACATTATTTTACAAGATAGTACACATGGTATTACAAGACTGTACACACATGTCACAAGACTGTACATATGGTTTTACATAACTGTACAAATGTGTATAAGACATTGCGCATGCTATTACAAGACTGTACAGATTTGTCACAAACTCTACACATGCATACAAGACTCTACACATGGTATTACAAGACTGTACACATGATATTACAAAATTGTACACATGTGCATAAGACTGTACGCATGATCCTACAATACTGACACATGTGTATAAGATTGTACACATGGTCCTACAAAACTATACACATGTATCACAAAACATTACACATTGTGTCACAAGATTGTACACACATGTGTACAAGATGTACACATGGTCCAGCAAGACCGTACACATGTGTACAAGACTGTACACATGTTCCAACAATATTGTACACATGTGTACAAGACTGTACACATGTGTCACAAGACTGTACACATATGTGTACAAGACTGTACACATGGTCTTGCAAAACTGTACACATGGTACTACAAGAATGTACACATGTGTACAAGACTGTACAAATGGTCCTACAGGACTGTACACATGTGTAAAAGACTGTACACATGGTATTACAAGATTGTACACATGTGTCACCAGACTGTACACATGGTTTTACAAGACTATACAAATTTGTACAAGACAGTACACATGGTATTACAAGACTGTACACATGTGTCACAAGACTGTACACATGCATACAAGACTGTACACATGGTATTACAAGACGGTACACATGTGTCACAAGACGGTACACATATATACAAGACTGTACACATTGTATTATAAAACTGTACACATGGGCCTACAAGACTGTACACATGGTCGTACAAGACTGTACACATGGGCCTACAAGACTGTACACATGGACCTACAAGACTATACACATAGTTCTATAAGACTGTACACATGGTCCTACAAGATTGTAGACATGTGTCACAAGTCTGTACACATGTGTCAACAAGACTTTACACATATGTGTACAAAACTATACACATATGTACAAGATTGTACACATGGTCCTACAATACTGAGCACATGTATACAAGACTGTACACATTATCTTACAAGATTGTACCTATGTCTCATAAGACTGTACACATGGTCGTATAAGACTGTACACATGGTCCTACAAGACTGTACACGTGGTCATGTAAGACTGTACACATGGTCCTACAAGACTGTACACATGTGTACGAGACAGTAAACATGGTATTACAAGACTATACTCATGTATCACAAGATTGTACACACATGTCACAAGACTGTACACATTATTTTACAAGATAGTACATATGGTATTACAAGACTGTACACACATGTCACAAGACTGTACATATGGTTTTACATGACTGTACAAATGTGTACAAGACATTCCACATGCTATTACAAGACTGTACAGATTTGTCACAAAACTCTACACATGCATACAAGACTCTACATATGGTATTACAAGACTGTACACATGCGTCACAAGATTGTACACATGTGTACAAGACTGTACACATGATATTACAAGATTGTACACATGTGTACAAGACTGTACGCATGATCCTACAAGACTGACACATGTGTATAAGATTGTACACATGGTCCTACAAAACTGTACCCATGTATCACAAAACTTTACACATTGTGTCACAAGACTGTACACACATGTGTACAAGATGTAGACATGGTCCAGCAAGACTGTACACATGTGTACAAGATTGTACACATGTTCCAACAATATTGTACACATGTGTACAAGATTGTACACATATATGTACAAGACTGTACACATGGTCTTGCAAGAATGTATACACGGTCCTACAAGACTGTACACATGTGTAAAAGACTATACGCATGGTATTACAAGACTGTACAGATGTGTCACAAGACTGTACACACGTGTCATCAGACTGTACATATGGTTTTACAAGATTATACAGATGTGTGCAAGACAGTACACATGGTATTACAAGACTGTACACATGTGTCACGGGACTCTACACATGCATACAAGACTGTACACATGGTATTACAAGACGGTACACATGTGTCACAAGATGGTACACATATATACAAGACTGTACACATGGTATTACAAGACTGTACACATGGTCGTACAAAACTGTACACATGTGTTTAAGATAGTATAAATGGTATTACAAGACTGTACACATGGTCCTACAAGATTGTACACATAGTCCTACAAGACTGTGCATATGGTCCTATAATATTGTACACATGTGTACAAGACAGTACACATGGTATTGCAAGACTGTACACATGGTATTACAATATTGTACACATGGTTGTATAAGACTATACACATGTGTACATGAGTGTACACATGGTCCTATAAGACTTTACACATGGTTCGACGAGATTGTACACATGTCCTATAAGACTATGCACATTTGTACAAAACAATATACATGGTATTACAAGACTGTACGCATGGTCCTACAAGACTGTATGCATGGCTATAAAAGACTGTACACTTATGTACAAGACAATACACATGGTATTACAAGATTGTACAAATGTGTCACAAGACTGTACACATGCATACAAGACTCTAAACATGGTATTACAAAATTGTACACATGTGTCACAAGAATGTACACATGCGTACAAGACTGTACACAAGGAATTACAAGATTGTACACATGGTCGTATAAGACTGTACACGTGTACAAGAATATACACATGGTCCTACAAGACTATACACGTGGTCCTACAAGACTGTACAGATGTGTACAAAACTTTACATATGTCCTATAGTAGTGTACACATATGGACAAGATAGTACACACGGTATTACAAGACAGTACACATGGTCCTACAAGACTGTACACATGGTCCTACAAGATTGTACACATGGTCCTACAAGATTGTACAGATGTGTACAAGACAGTACAATTGGTATGACAAGACTGTACACATGCGTCACAAGATTGTACGCATGCATATAAGACTGTACACATGGTATTACAAGATTGTACACATGTGTCACAAGAATGTACAAATGCGTACAAGATTGTACACATGGTCGTATTAGACTGTACACATGGTCCAACAAGACTGTATATATGATATTACAAGATTGTACACATGGTCCAACAAAATTGTACTCATGGTCCTACAAGAGTGTACAAATGTTTACAAGACAGTACACATGGTATTAAGAGACTATACACATGTGTCACAAGACTATACACATGCATACAAGATTGTACAAATGGTATTACAAGATTGTACAAATGTGTCACAAAATTGTACACATGTGTCATAAGAATGTACACATGTGTAAAAGAATGTACACATGGTATTACAAGATTGTACACATGGTCGTATAGGACTGTACACATGTGTACAAGACTATACACATGGTCCTACAAAACTGTACACATGTCATACAAGACTGTACACGTGTTTAAGACAGTATACATGGTATTACAAGTCTGTACACATGGTCCTACAAGACTATACACATAGTTCGACAAGAATGTGCACATGGCCCTATAATATTGTACACATGTGTATAAGACAGTACACATGGTATTATAAGATTGTACACATGTGTCACAAGACTGTACACATGGTATTAAAAGACTGTACACATGGTCGTATAAGACTGTACACATGGTCCTACAAGATTGTACACATGGTCCTACAAGTCTGTACACATGTCCTACAATATTGTACACATGTGTACAAGACAGAATACATGGTGTTACAAGACTATACACATGGTATTACAAAACTGTACGTATGGTCCTACATGACTATACACATGGTCCTACATGACTGTACACATGTGTACAAGACAATAAACAAGGTATTACAAGACTGTACACATGTGTCAGAAGATTGTACACATGCATACAAGACTGTACACATGGTATTACAAGATTGTACACATGTGTCACAAGAATGTACACATGCGTACAGGACTGTCCACAAGGTATTACAAGACTGTACACATGGTCATATAAGACTATACACATGTGTACAAGAATGTACACATGGTCCTATAAGATTGTACACATGTGTACAAGACTGTACGCATGTCCTATAGGACTGTACACATGTATATAAGATAGTACACATGGTATTACAAGATAGTACACATGGTCCTACAAGACTATACACATGGTCCTATGAGATTGTACACATGGTCCTATAAGACTGTACAGATATGTACAAGACAGTACACATGGTATGACAAGACTGTACACATTTGTCACAAAATTGTACACATGCATACAAGACTATACATATGGTATTACAATACTGCTCACATGTGTCACAAGAATGTACACATACGTACATGAATATACACATGGTATTACAATATTGTACACATGGTCATATAAGACTGTACACATGTGTAGAAGATTGTACACATGTTCCTACAAGGCCGTACACATATGTACATGACTATACACATGTCCTACAATAGTGTACACATGTGTACAAGGCAATATACATGGTATTTCAAGACAATACATATAGTCCTACAAGATTGTACACATGGTCCTACAAGACTGTACTCATGGTCCTATAAGACTGTACACATGTGTACTAGATAGTACACATAGTATTACAAGACTGTACACATGGTCCTACAAGACTGTACACATGTGTACAAGTCAGTACACATGGTATTACACGACTGTACACATGTATCACAAGACTATACACACATGTCACAAGACCGTACACATTATGTTATAAGATAGTACACATGGTATTACAAGATTGTACACACATGTCACAAAACTGTACATATGGTTTTACAAGACTGTACAAATGTGTACAAGACATTGCACATGCTATTACATGACTGTACAGATTTGTCACAAAACTGTACACATGCATACAAGACTGTACACATGGTATTACAAGACTTTACACATGTGTCACAAGACTGTACACATGATATTACAAGACTGTACACATGTGTACAAAACAGTACGCATGATCCTACAACACTGACATGTGTATAAGATTATACACATGGTCCTACAAAACTATACACATGTATCACAAAACATTACACATTGTGTCACAAGACTGTACACACATGGTCCAGCAAGACCAAAAACATGTGTACAAGACTGTACACATGTTCCAACAATATTGCACACATGTGTACAAGATTGTACACTTGTGTCACAAGACTGTACACATATGTGTACAAGACTGTACACATGGTCTTGCAAGACTGTACACATATGTACAAGACAGTACACATGGTCCTACAAAATGTACACATGTGTACAGGACTGTACACATGTGTACACGACTGTACACATGGTCCTACAAGACTGTACACATGTGTAAAAGACTGTACACATGGTATTACAAGACTGTACACATGTGTCACAAGACTGTACACACATGTCACAAGACTGTACATATGGTTTTATAAGACTATACAAATGTGTGCAAGACAGTACACATGGTATTACAAGACTGTACACATGTGTCACAAGACTGTACACATGCATACACGACTGTACGCATGGTATTACAAGACTGTACACATGTGTCACAAGACGGTACATATATACAAGACTGTACACATGGTATTACAAGACTATACACATGGTCATACAATACTGTACACATGTGTTTAATTTAGTATAAATGGTATTACAAGACTGTACACATGGTCCTACAAGACTGTGCATATGGTCCTATAATATTGTACACATGTGTAGAAGACAGTACACATGGTATTACAAGACTCTACACATGGTATTATAAGACTGTACACATGGTTGTATAAGACTATACACATGTGTACATGAGTGTACACATGGTCCTACAAGACTTTACACATGGTCCTACAAAATTGTACACATGTCCTACAAGACTATACACATTTGTACAAAATAGTATACATGGTATTACAAGAATGTATGCATGGTCCTACAAGACTGTATGCATGGCCATACAAGACTGTACCCATGGTCCTACAAGACTGTACACTTGCGTACAAGACAATACACATGGTATTACAAGACTGTACACATGAGTCACAACACTGTACACATGCATACAAGACTGTAAACATGGTATTACAAAATTGTACGCATGTGTCACAAGAATGTAGAAATGCGTACAAGCCTGTACACAAGGTATTAGAAGACTATACACATGGTCGTATAAGATTGTACACGTGTACAAGAATATACACATGGTCCTACAAGACTGTACACGTGGTCCTACAAGATTGTACACATGTGTACAAGACTTTACGCATGTCCTACACTACTGTACACATCTGGACAAGATAGTACACATGGTATTACAAGATAGTATACATGGTCCTAGAAGACTGTACACATGGTCCTACAAGACTGTACATATTTGTACAAGACAATACACATGGTATGACAAGACTGTACACATGTGTCACAAGATTGTACACATGCATACAAGACTGTACACATGGTATTACAAGACTGTACACATGTGTCACAAGAATGTACACATGCGCACAAGACTATACACATGGTCGTATAAGACTGTACACATGGTCATACAAGACTATATATATGATATTACAAGATTGTACACATGGTCCAACAAGACTATACACATGGTCCTACAAGAGTGTACAAATATGTACAAGACAGTACACATAATATTAAGAGACTATACACATGTCACAAGACTATACACATGCATACAAGTCTGTACATGTGGTATTACAAGATTGTACACATGTGTCACAAAATTGTACACATGTATCACAAGAATGTACACATGGTATTACAAGACTGTACACATGGTCGTATAGGACTGTACACATGTGTACAAGACTGTACACATGGTCCTACAAGACTTTACACATGTGTTTAAGACAGTATACATGGTATTACAAGACTATACACATGGTCCTACAAGACTATACACATAGTTCAACAAGATTATGCACATGGTCCTATAATATTGTACACATGTGTACAAGACAGTACACATAGTATTACAAGACTGTACACATGTGTCACAAGACTGTACACATGGTATTACAAGAATTTACAAATGGTCATATAAGACTATACACATGGTCCTACAAGACTGTACACATGGTCCTATAAGACTGTACACATGTCCTATAAGACTGTACACATATGAACAAGACAATATACATGGAGTTACAAGACTATACACATGGTATTACAACACTGTACGCATGGTCCTACATGACTGTACACATGGTCCTACAAGACTGTACACATGTGTACAAGACAATACACAAGGTATTACAAGACTGTACACATGCATACAAGACTGTACACATGGTATTACAAGATTGTACACATGTGTCACAAGAATGTATTTTTATTTAATAGTAGATAGAAACAACGCTCGTAAGGAGTCCTATTGAAACCAAGAAATATTGGCCTACCTGCCATCCACACCAGAATAGATAGAGTTTTCCGAAAAAACCTGCTAGCGGAGGAAGACCTCCTAGGGATAAGAGACATAGGGCTAAAGAGAGAGCCAAAAAAGGATCTTTCGTGTATAATCCTGCATAATCTCGAATGTTATCAGTTTTGGTATGTAGACCGAATAACACAATGCAAGCAAAAGTTCCTATGCATACAGGACTGTCCACAAGGTATTACAAGACTGTACACATGGTCATATAAGATTGTACACATGTGTACAAGACAGTTTACATGTCCTATAGGACTGTACACATGTGTACAAGATAGTACACATGGTATTATAAGACAGTACACATGGTGTTACGACCCCACCTCCCGATAACCCCCAATTAAGGGAGACCAAGAGGTTGAGCCGCACCCATTAATCCCGGATCAAAGGTTCAACATATAATTGTTTATGGTTATATGTTGAACCTTTGATCCGGGATTAATGGGTGCGGCTCAACCTCTTGGTCTCCCTTAATTGGAGGTTATCGGGAGGTGGGGTCGTAACATTTGGTATCAGAGCCTGGGTTCCTCAATTAACCATTAATAATTATTAAATTTTACAAACTCCATAGAACCCAAGGGAGTTATTAGAGGAGTATCTGAAAGACGGAGGTGTCTAGAAAGGGATCACGACCGGGGGCTGGCAAGATTTTCCTCCACACCGCTAGTCGGAATACGAGGACTCCCGGACCCGTGTGACCGCCTGGCCAAAGTCTTAGGGTATGAATCGAAATAAGATACCTTTAGGACTTCTCATCTTATTCATCCCTTCGCATCACAAAATTCTGATAAGGATCTAAAGGATTAGGGTTTTCTTTCTTCTCCTCACCCTCTTGAGGTATGGGTAAGGTTAATAAGGTCTAAGGAATCCTCCACTAAATTAAGGAAAGGCATGTAAATAAGGTGTCGTGGACGTAAGCTTAATAGATTAAGCGCAAAATAAATAATAGATACATGCTTAGGTCGTATGACATAAGTTGTCATGTCCTCAGAAGAGACCTGAGGCTAGACCTTCTTCTCAGGAGGATAAGTTAGTCTTGGAGATAGAGATCTCCATTGCAAGTAGAGACCTAGAACATCCTCTGAGGATGATGCTAACCCTAACCCTAAGTGAAGGTTAGAGAGAGACGAGTTGGACCAGGTGTTTGAAAGGACATGCCTTTGGGATGCCATAGGATGGATGGGTGACCTAGCACCTTTGGCAACCCCAACCCTGAGAAGGGTCGTGCATGTTAGGGCAAAGGATAGCTCTTTAGATGATGATGCTAGTGAAGGACCTTAGAAACCCTATGGGCTTGTACCAGTAGGGCATAGCTAGAACCTAGGGCATGTCATAGTGCTAACGGTAGGATGACACCCTAGATAAGGAGTTATGATGGAGCATAAAGGGTCATGGATGATCTTGAGCAACCATAAGTTCGAACCTAGGCTTCACCCATGTAGAGCATGCCTTTGAGGTTGATCCTTCATGAAGAAAGGACCACCAATAGTGAGCTTGGATGAAGGGTTAGCTCTAAAGAGAGCAGGAAACCCAGCAAGAAGGTTGAAAGCCTAAAACCCTGAATAATGGATGATAATGGTTCCCTCATGATCGATTCCTGAAAGTTGATGATATCTTGGTTGCCTTTAGAGGGACCAACCCTGGAGAATGGAGATGAAGCATCTGGTGCCTATGTGCCTACGGTATAGGTGTTTACCTCCTAAGGTAGGAAGAAGAGTTCCTTAGACTTAGAGAGGTTTTGTAGCAGGTTATGAAGCCTTGTGCCTTGATGGTTGTCCTTAAGGAGGACCCAATCCTATAGTGTTGCTCGAGTTGAAGGATGACAAGAAGTGCATATCATGCCTTTTGCATGCTTGGTTCGTAGTTAAGAGATAGAGCATGTAGTTTGACACCTAAAAGTGAACCTAGGGTTCCTAGGCCTAAGAGACCTAAGGCTCATGATGAGAAGTTGAGTTCCTATAGAAACGAGCATGGTACTCCTCATGTATAGAGGAAAAGAGAAGCCCCTTAAGTTTAAGGTGTGTTTGATGAACCCCTCATAGCTAGGTTGATGATAAAGGAAGGTATGATCTCGATCCAGCATTGAGGAAAGAGGACAAGTATGACCTAGCATGGTTTAGTAGGTGATCTTCTTATGCCTTAATAGATTGCTAGGGATAAGTAGGCTCGTGTGGATGTAAACCCTGGACCTAAGAGCTTTTGTGACCTTAGAGATAGTTTTTCTCCCATCCTGGGAGAGGGACCCGTTTGGAAGGGTGTATATCAGATTTGTTGGTTCAAGGTAACCTAAGGAGGTCTCATAGGATCTTGAGAAGCTATGTGAAAGGTACATGGTAGGATGAACCTGTAGACCCATAGATGTCCATCTCTAATTGCATATGAATGTGTTACCATAGAGGTAACCAGTATGGGGCTTGACCAAGGTAGGAAGGTTGCCATGATGCCTATGAACGGATGAGAGTCAGCCCATGAATGCAGAAAGAGAGATGATGAAGACTTGGGTAAGGTTCTAAGTAAACATGTACTATAATGGAGAATCCTAAGTCTATCCTAGGGTCAGGTAGGGATAAGACCGATGAAAGTAGGAGTTGCCTAATTCCCTAGTTGCACATGACCATAGGGTCGGGAGGTAACATCTATCATTGTCTGAGGGCCATGGGTTAGGAGATTGATCACCTTCATGAACTCATGGGACCCAACGGGCAGATGAGTAGGGCACTCTCTTGATGCATGAGGGAAGAGGGATGACCCCAAAAGAGTCGGTACCCTATAGACCTAGAAGGATATGACCAAGGATATAAACCTCAGTAGGTTCAAGACTAGTTTGATATCATGATGTTTGTGATGAAGAGACATATGTGGCACGTTGCAACTTAGATTTAAAGGTGTACTGGCAAGGTGGGATGTACCATCTCTACTCTTGGAACAGGAAGAACTCTGTATTTGGACTGCAGCCAAATGCTTATTTCCTCTTGTTATGGGGGTGAGAGATAGGACATTATACATGTCATACACCAAGGATAAGAGATGATGTAGGTTGGAGCGTTGCCACGAGAAATGGGGATAGAGAAGATATCTTACCATGGTAAAGTGAATGAATGATGGATGGCTTGCAAACACTAAGAGGAATGAGGTAGTCCCCTTATGAGGGAGTTTCTATGGTGAGCTATGTAGAACTTACAAGTTATACCAGGTTGAGTTTGGTCACCATGATGATGAAATCAGAGAGTGTTCTTAATAGAGATAGACATGGAGTTTGAGGTAATATAATAAGTGAAATACATGGAAGTGTATGTCTTCAATGTTACCTAATACCTAAGGATGAGAGGTGGTAATGTATGCTCTGGTTAAGACTTGTTTGACTAGAAGTTAGAAAAGGTTGTTTGGCTAACCCTAAGTTTGAAAAGGAGAGGTGTTTGGATAACACTCAGACGTAACAAGATGCGTTGAAAAGTTAAGGGTTGTTTCGTTAGCTAGCCTAGTGCTTGATACAATGAAAGGATGGTGGTAGAACCTCAAGTGCACTTCTTTGGAAAAGAAGGTGATGAAACCCTGACAAGAGTGGTTTAGGGTTTCGAAGGAATCGATCTTGAAAGAATCATGACATACAGGAAATCATGATACACAATGGGAAGATGGCAATAGCACGTTAGATGTTTAAGATGAGGTTGCATGTGGTTATGGCCATGCAATCCAGGAGGTAAAGGACAAACCCCAGTAACCCAGTGTATCGATATGGAGGACAAAAGAATCCCTGAGAGGGAATGAGAGCTCAACACTATGGATGTTGTGATAAGTCTTTCCTGGATCGAGGAAGGTCGAGATGCAATATGGGTTATGGTAAGTCACCTTACTTAAATGACATGAGAAAGAAAGAGTTATGTTAAGGGACAGATCTAGTTGAACTACCCATGAGAAAGATGATTCAATTACACCATGAAGCAAATTTAAAGGATTCTTGAGTTTGACCTAAAGGTTCTCTTCCATAAAGTGGAAGTAGGTACATGAAAAACTCAATGTTAGTATAGTTTATCACCCCTAACTATGGTTAGTAAGATCCAGACTAAAGGGTCTGATGAGAGCATGTGTGCTCGTTCAGGGTGATATCTAGGGACAGTTCTTGTCCTATGAAAGATGTGACATTGATCACCATAGCCAGTATCGGGTTTTATATGAAGCTCTGTAAGGGAGGTTGTGTCGGTCACCACTTCAGTAAGGTGATGTTGGTGAAAGTACCACATGATGGTTAGAAAAAGGGACCCCAGTACGTGTAGATGAAGTCACTTTGATTGTGCAAGGGCTGAAAGGAGCCTAGAGACGATGAGAGTCGTGAGCAGATGCAAAGTAGACTGACATACAAGTTATTGTGGGAGAAAATGTGACATGAAAATCCGACCCCTATAAGTTATAACTAAGAGAGCTGAGTCCCCAATACATGGGTCCATTAGAGATGGATGAGTGGAGAAGGTTAGGTTTGACCCTACCCCTCAGGATAGAGTAATGGGAGATGTTTTCCATGTGTCCAATTTAGAGCGCTATGTGAGGTACCCCGACCATGTGCTAAGCAATGAACCTAGTGAGCCCCAAGGGAGGCTGAAATGGCCTGAGTCACCTGTGTAGTTTATAGACGCCAGGATGAAAGAAATTAGAGAAAAGAATATGTGATAATAAAGGTTCTTTGGAAATGCCATGAGTACGGCAAAGCCACATAGGGGCCAATGATGGACATGGAAAAGTCTTATCCTGAATTGTTTGTTTGCTTGTTTGAATTTTGAGGACAAAATTCCTATAAGAGGGGAAGGATGTTATAACCCCAATTTTGGGTACAATTAGTGAGAAATGTGATTTCTCATATTAAAGACAATTGAACAAATAATGATATGATTTGTTTTGAATAAATGGATTTCCTTTCACAATAGCCTTGATTGGTTGCTTTATGGGCTGTATTGGCTATTGGGCCCAATAACAAGGAAATTCAAATAGTAAATGGATAATTGAATTTTTGAGAAAAGAAATATGTGGAAACCTCTAGAAGGCAAATCCAAAGAGGATTTCATGCCTCTTGGGTTCCTTGGGTACCAAGGAGTCCAAGGTTGCAAAAAGAAAGCAATAGGAAAAGAAAAGATTAATTAAGTATTTCTTTATGAAGAAAGAAATTGGGAAATAATTATATAATGTGGAAAATGAATGAAAAGAGGCATAAATGAGATTTCTTGGGGAAATTTCGTATCCATGTGGTTGTTAATATTAAAAGGAATGCCGATGAGGAAAATAAAAGAGAAATAAAAAGAAATCCTCAAAAAGGAATATTTAAATGAATAAATAAACAAGATAATGTGAAATAAGGCATAAAGATGCATTTAGAAGGATAATGAATATCCTTGGAAAAGGATTTCGAAATAATGGAGTATATTGGGATCCAAGGAGTCCCAATAAAGAGTAAAGAAAGAGAAAATACTAAAAAGGCAAAATAAGAAGATAATATAATGCATTATTAAGGAATTATGATGTATTGTTAAAAAGAAAATAATTTCTATTAAAGGAAATAGAAATTCCGTGCTTATGGAGTAAAAATCAAGCATAAGAGAGAGAAATAGAAAGGATTTTCGAAATCCTAGTTTTTAAAGAAAAAGGAATATCAAAAGGGTATAGAAGAGAGAGAAGGTTTGCTTATACATGAAGGAATCAAATTCCTAGTAGGAAAGAGTGTTGTTTCTTCATGGGAAAACGTCTTAGGGTCTGGGCAACCACCCCTATATAAGGAGTTGATCTCTGGCCGAGTCCCAAAAGATCCCACGCACCACCTCTCTCTCCTTCTTCTTGCTTCTAGCACTACAAACCCTAATGAGGGTGTGGACCTATCTCTGGAGCAACAAAGGTTGGGTTGGTGGTCCTGTTGGAGACTCTAAGGACCCACGACAACAACCAGTTGCTTGGTGGCCATCCTTCCGCCCTAACTGACGTGAATCTACAGCCGCGTTGCTGCTTGACGACCCGGTGTTGCAGACCTGTAGCTCTTGAACGAGCCACCTCTGCCACAATCTGGGCGGTGCCCCAGGGGCGCCAAGGTGCGGCGGAGCTATAGCACCCCCTTGCGGACGTCCTCGAGTCTCCAAGAAGAGGAGGCAGGCCGTGGGAGGGCAGTTGCTGACGGCTAGGGCGGCTGGCGCGAGCTTGAAGATGACGGAAGGGCGTTGGACCGTTCTGCCCCTTCGCGGGCTGAAGGACGCATTGGTTAAGTGGAGGGTATAATTGTAATTCAATTCTAATTCCAAACAGCAACGTTGCATGGAGAATGAGAGACGTGGTGCGCTCTGATTGGTCGGGAAGGTATTTCCTTTATTAATTCATAGTTAAAGATTCGTAACTCCGATCAAGACAAGTTATATATGTATTTTGATCAGAAAAATGCAAGGAACCCATTAAAAATAGTTTTATAGCCTGAATCAGATCATAGTTCGAAAAGTAGTGTAAATCATCATCTTTAATGAATTAAAGATTAAGAAACCCTATTTTGATATGATTAATGTGTTTAATAGGGTTTAATGGATCTTTAGAGTTGATATTAGTCTGTTAAATGTAAAAAAGGAACATTGAGTTCAAAAAGGAAGAACTTTGCACATGAATAGTCTAATTTAGGGTTTATGTGCTTAAATATGCATGCAATTTAAAAAGGGCATAAAGTTATCATCTTTAATGATTTAACTAAGGAAAAACCCTTAGATTTGATGATAGATGGATAATTCAAGATGATATTAACCTGTTGTTAATAAAAGTGAAAATAGGATTTAAAAGATGATTTTTTTATATAGTTGGTTTAATTTAGGGTTCTATGTACGTGAATATGCCTTAATGGGATTAGAAACCCTAATTTATGTTGATATGAATTCTAATGGTTTTAATTGTACAAATCGAAGAATAAAATGGAGATATGATGATTTGAATATAAATTGAGTACCAAAGATCTTTAATGTGAATTATTTGGATAATTAGTGTTTCCTAGTGTATAAAGGTGGAAATAATAATAAATAAGGTTCATATATGTGAGTTGAACTATAATGAAATATGATTTGTCAATTTGAAAGAAACCGAAGATGATAATTAGCCTTAATGTTTTGGATATGACCTAAAAGGATAAAGATAATAGTTTTAGTGTAAAAGAAACATATTAGACTTATTTGACATTCATTTGTGCCTATGATGCAGAAATTAGGGTTTGTGAACTAAAAGAGCATTAAAAGTGATAAATGCATAATGAAGGCTAAAACCCTAATAACACCCTAAAGATGGCCTAGAAATCATAAGGTGGAATCCAAGTTGATCTTGAGGATGTTTGAATAAAACAATGACACTTGAATGTTATGCTTTATTTTCAGGATATTGTTGATTGCTTGTTAATTGTGTTGAATGTTAATGCATGGACATCAAGTTACTATGGATCAGGTATGTGGTTACGATTAAGAATAACCGCTTTAGTTTCTCGATGGATTCTCGGATGTTTAAACACATTGAATGCAACTAAACTGTTGAATGTTTATTTATTTCTGGAAAGTATAAAGTGACTATGACTATCACATAATGTATATGCCTACTAGCTCAATCATTATTCCCCTCTGTGTCGTAGTGGCTGACCTAGTACATGGCTACCTAGAGGGTAGGTCCATCAGGTCATGAAAGACTTTGGCTGCCTAGAGGGTAGGTCCATCAAGTCACCTTTATAGAGGTACCATATAAGTCCTTACAGGGACAACACAGAGTTGTGGATAGGTATGGATTGAGTAGTTTGGTTTAAAATGTAATCTTAGTTGTTAAATGATTACATGGTTATCATAGTTGCAAGAGAGAGGTGGATTTTTCCATAGAGCTAGCTCCAGGAACAAGCCCTATTTCACGTGCACCTTATAGAATGGCCCCTGCAGAGTTGCTCGAGTTGAAGAAACAATTGCAGGAATTGCTAGACAAGGGTTTCATCCGGCCTAGCACATCTCCATGGGGAACTCTAGTCCTGTTTGTAAAGAAAAAGGATGGCTCGCTCCGTATGTGCATAGACTACCGGATGATTAACCAAGCTACCATTAAGAACAAATACCCTTTACCCCGAATAGATGACCTGTTTGACCACTTGAAGTCTGCTCGAGTCTTTTCCAAAATTGACTTAAGATCGGGTTACCACCAGTTGAGAGTCAAGAGTGAGGATATTCCAAAAACAACTTTTCGAACACGGTATGGCCATTATGAGTTTGTGGTTATGCCTTTTGCGTTGTCCAATGCACCCAGTGTGTTCATGAACCTTATGAATAGTGTGTTCCAACCCTTCCTTGACTCGTTTGTCATAGTGTTCATAGATGACATCTTGGTATACTCCAATGACTTAAAGCAACACCGAGACCACCTAAGTGAAGTCCTTGATATCCTGAGAAATTAGAAGTTCTATGGGAAATTCTCAAAATGTGAGTTTTGGATAGACCGAGTCATGTTCCTTGGGCATATCATCTCAGGAGGAATGATCGCCGTGGATCCAGCCAAGGTGTCGGCAGTTCGAGACTGGCCTACACCGAAGAACCCCTCCGAGATCCGAAGCTTCTTGGGGTTAGCAGGATATTATAGGCGTTTCATTTCAGATTTCTCAAAGACTGCCTTACCCTTGACCATGTTGACTCAGAAGGATGTGAAGTTTGTGTGGTCTGATGTTTGTGAGACTCGTTTCCAAGAACTGAAGGAAAAGTTGACCACTGCACCAGTTTTGACTCTACCATCAGGCAACGAGGGTTTCATGATCTTCACTGATGCATCCAAAATGGGTCTTGGCTGTGTATTGGAGCAGAATTGACATGTGGTTGCATATTCTTCTCAACAACTCAAGCCTAATGAGGTGAATTACCCGACACATGACCTAGAGTTGGCTGCTATCATTCATGCCTTGAAGATTTGGCGGCATTACCTGTATGATGCTACTTTTTAGATCTTCACTGACCATAAGAGCTTGAAGTACCTTCTGACGCAGAAAGACTTTAAACCCACGACAACGAAGATGGATGGAATACATGAAGGACTACGACTTCACCATTGCCTATCATCCCGGGAAGGCAAATGTTGTGGTAGATGCGTTGAGTCGGAAACAACTTCGGTGTGCAGCTGTTCTGTCTAGTCAGTGGAAGAGCCTAGAAGTGCTGGTGAAATGGTCTCCTCAACCATTAGGTGATCGAGTTCGATTGGCCAACATTCAGATACAGTCTGATTTGTTGAGTGAAATTTTGGCAGCACAGATGGTAGTAGTGAACTTGATAAGATGAGAGGCTTGATGAAGAAGCCTCAAACCCGCCTTTCCTTGGGAGTAGATGGAGGGATCAGATTCGAGAACTGTATATGGATTCTGGAGGACTCACCACTAAAGGAACGTATCTTAAAAGAAGCTCATGGTTCTAAGTACACAGTGCACCCAAGAACTACTAAGATGTTTAAGGACATGCAGAGGTTTTTCTGGTGGGCAGGGATGAAGAGAGACATTGCAGCTTATGTGGCCAGTTGTCTTACGTGCCAGATGATGAAGGCTGAACATCAACGACCCAGTGGGCTTTTACAGTCTATAGAGATTCCGGAATGGAAATGGGATCAGATCACCATGGATTTTGTGGTGGGTTTACCCCGGACCAAGAAAGGTCATGATGCAATATGGGTTGTGGTGGATCGCCTTACCAAGTCAGCACATTTCCTTACACTAAAAACCACTGCCAAAGTGATAGACTTAGCTGAGTTGTACATTCGAGAGATAGTGTGTTTGCATGGCATACCCAGTTCCATCATATCTGATAGAGATCCCAAGTTTACTTCCAAACTGTGGAAGCAGGTTCAAGAGGAACTTGGTACGAAGTTAAAGTTCAGTACCGCTTATCACCCCCAAACGGATGGACAGTCAGAAAGGACAATCCAGACTTTAGAGGATCTTTTGAGAGCTTGTGTGCTCGATTGGGGTGGATCATGGGAGAAGTACTTACCTCTAGCTGAGTTTGCATACAACAATAGTTACCAAGCCAGTATCGGGATGCCTCCATATGAAGCTCTATACGGGAGACCATGTCGGTCACCACTTCACTGGGATGATGTTGGTGTGAGGACCTTGTTGAGGTCAGACGAACTCCAAGTGTATGCTGATAAAGTTGCTTTGATCAGGCAAAGGCTAAAGAGAGCCCAGGATCGACAAAGGTCGTATGCTGATGCGAAGAGGACTGATGTGCATTTCACTGTGGGGGAGCATGTTTTTCTGAAAATCCGACCGCTCCGAGCTATAGCTAAAAATAGAGGAAAGTTGAGTCCCCGATATGTGGGTCCGTTTGAGATTTTAGAACGGATTGGTGAGGTGGCTTATCATTTGGCGTTACCTCCTCAATATAGTATGATGCGTGATGTGTTTCACGTGTCCAATCTGAATCGATATGTGCAAGACCCGAGCCATGTGTTGAGCATTGAACCTATTGAGCTTCAAGGAAAGTTGTCTTATCCTGAGTTACCTTTGCGTATTATAGATACTAAGGTAAAAGAGCTCAAAAATAAGAATATAGAGATGGTAAAGGTTCTTTGGAAACACCATGGAGAGGATGAGGCCACATGGGAGCTGAAGACGGACATGGAAAAAGCATATCCTGATTTGTTTGCTTGTTTGATGAATTTTGAGGGCAAAATTTCTATAAGGAGGGGAGGATGTTATAACCTCGATTTTTTCCAAAATATGTAATGAAATTATAAATGTTCTTTTTAAAGATAAATGAAATCCATGGTTGATGTGATGAATTGTTTGAATGGGTTGAATGGATTTTGTGTATGTTTTCTTATTGGGCCTTTGTGGCCATTGAGCCCAATTGAAGGATTAAAAGAAAAACAAAAAGAAATGAAAAAGGAATTTCATTTAATAAAGGAATATATGAGGAAAATAAAAAGAAATGATTTTAAGGCTAAAAGATATTTTCCCAAAATAAGATTTCGAGTTAAAAGGGTTCCTTGGGATTCAAGGGACTCAGGATAATTAGATAATGGCAAAAGAAATAAGGAATATGTGGAAAATACAATTAAATAAGAGATAACTTGAAACTGAAGTAAATGGCTCGTTTCCTTTGGATAATGACTCCAATTTTTGCACAAAGAAAGATAAAAGTATAAATGAGTTTTCCTAAAATTTTGAGATAAAACGGAGTTAAGGATTGAGAGTTATTAAATTATCAAGTTATCATCAAAATAGCATTTTCCTTGAATATTTAGGAATTGTTTTTCTTTTTTTGGTTTAAACACGGACAACGCTGGCCGTTGGATTTTAATCCAACAAACCGCGGTCATCGTCCAGAGTCCCAAAGGGACTCAGACAGTAGCACGGATAGGGGATCTTTCCCCTTCTTTTCCGATCGATCTAAAGGTGGTTCGCGCAGGGAAACTTGCCCAACAGGTCCGGAGGTGAGAAGCGAAGCTTCCCGATCCCACTTTGATGGGTTCCCATCGAGAATAGGAAAAACACCCAATTGGGCTGGAACAAGGTTTGGCGGCGGATTTGGAAACCCTAGAGGGGACCCTCTACACCCTATAAATAGGGGTTCTCATAGTTCAATTCACCCTCACGATCCCAGACGGCCGCTCCTTTTGCACCAAAGCTCTCCCTTGTGTCCGATTAACCCAGCTCCGGCGAGCCTCAGCCGCGGCGCCGCCGCGCGTCTTAATTAGAAAGAAGCAGAAGGGGACGACGAGTAGGAGGCGTCGGATCGGGGAGCACGGTGGGCTGACTTGAGATCCAACGATCTCAGGCAAAGCGTGCGCCTTTAACTTACTGAGTGGAGCACTTCAACGCCATCTGCTGGATCAGGCTCCATCGTGGACCAGGACGCGATTTAACGGGCGACAAGCCACAATTGTGCATGCCTCAGCATTAGAGCAGAACTTTGACATGGAGCATCGGATCAAGGCGCGATCCATCGGCGCACCGATCGAACGGCCCAGGTTTTTCGGTAAATATCTCTCTCTGCTAGAAATTCAAGAAAAATGATTTACTTTGCGAAATTAATAGAAATTTCTAGGAAATTCGTATGAGAAAACTTTATATATGAAAGTTGCATAAAAAATACGAGGAATCCAATAAAAATAATTTGAGGACCTAGTTCTGTGTGTTTTGCAAAATTACCTTAAATTTGTTAATAAAGTGTATCAAAAATTGGTGAGAAACCCTAATTGCATGATTAAAGTGTATTTTGGTAATTCAATAGATCAAACTGATAAATTTAACTTTTTCAATGATAGATGTGATATGATTATCAGTTTGAATGTAAAAATATGAGATTTAGAGTTATAGTACCTAAAAAGGAAGTTAATTTACATGGAAACCCTAATTTGGGATAAAAGGAGATAAAAAGCATGTTTTTGCGAAATAAGATAAATGGATGCTCAATAAGGGAAATTTACTGAGAAATTAGGGGTTTTATGTAGTTTAATGAATTAGGGATGATAATAAGGAAAGAAGAAGTGAAAACCCTAATTTCGAAAGGAATCCTAAAATAGGATCTGGAACCCTAAGTAATATGATGAAAATTAGATAAATATTAATAAAAGGAAAATTGTCCTTTTATTTTAGGTTTTTGCATGTTGGCTGGATTTCTCTTTCTATCTTGAAATCTGCATTTAAAGGTATGTGGTTACTTATGGTTAACCGCTTATGTTTTCCGATGTTTCCCGAATGATTAATCGCATTGCATGCAACTAAACAGTTTGTATGTTTATTTCTTTCATGCAAATTATAAAGTGACTATGGCTATCACATAATGTATATGCCTTCTAGCTCAATCTCTGATTCCCTCTGTGTCGTAATGGCTGACCTGATAAAAGACTACCTAGAGGGTAGGTACATCAGGTCATGAAAGACTTTGGCTGCCAAGAGGGCAGGTCCATCAAGTCACCTTCATAGAGGTACCATGTAAGTCCTTACAGGGACAACACAGAGTTGTAGAAAAAGATGGGTTGAGTAGTTTGGATTAAAACATAATCTTGATTGTTAAATGATTAATTGAGTGGTTATGTTGTTAATCTAGTTGAACAAGAATTGTTTCCCCACATACCAGCTTCGGCTGATCGTCGTTTTTGTTTGTCGGCGTTTTAGGTACAAATCTCAAAAGCACAAATAGTAAAGCGACATATTGTGAATTCAAGAATTAAAGAACAAGGAGGAATTAGATAGAGATCCCTTCTCATCACATACTCTTTTAAGGCTTTAAGAGTAGGATTCTCTCTCTCCTCCACACTCAGGTGGTATGGGCAAATAAGATAAGGGTTTACGAGTCCTCCAAAAAATTAATAAAAGATATGTAATGAGATATCACTAAACATAAGTATAACTAGTTTAAATGATAAACTAAAGGTTTTCTTGTTATGCTTATGTAGATGGCACGAACCAAGACCGTTGCTATTCCCGAGGGCTCCGGAAAACCGGCTAGGAGTGTTTGGGCTCCCCGTAAAGTAAAGGAGTCTTCTGAAAAGAGGAATAGGAACCATGAGGGTGGATCCTCTAAGAAGAGGAAGAGGTCTGAAGAAGTCACTCAGGAAGTCCCTAACCCTGACCCGGTACCATTTAGTAACTTGAACCAAGAAGAAGATCAAGGATATGAAGAGCAGCATGTGTACGAGGAAGAAGCCCAGATGGATGAGGACCCAGTCGATGATTCATAACCCACCATGATGATCCATACCCCTGATACCTTATGGTTAGAGCAACAGAGGAAGTTGACAGAAGCTATTAATGATTTGGCCCTCCGAGACGTAGCTAGAGCTGAGAATGGTGAACCACACCCTGTTCGTACACGTGTGGGAGCCACCATCCTAGACTTTGTCAAGCTGAACATAGAGAAGTTCTGGGGAGAGGATAAGACGGAAGTGGTTGATAAAGCAGAAGCCTGGATACTTGCAATAGAGAATGGTTTTCGCATGCTTGAAGTGCAGCCGAGCAAGAAGGTCCTCTTTGCTGCTCACCTCCTGGAAGGAGTAGCTAGGATATGGTGGGAGACACACATCACAGGCCGTGATTTGACTGAGGAACCAATGGCATGGGCTGATTTCAAGACCATCTTCACTTCCAGATTCGTCCCCGTTGCAGCTAAGAAAGAAAATGAGAGGGAATTCACTAACATGACTCAAGGAAATTCCTCTGTGGCAGACTTTGGGCGCAAGTTTCGGATCTTGGAACATTTTGGGTACAAGATGGATGAGGAAAGGAGGGTGGATCACTTCATAGAGCGTCTTCACCCTACCATCAGGCCTCATGTGATGGCAAGCAAGCCAAAAACCTTCGCAGAAGCTTACAACACTGCATTAGACATGGAAAGAACCGTGATGCCTGCACAGCCTCCACCCAAGGGGTATTTGGGTTTCACTGAAGGAACCCGAGGACAGAAGAATCATCATAAGAAGGGCCCAGGTCGTCTTCAAGCCAAGGGAAGACAGGGAGGAAAAGGGAGACCCCATCAAGAGAATAATCGACCGCGATGCCGCTCATGTGGAAAGGGGCATCTCGGTGAGTGCCACCACAGAAAGAGAGTCTGTTTCCGTTGTCACCAAGAAGGGCACATCCAAGTTGCTTGTCCTCTACCAGAGCCAAAAGGACCAGGCCCAGCGGCAGCCCCGCCAGTAGCAGCTCCACCAGTAGCGGTGGCCCCGCCTGCTGGAGAAAGAAGGCAAGCTCGAGTGTTCGCCATCGACAATGAAGAAGCTCAAGCTAATGCAAATCGGTTGATTGAGGGTAATAACCCTTAGAGTTTTCCTTTATGTTTTGAAAGCTAAGCATGTAATAGTCTAATGTATGGTGAACAATAATGTAGGCATGCTTGAAGTCATGGGACATAATGTAAACGCATTATTTGATTCTGGTTCTACTAATACTTTCATTTTGAGGAATCTTGCAACTATGCTTTGTTTGGATATCAAGGATTTAGGATATGTCTTAGATGTTACCACCCCAAGTGGCCGAATCTTTACCTCTCTTTTGAAGACTCCGGTGATACCTGTGAAATATCGAGATCATGAGTTTCCTACAGACTTTATCCTTCTTGACAAGAATGATTTTAATGTGATTATTGGAATGGATTGGCTGTATACTTATTGGGCCCAAATCCACTGTAGGGAAAAGAAAGTGATCATTAGGGAACCAGGTCACCCACCCTTTGTCATTAGAGGTAGGAAAGACGCCACCACTAGTTTGTATGTGTCATCCCTGAAGGCAGAAAGAATGATGAGTAAAGGTTATCAAGCTTTCCTAGCAGTTGTTACCGAGCCCGAACCCAAGGTGCAGCCCTTAGAGGAAATAGAGGTAGTCAAGAGCTATGCAGATGTTTTTCCGGATGATCTACCCGGGATTCCTCCCGAGAGAGAGGTGGATTTTTCCATAGAGCTAGCTCCAGGAACAAGCCCTATTTCATGTGCACCTTATAGAATGGCCCCTGCAGAGTTGCTCGAGTTGAAGAAACAATTGCAGGAATTGCTAGATAAGGGTTTCATCCGGCCTAGCACATCTCCATGGGGAGCTCCAGTCCTGTTTGTAAAGAAAAAGGATGGCTCGCTCTGTATGTGCATAGACTACCAGATGATTAACCAAGCTACCATTAAGAACAAATACCCTTTACCTCGAATAGATGACCTGTTTGACCAGTTGAAGTCTGCTCAAGTCTTTTCCAAAATTGACTTAAGATCGGGTTACCACCAGTTGAGAGTCAAGAGTGAGGATATTCCAAAAACAACTTTTCGAACACGGTATGGCCATTATGAGTTTGTGGTTATGCCTTTTGGGTTGTCCAATGCACCCAGTGTGTTCATGAACCTTATGAATAGTGTGTTCCAACCCTTCCTTGACTCGTTTGTCATAGTGTTCATAGATGACATCTTGGTATACTCCAATGACTTAGAGCAACACCGAGACCACCTAAGTGAAGTCCTTGATATCCTGAGAAAGCAGAAGTTCTATGGGAAATTCTCAAAATGTGAGTTTTGGATAGACCGAGTCATGTTCCTTGGGCATATCATCTCAGGAGGAACGATCGTCGTGGATCCAGCCAAGGTGTCGGCAGTTCGAGACTGGCCTACACCGAAGAACCCCTCTGAGATCCGAAGCTTCTTGGGGTTAGCAGGATATTACAGGCGTTTCATTTCAGATTTCTCAAAGACTGCCTTGCCCTTGACCATGTTGACAAGTTTGTGTGGTCTGATGTTTGTGAGACTTGTTTCCAAGAACTGAAGGAAAAGTTGACCACTGCACCAGTTTTGACTCTACCATCAGGCAACGAGGGTTTCATGATCTTCACCGATGCATCCAAAATGGGTCTTGGCAGTGTATTGGAGCAGAATCGACATGTGGTTGCATATGCTTCTCGACAACTCAAGCCTAATGAGGTGAATTACCCGACACATGTCCTAGAGTTGGCTGCTATCATTCATGCCTTGAAGATTTGGCGGCATTACCTGTATGGTGGTACTTTTGAGATCTTCACTGACCATAAAAGCTTGAAGTACCTTCTGACGCAGAAATACTTAAACCTACGGCAACGAAGATGGATGGAATACATGAAGGACTACGACTTCACCATTGCCTATCATCCTGGAAAGGCAAATGTTGTGGCAGATGCGTTGAGTCGAAAACAGCTTCGGTGTGTAGCTGTTCTGTCTACTCAGTGGAAGAGCCTAGAAGAGCTGGTGAAATGGTCTCCTCAACCATTAGGTGATCGAGTTCGATTGGCCAACATTCAGATACAGTCTGATTTGTTGAGTGAAATTGTGGCAGCACAGATGGTCAGTAGTGAACTTGATAAGATGAGAGGCTTGATGAAGAAGCCTCAAACCCGCCTTTCCTTGGGAGTAGATGGAGGGATCAGATTCGAGAACCGTATATGGATTCTTGAGGACTCACCACTAAAGGAACGTATCTTAAAAGAAGCTCATGGTTCTAAGTACACAGTGCACCCAGGAACTACTAAGATGTTTAAGGACATGTAGAGGTTTTTCTGGTGGACAGGGATGAAGAGACATTGCAGCTTATGTGGCCAGTTGTCTTACGTGCTAGATGGTGAAGGTTGAACATCAACGACCCGGTGGGCTTTTACAGTCTATAGGGATTCCGGAATGGAAATGGGATCAGATCACCATGGATTTTGTGGTGGGTTTACCCCGGACCAAGAAAGGTCATGATGCAATATGGGTTGTGGTGGATCGCCTTACCAAGTCAGCACATTTCCTTGCACTAAAAACCACTGCCAAAGTGATAGACTTAGATGAGCTGTACATTCGAGAGATAGTGTGTTTGTATGGCATACCCAGTTCCATCATATCTGATAGAGATCCCAAGTTTACTTCCAAACTGTGGAAGCAGGTTCAAGAGGAACTTGGTACGAAGTTAAAGTTCAGTACCACTTATCACCCCCAGACGGATGGACAGTCAGAAAGGACAATCCAGACTTTAGAGGATCTTTTGAGAGCTTGTGTGCTCGATTGGGGTGGATCATGTGAGCAGTACTTACCTCTAGCTGAGTCTGCATACAACAATAGTTACCAAGCCAGTATCGGGATGCCTCCATATGAAGCTCTATACGGGAGACCGTGTCAGACACCACTTCACTGGGATGATGTTGGTGAGAGGACCTTGTTGAGTTCAGACGAACTCCAAGTGTATGCTGATAAAGTCGCTTTGATCAGGCAAAGGCTAAAGAGAGCCCAGGATCAACAAAGGTCATATGCTGATGCGAAGAGTAATGATGTGCATTTCACTGTGGGGGAGCATGTTTTTCTGAAAATCCGACCGCTCTGAGCTATAGCTAAAAATAGAGGAAAGTTGAGTCCCCGATATGTGGGTCCGTTTGAGATTTTAGAACGGATTGGTGAGGTGGCTTATCGTTTGGTGTTACCTCCTCAATATAGTATGATGCATGATGTGTTTCACGTGTCCAATCTGAAGCGATATGTGCAAGACCCGAGCCATGTGTTGAGCATTGAACCTATTGAGCTTCAAGGAAAGCTATCTTATCCTGAGTTACCTTTGCGTATTATAGATACTAAGGTAAAAGAGCTCAGAAATAAGAATATAGAGATGGTAAAGGTTCTTTGGAAACACCATGGAGAGGATGAGGCCACATGGGAGCTGAAGACGGACATGGAAAAAGCATATCCTGATTTGTTTGCTTGATTGATGAATTTTGAGGGCAAAATTCCTATAAGGAGGGGAGGATGTTATAACCTCGATTTTTTCCAAAATATGTAATGAAATTATAAATGTTCTTTTTAAAGATAAATGAAATCCATGGTTGATGTGATGAATTGTTTGAATGGGTTGAATGGATTTTGTGTATGTTTTCTTATTGGGCCTTTGTGGCCATTGAGCCCAATTGAAGGATTAAAAGAAATGAAAAAGGAATTTCATTTAATAAAGGAATATATGAGGAAAATAAAAAGAAATGATTTTAAGGTGAAAAGATATTTTCCCAAAATAAGATTTTGAGTTAAAAGGGTTCCTTGGGATTCAAGGGACTCAGGATAATTAGATAATGGCAAAATAAATAAGGAATATGTGGAATATACAATTAAATATGAGATAACTTGAAACTGAAGTAAAGGGCTCGTTTCCTTTGGACAATGACTCCAATTTTTGCACAAAGAAAGATAAAAGTATAAAAGAGTTTTCCTCAAAATTTGAGATAAAACGGAGTTAAGGATTGAGAGTTATTTAATTTTCAAGTTATCATCAAAATAGCATTTTCCTTGAATATTTAGGAATTGTTTTTCTTTTTTTGGTTTAAACACGGACAACGCTGGTCGTTGGATTTTAATCCAACAAACCGCGGTCATTGTACAGAGTCCCAAAGGGACTCGGATAGTAGCGTGGATAGGGGATCTTTCCCCTTCTTTTCCGATCGATCTAAAGGTGGTTCGCGTAGGGAAACTTGCCCAACAGGTCCGGAGGTGAGAAGCGAAGCTTCCCGATCCCACTTTGATGGGTTCCCATCGAGAATAGGAAAAACGCCCAATTGGGCTGGAACAAGGTTTGGCGGCAGATTTGGAAACCTTAGAGGGGACCCTCTACACCCTATAAATAGGGGTTCTCATAGTTCAATTCACCCTCACGATCCCAGACGGCCGCTCCTTTTGCACCAAAGCTCTCCCTTGTGTCCGATTAACCCAGCTCAGGCGAGCCTCAGCCGCGGTGCCACCACGTGTCTTAATTAGAAAGAAGCAGAAGGGGACGATGAGTAGGAGGCGTCAGATCGGGGAGCACGGTGGGCCGACTTGAGATCCAACGATCTCAGGCAAAGCGCGCACCTTTAACTTGCTGAGTGGAGCGCTTCAACGCCATCCGCTGGATCAGGCTCCATCGTGGACCAGGACGCGATCCAACGGGCGACAAGCCACAATTGTGCACGCCTCAGCATTAGAGCAGAACTTTGACGCGGAGCGTCGGATCAAGGCGCGATCCATCGGCGCACCGATCGAACGGCCCAGGTTTTTCGGTAAATATCTCTCTCTGCTAGAAATTCAAGAAAAATGATTTACCTTGCAAAATTAATAGAAATTGCTAGGAAACTCGTATGAGAAAACTTTATATATGAAAGTTGCATAGAAAAATACAAGGAATCCAATAAAAATAATTTGAGGACCTAGTTCTGTCTTTTTTGCAAAAGTACCTTAAATTTGTTAATAAAGTGTATTAAAAATTGGTGAGAAACCCTAATTGCATGATTAAAGTGTATTTTGATAATTCAATAGATCAAACTGATAAATTTAACTTTGTCAATGATAGATGTGATATGATTATCAGTTTGAATGTAAAAATATGAGATTTAGAGTTATAATACCTAAAAAGGAAGTTAATTTACATGGAAACCCTAATTTGGGATAAAAGGAGATAAAAAGCATGTTTTTGCGAAATAAGATAATTGGATGCTTAATAAGGGAAATTTACTGAGAAATTAGGGGTTTTATGTAGTTTAATGAATTAGGGATGATAATAAGGAAAGAATAAGTGAAAACCCTAATTTCGAAAGGAACCCTAAAATAGGAACTGGAACCCTAAGTAATATGATGAAAATTAGATAAATATTAATAAAAGGAAAATTGTCCTTTTATTTCAGATTTTTGCTTGTTGGCTGGATTTCTCTTTCTATCTTGAAATCTACATTTAAAGGTATGTGGTTACTTATGGTTAACCGCTTATGTTTTCCGATGTTTCCCGAATGATTAATCGCATTGCATGCAACTAAACAGTTTGGATGTTTATTTCTTTCATGCAAATTATAAAGTGACTATGGCTATCACATAATGTATATGCCTTCTAGCTCAATCTCTGATTCCCTCTGTGTCGTAATGGCTGACCTGATAAAAGACTACCTAGAGGGTAGGTACATCAGGTCATGAAAGACTTTGGCTGCCTAGAGGGCAGGTCCATCAAGTCACCTTCATAGAGGTACCATGTAAGTCCTTACAGGGACAACACAGAGTTGTAGAAAAAGATGGATTGAATAGTTTGGCTTAAAACGTAATCTTGATTGTTAAATGATTAATTGAGTGGTTATGTTGTTAATCTAGTTGAACAAATGTTACGACCCCACCTCCCGATAACCCCCAATTAAGGGAGACCAAGAGGTTGAGCCGCACCCATTAATCCCGGATCAAAGGTTCGACATATAACCATAAAAAATTATTAAATTCTAACAGACTAATATCAACTCTAAAGATCCATTAAACCCTATTAAACACATTAATCATATCAAAATAGGGTTTCTTAATCTTTAATTCATTAAAGATGATGATTTACACTACTTTTCGAACTATGATATGATTCAGGCTATAAAACTATTTTTAATGGGTTCCTTGCATTTTTCTGATCAAAATACATATATAACTTGTCTTGAACGGAGTTACGAATCTTTAACTATGAATTAATAAAGGAAATACCTTCCCGGCCAATCAGAGTGTGCCACGTCGCTCATTCTCCATGCAACGTTGCTGTTTGGAATTAGAATTGAATTACGATTATACCCTCCACTTAACCAATGCGTCCTTCAGCCCGCGAAGGGGCAGAACGGTCCAACACCCTTCCGTCATCTTCAAGCTCGCGCCAGCCGCCCTAGCCGTCAGCAGATGCCCTCCCACGGCCTGCCTCCTCTTCCTGGAGACTCGAGGACGTCCGCAAGGGGGTGCTATAGCTCCGCCGCACCTTGGCGCCCCTGGGGCGCCACCCAGATCGCGGCAGAGGCGGCTCGTTCAAGAGCTACAGGTCTGCAACACCGGGTCGTCAAGCAGCAACGCGGCTGTAGATTCGCGTCGGTTAGGGCGGAAGGATGGCCACCAAGCAACTGGTTGTTGTCGTGGGTCCTTAGAGTCTCCAACAGGACCACCAACCCAACCTTTGTTGCTCCAGAGATAGGTCCACACCCTCGTTAGGGTTTGTAGTGCTAGAAGCAAGAAGAAGGAGAGAGAGGGGGTGCGTGGGATCTTTTGGGACTCGGCCAGAGATCAACTCCTTATATAGGGGTGGTTGCCCAGACCCTAAGACGTTTTCCCATGAAGAAACAACACTCTTTCCTACTAGGAATTTGATTCCTTCATGGATAAGCAAACCTTCTCTCTCTTCTATACCCTTTTGATATTCCTTTTTCTTTAAAAACTAGGATTTCAAAAATCCTTTCTATTTCTCTCTCTTATGGTTGATTTTTACTCCATAAGCACGAAATTTCTATTTCCTTTAATAGAAATTATTTTCTTTTTAACAATACATCATAATTCCTTAATAATGCATTATATTATCTTCTTATTTTGCCTTTTTAGTATTTTCTCTTTCTTTCCTCTTTATTGGGACTCATTGGATCCCAATATACTCCATTATTTCGAAATCCTTTTCCAAGGATATTCATTATCCTTCTAAATGCATCTGTATGCCTTATTTCACATTATCTTGTTTATTTCTCATTTAAATATTCCTTTTTGAGGATTTCTTTTTATTTCTCTTTTATTTTCCTCATCGGCATTCCTTTTAATATTAACAACCACATGGATACGAAATTTCCCCAAGAAATCTCATTTATGCCTCTTTTCATTCATTTTCCACATTATATAATTATTTCCCAATTTCTTTCTTCATAAAGAAATACTTAATTAATCTTTTCTTTTCCTATTGCTTTCTTTTTGCAACCTTGGACTCCTTGGTACCCAAGGAACCCAAGAGGCACGAAATCCTCTTTGGATTTGCCTTCTAGAGGTTTCCACATATTTCTTTTCTCGAAAATTCAATTATCCATTTACTATTTGAATTTCCTTGTTATTGGGCCCAATAGCCAAAACAGCCCACAAAGCAACCAATCAAGGCTATTGTGAAAGGAAATCCATTTATTCAAAACAAATCATATCATTATTTGTTCAATTATCTTTAATATGAGAAATCACATTTCTCACTAATTATATCCAAAATTGGGGTTATAACACATGGTCCTACAAGACAGTACACATGGTCCTACAAGATTTGTACACATGGTCCTACAAGACTGTACAGATGTGTACAAGACAGTACACATGGTATGACAAGACTGTACACATTTGTCACAAAATTGTACACATGCATACAAGACTGTACATATGGTATTACAATACTGCTCACATGTGTCACAAGAATGTACACATGGTACTACAATACTGTACACATGGTCATATAAGATTGTACACATGTGTACAAGATTGTACACATGGTCCTACAAGGTCGTACACATATGTACACGACTATACACATGTCCTACAACACTGTACACATGTGTACAAGGCAATATACATGGTATTACAAGACAATACACATGGTCCTACAAGATTGTACACATGGTCCTACAAGACTGTACACATGGTCCTACAAGACTGTACACATGTGTACAAGACAGTACACATGGTATTACAAGACTGTACACATGGTCCTACAAGACTGTACACATGGTCATACAAGACTGTACACGTGATCCTACAATATTGTACACATGTGTACAAGACTATACACATGGTTGTATAAGACTGTATACATGTGTACAAAACTGTACACATGGTCCTACAAGACTGTACACATGTGTACAAGACTGTACACATGGTCCTACAAGGCTGGACACATGTGTACAAGATAGTATACACGGTATTACAAGATTGTACACATGGTTATACAAGATTGTACACATGGTCCTACAAGACATTATACTTGGTCCTACAAGACTGTATGAATGTGTACAAGACAATAAACATGGTATTACAAGACCGTACACATATGTCACAAGACTGTACACATGCATACAAGACTGTATACATGGTATTACAAGATTGTACATGTCGGTTACATGAATGTACACATGCATACAAGACTGTAGACATGGTATTACAAGACTGTACACTTGATCGTATAAGACTGTACACTTGTACACATGGTCCTACAAGACTGTACACATGGTCCTACAAGATTGTACACATGTGTACAAGACTGTACACATGTCCTACAAGAATATACACATGTGTACAACACAATATACATGGTATTACAAGATTGTACACATGGTCCTACAAGACTGTATACATGGTCCTACAAGACTGTACACATGGCCCTACAATATTGTACACATGTGTACAAGATAAGACTATACACATATCCTACAAGACAGTATACATGGTATTACAAGACTTTACACATGGCCCTACAAGACTGTACACATGTCCCTACATGACTGTACACATGTGTACAAAACAGTACACATGGTATTATAAGACTGTACACATGGTCCTACAAGACTGTACACATGGTCATATAAGACTTTACACATGGTCCTACAATATTGTACAAATATGTACAAGACTGTACACATGCCATTACAAGATTGTACACATGCGTACAAAACTGTACACATGTTCCTAGAAGACTGTACACATGGTCCTACTAGACTGTACACATGTGTACATGACAATAGACATGGTCCTACAAGACTTTACACATGGTCCTACAAGACTGTACGAATGTGTACAAGATAGTACACATGGTATTACAAGATTGTACACATGTGTCACATCATTGTACACATGCGTACAAGACTGTATACATGGTATTACAAGACAGTACACATGTGTCATAGGAATATGCAGATGCATACAAGACTGTACACATGGTATTACAAGATTGTATACTTGGTCATTTAAGACTGTACACTTTTACACATGGTCCTACAAGACTATACACATTTGTACAAGACTGGACACATGTCCTACAAGACTGCACACATGTGTACAAGATAATATATATGGTATTATAAGATTGTACACATGGTCCTACAAGACTGTACACAAGATCCTACAAGATAGTACACATGGTCCTACAATATTGTACACATGTGTACAATATAATACACATGGTATTACAAGACTGTACACATGTGTCACAAGACTGTATACATGCATACAAGACTGTACACATGGTATTACAAGACTGTACACATGTGTCCCAAAAATGTACAGATGTGTCCAAGACTGTACACATGGTCGTATAAGAATATACACATGTGTACAAGACTGGACACATTGTCCTACAAGATTGTACACATGGTCCTACAAGACTGTACACATGTGTACATGACAATATTCATTGTATTATAAGACTGTACACATGGAACTACAAGACTGTACCCATTGACCTACAAGACTGTACACATGGTCCTACAAGACTGTAAACATGTGTACAAGTAATATACATGGTATTACAAGACTGTACACATGGTCCTACAAGACTGTACACATGGTCCTACAAGATTGTACATATGTGTACAAGACTGTAGACATATGTGTAGGAGATTGTACACATGGTCATGTAAGACTATACACATGGTCCTACAATCTTTTACACATGTGTACAAGACTATACACATGTGTGACAAAACTGTACATATGGTCGTATAAGATTGTACACATATGTCATAAGACTGTACACATGATATTACAAGACTGTACACATGGTCGTATAAGACTGTACACAGGTGTACAAGACTGTATACATGGTCCTACAAGACTGTACACATGGTCATACAGGACTGTACACATGGTTCTACAAGACTGTACACATATGTACAAGATAGTATACATGGTATTACAAAATTATACACATGGTACTACAACACTGTACACATGGTCCTATAAAACTATACACATGTGTACAAGACAATACACATGGTATTACAAGATAGTACACATGTGTCACAAGATTGTACACATGCATACAAGATTGTATAGATGGTATTACCAGATTGTACTCATGTGTCACAAGAATGTACACATGCGTACAAGATTGTACACAAGGTATTACAAGACTGTACACATGGTCATATAAGACTGTACACATGTCCTACATGACTGTACACATGTGTATAAGATAGTACGTATGGTATTACAAGACTGTACACATGTGTATAAGATAGTACGCATGGTATTACAAGACTGTATACATGGTCTTACAAGATTGTACACATGGTCCTACAAGATTGTACACATGGTCCTACAAGATTGTACAAATGTGAACAAGACAGTACACATGGTATGACAAGAATGTTGTGTCACAAGACTATACACATGCATACAAGACTGTACACATGATATTACACTATTGTACATGTGTGTAACAAGAATGTATACATGCGTACAAGACTGTACACATGGTATTAAAAGAGTGTACATATGGTCGTATAAGACTGTACATATGGTCCTACAAAACTATATATATGGTCCTACAAGACTGTACGCATGGTCCTACAAGACTATACACATGTGTACAAGACAATACATATGGTATTACAAAATTGTACACATGTGTCACAAGACTGTACACATGCATACAAGATTGTACACATGGTATTACAACACGGTACACGTGTCACAAGAATGTACACATGCGTACATGACTGTGCACAAGGTATTACAAGACTGTACACATGGTCGTATAAAACTGTACACATGTGTACAAGACTGTACATATGGTCCTACAAGGCTATACAAATGGTCCTACAAGACTGTAGACATGTGTACAAGCATGTACACATGGTCCTACAAGATTGTACACATGTGTACAAGACAATACACATGGTATTACAAGATAGTACACATGGTCCTATAAGATTGTACACATGGTCTTACAAGACTATACACATGTGTCACAAGACTGTACACATGCGTACAAGACTATACACATGGTATTACAAGACTGTACACATGTGTCACAAGACTGTACACATGCGTATAAGATCGTACACATGTCTCACAAGATTGTACACTGGTCCTAAACTCTTATACACATGTGTACAAGACAGTACACATGGGCCTACAAGACTATACACCTGGTCCTAAAAGACTGTACACATATGTCACAAGACTGTACACATGGACCTACAAGACTGTACACATGTTTCACAAGACTATACACATGGGCCTACAAGATTGTATACATTGTCTTACAAGACTGTACACATGTGTCACAAGATTGTACACATGCGTACAAGACTGTACACATGATATTACAAGACTGTACACATGTGTCACAAGACTGTACACGTGCATACAAGATTGTACACCTGTCTCACTAGATGGTACACGGGTCCTAAAAGCTTGTACACAAGTGTTCAAGACTGTACACATGCTCCTACAAGACTGTACACATGTATAGAAGAATGTACACATGGTCCTACAAGATTGTAGACATGTGTCACGAGACTGTACACATGATCCTACAATATTGTACAAATGTGTACAAGACTGTACACATGTGTCACAAGACTTTACACATATGTATACAAGACTGTACACATGGTCTATGTACAAGACTGTACACGTGTCCTACAAGACTATACACATGTGTTTAAGACTATATACTTGGTATTACAAGATGGTACACATGGTCCTACAAGACTATACACATAGTCCTATAAGAGTGTGCACATGGTATTGTAATAATGTACACATGGTATTATAAGACTGTACACATGGTCGTATGAGACTATACACATGTGTACAAAACTATACATATGGTCCTACAAGACTATACACATGGTCCTACAAGACTGTACACATGTTCTACAAGACTGTACACATGTGTACAAGACAGTATACATGGTATTACAAGACTATACACATGGTCCTAACATACTATACACATGGTCCTACAAGAGTGTACACATGGTCCTACAAGACTGTACACATGTGTACAAGACAATACACATGGTATTACAAGACTATACACATGTGTCACAAGACTGTACACATGGTTTTACAAGACTGTACACATATGTTACAAGAATGTAGACATGCGTACAAGACTGTACACAAGGTATTACAAGACTGTACACATGGTCGTAAAAGACTGTACACATGTCTACAATATTGTACACATGGTCCTACAAGACTGTACACATGGTCCTACAAGATTTTACACATGGTCCTACAAGATTTTACACATATGTATAAGACTATACACATGGTCCTACAAGACTGTACACATGTGTACAAGACAATACACATGGTATTACAAGACAACACACATGGTCCTACAAGACTGTACACATGTGTCACAAGACTATACACATGCGTACAAAAATGTACACATGGTATTACAAGACTATACACATGTCTCACAAGACTGTACACATGCGTACAAGATTCTACACATGTCTCACAAGACTGTACACTAGTCCTACAATCTTGTACACATGTGTACAAGACTGTACACATGGGCCTACAAGTCTGTACACATGGTCCTACAAGACTGTACACATGTGTCACAAGACTGTCCACATGGGCCTTCAAGACTATACACATAGTCTTACAAGACTGTACACATGGTCTTACAAGATTGTACACATGTCACAAGACTATACACATGCATACAAGACTGTACACATGGTATTACAAGACTGTACACATGTGTCACAAGACTATACACATGCATACAAGATTGTACACATGTCTCACAAAACTATACATTGGTCCTACAATCTTGGACACATGTGTACAAGATTGGACACATGTGTATGGTCCTACAAGACTGTACACATGTGTACAAGACTGTACACATGATCCTATAAGATTGCAGACATGTGTCACAAGATTGTACACATGGTCCTACAATATTGTACTCATATGTACAAGATTGTACACATGTGTCAACAAGACTTTACACATTTGTGTACAAGATTGTACACATATGTACAAGACTGTACACATGGTCCTACAATATTGTGCACATATGTACAAGACTGTACACATTATCTTACAAGATTATACCCATGTCTCACAAGACTGTACACATGGTCGTATACGACTGTACACATGTGTATAAGACTGCACATATGGTCCTACAAGACTGTACACATGGTCCTGTAAGACTGTACACATGGTCCTACAAGATTGTATATATGTGTACAAGACAGTACACATGGTATTACAAGACTGTACACATGTATCACAAGACTATACACACATGTCACAAGATTGTACACATTATTTTACAAGACAGTACACATGGTATTACAAGACTGTACATATGGTTTTACAAGACTGTACCCAAGGTATTACAAGATTGTACACATGGTCGTATAAGACTGTACACATGTGTACAAGACTGTACACATGGTCCTACAAAACTATACACATTGTCCTACAAAACTATACACATCGTCCTACAAGACTGTACACATGTGTACAAGACTGTACACATGTCCTATAGGGTACACATGTGTACAAGACAATACACATGGTATTACAAGACAATACACATGGTCATACAAGACTGTACACATGGTCCTATAAGATTGTATACATGGTCCTACAAGACTGTACATATGTGTACAAGACAGTACACATGATATGACAAGACTATACACATTTGTCAAAAAACTGTACACATGCATACAAGATTGTACATATGGTATTACAAGACTGTACACATGTGTCACAAGAATGTACACATCCGTACAAGACTATACACATGGTATTACAAGACTATACACATGGTTGTATAAGACTGTACACATGTGTACAAGATTGTACACATGGTCCTACAAGGCCGTACACATATGTACAAGACTATACACATGTCCTACAACACTGTACACATGTGTACAAGGCAATATACATGGTATTACAAGACAATACACATGGTCCTGCAAGATTGTACACATGGTCCTACAAGACTGTACACATGTCCTACAAGACTGTACACATGTGTACAAGACAGTACACATGGTATTACAAGATTGTACACATGGTCCTATAAGACTGTACACATGGTCATACAAGACTGTACACATGGTCCTAAAATATTGTACACATGGTTGTATAAGACTGTATACATGCGTACAATACTGTACACATGGTCCGACAAGAATGTACATGTATACAAGACTGTACACATGCTCCTACAAGACTGGACACATGTGTACAAGATAGTATACATGGTATTACAAGACTGTACACATGGTCCTACAAGACATTACACATGGTCCTACAAGACTGTATGAATGTGTACAAGACAATACACATGGTATTACAAGATTGTACACATACATAAAAAACTATATACATGGTATTACAAGACTGTACACATCTCTCACAGGAATGTAGACATGCATACAAGACTATAGATGTGACGACAATCACCAAACTGATAAACAAATCGCTACTAATTAACCGGAATAAACATAAACAGCATATTAACAAAAATCACTAAAATTTAAAACCATTTTTGCAAGGAGATCCTTGTACAGAAAACTTTTACTGAAAGATCCAAAACTCATACATGTCATGATTACATTGTACAACATTGTTTCATCTCATCTCGAAGACAACATATAACATTTGCTCTATCAAAACACATACTGGAGCAACATAAAACCTCGAGGCATTCAAGCCAAAACCTCAGATCATTTATGAAACCATAACGAACCAACTCCAAGGACCCGAGAGTACAGAGATGACACATAGGACTTCTATCTACAAGACATGACAGACAATACACTCAACCTGAGCTGTCACTGTTGTCCCTGTTGTTGTTGTTCTTTCTCTGCAGAAAGGTCTTCACCTCCTCATGCACGTCCACCTAAAAATTTGGATCCTACGGGGGTGAGACAATTGTAATTGTCCCAGTGAGAGATATAACTCTCCGCCGACCATATTATTATCACAGATTAAACATTTATAAATTGAGCAAAGGTTCTTTTTATATTAATAAGCAGGATAATTCATTATATGAACAAAATGTAGTAATCTCCTTTTTTAAGGAGAACATTGCATCTACCCATGGTAGTGTTACAACCCCAATTTTTGGGTTCAAGTGGTGAGAAATATAATTTCTCATATTAAAGATGTTTGAACAAATAATGATATAATTTGCTTCAAATAAATGGATTTCGTTTACAATAGCCTTGATGTTTGTGTTGTGGGCTTTATTGGCTATTGGGCCCAATAACAAGGAAATAACAAAGCAAATTCAATTAGTGAATGAATAATTGAATATTCGAGAAAAGAAATATGTAGAAACCTCTAGAAGGCAAATCCAAAAAGGATTTCCTGCCTCTTGGGTTCCTTGGGTGCCAAGGAGTCCAAGGTTGCAAAAAGAAAGCAATAAGAAAAGAAAAGATTAATTAAGTTTTTCTTTATGAAGAAAGAAATTGGAAAATAATGAGAAAATGTGGAAAATGAGTGGAAAGAGGCATAAATGAGATTTCTTGGGGAAATTTCGTATCCATGAGATTTCTAATGATAAAAGGAATGCCAATGAGGAAAATAAAAGAGAAATAAAGAGAAATCCTCAAAAAGAAATAATTTATTTAGAAATAAACATGATAATGCAAAATAATGCATATAGGTGCATTAAGAAGGATAATGAGTATTCCAATAAAATGAATTTTGAAATATAGAGTGCCTTGGGATCCAAGGAGTCCCAATAAAAAGGAAAGAAAGAGAAAATACTAAAATTTCCAAATAAGAGTATGTTATGATGCATTATTAATAAATTTTGTAAAATTGTTTTAAAGGAAGAATTTCTTACTCAAGGAGGTATATAATTTCGTGCCAACACAAGTACAAGTAAGATAATGGGAATAATCTTCGAAATCCTAACATCAAAAGGAGAAAGAATACTAAAGAGAGAGAGAGAGAGCATGCTTTTTGTGAAGAATCAAATTCCTAATAGGAAAGGATATCTTCTCTTCGTGAGCAAGCATCATAGGATGTTGCTACCCTTATATATATAAGGAGAGGGAGCCTGGGTCGAGCCTAAGAAAATCCCTACGTCCGTTCCTCTCTCATCTCCTTCTTCTTCCACATCGTTTTTGCTTAAAAACCCTAGATAGAGGAGTGGTGCGGCCATGGCGCCACCAGGGGCTAATAACCGATCTCGTTTAATGAAGAACGCACCCGCAAAGTTATATGGGAGATCGTCCATCATCCCCATGCTCGCACCTTCGCACAGCTAGCGACCGAAGGCCTACAACACACAGCAGGTTGAGGACTTGGCGGGCTTAGGAGAAGCCACCTCAGGCTTGGAACAACGGCACCCAGTGTGCGCCAAGGCCCGACGGAGCCAGCGGAAGCATCCCCGACGACCGTCGAGGTCCGGGGTGAAGAAGGGCAGCCGCTGTTTGCTGCAGATCGGCGCCCAGGTTTAGGTCACGTGAGGTTGAAGACAACCATCGCCGCTGGACGTTTCTACCCTCAGCATGACAAAAGACGGACCTCTTAAGTGGAGGGTAAAATATACATTCTATTATAAAATGAAGGCGGGCCGTGTTGCATGAGCTGGATGACGTGGCGCCATCCGATTGGTCAAGTAAGTGAAACCTTGCGAAATTCATATCTAATTAACGGTAGCTCCGATTAGGACAAGTTATATATGAAACTTGCTCAGAAAAATGAGAGGAACCCAAATAAATTATGTTTGAAGTCTGATTCTAATTGCAATCTGAAAAGTAATGGAAGTAATCATCTTTAATGTTTTAATTCTTATGGAACCCTATTTTGAAATAAATAAAGTGTTTAATAGGGTTTAATGGATCATAGGAGTTGATATTAATCTGTTAAATGCAAAAAGGTACATTAAGATCGAAAAGGGTGATCTTTGTACGTAATTAGTTTAATTTGAAGATTATGTACATAAATATGCTGGAATATGAAAAGTACATAAAGCTACCATCTTTAATGATTTAATTAATGAAAAACCCTTAGATTTGATGATAGATGGTTTTAATGTTGATCAATGGATAATTTAAGCCTATTCTTCATAAAAGTGAAAATAAGATCTAAAAAGATAATCTTTTTATATAATTGGCTTAATTTAGGGTTTTTTGCATGATTATGCATTAACGAGCTTGAAAACCCTAATTTATATGAATATGTCTTTTAATTGGTTTAATTGTGTAAATCCACGAATAAGATAGAGAAGTAATGATCCTAAGACAATTTGAGCATAAACGATCCTTAATGTGGATAATTTGAGTAATTAGGGTTTTTATGAGTGGAAAAGTTGTTTTAGGGTTTGTTGACCTAAAAAGGATAAAGTTTGAGAAATTGATCTAAGAAACCCTAAATGCATCCTAATGAGACTTAGAAACCTTAGAAAGGTGTCCCAAGTCAATAAGGAGTTGTTTGGGATATGCTCGTGACATTTAGACATTATACATGTTTTCAGGATCAATGCTTGCTTGGATCTGTTGATTGACTTGATTGTATACACATGAAGTATATGTTGAATAATCTGCATGACTCATCAAATTAGGTATGTGGTTACGATTATGGATAATCGCTCTAGTTTCACGAGGATTCCCGAGGTTTTAATTGGTTTCTTGAAAATAACTGTTGGATGTTTATTTAATTCATGCAACTATAAAGTGACTATGATTATCACTATAAATGTGCGTATAGAACTGACTAGATCCGGGTCCACCTCTATTGTAATGAAAAGGCTAAGAAAAAAAGGGGTAATCCTGGAGCAAGGTCTAGGTTACCGAGAGTTAGAAACTGGGCTACCTACGTGTAGTGCCATGAGACTCATTAGCCTGCCACGAGTTATGGAGTGGGCTACTTACGAGTAGTGCCATGTGACTCAACCCTAGAAATTGGTTCACTTATAGGTGGATCATGAGGGGTTTAATGGGGACAACACAGAGGATAGGGTACTCTTAGATCGTGGAGTTATATCTAAAATGTAATATTGGTTGTTAAATAAGTAATTGAATGATTACATTATTATCATAGTTGCATGTTTATTGTTTCCCCCACATACCAGCTTCGGCTGACCGACGTTTTGTTTGTCGGCGTTTTAGGTACAATGAAAAGTACAAACAGTAAAGCGACACCTTGTGAATTCAAGAATTAAAGAACAAGGAGGAATTAGATAGAATAGTTCAGCTGAGGTTAGAAGTTAGTTTGTTCCCAACTTTTCAAGGTATGCAAAGAAAAATTTTATTACCATTTTCAGTATAGTCTGTTAGAATTTAATAATTGTTTATGGTTATATGTCGAACCTTTGATCTGGGATTAATGGGTGCAGCTTCAACCTCTTGGTCTCCCTTAATTGGGGGTTATCGGGAGGTGGGGTCGTAACATTTGGTATTAGAGCTTAGGTTCCTCAGCTAACCATTAATAATTATTAAATTTTACAAACTCCATAGAACCCAAGGGAGTTATTAGAGAAGTATCTGAAAGACAGAGGTGTCTAGAAAGGGATCACGACCGGGGGATGGCAAGATTTTCCTCCGCACTGCTAGTCGGAATACGAGGACTCCCGGACCCGTGTGACCGCTTGGCCAAAGTCTTAGGGTATGAATCGAAATAAGATACCTTTAGGACTTCTCATCTTATTCATCCCTTCTCATCACAAAATTCTGATAAGGACCTAAAGGATTAGGGTTTTCTTTCTTCCCTTCACCCTCTTTAGGTTTGGGTAAGGCTAATAAGGTTTAAGAAATCCTCCACCAAATTAATGAAAGGCATGTAAATAAGATGTCATGGACATAAGCTTAATAGATTAAGCGCAAACTAAAGAATAGATACATGCTTAGGTCGTATGACATAAGTTGTCATGTCCTCAGAAGAGACCTGAGGCTAGACCTTCGTGACAGGAGGATAAGTTAGTCTTGGAGATAAAGATCTCCATTTCAAGTAGAGACCTGGCACATCCTTAGAGGATGATGCTAACCCTAACCCTAAGTGAAGGTTAGAGAGAGATGAGTTGGACCAGGTGTTTGTAAGGACATGCCTTTGGGATGCCATACGATCCATGGGTGACCTAGCACCTTTTGGCAACCCAACCCTGGGAAGGGTCGTGCAAGGGTAAAGGATAGCCCCTTAGATGACGACGTTAGTGAAGGACCTTAGAAATCCTATGGGCTTGTGCAAGTAGGGTATAGCTGGCACCTAGGGCACGTCATGGTGTTGATAGTAGGATGAAACCCTAGATTAAGAATCATGAGGGAGCACAAAGGGTTATGGATGATCTTGAGCAAACCTAGGCTTCACCCATGTAGGGCATGCCTTGGAGTTTGATCCTTCATGAAGAGAGAACCTCTCATGGTGAGGTTGGATGTAGGGTTAGCTCTAGATAGAGCAGGAAACCCAGCAAGAAAGTTGGAAGCCTAAAACCCAGAACAATGGATGATAGTGGTTGCCTCATGATAGATCCCTGAAAGTTGATGATACCTTGGTTGCCTTTAGAGGGACCAAACCCTTGAGAAAAGATGAAGTTTCTGGTACCTACGTGCCTATGGTATAGATGTATACCTTCCGAGGTAGGAAGAAGAGTTCCTTAGACCTAGAAAGGTTTGGTAGCAGGCTATGAGGCCTTATACCTTGTTAGTTGTCCTTAAGGAGGACCCAACCCTAAGTGTTGATCGAGAAGAAGGATGACAGGAAGTGCACGAGATGCCTTTTGCAAGCTTGATTCATGGTTCAGAGATAGAGCATGCAGTTGGACACCTAAAAGTGAACCTAGGGTTCCTAGGCCTAAGAGGGGAAGTGGTATACCTAGTGCTCATGATGAGAATTAAGTTTCTATAGTTTCGAGCATGGTACGCCTCATGAATAAAGAAAAAGGGAAGTCCCTTAAGTTTAAGGTATGTGTAATGAACCCCTCATAGCTAGGTTGATGATAAAGGAAGGTATGATCTTGATCCAGCATTGAGGAAAGAGGACAAGTACGACCTAGCATGGTTCCGTAGGTGATCTGTTTATGCCTTAATAGCTTGCTAGGGTTAGGTAGGCTCATGTGGATGTAAACCCTAGACCTAAGAGCTTTTGTGACCTTGTGGTCGAGAGACAGTTTTCCTCCCATCCTGGGGGAGGGACCCCTTTGGTAGGGTGTATATCAGTTTTGTTAGTTTAAGGTAACCTAAAGAGGTCTCATAGGATCTGGAGAAGCTAAGTGAAAAGTACATGGTATGAGAATGAACCTATAGACCCATAGATATCCATCTCTAATTGCATATGAATGTGTTACCATGGAGGTAACCAGTATGGGGCTTGACCAAGGTAGGCACGTTTCCATGATCCCTATGAAAGGATGAGAGTTAGCCCATGAATGCAGAAAGAGAGATGATGAAGACTTGGGTAAGGTTCTAAGTGAACATGTACTATGATGGATAATCCTAAGTCTATCCTAGGGTCAGGTAGGGATAAGACTGATGAAAGTAGGAGTTGCCTAATTCCCCAGTTGCACATGACCATAGAGTCGGGAGGTAACAACTATCATTATCTGAGGGCCATGGGTTAGGAGATTGATCACCTTCATGAACTCATGGGACCCAAAGGGCAAATGAGTAGGGCACTCTCTTGATGCATGAGGGGAGGAGGATGACCCCAAAAGAGCCGGTACCCTATAGACCTAGAGGAGATGACCAAGGATATCAACCTCAGTAGGTTCAAGACTAGATTTCCTTGGAGGTAACTTGATATCGAAATGGCTATGATGTAGAGACATATGTGGCACGTTGCAACTTAGAGGTAAAGGTGTATTGGCAAAGTGGGATGTACCATCTCTACTCTTGGAACAGGAAGAACTCTGTATTTGGACTGCAGCCAAATGCTTATTTCCCCTTGTTATGGGGGTGAGAGATAGGACATTACACGTGCCATACACCAGGGATAGGAGATAATGTAGGTTGAAACGTTGCCACGAGAAATGGGGATAGAGAAGATAACCTACCCTGGTAAAATGAATGTTACATGGATGGTTTACTAGCACCAAGAGGAATGAGGTAGACACCTTATGAGGATGTTTCTAGCATGAGCTAAGTGGAGCTTACAAGTTATACCAGGTTGAGTTTGGTCACCATGATGATGAAATCAGAGAGTGTTCGTAATGAAAATAGACATAGAATTTGAGGTGAAATGATAAGTGAAATACATGGAAGTGTATGTCTTCAATGTTACCTAATACCTAAGAATGTGAAGTGGTAATGGAGGCACTGGTTGAGATACATCTGACTTGTGTGAAGAGGTTGTTTTGCTAACCCTAAGTTTGGAAAGGAGAGGTGTTTGGACAACACTCAGATGTAACAAGGTACGTTGAAATGTTAAGGGTTGTTTGGTTAGCCAATCTAGTACTTGATGCGATGAAAGGATGGTGGTAGAACCTCAAGTGCACCTCTTTGGAAAAGAAAGTGATGAAACCCCAATAAAATGGTTTAGGGTTTTTGAGGTATTGATCTTGAAGAATAATGACATACATGAGATCATGATCACCATACACCGTGGTACTACCAAGATAATGAGTGACAATAGTACTTTAGATGCCTAAGATGAGGTTGCACGTGGCATGTGGCCATGCAAGCCAGGAGGTAAAGGATGAACACCAGTACCCCAGTGCATTGTTATAAAGGATAAAAGTCCCCGAAAGAGAAAGGGAGTTCATCACAATGGGTGTTGTAAGTCTCCCCTAAATCAAGGAAGGTTGAGATGCAATATGGGTTATGGTAGTTTGCCTTACCTAGATGACATGAGAAAGAAGGAGTTCTGTCAAGGGACATATCTGGTTGAACTACCCATGAGAGAGAGATGGTTCAACTATGAAGCGAGTTCAAAGGTTTTTGAGTTTGACCTACAGGTTCCCTTCCAAAAGGTGGAAGTGGGTACATGAAGAACGCGATGGTACGGTTTATCACCCCTAACTATGGTTAGTATGATCCAGACTAAAGGGTCTGATGAGAGCACATGTGCTCGTTCAGGGTGATAGCTAGAGACAGTTCTTGTCCTATGAAAGATGTGATGATGACCACCATAGCCAGTATCGGGATTCTAAGAAGCTCTGTAAGGGAGGTTGTGTCGGTCACCACTTCAGTAAGGTGATGTTGGTAAAAGGACCACATGATGGTTAGAAAAGGGCCACATGATGGTTAGAAAAGGACCACATGATGGTTAGAAAAGGACCACATGATGGTTAGAAAAGGGACCACAGTGCGTGTAGATGAAGTCACTTTGATTGTGCAAAGGATGAAAGGAGCCTAGAGATGATGAGAGTTGTGAACAGATGCAAAGTAGACTGACTTACAAGTTACTGTGGAAGAATATGTGAGAATCCGACCCCTCTGAGTTGCAGCTGAGAAAGCTGAGTCCCCGATACATGGGTCCATTAGAGATGGATGGGTGGAGAGGATTAGGTTTGACCCTACCCCTCAGGATAGAGTAATGGGAAATGTTTCCATGTGTCCCATTTAGAGCACTATGTGAGGTATCCCGACCATGTGCTGAGCAATGAACCTAGTGAGCCCCAAGGGAGGCTGAAATGACCTGAGTCACCTGTGCAGTTTATAGACGACATGATGAAAGGACTCAGAGAAAAGAATATGTGATAATGAAGGTTCTTTGAAAATTCCATGGGTACGGAAAAGCCACATAGGGGCCAATGATGGATATGGAAAAGTCTTATCCTAAATTGTTTGTTTTCTTGTTTGAATTTTGAGGACAAAATTCCTATAAGAGGGGAAGGATGTTACAACCCCAATTTTTGGGTTCAAGTGGTGAGAAATATAATTTCTCATATTAAAGATGTTTGAAAAAATAATGATATAATTTGCTTCAAATAAATGGATTTCGTTTACAATAGCCTTGATGTTTGTGTTGTGGGCTTTATTGGCTATTGGGCCCAATAACAAGGAAATAACAAAGCAAATTCAATTAGTGAATGAATAATTGAATATTCGAGAAAAGAAATATGTAGAAACCTCTAGAAGGCAAATCCAAAGAGGATTTCGTGCCTCTTGGGTTCCTTGGGTGCCAAGGAGTCCAAGGTTGCAAAAAGAAAGCAATAAGAAAAGAAAAGATTAATTAAGTTTTTCTTTATGAAGAAATAAATTGGAAAATAATGAGAAAATGTGGAAAATGAGTGGAAAGAGGCATAAATGAGATTTCTTGGGGAAATTTCGTATCCATGAGATTTCTAATGATAAAAGGAATGCCAATGAGGAAAATAAAAGAGAAATAAAGAGAAATCCTCAAAAAGAAATATTTTATTTAGAAATAAACATGATAATGCAAACTAATGCATATAGGTGCATTAAGAAGGATAATGAGTATTCCAATCAAATGAATTTCGAAATATAGAGTGCCTTGGGATCCAAGGAGTCCCAATAAAAAGGAAAGAAAGAGAAAATACTAAAATTTCCAAATAAGAGGATGATATGATGCATTATTAATAAATTTTGTAAAATTGTTTTAAAGGAAGAATTTCCTACTCAAGGAGGTATATAATTTCGTGCCAACACAAGTACAAGTAAGATAATGGGAATAATCTTCAAAATCCTAACATCAAAAGGAGAAAGAATACTAAAGAGAGAGAGAGAGAGAGATAGAGCATGCTTTTTGTGAAGAATCAAATTCCTGATAGGAAAGGATATCTTCTCTTCATGAGCAAGCATCATAGGATGTTGCTACCCTTATATATATAAGGAGAGGGAGCCTGGGTCGAGCCCAAGAAAATCCCTACGTCCGTTCCTCTCTCATCTCCTTCTTCTTCCACATCATTTTTGCTTAAAAACCCTAGATAGAGGAGTGGTGCGGCCATGGCGCCACCAGGGGCTAATAACCGATCTCATTTAATGAAGAACGCACCCACAAAGTCATAGGGGAGATCGTCCATCATCCCCATGCCCGCACCTTCGCACAGCTCGCGACCGAAGGCCTGCAACACGCAGTAGGTTGAGGACTTGGCGGGCTTAGGAGAAGCCACCTCATGCTTGGAACGACGGCGCCCAGTGTGCGCCAAGGCCCGACGGAGCCAGCGGAAGCATCCCCGACGGTCGTCGAGGTCCAGGGTGAAGAAGGGCAGCCGCTGTTTGCTGCAGATCGGCGCCCAGGTTTAGGTCACGCGAGGTTGAACACAACCATCGCCGTTGGACGTTTCTACCCTCAGCATGACAAAAGACGGACCTCTTAAGTGGAGGGTAAAATAGACATTCTATTATAAATTGAAGGCGGGCCGTGTTGCATGAGCTGGATGACGTGGCGCCATCCGATTGGTCAAGTAAGTGAAACCTTGCGAAATTCATATCTAATTAACGGTAGCTCCGATTAGGACAAGTTATATATGAAACTTGCTCAGAAAAATGAGAGGAACCCAAATAAATTATGTTTGAAGTCTGATTCTAATTGCAATCTGAAAAGTAATCGAAGTAATCATCTTTAATGTTTTAATTCTTATGGAACCCTTTTTTGAAATAAATAAAGTGTTTAATTGGGTTTAATGGATCATAGGAGTTGATATTAATCTGTTAAATGAAAAAAGGTACATTAAGATCTAAAGGGTGATCTTTGTACGTAATTAGTTTAATTTGAAGATTATGTACATAAATATGCTGGAATATGAAAAGTACATAAAGCTACCATCTTTAATGATTTAATTAATGAAAATCCCTTAGATTTGATGATAGATGGTTTTAATGTTTATCAATGGATAATTTAAGCCTATTCTTCATAAAAGTGAAAATAAGATCTAAAAAGATAATCTTTTTATATAATTGGCTTAATTTAGGGTTTTGTGCATGATTATGCATTAACGAGCTTGAAAACCCTAATTTAGATGAATATGTCTTTTAATTGATTTAATTGTGTAAATCCATGAATAAGATAGAGAAGTAATGATCCTAAGCCAATTTGAGCATAAAAGATCCTTAATGTGGATAATTTGAGTAATTAGGGTTTTTATGAGTGGAAAAGTTATTTTAGGGTTTGTTGACCTAAAAAGGATAAAGTTTGAGAAATTGATCTAAGAAACCCTAAATGCATCCTAATGAGACTTAGAAACCTTAGAAAGGTGTCCCAAGTCAATAAGGAGTTGTTTGGGATATGCTTGTGACATTTAGACATTATACATATTTTCATGATCAATGCTTGCTTGGATCTGTTGATTGACTTGATTGTATACACATGAAGTATATGTTGAATAATCTGCATGACTCATCAAATTAGGTATGTGGTTACGATTATGAATAATCGCTCTAGTTTCACGGCAATTCTTGAGGTTTTAATCGGTTGCTTGAAAATAATTGTTGGATGTTTATTTAATTCATGCAACTATAAAGTGACTATGATTATCACTATAAATGTGCGTATATAACTGACTAGATCCGGGTCCACCTCTATTGTAATGAAAAGGCTAAGAAAAAAAGGGGTAATCCTAGAGCAAGGTCTAGGTTACTGAGAGTTAGAAACTGGGCTACCTAAGTGTAGTGCCATGAGACTCATTAGCCTGCCATGAGTTAAGGAGTGGGCTACTTACGAGTAGTGCCATGTGACTCAACCCTAGAAATTGGTTCACTTATAGGTGGATCATGAGGGGTTTAATGGGGACAACACAGAGGATAGGGTACTCTTGGATCGTGGAGTTATATCTAAAACGTAATATTGGTTGTTAAATAAGTAATTGAATGATTACATTGTTATCATAGTTGCATGTTTATTGTTTCCCCCACATACCAGCTTCGGCTGACCAACGTTTTGTTTGTCAGCGTTTTAGGTACAATGAAAAGTACAAACAGTAAAGCGACACCTTGTGAATTCAAGAATTAAAGAACAAGGAGGAATTAGATAGAATAGTTCAGCTGAGGTTAGAAGTTAGTTTGTTCCCAACTTTTCAAGGTATGCAAATAAAAATTTTATTACCATTTTTAGTATAGTCTGTTAGAATTTAATAATTGTTTATGGTTATATGTCGAACCTTTGATCCGGGATTAATGGGTGCGGCTTCAACCTATTGGTCTCCCTTAATTGGGGGTTATCAGGAGGTGGGGTCGTAACATTTGGTATCAGTGCTTAGGTTCCTCAGCTAACCATTAATAATTATTAAATTTTACAAACTCCATAGAACCCAAGGGAGTTATTAGAGGAGTATCCGAAAGACGGAGGTGTCTAGAAAGGGATCACGACTGGGGCTGGCAAGATTTTCCTCCGCACCGCTAGTCAGAATACGAGGACTCCCGAACCCGTGTGATCGCCTGGCCAAAGTCTTAGGGTATGAATCGAAATAAGATACCTTTAGGACTTCTCATCTTATTCATCCCTTCTCATCACAAAATTCTGATAAGGACCTAAAGGATTAGGGTTTTCTTTCTTCCCCTCACCCTCTTGAGGTTTGGGTAAGGCTAATAAGGTTTAAGAAATCCTCCACCAAATTAATGAAAGGCATGTAAATAAGATGTCATGGACATAAGCTTAATAGATTAAGCGCAAACTAAAGAATAGATACATGCTTAGGTCGTATGACATAAGCTGTCATGTCCTTAGAAGAGACCTGAGGCTAGACCTTCGTGACAGGAGGATAAGTTAGTCTTGGAGATAAAGATCTCCATTTCAAGTAGAGACCTGACACATCCTTGGAGGATGATGCTAACCCTAACCCTAAGTGAAGGTTAGAGAGAGATGAGTTGGACCATGTGTTTGTAAGGACATGCCTTTGGTATGCCATACGATCCATGGGTGACCTAGCACCTTTTGGCAACCCAACCCTGGGAAGGGTCGTGCAAGGGTCATGGATAGCCCCTTAGATGACAACGTTAGTGAAGGACCTTAGAAATCCTAAGGGCTTGTGCAAGTAGGGTATAGCTGGCACCTAGGGCACGTCATGGTGCTGACAGTAGGATGAAACCCTAGATTAAGAATCATGAGGGAGCACAAAGGGTTATCGGGAGGTGAACATGTACTATGATGGATAATCCTAAGTCTATCCTAGGGTCAGGTAGGGATAAGACCGATGAAAGTAGGAGTTGCCTAATTCCCCACTTGCACATGACCATAGAGTCGGGAGGTAACAACTATCATTGTCTGAGGGCCATGGGTTAGGAGATTGATCACCTTCATGAACTCATGGGACCCAAAGGGCAGATGAGTAGGGCACTCTCTTGATGCATGAGGGGAGGAGGATGACCCCAAAAGAGCTGGTACCCTATAGACCTAGAGGAGATGACCAAGGATATCAACCTCAGTAGGTTCAAGACTAGTTTTCCTTGGAGGTAACTTGATATCGAAATGGCTGTGATGTAGAGACATATGTGGCACGTTGCAACTTAGAGGTAAAGGTGTATTGGCAAAGTGGGATGTACCATCTCTACTCTTGGAACAGGAAGAATTCTGTATTTGGACTGCAGCCAAATGCTTCTTTCCCCTTGTTATGGGGGTGAGAGATAGGACATTATGCGTGCCATACACCAGGGATAGGAGATAATGTAGGTTGAAATGTTTCCACGAGAAATGGGGATAGAGAAGATAACCTACCATGGTAAAGTGAATGATACATGGATGGTTTACTAGCACCAAGAGGAATGAGGTAGACACCTTATGAGGATGTTTCTAGCATGAGCTAAGTGGAGCTTACAAGTTGTACCAGGTTGAGTTTGGTCACCATGATGATGAAATCAGAGAGTGTTGGTAATGAAAATAGACATAGAATTTGAGGTGAAATGATAAGTGAAATACATGGAAGTGTATGTCTTCAATGTTACCTAATACCTAAGAATGTGAAGTGGTAATGGAGGCACTGGTTGAGATACATCTGACTTGTGTGAATAGGTTGTTTTGCTAACCCTAAGTTTGGAAAGGAGAGGTGTTCGGACAACACTCAGATGTAACAAGGCGCCTTGAAAAGTTAAGGGTTGTTTGGTTAGCCAGTCTAGTCCTTGATGCGATGAAAGGATGGTGTAGAACCTCAAGTGCACCTCTTTGGAAAAGAAAGTGATGAAACCCCAATAAAATGGTTTAGGGTTTTTGAGGTATTGATCTTGAAGAATAATGACATACATGAGATCATGATCACCATACACCGTGGTACTACCAAGATAATGAGTGACAATAGTACTTTAGATGCCTAAGATGAGGTTGCACGTGGCATGTGGCCATGTAAGCCAGGAGGTAAAGGACGAACACCAGTACCCCAGTGCATTGTTATAAAGGATAAAAGTCCCCGAAAGAGAAAGGGAGTTCATCACAATGGGTGTTGTAAGTCTCCCCTAAATCAAGGAAGGTTGAGATGCAATATGGGTTATGGTAGTTCTCCTTACCTAGATGAAATGAGAAAGAAGGAGTTCTGTCAAGGGACAGATCTGGTTGAACTACCCATGAGAGAGAGATGGTTCAACTATGAAGCGAGTTCAAAGGTTTTTGAGTTTGACCTACAAGTTCCCTTCCAAAAGGTGGAAGTGGGTACATGAAGAACACGATGGTACAGTTTATCACCCCTAACTATGGTTAGTATGATCCAGACTAAAGGGTCTGATGAGAGCACATGTGCTCGTTCAGAGTGATAGCTAGAGACAGTTCTTGTCCTATGAAAGATGTGATGATGACCACCATAGCCAGTATCGGGATTCTAAGAAGCTCTGTAAGGGAGGTTGTGTCGGTCACCACTTCAGTAAGGTGATGTTGGTAAAAGGACCACATGATGGTTATAAAAGGGCCACATGATGGTTAGAAAAGGACCACATGATAGTTAGAAAAGGACCACATGATGGTTAGAAAAGGGACCACAGTGCGTGTAGATGAAGTCACTTTGATTGTGCAAAGGATGAAAGGAGCCTAGAGACGATGAGAGTCATGAACAGATGCAAAGTAGACTGACTTACAAGTTACTGTGGAAGAATATGTGAGAATCCGACCCCTCTGAGCTGCAGCTGAGAAAGCTGAGTCCCCGATACATGGGTCCATTAGAGATGGATGGGTGGAGAGGGTTAGGTTTGACCCTACCCCTCAGGATAGAGTAATGGGAAATGTTTCCATGTGTCCCATTTAGAGCACTATGTGAGGTACCTCGACCATGTGCTGAGCAATGAACCTAGTGAGCCCCAAGGGAGGCTGAAATGACCTGAGTCACCTGTGCAGTTTATAGACGACAGGATGAAAGGACTCAGAGAAAAGAATATGTGATAATAAAGGTTCTTTGAAAATACCATGGGTACGGCAAAGCCACATAGGGGCCAATGATGGATATGGAAAAGTCTTATCCTGAATTGTTTGTTTTCTTGTTTGAATTTTGAGGACAAAATTCCTATAAGAGGGGAAGGATGTTACAACCCCAATTTTTGGGTTCAAGTGGTGAGAAATATAATTTCTCATATTAAATATGTTTGAACAAATAATGATATAATTTGCTTCAAATAAATGGATTTCGTTTACAATAGCCTTGATGTTTGTGTTGTGGGCTTTATTGGCTATTGGGCCCAATAACAAGGAAATAACAAAGCAAATTCAATTAGTGAATGAATAATTGAATATTCGAGAAAAGAAATATGTAGAAACCTCTAGAAGGCAAATCCAAAGAGGATTTCGTGCCTATTGGGTTCCTTGGGTGCCAAGGAGTCCAAGGTTGCAAAAAGAAAGCAATAAGAAAAGAAAAGATTAATTAAGTTTTTCTTTATGAAGAAGGAAATTGGAAAATAATGAGAAAATGTGGAAAATGAGTGGAAAGAGGCATAAATGAGATTTCTTGGGGAAATTTCGTATCCATGAGATTTCTAATGATAAAAGGAATGCCAATGAGGAAAATAAAAGAGAAATAAAGAGAAATCTTCAAAAAGAAATATTTTATTTAGAAATAAACATGATAATGTAAAATAATACATATAGCTACATTAAGAAGGATAATGAGTATTCCAATAAAATGAATTTCGAAATATAGAGTGCCTTGGGATCCAAGGAGTCCCAATAAAAAGGAAAGAAAGAGAAAATACTAAAATTTCCAAATAAGAGGATGATATGATGCATTATTAATAAATTTTGTAAAATTGTTTTAAAGGAAGAATTTCCTACTCAAGGAGGTATATAATTTCGTGCCAACACAAGTACAAGTAAGATAATGGGAATAATCTTCGAAATCCTAACATCAAAAAGAGAAAGAATACTAAAGGGAGAGAGAGAGAGAGAGCATGCTTTTTGTGAAGAATCAAATTCCTAATAGGAAAGGATATCTTCTCTTCGTGAGCAAGCATCATAGGATGTTGCTACCCTTATATATATAAGGAGAGGGAGCCTGGGTCGAGCCCAAGAAAATCCCTACGTCCGTTCCTCTCTCATCTCCTTCTTCTTCCACATCGTTTTTTCTTAAAAACCCTAGATAGAGGAGTGGTGCGGCCATGGCACCACCAGGGGCTAATAACCGGTCTCATTTAATGAAGAACGCACCCACAAAGTCATAGGGGAGATCGTCCATCATCCCCATGCCCGCACCTTCGCACAGCTCGCGACCGAAGGCCTGCAACACGCAACAAGTTGAGGACTTGGCGGGCTTAGGAGAAGCTACCTCAGGCTTGGAACGATGGCGCCCAGTGTGCACCAAGGCCCGACTGAGCCAGCGGAAGCATCCCCGACGGCCGTCGAGGTCCGGGGTGAAGAAGGGCAGCCGCTGTTTGCTGCAGATCGACGCCCAGGTTTAGGTCACACGAGGTTGAAGACAACCATCGCCGCTGGACGTTTCTACCCTCAGCATGACAAAAGACGGACCTCTTAAGTGGAGGGTAAAATAGACATTCTATTATAAATTGAAGGCGGGCCGTGTTGCATGAGCTGGATGACGTGGCACCATCCGATTGGTCAAGTAAGTGAAACCTTGCGAAATTCATATCTAATTAACGGTAGCTCCGATTAGGACAAGTTATATATGAAACTTGCTCAGAAAAACGAGAGGAACCCAAATAAATTATGTTTGAAGTCTGATTCTAATTGTAATCTGAAAAGTAATGGAAGTAATCATCTTTAATGTTTTAATTCTTATGGAACCCTTTTTGAAATAAATAAAGTGTTTAATAGGGTTTAATGGATCATAGGAGTTGATATTAATCTGTTAAATGCAAAAAGGTACATTAAGATCGAAAAGGGTGATATTTGTACGTAATTAGTTTAATTTGAAGATTATGTACATAAATATGCTGGAATATGAAAAGTACATAAAGCTACCATCTTTAATGATTTAATTAATGAAAAACCCTTAGATTTGATGATAGATGGTTTTAATGTTGATCAATGGATAATTTAAGCCTATTCTTCATAAAAGTGAAAATAAGATCTAAAAAGATAATCTTTTTATATAATTGGCTTAATTTAGGGTTTTGTTCATGATTATGCATTAACGAGCTTGAAAACCCTAATTTAGATGAATATGTCTTTTAATTGGTTTAATTGTGTAAATCCATGAATAAGATAGAGAAGTAATGATCCTAAGCCAATTTGAGCATAAAAGATCCTTAATGTGGATAATTTGAGTAATTAGGGTTTTTATGAGTGGAAAAGTTGTTTTAGGGTTTGTTGACCTAAAAAGGATAAAGTTTGAGAAATTGATCTAAGAAACCCTAAATGCATCCTAATGAGACTTAGAAACCTTAGAAAGGTGTCCCAAGTCAATAAGGAGTTGTTTGGGATATGCTTGTGACATTTAGACATTATACATGTTTTCAGGATCAATGCTTGCTTGGATCTGTTGATTGACTTGATTGTATACACTTGAAGTATATGTTGAATAATCTGCATGACTCATCAAATTAGGTATGTGGTTACGATTATGAATAATCAATCTAGTTTCACGGCGATTCCCGAGGTTTTAATCGGTTGCTTGAAAATAACTGTTGGATGTTTATTTAATTCATGCAACTATAAAGTGACTATGATTATCACTATAAATGTGCGTATATAACTAACTAGATCCATGTCCACCTCTATTGTAATGAAAAGGCTAAGAAAAAAAGGGGTAATCCTAGAGCAAGGTCTAGGTTACCGAGAGTTAGAAACTGGGCTACCTACGTGTAGTGCCATGAGACTCATTAGCCTGCCATGAGTTAAGGAGTGGGCTACTTGCGAGTAGTGCCATGTGACTCAACCCTAGAAATTGGTTCACTTATAGGTGGATCATGAGGGGTTTAATGGGGACAACACAGAGGATAGGGTACTCTTGGATCGCGGAGTTATATCTAAAATGTAATATTGGATGTTAAATAAGTAATTGAATGATTACATTGTTATCATAGTTGCATGTTTATTGTTTCCCCCACATACCAGCTTCGGCTGACTGAAGTTTTGTTTGTCGGCGTTTTAGGTACAATGAAAAGTACAAACAGTAAAGTGACACCTTGTGAATTCAAGAATTAAAGAACAATGAGGAATTAGATAGAATAGTTCAACTGAGGTTAGAAGTTAGTTTGTTCCCAACTTTTCAAGGTATGCAAAGAAAAATTTTATTACCATTTTTAGTATAGTCTGTTAGAATTTAATAATTGTTTATGGTTATATGTCAAACCTTTGATCTGGGATTAATGGGTGCGGCTTCAACCTCTTGGTCTCCCTTAATTGGGGGTTATCGGGAGGTGGGGTCGTAACAGGTAGAGTTATCAATCATCTATCTGCCTTGCAGGGAATGTAAAAAAACATAAATAACATCTATTCACTAAGGATGCATAAAAGAAATGTAACATCAGCCAATGATTTTCGTATTCAATCCTTAAGCAAACATGCTATATGGCTGATTACATTTTATAATCACACTTATGCCCTGAGGAAGTGAGCCGTACCGCTCAAATCCAACCGACCATTGCGAAGTCGAAATCGGTACCATACAAGGTCCATGGAAGAGCCGGACTCCATGACCTCCCACGTCTCGGTCAGTGCGAGACCACAAGCAGGACCGCCGTCTCTTGCTTAAGTGACCTTAGTCACACAGGGTCATGCTACCCTCTGCCTAGCCCACCTTGGTACAGTTGTCGGCGCTAGTGAATCGAGCCACATGCCAGTTCACCGTGCTCCCTGAGCCATGAACGCATTCATGCTCTATCACACTGAGCCATGGGCCTATTCACCATGCTCTTATCACACTGAGCCACGGGCCTGAAACCGTGCTCTGGAGTCTACAAACGAAGTTGTACTCTAACCTTCCTATTTGTGGCTAGGAGCAACCCCGCAAATTCAACAATATGCGCTCCGGATTAACCCATAGGAGAACCCATTTCACCATCACCAGCTGTTGACGATGATAGATCTATGGTCAGGGCTCTACATGATAAAATTCCACTTGATTAATTAAGTGCATTACCATATTCTTTTAGCATCAGTCAAGTTTTCACACATGAATTATTATGACAAATGCTACAAAGAACGGTATAATACATCTATCACGTACTTTTCAAATCTTTAAAACACATGATACTTGGGATCTCAGTCCCTTATCACATTACTGGGTTTTCTCATCCCTTCACATAATCATTATCATGATTGTTGGATATGGGTATTCAAACCCTTAGATCATCACATAACATTGTTACTTCTATAATAGGTAACCATTACCTCTAGGTCCTCAAACCAAGGTATTCATTTCACTTCTTGTGCAAGTATTCACATAGCTCACAAGGCCATCACACATCTTGTCACCTCTCACTAGGCAACAACTTATTCACATGGCTCACAAGGCCATTGCACATCTTGTCACCTCTCACTAGGCAACAACTTATTAGCATGGCTCACAAGGCCATTGCACATCTTGTCACCTCTCACTAGGCAACAAATTATTCACATGAATCACAAGGCCATTAAACATCTTGTCACCTTTCACTAGGCAACAACTATTAGGGTTAGGGTTTCCCTTTATTGCCAAATAGGGTTTCAAGTTCATATTATTAATTCAAACCCTAATTCATTGCTCCACACATCTAGGAGCAAACATTGATATCATAAGTATTCAATCATACTTATTTATTCTCATCATTTGTCATTAAATGATCATCAACACAAGGTATGAGTTTCTCTCTCATCCTTACCAGAGAATGATTACATCATACTTTATTAACTAGGCTAAACCCTTTCTCAAGGTATGTTAGCCTACACTTATCAAACTGCATTAATCTCATTACATCTCAATGTAACAATTGACATGACACACTTCATGTGTTACTCATACAAGTATATTGGATTTAAGGTGCATCAACCTTGAAGTGCTGGATGTGATATCTATCATGTCTTGATATATCACTTCCCTCATCACTTTTAACATACTTAATTTCATCAACTTATCTTGTATTAGGGTATGTCCCATCCTAATACTTTATGCACTAGCTCATCACATTTATCATGTGATGTATTGGTCATAAGTCACACAATTGAATTATTCAACCATCATTAATGATATGGACTCATCTCAGGTTAAGGCATTATTGGTATAAGGTTGTCCATTAACAACCACTCTGGGTGCTTCACCTATCAAGGTATTAGCCACACCATTACTTGGTGCTACACAAATCACTCCTAAGAGTGTCTTACTCTCACCTTTACAAGGTATATAGGGTTAAATCATATGCATGTGTTCACCATATTGGTTTGTAGGTGTCTAGATACCACTATATTGGGTTGGAGGTGTATGAACACTCACCATATCAGGTTAGGATTTGCACTTGTCTCCATATCGGGCATGAGGTACATTCTTGACCTCATATCAGACACAAGGTATATGTATGTGTCTCCCATGATACTTATGAGGTATCAACCCATCACCATGTCGGGCTAGAAGTACATTCAATCACCCTATCGGGCTAGTCACCATCTAGGGTTAGCCATGATGGGTTAGGGTTACCATATTATTTAGGGTTGTGTATCGTGCAACCCTGTCCTACAACCATGTCATACAAGGTCATGTAGGCCTCATGATACTAAGTATCAATGATGTATCATATGATCATATCATGCAATAGCACTTGTTACTCTTCACTTATATCGGGTTACCCAATTTAGGGTTTTTTGTCAACTTACAAGTATACAATTGACCTTGTATCGTGCATGGAGTCTATAATAGACTTCCTATCGTGAAAGAGGTGTATACGACACCCACATATCGTTCAATAAGGTTTACAAACCTATTCATATCATTTTAGTGAAATAGGTGCATCATCATAACGGGTTAGAGGTGCTTGCTTATGTGCATGCACCCGATATCACTTTTATAAGGTGATATCACAATCTTCAAGCTCTAGACCTTTATTCTAACTATTATAGTTCAAGTCAACAGGTCTAAGAAATTACTAGAACTCATAATTTCATCAACTATTTCAGGAAATTTTGGAATTAAAAGTAGACCATTAAATACAACAATTTAGGTGATGAATAATAACATGATTGAGTTCAAGTTATATAACCCGCCTTAAGAACCACTTTAAAGCTTCAAGGTCCAAAGATCCATGTTCATAAGGTTGAAGATGACTTTATAAAAGGTCCAAAGATCATTCAAAACTCCTTCATATACAAGGAATCACCATGGATAAGCAATTGGTGAAGAAGAAAAGAAAGGTAGATCATAACCCTAATTCCATGCTTCAATTCAAGCCTGAAGACAATTATATCTTACCTTAGGGTTAAGTTTTGAGTTCCTTAGCTCCTTGGCCGACACCTTACCACTCTTGGGCGATATGGACTTCCTCTTGGCCGACACAACTTTGCTTGTGGCCGATACCCCCTCACTTGTGGCCAAAATCACTTCAATTGGCTGATATCGACTTGCTATGGGCACTATCAACATGGTATGGCCGATATACTTTCTATGGACGATATAAAGGCCTATGCACGACACCCTTGTGCTCTTGCATGACATGCCACCCCTCTTGCACGATATGATACTCATTTTCATGATATGGCACTCACTTGGAGTCAAAACACTTCACTCTATGACCGATATCACCCTATATAGCCGATATCACCTACTTGGGCGATATGGTCTTGCCATGGGTGATATCCCAAGGCCCATGCACGATACCACAGCATCCCTTCACGATATGGGATCTCTATTCACGATACCTTAGGGTAGGAGGGTGGTAAGGGTCGCAAAATTGCACCAAGGGGTGAAACTAGGGGTATATATACTTGTTGTTCATGAAGAAAGGCAAAAAAATGAGGTGTCAACATTTTGAGCTAGTAGGTGCCACGTGTCATGCATGGGTGACACGTGTACATGCATGCATCAACATTTATCTTGACATGTAAAAAGGTTGAAGATCATCTAGAGATGCAAATTCGTTCATTGCTTTTCCATTTGGATAAGTCATCTAGGTTTAATCACTATTTTATGTCAAGCTGATACACTTTTTCTAAGGAAACTTGTTGGCTGTCACACCTCACCTACTTGAGGTGCTTTGCACGATATGACCTTTGCCAAGAGATCTCAAAAAGATATGGAACACCTCCTTGGGCTCCATGGCCGATAGGCACTCATATATAAGCTTTTCAACTTGATATAACTCAAGTTAAGCTTCCAAATTCAACCCTTTTTCTTGGTCATTTCATCACCAAGATTACCATCATTGATAATGGAATCAAACATGGTGTATCATTCATTCTATCTCATATAAATGATACATAGAGGAAATAGGAACACTCTAGAGGTGGTAATTTTCATATCAACCCCACATTTTGGGTAAATTACAATTTGTACCAAAATTGGTGCACAAGGTACCAGCATTGTTCAAACAAGTTCAAACTTGGAATTTAGGATTTCCACAAGCCACCACCTTGAATCATTCTCTCAATAATGATGCTACAACACATGAGGCATGTTCGATATGTGACATTTTGCATTATAGCCCTTCAATTTGGGTAAATTGCACTTTGGTCCAAAACAAAGGAAAATTGCTCAAACAACATTCAATCGGGACCAAACTTGAAACATGAGTGTGTCACATGATAACAAAGCACCTTAGAGGATTATATTAAAGTTACAATCAAATTAATTAGCCAAAACAAATAGGGTTACCTCATAGCCCAGGTCAGGGTCGTTACAGTAGATATGGTATTACAAGACTGTACACTTGGTCGTATAAGATTGTACACTTGTACACATGGCCCTACAAGACTGTACACATGGTACTACAAGATTGTACACAATGGTACAAGACTATACACATGTCCTAAAAGACTATACACATGTGTACAAGACAATATATATGGTATTACAAGATTGTACACATGGTCCTACAAGACTGCACACATGGTCCTACAAGATTGTACACATGGTCCTACAATATTGTACACATGTGTACAAGATAAGATTATACACATGTCCTACAAGACTCTACACATGTGTACACGACAATATACATGGTATTACAAGACTGTACACATGGCCCTACAAGACTGTACACATGGTCCTATAAGACTATACACATGTGTACAAAATAGTACACATGGTATTCTGAGATTGTACACATGGTCCTACAAGACTATACACATGGTCATACAAGACTTTACACATGGTCCTACAATATTGTACTCAAGTGTACAAGACTGTACACATAGTATTACAAGACTGTACACATGCGTAAAAAATTGTACACATGGTCCTAGAAGACTGTACACATGGTTCTACAAGACTGTATACATGTGTACATGACTGTACACATGGTCCTACAAGACTGTATATATGGTCCTACAAGACTTACACATGGTCCTACAAGACTGTACGAATGTGTACAAGATAGTATACATGGTATTACAAGACTCTAAACATGTGTCACAAGACTGTACACATGCGCACAAGACTGTATACATGGTATTATAAGACTGTACACATATGTCACATGAATATACACATGCATACAAGATTGTACACATGGTATTACAAGACGGTACTAGACCTATCAAACTAGGTCAAAATCCGCGGGCGCCCACGGGTCGACCGGTTTAAGTTGGGTTTAGGTGGCGAAATTTGCCACCTGCTAGAAATCACCAAAACCCATACCCACCCGTTTATTTAGTGGGTTTCACGGGTGATCCGCGGGCATCCGCGGGTTCCCATTAAACTAAATAATATATTAATATAAATATATTATTTATATGACTCTTAAGACATGCAACACCTGTACATTTATCAATCAACTAAATTGATGATGTATAATGTATACAATATAAAGAGTTAAAGTCTAAGTTTCTTTATTGATATCCTTTATTAATTTTTTACACTAGTGGAAACAAATTCGTTAACTTCTATATTATTTTTATGCTAATGAATATATAGTATAATACATGTTTTATATTCAATTATAAAAATTATATTCTCTTTCTGTTCACTTTATGTATTGGACAATCATAAGAACATGACACATCAAGAACTTTTAGCATAAGATGACAAAATATAGTTTTGTTATGGTAACATGTTATTCTATCTGTAACATCTATATCATTCAGTTTTTTTATTGTACATTGCAGAAATGGTTATTTTCATTTTGTCTCCTACATTTTATTTCAAAACATCATAATAGATATTACATTGTGTTGGACACAAAAAGTAGTGGAAGCTTGCCCTCATTTTGTTATGTTTACACTGAAAATTATTAATGAATCATTCTACTCTCTGTCGTAGTGTAGAAACAAGCAATATCTTTTCACTGTGCACATATTATATGGGCACCCGTGGGCGACCCGCAACCCACTGGGTCGGGTTTGGGTGTGCTACTTCCCCACCCGTTTAACATTGGGTCTTTTTGACCCTAACCCACGAGACCCAAACCCGCAATGACCCAACCCACCCACCCGTTTGACAGGTCTAGACCGTACACTTGGTCGTTTAAGACTGTATACTTGTACACATGGTCCTATAAGACTGTACATATGGTCCTACAAGACTGTACACATGTCCTACAAGACTACACACATGTGTACAAGATAATATATATGGTATTACAAGATTGTACACATGGTCCTACAAGACTATACACATGGTCCTACAAAACTATACACATGGTCCTACAATATTGGACACATGTGTACAAGATAATACACATGGTATTACAAGACTGTACACATGTGTCACAAGATTGTATATGTAACATCCCTGACCTGGGTTATGGCCTAACCCTAGAATTTTTGCTTAAGTAAGTTGTTTAAAAACTTGTTTTAATCTTTTGAAAAGTAATTAAGACTCTTATTGAGTTTAAATTTCAAGTTTGGGCTTATTTGCAATCTATTTGTGCATTATATGATAGTTTGGGCATAAAGTGCAATTTACCCAAGATGAGGGGTTATATTGCAATATGTCACATGTTGAACGTGCCCTATATGTTTTATCATCATGAGAGGAAGAATGATGCTAAGTGGTGGCTTGTGGAAAGCCTAAATTCCAAGTTTGAACATGTTTGAATAATGTTAGTGCATTGTGCACCAGTTTTGGTACAAATTATAATTTACCCAAAATGTAGTGTTAATATGCAAATTACCACCTCTAGAGTGCCCATACTCCCTCCTAGTATCATTTATAGGAGAGAGAAATAAGGAGACACCATATTTGAATCAATTATGAATGATGGTACTCTTGGTAATGAAATGACCAAGAAAGGGGTTGAATATGAAACTCTAACTTGAGTTGTACCTAGTTGAAAAGCTTATATATGAGTGCCTATCGGCCAAGGAGCCCAAGGAGGTGTCTCATATCATTTTGTGAACTTTTGACAAAGGCCATATCGTGCAAATCACCTCAAGGAGGTGAGTTGTGTCGGGTTACAACTTCCTTAATAAAGTTGTGGCGAGTTGTGCATAAAGTGATGAATTAATTGATATATCTTATTAAACAGGATATGTAATGGACGAATCTTTATCTCCAAATCACCCTCAACTGTTTTGAATGTCAAGATAAATGTTGATGCATGCATTTACACGTGTCACCCATGCATGGACACGTGGAACCTACTAGCTCAAATTGATGACACCTCATTTTCACCTTCCTTCATGAGCAACAAGTATATATACCCCTAGTTTCACCCTATAGTGAAAGTTTTTTACTCTTACCACCCTCCTCCCCTAAGTTATCATGCAGGAAAGCAAGGATATCATGCATAGGTCCTTGGATATCACTCATAGCAAAAGCATATCGGCCAAGTAGGTGATATTGGCCATATAGGGTGATATCGGCCATGGAGTGAAGAGTTGAGTGGCATATTGTGCAAGTGAGTGCCATATCGTGCAAGATGGGTGACATATTGTGCAAGGGCACAAAGGTATCGTGCAAAGGTGTTAAGGAGCAAGGAGGAGCTCATACTTAACCCTAAGGTGAGGATATGATCATCTTCAACCTTGAATTGAAGCATGATTTTAGGGTTTTGACCTTCCTTTCTTTTCTTTTTCACCAATTGCTTATCCATGGTGATTCTTTGCATATAGAAGAGTTGTGAAGTCCATCTTCAACCTTATGAACGTGGAGCTTTGGATCTTGGAGCTTTGAAGTTGTTATTAAGGTGAGTTATATAACTTAAACCCAATTATATTATTATGCACCTTTAATTTTGTCATACTTGTTGAACTACTTGCAAATTCAATTTCTCTTGAATAATTGTTGAAACTTTGAGTTATAAAATCTTCATGGGACTATTGTCCATGATTTAGAATAGTAAGAACAAGGATCTTGAGGATGATGATGATGACATCATCAGTATCGTGCAAAAGTACACAAGCACACACCTACAACTCGATATGGAAACGTAGCCTTAGTTTACTTGGAAATCGATAGGGATGTGCATTGGTTTGTACAATGGGTTGGTAAAGATTCAACCAGTAGTTTAGCTTGTCACTTAACCCATAGTGAAGGGCAGGTCATCGCCATGAAGGTTTGAAGAGGTCAAGCACTCAAATACACATCTTTAAACCGATATGGGCTAAGCAAGCATACAAGCACCTTCAACTCGATATGGAGTAAGCTAGCACACACACACCTTCAATCCTATATGGTTTGAGCAAGAACACACACACCTCCAAACCGATATGGAGGAAGCTAGCATACATACACCTCCAAAACGATATGGTGTGGAAGCACCTTAATTGCTATGTACTTGATGGAGTAACACATGGAGTGTTTTATATCAAGTCATACATTAAGAAGTATGGAGTTTAATGATTAATGATTAAGTAGGCTAATGCACCTTGAAGGAAAGGTTGAGCCAACTTAATAAAGTATGGAGTAATAAAAATCCTAGAGAAGATGAGAGAGAAACTCATACTTGTGTAATAAACATGTAATGTGCATTCATTGATACTTTTAATATGTGTAGAGTATGAATTAGGGTTTGATCCTTGATATTGTGATCTTGAAACCCTAATTGATAAGAAGGGAAACCCTAACCCTAATTTAGGGTAATGGTATGTAAAACCCTAATTGATAAATTATGGGAAACCCTAATCCTAATAAGGGAATAGTGGTATTACCCTTGTATTGCATGGTGTTGATATGTATTTGGTATGACTGTTATCATGTATACTAACCACGCAGGTATCATGAGATGATGAGCATAGCCAGGTATTAGGGTTTGATCCTTGATATTGTGATCTTGAAACCCTAATCGATAAGAAGGGAAACCCCAACCATAATTTAGGGTAATGGTACGTGAAACCCTAATCGATAAAGAATGGGAAACCCTAATCCTAATAAGGGAATATTGGTATTACCCTTATATTGCATGGTGTTGATATGTATTTGATATGGTAGTTATCATGTATACTAACCATGCAAGTATCATGAGATGATGAGCATAGCCAGGTATGAGCTATGATGTTTATTTGATAAAAATGTTTAATGGGCCTTGTGAGCCATGTGAGATGCTTGTGTAACAAGTATCATGTATACCTTGGTCAGATGACCTAGAGGTAATAGCCTGATAAGTGGGAACATTGTTCAGTGATGAACTAAGGGTTTGAATACCCAGATTCAGTAATCATAATGATGATATTGTTGAGGGATGAGAATTACCGGTAATGAGAAAAGGGATTGCGATCCTAAATGTTATATATAGTTTGAAAAGTACTTGATAGATGTATTACACTTTCTTTGTAGCATTTGTCATAATAATTCATGTTTGAAAACCTGACTGATGCTAAAAGAATATGGTAATGTACTTAATTAATCAAGTGGAATCTTATGATGTAGAGCCCTGGCCATAGATCCATCATCGTCAGTAGCTTGTGATGGTGAAACAGGTTTTCCCACGGGATCTCCTGATGAACGCATATTTTTGAATATGTGGGGGTGATGGGCGCGATTACCTTACGCCCTAATGAGGGAATTGACGTGAGATAAACACAAAATATCTCAATCATTCATTATATGTGACGGGATGGATGCATCACGAATCTCTCGATGATGATGAATGTCGGATGATGTGGAGATAAACATGAAATCTCTTGATTCCGAAGAGAGGCAGCTGACGTTGTAACTCTGTAGTGAGCTTTCAGTATACCCTGGAAAGCTACGATAAGCAGTTGACATAGTCCTGCTTGTGGTCTCGTACTGACCGAGACGTGGGAGGTCATGGAGTTCGGCTCTTCCATTGAACTATGTATGGTACCGATTTTGACTTCGCAGTGGTCGGTTGGAGTATGAGCAGTATTCCTCATCTCCTCAGGGCATAAGTGTGATTGTAAAATGTAATCAGCAGTGTAGCATATTTACTTAAGGATGAAATACATAAATCATTGGTTGATGTTACAATGCTTAATGTATCCTAAATGGATAGATGTTATACATGTTCTTCATATTCCTTATAAAATGAATAGATGAAGTATTGCTTTATCATATACAACTACAATGCTTTAGAAGATGATATTGCTCTATTCTGCTTAATCAGTGATTACATCCTGCTTCTTAATATAAAAGAATCCTCTGCTCAGATTTATTACTGTCTATCTATAATAATAATATTGTTGGCAGAGAGTTATATCTCTCGCTGGGACATGGGTCTCACTATGTTGGTCACCAACATTTTTTTAGGCGAACCGAGACGAGGAGATAGGGACTATACAGTAGAGGAAGGACAACAGCATTAGGGACAACAGTAATATCTTTGGTTGAGTTATTGTCTGTCATGTCATGTAGATATGAGTTCTATGTGTCGTCTTTGTACACTCAAGTCCTTGAAGTCAGTACTTAGTGGTTTTATGATCGATTTGAGATTTTGTCTTGAATGCCTCGAGGTTTTATGTTGCTTATGTATAGTTTTGACCAAGCGGTTGTTGTATATATTCCTCGAGATGAGATGGTACATGGTATGTTCAATGTGAACCATGATGTATGTAATACTTTGGTTCTCTTTTTAAGAGTTTCTTGGAAATGGATCTCTTTGCAAATGGTTTTAATTTTTAGTGAGTTTTGTTAATCCGCTAATTATGGTTATTCCGCAATTATTACTGGTGACGTTTTGATTTGTGGTCGGATCGTCACAAAGTTTTGGTATTAGAGCCTAAGGTTCGCTGAGTCTATAGAGACATAGGATTAAGGTCGTTGTGTCTGTTCTAGTGTCTTCCAATTTATCTGATAGTGACTTCTGCTCATATAGGAGAAGAAGTAAAGCTTAAAGATGGCTGGATCATACGAAGAACATGTTGCTGAAAGCAGTGTTGCTGCACTAGGAGGAGGTGCCAGGGATCAAGCTAGAGAGGAACTAGTACCTGAGAATCCCCAGCTTAACCAGTCTTCAATAGAAAATCCAGCTTTTCATGCTCTGTTTGGACAGTTCATGAACACAATATCACATATGGAAGATCAGATTCCAGCACCAGCACCTAGGGCACCAGCTTCTAATGAGGGGCATGGATCTAGAAAGACCTTTGAGCGGTTACGCCGAGTAGGAGCCACCGAATATGTCGGTACAGCTGACCCAGCAGACGCAGATTCATGGCTCACTGAGTTGGAGAAAGCCTTTAGAATCCTCAGTATTCCAGAAATTGAGAAGATTAAGCATGTTGTGTACCTGTTGAAAGGGAGTGTTGGCCACTGGTGGGCCATTGAGGAAGAGAAACGACCAGGAGTTGAGGTCGAATGGAGAGAGTTTCGAAGAGAGTTTTTTAGTAGATACTTTCCCAAGACTTATCTGGATGAGAAAATCTCTCAGTTTGAGCAGATTAAGCAAGGACCAATGAACATTAGTGAGTATGAAGCTAAGTTTATGGAGCTTTTACGATTTTGTCCACACATGGATGCTACAGATGAGGAGAGAATTCGGCGTTTTGAGAAAGGTTTGAACGTTGAATTGACCACACCTGTATCTACCTTAGAGAATAGAGAGAGGTTTGCCACCTTTATGGAGTTAGTTAGGCGGATAGAAAGGTCTGTGACTGAGAAACGTCAAGCCAACAGTAAGAAAGTGTATACACAGTTCCAGAGAGAGATGTCCAAAAGTTTTAAGAAACTAAGGTTTTCTGCTCCAATAGTACCACCGAGGTTTAATACTCAAACGTAGTTGACATCTAGAAAGGGTAGAGGCCGTAGTCTACCACCAGAGGGAGCCCACAACTCTACATCAATGTTAGTAACAGGACCATCCAGGCCACAGTGGGTGAACAAAGGTTGTTATAAGTGTGGGAAGATAGGACATTTGGTGAGGGATTGTCCTGATAGAGACATGAGTGTAACCCAACCACCGAGATAGAGTCAAAAAGGCTCTCAGAGGCGACTATTTAGCAGTGGAACGTGAGGACGTGGACAGGCATCCCAAGCCAGTTCATCAGCACCCAACAACACGACGCGTGGTCATCAACCAACAATGGCAAGATTCTATGCTATGAATCAGCCGAAGGCAGTGGTCAACCCATGAGTCATGACAAGTCTGATGGAATTATTTCATTCTAATATGTCTTCATCCTTCTTCGTATCTGTTTTGATTGATCCGAGTGCTACACATTCCTTTATCACTCGAGAAGTGATTCATGACTGCAATATGACTGTCAGTCGTAGGACAAATAATTTGTTATTAGAAACTCTATTTGTCGGATCTGTAGTGTTGCGGGAGGTATGTTCTCCCTGTGTTCTTTCCTTTTCAGAACATGACATTCAGGTGGAACTTATACCACTTGAGATGCACGGGTTTGACATAATTCTTAGGATGGACACCCTAGAAAAGTATAAGGTTGTCTTGGATTATAGTTCCAAGCATGCTATGTTCACAGACAATGGTGATACATGGGTCTTTTAGGGGACAGAAAGATTCTTCCAACCTGTCTAGTGTCAGCAATGATAGTTGAGAAGCTTATGTGACAAGGGTGTGAAGACTGTACACATGCATATAAGATTGTACACATGTCTCACAAGATTGTACACTGGTCCTACAATCTTGTACACATGTCTACAAGACTGTACACATGGGCCTACAAGCCTGTACACCTAGTCCTATAAGACTGTACACATGTGTCACAAAATTGTACACATGGGCCTACAAGACTGTACACATGGGCCTACAAGATTGTACACATTATCTTACAAGACTGTACACATGTGTCACAAGACTGTACACATGCGTACAAGACTGTACACATGTGTCACAAGACTGTACATGTGCGTACAAGATTGTACACATGTCTCACAAGACTGTACACTTGTCCTACAATCTTGTACCCATGTGTTCAAGACTTTACACATGGTCCTACAAGACTATACACATGTGTACAAGAATGTACACATGGTCCTATAAGATTGTAGACATGTGTTACAAGACTGTACACATGGTCCTACAATATTGTACACATGTGTACAAGATTGTACACATGTGTCACAAGACTTTACACATGTGTACAAGACTGTACACATGGTCCCGCAAGACTGTACACATATGTACAAGACTGTACATGTGTCCTACAAGACTGTACACATGTGTTTAAGACAATATACATGGTATTACAAGACTGTACACATGGTCCTACAAGACTGTACACACAATCCTACAAGAGTGTGCACATGATACTATAATATTGTACACACGTGTACAAGACAATACACACGGTATTACAAGACTGTACACATGTGTCACACGACTATACACATGGTATTACAAGACTGTACACATGGTATTACAAGACTGTACACATGGTCATATGAGACTGTACACATGTGTACAAGACTGTACACATGGTCCTACAAGACTGTACACATGGTCCTATAAGACTGTACACATGTTCTACAAGACTGTACACATGTGTACAAGACAGTATACATGGTATTACAAGACTGTACACATGGTCCTACCAGACTGTACGCATGGTCCTACAAGAGTGTACAAATGGTCCTACAAGACTGTACACATGTGTATAAGACAATACACATGGTATTGCAAGACTATACACATGTGTCACAAGACTGTACACATGCATACAAGACTGTACACATGGTATTACAAGGTTGTACACATGTGTCACAAGAATGTAGACATGCGTACAGGATTGTACACAAGGTATTACAAGACTGTACACATGGTCGTATAAGACTATACACATTGTCCTACAAGACTGTACACATGTGTATAAGACTGTACACATGGTCCTACGAGACTGTACACATGTGTACAAGACAGTACACATGGTATTACAAGACAACACACATGGTCCTACAAGACTGTACACATGTGTCACAAGACTATACACATGCGTACAAGAATGTATACATGGTATTACAAGATTGTATACATCTCACAAGACTGTACACTTGCGTACAAGATTGTACACATGTCTCACAAGACTGTACACTGGTCCTACAATCTTTTACACATGTGTACAAGACTGTACACATGGGCCTAAAGACTGTACACATGGTCCTACAAGACTGTACACATGTGTCACAAGACTGTACATATGGGCCTACAAGACTGTACACATGTGTCACAAGATTGTACACATGGGCTTATAAGATTGTACACATGGTTCTATAAGATTGTACACATGTCACAAGACTGTACACATGCGTACAAGACTGTACACATGGTATTACAAGACTGTACACATGTGTCACAAGACTGTACACATGCGTATAAGATTGTACACATGTCTCACAAGACTATACACTGGTCCTACAATCTTGTACACATGTGACAAGACTGCACACATGGGCCTATAAGGCTGTACACATGGTTCTACAAGATTGTACATATGTGTACAAGACTGTACACATGGTCCTACAAGATTGTAGACATGTGTCACAAGACTGTACACATGGTCCTACAATATTGTACTCATGTGTACAAGACTGTACACATGTGTCAACAAGACTTTACACATATGTGTACAAGACTGTACATATATGTACAAGACTGTACACATGGTCCTACAATACTGAGCATATGTGTACAAGATTGTACACATTATCTTTCAAGACTATACCCATGTCTCATAAGACTGTACACATGGTCGTATAAGACTGTACACATGTGTACAAGACTGTACACATGGTCCTACAAGACTGTACACGTGGTCCTATAAGACTCTACACATGGTCCTACAAGACTGTACACATGTGTACAAGACAGTACACATGGTATTACAAGAGTGTATACATGTATCACAAGACTGTACACACATGTCACAAGACTGTACACATTATTTTACAAGACAGTACACATGGTATTACAAGACTGTACACACATGTCACAAGACTGTACATATGGTTTTACAAGACTGTACAAATGTGTATAAGACATTGCACATGCTATTACAAGACTGTACAGATTTGTCACAAAACTGTACACATGCATACAAGACTGTACACATGGTATTACAAGACTGTACACATGTGTCACAAGACTATACACATGTGTATAAAACTGTACACATGATATTACAAGACTGTACACATGTTAACAAGACTATACACATGATCCTACAAGACTGACACATGTGTATAAGATTGTACACATGGTCCTACAAAACTGTACACATGTATCACAAAACTTTACACATTGTGTCACAAGACTGTACACACATGTGTACAAGATGTACACATGGTCCAGCAAAACCATACACATGTGTACAAGACTGTACACATGTTCCAACAATATTGTATACATGTGTACAAGACTGTACACATGTGTCATAAGACTGTACACATATGTGTACAAGACTGTACACATATGTACAAGACTGTACACATGGTCCTACAAGAATGTACACATGTGTACAATACTGTACACATGGTATTACAAGATTGTACATATGTGTCACAAGACTGTACACACGTTGTCACAAGACTGTACATATGGTTTTACAAGACTGTACAAATGTGTACAAGACAATACACATGGTATTACAAGACTGTACACATGTGTCACAAGACTGTACACATGCATACAAGACTGTACACATGGTATTACAAGACGATACACATGTGTCACAAGACGATACACATACATATAAGACTGTACACATGGTCATATAAGACTGTACACATGGTCCTATAAGACTGTACACATGATCCTACAAGACTGACACATGTGTATAATCTTGTACACATGGTCCTACAAGACTGTACACATGTATCACAAAAATGTACATAACATGTCACAAGACTGTACACTCATGTTTACAAGATGTACACATGGTCCAGCAAGACCGTATACATGTGTACAAGACATTGATGGGGACTAGTTAAGGGTCGGATCGATCCATTGGCTGCTTGGTCATTGTCCATCATTGAATCCAGTGGATGGATGGCTTGTTAATAACTTCATCTAAAAATTATTTATATATATGAATTGGACCAGAAGAAGAAGGAGGTAGTACAATGGTAGGAGGATGCCTCTTTCTGCTTCTCCATTTTTCTACAAGAGGTAGGTTAAAAAGATCCAGTGCTTTAATAATTTATTACTAATAAAAAATTCCAAGTTTTGGGGAAAAAAGAAGAAAGTTATATTTGCGCATCATCAGCAATATCCGTTAGTATTTGTCTATATAATCCCGACGCAACTGCCCTCTCTGGCTTCCAAGACCAAGCAACTGAGTCATTGGAACACCGCCCCCCTCTAAAACCTCTTCCGTCAACGACGACTCCCTTCTCATTGGCGGTTAACCGTCTCCATAGCAAGCTAGCGAGGAACAAGTACCCATGGAGGAGTTGTTGGTCAAGCCAAAACCAACTAGGATGCTATCCATGGATGGGAGGCTCACCATCGGCAGCACCTCGCGTATGATATCCAAGTCGTCCCAACCGCCTGCAGCAGCTCCACCGAAGATCTGCATCATCCTTCTTCCACCACACCCGTTTCAACTCCCCTACCTACCTAATCCTTCTTCCATCTCACCGGCCCAATGGGTGAAGGCGACATTGACGACTCCAATGGGAAATGCCAGAAGTTGACAGTGGAGATCTGCAACGCCCAAAACCTGATACCCAAGGACGACCAAGGAACAACCAACGCATACACGATGGTGGACTTCGACGGCCAGAGGCGCCGTACAAGGAGCTAGGGATGGCAATGGGGCGGGTCACCCATACCCTCTTTACCCATTTCACTTTGGCTTAACCCATACCCGCCCCATTTGATAAAACATTTTCAAGTACCCATACCCGCTCCAATGGGTCATGGGGACCCAATACTACCCACATTAAACCAACTCTATGTATAATTAAAAATAAACATGTACACAAATACACATACAATTTGATAATATAATACACACACTACAGTTTGCTGAATTAATGTAGTTTAATACTATAATATATAGTACCGATCTGCAAATTAAGGTGCATCACCACCAATCATATAACCAGTAATGAAGTATGCTATATATTACTTTCTGTAAGCCCCACGAAGTCACACATTTTGTCAAACAATTAATTTGCACACGACCAATCATACAACTAGAGCTTCTCAGTCAATTCTCGACTGCCTAAGATCAATACGGAGAGGTGCCTTGCGATTCCCCTAGAACATGGTGAAGGATGTTGAGATCGCTAAGCTATGCTAATCCTCATAAGCTTACACAATGGATGTCACCAGCAGCAACTAAAATAAAATTACAAAGGCGACGAGGCCAGCGAATGGAAGCAAGGATGTATGACCTAAATGTGCTGCCGGAGTGGGTGGTTTCCGAACGAATAATCAGGCACGGGATATGCGAAGACGAAAGCCAGGGAGGACAATGATGCCACAAGCTACTCGACATCACAGAGGTGTCACTGTGGTCGTAGATGACGGTATAATGAGCAGATCAATTCTCGACCTAGGGATCAGAAGTAGCTCTCTCGACTACTGCGGTTGAGCCAGAGCCGACACTGCAAGTCTGCGATTGTGTGTGGAAGGTACCGTGATGATGCGGATCCTAATGTGGCTGTAGTAACAGATTGATGGGAGCGGAAGAGGTAGGAGACGATGAAGTAGAGCAGGATGGTGAGTGTGACGGCGGAGACAGAACTTCCTCACAACATCGACTAGGCAGAAAACCTCTACTTTTATGGGGGACATATAAAAACTGCTGGCGTAGGTGACGGAGGAGCTGCGACGGGAGAGGGGAAGACCGGAGGGAGGAGGATGGTTTGCACCCACAGTGGGACGAGAAGCTCGAGGATACTATTGTCTATTGCGTACCGTCGCGGAGGCTAGTAGGACCGTTGCTTACGGGCCGTTGAAGCTGGGCCGTTGCGAGGCGTTGGTTTGGGGTGCAAAGCCCGTTACACGTATCACTACCCTAAATATTATTACATGTATTGCGTAATTTATTAAAGGAGTTCATGTGCGACAAATAAATCTGTTTACTGCCGTGAAATTTTGAAACGACAGGTTAACCAGAGATTATCTGATTGCTCTGTTTGTTCCACCGGCGCAACAGCGGCACAGTAGATAAACTCTTAGGCCCGGTTTGATAGGGTGTAATATTTTTGTTTAACTTTCAAATTCATCATTTTTGGGATAATTTTTCATTTGGTTAGGTGCATTAGGGTGTAGTTTGATGATTTGTGACCCCATCCAACTACACATTTGAGCTGCAATTCCAGGAAAATGTACTACCCCCAAAACCGTGCGGTCGGGTGTAGTTTTCCCATCTGCGCCAGATTCTCGTGTGGTCGGGTGTAGAGAGACCGGCGCTGCTCTCTTGGACACGGAACAACTGCTCCCAGCAGCGACGTCGCTGCTGCCCAACTAAATAAAAGCAAACAAAATCCGTATGTTCTGCTTACACCCAACCAAATAAAGAATGTGAAGTTTAAAACCAATCCTTATGAGCACCTTGTTTATAAAATCATACAACTGCATCCGGGTACACTGTACCAAACATGCCCTTAACATCATATTAACTGTTGTTTGTTATCCTGTTTAGATGACAAATGAATTGGCGTATGGTTTAATTAACCGAGAATTCTCCAAATAACTTGCCGTGTCAAATCTTCACGACACAAAACAAGTTAAGTTGCCGTGGGTGTTTATTTACCAAGGAAACCCTCTAACAGATTCTTTAAACATGCAACGATATTTATGTGCTGGGCATAATAGACTTTGTACAAATATAGAATGATTACTTAACCATATACCAAACAGAGGACATCTTACCATCAGGTTTATTTGTCATTGCTTCAAACAATGGTTATCTTATACAGAATTAAGATACCGATGGTTAATTTGTCCGCGACAACTAAACTTATCCTAAAGGTGTCCCAAACGCAGCCCTATGTCATGCGGCATCTTATTTGTGATTTTAATGACTAACAAACAACGAGTGCTGCTTGTCTACCGCCTAAACAAACAACAACCATAGAATATAGACAGGACAGGAACGACGAAGATACATAATTTATATATATACAGTACAGTACTAGTTGTATTTGTTGTTTGTATGCCAGGCTTAATATTTTATATTACCCATCCAGGAATACAATAGGCCCGATTGCTATCAATTGCTGTGTTATAGGAGAAGAAGGCTCGTCACATACTTCTTCTCCTTACCCTCTACTGCTATTGGTTGGCATCGATTACGAGTTACGGCTGTTCCTGTTCGACCAGGGTGGTCGTCCACAAACGGCGGCTGTCGTCGACTCTCAGAGCAGTGAGCGACTTGACACACTGGAGTAGGGCCGCAGAACTGGCGACGCTGTCAGTGCGGCCGTCTTTGTACGCTGCGTTGGTGGTTGCCGCTGTAGGCGTGACACGAGTGGGTGGTTTCCCCGCTGGTAGACCAATCAGGTGAGGCCTCTGTCTCACCCCGATTTTACAAAACTAACCAATTTTATGTCGTTTTTGGGCATAACTAGTACACCCTGCTTCAGGGAGTTAAGTCAATATAATAACTCATGATTTATGAATCATCTATATTCGTATATCCTCCGGCTACTTACAAGTGGTCATGATGTATAGTCAGCTTATAAAGCGAACCTATATGAAGTTTGGTTACCTTTTTCTCTACTTAATTTCTAGTCAAGGATTCTGGATCCGCTGTTGGCTGTCTGTATGGCGAGTTTCGCTGGATGTGCTGTTTAACGTATCTCAGCTTTACTTGGAAGCATGTTCTTAACAACCATAAGCTAGAAAAAATTCTGATGAAATGCACGGATAAATGGCATAGACAGGTACTCGGTGTGTCCAACCACTCTGATGCTTAATCACATTTATTTCTTCCTTCAATATATAACTGAGGAAAGCAGGCTTTGCTGGATGTTTTGATGATATCGATAAGTCTTATTGTACGTGGGGTGACATCTTCTTAGTTACAAGAACCTACGAAGCACTCATAGTCATAGGCGTAGCCCTACCATTTTTTTTGAAGAATCAAGGCATTGACATTGAAATAGTACCATTGGTGAATGTAATTACATATTAGGAACCCACCAAACATCGAAATCCCTAGGAGATAGGAAAGTTTTCTTCCCACATGAAGAGCCCCCCCCCCCCCCCCCCCCCCCCAACCCACAACACACAACAACAAAACAAACAAACATACCCCAACATATAATTTTATTACATAAAAAGATGCATTTAGGTTTAGAGATCACATCTGCAAAATTTCATTGCTTAATTTGTTCAATTTGACACCGAAGTGGGCATGGTTGCATTTATCAAAATTTTCGTCAAAGTTCCATAAATTTCCATTTCCACACTGTGGAAACAGCATCGAAATCGGATGCCTCATTCCTTGGTAAGAATCCGCTTCAAATAAAACTGAGACAGAAAACAAAAACCTATAGGACGAGGACAAACAAAATAGCAAGTACATAACTCACAGGCTACACATGGGAAAAAGTGCAAATGTTAAAATTATTCACAATTAAGACATAGGTATACCTGTATAAGAGTTAAGTACTTGGTGGTATTGCGTAATATATGGTATCTTTCTTTTCCTTTTCCGGTTTCCTTGCATTTTTTTGATATATGCTCATAGACATATGTACACAGTCACTAAGCAGCGGTCACAAACGCAAAGTAGTAAATACTAAGTGCTCTTAGCATGCATCCATTACCTCTAAATGCATAAATGACAAGTGTTCATGTATATATATTCCAAATCGAGAGTGGATATTCTTGTTGCTTCCATATTTGTGTGGAAACTCGAATTGTGTACAGCAAAAAGTGAGAGACCTTGTTTGTTCTGATCATAAATGTCTAGCTTGAGAATAGTGTTTGCTTTTGCACTTTCAGCCTTGTGGGAAAAATCTTAATCTAAAAGATTTCTCGACAGTTTTATTTTGCTAGCATCTGGTCGCTGGGAATATGACATACTTTTCTCTAGTTGCATCTCAGTTTGATAGATGGATCTGTATCTCTCTGTACAGAATACTTGCTGATTGAATTCCTTCCTGCTGTTAACCTGTGACAAAACATCAAAATGGCATCATATAAGATCATATTTGCTGGTTCCATACGAAATGGAGATCGACGTAGTGTAATAGTTCTCCTGGCAGTTGCTTATTCGAATCTCTTCTCCAACCAGTGATGAGAAAAATAGATGTAATTATAACCCATAACATAGCTTAATGCTCTACAGTGTCTTACAGGACCTATACTATAGGACCAACCCGAGTGCAAAAGAAATTTCATCTTTGTTCCCAATATCAAATTCCATATAAATGTTTGTTTGTGTTTTCATGGCATTGACCTTTCTATTTGCAGATCCAAATTTTCACCGTCCTCTTCTAAAAGGGTAGTACATATGGCTGCCTCAATGAAGGATGCTTTGAAAGGCGTTGATGAAGAAGAATATGTGAACCAGGCCAAACTACTCAAGGAGTTCATAAATATCTCCAATATTGACAAAGGGTGGGTTTTCAGCTCAGAATCAGGTATAATTGGTCATAGGCATTTAGCTTTCTCTCCAACGTGTATTCTATAAGACCCTAGAATTGCACCTCTTTTTAAAGTATTAGTTAATTTTCCATGAAAACTACACCTTTATTCAACTGAAGGTCATAGATTCTAAATGAATGTTTTATTTTTTCTTTTGAGTGGGGGGGGGGGATCGGGGGCTGCTCCCCACCATAAACAAAATGGAAACCATGATCAAGTTGGGCTTTTGGGCCTTCTCTTCTGGAAGATTTTTTTTTGATTTTTTTTGTATAAAATCGCACTTTCATTCTTAAGAATATATATATATATATATATATATATATATAGGTCGATGATTTTATGCTTATATATATATATATATATAAAATTTATAAGTCAATGTATTTGAAGAGTTACAGTACCAAACGATGAGCGTATTCTAAGTGATATCAATAACATAGTTCCTACTTTATGCTGAATTTCAAAAGGTTAATTTAGAATTCATGCATCTTCAAGAGTAGACATGCTTTAATTTTCTATATCATATTTTCAATCTCTTTCAACAATATCATATAACCATCTTCTATACAATAAATATGTAAATAATGCATGTTCACTGAAAAACCCATTGATTATAAATTTTCAGAAAAAGTTATATTCTATAGTACCAAATGTTGTGTGTATTCTAACTTCTAAGTAGTATCAATATTAACAAAGTTCCTACTTTATGTTGAGTTTCAAAAGGTTATTTTACAATTCATTCATCTACAAGCGTAAACATGCAATACATATATAAATAGTCATATTTTCACATATTATGTCAATATAACCATATTCTATGCAATAAATATGTGAATTGTTTACATATTTAGTTTTATGCTATTTATTTTGTGCTCTTTGGTATCTTGTCTTGTGTCCTATATTTGTGAACTTTGTTTTCACTGACTTCAATCCTATATAAAGAGAGGTCTATGCTTGTATTTATTATCTCAATAAAAATATAATAATTTCTACTTCACATAACGTCTTAGCTTTTTGATCTGCCCTTATCATCTTAACCCTAATGCCTGCCTCGCATCTGCCCTAGCCGCCACCTCATCCCCCCTTCACTCACCACTTCCCCTCCCTGCCCTCCATCACCACTCAACCTCCCCCTTGCAACCACCATTTCCCCTGCCACCATCATCTCGCAACAACACCCTCCACCAGCTGCTACCTCTCTTTCCTTCCTCTTCTGCCCCATCCCCTCATTGGCCGTCCCTGCCCTTCCGCCCCAAACATGCCTGCCCCCTGTCATTGCCCAAGCAGCTTTCGCCCGCCCTCCAACACTTCTGTCGCTGCCCAATCCTCTCGCCCGCTCGCCCTCCAACCTCCAGCTCGCAGACCTCTAGCCCACAACCCCACGGTTCACCACCCTATAGATAACCCCCATCACCCCGCCGTTCACCACTCCTCCTTAATCCGTTGCCCACCATCTTCCCATCCAGTGGCTCTCCACATTTATGTCCGTCAACCTCTAGCCTCTAGCCCGCAACCTTCCCTACCATTGTTCCGCCTCTCTCCCACCACAAGCCTCACCCCTCTATCTTAGGTTGATCTACTTTCCTAGATTGTTTCTGATATAGCACGCCTATTCTCAGTTCGACTTCAGGTTAGGGAGGACTTGCTCCCTCCCATCAAACCTTCATCACATGTCGGTCTAAACTGACGATGTGGCGTTGCTTCCTTAATTAAAATTCTCAATACCCATGATTTGAGTTTTTAACTCTTCTGCCGGTATTTGGGGTGATGCTTCCCGCCCTTCTGAACTGATAACTTGTGTATACTGAGCAAGAAGTGAATTCCATTATGGCCTCTAATGATAGTTTAAGTACACTCTGTGTGACCACAGTAAAATTGAATAGTTCTAACTGCCATACGCGGTCAACTTTTTTTGAGTTGTACGTTAAGGCCTAGTGTCGGTTGTCTCCTTATTACTAATGCACCTGCTACTGCGGCCCAGACTATTGATGAGAAAACTAAGCGGTCCTATGACTAGTGGGACAAGGATGACTCTGGAGTAATAACCTGGATGGGCAACAATGCATAACCTAAAATTAGTCAATCTCTTCTAAGACTTCGATTTGCTAAGGCCATGTGGGATCAATTATCTCATGTTTACTCACATTAACAAAACCCTAAAAAGGTGTTTGAATTCTTTAAAAATTTGGCTAAAAAAGAATTCTCTAATGATACCTCAGTTGAGGATTACTATAAGCAATGGCCGTGCTCTTTGGGATGAAGTTGACGTGGACCATCCCCTGACTTCTGACATTAGTGAAATATAAAAATAGCGAAATGAAATGCAATTGGTACAATTCCTCGCTGGGCTACATGCTTCCTTTATGGGAGCGTGGATCAGATCTTGCCCAGTGATCCTCTAACCTAAATTGTGAGATTTTTAAAACGGGTCCAACGTCTCCCGTTTGTTTCTTCTTCTCCACCTGACTCCTCTGAGGCGTCGACTCTTGTAGTACGTTTTGATGACTGTGGCCATGGTAGAGGCTATGGTCGTTTTGGACCATCTGAACCTGGACATGGACAACACCCTGCTGGACCGGGACATGGTCTACCTCCATTGGACGTAGCAACAGTCCCCCTCCTGGATCCCGTCATTGTAACTTCTGTGGGCAAAATAATCACAATGAAGATCGTTGCTGGGTAAAACATGGTTACCCCAACACATGAGCTAATTAGGCATCTAACTACACTGAGGAAGAATCAACCCAAACCTCCACTGATTTTGCGGATTGGGTCCGAGTTGAATTTGAAAAATTGTTCCAAGAACAACTCTCAAATCCGACATCGGCTACACACTTGGATGGTGATTCTACTTTTCTAACATCCTTGGCTCCTTATCGTGAAAACAAATGGCTCATCGACTCTGGTGCTTCTACTCATGTTTTTGGCAATTCAAAACTTTTTCTAATATGACTACTACTTTTATTATTCTACCTGTGGCCGTTGCTAATGGTACTCAAGCCCCAATTCATGGGGTTGGTAATATGCAAACTACAAATAACTTTTTGCTCAGATCTGCTTAAATGTTCGTTGCTTTCCTCAAGTCTTCAGTTTGTCAATAAAACAATCAAAGAACTTCAGTGTTCTATTACGTTTGAACCTGATGGATGTGTCCTTTAGGATCTCCGCACGAGGATGAGGATTGGTTCGGGCCATGAGGGACCAAACGACTTATACTATCTTGATGCTCTACAGACTGCATTACTATCTTCATCTTTTTCGGGACTTCAATAGCACTACAAATTGGGAATCCATCAACATCTAAGCTCAAGCATTTGATTCCATTTGTATTGGAAACTCTGTTTAAATGCAAAGCTTGCCAATTAGGAAAGCAAACTCGATTTGTTTTTCCTAGAAAAATGACCGTCTTTCAAATCTGTTTTTGATATTGTCCATGCTGATATATGGGGACCGTGTTCAGTCACAAGTGTAACTGGGTAGTGTTACTTTATGACCTTTATCAATTTACTCTCAGGCTACTTGGTTGTTTTTAGTTAAAGACAAGACACATCTTGACACTATCATTGCCTTCTTTGCTGAGATTAGGACTCAATTTAATAAGCCCATCAAGATTTTTCGGAGAGACAATGCCCTTGAATCTGTACAACAATTTGTTAGTCTTTTTTACCTTGGCACTATACATCAAACCTCCTGTTCTTACACTCAACAAAATGATGTTGCTGAGCATAAGAATCACCATCTCCTTAAAGTTGCTAGGACAATTATGTTTCACTATCATGCCCCTATGCCTTTTTGGGCTATATGCTGTCTCCGCTACCTGTTTTTTGATAAATAGAATGCCCTCTTCTATCTTGAACAACCAAGTCCCATATAGTATTTTGTACCCTGAAGCTCCCCTATTTTCTATGCCACCTAGAATTTTCAGTAGTACCTGTTTTGTATGAAATCTTCAGACTGGTTTAATAAAACTTGATTCAGGATCTACCAGATCTAGCAAGTGTATCTTCTTGGGGTACTCAAGAACTCAGAATGGGTAAAGATGTTATGACCCGACTACTAAGAAATAGTTTGTTAGTGCGGATTTCATTTTTTTTGAGGATACACTGTATTTTCTACTATGGGTCCAACTCTCTACGAATCTGCTCGTTGATACCTCTCTTTCAGTTCGTGTTGAATCCGAATCTCCCGAACCTGTTATTTCTTCTATTGATGTTCCTCTCAAGGTTCACCAAAGACGTGCAAGACTACAACTCCCTCTATGGCCCCTCCCTTAGCCAATCCCTCATCTTTATCGGTAGATCACGACACCAATAAGGTATACTCTGACTTGGACACTTCGATTAGCATAAGGAAAGGGGTGTGCTCTTGTACTTTACATCCTATAAGCAATTCCTGTTCTGATGCTAATCTTAGTTCAAGCTTTGTCAATTTCACTGCTGCCCTTTCCACTATTTGTGTACCTAAAACTACAGCTGAAGCCCTGGCAAATCCTTCCTAGCGTCGTGCTACGAAAGTGAAAATGGAAGCTCTACATACACAACATACATGGGACTTGGTAGATGCTTTTGCTTATGTTTCTCCTATAGGCTGTCGCTGGATCTTCACTGTGAAATACCAACCTGATGGCACTGTTGAACGCCTTAAGGTTCGTCTTATTGCTAAGGGCTACACAAATTTATGGTAGTTTGGGACTTTTTTCGCCGCTCACTCATCTTAATTCTGTTCGTATTCTTATCTCTGTTGCCATCAATAAGAGTTGGCCTCTATTTCAATTTTCAACTTGACGTCAAAAATACTTTCTTGTATGGTGATCTGCTTGAGGAAGTGTATCTGGAGCAACCTCCTAGATTTGTTGCTCAGGGGGAGTGTTCTAAAGTGTCCCGCCTAAAGAAAGCCATTTATGGACCAAAACAGAGCCTAAGAGCCCTGCTGATCATTCTGTGTTTGTAAAAAAACTACCACATGACTAGGATTCTGATTGTGTATATGGATGACACCGTCCTTTTTGGTAGTGACCATCTTGGATTGAGGATACCAAGACATACTTAAGAAAACACTTTATTACTAAAGATCTAGGAAAATTGCGCTACTTTTTGGGAATGGAAATATCACATAACTTTCTTGTGGAGTGACAAAAGAATCAATTAAAAAGGATTCCACAATTTCAATTGGAAATTCATCGGGCCTCTTTGACTGCCCTAACCATGGCAGAGTATTTCCGGGAAACTTTTTTGATTCATTTTGGACGGTTATGTCTATCTCAAAGCAAGTATGTCCTTGATTTATTATAAGAAACTGCATGTTGGGTGCCAAGCCACTCAACACGCCTCTATATCCTAATTCTAATTGGGACAATGATTCTTCTCTTTCTTATCCTGATAGCAAGCAATATAGAAAACTTGTAGGAAAGCTCATTTACTTGACAGTTACACGAGCATATATTGCATCAGTTGTTGGACTTGTCAGCAAAGGTATCTTGATAAAACCTCGAAAATGTCATTGGGACACTGTGTGCCACATTCTCAAATACTTAAAAAGCTCTCCTATAAAGGGTCTTCTATACAAAAAAATGGGCACTGTAAGACAACTGGATTTTCTGACTCTTGTCTACGCCGACAACAAGATTGATTGCAAATCTACTTTAGGTTACTGCACTTTTGTAGGCAGTAACATTGTCACTTGGAGAAATAAGAAGTAAACTGTTGTAGCTAGATCCAGTGCTGAATTGAGTATCAAGTCATGACCCATACTACTGCGAGTTGATGTGGGTTAAAGGCTTATTAAAGGAGTTTGGAGTTTGTGATTCTGAGCCCATGCCTATGTATTGTGATAATAAAGCCTATATCTTCATTGCAAGTGATGCCACATTCCATGAGTATACTAAGCACATTGAGGTGGACTGTCACTTTGTTAGGGAGTTTATTCTATCTAGGTGCATATGTACTTCATACATCAAGAACGAGGATCAACTTGCTAACATCTTTACAAAATCATTGCCAAAGACAAGATTCATCTTTATGGTGGACAAGCTAAGTTGGGATATCCATGCTCCTGCCTAATGGGGAGTGTTAACATATTTGTTTTCATGTTATCTGTTTGGTTTTGTTTAGTATCTCGTCTTTTATCCCATATTGGTGAACTCTGTTATTACTGACTCCTATCCTATATAATGAGGGGGTTATGCTTGTATTCATCGTCTCAATATTAGGATCATTTCTATTTAAGATAAATAATGCATGTTTAATGCAAAATCCATTGATATGAATATTTCTAAAAGATATTCTATTCTATTAGATAACACATTTGGAAATCTATAGAACCAAATGTTGAGTGTATTATAAGTGATATTGATAATAACATAGTTTCTACTTTGTGTTGAGTTTCAAAAGGTTGGTTTACGATTCATGCATCTACAAGCGTAAACATGCAACAAACATTAATAAAAATAGTCATATTCAATCTCTTCCAACAATATAACCATTTTATACAATAAATATGTAAGTAGTGCATGTTTAATGCAAAATCGATTGATTGCATACTCATATCTGTCTACTTCACACAATTTTTCATAAAATGCAATACATAATATCATTTATAGTCCACATACTTGCAAAGAAAGAAATACCTAAATTGATATGTTATTTCTGTGTTATTTCTGTACTCTACTCTACTTATGTTTTATCCCATATTGCTTAGCTTTGCTTATTGTTTTATTCTCTTGTTCTATAAAAGAGAATGCATGGTAAACACTTTTACTCACTTAATACCATTCCACTCAGTTATCTATATGGTATCAAAGTGATTTGTTTCCCCTGTCCCTTCCCACCCTAACTGCCCCATGCCCTAGCCGCCCCCCTCTTCTCCTTCCAGCCGCCGCCGCCGCCTTGCCCCTCCCTTTCCTTCTCTGTTTAGCCACCCCTCCTCCTCCACCCCACCCCACCGCCCTGCCCTCCTCTTCCCCTCCCCCCCCACCGACGCCACCCACCCTGTGGCCGCGACCCCGCCTTCCCTACTGCTGCCCCTCACCTCCTCTTCCACCCATCCGCCACCACCATCATCCCTTCCCCAGTACTCACCACCCCTAATCCCCAACATCTAGCTGTCTTCTTCGTTTGTTCTCCTCTTCCAAAAGTCTTCACGTCTCTGGACAATTCTTCAAAATAGCACGTTGACCGTCTAAAAGGATCTCCGATTGCTTCTGCCTGCGCCTCATGGTTGAGTACTGATTCTCACCATGACGACGTAGATTTTTCTACCAACTTCTCTGCTCCGTAGCGGGTTTTTTATGATCCGATGCTTCAGATCCACTGCTGCCCTCTACTGCCCCATAGCGGGTTTCTTCGGATCTGTTAATCTCGACCCTATTCTGATTGCTGCTCCTAGTTCTGCTCTGCCTCTGCTCCAGATCTGTGCGCCATCGTATCTATTAAGCCTCCCCGTTCTCTGTGTGTCACCACCATGAAACTTGATGGCTCCAACTATCACCTCTGGTCAACATCCTTCATTCTGTATGTGAAAGCGCAAGACCGCTACTCCCATATCACAACTGACCCTCTATCTGTTCCCAATGCCTCGACGGATGAAAAATCCAATCAGTCCCCACTCTGCCTTCATGATGCTAAGGCTATGTGGGATCAACTGTCTCATGTCTTCTTCCATCAACAAAATCCCAAGAAAGTCTTCGAGATTTTCAAAAACCTGGCCAAGAACGAATTTTCCTCTGACACCTCTGTTGAAGATTTTACTATAACTAGCGCTCTGCCCTCTGGAATGAATACAAAGTCCATCAACCGTTATCAGCTGACATCAAGGAAGCCCAAAGGCAACACAATGAACTACAACTTGTCCAGTTTCTTGCTGGTCTCCCGTCCTCGTTTTCTGGAGTCGTCGACCAGATTATGTCCAGTGATCCCCTGCCTATTCCTCGGGATGTACTTAAACGTGTTCAACATTTATCGTCCGTGACTTCTACCCCTACTGTTGAGCCCTGCTCTCGCTCTACGCACTAATGATTATAACTCTGGCCGTAGCTGTGGTGGTCGCGCTCCTACTACAATCGGCGGCACATCTTCTACTGCACCAGGTTGGGGTCAGCTTGTTGGCCCTCGTTTCTGCAATTTCTGTGGCCGAGACAATCATAATGAAGACCGTTGCTGGATCAAACATGGCAAGCCTGCCTAGGCTAACCAAGTCACTGCGTATGCTCCTACTAATTCTTGTGCTATTGATCAACCCCCAGCTACACCCTCGCCTGCTTGGCTCCGGTTCGAGTTTGAGAAACTCTTCCAAGAATGCATGTCTTAGATCCCGTCTACATTAGAGGCCGGCTCATCTGCCCTGCTCGCTGCTCTATTTGTCGGTAAAAATAAATGATGTATGACTCTGGTGCTTCGGTCCATATGGTCAGTAACATTAATTTATTTTCTGCTTTTACTAAATCCACTCATATTCCTCCGGTTACGATTGTTGATGGCTCTTAGATAGCTGTTCATGGCATTGGGCTCCATTATCTCACAACATGCATTTGAAATCTGTCTTATATATTTTGAGATGTCATGTTAATCTACTTTCGGTTAGTAAAACTATGAAGAGTCTTCAATGCTCAATTTTATTTGATCCTTCTGGTTGTGTTTTGAAGGATGACCGCACGAAGACGAGGATTGGTTCGGGCCATGAGGTACCAGATGGGCTCTACTACTTGGATGGGCCGACATCAGTGACTGCTCTGCTTTCGACATCTGAGACCGGGATTCAGTAGCATTATTGACTTGGCCACCCATCTTCTTCGAAGTTGAAACATTTATTTCCTGTTTGAGCTGATAAAACTTTTCTTGTGAATAATGCCAATTTGGAAAACAAACCAGATTTATGTTTCCTGCTAAGAAAGATATTGGCTCTAAAAGGATTTTTGATATTGTTAGTGCGATATATGGGGCCCGTGTTCTATTGCTAGTCATTCTGAAGTTAAATATTTTATGACTTTCATTGACGACTATTCTCGCACTACATGGTTATTTTTATTGAAAGATCGCAACACTATTCTGGAACCATCACCACTTTTTTTTTTTGAAATTCAAACGCAATGCAATAACCCATTAAAGTTTTTCGCATCGATAATGCTCTTGAGTTCATGCAAAAATCGGTTACCTATTTTTGCTCATGCCGTGGGATGATCCATCAAACTTCTTGCCCCTATATACCCCACAACAAAATGGAGTTGCAGAACACAAAAATTGTCATCTCTTCGAGGTTTCTTGCACTATTCTCCTTCATATTCATGTTACTCAACCTTTCTGGTCTGAGGCAGTTTCTCCGGCTAGCTATCTTATCAATCGCATGCCGTCCTCTGTTTTACAAAATAAGATTCCATATAACATCTTCTTTCCTGATGCACAACTCCTCTGTCCTGCCACGCATTTTCGGGTGCACTTGCTTTGCCAAAAACCTTCGCCTAGGATTAACCAAACTTGACCCTCGCCCTACCAAATGTATGTTTTTGGGTTATTCCAGATCCCAGAAAGGGTATCACCGTTATGATCCCCTTATGCGACAATGGTACGTGAGTGCAGATATAGTATTCTTTGAACACCTGCCTTTCTATTCTGATAAAGGGGCTTCCTTATCGAGTGACATTTTGGCACCTACTCCGTTACCTGACATTGTAGATGTTGATCCACCTTCTGAGCTGTCACCTGAAGACCGACTGCTTCAAGTCTACAAAGGAAGAACCAAGTCGACTAATCCCTCCATGGCTCCGCCACAACTAATTCCTTCTTCAGCGGTTGATCACCACACAACTCAGGTAAATTCCGACTTACACCTACCTATTAGTCATCGGAAAAGTGTCCGCACTTGTACTAAACAGTTGATTAGTCATTTTTGTTCATCCTCTAATCTGGGTGCCAGTTTTGTGTGCTTTATTGCTGTGACCATTATGAAAACTGCTAAAGAAGCTCTTCTCATTCCTGCGTGGCGACAAGCAATGAAAGCTGAAATGCAGGCACTCTCTAATCGCAAAACTTGAGATCTTGTTGATCGCCCCTCTACCTGTCCTACGGTTGGTTGCCGCTGGATCTTCACTATCAAATATCAACCTTATGGCACTATTGACTGATTGAAAGCACGCTTGGTTGCCAAAGGATACACACAAACTTATGGCGTGGACTACTTGAGACCTTCTCTCTAGTGGCGAGGCTCGATTCTGTTCGTGTTCTCATTTCTGTAGTTGTAAACAAATATTGGTCACTATTTCAACTCGATGCAAGACCACTTTTCTCTATGGAGACTTGCAGGAAGAAGTTTGCATGGAGCAACCACCTGGCTTTGTTGCTTAGGGGGAGTATTCCTCGCAGGTTTGCAAGTTGAGGAAAGCAATCTATGGCCTCTAGCAAAGCCCTCACGCATGGTTTGACAAGCTGAGTTAGATTCTTATAAAATTTGGCTTTCGTCGATCTCATTCAGATCACTCTGTATTTATTAGGAATACTACTACTGGCCTAGTCATTCTGATTGTCTATGTCGACGACATTATACTATTTGGCAATGACACCATGGGCATCCAGGCTACTAAAGCTTATATGAAACAACACTTTGTCACCAAGGATCTCGACAAACTAAGATATTGTTTGGGTATTGAAGTATCCATATAATCTGCAGGATTGTGTCTCTCTCAACGAAAATATGTTTTGGATCTCTTGCAGGAAACATGTATGCTTAGATGCAAGCCAACCAACACTCCTCTAGACCCAAGCACTGAATGGGATGATGAATCTTCCCCATCTTATGCTGATTACCACCAATTCAGACGATTGATTGTAAACTGATTTACCTTACTGTCACGAGAGCTGATCTGACTGCTGCTGTAGGGTTTGTAAGCAAATACCTAGATAAACCTAGACAGTGTCACTGGGACGTAGTTTGTCACATTGTAAGATATCTCCAAAGCTCTCCAACAAAAGGTCTATTATACAAGAAACATGATCATTGCAGTCTTTCTGGTTTCTTTGATTCTGATTATGCAGTGAGTGGATGTGATCGGAAATCTACATCCGGATACTGCACCTTTGTTGGTGGCAACCTGGTTACATGGCGTAGCAAAAAGCAAACCGTGGTAGCTAGATCAAGTGCAAAGGCAGAATATCAAGCCATGGCTCACACTGCATGTGAGCTTCTGTGGGTGCAAAGTCTTCTCAGAGAATTCGATATATCTGATTCTAGTCCTATTTCGATGTTCTGTGACAACAAAGCTTCTATTTTTATTGCGAGCAACCCTACCTTCCATGAGCGAACAAAGCATATAGAAGTTGATTGCCACATTGTTGGGAATCTGTTCTCTCTGGCCGCATGTGTACCCCTCATCTCAATACTGAAAACCAAGTGGCAGACATCTTCACCAAGCTTCTACCTAAAGCTCATTTCAAGACTCAGTGGATAAGCTGGGCATGTTCGACATCTATGCTCCAGCTTGAGGGGGAGTAAAGAGATATGTTATTTCTGTGTTATTTCTGTACTCTATTCTACTTGTATTTTATCCCATATTGCTTAGTGTTGCTTATTGTTTTATTCTCTTGTCCAATAAAAGAGAATGCATTGTAAACACTTTTACTCAATACAATTCGACTCATTTATCTATAATACCTAAAGTCCTAAATTTATCTTTTAGAGTGGTCTTGTAATATGTATCCATCCATCTAATTAATGCAAAAAGGCAGTGAAATCTAGTAATGCAAATCGTAAAGACATTTAGATAGGAGATAAACCTTACTTATATATGTGACAAACATTACTACTACTTATTGCATCTCCTCACAGCTTCATACCCACTCGTTGGATCAACCTTATCACTATCCTCAACAACATTTTGATGTGCATAGCACCCGAGTCCTTTGAACAACCTAGACCATAAAAGAAGATGAGAATTTAGCCGTGCATTTTTACTCTAATGGTTTGAAACTTAATATGGAAATAAATAAAATTTAGTGCTAAATCATGATTGTCCAAAAGAACATTTTCAACCGTTTAACCTGGAATTTATATCTTGTAAGCCAAATATTGTGTAGCAAACCTGCTAACTCCGGGCGGAAGAAGTCATCACTACATAACTCCTCATGGTATCTAGGAGAAAGGAAAGGCTGCATTTTATTTTAATGATGTAATAGTGATTAAGTGACCCGGCCAGTTGAACTGCCACTGCGCAGCTCTAGCAGGCTGGGTGGGGCTGAAAGCTTGTTTTTGGTCAAGACCCGACTTTGGCCCACACGGTTCAACCGACGACCTGCTGAACCAGCCTTTGGGTCAAAGCCCCAGTCGGGTTTTGCTCATTTTATTTTTTCCTCTTTAATTGGTGATGTGGCTGATTTCAACCCTCTTATGCTCAATCCCAGTATTCCCTGTATTTATATATGCACTTCGTAAACTATTCATAACTTGTTTTGAGCATTGCAGAACCATTAGTTTGCTTGGTTACGAGTTGTTGCTTGATTTAATGTTTCTGTATGCTTAATGTTTTGTAAGTCATCATCTCATGTATTTATATAGTAATATATATATATATATATATATATATATATATATATATATATATATATATATATATATATATATATATATATACAAAAAAAGTGTATATGCACACACATACGCCCACGAGCACGAGCATGCGCGCGCGCACACACACGCACACATATATACATTTCATATATATATAGACACATACACATGTACTTATGTTGGTATATATAATATTATAGATATAGTGTCATGCTGGTAATAATTCATCATCTCATGCTTTCATATAGTAGATTATATATATGTATATTTATATAGATACACATTATACATGTACATCTGTGAGCATATATAATATTATAGATATATAGTGTCATGTTGATATCACTTGTTCAACCGGATCGACCCGACGGTTGAGTCGGAGACTCGTGACGCGGAAGCTTTCTCAGGTCGACCTCTGGGTTGGGTCAGAAATTCTTACAATAAGAAAAATCCTAATCCCCTATATATCAAAGAACGGACCACATCCAAGCCCACAGTACATGCTCACAATTAATTAATTCAACCTACTTTCCAACAGGGTAAAATTATTTGGATATAAAATAATAGTAAAAAAAATGTAAATCACAGCTGGACAATATGTAAGCATACTTATTTGCTACAATAGCTATTATAATGGTCCACTGTTTTTATCAATGTAGAGAGAGGGGGGAAGGGAGGGAGTTCTTTGACTATATTGATATATATTTGATTGTTCCTTTTTGAAAAATTATTTAACTAATATATGTTTCTTCAATTTGACTATGTAGACAGCAATATCTCTCAGGCTATGTTTTCAATCAGCCAGCCTAATCTTCTTGCTAATAAAAAGCGGGTGATGTTATTATCTTCAAATATCTCTCGGATTAGTAGCCAGTCAGTTAGTTTCCAGTGGTCGGCATTTCCTGTTGAGATGATTGGTGTATCTGCAGTTGTTCCCTCACCCTCGGGTTCAAAGTTACTAGTTGTCAGGAACAAGGATGACGGTTCACCAACTCAACTAGAAATCTGGGATCATGTTATGTTGCAAAAGGAGATAAGCATCCCACAAACTGTACATGGTCCCTTATATACTGATCAGTGGTAATTTTTCTTGTTTGTTAGCTTTCTTTAATTGCTGCTCACATACTGTAAAAGGGTATTTTACTCATTCCCTGAGCATTTCTCAGCGGAGAAGCCTCAGTACACTGTTTAACCAGACTTTCCATTTACGTATTTATCTTGTTGGCATATCAATTAGTGTGACCATGCAGACTATTAGTGAGAAGACCATCATTTGGAAAAAGTTGTACCTCATTCTGATGCAGTATCTAGTTCTTTTTCTCCTGTAGGTTTGAGGGTATATCTTGGAACAAGGAAGAGAATCTCATTGCTTATGTTGCTGAAGAGCCATCTCATAAGCCTGTCTTTGATGATTCTGGTTTCAGAAGACATGGAATTGCTGATAATGATTCTCGCAGTTGGAAGGGCAAAGGGGATTGGGAAGAACACTGGGGAGAAACATACTCGGGGAAGACGAAGCCATCTCTATATGTTGTCAACACTGAAAGGTTTCCTATTTATTGACAAGCTAGTTATATGCTAAACGGATATTGAGTTATCATGTCTGTAATTTTTCCATGTGGCAGTGGCGAAGTACGTGCTGTTGATGGAATTGCAAAGTCTCTGAGTGTTGGACAAGTAGTTTGGGCACCGTCAACAGAAGGTTGTTCTAAATTCTTAGTTTTTGTTGCTTGGGAGTCTGAACATGCTAAAAATAGATCTTCAAGAAAACTTGGCATTATATATTGCTACAATAGGCCATGCTCCTTGTACATGGCCAGATCTCCTTTTCAGGAATCAATATCAAGAGAACAGCTCAGGTCCACTACTTCCTTATTTTATATGTTAATATTATTTTTCTTCTTTCTTGATATAAAACTGTAACTTATCACATCTTTACAAACATCACTATAATATTAAATAACTGACTTTTTTATTGCAGTACTAATGATGACAAACATCCAGATCCGGCTATAAATCTGACTCCTAGTATGCATAGTGCTTTCTTTCCCCGTTTCTGGTAACATGCCCCCCACCCCCAGCCGCTGAAAGTTTGTTATCTCTTTGTACTCTTTTTTTTATTCTTCCACTTTATCTGTTTATGTCTTTGTCATTAGGCTAACCTGTTTTGATTGCATGTTTGGGTGTGGTATTGTCTCTTGAACATATCTTCTGAATTTTTTTTAACAAGTGTACTATAGTTGTTGCAGAAAATTAGTATGTTACTGGACTGTTGCAGGGAGGCCCAGTACCTTACATATGCATTAATGTATTATTTTTAAGTTAGGGTTCTGTTTTAAGTTTTCACTTTTCAAAGCCTGACATAGAAAATGCTTCCATCTCTAACCCTCTTTCTAAAGATAGTGGATGAATCACTAGGGTTTTTCCTCCAATGTACATGACAACGAGGTATTGCCAAATCACCTAACTCCATGTCTTTGCCTTATCACTTGATTGGTCATTTTCTTCAGGGCATCATTGAACCTCTAATGAATGTTTAACCATTAATTTGATGTGCTCTTCATTGTTGCAAATAGTCAAGACTCAAGATCTAATGCGTCTGGTATCGACTTTTTGTAGGCAGAGCTTGGGTGATCCCCATCCTGTGCATTTTATAAGTTTATCAGTCAAGTCCACGAGGAATCATTCTCTCCATGTTTCATAGGGAACATGCCCAGACTCCTAATCGATAGAGTAAAGTGTGCTCCTCTCCTCCCATTGGATAGTATTTAAAAATACAATCTCCCCTTCTCTTGCGGGACCTGTCCCTTTTCCATTGCTAGTACAATTTTTTGCTTGGTATCCTGTTACACTCCTTTTATCTCCATCTCTAATCCACCATGGAGACTTGCAGGGCTTCATTTGGTTAGGTCTAAGCTAGTAGGAACCTACGTTGGTTGTGTAAGTGATGTAGGACAAGCCATTTCAGGTCCAAACACATGAGATCACTTCTAATTGAGGTTTTAGTTAGTTCTTCTAAACATATTATTATAGGGAATATCATGTAAATGTTTCAAGATTAGGAGTTACATGTAATAGCTAGGGGCTTATTACAATTTTCTCAATTATTATTTTAGCTGGGCTATTAGCAGAAGTAAGTCAACTAGGGCTTCCACGAGTTAGCTGGGGGTATTGTTTGACAATTGAATGAGATGAATCAATTCATGTTTCATAAACTTGGTTTGCATTAGTTGGTATCAGAGTTTGAGATCTGAACCCTAGGCTTAGATTTCCAGACCCACCCGGGAAACATCCGTAACCCTAAGTGTGGCCCAAGCACCTATTTTCCACCCTTGATTAATCGCAAACCCCATGTTAGGATTAATCCCATCCACCCAAAGTAATTTTGTTGGGGTTAATGTTCACATGAAATGTTGCTGCCCAACTGTCCATCTACTACATGTACTATGTTCTTCTCCTGATCTTCTTCCTCAAGATTTTTTCCTCCACCATGTAGGGCTCTCTCCATATATTTGTCAGAATTCTAGAAATTTTGTTAATCTCCATCATGTATAGTATGCCACAGAACTATTTACCACGAACAATACAATGGTAATGTTCATCACCCACCTATATCTGATTTTTTGGCATTTTCTTCCTTGGCATTTCCACTACGAATCTGAGTGCCTCTAGCAAAAACTTAGAATATTCGTATCCCACTGATCATCGTGAAATCTGCGCTCAACCATGGACTTGGATTTCAAAATTTTGGAACTCGAACAAACATCACCTAAACGTTCTACATACAACATGGTGCAAAATGATGAGTTTGCCACAAAAGTAGCAGAGATGAACGGATGCCTTACCGACCACAATGAGCGGTTTGACCACATAGTGGCCTTGATTTCTGACATGCAACAAGAGATGCAGGTTGAGTTTGTTGCCTCCATGAGCGACCATGGGTGCAACTTCTCAACATGAGGAAGCTCCTCCCAACAAGACTAACTACTCCATACGGATTCTACAACATCGTAGACCTCAACGAGTTCGATGGAGTGAAGTCGTTCTTTGACAGCCTCCAACTTGTAGTAAATCAACAAATCACGTTTGTGGAAGCTAAACGATGCGGAACCACTCTCACTTGCTGGAGGCAGTTGTGTACAGTTCGTCGTATCAACACCTAGGTAGAATTATAGTTGACATGGAGTTGTTCTTTATCCATGTCAAATAAAAATAATTCTTGCAATCATTGCACTCTTCATTAATTAGCCCATGCGTTGGTTGTAGTAAAGTTGGGTATTCATACGCTCAACGCCCAACATGCTTTACATGGGATGGTAAAGATCCAGAGTTTGAGGACGACGACGCTAATGAATCTTTTGCATCCTAATTATGCCTCAGGATCCAATGGTTGTTGATTAGCCATTTGATTGGTTGCGTCCCAAGCCAGTGCTGATACCAGAGCCGAGGAATGACACCCCTTCAAACACATCTCCGAATCTCCACTACACGTAGCGAAGCCACTAGCGACACATGATACAATCACCAAGGCGTTCCATGACCCTTTCCTCCTACCGCTCATAGATGCAACTTTTGAATTGAAGAATTCCATTGACTTGGTCAATCATAGCGGAAGTGTGATGTTTAACTAAGTCTTCTTTGTAAGAAAACAATGCATCGGCTTACACCACCAACTTTTGGTTTTGATCTTTGAATGAAATCTTCCGTAGTAGAACTGTAGAAGTGACTGATGTTGGACAAGTGCTCTCGGGCTCAAATGCTTGAGAATACTTCTAAATGGAATAGGATGTTAATTAGTTCTTATTAATTTATTTCTTTCTGGGTAGATTGTGCAAACATTTTAAAACTAAGAGTTACGTGCAATAGTTGGGTACTTGTAATGCCCGAACCCACTGTCCAAGGCTCTAGTAGAGTTTCAGGAATGACGACTGGCCCCACAGACCACCACTAGCCTTAACTGCGTGCTTTGTCCTCATGCACGTGCAAGTCGGGGTCAACTTCCCGACTGGTCACCCATCCTAGTACTACTCCAAGCTGAGCACGCTTAACTATGGAGTTCTTTAGAGATGGGCTCCCTGAAAAGGAGGTGCACCTTGGTGATATGGGTAGTCCAATCATTCCTTTTAAGATCATGATATCCGAGGCCTCAAATCCTTGGATGTTACAATCTCCCCCACTTAGACTCTTGACGTCCTCGTCAAGGCTCAACTATATGGCCTCATAATCTGACCCCATTTCAGTGCAGACTCACAATGGCCCATGGACACCCAGCTCCCGTCCACGGCAACCAGCGCAAGGGCGGCTCCATCTCGTCTCTACGGATAGCCCTTTCCAACTTGCCTGGACCGCACGGCTCAAGACTGGCATGCCACATGCCCATGTGGGCCCCACCTACTGGAGGGGTTATGGCTCTGATACCATTTGTAATGCCCGAACCCACTGTCCAAGGCTCTAGTAGAGTTTCAGGAATGACGACTGGCCCCACAGACCACCACTAGCCTTAACTGCGTGCTTTGTCCTCATGCACGTGCAAGTCGGGGTCAACTTCCCGACTGGTCACCCATCCTAGTACTACTCCAAGCTGAGCACGCTTAACTATGGAGTTCTTTAGAGATGGGCTCCCTGAAAAGGAGGTGCACCTTGGTGATATGGGTAGTCCAATCATTCCTTTTAAGATCATGATATCCGAGGCCTCAAATCCTTGGATGTTACAGTACTTATTTGAAAGTTCTCAATCGAATAGTGTATTTCTTATTTTAGTTGGATCATTAGTAGAAATAAGCCAATTGGGGCTTCCTGCAGGTTGTGTATATAAATCGATGCATGGGGGTATTTGTTTGGTGGTTGTATGAATTTTGTTTGGCAAATTTGGTTTGCATCAATAAGTCTTGTCTTTTAACCTAGGAAGCACGGACACTTCCCGGGAGGTGCCGTGGCCGTGTCTGCCGCGTGTCGGACGCGGACACGCGGTGGACACGGCCCCGGAGTGTCCAACTTTTTTTTGAAGAGTTTTTGACTTGGACACGGCTAGGACACGGCTGGGACACGGCTTGGGCATGGCTGATCCAACCCAGCCACATACAAGTCCAGTTATGTTAGGAAAAAAGACTAAACCCGTTCATGTTCCCTAACCCACCGATATTTGCTCCCCTTCTCCTCAATTTCACTCCAAATTTTCGTTGTTTTCTTACTGTAATCCTGCCCCTCTATCAATCTATGCCCAATTTTTCTAATAAGTCTTTTTCTTCTGTTTTGTTATAATGTTAACAATAATTGCTGCTGTTGGTTCAGTTATGTTATACAAATCTGTAGTATTTACTGTATTTAATCATACATCATTCTGAGTTGGATTTCTTTATTGTTGAATTGGTCTAATTATTGTTTATTTACTGTTTAAAAGTCATTGCGTTATGATTTAAATTGACAATTTGATTTAATTGATTGGAAGCATGGACATGAATGCGTTTACATAAATTTATAAATATCACTAGGCCATGCTTGTTGTATCTGATGGGTTTTTCCTATTTGGATGAATGTGTTTGATGGATGATTGTATGTCTTTTAAGTAAATGAAATGCAAACTCCACAATTAAATTTCTATAATAGAATGTGTTTATACATCAATAATGCATACATATATATGTGGAAAAAACAATTTGCCGTGTCCGTGTCCTACATTTTTAAAAATTGCCGTGTCCCGTGTCCGTGTCCGTGTCCGTGTCCGTATCCGTGTCCGTTTCCGTGCTTCCTAGCTTTTAACAGATTGTAGGGCCAAATGTTGGTTTTTTGGTGCTTCTAGGTTTCTCATTGTATACTGTATAAAAATTTCAAGAAGATTCATATTTCTTTCTTCCTCTGCTAGTGGGTACATATATGTTCATTACTATTTACTTAGAGGCTTCACCTTGTGATTGATGTAACACTTAGTTGTCATTGGTCGATGTTTAATTTGCTTTTGTGTCAGCATAGTTTGTACTTAGAGAGCAAAGTGTACCAAAGAGAAATCTTGAGTGTATTCAAATCAATGAAGAAAATGTCCGATTTTGATGCCTTCTCGGTGGCCACAGAACAAATCAACAAATTTTCAGAAATTCTGACAGATGCTTTCATGGCGTTTCGATGGCCAATTGAACGAATAAATTTCTAAAATTTTACCAGCATGATCTACTAGTGTCGATCTACTCAAGTATGCAATAATATTTCATATTGGATGTGTGTGTTGGGGGGTATCCTCATGTGTGAGTGAATCAGGCTGAATTGTTTCAATGGGGATTTTGATGGGGATTTTGGTATCAAATTCGATAGTCAAATGAATGAATTAAGTCATCATAGTTTGCAAGAACAATATGGAAGTCCTACCATCCTAAACCATATTATTTTTGCATAATTTTGTGTCCTTCAGTCCATATATTGTGCTTGCAAACTATAATGACTTAATTCATTCATTTCACTATCGAATTTGACATAAAAATTCCCATCGAGATCCCCATCGACGTTGAATCAGACATTTTCTTCTTGGTTTTTGGAGGATGATCCTGAACATCAATTATTTTGTTCCGTGGCTCTAGGGCAACGACACTATTTATTCATACAAGTAGTTTTGAGTGGGTTCTGACCATTCAACTTAATGGCAATAACTTGTGGCTGATCATCGAAGACCAATATAGTTGATGTGGCAGCCTCAACAATTTTAGAATACTTTATTTTTTTTACATTCAAGCAATCATGCCAAGGGCAATACTGACACCGTTGCGGATATTCATTGTGAAGTAAGTACTAGAAATACCATCACATATAGTCAACATATAATACATGACTGTAGCATCGGAAAGGAGGTTGCCACATTTCAATATGACAAACAACTAATCATTGCATAAATTAACAAATCTAGGGGGGGTGAACAGAGCTAATAATAAAATTTATTGAATTTTAAAACACAAAGGAAAGTTAATCACAACTTGCAAAAAAGATAATGCAATGGAAATATAAAGCAAGTAATCGGGCAACAAAAGCAACCACACAAAAACGTCAGATGTAGAGTGGTTCCGTCAAAAGACGTCAGTCCACTACCTGATTTTTTTCAATCAAGATTTTCAACCCATTTTTTATTCCTTTTCTTAACCGATACAAAATACACAAAACAACTAGTGTCTTTTGTGGATCAAGACAACTCTCCTTTTCTAGCTCAAGGAGAACTTGCACAACAGAGTAGATCGCAATCAACCTCCCGCCTTGATCACAACCTTCCTGCAAGAAGTAGCTTCAAGAAGCTTCCCCACAACCTTCTCGCAAGAAGTAGTTGGAAGAAACAAGAACAAGTAAAGAGAATAGAGAGGAAGAACAAATTGCAACTCTCACAAGATATATAATTTGTAGCTTTTATAAACAAGTGATGATTAATTCTCCACAAGAAATAAGCAAGGCTATATTTGGTAGAGTACGACACTAGTATTGAGCTATAGCTCATATCTGAAGATAGCAATGTAGAATTATAAACTTGGAGAAGGATAGCATGTAATAGATTGCTCCAGTGTGTGTTCTAAGTGTTCATAGGATATAGAGAAACACTTAGGAATGGTCAATATTGCTATTGGGAGTGTTTGACCAAGATAAATGTAAACTAGCTGTTAGAGATCAAAAGACAAGTTTACAACGGCTAGAAAAAGGAATGCAAATTTTGACTACAGACTGATCTCGGTCGAACTCTACTTCGACCAGATTCCATCTCGATTGAAGTGTAGTTCGAACAAGAGGCAGTCTCTTTGCAAATTTTGCAACGGCTATTTTATACACCGACTCTCTCTTCAAGGATTCTTTCTCGGTCGAAGTATAGTTCGACCGAAATATTCCCTGTTATTACTATTTTCTTGGAAAACATATTTAATGATTTTTCTAATGACACCTATCTTAAAGACTTGATACAAGCGTGGAAAGGAGTTTTGGATAGGATTAGGCTGTTCATCACTTGTACTTACATCATTCTTAACAAGTTGTACAAAATGCACTTGTACAAAGCATATACATGGTACAACTTGACCTATAAGCATCTAAACACATAAAATATCATGTTCTTTATTGTTGGATCTTGTCTAAGTTCCTTGATCATCTTAAACATGAAATGCACATTTTAGTAACACAAATAGGAAATATTTGCGTCATGAAAATACGAGTGTGGCATATTCAAAAAGCCAACGTAAATGACTCATTGATAACCCTGTGTAGTTAAGTGCTGGCACATGTACTGAGGATGTACTTAGGGAGGGAGAAATCTACAAAGACTGCAGTAGATATTTAAGGTTTTACAATATTGTTCCCTCTTTCATCCAAAATATTCTGTAGAAATTTGCTGCAAATCATTGTAAGAAGTCCTAAATGATCTCCCGCCTCCAAGAGAGGCTGCTAGGGACCTAGGTCAATTGGTCGATTTCCTTTTAGCTGCTACAAGTGTCCAAATAGCTGGGACAGCAGTCGAAGCCATCTGGGTTCAAAGACAGTCAACACCTGCTCTTTCTCTGCGTTGGGGCCTTTGAGGTATGAGAGGAGCATATCTAGGAAGGCTGCTGCTGCATGCCAATGTGCTATGATACCATGTTGCACAGCACCAGTAGCATGAAAACCCTATAGGATGAAGTAATGAATCCGCCTCCTGATTTAATTAACTGGAATAATTTTATTCATGGTTGTATAGGCGCCCCCCTTGCACCCTGGATCCTAGGCACCAGCCCAACTAGGTTTATGGGCGTCCTAGCCGCTAGTGGGCTGAATATGGGCCTGATCCACTTAAATTTAAACTAAAATGTCTACTTTCTATCTTTGTAAACCTCCTGCTGCTATTTCTTCTTTCCCCTCCCACGATTTTCTGATTTTCTTCTTTTTTCTCCATCAAGCAGTGACGTTGCTGCTATGCAATGGTTTTTACTTCCTTTTTCCTTTTGTTCTTTATCACCCCCCCCCCCCCCCCCCAAAAAAAAAAAAAAAAAAAAAAAAAGAAAGAAAGAAAACAAACTCTGTTCTGTCTTCCTTTTGCTCCACCAGTATTAACTTTGGTGCTCAATTTTTCTTCCTCCCGATGTTTCTTCCATTCTCTATTACCGTTTCATTCTTTTTATTGTTTTACCCATTTCCTCTTTTTCAGGTTTGCCCCATGTTCATGCTGTTGCATTTTGCTTCCCCCCATCCATCTCATCCCACTCTACTGCTCCTCCATTCTTGTTCTTCATCTTCCCATATTTCCTCCTCTTCATAAATCCTACCTATATATTGCTCTAGGTTAATATAACTATATATATGTATTTAATTATATATATGTAAACTTATAAATGTAAAAAGAGAGCCTAGAAAAGCCTAGTTTCCGTCTAGTCTCCCTGTGCACCCCTAGGGAATGGCTAGCTGCCTAGACAACCTACTAACCTAGATTGCCTTACATGTCCAATGTTAAAGGAGAATAAAGAAAACAACAATAAGAAATAGAAAATTTCTTTTTCTTAACTATATATTACTCAACATAATACTTTATAGATCACATGCTTTTGTGGAAATGGACCATCTTTAAAAATGTACCATCTTTTTGACTATTCTAGCAACATGTTCTGAAAGATATATGTCTAGCTTAATCCCTTTACAAGCTACGACAAATAACATGCATGTTTACCTGCCTTCATCTTTCTGTGCTTATGTGCACAGTGTGCACGTGCATGTGTATTTAGAGCACTAGTCAAACTATATTCCTAGCATGTTGACTTCTCAGTTCCATTCATAATTGCTACAAACTATATGTTCATTAGGTCATAATCGTATAACTCTTACTTGATACACGTGTGCTTGTTTTTCTTTTTTCCAGTACGGATGGAAGGTTTCTGTTATTTTTGTCTGCACAAACCACCGTTGACAGTGGAGCACACAATGCTACTAATTCACTTCATAGGATTGACTGGCTACCAGATGAACCTGGCTCATCAGTGAGCATATTTGACGTGGTAAGTTTTTGTCTGTTCACTATAAAGTCTCATATAAGGCTTTTTCATGTTTGTCATTTTCTATTATATTATGTTCTAATGGTTAATTATCCTGGAAAGGTAGCCTGAGGTATTTTTGGAAAATTACGTAACCTCGTAGATTTATCACTTCTGAAACATTGGAACAAGTTTGAGCTTAAGGTCTTATGTTATGATATATATGTAATAAAGCCAAAACAGAAAAAAACTATTCATATTTATAAATACAGGTAGAAATAGTTTTATTCAGTAATAGGCAGAGCCTTATTTCTGTTATATTTCTTAATGTGAGTTTATTAGCAATAATCAGCTTAATATCTAGTTTTTTTTTGTTGAAAAAGTGGTAACTCTGTAATTTCCAAAGCAAAACGGTACAACATCCTTGCAGGTTGTACACTTAATTATCAAGACGCCCTAGGCGCTAGACAAGGCGCCTTAAACTAGGTGCCAGCATATTAAGTGCATTAAGTGGGCGTCTAAGGCTTTTTAGGCCCAAATTTAGTCATTTAAAGGCTAAATTAGCATGAACCGATTCTAGATTTGGTCAAATTAGATCACCTTGAGTAATTTTATGGTTGAAATAGGTCTGATTTAGGCCAATCAGGTCAAATTTTGGCAAATTAGGTCTGATCTGGGGAAATTAGCTCTTATTTGGGCCAAATTGGTAAGTCCTCATAGTGTTATATTTTCTCTACTTCCTCATATGCCTGTTTTTCTTGCTTATTTTCTTTTCTTTTTTCATCCTTTCTCTTGCATTTTATTCCTAAATCCTACTGCTGCTGGATTTTTTTTGTGAGTTATCCCTCCTATATTCCCTCCTACTACTATGTGAGTATGTGCATATTTCTTATTTCATATTTGTCCTATATATCCTGCTACCAAATCTACTATTACTATTCACATATATTTGTTCTTGTTTTTCTGATTTCTTCCTCCCAAATCTCCTCTCACAACTACTGTTCTTTGCATGTTTCCATTTATTTTCACTGACCTATTCTTCCTCTATATTTTCTATTTCAGCACCTGCTACTGCTATTTTTTATTTTGTTTTGTTGAATTCTTCCTCTTTCAATCTCCTTTTATGCCCTTGTGTGGGTCTTATTTTGACTTCTTCCTGCGCAACTCCTACCATTTGCATGTTTCTTTTTATCCCATTTTCTCTCTCCCATTCCTACTTATCTTCCTCTTACTGTTGTTTCTTTTTTTCCTGTTAACTCTCTTGCCCCTGATTCTCCTTTTGTTGTCATTTCAAATTAGACTTATAATAACATTTAATGAATAAAATTACATTATCACATATAGTATCATGTGTACAAACATTTAAATATGTAACTGAAAAAGTAAAAAAAAAAAGCCCAGAAAAGTCTAGGTGTCTTCCTAGGCTGTGCTGTACAGGCGGGCGCCCAGGAGGTGCCTAAGCGCGCCTAGTCGGCCCAAGCCCCGCCCCAATCTGGGCGCCCAGAAGTAATACACGTAAATAAGCTTTTAATTTTACTGATTTGTGTCAACTGATTAGTATTTACTTATCTACTGATTTGTATTTACTTATCTACTGATTTGTATTTACTTATCTACTGATTTGTATTTACTTATCTACTGATTTGTGTTTACATATCTACTGATTTGTATTTACTTATCTACTGATTTGTGTTTACTTATCTACTGATTTGTATTTACTTATCTACTGATTTGTGTTTACATATCTACTGATTTGTATTTACTTATCTACTGATTTGTGTTACTTATCTACTGATTTGTATTTACTTATCTACTGATTTGAATTTATGTATCTACTGATTTGTATTTACTTATCTACTGATTTATATTTACTTATCTACTGATTTGTATTTACTTATCTTCTGATTTGTTCATCTACTGATTTTTGATTCATTATATAATTTAAATTTAGGGCTTTGTATTTGTTTATCTACTTTTTAAAATTATTTAATCATCTACTGATTGATATTTGTTTATCAACTGAGTTGTACTTTTTTATCTAATGCTTTGTATTTGTTTATCTACAGATTAGTATTTATTTATCTAATGCTTTGAGTTTACTTATCTATTGCTTTGATTTTTTTATCTACTGATTTGTATTTACTTATCTAATTATTTGTATTTTATTATGTACTGATTTGTATTTACTTATCTAATGTTTTGAATTTTTTATCTACTGATTTGTATTTACTTATCTACTAATTTGTATTTATTTATCTACTGATTAATATTTACTTCTCTACTGATTTGTATTTCTTATCTCCTGTTTTTTATTCATTTAACATGGGATGAGCTTATAAAGAGAAAATTTTAATCTCTACATTTCAACCAGAATATGGCCCATGATAGAGCTGAATGGAAACAAAGGATCCATATAGCCGACCCCAACATAGTTGGGTTGGGACTGAGGCTTAGATGATGATGACTGTTTTATTTATTTATCTACTGATTAGTATTGATGTACTGTTTTAACTTGTCTACTATATGGCTTTATTAATCTACTGTTTTGTTTTATAAATGTACTGCCTCATGAATAGAAATACAAATATAGTTAACATTTCTGATTTCTGATATATGACTATATGAGTAATCAATTCGTGATTAACTCAAATCGGCTTTACAAAAGGCCAATAAAGGAAAATGGCAAATATCTCCTAAAAAGTACTACAAATTCAGGTTTTTGAATGTACTATTTTTACTGTATATGCAATTTAGATATATCTATTAACATTATATATATACACACACACACACACACACTTGAATGTACAATTTTTTACTGTATATGCAATTTAGATATATCTATTAACATTATATATATATATATGTATGTATGTATGTATGTATGTATATATATATATATATATATATATATGTATGTATGTATGTATGTATGAGTCAAGCTAGAATACACTCGAGTGTACAGATCGCACACTCAAGTGTGTTTGCATATCAAAACTATTTTTTGCAAGATGTAAACCATTGATCTTCATTGTCATACTATAATTAGGCTACGTACAAATTTTGAGCCCATTTGGATGAGTGTAAGTCACTCATCTGAGGGCAACAAAATCGACGCACGAAACTAATTTTAAATGCATAATTTTTGTGGTCTTTATAACATTTCCTATAAATATCCAAATGTGCTCAAATTTTTTATATTAGTTATTCACAAGATGATTAAGAAGATCAACGGATTAGATTTTTGAAAAAAATACTGCATCATGAAAAACTACTTGAGTGTATTCTGCTCCGAATACACTCGAGTGTATTCTAGCCTGATTTTATATATATATATATATATATATATATATATATATATATATATAAGCTGTTCATTCGTTACCCGTGTGGGTAGCCAGATTTTCGCTACCCGCTGGCTACTCGCACATCCAAAAGAGTAACTCTTCTGATCAAAAGAGTAACTGTATTGATATAAAAAGTAACTATGTGACGAAAAAGTAACTGCGCAGAAAATATACAATCAGTAAATATATGGACGGGTTTTTTGATTTTGGTGGGGCAAATGATATTATTTTTGGATCAAATTTTTTGGAGAGCTAGATAAAATGCTCCTCTACAATTGCGATTTAAAAAAAAAAACCAGGAAGGTGTGCGGGTATTAAAGATGAGCCCATATATATATATATATATATATATATATATATATATATATATATATATAGTCAGGCTAGAATACACTCGAGTGGACGGATCACACGGATACACTCAAGTGTGTTTGCATATCAAGACTATTTTTTGCAAGATGTAAACCGTTGATCTTCACCGTCATACTATAACTAGGCTACATACAAATTTTGAGCCCATTTGGATGAGTGGCCAAGGGCAACAAAATCGACGCGCAAAACTAATTTGAAATGCATAATTTTTGCGGTCTTCATAACATGAGCTATACATATCCAAATGTGCTCAAATTTTGCGTATGAGTTGTTCACGAGATGTTTAAGAAGATCAACGGATTAGATTTTAAAAAAAATATTGCATCATGAAAAACTACTTGAGTGTATTCCGATCCGGATACACTCGAGTGTATTCTAGCCTGACTCTCTCTCTCTCTCTCTATATATATATATATATATATATATATGTCTTGAAACGCCTGGGCGTCCATATGGAACGCCTGGTCGCCTGGCTGCCTATACAACCATGTGCCTTGGCGGGCTAGGCGCCCCTTAACTTAAGCCCACCGCCTAGACACCTTGACAAGTATACTTATACACAAATACATTAACACCACATACCGGTTTACCCTTTCCCACATAACTTTGACTACCTTGGTAATAAATTACATGTATCCTTCTTAGCCTTTATAACACCATTTACTTGATCTATATATTATATCAAATAGCCCTAGGATCCATGTCTTGATCACCATGAAGTCTATAATATCTCTCCATAAGAAGTAACTGCCTGTGGAACAATAAACTCATAAAGTACTTCAGTTTTGCATCCGTTTTTGTTCTGTTAAGGATGATGCTCGTAGCCATTTCCTGTATAACAGGTGGGGAAGGTCCTAGACTCCTAATACACACTTCAAGATAGCCCTCTTCTAACTGTAACTTGAATTCCTTAACGAATAAATGTTCTTCATCTTCTGCTGCTTCTCTACATAGCTGAAGACATCAAACTCATATTATCCGATTGTTTCATATTCTTCAGAATGGGCAACCTTCTCTTAAATGCTCTGCATGTAAATGTGCTCCAACGAGGTACATATATCTTACCCCGTAAGATACAATATCTTCAGTTTAGGGTTCCTTTCTTCTTCAAAATCATTAACAACAACATGTTTTGATTCTATTCTCGGTATCATTCAATGACTGCATATAGAGGTGTTGAGCTTTTGGCCATTGAAGATTCATTCTCTTCCACACATTCGAGGGAAAAAAAAGTTAAATTAGTATCTGCCGAAAGAGTTTTTGCACCAAAGATATTATGAGAGGATTGGACCAGAACGATACCTAGCTGGAGCGGGTTCTCCTCTATTATATAAGGTGTGAACATTTACATAATAGACCCAACAGATAAAGGAAATAAGAAATAGATATGTTAACATATATTCCTGTTTTATATATTCTGTTAGTTGTTTTGTTATTTCCATATTATATGTGGACCTCTCTGTAAATGTTTCAGTGTTATATATATGAGGGTGCACACATTGTGCAACCCTACGCTTCCCAAAACTGCTTTGTGTTTCACATGGTACCAGAGCAGTAGATCCAGCCGCCACCCTCCCACCCCTCTCTCTTCTTCGGCCGGCCGCCCCCCCCGCCCGCAGCCGCCCAGCCGCCGGGCTCGCCGTCGGGGCTGGGTGCCCTCTCCGCCGAAGGGGGCCGGTGCGCCTCCGCGGTCCTAGCCGCCGGTACGTTGGCTCTGTGAAGTTCTACAGCGGTCCGGTGGCTTGAAGTTGGTGTGACGTAGACCGTTTTTTCGGTCTTTTGCCTGCTGCCCGTGTAGGCCGTTGTGCCACCGGGTTCTGATCTGCGCTTCGGCGTAGACCGTATGTGAGAGGTCTTCTCTGTTGTTTTGTGCCTGCTGTGCCTGTCTGACGGCGTAGACCGTCTCCTGCCTGCTCGTGCCTGTTACTTCTGTGCCTACTGCTCACATGGCGTCCTCGAGTGATGACTACCGCCGTCAGGTTGATATTTCACAGCATACACCCATCTGCAACCAACAGGTTTACACTGAGGAGGTGGATCCACCAACTCCCAAGTATCTCGTTTAGCAAGAGCCAACATCTCCTCCTTCATAGCAGACAACCATCCAGTACTCTGTAGAGCATCCTGGATATTCTTTGGAACAACAACAGCAGATAAGGCATATACAAAATTGCTAGAATGAACATTCAGATGATCAGTAGAAACAAACTGAGCAATACTGTGTGATGTGCAGGAACGAGTACCCTTTCTAAGAGCAATGGGTAAATCAAGATCAGAATGTACCTCAGGTGTAGTAGAACCTTCTGGAGGTGAAGATTAGTTTTCATGGGGGGTTTCTTGAGTAGAAGGTGCTCTGTTCCTGCGTTGATAAACTATAAGAGGAGGCTTAGCAGCCTTAGTAGTGACTTTATCAGTAGTATCAGGCATACAATCAGTAGTAACAGGCAGAGGAGAGGCAATAAGATCAGACTGTAAACTGTCACCACGAGTAGAATAGTAGGGGGTATCCTCAAAGAAAACTACATCACTGCTAGTATACCATTTTCTTGCAGTAGGACTGTAACACCTGTATCCCTTCTGGGTACGAGAATATCCCAAAAAAATGCACTTCTCAGCACGAGGAGACAGTTTATCAGAAGTAGGTCCAAGTAACCTTACAAAACAGGTACATCTAAAGATCCGAGGAGGCACAGTAAATAGCTGAATATCGGGTTGAAGAACTTGAATAGGTATTTTGTTTCCAATCATAGATGATGGCATTCTATTTATCAGAAAACAAGCAGTCAATATAGCCTCATGCCAAAACGAGCGAGGAACATGTACATGCATCATAATAGTTCTAGCCACCTCTAACACATGTCTATTTTTACGCTCAGCCACACCATTTTGCTGGGGTGTATAAGCACAGGAGGTCTGATGTATTGTACCCACAGATTTACAAAAAAACATCCACATCTTTTTTAACAAATTCCAGTGCATTATCAGTACGAAATTTTTTGACAGGCACACCATATTGTGTTTTTATTTCAGCAAAAAAGAACTTGATAATAGACAAAACTTCGGACCTACTTTTCATCATAAACAACCAAGTAGTCCTTGAAAAATCATCAATAAACAGAATAAAATACTTATGACCAGATAGACTCGGCACATGACAAGGTCCCCATACATCAGAATGCACTATATCAAACATATTTTTACTGCTAATCTGACTGCGTCTAGGATAAACAGCTCTAGTCTGCTTTCCAAGTTGACATGACTCGCACTGAAAACTACAAATGCCAAGATCAGAAACTAAGTGTCGAAGCTTTTCAGATGATGGATGGCCCAGCCGGTAGTGCCACTGTAATGCAGAAACTGAAGTAGATAATGCAGGAGTCACAGTTGCTTTAGCTGCTTTTGGCAAATGATCCAGATAGAAAAGTCCATCAGCACCTTCATACCCCCCACCAATCTTCATCCTCGTGCGAAGGTCTTGAAAAACACATGAACCAGGAATAAAAGTCAGACTACACTGTAGGCTTCGCAATATCTTGATGACAGACAACAGATTCAAAGGAAATCTAGGCACATATAAGGCAGATTTCAGCAGAAAGTCAGAAACAATATCCCCTACTCCAGACACCGCAGACTTGGAACCATCAGCCAGCATAACAGATGAGGGTCGAGCAGGTTTATATAATTTGTGAAACAGTGATCGATTTCTAGAAATATGTGAAGAGGCACCGGAGTCGATGACCCACTTAGTATTACCAGGAGTAGAAGAAGAGCTCAGGAAGGCAGTGTCATAACCAGAATAAGCTGCGGCATGAGCTCCACTAGTCGAAGCTTGAGACGACGCACCAGCTCGCTCAAGAAGAAGACGCTCCACCTCAGCACGGATGTAGTCAGCAGTCGCACCCGAGGAGGTAGAGTCAGTAGGCTGAGTCGTTCCTTCTGATGCAGTAGTAGTGGAGTCAACAGCTGCATTGGCCCACGCCGACTTACCATATTTTTCCCAGCATTTTTCTTCAATATGGTTGGACCGGCCACAGAAGGTACAAAGGCGCTGTCCTGACTGAGGACGCGCACCAGCAGTAGGGGCAGTAGAAGAGGCTCCACGACCAGGAGCAGCCCGTCCTCGTCCTCCACCCAGGGGAGGACGGCTGTCAGTAAAGCGACCACGGCCACGACCAGAAGCTGCAGCAAGAGCCGAAGAGTCCCCAACATCAGTAGTCAGAGACGATGAAGACGAAGGCAAACGCTGAAGGCGTTTGTAGGCACTCTGTTGAAAGGTTGAAGGCACGGTTAGTTGCTAAAGGCTACACCCAAACTTATGGTATTGACTATTTTGAGACTTTCTCTCCTGTTGCTCGTCTTAATTCTGTCAGAATTCTTCTGTCTGTTGCTGTTAATCTTGACTGACCTCTGTTGCAACTAGATGTGAAAAATGCCTTCTTGTATGGCGATTTACAAGAAGAAGTCTACATGGAGCAACCTCCTGGGTTTGTTGCTCAGGGGGAGTCTCACAAAGTTTGCAGGTTAAAGAAGTCTATTTATGGGCTTAAGCAGAGTCCCCGGGCCTGGTTTGATAAATTGAGCAAAATTATGATTGATTTTGGGTTTCTGCGATCTCAGGTGGATCATTCTGTTTTCACCAAGAAGATTTCAGCTAGTATTATTATTCTGATTGTCTATGTTGATGATATTATCATATCCGGCAGTGATTCCCTTGGTATTCAGGCTACTAAATCTCATCTAGGCAAGCACTTTGCTACCAAAGATTTGGGCAAACTTAGATATTTTCTGGGCATAGAAGTTTCTAGAAACTCTAATGCTCTTGTGCTGTCTCAGCGAAAATATGTCCTAGATATACTGCAGGAGACTGGTATGCTGGGGGCGAGACCTGCTGATATTCCTCTGGATCCTAATGTAATTTGGGATGATGATTCTTCTCCTCTCTTTGCTGATCATAAAAAGTACAGGAGGCTGATTGGTAAACTCATTTATTTGACTGTCACCAGAGCTGACATTTCTACTGCAGTGGGTCTTCTTAGCAGGTACCTTGATAAACCCAGACAGTGTCACTGGGATGCTCTTTGTCAGATTTTACGATATTTGAAGAAGTCTCCTGGCAAGGGACTTCACTACAGGAGGCATGGACACTGTTCTCTTGAAGGGTACTCTGATTCTGATTATGCAGGCAACAGAGTTGACAGAAAATCTACTTCTGGGTATTGTACGTATGTTGGAGGTAATCTTGTTACCTGGAGGAGTAAAAAACAAAATGTTGTGGCCAGGTCCAGTGCTGAAGCTGAATATAGGGCCATGACCCATACTTCCTGTGAATTGTTGTGGGTGCGCTCTCTGTTAAAAGAGTTCGGGGTTGACTCTTCTTCTGCTATACCTATGCACTGTGATAATAAAGCTGCTATCTTCATTGCGAATAATCCAGTTTATCATGAGCGCACTAAACACATTGAAGTAGATTGTCATTTTATTCGAGAATCTATTCTTACTGGCAAGATCTGCACTCCCTTCACTCGTTCTGAAGACCAAGTTGCTGACATCTTCACCAAGCTGCTGGCGAAGAAGCAGTTCTGCACACTGACGGACAAGTTGGGCATGATTGATATCTATGCTCCAACTTGAGGGGGAGTGTTAACATATATTCATGTTTTATATATTCTGTTAGTTGTTTTGTTATTTCCATATTATATGTGGACCTCTCTGTAAATGTTTTAGTGTTATATATATGAGGGTGCACACATTGTGCAACCCTACGCTTCCCAAAACTGCTTTGTGTTTCACAAGATACATAAATAGAAATTATTTTCTCACACTCCCCCTCAAGCTGGAGCATACACATCATGCATTCCTAGCTTAGAATTCATATAATTAAAAGCTGAAGAAGAAAGTGGCTTGGTAAAGATATCTGCCAGTTGCAGCCCGGTGCGAACATAGGAGTCTGAATCTTCTTGGAGAGCACCAAATCACGAACAAAGTGGCAATCCACTTCAATATGCATCCCCTCATGGTACACCGAATTGCAGGCAATGTAAATGGCTTCTTGGTTATCACACATAAGAGAGATTTGTGTCTCAACAAACACTCCCATTTCAGAAAGTATAGATATAACCCACTGCAGCTCACGACAAGCATGAGAAGAGCATTAAACTAATATTTCTTAGGCACTTGCATATGAAAAGTAGTGTGCTTGCTACATCAAGTAGATGGCGGTTTTTGTGTTCAAGAACCCCATTTTGTTCAGATGTATGAGGACAAGTCGTTTGGTGAATCATGCCAACATAATTACAAAAATTGGAAACACCCATTTGAACATATTCTAGAGCACTATCATTACAAAGGATCTTGATATGAGCATCAATTTGAATTTTTATTAATTGATGAAAAGTTTGAATGACTGACAAAACTTCATCCGGAGACTTAAGTATACCCAAGTCGTGCAGGAGAAATCATCAATTGAAGATAAAAAATATCGAAAGCCATTATAACTTGGTTCTTTAACATGACTCCAAACATCACTATGACTCAGATCAAAAGGACACTTAGAGCGTTTCACAATGCGACTCAGAAATGAAATGCGATGATGCTTGCCTAGTTGGCATGACTGAGACTCTAACGATTTTATTGATGCTAAGCCTGGAACAAGCTTTTGAAGACTCTGCAAAGACGAATGCCCACAACGGCAATGCCATTGTAAGTGAGAGCAGCTGAAAAAGGTAAATGCGAAGGATGAAATCTGGCGAGCTGGGCGACCACCTTCAAAGAAGTAGAGGTCACCTTTCCTAGATCCCCCGCCCCAATCATCTTCCAACTCCTAGGATCCTGTAGAACGAGTATCCAAATATTACGAAGCATTTCAAAGAATCAACTAGTTTAGCAACGAACATTAAGCTAAAAGAAAAGTTTGGTACATGATATACAAACTGTAAAGTCAAATCAGATGATGCTTCTATAGTCCAACAAGCTTAGACTCGCCTGATAGACCTATCAACAAGTGTCACAAAAGAATGCGGGATATGCGAGTCAGAAGAAAGAAGCATAGATCGTATACTAGTCATATGCTGAGAGGCCCATAATCCACCGCCCATGTTGAAGATGGATGGGAGGCAACAAGCGAAGTCCTCTAGTTGCCTGTATCTGAAACCAGATCGACGGAGGAGCTAAGGGAAGTTTGCTGGGTAGCCTGAAGAAGACGGTCATACTCCTCCTTGGAGATTGTAACATCTGATTGCATAGAGGCTCCAGATGTAGATGCTCTTGAAGAAGTAGCCGTATAATGTGCAACTCCAATAGGGGGTCGACCATGCTTAGAGTAGCACTTTTGTTATGTATGTCCAAGTTTCCTCACAAAACGTACGTTTGTCTCTAGAACGATTGCCTCGTCCTTGACCAACAACACATTCAGTTCCTTTGGCGGCAACAAGAGAGGCATGATTCTCCGAGTGTTGTCCTCCTAAAGTAGTAATGACAAACTCAACAGAAGATTGTTGCATTCTCACAAAGGCTTCTTTAAGGCTTGATAATTTGTCTGTGACAAGGATAATACTCCTAGCTGAAGTAGATGGGATTCAACCCGGATAGGAATCCTACAGTTACTAAATTATCTCTATCTTTCATTTAATCACTAGTCTTCAACGGCTGATAGAAACTGTGTTCCCGAGAAATGGATTGCATAGGACCAAAATAACTATCTTGTCTTTCTATAAAGAGACAATTGTAAACAATATAGAGACGACGATCATTCTTCTTGTGAGAGAAGTGTTTCTTTGCAACTTCCCAGATTTGTTTGGCTGTGGAATAGAATATAAACCTAGAAGCAATCTGGAGCTCCATGCTATTCCATAACTAGGACTTCACTAGTATATTGTGTTTCCGCCAAGTAGAATATTCTTTGCTACTTTCATTAAGAGGCTCTGACTCAATAATATCCACCTCTCGAGATTCTAGAAAGGTGTATATAGCATTCATCTAGTGAAGATAATTCTGCGAATTATGCTTCACAGAAGTTGTCTGAGATTGATCATTGTAGACGATTGTAGCGAAAACAACATGCTTTTCGTCTTCCATGATGAAATTGGATGAAGATAACAAGAAGTTGTCGGCAACACGTCGTCCACAAAACTTGACACACTGTGTATGGCAATGGCACGCTGTGTTGAGATGTCAACACGCCGTGTCAGTTGGCGAAGACAGGCGACAAACTTTCTGAACCGTGTGAGCAAGTGACACGCTGTGTGCCTGTGTGTCTGTCGGAGGCTTAAATCTGGCCGTCAACACGCTGTGTCTCTTAGAGGACACACTGTGTTTGTTGTAGGCGTAAACTCCAGTGGCTGTCAACACGCCGTGTCACTAGGGGACACGCCGTGTTACTTACAATCTGTGTGAATCCCTGCGCAGCCAGGAAGATTTCTGGACTGCAATACACCGTGTTGGTTGGACAACACGACGTAGGTTGAGGCATGATCTGGACGGGAATTAGGTCCGTCAAAGAGATAGAAGACCCCGGGAAGACGCGCTAAGGAGGTGACAAGAATTAACACCATCACATATGTCAATAGACGATGCGAAATTGACGCATCAACAACCCCTAAATAACTCATACACTGATCCACGTACAGGGACTACATGGAGAGGAAGAAGTACGAGAAGGGAATTGTTCCTCCTCTTTACATGATAGAACGAGCAGTTCTCCTCTCCTTCAAGCAACCACAACTCTTTGGTGGATAGGAATGGAAACCATCGGGCTGCGACCGATGGGCAACAAAATCGGTGGCGGCGACACCCTACAACGGTGATGATAGCGGAGGCGGCGGAGCAAAGGAGACGGAGACGGAGAAAGAGGAGGGGAGGTGAGGCCGACAGCTAGGGTTACTGCCCTAGAACATGCTCTAATACCATGTGAGAGGATTGGGCCAGAATAGTACCCGATTGGAGTGGATTCTCCTTTATTATATAAGGTGTGGACATTTACATAATAGACCCAACAGATAAAGGAAATACAAACAGAAACATAAATAGAAACTATTTTCTAACAGATTGAGGCTAAGGAGAATTTGGTTTGCAGAGACAAATTTAGCTGTTGTATGGTCAAGGATTTCTCTGACATTCTTTCACGCTGAACCCCCTTTCTTGCGAGATTTAACATATTGGATGTATATATGCCACCAGGTCCCTACCTCTTCAAGGTGATTCTTTCACTCTACCTCTTCAGCTCATTATTTGTCTACAACTTTATCAAACCCCATCCATTTTCTATAGTTGTTTTAGGTCTTTGTTCCTTCTCACTTTAGCTAGAGGGATATAAATAGCTAAATAGTCACTTCTTCAATCATCACTTGAAGTTTGGCTGGGTATGGTCTAGTTTGTGCCTAATCATTACACCAAAGTGGTCATATTTCCACTCCAGACTAGACTGCTAGCAAGTCGATACAAAACCAGATTGTAGCTTTTGTAGTTTGGTTCATTTTGGTCTAGTTTCAAACGAGTATTATATAGTATTTCTGCTAGCACCTTTAAGCATAATTCCCTTTTGTAGATGAATCTGATGAAGGATCACTCGAATTTATACCCCAAATTATTGGTAATGTATATTAGATTTTCTAGTTTTAAGATCATCAACATAAAATATAACATGTATATCTTTTGTATATCCACATATAAGAAATACATGTATAGTAATAATGATAAAATTACTGGATGCAACACATTCATTATGTAAAATTAGAAAGTATATTAAAGTTGATGCAAATAAAATGTGCATTGAATTGAGATAAAAAATATGTACTAAATCACAAAATAATTGCCAATTAAAGAGCTGGGGATGGGGGCACGCTCGGCGACAAAGATAGAAATATTGGAAAAGCAGGCATGCATAAATCAAACATAGTATGTTCACTTCTGCTCTTTGTACTAGGGCTTCAAGTCATACTATGGAATGAGTTCGGTTAGCCTCTAGCTAGAGATGAGCATCGGGTCGTGCTATACCGGGTTTTGTTTGTCCCAACCCAAACCCACATTCTAAAGCGGGTCGTGGGCCGAGTTTGGGCCCAGATAAAATTGAAAAATGTCAGCCTGTACCTGGCCGATATTAGAATGTTGGGTTTTGGGCCGGGTTCAAGTTTACCCATATAACATAGAATGAGCATACCGAATTTTGCTAGATCTAACTTACTAACATGAAAACTAAATTAGTGTGATATATACTTTGTGGTCAACCTTCAAATATACACACACACACACACACACTTTGTGATCTATGCATCCGGAATATGTATACCTTAGTTATGTGATCCTCTATAGCAATGAAACGGATATTGAGATAGCAACAAATCATTTTGTCATACATGTGAATGTATGAAACTTAAAAAATTAGTGGAATCTACAATGTGGTGGCTTTTTGCTTCCTCGTCCTATGTATATGTACAATGAGATGGGTGTTGGAAGGGCAAAAGATCATTTGTCTCCTACATGTGGACATGTGAGCAAAAAAATGAGCAGAATCTACTATGCACTGAGCTAGTTGCTTCTTTATTTTATTTTTCCTTTAATGAGCTAACAACATGACTTTTCCTAGTGTTATATACACTGAAAATCAAGTATGGATGCCATATTTTATTCAGTTGTTACAATATGCATAGCTAAACAACAAAAGGTTCCATTTGAATGACACAATGAGATCAAAACAAAGTAATCAAGTACGTCTATCCATGTCAATGATGGTTATCTTACTGGTATCACATTCACTAATCATGTTACTAGTATCAATTCACTAATCATGTCGATTGATTACAGATTATCCATGTTGCCATTGGTTGGATACATACTACATATTGCATCAAGTAATTTGCATGTTTTTCTTTCAGGACAAACATAGATGTATACGTATACAATGTACGTAAAATCTAATCTGGGCATTTGGGTTTTGGGGCCTGGGTTTACCTCAGCCCGTACCCGACCCAAATAAATATGGGTTTAGATTTTAGGCACGACCCACCCATATTATAAATAATTCGGATCTGGATCGGGTTATGCGGGCCGGGGCGCGGGTCGGATCGGGCCGACCCGACCCGATGCTCATCCGTATCTCTAGCCCCCAAAAGAATGAGTTTGGTTAGCCTCTAGCCCTGGAAAGAGACATGAGAAAACACCAAAAACCTGCTAACATGCTGTTCCAACCAGGAGAACCGGTCCAAGTAGCCAGAACCAACCGGGTCTATGTGGCATGCGCCTCCTGTATAAATGATAGGCACACGTGGGATGTCTAAATGTTAAGCACACGTGGGAACCCCTAACACCCCCACACTCCCAGACCCCCATACTGACTTATTACTTGTTCTTCTTTGCTATTATTTGAATTAATAGGTTAATTTCCAATTGTGTTGTTGCATTTTAATTACAACTGCCACTCAAAACATTTGGATCAAACTGCTACTCCATGGATGTTTATTGTCATGTCATTTTGTAAGCTATGATGATTAAATTACAAATTAATAGTCCTTGAACTTAGTCATAGTCACAAGTGTGGTATTCGGGATATGTTCAGTCGAGTTGAAAAATTATGAGTTCGGGAGTTATATGAGAAATTCAAGTAAAAAAGGTCACATACATATCAGAGGATATATATACATATCAAATATATGCACACATACATATATATTGCACAAACATCTCTCTCTCTCTCTCTATATATATATATATGTGTGTGTGTGTGTGTGTGTGTGTGTGTGTGTGTGCGTACGTGCATGCGTGCGTGTGTGTCATTTTATTGTTAGGGTAAATTAGGTCTGATTTGGGGGAAAACCGGCCTGATTTGGGAGAATTAGGTCTAATTTGGGGGAATTAGGTCTAATTTAGGGAATTAGGTCTGATTTGGTCATGTAAGGCTTTGTTTAGATCAACATAGGGAAATTTAGGGTTAGTTAGGTTTGATTTGGTCATGTTATGCAAATTAGGCTTGATTTTTGGCCAAATTATGTCAAATTTGAGCAGATTAGGTCTGATTTGGGGAAAACAAGTCTGATTTTGGGGAAATGGTGTGATATGGGGAGATTAGGTCAAATCTGGCCAAATTAGATATTTTATAGGGAAAAATTGGGGAATTAGGTCTGATTGGATCATAATATACAAAATTAGGTTTTATTTAGGTCAAATCGTGTCAAAATGATTTTGGGGGAAATTGTTCTAAATTGGATGACTAGGTCTTATTTGGTCAAATTTTGTCTTATTTAGGTGAATATACAAAAAATTTATGGAAATTGGGATTGATTAGGTCATGGTATACAAAATTAGGTCATGTTTAGGCAAAAATTAGGGTAAAATAAGTCAAATTTGATCAAATTTGGATCAAAAGAGTTCAAATTAGGGCCAATTAGTTCTAGTTTAGGTCTTAATAGTTTTGATTTAGCCTAAATTCTACATAATAGTATTATATATGTTTTGGCTACAAACATTATACATGTTTAGCGATCTGATTTCTATATGAATTTTGTTTAGGTAAAACTTCCACAATTCAATCCATATCTAATGATTTTGTTGCTTTCTTCATACGATGCTAGCACATTGATTGCATATTTATCATGTATATTTATGTGTAAGGATTGTATTTTTCAAAAATTTTACATATGTCAGTTAAAATAAAAAATATATAAAAACGCCTGGGCTGTTTGGGCGTCCCCCTGTAACGCCTGGCCGCCTGTACAACCATGCGTCTCCCTGGAACGCCTGGCCGCCTATACGTAATACGCGAATAATTCACGAATAACACTGGAATAAAATGGAAAAGTTGAGAATTGGGAGTTATTTGTCCGTCACTAAAATTGGGGAAAAATTTGCGTTTAAAACACGACTTTTTAAAAAAGTCAGTGACTATTGTAACTATACTTAGTAATCCTGTTGTAGCATATATAAAGTTTTTATACATTCAGAATTTAGTAACTCAATTACTCAATATTTTATAACTATTGAATTTTAATTTGTACGATAATTTTTTCTTTTTGATGTTTTAAGTCATGACTTGTTATTGTGAGTGACATAGCCTTTAATGTTAGTCTTACCGTAGCTAAACGATTCATATTTTTTTCTACATGTTTCGCATATCAAAATATTTGTCACCTCATTGTTGATGTCGCTAGTTGGTGAATTATTGGTCAGACTGGTTAACAAAGAACTAGTAGCCTCACTGGTTCAATGACCAGTCCGCTGACAACTTTGAGTTTTACATATTTATTTAATTTTATATATAATAACTTATTCAAAAAATTCAAACCCGCATATACTCCCATATATACTCCTGCATGCCGCATATGCCCTATGAACCCCCTTAGCCCGTAACCCTATGCAATAGCCCCTCAGCTGTAAGCTGCACACTGTTTTTAGAACAATGCTCTAGATTCAAAATGATTAGAGGCAAACGGTTTCTAGGTGTCGTGAATAGTTCGGAGTTTCTGTCAATGCAGTCTACATTTTGGACAACCTTATACAATCCTTTGGTATTCCCAATTCATCCCACCCTTCTCAGATCTTCCACCTTCTTAGACACTATGGTGTGTTGGAGCAGAAGCAATGTTAATCTTATTAAGAAGCTAGAGACATATAAAGCAGTCTGAAGTTGGCAATGTTATATTGTTAATATACTGTGTTTTAGTGGTTTTCTTTTTATCTCATTATCACTAGTGTTTTAAGCTACCATATCTACCTTGTTGATGCTGGCTATATGCATCCTTCATTTCCATTAATTTCTACTTAGAGATGTAATAAAACCCAATCATTCCTTATTTTCCCTCTTAAAGTCAATTGAAGCTTTATCTCTTCCCATTGTAACTTAATACGACTTTGTATCATTATGTTGGTTTGCCTTACTTTCCAGTCGATGTTGAAAGCCATCTCTTTGTATTAAATACTTGTCATTCTCAATTTATTTCTTGCGTAGTTGTTTTAATGTTATATTTCCCCCATCTACCTACAGATCCATCTTAGTGTTCTCATATATGCTGCATCTTTGCTTATGAATGCCTATTTTCTTCCAATTTAATATGCACTACCATAGTACATGGTTGAATATATACCTATTTGTAAAACATACCTTTGAATATTAGTAGATTATTATGATGTATACCCTTCCAACCACACTCCATTTCATCTACCCTATTGTGATTCTATGATAGATATCCTCTTATACTTCCCCTTCCATATGAAAATGAATCCCAAAGTGATGGAACAATAACATTTTTGATATCCCCTCCATCTATTTGGTAGGACTTTCTTCTATATGCAGGATGGCCTAAAAATTCAATGCATATAACCATATTTTTAGGGCTGTAAATGGGTACGGATAGACCCGCAGACCCGCAAATCCCGACCCTTTAAAAACCCATCACGGGTCTAATTTTACCCGCTTTCCTGTGGAGTGTGGACCCGCCTATAAATGGGTCCACTAATTGGTATGCTTGGACCTAGACCCGCTAGACCTGTGTACCCGCTATACATAAATAAGTACTTAAATAATATGTTATTTATATCATACTAGTCTAACTAATATAATACTTGAGATGAAATCCTACTCTAATTATAATAAGGTCGAGAATAGTCATCGAATTGAGAATTAATTATTCTAATAACAATCATGGGCAACATATGTAAACTTAAAATGAAAACAGTAACATGGCATGCTACATAATTAAAAAATGATGATGATGACTACAAATATGTAAACAATTAACTCAGCTAATCTTCAATCTACAAAATATTGCATTATTTAATAATAACTATTGCATAAATGTCTTGTTGTAATAAATATATAGAACATAGTCGTAATTTTTCTTACATAAACAATATGATGTAATATATAGAACCACTTACCCACATACCCGCATCGTGTTCCCGCTATTATTGCAGATACGGGTATGGTGCGGGACTGCAGGTCTAGATTTTTATAATACGGGTCGTGAACCGGAACCCGAACTGAACCCGCTAAATTAAATGAGAATGGGTATGGGTATGGCTAGACCTGCACCGCACCCGCACCCGCACCGTTTACACCCCTGCATATTTAATATTTTGTCTATTATTTCAGAACAAAAGTGGATTAGCCTGACCTTGTAGTATGTGTATCTTCCCAACAACTTGTAAGTGTTTGGTTACATGATACTGGAATGCTAATTTCCTGAGATATCAGTTTTCTGCTTGTTCGTGACATTACATGATAAACTTCATCATAAAAGAGCGGTTGTCTTTGAAGCTTAGAGATCAGATAAATCGGTAAAATGCGGCTAAAGGATGTGGCAAAGCTGTAAAGTATGCCTAAAGGATGGGGTAATCATTTATGCAGGAAAATATAGACCAGGAACCTACAGATAAAGTGAAAGGTGACTAGGCACCCCTTGGCTTACATAATGGTATAGACGACATTATTGAGGCATTATTAAGAATTTTGCTGAAAATTTTCAGAATTGATGTAAACAACAGAAATTACAACCAAGTAAATTGTTAGTAAATGGTTGTGATACTTTAGGAACTTAAAGAATGCTATGCTAACAAAAAGTAACAGCTTATAATGGGTAAATGAATCAACTAAAACTTATATTTACCAGAATACTGTTTATACTAGGTTATTCTTGACCTTTATTTGCCAAGTTGAAGAATTATGTGCTTTAGTATATATTATGGATCTGGTGTGCAGGTCCCTGTTGTACAATGCCCAGAGGATGATTGCTTTCCTGGTCTGTATTGCCCAAGCATTATTAGAAACCCGTGGCTTTCTGATGGAACCACAATGATACTATGTTCCTATTGGGGCAGCACCCAAGTTATTCTTTCCATCAATATTTTGAGGTAGTCTTTTGTTGATGTATGCCATGTTCGATCTTATTATATATGTTTGTAATATTGAAACACTCATTTCACTGTAGTGGCAAAGTGTCCCGTGTTACTCCTGATAATGGTTATTCATGGAACCTTCTTGCTTTGGATAGGGACAATATTGTGTCAGGTACAAGATTTTGCTCTTTCTTTATAATTTGATTTATGATCTAGCCACTTACGTTTTTATACATCAGTGTGCAGTAGTCCCGTGGATCCTCCTAAAATCAAGTATGGATATTCAGTTTGCTTGGAGCAGAAACATGACGGTCATGCATGGCACTGGTTGGACATAAAATGTGCATCACTTGGATCCTCTGAGAAGGTTTGCTTAACAGTTCCAAAACATGGCATTGAGTTAGATTAATGGCAATATACTAAACTAATGTGACTTATAAAATCCGATATTTTGTAGAATATATTAATTCTGCAGGATTCCTATTTGATCTCTCTTATTATCTTGCACTTAATTTCCTTTTCCTGCTGCACACTCAATCATCATGCTTTTGTAGAGGTTCTTCAACTCCAATTGGATATGCAACATAAAGAAAGTCCTTTTTTTTCTCTACATGGGTTAGCATGGTGTATGAGATTCCATTTCACCACCACCACCGCCACCACCTGATTGAATAATATTACAAGAACGAGTCAGAAATTTACCATAGACTTACATGTGTCCATTGCTATACCATTTCAACATAAGTGAAATGTATACATGCTTTTAAGACTTATTTAGCCCATGGCTATCCAGCAAATCTCTGCTAGCTCTTCTTCTCATCTTGACTCCAATCTAGGTATGAACCTCTATGGTTACCTCTCTTAAATGCTGGATTATCGACTTCTGGTGCTACACAACACGTGATTGGAAAGATATAGTTTGACACTTAGCTGATCCCTATATGCCATATATCTATAATGACAAATTCACATTCTACAATTTTTCGGGTTGCTTGAAAAGTTATAATCTGTGAAAATTCGGGGAAATTCAGCAAAAGAATAGTTAAAGTTGGGTCAACTATTCAGCAAAAATTGAGAATTATTCAGATGTATAGATTGCATGTGTTAACATATTTAGTGCTTTGTGTTATGTCTTGTTATATTATATGTTTTCTGTAATTTTCCTCTTTAGTCTTTTATCCTATATTGCTTCGATCTATAATTGATTCTCCTCTCTTATTCTATATAAATAGAGGGCTTGTATTTCTTTTAATCATCTCAATATATTCTTTTTACCAATCTCTGCTGAGATCATTCACCGACACCGAGGTCCAAAGGTAGCGCAATGAACTACAACTGGTTCAATTTCTTGCTGGTCTTCTCGCTTCTTTTTTTAGAGTTGTTGATCAAAATTTGTCTAGTGACCCTTGCCTCTGTGACGTCCTGAAAAGGCTGCAATGCCTTTCTTTTGTCTCTACTTTACCAGCCACATCCTCTGATGCCTCTGCTATGGCTGTTCGATCAGGGGACCATGGACACAACCGAGGTCACAGTCACGATCATGGGCAAGGTCGGTCTACTAGGGACCTTGAACTTAGATGTGGCCAACCTCCTCCTTGACTGAGGCATTATAAATTTTGTGGCTGCAATAACCACAAAGAAGATCCATGCTGGTCCAAGCATGGAGAACCAACATGGGCTAATCAAGCTTTTGCTAAAGGAGCTGAATCTAACACACTTCACTCTTCTAGCTTTGCTGCTCCCTCGACTGATTAGATCCGCTCTGAGTTTGAAAAGTTGCTCCTAGAGTGCCTCCCCGCGCAGATGTTGTTACCCGACCAGATAGAGGTTCTGCCTTCCTTGCTTCTCCAACTTCATATGTTAAAAACTGATTGGTCATTGACTCTGGTGTTTCTACTGATGTTTTTGGAAATTCTGCTTTATTGTCTGACCTTACTGCAGCATCCACTGTTCCTCCTGTCACAGTGGCTGATGGTTCTAATTCCGCGGTTCATGGTGTTGGGAATATTCAGACACCTAATAATCCCTTACTCAAATCTGCTATCTATGTTTCGTACTTTCCTTTAAATCATTTTTTAGTTAGCAAAACTGTGGAACATCTTCAGTGCTCGATTACATTTAACCCCGATGGTTGCGTCTTTTAGAAACTCAACACTAAGATGAGGTTTGGTATGGGCTATGAGGGACCTGATGGTTTATACTGTCTTGATACTCTACGTGCTTCTACCACTACTCTGCTATCTTTGTGTGTCTGGCTTACAATGGCATTATCGGCTTAGACACCCGTCACTTCAAAGTTAAAATGCTTCCTACTGTATTTAATACTATTTTTCATTGTGAAGCATGCCATCTTGGAATAAGCTAGATCTAGTTTTCCTAGTAAAAAGACCATTGCTTCTAAATCTATGTTTCATATTGTGCATGTTGATATCTGGGTGCCGTATGCTGTGACTAGTCTATCAGGATTCTGATATTTTTGTTACCCTTCATAAATGATTTTTCTTGAGCTATTTGGTTATTTTTGCTTAATGATAGGACACATATTTTGGATTCTTTTACTGCTTTCTTGTTGAAATAAAAACACAACTTGATAAGCCCATCAAAATCTTTGGGACTGATAATGCCCTTCAATTCATGCAACATTCTGTAAGTAAGTTTTGTACAAATTTGGGCACTATTCATCAAGCCTCATGCCTTTACACACTACATCAAAATGGTGTCGCTGAAAGAAAAACCGTCACTTTCTAGAGATAGCCTATGTGATTTAATCTCATTATCACACTCTTAAGAATTTTTGGATTGAAACGATTTCTACTAGTTTTCTAATAATCCAGACGCCTTCTTCAGTGTTGAACAACCAAGTACCACACATAATTTTGTATCCAGATGCACCCCTTTTTTTCGTTCCTCCCAGAATTTTCGGTAGTACCCACTATGTTGCAATCTTCGTCTCGGGTTGACAAAGCTTGACCTACAAAACGTATCTTCTTGGGGTAATCCCGATCTTGAAAAGGGTAAATATGATGTGATCTAACTGCCATATAGTGGTTTGTGAGTGCAAATGTGGTCCTTTTTGAAAATACCATACATAATTTTGTATCCAGATGCACCCCCTTTTTTTCGTTCCTCCTAGAATTTTTGGTAGTACCCACTTTGTTGAAATCTTCGTCTCAGGTTGACAAAGCTTGACCTACAAAACGTATCTTCTTGGGGTAATCCCGAACTCGGAAAGGGTAAATATGATGTGATCTAACTGCCATATAGTTGTTTGTGAGTGCAAATGTGGTCCTTTTTTAAAATACCCCTTCTCTGTGAAGGGCTTGTCACTATCTATGGATATCCTAGTTGATACCCCTCCTTTTTCTATCGAGGCAGAATTGCATGATAGTCCTACGATTCACTCTCCACTCAAGGTGTATCAACACCGTAGCAAATCTACAACTCCCCTATGGCTCCACAATCATCCAATCCTCTCCTTTTGTCGGCAGATCAAGGCACACCTCATGTAACTTCTGACTTGGACCTTCTGATTGGTTTGCGGAAAGGAGAGTGATCCTGTACTTTACATCCAATCGACAAATATTGTTTTGATGCTAACCCTCTTACTAGCTTTTCCCACTGCACTTGTACTCTCTTGTAGTCTTTGTTTCTAAAATGACAACTAAAGCTCTGCAACATCCCGCCTGCGCCATGCAATGGAAATAGAACTGAGTGCACTCAATGACCATGAAGACAACAAAAATGATGCATTGGAAATTAGTTTTGTGTCGATTTTCATGTCCTTCGATGTCTGACTTAGAAGCATCCAAATGAGCTCAAAATTTACATGCAATCTGTATTTATTATAACAATGAATATCAATGGTTTGTATTTTAGAAAAACTTGATCTTGATAGGTAAACACCATTGGGGTATACGGTGTGATCCGTACACTCAAGTGTATTCTAGCATGACATATATGTATATGTATATATATATATACATATATATATATGTATATATATACATATATATATGTATATATATGTAAGTATATATATATGTATATATATACATATATATATATATGTATATATATACATATATATATATATGTATATATATATGTACATATATGTACATATATGTATATATGTACATATATGTATATATGTACATATATGTATATATGTACATATATGTATATATGTACATATATGTATATATGTACATATATGTATATATGTACATATATGTATATATGTACATATATGTATATATGTACATATATGTATATATGTACATATATGTATATATGTACATATATGTATATATGTACATATATGTATATATGTACATATATGTACATATGTACATATATGTACATATATACATATATGTACATATGTACATATATGTATATATGTACATATATGTATATATGTACATATATGTATATATGTACATATATGTATATATGTACATATATGTATATATGTACATATATGTATATATATATATATATATATATATATATATATATATATATATATATATATATATATATATATATATATATATATATATATATATATATATATATATCGGGGAGTACATTGTTGCCCGCCCAGGTAAAAGTATTGGTTACCCGTATCACGACATATATATGTATATATATTACATATATATACATATATATATGTATATATATACATATATATATGTGTGTGTGTGTATATATATATATATATACATATATACATGTATATATATATGTGTGTGTGTGTGTGTATATATATATATATATATATATATATATATATATATATATATATACATATATATGACATTCATTCGTTGCCCGCACGGGTAGCCTGGATTTTCGCTACCCGACAGCCAAAAAAGTAACTCTGCTGACCAAAAGCTAGTAAGAGGGTTAGCATCATTTTAGAAACATAAATTTACAAAAATTTTGGCCGAAGTTTTGATATTTCCACTTATTTTGACACAAGTTTTCGACGCAAATTTTGACGATTTCGATACCAAATAAAGGAATTAAGTCATAAACCATGATGATGTGCATACATAAATACACCTAATTATGCAATAACATCATATGTTGGTATAGGGTTGGGGCTCCTACATTTGTGAGTGAAAATATACAAAACTATTTCAATCAGGATTTCGATCATGTAATGTATACATACATACATATATTCTTACATCAGCCGGCGAGCAGTAGCTCAGGTGGTCGCAGCACGGGGCCCCTCACGAAGGGTCCCAGGTTCGAATCCCCCTGGTGTTGCTGTTCGGAATTGTTTCTCCCGTAGCACAGCCGGCGAGCAGTAGGTCAGGTGGTCGCAGCACGGGGCCCCTCATGAAGGGTCCTAGGTTCGAATCCCCCTGGTGTTGCTGTTCGGAATTGTTTCTCCCGTAGCGCAGCCGACCTCTGTGCGACTTAATGGGCTATGCTCCTTACGGGATGGGGCTGAGCTCCCCAGGTTGGGCTCGGCGCAACCCTTACGAGTCTCCTGGGTTACCAAAAAAAATAAAAATAAATAACATGTTATATCTTATATTTTGGATTCAATTAACTTAGGGGGGTCTCCCACATTTTTTAAGCATTTTAAAGATTTTTTAATGAAATTGCAAATCAGAAATTTGGACAACCGGGTAGAGAGAAGCCGGAGCAAACCCTAGAGAGAGAACGCCCAATTACAACTCAAATTGTCCAAATTTCTGATTTGCAATTTCATTAAAAAATCTTTAAAATGCTTAAAAAATGTGGCACCGCTGGGGGGAGGGGGCGTCTTCTCAAGCGTGCCTTCCCCCTGGTTTTCAACCACACCGACTGAAGCTTGAACTATTCCCGGAGAAAGAGGCGTCCAGTTGCAATCCAGTTGCCCGACGGGTGCCCCTCTCGGTTCTGGAAGACGCGGGTCGAGTTGCGCTGCGAGAGCCTTGATTCGACGAGGTCGGCGCCATCGATTCAATTGACTTCATCTCATTCAAGGGAGACGAGTGGAGAAGAGCCTTCCCCTATCGTCGATCTCGTTGCTTGCTCCTCTGACCCTGGCACCTGTGCCTCCTTCCAGTTCACGGGGTCTTCGCCTGCATCTGGTTATGCTTAGGCATCCAAGACGGAGCTTGGGCTCCTCGACGTGCTTCTGGACTGGACTCGCTCTGGCGTCGTCCTGTCGTGCCTCTTCATCGACCTAGACGCGGTTTTGTGCTCGGGTCGTGTCTCCTGCTCTGGGGTACCGTCCCCGACGTTTGGCGGGGCTCCTCATAACGATGCTTCGGCGGCGCCTCCCTTCTTGTATTGGCAGCTCCTGAGCTCGGTTGGCTTATGGTAATAGGTGGATGGCCCTGGCTTGATTGACCTCAGATCCTCCCCTGGTGGATATGGAGGTGGCGGGGGTTTCTGGGAGGTTGGGGTTCCTGCTCTGGTCCTCCTGGTGACCCCTCGTAGCTTCTGGTTCGGGTGGCGGCGCCTCCCTAGTTCGGGTTTCTTCCCCGACAAGGCAGCGGTCCACGTCCTGTCAGCAGCGCTGGCCCTTCCAAGGGGTCGTCGTCTAGTCGAGCCTTCTGATGCTGGGCGTAGATACACCTTCAAGGTGTTCGTTGGTTTGCTGTAGCTAACCAACGCTTCTGCTTGGATACTCGTATCTTGAGCTGGAGCCTTTGGCTGGCCCCTGCGGCTGTGAGATGGAACACCATTTTGGTGTTCGTTGATATGCTCTGTGCAAACAGGGGCATTGGCTTATTTCCTGCATCTTGTTCAAACTCAGTGAGAGTCCAAGGCTAAGCTGCAAGGTAGAGCACCCTCAAGGTGTTCGACCTTATGCTCCTTGGAGCTACAGCAAAGAGCTGTTGGGGTCGGATCGTTCATCCTGATTCCCCCCTCTTTGCTGGGTGCAGGAACACCCCTTTGGTGTTGACGAGCAACCTCCTTGTAAGAAGTTGGTTGTTTGTGTTCTTTTGAGTAGGTTGCCAAGCAGAGGACCGTACAGGCTGAGTTGTTCTTGTCTTCTGGTTCACTTGGATCTACGTGGCTGGTTGAAGTCCTATCCAGTAACACACATTTGTGGGTGATTTGATTGTTAGTGCTCCTGATAGGATGAAGATTGGTTGCAGAGTTTAGGTGTGCCTACTGGATCTTCTCTGTCTGAAGGTGTTCTGGTCTGCTGCCTTTTGTTGGAGTTAAGCTTGGATGTGGCAGATCGTGCTTGCTCCAGGGAGAATGCTATGGTGTGGCAGATCGTGCATGTCTCTTCTGTTTCCTACGTGTTTCCCAGCTATCAGCTGTCCCATGTAGCAGACCAAAGATCGAATAAGGCGTATGGTCTGGTGTAGTGATGGGGGGTGGGTCTCACTGATATATTTGTGGATGGGTTTAATGATTCTGTGTGCCTTCTCTTCTTGGCTTATCTTGATCGTCTTCCTTGTTAGTTTTCTTTGCTCTGCTCTTAAGTTTCGGATACCTGGGGTTTCCTTTTGTTCTGATCTGATGGATTCTCCCTGCGTGGAGATACATAGATCTAGTTTATTCCAGAGGCACATTTGTACCCAAAGTTTTGGTTTTATAGTAACACGTTTTTTTGCCGACCAAAAAAAAAGAAATTTGGACAATTTGGCATATCCATTTCGACGTCTGGTACCGGTCGACATTTTAATCCATGCTTGAGCATTGGCTCTCCAAAATAAATTGATATACTTGACATCATATTTACTTACCTCTGTATATTACAAGATATCGTCCCTTCTTTCAGTTTCTCCTTGCATATCGCAATTTCACTTTGTATATTACGATATGTCAAATTCACTTATAATTTGTTTCTATATAACACAAACTGAATTGTATTTTGTATACACACAAACTTAAGAGCAATTCTTGATTCATAACAAGACAATGATCTTAATTCATATCAAGACAATGTTTCTGTTCCTAAGTTCAAATTTGGGTCTTCTCATTCTGTGATATGTATTGAAGTTGCGATGGTGTTGTCGGTTATTGCCATTTAACAGACAAGGAATTCCAACATAGTAAGGCATTTGTTTTCTAACATACAGAGTTGCTCGGTGGAGCAATATTGGGATCAATTGCTGTGGGGCCATGATGACAAGTTTTAAACACAAATTTTAGGTTCATAGAGATCATATCATATCTCCAAACGAAGGGCCACCAATCTGTAGAGGGATAGAAGAGAAATGAATTGTACAACTTCTCCCCTCTCTTGGCGCTAACCTATATCAGATTAGTGATATCGAGCAAGACGATCCTGATAATAACTGAGCAATAAATGGTGAAGGATGATGAAGGCGACGACAAAGGCCACACACAGCGTTGGCTTATCGCCCACCTGTGTTTGATCCAAATACCAGTGCAGTCCACGATGGGACAAGTCACATCCTTAAAATCTTCACTAACCAACTAGTCCGTCGGAGAGTTACTGAGTAACACGCATAGACATCGTGGTGCGGGGACGTACGCCGTTGTCTGGCCAGCCAGTAGAGCAGATCATAGACTTACCCATTTCACCGGTGTGATACCATAGCTCGCCAGCCATAAATTGTTGTGGCTCCCCTTTGGTTCCCGTATGAGACTGTTATCGTTGGTGGAGCTAATATGTTTAGTTAATCCAAATCTCCGCTACGATGACTTGAAACAAGCCTGATATATTGTTAGTTGGTTGCCATCTCGGATTCCACTATGTCTATTTTTGAAGTCATTAAGACCCACTCGTGTTTTCCAAAAGCTCCACGCTCATGGTGATCTACATCCAGTCGATCCAAAATTGGGAATGTCTAGTTTTCAATAGGATCGCGTACAGATACGAGGAAGAACTTTACCCCCTTCTGAGATCGGAGGTAATGGGAGGTAGGTATTCTAACAATGTTACCCGCACGAGCAACCAATTAACCCCCTATATATATGTTAATATATCTTTTATATTCTGTTATTTGTAATTTCTATATATTGTTGGACCTCAATGTAATTTCTCCAGTTCTATTACTAAAAGGGTGAGTGGTCTTGAACCCTCACACAAGCTGCATTGCAAGCAGCCTTGCAACTTACGTTCACATGGTATCAGAGCAAGGTTGCTCCTAGGGTTCCATCTAGGGCAACAGCACAGCAGCGCCGTCGGCCGCTGCACAGCAGCACCGCAGCGCTGTCGGTCAGCAGCCGCTGGGCCGCACCGTGCCGCAGCAGCCGCTGTCGCCGTCAAGGAGGGCAGCAGCTGCCGCCAGCCCAAGGGGCAACCACAACCGCCGATCTTGCGACCGCAATAGCCACCGGCCAGGGCAACAACGTAGCCGCCGACTCCGGGCAGGCCCACCGCCCGTCAACAACCTCCAGTTCCTCCAGTTGACTTTGAAGGCAGTCTACATAAGACGGCTCGTTAAAACTCATACCGGAGGCACCGTCCGTACGCAACAAATTCCTAATCACATCTCCATGTGTGATTAGGGAATTTTTCGATTGGGGGCTGTGGATGCATCAGACACACATCTAATCTTCTGACGTGACGTGTATCTCTCCGTCACTCTCTACTCTTCTGTGACGTGTATCTCTCCATCACTCTATCTATCCGTTAAATCATGGAGGACACCAAGGCATCTACTATCTACAACGAGATGTCGCCTATCCCCTCCATCAAGCTTAACGGGAAAAATTATCTCTTGTGGATGAATGCTGTCCATACAGTGTTAGAATCCTGAGATAAAGCACAACATGTTGATTCTGATCCTCTTGCTTCTACTGATAAAGGCTATGCTGAATGGAAACGTCATAATAGTCTGGTGAAGACCTGGCTATGGGGGAGCATGGAACCTGCTATTGTTGCTAGGTTCATGTTCTTTACTACTGCCAAAGACATATGGGTTGCTGTGAAGAAGCATTACTCTCAGGAAAAGAATGCTCTTCGTCAGTTTATGATATATGATCGACTCTTCGCTGAGCGACAGGGAGACAAGCCTTTAGAAAAATATTTCAGAGTGATCCAAGGTATTGCTCAGGAGCTGAGCTTCTATCATCCAGTGACTGTCCAAGAGCAAGTCAAAGACAGAGATGACTTGATTATTGCAAAGTGTCTATTGGGTTTGAATTCATCTTGCAGTTCGGCCCGTAGTGTCATCCTCACTTCTGACAAACTTCCCAGCTTGGAAGAAGCCTACTCGAGAATTCTACAATCAAATTTTAAACCAGTTGATTCTACAACATTCTCGCCTTCTGGAGATTCTCATGCATCTGTAGCTGCAGCAGTTCGAGGAGGCCGTACATGTATGGGACGAGGACGTGGAGCATACTTGTCAAGGCGCGCGCCTAGGCGTCAAGGCGCCCAGGGCTACGCCAAGGCGAGGATGCTTTATTATAATGCTACAGTGACCTAGTTTTGTGGGTCTAGTTGTATATTTATTTACTTTAATGTTTGATATGGCTACACCAATGCTCAAAATTAATAGTGTTGCCTATTTTATGTGCCAAATATCACTTTTTAATTGGATCTAATACTCTTTTTTGGGTTTGACCGGATCTAATACTCTTTTTTGTTTGACTGGATCTAATACTCTTAGTACACATTTGATTTTTCTTAGTTTGCACCTTCAATTCAGATTGTACTAAGTAGCTATGCTATGAAGGATAGTGATTACATTGCTTAATATTTGTAGCTATGTATGACAATAAATATATATTTATATGTTGATCACTCTTACATTCTTTACAATAATTCTTTTCGTGTCCTTGACATTATTGTCAAATGATAATATATTAGAAATGTAATTGGTTATTTTTTCATACAATAAAATATATATATATGGAGAGATCGACTATAAATATGTAGATAACTACATATATAACTACACAATGTGTGTATATGAGTGGGGAAAAACCATGACACATGTATATATACATAAAATTTATACATAAATTATTATTTTTAAAGGTCGCCTAGGCACAAGGCTTCCGGCCCCAACGCCGTGTCGCCTTGCCGCCTTAACAAGTATGACGTGGAGCACGTCCCAAGTGCACCTTTTGTGACAAACCTGGACACACTGTAGAGATGTGTTGGAAGAAGCATGGAAGACCTGATGCACCACCTGTGGGGGCAACAAACTATGCAAGTACTGCTGAGTCTTCTGAGCCATCTGCATCAAGTTCTGGTTCTTCTGGCACCACACTCACAAAGGAAGAATATGATATATTTATACTGACTACACAACATATGAGTGTGGGATCTTCCTCTTCCTCTGCAAATCTGGCTTCTACCACTGGTAATCAGGCTACCTCTCTACTGGCTTCTGGTTCAACTTATTCATGGGTGGTTGATTCTGGAGCATCACAACATATGACTGGTATGAGGAGATTACTTCACTCCATTGATTCACAGATTCCTCACAAATCTGTGACCATAGCAGATGATTTAGTGAGGAGAGTGTTATAAAGTGGATCTGTTTCTCTGAATCCCAAAATTAATCTTAAATTGGTTCACTATGTACCTGCATTTCCTTTTAATCTTCTCTCTGTTGCAAAATTAGTTGATTCTGTGAACTGTACAATGACGTTTGGGCCTTCTTGCTTTGTATTATAGGATCTCAAGACTATGAGGACGATTTATGAGGGGCCTATGAAAGGTGATCTCTACCTCTTCCACAGTGACAGTCTGCCTCACCAAGTATCTGCTCCTGCTCCGGCTATCCTTTTGAGCGGTTCTCGCTTACTGTGGCACTACAAATATGGACACCCGTTGTTGGAGAGCTTGAGAAAGTTAGAACCTGAGTTATCCCAAGTGTCTTCATTAGAGCGTCAATCCTGTCAATTGGGAAGACATCACAAACTGTCTTATCCCAGTCGTGTCAATAAACGAGCATCTTTTCCCTTTGAGTTAGTCCAAAGTGATGTTTGGGGTCCTGTAAAGACCAATAGTTATAATGGTTTTCGCTATTTTATTTCCTTTGTGGATGATTTTTCTCGAATGACATGGATTTATTTATTAAAGAGTCGAGAGTCTTTGTTATCCATTGTCAAAGCATTTTCTGCAACAAATAAAAGTTCAATTTGATTGCAATATTAAAAATTTTCAATCTGATAATGCCTTAGAATATGTTCAAACTGCTATGGCTGATTTTTGTAGCTCTGTTGGGATGATTCATCGCACGTCTTGTCCTCACTCAACAAAATGGAGTAGCTGAGCGTAAAAATCGTCATCTTCTTGATATCCCTAAGCTTAATCAATCATAATTTCACCTACATAACACCTGTCATGACCTAAGCTAGACCCATTCGGCCTTAATTTGACCTATCATTGTCTAAATTGGACCTAATTTAACTTAGTATGCCCTAATTTGGCCTAAGTTAGACCTATTTTGGCATAACATTGACCTAATCATACATAACTTTCCCTAATTTGTCTTACAATAACCCAAGTGAGCCCTAATTTGGCGAAATCAGACCTAATTTCCTAAATAAGACATCTTTCCCCAAACTAAACCTATTTCTCCCAAGTCAGATCTAATATGCCAATTAGATCTGATTTAGCCTAAATCAGATCTATTTCTTCGCTAAAATAATTAAACTTGATCAAATTTGACCAAATTCAAATCTAATCCATCCTAATTTGGTCTTTAAGTGTCTTAGTTTGGGTCTAAAAGCCCTTAGGCATCCACTTCAGTTATCCGAAAGCCTAGGCGCCCAGTTTAAGGCGGCCCATCCAGAGCCTACATGGCCTAGGCGAGAGCATGGATAACTATGCCGTACATTGACCACTTTTTACCTAAATTTCCCCCATAGTTTCAATTCTGATTTTTCCTACTTAATCGAATGTATCCGGAGTACTTAATTTGTGACTAATTACTATGCTCTGCATGTGCTCACATGAGATCAGATTGAAGATATCCTCACAAAGCCTTTGTCTCCATCTCTCTTCCAAGTTTCAACATATGAGTAGCAAGCTGCAACTACACAATGCATCAACTCCTACTTTAGGGCAGTGTTGGGGTTAGTGGGCAGTTTCTGGGCCTACTTGGATGATTTTCTTATGTTGTTTCTTTAGTACATTCTACCTCCCTTTGCATCTCACCCTCCTATCTAAAGGGGGTCTTGTACTTTTTTTGTGCTAGCAATGCTGCTTATAACCTAATTGCCGACATAAGTTGCATTCATATATACATATATAATGATGTAACATTTATAAAGGGTAACATGTTCATTATGACCACAATATACTATATGATTGTCTAGAAACAAAACATATTGAAGACACCTTTGCGACCTAACAATTATGGAGAAGTTTACAAGAGTGAGATGCTCCCACCATCAATGATATATGTTAAAATTAGTCTTATTTAAGTCATTTTATATTACTTTTGTTGTACACTTATTCTATATGGACCTACATGTAATTGTTCCTTTTCTCTTTTATATTAATATAGAGAGGACATACATAGTGTCTCTCACGGTTCCCACAATTTCTTGTCAGATGGTATTAGAGCGGGTTACGTAACCTGTCTCTCACGCCGCTGCCGATCCCCCCTCTCTTCATTCCGCGCCGCCGATCCCCACCCTCTCTCTCCTTCTCGCTTTGCGGCCCTGGCCGCCGGTGCTTCCGCAAGCGCCGTAGCCGTTATAGCCATCCGCCGGCGGCGGCAAGTTGCAGGGTAGTTTCTCGCAGGCCCTATCTTCTGTCTGCCCGTGTCGGCCTTTAAGCTGTCGGGTTCTCTACTGCGCTTCGACATAGTTCTCATGTAACTGGTCCGTCCAGTCTATCTCATCTGACTGCTGCCGCCTAAGAGGAGGATCTAGGCATTTCTTTGCTACTGCTTCTATTTGCTATTGTTGGAGTCGAGCTATACCATGGCCTCCTCCCATGATGATTATCACCGACATGTGACTACCGTGAAACTGGATGGGAAGAATTGTCAACACTGAGTCTGCTCCATGGAGACCTATTCTAGATCACATGGCAAGCACTCCCATCTAACTCATGACACACCTACGACACCATCCAATACTGCCCGGTCCAATGATATAAAGGCCTACGATGATTGGGTCAAAGATGATCTACTGTGATGACATGGATCCTCAACAATAGTGAAACTCACATCAACACTGCATTACCTCGACTCAAGACTGCTAAGGAGATGTGGGATCAATTGGCCAAGATTTATTCTCACAGTCAAAACCCGAAGGTGTTTGACATGAACAAGAAACTGACTCATCTACAATTTTTGGGCCTGGCATTGCTGATTATTTTTCCTCCTTCAAAGGAATCTAGGATGAGCTCGAGTGTTATCATCCTCTGTCTGTTGACTAGACACCATGCAACGACAACACCAGGAACTTCAACTGGTACAGTTCTTATGTGGACTTCCAGAGTCGTATGCTGGAGTGGTGGATCAAATTCTTGCCAGTGATCCTCTGTCGTCAATGTTGGAGAGTGCGTTTCAACATCTTCAACGCCTGCTTGCCTCTTCTTCTGCACTGACCTCAGACACTGGCGATACTACTGCTCTTGCTGCCATGTCCGGCTATCAGTGTGGATAGGGTCGTGGTACCTCTCAGACTTCTATTGCTGTTACTTCGAGTTCCTCTAGTGCCGATCTGATTCACTCTGAAGTGGAACGTCTATTGCTAGAGCGAACCAGAGCTTCCACCTCTACTACTGTTGACACTGGAGCTCATGCACCAACATACAATGGTCGTGATTCTGCTTTTCTGAGTGCCTCTCCTTCTAGTAATGGTAATACAAAATGGGTGATTGATTCTGGTACTTCTTCACATCTTTCTGGAAACCCGTCTCTTTTCTATAAATTATCTAAAATATGCTCTAAATCTTTTGTTATGCATGCTGATGGATCGAAATCTCCTGTTTCTGGCATGGGTGATATTTATACTCACTTTCTTCTGAGATCTGCTCTATATGTGCCAAATTTTCCCTTGAATTTGTTATCTGTCAGAAAAATTGTGCGAAGCTTGAACTGCAGTTTGACCTTTATACTTGGTACTTGTGTTTTTCAGGACCTTCGCACGAGGATGAATATTGGTGGGGGGCGTGAAGGACCTGATGGACTTTACTATTTGGATGACTTAAAAAGATTGACACAACAACTATAGCTTCAACTTTATCTTCTTCTGTTTCTACATTACAGTGGCATTATAGACTTGGGCACCCGTCTGCTGATAAAATAAAGCCATTCTGGAGTAGGAACGCACAGTTTTCAGTGGGAGTCATGTCAGTTTGGTGAACAGTCTAGAATTGTCTTTCCTAGAAAGACTCAGATTGGTAGTAAAGGCATTTTTGATTTAGTTCATGCTGATGTATGGGGTCCATGTAATGTACCGAGTTTGTCTGGAAATAAATATTTTATTTTATTCATTGATGACTTTTCTCGTACTACTTGGTTGTTTCTGATGAAAGATAGATCACAAGTCTTGCCTACTATTAAATTCTTTTTTGCTGAAATTAAAACCCAATTCTCTATTGCCATTAAAGTCGTGCGTATTGATAATCCCTTGGAATTTATTCAAAAGGATGTTGCTTTTTTTTTCTTCTGATCGATGGGCACCATTCACCAGACTTCTTGTGCCTATACTCAACAAAATGGAGTTGCTGGGAGGAAAAATAGGCATTTACTTGAAGTTACTCGAACTATTATGCTGCATTCTAAAATTCCAAAACAGTTCTAGCCTGAAACCGTTCTCACTGCCTATTATCTGGTTAATCGCATGTCCTCATCTGTCATTGGTAACAAAATTCCTATCCATGTCCTACAACCCCAGGTTACCCTTTTCTCTATTCCTTCAAGGATTTTTGGGTCAGCCTGTTTTGTTTGCCTGCTTGGACCTAGTCAGAATAAGTTGTCTCCTAGAGCTGAAAAATGTATTTTTCTTGGATATTCGCGTACTCAGAAAGGATATCGTTGCTATAGTCCTACTACTAGAAAGTGGTTCACTAGCAGTGATGTGGTCTTCTTTAAAGATACTCCATTCTATTCTACTAAAGGGAAAAATTTGAATACATATATTATTTCAGATCCTCTTCCTATTATCAATGATTCTATTTCCGCTGAGCAGCCTGCTGAGACTAGGTTTCCTCCTCTTATTGTTTATCAACGCAAGAATCAGACACTGCCTTCTACCACTGCTGAAGACCCCCCCCCCCCCCCCCCAAACACAGTCAACAAATCTTCACCTCCTGAAGGTCTTGCGCCAGCCCAGGTAACTTCTGATCTGCATCTACCCATTGCTCTCAGGAAGGGCACTCACTCATGCACATGAAATAGTATTGCTAATTGTGTTTCTACTTCTCATCTTAGTGTGCATGTTAGTAACTTTGTTGCTGCTCTATCTGCTGTTGTTGTTCCCAAAAATATTATTGAAGCTTTACAAAGTACTGCATGGACACATGCTATGCATGAGATGACTGCTCTTACTGACAGAGGTACTTGGGATTTGGTTGATCCTCCATCTGATTGCAAGCCTGTTGGGTGCCATTGGGTGTACACTGTGAAATATCATCATGATGGGACTATTAAATGACTGAAGGCACACCTAGTTGCCAAAGGGTACACTCAGACTTATGGTAATGATTATTTTGAGACTTTTCACCTGTTGCTAGGCTTAATTCTGTGCGGGTCCTCTCGGTTGCTATAATTCTGGATTGGCCTCTTCTCTAGTTAAATGTGAATGCTTTTCTTTATGGTGATCTCTAGGAAGAAGTCTATATGGAGCAACCACTTGGATTTGTTGCTCAGGGGGAGTCACACAAGGTCTGTCGTCTCAAGAAGTCTATTTATGGACTCAAGCAGAGTCCATGTGCTTGGTTTGACAAGTTAAGCAAAATCTTGGTTGCTTATGGCTTCGTGAGATCTCATGTTGATCACACTGTCTTTATTAAGAAGGCATCTTCTGGTATAGTTGTTCTGATTGTGTAGGTTGATATTATTTTATCTGGCAGTGATTCTTTTGAAATTTATGCTTCCAAAGCTTATTTATGCAAGCACTTTGCCACTAAAGATTTAGGAAAGCTGAGGTACTTTCTGGGAATTGAAATTTCAAGGACCTCTAAAGCTCTTGTTTTGTATCAGAGGAAGTATGTTCTAGATCTTTTGCAGGAGACATGGATGCTTGGAGCTAGAGCTGCTGATACTCCTCTAGATCCTGATGTAAATTGGGATCGTGATGAATCTCCCATGTATCCTGACAGTAAATGATATAGGTGGCGGTTGGCAAATTAATCTATTTGACTGCTATTAGGGCTGATATTTCTACTACATTTGGTCTGGTTAACAAGTATCTTGACAAGCCTAGACAATGTCACTGGGAAGCACTGTGTCACATTTTGAGATATCTGAAGAAACCTCCTGGTAAAGGCCTTTTCTATAGGAAACAAGGTCATTACTCTCTTGAAGGCTATTCTGATTCTGACTATGCTGGAAGTAAGATAGATAGAAAATCTACTTCTGGCTACTGCACATTTGTTGATGGCAATCTAGTGACCTGGAGGAACAAGAAACAGAATGTTGTTGCTAGATCTAGTGCTGAGGCCGAGTACCGGACCATGGCTCACATTGCTTGTGAACATCTGGGGGTAGAATCTCTTAAAGAATTTGATGTGAGTTCTTCTGATCCTATCCCCATGCATTGTGATAATAAAGCATCTATCTTTATTGCAAATAATCTTGTGTATCATGAGCGTACCAAACACATTGAAGTTGACTGTCATTTCATCAGAGAAGCTATATTGACTGGTCGTATCTGCACTCTATTCACTCGTTCAGAAGATCAAGTTACTGATATCCTAGGAAGCACAGACACTTCTCGGAGGCTGCCGTGTCCGTGTCCAACGCGTGTCCAACATGGACACACTTTGGACACGCCTGGACGCGTGGTGGATACGCCTCTGGCGTGTCCACTTTGATTTTTTTTAATTGAAGTTTTGGACAGGGCTTGGACACTCCATGGACACCTCCAGGACACACCACTCCGACCCACTTAAGCCTAGGCGTATGAAAAAACCCAAGCCTTCTCTAAATCTTTGCCTCCTGTCCTCCACTACTCGCCCTACTACCATTAGTTAATTAAGCTTCAGTTGCTACATGCAAGTCGTTGACACCCTTCTTATCATCTCCACCAGCTGTTGCAACATCCGGGGACTGCCACATCAACCATGAGGAGGAAAACAGTTGGATTCACCTCCTCTTGATAGTACATGTTGTTGATCATTACTTCCATTGGAACTATTGTCCCCAGAATTCTACTGCTCTTAATTTTTACAATTCATATTACAACAATATTATATAATCAAGCATCGTAATGTTTGTTGTGAACTAATCCATATTGTGACTTGTAAATATAATGTTATATGTTGATTGCTTGTTGGATTTCATGGTGATTGCCCATGCGGATAATCTATCTAGACCATTTTGTGTTAATACACATAGCATATTACACATTATATGTCATAATATGTTATACAAATATATATATATATATATATATATATACATATACTTGCCGTGTCCGTGTCTAAATCCGTGTCCGTGTCCATGCTTCCTAGTTGATATCTTTACGAAGCTGCTTAGCCGTGGAAAGGAAAGGATTTCTACTATTTATTGAAATTTGATTGCAGGGAACGGAGTTGGCCCCCAAATCAAGTGGGGCCTTTCTTTCCTGCCTCGTTTTATTCAGCAGGCTTGGTACCATGTCTCCCGAACAATTTCAGTAAATATGGCGCAAGGGCCAAGAAACATTTCAGCACTCTTGTGGACAAGTTGGGCATGATTGACATCTATGCTCCAACTTGAGGGGGAGTGTTAAATATTAGTCTTATTTAAGTCATTTTATATTACTTTTATTATTTCCTTATTCTATATGGACCGACATGTAATTGTTCCTTTTCTCTTCTATATTAATTTAGAGAGGACGCACATAGTGTCTCTCACGGTTCCCACAATTTTTTGTCAGAATATATATTGAGCAGCCACTCCTAAAGCATCTAGTTTAGGGGCATATAGTTCTCAACGATGCCAATCGCGTAAACCCCTATGGTTATCTTGTAAACCACTAGACAGGGGACTAAAGGCTGGATGAGTCTTTATCCCCTCATTGACACTGCTCAGGGATTTGGTGAAAATACAGTTAAGCCCCTTTCTGTGACGCCTAGACTTACCAATATTGAGCGCAAGATTTGCTATGTGGAAGATTAAGAATTTTGTGGGTGGACAAGAATTTCAGTAAACGATGTTTTACATTGATGTCTTCTTTCAAATTTAATGCTAAGCATGTGTGACTTATCCCTAATAGTCAATTATGAATCTTAACCTTCTGTGATAGATTGAACATGGTACTTAAGGTCCTGGATAGTTCAATTAGCTGCAGCTAATTAGTTGATGATTGGTATTTGGAATAGAAATGCAGATTTGGAAATCACTGTTGTTCAGAGATCCTACATTTGCCCTCTCTATTAAAAACACATCCTTTTACTTGTTGAGCTTCATCTTGTATGTTCTTTCTTACTCTACATAACTTATGATGTAGGTGAAAGGTCTTCTTTCATCCATGGACTTTCGCATTCTGAAGATTCCAGTTAGAAATGAAGGTGCTACAGAAGGTATCATTGCCATTTTCTTATAATTAACCAACGATTCTTATGATCCCTTGAGGGATTTTGTACACTAGAAAAAGGACGATCCATTCTTTTCTGATGCGGTTTTCTAAGACAGTTCACCATTTAGATGGGAATTACCATTCGGAATGAATTATAATTTCGATCAAATAAAAGATCGTGGATTGGATCTTCATGGTTTGTGCAAAAGATCAATAGTTCTAACATAAAAGCCTTTTTTAGAACTTCTGAAATGCATAAGAACTTTCAATAATGCTCTCATCCTCCTTTTAGAAGGGAAATCTTTTATCCTTTCGTAGTTAATAATTCCTTACTGCCTTTCTATAGTTTTGCTGATAGAGCATGTCTCATTTAAACCGTAACGTGTAAAGCTGCATAGGTCAGCCATAAGGACTCCTTACTTGAATATAGCTTCAAGATGTGTTTAGCATATCCCAAAACTCTTAAATCTGCTAAATGTATATGGATATCAATAGGTGAAATGTGTATAGCTGATCCCAAACTGCTGCATGATTACCTAATTAACCCCTGTTTACCTTCGTAACATTGTCATAAGACCAATGGTTTTGTTTAAATAAAATTTCCAAATTTTAAAAGACGATCACTGTGATAATGACTCATCCTAATTACATTTTTTAGTAATGATGAAATGTAAAACGTCTAGTGACATACACTAATTTGTTCATTTTTTTCCCTAAAATGTGAAATAGTAAAAAAAGACTTAAAATGATCGTAATACTGATATTTTTTTTAATGGTCAGATTTTTCAAGTACACTAATTAGATTTTGATAAACCTTTATTCAATATAGAGATTCCCTTGTCCAAAAAGGTGACAGATTTGTCCCAGTGTCTTTTGCCACCTATCTCACTTATTTATGACAACTTTTAATCAAATCCTTTAGCTATAGAGCTTTAATTTATCACAAAATTTGACAAGTCACCCTCTACCCACTTAAAAACGTCCCCTCTACCTTGTTAGTGTCTCGTGTCACATCTACCTTGATAGACTAACATGACTATTTGTAGATGACCCCTCACACACATGTATAATTACACACAACCCCTTTTACTTTGTACTATCACCATAAAAGCTAATGCATCACACATTTATGTAGACCCACAAAAGGAATGAGCAATGTTTTAAAAACGTTAAATGGTAAGCGTGCGGACAGCACCTTGTAACTGGTTAAGCGGTAAGCGGCCGATTAAGCGGCCGATTTTTTAAAAACCGGGTTTTGATTTTCTATACAATTTTATAAAAAAATGCACATGTATGCATATATATACTATACTTTTTGGAACCTTTATACATATCTGAACACCCTAAATAACCATACTAAACACCCAAATACTTTATAACACAACTATAAAACAATGATTATAGCTAAACTATTAAACAATAGACTTGTCACACATAAAACACCCTATACAACTATAAAACAAAAAAGTATTAAGTATATATTCACGATACAATAACTATTTTACATCACATTACAGCAGACTTATCATTGATACCTTACTAACTTATTGCTACATTTACATATCATCACTTGATCAAAAATTACAGCAGTACATTTAACCAAAGTATGCATTCTAAAATCTATGTCATGATTAGTTACATGTAATTTACTTGGATATACAGCAGTACCCGATTACTATGTCTTACATACAAAGTATGCATATTAAATGAACTAAGGCTTATCATAGAACATGTATTGTATATAAGTTCAATATATTACAGTGAATAATTATTTTACTTTCAAAAATTACTTAATGTTACAGGCTTGCAGCAGTTTTCTTAAAAAAACGGGTCTGAGCGGCGGATTAAGCGGCTGATTAAGCGGATTAAGCGGCTGATTAAGCAGGTTAAGCGGGAAAAAACGCCCGTTTTTTTGAAAAAAATTAATCGGGCGCTTAGGGGGTATTTTAAACGGCTGGGCTGCTGAACCGATTAAGCGGCCGCACAGAACGTTTTTCATTTCACTGGGAATGAGCCATTTTTATTCATTCATGTCGAAGTTCTAGTAAAATAAGGTAATGAAGTTGTATGATCTGAGAGCCAGTAGATACATAAAAGGCATCCTTTCTCTATTTTGGGCTTTTTTATGCATTGATTTCCCCCCCAGATTTATAAAATGTATTTATTTGATAAAAAGGTTAGTTGCGTGGTTGCTGATGATGAACACGTGGAAACTACAAATTAAAATATAGGAATTATCTGTAATTGTTGATGCCATTGTTAGAATATGTATATATGAGTTGCATATCATCACACTTAATTGAGGTTTACATTGGGTTTGTGCATCTGTTTAGTCCCTGTGGAAAATAAGATGGGGGGCTTAAGGAGATGTTTCTTATTGATAGATGGCAAACTCTCCTATGTATAGGAGAGGAGGCAAGTACAAGGAAGCGAACTTAATCCTAACGGGTCAAGACAATTAGGCCCATTACATAATTAACTAATAACTCTTAGCACCCCCTCTCAAGCTGGAGCATGGGTGAAACACTTGTCCAGCTTGCCAATACATGAAAAAGATAAAATAGCCCATACATAATTGTCTAACAGAAGACACCAAGATGGTTAGACACTCGATTTGTTAGCGAGAGGTCCCAGGATCGAGCCCAGGTCACGGGATGAATAGAATAGCCAATTTTTTGAAAAAAGATAAATTGATCTCCCCTGACAAGAAATGATCTCCCCCTGAATCTAGCAATAGAACAATCGAAGCCCTCTAACAGTCCCATACCCTAATAATGAGTTATTGACTGCTTCCCCTCCTTATATAGATAAACATGCCATTCGTCTAGTAAAGTTCAAGTCAACTCTTCCCATGTTGAGTGTCTTGCAACATGGTATCAGAGCATGAGGGTAGGGAACCTCAGAGGAGCTGTTCCAAAGTAGAGGCACTATCATCGCACTCATCTTGTCTTGCCCTCAAAACATAAATCCTTTCATCTATCCTTGCTATCAAATATAGATCTATCCCTAGGCGCATTTTTTATAATCTAGGAAGCACATATACTCCCAAATAGTCCCCGGACCAGTATCTAACACATATTGGATACTAGTATTCCTTGGATAGGTCTGGATACGTATTGGATACTTCACGTATCCAGATTTTTGTCCAGTTTTTAAAGGGTGGATACTTTGTGTACACTGCCCGACCCACGTATATCGAGATGCATAAATATATTGGATTTAATTTTATTTATCTTAATTTCCTTTCTTGGCTTACAAATAAAACTTGAGAGGTTTGAAACTACCAATAAATCAATGTGTATGGTAAATATGGGATCTAAACAACACTGTTCTACGACCCTACTTGAAATTCTAATTAAATTATTGTTATTGCTACTGATAGTAACTTATCGTTACTTGTTAGTAACTCACTATTATAACTGGTAAATCCAAATTCTCGAGATTGTTCTAGTAAATTATTTATTTTTTGAAACTCTTTGGCTAGTAAATTGAAACAAAGAGGTTAAAACTACAATGAAATCAACTTTGGATGTTAATTTTAAAGCTGTAGTTTCACTATTTTTTAAGCTCAACTTTTACTGAAATAAACCACTTTTAGACTGTTGATCACAAAATGGCCAATAATCATATTTTGTCGATGATATTAATTTATTAGAGTTCCTATTATTAGGTTTTTGCTCAGTTATGATGCTAATACGAGCTTGTATTATGTTGTTAAGAGCATGGTAGATGATATCAAATTCATGCCGACTTCGACAAGCATGGAAGTGGAAGTTTGTGGAAACATCGAAGACACTTTGAGGAAGTTGTGGACCAAAACATCGATACATAATAGTTAAAAGATAGTGAGATTGTGTGGGAATTCGGCACAAAATATCAATATTTTCTGAAAGCATAATCCATCTATAATTTTCTATGCTAAATGCTTAGAACTTAAAATTTTCTGTGTACGTATAGTTATATGTCTGCTATAAATAACAGTTGGATCACATTCTGGAATAAATAACAAACTCTTGTGCAACAGTGTAGCGAGGAACCCCTTGTAAGACACGTAAACAAACACAGTGCACCCAAACACACAAAGAGGAACTGGAAAAGGTTGCTCGTCAGGTCTTAAAACAGAGAAGGGAGTAGCCCCTTGTAAGACAGAAGATGGCTGACGGTTAATCAAAAAACAGGCAGTGAAAAGAGCGTTAGACCAATATCTCTTGGGCACACACATTTGAAACATCAGAGTACGGGCTACATCAAGTAAGTGACGGTTTTTGCGTTCAACAACCCCATTTTGTTGGGGTGTATGAGGACAAGTCGTCTGGTGAACCATGCCAATAGAATTATAGAACATAGAAACAACCTTTTGAACATATTTAAGAGCATTATCAGTATGAATAATCTTAATATTAGCATCAAACTGAGTTTTTATTAATTGATGAAAAGTTTGAATAACATACAAGACTTCATCGCAAGAATTAAGTAAATAAGCCCAAGTCATGCGAGGGAAATCATCAGTGAAAGACCTAAAATATCGAAAGCCATTATAACTTTGCTCTTTAACAGGACCCCAGACATCACTATGAATAAGATCAAAAAGACGCTTAGAGCGTTTCACAATACGACTCGGAAAAGACATGCAATGATGCTTGCCTAACTAGACATGACTGACACTCTAATGACTTAATTGAAGCTAAGCTTGGGACAAGCTTCTGAAGACTCTGTAAGGATGGGTGTCCATAGCTACAATGCCATTGCAAGGGAGAGTAGCTGAAAACGGTGGATGGAATCTGGCGAGCTGGGCGACCACCTTCAAAGAAGTAGAGATCGCCTTTCCTAGATCCCCCACCAATCGTCTTCCAGCTCTTGGGATCCTGTAACACAAAGAAAGAGTTTCCAAAGATTATCAAGCATTTCAAAGAATCAACCGGCTTAGCAACATACATTTAAGTTAAATGGAAAGTCTGGAACACATAATGGACAGATTGTAAAGTCAAATTAGATGATGCTTGTATAGTGCCACACGCCTGGACGCTTCTGACAGAACCATCAGTCAATGTCAGAGAAGAATGTGGGATATAGGAGTCAGAAGAAAGAAGCATAGATCGTATACTCGTCATATCCTGGGAGGCCCGGAGTCCACTACCCATGTAGAGGATGGACGAGAGGCAACAAGAGAAGTCTCCTAGTTACCTGCATCTAAAACCAAATTGACGGAGGCGCCAACGGAAGCCTGCAGGGTGGCCCGCAGAAGACGGTAATACTCCTTGGAGATTGTGACATTTGATTGCACCTGCTTACTGCTTAGAACCTCCAGATGCAGATGCTCCATATGAATTGGTAGTATAATGTGCAACTCCAATTAGAGGCCGACCATGCTTAGAATAGCATTTTTCTTCGACATGTCCAAGTTTTTCACAGAAGGTACATTTTGGACGATTTCCTCAAGCACCTCGTCCTCGGCCAGCACCTCGTCCCATTCCTTTAGCAACAACAACAAGAGAGGCCTGAGTCTCAGTGTAGTGGTCTCCTGGAGTGGCAGAGAAGGATTCAACAGATGACTGTTGAATTCGTACAAAGGCTTCTTCAAGACTTGGTAGTTTGTCTATAGATAGAATAAAACTCCTAGCTGAGGCATACACAAGATTTAAGCCGGACAGAAACCTCGCTGTCACTAGATCATCTTGGTCCTTCATCTGTTGATCAGTCTTTAGTGGCTGGTAAAAGCTGAGTTCTTGAGAAATAGACCGGATTGTACCAAAATAATCCTTAAGAGAGTGACTATTTTGTTTCACTGCAAAGAGGTAGTCATAAACAATATACAGACAAGAGCATTTTTCTCATGAGAAAAATATTTCTTTGCAGCTTCCCAGATTTGTTTGGCTGTAGAATAGAACATGAATCTAGACGCAATATGAGGCTCCATGCTATTCCAGAACCATGACTTTACCAGCATGTTGTTTTTCCGCCAAGTACGGTAGTCTTTGTTACCTTCATCAGGAGGCTCTGACTCAATAATGTCCATCTTCTCACGAGATTCAAGCACAATGTAGATAGCATTCATGCAAAGAAGATAGTTCTATGAGTTAAGATTCACAGAAGTGATCTGAGATTGGTCGTTGTAGGCGGCGGTAGTGGAAGCAGCATGCTTGGCATCTCCCATATTGAGAAATCAAGAAAACAATAGCAGGCAGAGTGAATAACACGCCGTGTCGAGGACAAAACACGACGTGTTTGTTTTTCCCCACGTCGCGTGAGTTGACAGAAAGGTACTCTAGGTGCTCCACACGCCGTGTATGATTTTTCACACGCCGTGTGAGTTGGCAGAGACTCCTCGACGAAATTTTCACACGCCATGTGGCTACGGGACACGTCGTGTCCAGTTTCGGAGGCGTAACTTTCACCAACTAGGACACACCGTGTCAGAGATATGACACGTCGTGTCTTCTGCGAACAGTGCCGTCAGAACTGAAGTACTCTACGGCAACGCGCCATGGCGCATGGATTACGCGCCGTATTTGCAGCAGCAGACGTATACGTTGACGGGAACTGGCTCCATGAAACGGTGAAAATAGACTCCGGGAAGACGTGCCGGAGATAGGATGGCCCTGGGAAGATGTGCCAAGGAGAGGTGATGGGAATTAGCGCCGTCACAAGTCAATTGATGATGCGGAAATGATGCATGAACAGCCCCGAGAGATGTGGGCACTCGTCCACGTACGGGGACTACGTGGAGAGGAAGGAGGATGAGAAGTAAGGTGCTCCTCCTCTCTTTGGAACAACTCCTGTCCTTCAAGCAGCCACCATGCCTTGACGGATCGGAGGAGAATCAGCCGCCCGGTGAGCAGAACCTTCGACGGTTGTCTTGTTCCTCCGACGACGGAGGATGCAACCGGAGGAGCAGGGAAGAAGGAGAACGGGCGGAGGGGAGGAAGAGGCGGCGGCTAGGGTTGCAGCAACCAGATATGCTCTGATACCATGTCAGAGGATTTGGGTCAAAGCGATACCCGGTTAGGGTGTGTTCTTCTTTATTATATAAAGAAAGACTATTTACATAGTAGACCCAACAGGAAATAGAAATAGTAAAGAGATACATAAATAAGAAAACTATTTTCTAACACCATGGTTAAGAGTATCTCTTCTAGTCTCGCTATCGTCCAAATTCCCAAATCTTTTTGGCGCTTGATTCTTAGATTTTTTAAATGTGAGTCATATAATCCAACTCCTTGATTTGTATCTTTGTTTCTACCTTATGATATCCTACCTGGACTAATCATCTCTCTCTATCATCTAATATTTTCTCTCTTATTAAAGGATATCTCTCTCAATTGAATGTGATGATCATGCATTCTGTAGAAACAAGTGATTATATTATCAGAAGCATGAATGGGTGCGATGGTGAATGTTATTATGTAAACAAAGAGTATATGGGATCATATACTAGGGAAAAGTGCACTTCTAAAGATTCCATGCAATGGGATCAAAATTTTACCAAGAGTCACAACTGAACACCTATGTGAAATGCAAACGGTTATTCATCAGGTCGAACATTGAAAAGTGTAATGTTCAAGAAGATCCCTGTATAATATTAGATGGTCTTGAAGCATTATTATGAAATGCAAATGTTGTATATAATATTAAACTAAATAATTATTTACCATAGCCTGTTGTAAGAGGACTCTATTTTAAAAAAAATCATCTTATCTTATGCCTATACTCGTATCCGTGCTTATTAGGTTACTTATAATAGTGCTGCACTGCTGCTAGAAGACCGACATGATAGCATGTTGCTGCAATGTCAGCACGATAGTATGACTCTTATCTTTTACTGCAGTAGTACAACTGCTGTAATACAATAATGTTGCTATATGTGATGCTACAAAATAGACTTTCTCCAAGTATATTCAAGCTGCCTATATCAGGCCCACACTGATCCTGTATTTTAGCATCATTCGTCAGTCTTCTAGTCATTGCCCGGTTATCATAGAGCATTGTTCTTTCATCTCCTCGTGCATGGGTTGCTGCAATAGTTTCTCCATAAACCTGCAACAATCAGAGTTAGCAGATTACCATGTTTGATGTGAACAAAACACAGTTGACCAGTCAACAGTTAACCTTGCACTAGCTAACTTTAACAAAGTTAGAATACATGTAGTTGATGCAACCTTGTACCTTTCAGCAAGCCTCTGCGAAATGCCACTCTTGTATAGAGTGTGGGATCATCATCATGTATCTTCGACACCTCCAAAGCATCAACTTCGTCCCGTGTTCTTGATTCAAGTGCCAAATTATTAGAGAGTCTGGCTAATTTAGTTAATTAAGTTATTTGAGTCTAATTGTATATGGGCCCAAGTGAGTCTTAGCCCATTAGAGTTTGTCCTGAATCTATATGCTTCCCCCTTCTCCTATATAAGGAGGGGGACTCCTCTTATCAAAAATATTGATTAGCCGTCCTTTATTTTTTAACATGGTACCGGAATAGTGATCCAAACCTAAACCTAGAGGAAACACACTTTTTCTTCCGCCTGCGGGCGGCAACCACCCTTCTTGGCTTGGCCGCCCGCCGGGCATCCATACAACAACTTGCCGCCAATTGCAATCCTGCTAATCATATTTCCTGTTGCAAATATCTCTATCTCCAAAGCCCCCCTCCCCTCTTTCTCCGATAAGTCCCGTGCTTGCTGCTCTACACCGTCTGCCGTCAACCTTGCTACGCTGTTGCACCCTCGTTCTGTTGAGCATTGTGCTATGTGCCGATTTAGTTTGTGCTATCCGCCACCATGGGAGAGCCATTCCTCACCATCTTCGTGGAAGACCTACGCTCCTGATTACATGTTCTGCGGGCATACCTTTTATATTTTATTTCTTCCTAAGTGCCAGCGGCAAGATGAACTCCTCATCAAGGACGCATTCCATCAGATCATTATCGCACGATGCCACTGCCTTTCGTGAGGGAGTCCGTCAATTGCAATTGCCGCTTTCTCATCCAATTGTCGGTATTTGTTCTGTGGGACCTTGTCATCCTGACCACAACCGCTACTCTTCTATGCCCTCTTCCCTTGGCTGGAAAATCCAAATTTGTTTAACTGTGGTTTTGTCTATGCTCTTATACCCGAACAGGAAAAACCATTCCGCCAGATCTAATCCTTACTCAAACCGAGCCGCAATCTACCCCTAGCGATTACCAAGTGGATGATACCAGCATCTTTGATTCCCTTATGCACGATCCTCTATCTTGATAGAACTACTGCCATCAACCGCTACTCTTCTATGCCCTCTTCCCTTGGCTAGAAAATCCAAATTTGTTTAACTGTGGTTTTGTCTATGCTCTTATACCCGAACAGTAAAAACCATTCCGCCAGATCTAATCCTTACTCAAACCGAGCCGCAATCTACCCCTAGCGATTACCAAGTGGATGATACCAGCATCTTTGATTCCCTTATGCACGATCCTCTATCTTGATAGAACTACTGCCATCAAAATTGGAGTCCACTTGGTAACAACTAAGTTGGCTTTATCTATGACAACGACTGCTATAAAGATATGTATTTTTGATATCATCTGCTTATGGTTACGAGGAAAAAGTTACCTAATATATAGAAGGGAAGACTGGCTTGAGGGGATATTTCATTGTTTTGTTTATATCAAAGAGGGTTTTTGTTCTCTCACGAATTCTTTGTTTCTTGGAGATTTGTACACAGTTTTCAGCGGGACCCCCTAATAGGGGGCCGCACCCCCCAAACCCCCCGGTAGTGCTACGATTTATTTTCTCTGGGGTGTTTCTTCATGATTGTCCACCCCAACTACTCTTCATTCTTTCCGTGATTGGTGTGAGGGGGATAAATAGACAAGAGATGAGATGAAGAGAGGAAACTTATTCAGCTTCTATCTACAAGGACCTTTTTTGCTGCTCTATATATATTTGTGGATCTTTATGCACTTTGTAGAGCTTGTGGACTTCTACAATTGATGTTTGCATCTGAAAAGTCTTTTACCGCTATATGCTTCTTGGAGAGCTTTATATCTGGAGCTTTATGTCTACTATTTGTTTGTTTAAGCTGATGGTCTTCTATCCAGCTGCGTTGACTACTTTCCACTTTTTGTCCATTCTTTATTTGCACGTTGACATTGTCCATGCTTTGTGCATGTTGACTTTCTACTTCTGTGTGCCAACACTCTCTGGCTTGTCTGTGCCTTGTGCATGTTGACTCTTTACTTGTCTGTGCTTTCTTTGCATGTTGACTACTGTGACCCAACATTCTTTGGGACTTTGACCACCTGTGCATCAGCACTCTTTGACTTGTCCATGCTTTGTGCACATTGACTCTCTTCTTGTCCATGCTTTGTGTGCATGTTGACTTTCTTCTACTGTGATCCAACATTCTGTGGACTTTTCTACTGTGATCCAACACTCTCTAGACTCTTCTACTGTGAACCAACACTCTCTGGACTGCGGTAATAGTGATTCTGATGAAGACATTCAAGCCTTCTTGCTGCTATTTACTACTACTCCAGATTCTACATCCTTGTTGATCAAGAAGCTTCTGCTACCTATTTGCGACCTACACCCGCGACTTGCGACATGCTTCAAATTTGACATGCTTGCCTGCTATGGAATATCTACTTGAGGGGGAGTGTTTGAGGATTTGAGGGATGAGTGTTCTATTGTAATCTTGAGGGGGAGAAATTCTTATAAGGGCTTGGCTTATCTTGATTTCTATTTTTTTTGTCTATCTCTCTATTTCCAAGTTGACTTAGGATTCTCCCAAGCTTCAACTTGAGGGGGAGTATTAGAGAGTCTGGTTAATTTAGTTAATTAAGTTATTTGAGTCTAATTGTATATGGGCCCAAGTGTGTCTTAGCCCATTAGGGTTTGTCCTGAGTCTGTATGCTTCCCCCTTCTCCTATATAAGGCGGGGGGCTTCTCTTAAAAAAGAATATCGATTCGCCGTCCTTTATTTTTTAACACAAATCATATCATAGGTGCACCTCATTAGATATCGACCAATAATACCAAAAGGTCTTTACCTAATATTGCTTGTCCTAATGGTTTCTCTAGAATAGAAAAGTATTGCTTCTTATTGAATGAGTAAAACAAATACAATGCTCTCTCTTTTGTAAGACAAGAGAGTAGTACATCGTTTAGAGATAAGCAATATGGGATAAAGAAACAAGTGACTAAAAGACAAATAACCAAAAAACACTAAGTAAAAACAGCAGTAAAGTGTATATACTAATACTCCCCCTCAAGCTAGAGCATAGATGTCAATCATGCCCTGCTTGTCAGTCATAGCAGCGAATCTAGATTTCGGAAGTATTTTTGTGAAGATGTCAGCCACTTGATCTGAGGTATGTATGTAGGGCGTAGATATCTGGCCAGATAAGACAACTTCTTGAACAAAGTGACAATCAACCTCAATATGCTTTGTTCGTTCATGGAAGGTTGGATTACTGGCGATAAAGGTAGCAACCTTGTTGTCACAGTACATAGGGATAGGAGTAGAATCAGAAATGCCAAAGTCTTTCAGCAAGCTCCGTATCCAGAACAACTCACATGTAGTATGCGCCATGGCGCGATATTCTGCTTCAGCACTCGAGCGAGCAACAACTGTCTGTTTCTTACTGCGCCAGGTAACCAGATTTTCACCTACAAAAGTACAGTAGCCGGAGGTGGAGCGTCGATCGACCTTGTTCCCAGCATAGTCAGAATCAGAATACCCAACAAGGTTACAGTGACCATGTTTTTTATACAGCAGACCTTTCCCAGGGGAGCTCTTCAGATATTTGAGAATGTGACAGACTGCATCCCAGTGACATTGTCGGGGTTTGTCAAGATATCTGCTAACAACTCCAACTGCAGATGTGATATCAACACGAGTGATAGTAAGATAGATGAGCTTGCCAACCATGCGTCGATACTGATGGTGATCAGAATAAGCAGGAGAATTCTCATCATCCCAGTTGGTGTTTGGATCCAGAGGAGTACTAGCAGGCTTTGCACCAAGAAGATTTGTTTCAGATTGAAGATCCAAAACATATTTACGCTGAGATAGGCACAATCCAGAGGCTGACCGAGAAACTTCAATCCCAAGAAAGTAGCGCAAGGTGCCTAAATCTTTGGTGACAAAATGTTTCTCCAGATAACGTTTAGTTGCCTGAATGCCAGCAAGATCAGTCCCTGATAGAATGATGTCATCAACATATACAATAAGAATAACAATGCCAGAAGTAGTCTGTTTAACAAAGACAGAATGATCAAATTGGGAATGTCTAAAAAGAAATTTCTGAAGAATGGTGCTCAGTTTATCAAACCAAGCACGGGGACTTTGTTTTAAGCCATAAATTGCTTTCTGCTAACGACAGACTTTGGAGGACTCCCCCTGAAGCACAAATCCGGGAGGTTGTTCCATATAGACTTCCTCATGCAGATCTCCATATAGAAAAGCATTTTTCACATCAAGCTGGAATAAGGACCAATCAGAATTAATTGCAATAGAAATAAGTATGCGAACTGAATTCAGTCGGGCCACAGGTGAAAAAGTCTCAAAATAGTCGACGCCGTAAGTCTGTGTGTAGCCCTTGGCAACAAGCCTAGCCTTGAGATGCTCAATCGTGCCATCTGGTTGATATTTATTAGTAAACACCCAGCGACATCCAACCGGAGAACAATCAGTGGGAGGATCAACCAATTGCCAAGTGTTACGATCAGTAAGAGCCTGCATCTCAGTTTCCATGGCCTAACGCCAAGCTGGATGCTTAAGAGCCTGAGAAGCATTTTTAGGAATAGAAACAGCAGAAAGAGCAGCAGTAAAATTGGCAAAGTTAGTCCCAAGGTGAGCAGTAGTTCAAAAATTTCCAATCGGATGTTTGGTACACATTCTAGTTCCTTTCCTTAAACTGATAGGAAGATCTAAGTCAGAGAATACCTGAGGTGATGAGTGATCTGGCATTGAGGAAAAAGATTCTGGAGGGGCCATAGAGGGAGTTGTCATCTTCGGTCTTCTTTGATAAACTTTCAGCGAAGGAGCAGCAGGTGCAGTATCAAGGGAATCAACATCATCAATCATCGGTAATGGTGTCTCCATCAATAAATCCGACGTAAGAGCAGACCCAGCAGAAGAATAGAATGGCATGTGCTCGAAGAAAACAACATCAGCCGAGACCATCCATTTTTTTGAAACTGGATCATAACAGCGGTACCCTTTTTGAGTCCTAGAGTACCCTAAGAAAACACACTTGATGGCACGGGGATCAAATTTGGTTAAACCAGGACGTAGGTTTTTAACAAAGCAAGTGCTCGCAAAAATGCGAGGAACAGAAAATAAGGACGCATCAAGGTACAAGATTTGATAAGGGATTTGATTCCCAAGAACAGAAGATGGCATGCAGTTAATGAGATAGCACGCAATGGAAATAGCTTCAGGCCAAAAACACTGGGGAACGTTATAGTGAAAAAGTAAAGTACGAGCAATTTTAAGATGTCGATTCTTGCGTTCGGCAACTCCATTTTGTTGCGAGGTGTAGGCACAGGAGGTTTGCTGAATAGTACCCAGTTTGCGACAAAAACTGCTGACCGAGGATTGCATGAATTCAAGAGCATTGTCAGTGCGAATTTTTTTTATAGGTTTGCTAAACTGGGTACGTATTTCAGCAAAATAAACAGTAATAGTCTCAAGAATATTAGACCTATCCTTTAGCAAGAAAATCTAGGTGGTCCTAGAGAAATCATCAATAAAGCTCAAAAAGTAACGGAATCCAGAAATACTTGAGACAGAACAAGGTCCCCAAACATCAACATGTATAATATCAAACGGCTGTTTTGAACCAATACATAATTTCTTTGAAAAAGTTGCTCTAGTTTGTTTTCCCAATTGACAAGTTTCTCAATGAAAAATAGAATATGAAATATGAGGTAGTAAATGCTTTAATTTGGCTGCCGACGGGTGTCCCAAACGATAGTGCCACTGGATGCCAGTCACAGAAGATGTTAGATACGCCGCAGTCTTTGGAACATCCAAGTAATATAAACAATCTGGTCCCTCATGTCCCAAACCAATCTTCGTCCTCATGCGCAGATCCTGAAAAACAACACCATCCGGGTCAAATGTAATAGAGCAGCGAAGGCTCTTCACAGTTCTACTGATAGATAACAAATTTATAGGAAATGTAGGAACATATAAAGCAGAGCGCAGAGGCAGGCATCCAAGAGTGCATATATCACCAAAACCAGTAACCGATGTTTGAGAGCCGTCAGCCAGAGTAACAGGAGGTATAACAATAGTATTATGTAAATGAGAAAATAATGTAGGATTGCCAGAAATATGGGATGTCGCACCCGAATCGATCACCCAAGTGTTTTTACCGGACTGAGTCAGAAAAGCAGTGCTACCATCAGTGGAGGCCTCGGTAGAGGAAGCAAGGCATGCTTGTAGTAGTTTCTCAAACTCTAATCGGATCCAATCGGTAGACGGAGGTGTAGAAGTAGTAGCAGTGTTAGGCTAATCTGTGGTGACTTGATTTGCCCAAGCTGGCTTCCCATGCTTTATCCAGCAACGATCTTCATTGTGATTGGTACGCTTATAGAAGGTACAAAAGCATTGTTTAGTAGTCTCAGCAGGAGAATAGGAGCCACGTCCTGGTCCAGAAGAACGCCCGCGGCCACGTCCCCGACCACGGCCGCGTCCACAGAAGGAGTTACCAGTCCGAACAACAAGGGCTGTTCCGTCAGAAGAGTCAGGTAGGTTTTGCGAAACGGAAGGAAGGTGTTGAACACGCTTCAGAACGTCTCTCAGGGTAGGAAGGGGATCACTAGAGAGCATCTGATCAACGACTCCTGCAAAAGATGAAGGCAGACCAACAAGGAACTGGACAAGTTGAAGCTCGTTCCTTTGATGATGGATTTCCGTGATATCTGCAGACAGAGGATGGTAGACCTCTGATCCTTGGAGGTACATGCAGCTTGTTGGGATGTTGAATTACTTGACTATCACTCGACCCTACATTGCCTTTGTGACTAGTGTTGTTAGTCAGTTCATGGATAAGCCATGCATAGGTCATATGGAGGCTGTTATGCACAATCTGAGGTATCTCAAGAAGTCTCCTGGAAAGGGACTTCTTTATCAAAATCATGGACATCTGTAGGTGCAAGTTTTCTCAGATGCGGATTGGGCTGGATCTAGCATCGATAGCATGCGGATTGGGCTTTTTACTACGTCAACGTGCTAGAAACTGGAAAAGTACCAAAGCTGTCCGGAGGTTTCGGGGAAGATGGGTAGAGGATTGGGTGTACTTTATGGATTAAGTCATGGTAATGAAGTGGGTTAGGATGTTGAAAGGTGGTGGAGGGTTGGCGGAGAGGTGGGTGGTGGCGGTGATGGCTATGGGCGGCGGCAGGGTGGTTGGCGACAGGGGGGTGGGAAGGTGTGGCTGCGGCGCAAGGGGGGTTGGGGCGGGGTGGATGATGGGTGGGGAGGTGGTGGTGTGGTAGGAAGAGGATGGAGGCAGCAGGGGCGCCGACGGAGAAGAGGGGAGGCGGCGGCAGCAGGGGCAGGCTGCAGCCCAGCCGGCGACAACACAGGGAAGGGAGAGAGAGAAGGGAGAGGGGCGGCTAGGGTTGGGGGGAATAGAGGCGGCTAGGGTTTAGGGAGGATCGGGACGCTCTGGGTGAAGGGACCACATACCTTATAAGTTCCATGACCCCCCAGAGCTCAGCGGTATGAGACTATTCTAACATCCCCCTTCAAGTGCAACCACTTTTGTGTGCTTGCACTTGTTCTTTTTTTTAGGTAGGGTGTGGTCCTCACACTTGTCTCGTGGGGTCCGCTCTGATACCATCTAGAATAGAAAAATATTGCTTCTTATTGAGTGAGTAAATCAAATACAATGCTCTCTCTTTTATAAGACAAGAGAGTAGTACAACGTTTAGAGATAAGCAATATGGGATAAAGATACAAGTGACTAAAAGACTAATAACAAAAAAACACTAAGTAAAAACAACACTAAAGTGTATATACTAATAGTTTCATTGTCCCTGTTCGGGATACTAGAAGAACCGAGTTGTTGCCAAGTATTTCTCTTGATTCAGCCTTGTATACTCCAATCTTTCCTTTGAAACTAATATATATAAGTCAACTCACTTATTTACTTAAATGCGACAGTCACATTTTTGCCTGATTGTTGATAGAAAATGAGATAACGGGAAAGTCTCATGTATGCTTTTTATTGATATAAGCAAGTACAAGACAATAATGGATTTGGGGTCTAAATACTAATGGGCCATGAGCCCAAATACAAAATAAACAAAATTCTCCTATATAGTAGTTGGAATATTCATTTCTTTTGCAACACAATTCTCTTGGCCTTTACATCAGATACATGTTATATTATGTATAGGGACTTATGTGTACTAGTGAAGAAAATGTAAGAGACCTACTTGTAAAGACAATATAGTATTATGCCTATAGATAAACTATACTTGGACTATACAACATATTGAGGGATTCTCCCACTTTTCTCAAGCTATCACTTGGTATTAGAACCAGAGTGAAAGCCCTAGGAGAGTTGTCAATCTCTCCAAGGAAGCCGCAGGGAGTCGTTATCTCCTTCTTGAGGTTTACATTCATCAATAACATCTCAAATTTTTCCGTCGATCACTAGAATACCATATTGTAGCACGAAGACCATTGGAGTTGCTGTTGCTCCTCTGGTGGATTTCAGGTCAACCCTTCTAGGTGTTGTTTGCCCTTGGTCTTAGTAGCCCCACAGTGGCGGTGAACGTCTGCTACGCCCCTTGTGGTGCCCCAAATCTCTACTTCTTAAGGCTATTGCCAACACACGTTATTTTTGCTTGTTGTTCGGCTCAACAAAAGGACTTAGGGGCTGTTTTCCTCCATCAAACCTGGTCCATAGGGGGCACCGTGACCCTACGATCTTGCACAAAAAGGTCACTGACATACGTAGTTCGAGGGAGCATTGGTCATTTTCCCTAACTACTATAGCTGCGGAGTACTATTTTAATGGTCAAAAGTATGATTTCAAGGTTCACGACTTCTAGAAAGTGTGCAAAAATATGATTGAAAGCTCTTCTATTGTACCTTGATCTGATTTCTTGAAGCAAAAGTCATCCTTGGTGAAGGAAAAACTGTGAATCTTTGCTTTGAAGTCTAATTTGCATTCCCATGATATGCTTTTGCCGATCTAAATTATATCTTCTTTGGTTGGGTGCATTTGTAGTCAACATGGCTAATAAGGAGTCTGTAGTGGACCAATCCACTGCAACACTCCAAAATGAGTTATATGGATTCCCTTCAAAGTCCAACAAGATGTCTTATTGATGATCTTTCAGGGGAGGCTACATATCATGTTTCTGTTTTAAAAAAAAATGCTCAATTGATGCGTCTTTGAGCTTCAAAGAAGGCATGCCTCCACTCTCCATTGTGTAGAGGATCGATTTGTCAACATGAAATTCACAGGCATTTAGGGCATTGACGTCTAAGTTACACTGGGTCCTTTATCTGGTGGAACTGATCACGTCACCGGGATACCTGAAGTGTTCACCACCTATATCCATAAGCCCGACATGTGTGGCGTCACCCTTGTAGATGACTCTGTTGCTTCTGTTAATGCCATGGAAAGTTTCGCCTACTCCACATATATCCCTTCCGTCTACCTTGTTCATTCCCAATTTCCTTTTAATTTGTTTGTCAATTAGCAAATGAACTTGTTCTTTTTAAGTCTTTGTTACTTTTTACCAGATACTTGTGTTATATAGGCTTTGAAGATAATTGGCGAAAGATATGAACTGGCTGAATTCTACTACTTGCATCAAATTTCCACAACATGTGTTGTTGCGTCTCCTTTGACGGTGCAAAAATTGTCTTGGCTTGCGTCTTTTGAGAAGCTTAAGGTCTTGATTCAAGGATTGTCCAATGTAGACAAATTACAATGTGAAGCATGTCAGCTAGGTAAACATATAAGGTCTATCTTTAGGTCTAAAGGTCAAAGAACAAAGTCTATTTTTGATTTGATTCATTATGATATATGGGGTCCGAGTCTTGTTACATTTAAACTTGGATTTAGATACGTTGTTATTGTTGTCGATGATTATTCTCGTGCTACATGGCTTTATTTGAAGGAACAGTCTGAATTTTTTTTCCATTTTAAATCCTTTGTGCATAAGTGGAAATCCAATTTAAAAAGAAAATTTATATACTTTGTTTTGACAATGTCAAAAGCAAAGAGTACTTCAGCTCATGGAACAAAATTTTGATAGAAATTGGAAATTTTGGTTGAAATTTCTGATTTTTTAACCGAACATCGCAACGCACAAACGCTGGAATGGGACACAATTTTACAAAAATTTTGCACCTAGGTACTACATTTCGGAAAGCAATGGGAAATTTCTTTGCAAAAGCCCAGTTTGGGCTGTAATTTCGCAAAATGACACAGAAACATAACTTGCATTTTGAGAAACCTTGTTTCTAGGGCTGCTGCTATTACATCTTGGTCATTTTGGCGATTTTCTTTGAATCTCTTTGTTCCAGAGACTATTTTTTGATTCTAAGGTATGTTTCTCCTATGCCTAGCCCATCTACGCCTCCTATTCCTACACTTTTCTGTTGAGATCTAAAGAAATACTCTGGAAATAACATTGTTTTTAGTGATAGATCTTTTGAAAACCACTTGATGTACAGACAAAACTCAAATACTTGTTAGTTACTTATGAGTTAGTAGCTAATACTACTTGGTACTTAGTACTTACTAATAACTACTTAACGAAATTAGTAGTTACTAGTTAGTAACATTTTTACAACTTGTAATTTGTATGTTTGTAATTTGCAACTGTAAGTATCAAGTTTGAAGTGTTAACTTGTGGTTTGTACGTTTGTAACAATCCAACAAACTTGACAGTTCCGTTCATTTGTGCACTCACTCATCAAGACATGAATCCCACCCTGACCTCTCAACATATAAACTTATTATATAATCTAGTGTGCTTATGTGTAAACATTGTGTTTGCAAAATTTCATAATTTAATCCCTTCATTTCACCATCAATGTCATCATGACTATTGAAACAATTCAACTTCCTTCACTTACGAATGTGCGAGACCCCCACATATCAATATGACATATTCTTGGATATTTATGTGTATTTTGGTGTTTAGATCGTCTTGGTAAATTCTCATGATTTGATTCACTGATTTTGGTGACAAAATCGTCATGGCCGTATTTAGCAAAATTTCAGTTGAAATTTCTGAAAATTTCTATTTTTGAGCCATCTGATACGGCGTCGAAATCGGACATTTAGTTCTATGCTTAAGCTGTGAGTTTATCCATTTCACCTTCACATGTACCATCATTCATTAGTCATCTTGCGCACATACTCCACAACAGAATTGAGTGGAGGAAAATATGTAATCTTGTTGAGACCGCTCACATTCTTCTTCATATGCATGTTCCTAGTGAATTTCGGGGGATTACGGTTCTCATTGTCACCTACCTCTATAAGCGTATGCCATCAACAGTTCTCAAGAACCAAATCCCTATTCAGATCCTTCAACCTATAAAGCCATTGTACTATGTTCCACCTAAAATTTTTAAGGGTACTTGTTTTGTTCACTGTCTTGGTCCAGGTGCATACAAGTTGAGTCCAAAGTCTGTCAAGTATGTTTTCTTAGGTTACTCTAGGGTCCAAAAGGGGTAAGTGCTATTGTCCTACCTTACATTGCTTCTTTGTGTTTGGTGATATCAGTTCTCGAGGACCGCATACTTGCAAATATCCTTCAACCTATAAAGCCAATGTACTATGTTCCACCTTAATTTTTTTTGGCGTACTTGTTTTGTTCACTGTCTTGCTCCTGGTGCAAAGCCAAAGTCTGTCAAGTGTGTTTACTTAGGTTACTCTCGGGTCCAAAAGGGGTATACGTGCTTATGTCTTACCTTACATGGCTTCTTTGTGTTCGTTGATGTTACCTTTTTTTAATACACATCCTTCTTCGATGACAGTTCTTTGGTTACACCAGTAACCATGGAGGAGCTCTTGCCCCTTCATGTTGTGGTTGAGTCTTATTTTCTTGAGTACTTTACTAGTGAAAGTACTCATGATGCGGTTCCACACCTCCTATAGGCCCCTAATCACTCAGGGTTAAACTTGTCATACATGTGCTAATGGACAGTCCGGTTCATGTAGCAATGTAGGTGGAATAGAGGCTCTTGCTAGTTCAAATCCTTATCTAGATGCCTCCCCTTCTGATAGTTAAGTAGACACAACTCCACCTCACACACACGATCTTCCTGTTGCCTTTAATAAAGGTGTTAGATCTTGCAACCTAAAAATGTTCACCATCCTATTTTAAACTTTTGTCTCATATAGCCATCTTTCACCTTCATATTATGCCTTTATTTCTTCTATATTTTTTGTGTTTGTACCTCTGTTGTTTCATTTGCACTTGATCACCAGGTTGGCATCATAGATGAGAAGATGCTACCTCTTGAACATAACAATTCATGGTGTCTTGTTTCATAGCCACGTGACAAGTCTATAGTTGGATGCCACTGGGATTACACTTGTTGGGAAATAGGGGCACAGAGTATAGCGGCGGAAACAAATTTTTTATCTATCCATATTCTCATTACAACAAGATCGCGTCAACTGCTATGAAATAGGAAGGATGGTTTTGTGAGTTATACCTGGTCCTAGAGCAAGTCTAGCGACAACAACTCGCTTCAATGCAATTGTCAACTAGTTGCTCTTGGACGGTGGCTGTGCAGCTCCTGGTTTTCACCACGAACAACAAACACAGACAGCTTCTGCAGCGCTCCTGTGGTCTCGCCACAGATTGTATGCTGACTTTGCCCTCATAGCAACAACCAAAGGATTCCTTTTTTAGAGTAGTGCACACGGACCAACTAGAGCTCCTGTCATTCAGCTAGAATAGACAGGAAGGAGTTGTCCCCCCTGTTGGCTTACTAGTTACCAACTTTCTCTCCCACAACAACGAGTCTCAGTTGTTCTCTCCCGTTGCTATCCCTCCGTTGTTGGGTAAGACATGCTTAGGCTCTTTCGATTACCACAACCAGAGAGGACAACAATTGTTAGAGCAACTGATTCTTAGTTGATGTTGTTGTGTTCTCGGAGCCCCCAGTACCCCTCTATTTATAGACGGGCTTAGGGTCAGGGTTCCCAGTCTGTACGGGATTGTGCAAGAATGGAAGAAATCAGAAGATCTTGAATTTTCACAACATGCGAACACCGAAACGGCCGTTTGGCGACCCAGACGGTCGTCTGGTCACACGAGACGGTTGTCTCGCACTGCGAAACGATCGTTTGGCAGTTTCCAGTCGCATACGAAATTGACAATTCAATTCCAATTAATATTATGTATTAATTTCTTGCACCACAAGTATTGTGCAATCAAACAAGTTCGGGAAAACTCTAGAAACTTCATTCGGCCTCAACCGAGCCGTCTCACCCAGGCGAGATGCCCGTCTCGCTCACCCAGACAGCCGTTTGGTGAGTCGAGCCGAACCGATCAGTTCAACCAGGCAGTTTATAGAGCAGAACTTAGCCAATTCGATCTCTGATTGGCCTGACAACCCAAACGGCCATCTCAACAGTTGAGACACTCGTCTGGCTGCCCAAACAGCCGTCTCAACACTTGAGATGGCCGTTTGGCAGTTCAGTCAGCCAATCGTTGCGTGATTTGAATACCTTAACACTTTAGTAATCAATCCATTCATCATTCAAGATAAACTCCACTTCTAGATGAGTTCCTTTCTGTGTGACCCTATAGATCCATATCACGTTGGCAGTGAATGTCCATAACTAGCTTATGACATCACAAACAAAGAGCGGTGCCTAATCGCACATCAGTGCTACCCACGTGAATGGAAAGTTGGATAACAACTTCAACCTATGTAAGGTGTTGCTGTCATTGTATAATTCCTTTGTCTCTGATATCCAAGATGAACTCGAGGTGGAATCGTCATCCTCTCAACTTTCAATCCATGTTTCTTGAACCAAGAGTAGAATGTCTGAGATAATGTGATCTCAATATCATATATTAATTCACATGTGCATGCACATGCGTTTCTCAGTCTCGCTTATCAAGTGGCCAGGATATCATACTCCAGTAGGAGAGGCAAATCCCATATCTATCACTCACAGTCTATCCCCATGTGTTAAAGTCACCCAATCATCACCTTTATAACAACCCATGTTTCAGGACCGCGTTTGATGATGTCAAAGCGTACCCAACGACATGTGAAGTGCAGTGATTTCAGGTCTAAGAATTACAATCACCACCTTCACTATGAGAGATGACTATGACCACCAATGATGGTTTCCATGTGTCACTCTCAAGGTGGGTCTGTCCGATACACTGTTCTCTAACATGTATCTGTGTGCTTGGTTTGATATTACCATATCATGACTAATGAGATTCTGTCATCAACCAACCCACACTCTAAAGAAAATACATAGGCAACCACTATCAGGTTAGTAGCGGAACGAGCTTTCTCTTTCTCTAGGAAATTGGAAGATGAGAGCAGGTTCCCATTTGAGGAGCGCAATGGAAAGCTTTGACTTTGTCATGTCTGAATCAGACACGTCAAAAATTGGAAAGAAAATAGTTCTTTTTCTGGCCACTCCCAGCTCGAATCAGTTCAAGGAACTCCACTCACTAAGAAAGGGAAGGAATCACCATTAAGGTGAAACCCTCCCTATATGCTTGGCAAAGGCCATTTGGTGGGTCCGCCTGTATGAAAAAAACTCTTTGCAGTCTTATGTGTTACTGGTGTCTATCTACCTTCCACAATAACAACTGACTAGGATATAATGAGAATAAGTATATGTACTCTTTAACATCTGTATGATCTCATTTCCCCAAGGCTGATACTTGAAGACATACGTCATTGAGTAATATTATTATCTAGACATTCATAATATTTCCTCATTATCTCATAATTGAGTGAAATAGAATGAATTGGAAGCTTGCCTTTATAAGTATTAATCAAATCCTTTATGGTTTATGCCATGTCAATCATCACATGATTGGCTCTTTGGACATACCTTACCAACAACACTGGCAAAGTGGGTACATATGGTTGTGTTAATTAGCCCAAGACATTCGGTAGCCAAGGGCTACAGTCAGGTCTGTGGTGAGGATTACTCAGAGACATTCCTACCTGTGGCAAAGATGACATATGTTCACATTTTCTTGTCTCTGGCTGCTATTTAGTCTTGGCCTCTATACTGGCTTGATAATAAAAATGCCTCCTGCATGGTGATCTCGATGAGGAGATTTAGATGGAGCACCCATATGGGTTTTTTGCTCAGGGGGAGTCAGATCTAGTGTGTTTTCTCCACAAGTCCCTCTATGGTCTATAGCAATCGCCTTGTGCCTAGTTTAACAATAATACTGTTCTTGCTGAGTTTGGATTCCATTGATGTACCATGGATCATTCAGTCTTCTACAAATGAAAAAAATTGTGAGCTTTTCTTCTGGTATATGTTAATGATATTATGATGACTAGGGACGACTAGCATGGCATCACACATTTAAAGCTCATTTTGCAGGGGCCAATTTCAGACAAAGGACTTGGGTAACCTTAAATGTAATCTGGGGACTTTTGGGAAGTCTAAGTCCGGGATTATAATTTCACAGAGGAAGAAGTATCTCTTAAAATTCTCACTGAGACTAGGATGCTTGGGGTTAGATCTTCTAATGCTCCAATGGGTCCTAAAGTCAAATTATCCACGGAGTAGTGGGAGTTATCTAATGATCTTTGAAGGTACATACTACTTGTTGGAAAGGTAATTGTTCTGACTGTCACTCGACCTGACAATGCCTTTATCACTAGTGTTATACGTTAGTTCATGGATAAGCCATGCACAAGTCTTATGGAGACTGTTATGCACATTCAGAGATATCTTAAGATGTCTCATGGCAAGGGACTTCTACATCAAAATCATGGAAATCTACAGGTACAAGGTTTCTTAGATGCTGATTGGGTTGGATATAATATCAATAGGTCTATTTCTGGTTATACTGTGTGTTTGTGTGAGGAAATCTTGTGTCTTGAAAGAGTAAGAAGCAATGCTTTATAAAGCGGGAAGCGGGAGGCGTGCGGACAGCACCTTGTGGCCGCTTGAGCGCCAGGCGGGCGCTTTTTGAAAAAGCGGGCCCGGAAATTTTAGGTAATTTTGTAGAAATTATACATATTAGTATGTAATAAACACATTTTCAAAAAAAATTATACTTATTTAAACACCCTACACATAAAAATAAAACACCTATATAGTTGATACCACAACTAAAAAACAATGAATAAGCAAATACAGTTCAATTACACAAGTGTAAGACACAAGAAATATACTTTTTAGTCTCCTCTTACTCTTACTGTAGTAAATTTATAGAATTACAACATTATATACTAATATGCAGCAAACAGTAGAATATATGTAATGTGCTAATTTATATTATGCAGTAAATAATAGAATATATAGAGCATATAAATATTCAGTAAACAATAGAATACACCATGTCTATATAATGTACTAATGTATTATTATTTATAAGGCAGCAAACAGTACAAAATATATAATGTATTAGTTTACATTATGCAGTAAACTATAGAATATATAGAATGTATTAATATAAACAGTAGAATATAATGTGTATTAATGTATTATTATATATAAGGTAGAAAGTTATAGAAATATATTATGCAACCGATAACTGGATACATAGTGTATATATTAATATATTATAGTATAGAATGTATTATACAGTAATGTTACATATTCATACTAACTTATTATACTACTATAGACTTATATTTTTGTATTATGTTACAGCAGATAGGCTAAATATAGCGCCCAAAAAATAGGCGGCCATAAGCGGGCGCCCGAAGCAGGGTTTCAGGCGGACGCATAGGCAGGCCAAGTGGGTCTTAGGCGGGCGCTTAATGGCTTGCCGCCTGCCAACCCGCTCAAAGCCTTAACCAGGCGGCTGAGCAAGTGATCCGCTCAGGCGGGCGCCCAGACGGGCGCCTCAAACGCTTTTTAAAACACTGGTAAGAAGCAAACTATTATAGTAAGATGTAATGCAAAATCAGAGTTTAGAGCTATGGCTCTAGCTAAATTTGAGTTGCTATGGATTCACCACTTGTTAGAGAAGCTTGGCTTCATGTGGGAAGCTCCTAGGACGAAGTGTGACTATCAAGTTACTGTCTACATTGCTCAATCCAATCTTTCATGAAAGAACTAAACCCCCTATAATTGATCGTCACTTTTTGTGAGAAAATATTTTGGAGAAGTTGATCTAGTTGTCACCAATTAGGTCAGAAGATCAATTAATTGATTTCTTGGCAAAGTTCCTAAATAGTTGTCAGTTTCAATATTTATATAACAAGGTAGGCACATACGGTACATATGTTCTAGCTTGAGTGGAAGCGATAGAATCATGTATAGGTCCTTGTATGTATTGTAGGGAAATATGGCTAAAGAGCAGGCAATGGAAACAAATTTTATCTGTCATATTCCCCATAACTAGCAGATCGCGTCAATAACTATAATATGAGAAGGATGGTTTCAAGGATATACCTGGTCCTGGAGCAAGTCTAGCGACAATCCTCATCGTTGTAGTTGCGCAACTTTGACTCTTAGTTGCACTGGGACTCGTCGGATTGCTGCACCTCCTGGTCTACACCACAGATTACAACCACGAACCTCGTCTTCTTCAGCAGCTCCTCTTGTTACGGACTGCTGGTTGACGTTGTCCTCCTAATAGGAGACAACGACATCCCGCCTCTAGAGAAGCCCACACGGACCGCCTAGAACTCCTATCGTTCTACTAGAATGGAAAGGAAGGAGTTGTCACTCCCATTGGTGTACTAGTTACCAACTTGGTCTCCCACAACAATGATCTCAATTGCTCTCCCCCTTGGCTATCCCTCCCTAGTCGGGTAAGACTTGTTCTCGTGGTTACCACAACTAGAGAAGATAACGTTCGTCAGAGCAACTGATTCTCAATTATCTGTGTTGTGTTCTGGGAAGCCCCCAGTACCCCTCTATTTATAGGCAGAGTTTGAGTCCATGTTTCCAATCGATGCTGGAGTAGAAGGGACCGGAAGATCTCAAATTTTCACAACAATTCTGGTACTTTCGCAACCTGCGCCAGCCCAAACGACCGTTCGGCACACCAGACGATCGTCTGGCATGCCAGACGGTCGTTTGGCTCAGTCCAGACGATCGTCTGGTACTTTGCCAGTCGTACATGAAATTGGTAATTCGTTTCCAATTAATATCCCATATTAATTCTTTGCACAACAAGTAATGTGTAACTGAAACAAACTTGGAAATTTCTAGAACTTTTTTTCGGCCGAACCAGACCATCTCTCTCACTCAGACGACCATCTGGTGAGCCGAGTCGGGCCGCTCGGTTCAATCCAAAACCAATTTCACCTCAACATAGACCTGACACCTAGACGCCCGTCTCAACACTTGAGACGGCCGTTTAGCACTCTAGACGACCGTCTCAACACTTGAGATGGGTGTTTGGCAGTGCAGTCAGCCTATATGTTGCATGATTCAAGTACCTAAACACTCTAGTACTTAATTCAACAGTCATTCAAGGTTAAACTCCTCTTCTAGGTCGAGACCTATGTGTGTGACCCTATAGGCCCCATATTACGTTGGCAGTGAATGTCCATTACAACTTATGACATTACAAGCAATGAGTGGCGCCTAGTCGCACATAAATGCTACCTAAGTAAATGGAAAGTTGGGGAACAACTTCAACCTACAATCTGTATATGGTGTTGTAGTGCTTGTATAGTTCCTTTGTAACTAATGTCCAGATTGAACTCGAGGCATGGGGCAGTCACCCTCTTTATCATTCAATCTTGTTTCTTGAACCAGAGCAGACTGTTTGAGATATATGTAAGCTCAATATCACATTTGACTCACATGTGCATGGTCATGCATTTCTCAGTCTTGCTAATCAAAAGGCCTAGGACATCGTACTCATGTAGGAGGGACAAATCTCATCTCTATCACTCACAATCAATCCCCATGTGTCAAAGTTACCCAATCATCACCGTTATAACAACCCATGTTTCAAGACTGCGTTTGATGATGTCAAAGTGTACCCAACGACATGTGATGAGTGGAGTGAATTCAGGTCTAAGAACCACAACCATCACCATCACTGTAAGAGCTGACTATGACTTCCATGATGATGGCTTCCATGTGTCAGTCTCACGGTGGGTCTGTCCAATACACTGTTCCTAACATGTATCTGTGTGATTGGTTTGATATTGTCATATCATGACTAATGAGATTCTGTCATCAACCAACCCACACTCTGATCTTTTGTGTCATTGTTGTCTATCAACCTTCCACAATGACAACCGATCAGGGACATATTGAGAATATGTATATGTACTCTTAACATCTGTACGATCTCATTTTGACAAGGCTAATACTTGAAGACATACATCATCGAGTAATATTATTCTCTAGACTGTTACATCATTATCTCATAACCGAATTAAACAGAAAAACTGGAAGCTTGCTTTTATTTTTTTGATCAAATCATTTACAATTATGCCATTACAATCATCACATGATTGACTCTTTGGGCATACATACCAACATTTATTAGTGAGGAAAAGGTTAGACCCTAACTGTAAAGTCTGTAAAGTATTCTTTCTATAAATGTATTGTACCCCGATTGTACCACATGTCTGGGGATTCTCATGCTTTGCTCTAGCCATCACATATATCAAGGACACTTTCTTCTATAGTGACTTGTTTGAATATATACATGGAGAAACCCCTTGTTTTTGGTGTAAGAGTCACATCAGCTTGTAAGCTTGAAAACTCTCTTTATGGTCTAAGGAGTCTTCTTGGGTGTAGTTTGGGAAATCTAGCCAGACTCTTTTGTAATTTGGTTTTCAGAGGCTAGTCATGATGCATTCTTTTTATTGTCTATTGAATAGAAATTGTCATCTAGGAGAGATCAACAAGGCGTTACTCAATTGAGAAATATCTTTAGGGGAAGTTCTAGTCTAGGGTTTAGGGTGCCTAAAATACTTTTCTGGTATCGAGGTGATCATAGAAAGATGAAATTGATTTTATATTAGAAAGTGCACTTTTATCCTCCTTAAAGAAACATGCATGTTAGGAGCTAGCTTAATGCACCTATGCATCCAAAAGTCTAGTTGGACAAATATTAGGGGGGTACTTGAAGATCATACTACTTGTAGCTAAACTCAGTTATCTAACAGTTACCTTGCTTGATGTCTTTGAATGTGGTGAGTGAATTTATGGAAAAACAATGTATATAGGCCATTTAGAAGCAGTCGTGTATTCCTCACTATATGAAAAGAACCCCACAGAGAGCCATTTTTATTAATGTTACAAGCACTAGAAAGTTTGGGTTCTTTCTGATGATGATTGGGGCTTAGTTATTGATTTACAATTTACCCCTGGATATTAGGTTTTCATAGGAGGCAATCTTGTCTCTCGTAAAAGAAAGAAGCAAACAAATGTTGTTAGATCTAGTTGAAAGTCAGAGCACAGAACCATGGCCTACACTACTGATGGGCTCCTCTAGGTCGATTTGTTTTGAAAGAATTCATATTCAATCAGATGATGGAATAGAACAGGACATGTGACAATCAAGATGATGTGCACTTTGCCTCATATTTGGTCTCCATGATGCGGCGAAACACATTTAGGTAGAAAATCATTTAATCCACAAGAAGCTTTAAGTGCAGATGATCAAGCTTCTCCTTGTCAGATTTGAAGACCAACTTACAAATCTCTTTACCAGATCCCTTAATGGATGTCCCATACTCTTATGTAGCAAACTAGGTGCCTATGATATATACGGGCCAATTTGAGAGGGTGTTTTCGAATATGTATGTGTGGCTGTACATAAGTACGCCTAAGTGAGCTGTACATTGAGTTTGTGCATATCTTTAGTCCCATGCCATTTAAATCAGTTATAGGCTGCTTCCTTATATAATAAGCTGTACATCGGGTTTTTGCATATCTTTAGTCCCATACCACGTAAGTGGGTTATTGCCTGCTTCCATCCTTATACAAATAAACAAGCCATTAATCTAATACAAGTCAAGTCGAATCCTCCCCCTCTTGCGTGTCTTGCAACCATTGTATGGGACAAAGACTTTGTGACAACCTTGATGGGTGTGGAAGTGGAAGTTCATGTAGATTTTGAGGAAACTTTGAGGAAGTTTCTATGTAGGAAGCATGATATTAAAAATTGTCAAAATTGGGCAAAATGTTGTCGATTTGGTTGGTGACTCTCGACAGTGTTGAATCCACAAAGACATCCCATTCCACGACATCCTTGACATTTGGGCATTGTTTCCGACACGACATCAACCCATTTGTCGACGATGTTGGCCCGAGTTCAGTAAAAATATCACCAACTTCCTCGACATTAGTGGAAATTGGCGACATTCTTCTACTATTTTGCGGAATTTGCCATGTGAGGAGAAAAAAGTGTTGGAACTGAAGGTAAGGTATTTTGATATATTTATTATTCCAAGCCAATACTAGTAGGTCTATCCCTCTCTACTAAATTTACCACAGATTTACACCAATTTTGTGTAATTTTCTTATTGTTATAAACATTATATATCGAAGAACTCTACAGTATGGAGAGGAGTGTATGTAACCATGTGTTTTTCGGCATCTGTAAACCTATATGGATTGTATATGTAAACATCCTGTGTTTTTTAGCTAGATTTGATGAAATCTATCAATTTTCGTCACAAAATCATTTTTTCTAGCTTAACCTTTGTCAAAGTTGTGGCAAAGTTTACTAGAAAAATTCTCGAAGTTTTTGCAAACTTCCACTTCCACACCTATCGAAGTCGACGGACGTCTTGTTCCATGGTAGGAAGTTAACCAAAACCAAGCTAATAAAATAGCAATATTTTGAGAAAATTTGATATAAACATCAAATTTACTTTGAATGTAGTTTGGGTATGTTCTTCAAGACTAACTCTTCAAACTGACATTTACTCTATCTATGGCATTCATGATCTTCTCAAACAACAACAGGTGTTAGAATAACATAAATGTGAGTTTCTTTCATAAAATTCAAATCTAGTATAAGAGTGAGATGGAGGGGTGAAATGGTGTTAGATGTACCACAAATCTTGTAAAGCATGTGCAGATCTAGAAAAAGAGGGGCAGATATATTACTTTGTAGCTTGAAATAAGAGAATGGTTGCCTATAAGTTCAAGAACAATTTCCTACAAAGGTTTTGTAAGCCTTTACGCGTGCAACTATAGCATAATACCTTTCAAAATTGTTGGTTGAAAACTAGAAACATCCTCAACAAGTTGGATTTTCTAAATTAGACTGGGATGTCATTGTGGACAATAAGGCCAAAGTCATTGACTTGGGTCCACTATTGTAGAAACAAGATGAAACATGGAAGTATATTAAGTGTAGATGTTGAAACTCATGGGCAAGGACAATATAGAGGATTAATTGCCTATTGTTGAGGATGGTTGGTACTTTGTTTGCAACAATCATGCTATTAATGCAATTCAATAAAATGTATTGTTTTTGAAAACCCAAAAATTTTCTAAATTAGGGCACTTTATAAGATGCAGAATAAATTATATTTAATAAAACAAAGAAACACCATTATGCTATATAGACAGCAGATAACTCCATGCTACCATATCGTTTTATGTAGAACTCAAGTTTGGCGAACTATCTTTGACTAACTGAGGGTTTGGTTGACCTTATAATTTTACTGGATTGTGGCTTGAGTAAGTTCAAGTCTAGTGGCTACCTTTTGGGCGGATTATGATAATAGCCATTTTGGGTAAGTATGAAGACCAAACGTCTCGTTATGTAATTATGTTTAGCGTCAAACTCCAATTTGATGAAACTATATTTTGATCAAATGGGGGGTTCAGTCGAACTTATTCTTTGACTGCATGCTAGTCTTGGTCAGTTTAGTACTAATGTCTACTCGTCAATTGAACTACAGCCTGCCCGCATTGAGTTTGATTGAACTATGAGCTTGGCCGAATGCATCAATGTTTTAGGCAAATTTAAAATTCAGAACTTTCGTGGTTATTCAATGAAGGGTTAACTAGGTTTGTTCTCTCACCCACTTGTTCTTTCATGTTTTTTAACATTTAGTAGGGTTATATAGTGCAAGTTAACTAGTCATGTACTTTAGGATCAATTGCATATCATTATCATCTCAAAATTTTATATTCTTATTCTAAAGCAACGTAATTAAGCAATCAAGTTAGCAATGTAAGAAAACTATTTGCATCAACAAAACAGTGATAGGCGACAATACCTTGTGCCAACAGATAATTACATGTCATTATCTTTAAACAATGCCGAGCCAACATGGTTGGGATTGAGGCTTATACGACGACGATGATGATATATTTTAAGTTCTAAAAAATGCCTATAACATTGTTTAGTAGGTTCAAAATATGCTTGGAGTTTGGTTGTTAGAGATGTGGTGTTGAACTGTGGACAATTCATAGTTCTATCTGCAACTATCAGCCATTGTGTGGTTCCATTTTTCATAGTAAGAGGTGGTATTGATTCACTGGTACCCTCATTTCTTATCTAGGTTTTGATCAATGTATGCTGATGAGATTGTGATTACTAGCATGCATACTTGTCTAGGCGACTAGGTAGGGGTGAGCAAAATTCAGTTAATAAGCGATTAACTGAATGGTTAATTTTATTTGGACAGTTTGGTTAATTCGGTTAATTTGGTTAATTTATTTTGGTTAATTGGTTAAATGGCTAATTTGTAGGCTAAAAATATTTTCTATTTGGTTAACCAAATTAACCGAATAGCCACAATTATTTCAAAAAAAAATCCTACACATATATATACATATATAGTTGTACTTTTATCTCAAATAACCTCTACATTTATATAGGAATCAAGTTTTGATGAACAATATAGCACTATATTTATATGCAATACTACTACAATATAACAATGGTTCAAAATTTTATGAGTATTTTCATACAATATACTCAAAGAGTGTTATTTGGTTAACCAAATTGACTGACCAAATTAACCATTTACCGATTAACCATAATCAAATTGACCGACACTGATTCGGTTAGTTTAATGGTTAAAATCTCAAACTACAAATTAACCATTTAACCGAACCGAATTAATCATAACCGACTGAATTAACTGAATGCTCACCCCTACTTCTAGGCAGTCCTTCCCACATAAGGGAAGCCTATGGGGCTTAGGCGGTAGCCTAGGCATTTCTAGCCGTTCTTCATATTTGTTTATATTATATGTGTGTGTGTGTGTGTGTATATATATATATATATATATATATATATATATATATATAGAGAGAGAGAGAGAGAGAGAGAGTTAAGCTGGAATACTCTCGAGTGTATCAGAGACACTATACACCTCAATCGTTTTCCATGATGGAACAACTATTTTGGAAATCTAAATCGTTGATCTTGTTAAATATCTTAAGATCATACTATACAATAAAGTTGAGCTCATTTGGACACTTATAGGTCATGCATTTGAAAGATGCAAAAATCATGAATTTCAAATTAGTTATGTGCGTAGATTTTGTTGTCCTTGGATGAGTGACTTACACTCATCCAAATGGGCCCAAATTTTGTATGTAATCTATTATTATTATAACAATGAAGACTCAATTGATTAGATTTTATAAATATATGGTCTAGATCGGCAAACACCATTGGGGTGTACAGTGCGATCTATACACTTGAGTGTATTCTAGCCAGACTCTTTATCTCTCTCTCTCTCTCTATATATATATATATATATAGAAATGACTTCGCGTATATATATTTCACTTCACTATATTCAAATATATGCATCACTACTTATGCTTGTATTGGTTATCCCTAAGCTTATTCAATCATAACTTCACCTATGTCCCACTTGTCGTGACCTAAGCTAGACCATTCAGCCTTAATTTTACCTAACATGATCTAAATTGGACCTAATTTGAACTTAGTCTCCCCTAATTCGGTCCAAGTTAGACCTATTTTTGGATATCATGACCTAATCAGATGTTATTTCCCCTAGTTTGTCCTACATTGACCTAAATGAGCCCTAATTTGTTGAAATCAAACATAATTCCCAAAATCAGACCTATTTCCCCCCAAATCAGACCTCAACTGCCTCAATTAGATTTAATGGCCTAAATCATGCCTATTTCTTCCCTAAAATGACAAAACATCCATGCTAGTTTGGTCGTTAAGTGTCGTAATTTGGGCCTTAAAGGCCTTAGGCATCTACTTCGATTATCTGCAAGCCTAGGCGCCCAGTATAAGGCGTCCCATCCAGGGTCTAGGAGGCCTAGACGGGAGCCTTGATAAACTTGATTACACCCAACTCAACGGATCCTTAAAAGGATATATTTAAATAGTGGTTTTTGTAAGTTTGATTATATCTTAGGTCCTGAGGTTGTATGGTCTAAAGAGGCAATTGCCATCTCTGAAAAGATATATGATCATGACCTATTTGTGGAGATTGGTATGCTTGGGTCCAAACCAACTAGCACACCCATATATCCTAATCTTGTACTAGTACTTGATTAGGGAGATCTCTAAGATGATCATTGAAAATATGGGCATCTGGTGTGCACATTAAGCTACTTGCTTGTTACCAAACATAATATCCTCTTCGCTCATGAGTTATTAGATATTGTCATGAGAATTTATCAGTTGTACAGAACATCTGGAAGATGTTTCATATTCAGGAACAATGGTTATACGTATAAAGGGGTGGTTTTCTATTGCAGCTTGAGCCCAATCTACAATGGACAGGGCTTTACTCATGTTGGGTTTAGGCGCCGAGGATGTAGGATTAGGTCCCGACCAGGCCAAAACCCTATTTAGCCAAAATCTTTGGACCGAGGAGCGAATCAAATAAGTGCCTGTCCGGTCCGGACCGGACCGGGAAAATAGTGGAACCAAGATGGGACCGGTTAAACTAATTTATTATTAGTTCTAAGTGTTTGAGGTTGGTAAAGAAATAACACGTTACCAATTGCTACTTAATTATCGTATGGAGTTGGGATGACAAATTTGTGAATTAATTTTTACCGTTAGCATATTATGACATAGTCGTAGTTCTTCTTTTGAATTGATTTATTTGTTCAAATCCACGCTAAATGTATGCAATCATGCAAATCTGTGACAAGTTCATATTTGTGTTTTGCAATTATAGAATCACGATCACTAGATCTGACAAATGTTAAAGAATGCAAGGATGTGACTTAGTAGTTATGCTTCTAGGCATTATAAGGTGCTTGACATATTTGTTTTGTTGGTGAATAAGAATATATACATGCAAAAAAATACATTTATAACAACAAAAATTGTATTAGGTATAAATGCACCGTAGATATTACATATAGAACAACAATCATCTGCTATTTGTAATACTATACACACATAGTTAGAAAATAATTAATACTGTAACCAGTCCAGACCGGACCAGACCGAAACCGAATAACAAAAATATTAGAACCGAGAACCGGACCGAAGTTATGTTCGGTCTAGGACCTAACCGGACTGAATAACCGGTCCGTTCGGTCCAGTCTATGGTTGTGGACCATTAAATGTACAACCCTAGTGTAGAATAGGGAGTTTCTATTGAGCGAAGGTGCTGAAGGGATACAGTCTTGCAAAATCAACTTGTAGCACAATCATTTTTTTATTAGTATTTTAACTAATCTTATTGAAATAAACTCTTTTTTCATAAATATAGTTGATTGTATTGAATTTTGCACCTTTGTCAAACAAGTTTTGACCTAGAAAGCCATATAAATTGAACTGTGTACATATTGACATTTGGCAAAGAAAATTCTTATATACCATAAGCAAATAAAATGAAAGTATAACAAATGCACTTTCTATCACACTACATCTTAGTTGTAGTCTTGCAGATAACGGCTGAAGTTTATACCTTAGTTTGTCGAGTGTTGAGATATGTAACCATTATTCATTACATGCAGGTGCCAAGACAATTGAATCTATATTTGTCTCTTCAGATTCTCAAGAGAAGGATTTGCAAGAGGACAATAAACAAACACACCCCTGCAATCCTCTGATTGTAATCATTCACGGAGGGCCACATTCAGTTTCTTTAACAAGCTATTCAAAGTCCCTAGCGTTTCTTGCGTCATTGGGATACAACTTGCTTATGGTAAATTACAGGTCGGTAACTTTTATTACCAGGCTTGGTTCTGTAGCATCAACTCAAGTTACTATTGGAGCAAACTGGCAATATGGTATATACAATGGGCATTGGGGTTAAATGACGAGGAAGAGAAAAACTGAACATATTCGAAATTTATCATGGCTTCTGTCTCATTAGATCGTGCAAGAAAATATCACATGGATAGAATCCAGGCTCAATTACCCAAAATTAGGCATGGCCTTTGGTTTCAAAACAGCATGGCCTTGCTCTCGAATATCATAATCACAATATTCTGTCTTTTTTTTTTAATTTGTGATTTAGAAACGAGTGATTCCCTAGGCGCATCTGATAAACATTCAATTTTGTGAACATTTGATGCCTCTTTTATCCCTACTTTTGATATCATTGAAGCTTGCAATATTCTCATATTCATATATTTTCTGCCAATTTTTCTATACACTCTTCCTAATTAGATAATCTTTATGTTGCAGGAAGTCAAGTGTCTTTGAGTCAAAGCAACATAAATCTCGATAGGCTGTAACTAAGACAAGTTAGCCATCGAAATTCATCAAGAATGCCACCCTTGATAGTGCCCATTGACACAAGGGCGCAATCATTACCAATCAAATGCATTCAGACCAAATCTCGACCGGCCAGGTATCGAGGACAACTCTTGGCAACACACTCTCAAATCAGGAAGGTTGGCTATCGAAGCTAGCTGGACAACCCTCAATGGACCAACTACTGAGTCCACTCTTGACATCACTCAGAAAGCTATCAAGACACAAAAGAGAAGCTTTCAAGGCTAGCCAGACAATCCTCGACAGGATAACATCAAAGCACAACAATTCAACCCTCGGTACGTGATCTTAGAGTTGTCGAGGCAAAGCAACACATGCCATCGAGGAGCCACATCATTGAGGATCGAGTGCATTGCTGCCCTCGATAGGTGTCCATCGAGACCAGCCCTCAATCGCAAGGCCATCGAGGCAGAACCTCCAACCATCAACAAGAGCCACTCGCATGCCATACAAAGAACATTAAACATTTGGTGGCACCTCATGTCCTATGCCAGGGCTGTAAATAGACCCTCATGCCTCAGCTAGAGAGGTATCTTAGATTTTGGAGAAGAGCATGTGGAAACCCTACTACTCTATTGCCAGAAGAAGAGGATAGCCATTGACTTCATCTATCGACATCCACACAAGGCTATTGAGGTGGATGCTTGAGAGAGAATCGGTCGACGAGCTCCTTCACCTTGGTTCCGTACCACCATCGAACTTCATACTCACCCCTTTGACGTCCATTTTAGAACCAAGGAAGGATGATCCGGTACCCAAGAAGGAAGATCTAGACCCAAGGTGGGTAGATCTTAGAGGGTCTACCTTATATTCGACCTCCCTCTTCCTCTTTCTACTGCTTCAATATTGTTCATTCATTGTATTTCATTTATCCAGGCCAATGGCCATTTCAAGTTGTAATCAAGTATAGTATGTCAACAACATGAGTGGCTCACTGTTCTCATATGCCTCGCATGAGGCTGCTTATGCGGCCGCATATGCGTATGCGGCCCTCGGCTGCTCCGTATATAGCTAAGCAATGCTATTTTTGGGCATGGACCGAATATGCGGCCTGCGGTCCACAGATGCGGCCGCTTACGCTTAGGTCCCACATTTCATTTGGTGACTTTAAGTAAAAAAATAAAATAAAACCTCAAATAAAATCAACCAAATTAAATGACAACTTCTTCTATATAGTTGGTTTTAGATCAAATATTGAAATTTTGCTACCTTGAAAATAATTCTATTTTGAATGAGTGGTGCAAAATATATTATTATATTTTACAATTGTTAATGTTTCATTATGCTCTATCCTTTGCTCTTTTTTTTCTCTTCTATTTTGCTCTAAGATTAGAACATGTTGCACTTGCAACAGTTCTTATTTTGTCTTGTATAAAAGGGGAACCTATTGCAGATATTAATTGGATATGATATTTTCTTTTCCAAAGTATCAAATTTGTGTACTGCCTAGGGAGTAATTTATATTCCCTACGACTTTTTCTTCTTTATTTATTACTGACTTAATTTCTTCATATCATTTTGATGTTTTGATTTTGTTTTTGATGTTCTTTTTCTATTTCTACTTTGAACTACCATGTGTTGTGTTACTGTGGTTATTCTTATTGTGTTCATTCCATAAATATTCTACTACAAACTGCATGTGTTAGTATGTTTTGTAACTTGTATATTCTAGTGCATTATATGAACTTAGGGTTTTGTTGATTGATTTTTCTCATTGATGATTGGAAAATATGTGTTTCTTCTTCAATGATGTAATGATCCGTTGGTACATTTTGGGCTATTAGGCTACAAAACTAGATAGTATGAAATTTATGATTATGATTATATTTTTAATTAAATATATGTTTAAAATATAGAATTTATTAAAAAAAATCCAAAAACGCATATGTCCCGCTTATGCTCCTACATTCCGCTTATACTCTATGCGGTACCCTGACCAAACTCATACCGCATAACACATTTCAGAACATTGGAGTGGCTAATCCCATAAATTTGGGTTGGGAGTAGCCTTCAGGCCCTCCCAACCATGTAGATACTTTAAATCCATTTTAATATATATTTGGCATGTTTGTTCTCATACTCTTGTTTTTATCGCATCACTTGCATGATTATCTACCCTGTTGTGATGTTTGATTCGAGCTACCTCGAGAGGGTGTTGCTTGGTCATATCTGGAGTTTTAAGGTGTGACTACAAAAGGGATTGATCATTAAGCTATGGTCATAAAGTTGTCCAGTTATTTATTTGACATCATTAGAGAGACATACTTGTAGCTAATAGATCTAACCTGATCTCAAGAGAAAGAGGGAATTGATATTAGTTTAGACTGGTTAGAAACCATGCTAAGGGTATGAAACATGTTTGAGTGTCTACATGTTTGGAGAGCGTGCTTGGTAGTTGAACCCCAATCGAAGTTCCCAAAAATCATACCTTAATACAAAAAGATATACCTAACTCTATTTTACTTTGATACTTTAGATTTTATTTTTTTCTTTAATTTGTGTGGTAATTGGTTCCTTTTGGAACAAACATCCTTTCAAATTGACTTAGCTAAGCTAAGACCATGGTTGTCTAAGCATCTGGGCGTTGGCCATGGGCGCCCAGACTGCCTAGACAGAGGCCTAGGCGGTCCGAGGCATTTTGTTATCTTTTTAAAATAATTTTGTATAGAGTTTTTTTGTTATAAAAGGAGGGTGAAGAGGAGACAAGGGAAGGAGAAAACATGTGAAAATTATGGACGACAGTAAAAAGAAGAAGAAAAGGTGGCTGGGGAGGCCGACAATAAAAAGAAGAAGAAAAAGATGCACACATGACTAGGAAGAAGGGGGGAGAGGAGGGAGGAAGAGATGGACGACCCAAAAGAAGGCAGGAAGTGGAAGAGTAGGTAGGGGACGACACAAGCAAAGAAGAAAGAGAGATGGGAAAAGGAAGAGGAAAGGACGAAGAGGAAGGGGAGGAGGCGAGGGAAGAGGAGGGCGAAGAGGAAGAGGAGGCAGGGAGAAGATTGCTGGAACAAAAAGTAAAAAAAGAAATTTACCAGGAAGAAGGTGGGGAGAGGAGGGAGGAAGAGATGGACGACCCAAAAGAAGGCAGGAAGTGGAAGAGTAGGCAGGGGACGACACAAGCAAAGAAGAAAGAGAGACGGGAAGAGGAAGAGGAAAGGACGAAGAGGAAGGGGAGGAGGCGAGGGAAGAGGAGGGCGAAGAGGAAGAGGAGGCAGGGAGAAGATTGCTGGAATAAAAAGTAAAAAAAGAAAACTTACCAGGACACAAGCAATGATGACTACCATGTTGCCATCTAAGTTGTCTTAGGTGGTTGGCAAGCTGAGAGAAGAGGGGCATAAAGGAAGATGGTGAGGGGGAGGAGAAAAGAAGAGGAGGGGGAGAAAGGAAGAGGGGAGAAATACCTATGGGGCAATTGTCATCAGGAGAAGGGAGAGGCTGCGTTGTGGGTTAACAAGTTTTTTTAAGCTCATCAATCTAGACCTATTAAATGCCCAAACACCCAAATGGGCTGGGCGCCTGACTTCGGGCGGCCGCCTAGGGTGCCCAACACGCCTAAGCGGTGCCAGGCGACCGCCCGTACTACACATGCTAAGACCTAAGGTCTATATGTTTTTATCACCCTTATCCCTGAATTCGACTCTGTTTGCTGCAAGCCCCGTAAATTGTTGCAGACATCTCTTGAAGTTGCGTATAAATTCAAACTCCGATTCATTGGAACGGGGCCATTGTACTTGTGCTTTGGAAGCTTGTTTTGAGCCGATCAACATCTTAGACCTAAATCTCACACAATTCGTGGATTTTCCCCACATTTCATTAACTTTCACATTTTTTTTCAAATTTTTAGCGAAGTTCTACTTTTCACAAATTTTCCTACTCTTTGAAGATATCCCAGATTTATATTTTTATTAATAAAAAAATATTAGAACAACTATACCAACAATGCTATGTGGGAGTGAATGTTTGACAGTGAAGAAACAAGGTCTCAACAAGATGAATGTGGCCGAAATGCGTATGCTGAGACGGATGTGCTTGAAGATGAGAAAAGATCTATTGATGAATGACTATATCAGAAACAAAGTGGGGGTGGTGAGCATCGAGGACAAGTTGTGTGAAGGCCGACTAAGATGGTTTGGACATGTACAACACAAACTGACACATGCACCTATTCAGAGTAAGGTTATTGAGTCAACACTACTAAAAGAAGTAGAGGAAAACCTAAATTAACTTGGGAAGAGCTTATAAAGAGAGATTTTGAATCTTTACACCTTGATCAAAGTATGACCCATAACAACGCTGATTGGAAAAGAAGGATCCATGTAACCAACCACAAAATGGTTGGGATTGAGTCTTAGATGATGATGATGATGATGGTGACTGTGTTGTACGGGCCAACACCCAGGCGGCCCAACCCCCTTTCAAATCCAGGCGCCCATGTTCTGTAACAATATGTAGGTGTATCGGGGGCTAGGCGGCCGCCTAGTCGGACTGGGCGTGCACCCAGGCGTCTGGTCCATTTAAAAAAAAACCCATTAAGTTGAATAATATACAATCCCAACCTAATTAAGATTCCCATTTAACTCTAATAATTAAATCCTATTACAATCAAACCCACACCCCTCTATATATTAATACCCTAATCTAAACAACCCTCAACTGTCTTTCATGAGAAAACCAAACGACTCTATTCGCTCTGCCACGAACGCGATGATGATGAAACTAAGGAGGAAAAAGAAGAGGAAGATTTTGAAACATAGGATGATGATGATGATGAGGCAGATCTCAGTCTTGATAAGTGTTTTTGTCTGATTTGTCATGAGCTTACATCGGCTATGAGCCATTTTGTTTCTCTTCACAAATAATCTTTTTTGGATGCATACATTATAGATGTTTAGCTTTTTGATTTCTTTATGAATTTTGTTTACTTATGACTTCCACAATTCAGTCCATATGTAATTATTTTTCTGCTTTCTTCATATAAGACTAGCTCATTGTTTGCATATTTATAATGTGTGTGTGTGTGTATATATATATATATATATATATATATATATAGGGATGATATTAATTCATAAATTGTACATCTATCCATTAAAATAATATATATAACAAAACGTCTGGAAACGGCTGGGCCTCCGCCTGGGCGCCTAGGCTGCCTGGGCGTCCCTAGGCAATGCCTGGCCGCGTATACAACCATGGTATGTGATAAATTGAATGTAGAAGTATGCTACACCACTTGGCATGAATGACCAAATATATGCATTACATTTAAGTATGTATAATTTGTGTGAACATTTGTTTGTATGTATGTATATGAAAATATCTCCATCATTATCCTCATCTAAGCCTCAGTCCCAACCGTGTCTGGGTCGGCTACATGGATCCTTTGTTTCCATTCAACTCTATCATGGGTCATATTATGATAAACATGTAATGATTTAAAATCTCTCTTTAGAAGTTCTTCCCATGTTAATCTAGGCCTTCCTCTTCGTCTATTAATTGTGCGTGACTCAATAGCAATGCTTCGTATAGGTGCATTAGTCGGTCTGCGTTGCACATGTCCATACCATCTGAGTTGGCCCTCGTGCAACCTGTCCTTATTACTCACCACCTCCACTTTATTCTTGATATAATCATTTCTTAAATGATCTTTTCTCATCTTCCTACACATCCATCTCAGCCTACACATTTCAACCACTTTCATCTTGTTGAGACCTTGTTTCTTCACTGCCCAACATTCACTACCGTAGAGCATGACTGATCTTATAGCTGTTTTATAAAACTTGCCTTTTAATTTGAGAGGGATCTTCCTATCACATAATACTTCAGTTGTACTCCTCCATTTCAACCATCCTACAGTGAACCTATGACAAATGTCATCTTGGACATCCCCATCTATTTGAATAATAGAACACAAATAACAAAGTTTATCACATTTTGGTATATCTACTCCGTCCAACTTGGCTCCACCATTCATTCTGCAAGATTGGCTGAAATTGCAATACATATATTCAATTTTGCTCCTAATCATAAATCCATTTGATTCCAATGCCTTTCTCCAAAGTTCGACTTTGTCATTCAATCTAGGGTTGGCAATCGGGTTCCGGTTGAGTGGGTTTTATTTCGGGTCATTTCAGGTCAACACTTTTTAGATAGACCCTAAACTTGCAAAAGATGGATTTTCGGGTCGAAAACTTTGACCGTAACCCGACCCACAAATAATTTCGGGTCTATCAGGTCTGACCCGTAAATCCAATACCAAGAAAATAATTTAAAATATGATATGTTTTGTCTAATCATTGATAATTTTCAAGTGTAATAAAAAGATTCATTGTAATGAACTTACAATGTGATTGAGAGACACATATAAAATCTATTGTAGTTTGTTCGAGAGTTTTTAAAAAAAATTCATAATATAATTAGTATAATAAATCATACAACTCAATACAAAATCATGTATGAATGACAAAATAAACTTTATGATTGATGGATTAGTAATTTAGTAGGTCATTGGTAACTTATTTGAAAATACAATTGTGAATTTAGGGTCAATCGGGTCAATTCGGGTCTAAAGTCCAAGCTCGGACCCGACCCTAAATTAATATCGGGTTCTTCGGGTTCGGGTCAATTTCGGGTCGGGTCGAAAAACCTTAGACCCTAAACCTGCCTAAAATTTCTGGTTTGACTTTTGAAAAAGTTAGTATATTGTAACTATGACTGTGACAATAAAGCCTCCATTTTTATTGCCAACGATCCCACTTTTCATGAGTGTACTAAGCATATCGGGGTGAATAGCCACTTTGTTTGAGAATCTATTCTCTTTGGACTCATTTGCGCTCCTTATCTCCAAACTGAAGATCAGGTTGCAGACATCTTTACCAAAATACTTCCCAAGACTCGCCTTGCTACATTGGTGGACAAGCTAGGCATGTTTGACATCTATACTCTAGCTTGAGGGGGAGTATTAGTATATATGCTTTATGCATTATGTTTTATTTATGCTTTAGACTTGTCTTTGTCTTTAGCCTTTCTGTTATCCCATATTGTCTGCTTCTATTTCTCACTTACTCTCTTATCCTATAAAGAGTGTTTTGTAATTGTTTAAGACACATCAAATAAATAATTTTCTTATTCTATAAAGGCAACAAGGCAAAATATACAAATCTAGGAAATGTTTGTTGATAGAAATAATTATATAGAAAAATGAAATAACAATCACAGGAATGTACGTTTTGAATACTAAGACAATTAACCATTAAAAATTATAAATAAGCAAAAAGTGCGAAAGTAACATAAGGCGGCAAATTAGGCAAAGCGCACCCTGTGGGGCTCCTTGCGCCTAGGTCATCACCTTAACAAGTATAGTCCATCGTTAAATTCAAAGGAGATAGAGGCATGCCTAGGTAAGTGAAGGGGCTTGAACCCATTTTTCCGCCTCTATCTTGTATCACTTGGTCCCGTGCATTTTAGAAAACATTGCAGCAAAAATCCTTTTTATGTAAATTTATCTTGAAATTCTCTCAAATGGGCGAAGAACAATCAAAAAATTTAAGATGTTAAAGTCGTCATCTTTCTAGAAGTAACCTAGATCTTCAATGTCTTCTCAATGGCTAATGTGCAGAGCCTCCATAGCTATGACCCTTGTATTAAACCATTTCCAATAGAGGATTTAAGTGTGGTTGACATATCTGTTTGTCTTGGGTCCCTAAATAGAGGAAGATGCCTCATGGTTTTTCATCAATTAGAATGCCAAACCTGGTCGCTTCTAGGCATGCAAAAATCTATTGCAGCCCTTTGTTGTATAAGTTCATAACATTCAAAGGTTAAACTTCTGTAGTTTTCTATGTGAAAGGGTTTTTTCGGTCTAGCTTGATCACCCATCCTTTAGCTTCTTAGATTTCCTCCAATGGAAAAAGTCATGACTCATGAGTGGGTAGGATATAGTCATGTATTAGCTTCCCTTTTAAGAAAGCACTTTTCTCATCATTCATTGCTCACATATTCTTTTTAGCCCACCAACTAATACTCATTGATCACCTTGAAGCTGTATTTAAATAAGTTTTATAGCTGTATACCTCTCCCTTTCGTTTGGGGATCATGGTAATCGAGGGCAACCTACACTCTTCGAGTTCATGTATCTCCAAAAACTTTATCGATTTTGTTTTATCTCTTCATAGTATCTACACAATCCGTTTGGATTTCTTTCTAGCCTTCATGTACCTTCCATGTTCTTGTTTCATAAATTCTTTGTGTTTCTTCTTCGAGGGATCTAGCCATTTATTCTAGGTTTTCATCATCTATTTCATGTAGGTCTTTACCATCACATAAGGGTCTCATGTTTATTCTTTAGAATAAAGTACTTGTAAGAAATCAAGTGTTGCTATTTACTGTTTACTACGATCATTAAACTTGCCAATGTTGTTTTTTCTGCCCTAGACATACATATCAAGGGATCTATTTATTGTCCTCAAAATTCAGACATTTAGAAGATAATCATCATTTCATCGTTACATATGATATCTGAACTTCCTTCTAGGTGGTATCTTTAACTAACCCTTTATGTCAAAATCCCCTCATGTTCTTGAATTCTAAAGTGTAGAATGTTTGCTAATTTTCTACTTCACCGTTCTTGGCTTTTATTTGCTACCCCCAATTTGTTGACATCAACAATTTGAATAGCATTCTTTTTTGTGTTACTTTTTGATGACAAATTACATGCTATATTATAATAATTTGGAATTATTTACCATTCATTTTTGTGCCTGATGTTTTTGACTTCTTTCTTCTTTTAGGAGGGTTTGATCTTATAAGGATTCACATGTTATTAGAGATTTTTTTGCGATATCTATAGTAGATTATAGATGCCATATGTTCAACCATTTTGTTGGATTGAAAATCAGTCAAATCTTAATCTTACATAACTTCCTTGACTTTTGAACTAGTCAACTAGGTAAAAACATAATTTTGGATTTGGGATATTGTTGAGACTCGAAGATTTGTCTCATCGATTGAAAAACCTAATAGAATCATCTATTAATGAAGGTCAATCAGCTTACCATAATGAGGTTCGAGTTTCCTCTATAGCACTAAGGTTGTTTTTAAGGTTTTAAAGGAGATTTTCTTGATGTGACCTTTGCTAGTCCGCTGAAGATGTGGTACTAGACTCTTCTAAATTACCAATCATAATATTCAACTAACCATATTATTAGAGAGACTAGTTAATTAAGTTATTTAAGTCTTATTTTTATATGGGCCCAAGTGTATCATGGCCCATTAGGGTTTAGTCTAAAGTCTGCACGTTGCCCCCTTCTATATATAGGATGGGGATTCCTCTTATGAAATATATCACATAACCTTCATTTACTTCACAGCATGGCAATGTTTTAAAAAGTGGGAAGATGAAGGCATGCGAACAACACCTCGTGGTCGCTTGAGCGCCAGGCTGCTTTTTGAAAAAGCGGATGCTTAATTTTTATACGATTTTATACAAAAGTACACACACACATATATATATATATATATATATATATAATATTAATTAGAAACTTGTATACTTAATTAAACCCATGTGGCAGTGTAAAATTCACCCTACACAATAATTTGCTACTTAATAGTTGCTTACCTATAGATGAAGCATTAAGATACAATTATTATATACAACAGAAACTAGTATCATACTATCGTGTAATCTACTTAGCAGTTAGTACCATTTATAGATGAATTTATCACATACATTCATATACTAATATCAAGCCATGATCTAATGCACTTAGTAGTAAGTATTATATAGTAGTACAATACTTCACAGCAATTTATATTGATTTTGTATTACATTTACACTGGTTGTTGTTTATTAGCTCAATGTTCTATACTTAGTAATCAATACTATACATCAGAACAATATTACTGATTTTACAGTTTTACATTAAATATACATGGTATTACTTGCTATAATAGACTTAATTGTACACAGTCGTTGCTAATATATAGTAGCAGCAGAATCATTGTAGATTTACACACTACTTGGCTATGGTACAATGTTTAGATACATACTTAGTTGCTAATACAATAGTGTCATGTTAACATGTGAGATAATGTTATACAATATCAATGGTGTAATAGTACATACTATAAATAACATTTAATTTCACTTTTGGGCTTTGGAAATGGAACGAAATCCTGTTTTTCACTTAGGCGGCCTCAGGTGGGCGCTCGGAATCAGTGATCAGGCGGGCGCTTGAGTGGGCTAAGCGGGCATGAAGCGGCCGCTAAATGCTGAGCCACTTGACTACAGCTTAAAGGCTATGTGGAGTGGCCAGGGCTCTGATCCGCTTGAGCGGCTGCTTATGTGGCCGCCTGTGCCGCTTTTTAAAACACTGCAACATGGTATTAGAGAAGTGATCCAACCCTAACCCAAGCAAAAGGAGAGAACTTCGCTTGCGTGCGGCCGTAGCCGCTTCTTGGCTTGGCTGCTTGCTGGGCACTTCCATAGATTCTCTCCATGTTTGTGCCTTTTGCCTCGTCAAAATCTCACCTTACTGCCCTCGTCTCGCAACTGTATATTCCTGACTGAAAACTACTAGAGGGGGGGTGAATAGAGTTTTATAAAGATTTTAATAATTAATTAACTCAAACAATCAATCACAAAGATATTGGACAAGGAGACAAGAGTTTAGAGTGGTTCCAACCTTAGCAAATACTAAGGAAGTCAGTCCACTACCCGGTTGCTTACCCAACCGGGATTTGAAAAGAAATTTATTTTATTACCTCGCAAGGATTTTACATAAAATACAATTTCTTTTCCTAAACCCTTCAAGCAGCCTTCACCTAGAAGTAATCGCCCAACCTTGAAGCAACCTTCACCTAGAAGTAATTGCACCACCTTGAAGCAGCCTTCCTCTTGAAGTAGCTTCCCGTTGCAATAGCCTTCTTGAAGTAGCTTCCCGTGCGATAGCCTTCTTGAAGTAGCTTGAAGTCCCCTTCTCCACCTGAGAAGTCAAACTCTCTCCAATCCGCAGCCTCCAACCCTAGGAGTAGCAAGGAGAATACAAAGGATAAAAAGGAACAAGAAAGAGAATAGAAATTACAACTTATCCTTTTAAGCACAAGGCTTGATTTGCCTATATCAAGCGTATTGATCTCCTAACCAATGAGTGTAGAAGTGTAAGTGCTGTAGTAAGGAGATGCTAGCCTATAAGACACGAAATTTGAGCTAAGGGGAAAGTAGGCCAATGATCACAATGCTCAAATTGCTTGCAACAGATTGCTCAAGTATGCTCAAGTATTTCTCAAGTGTAACAAGTGAGTTTTGAGTGTCCTATGGCTTGTCCTATTTATAGGAATGGCCTAAGGATGCTTAAGGACGTTCTAGACAACTTCTAGGGGTTTCTAAGTGCTTAACTAGCCGTTAGGTACAAAGTTGTTGCTTTAACAACGGCTAATTAATTTATTCTGCAGTTGCTGTCAGAGACCATCTCGGTCGACAAATGGTCGACCGAGACACCTACTCGGTCGAACTTTTGTCGACCGACAGGCTCTCTGGAACAAGTGATTTGCAACGTCTTTCTTCAACTGCCAACTAACTTGTCTGTTGTGTCTAACGGCTACTTTGGATCTTTCTCGGTCGAGAAGATTGTCGACCGAGAGTGTCTCGGTCGAGGGGTTTGTCGACCGAGATTGATCCTGTTTCAAGGTTTCAATTTAGGCACTAATTATGTGTGTGAGTGTGCAAAAATAATCCTATTTGAATGGGATGACTTGTCTAACTGTGGTGTTTAGCTAGGGAGAATCTAACGCTTGATTTACATGCAATTCTAAGTACTTGTACATTATATTTTTGTACAAGTTTTTACAATAGTGATTACATTGCATGAAAATGTAAATATGTAAGCTTGTAAATTTTCCCTTGTTGCTTTGTCATCCTGCACACTCAAGTAGCTCGTTAGATTAATAAGAATGAAATGTTTGTCATAATCAAAACAAAGGGATTTTATAGATGTCCATTTAGCCAACAATCTCCCCCTTTTTGAAGATGACAAACATTTCCAAAATATAAATAAAGGAAATATAAAACATATGAGTTTCATACCTTTAGATTACCTTTTGTAGCTTTTTCTCTTGTGTATAAAATGTGTGCTTATTATTCCCCATGAATTATGGAACATGAAATCCAGATCATTTGGGAATATAGCAACTTTCAATGTAAAGCCAAGAGTTTATTTATGAAACTCATTAATTGAGTTTGACATAATTACTAAATGTTAATTTTATATTTATCTCTCCCCCTTTGTCATTTCAAAAAGATAACCGTTAAGAATAAAAACTCCCCCTTAATTAGATATCCCATCAAATCTAATGAAAAAGATGTCCATTTAAAAGCCAAAAATGTAAACAAGAGTTTTTGTTTAAGTAGCACAAATATCAAAGAAAACATCCTCCAAAGGAGTGATAAGCAATTGCTTCCTAATGTTGTTAAATTGATCTAGTGGAAGCGGTTTTGTAAAAATATCAGCCAATTGATCTTCCGTATCAACATGATGAAGGGAAACATGATTTTTGGAGATGTGATCCCTTAAAAAATGATGACGGATTTCAATATGTTTAGCTCGGCTGTGTAAAATAGGATTGTGTGCTAAGTTTATGGCGCTTGTGTTGTCACAAAAAATAGGCGTAGATGAAAGATTAAAACCATAATCGCTTAACACTTGTTGCATATAAAGCACTTGAGCACAACAAGACCCAGCTGCCATATATTCAGCTTTCAGTTGTAGATAGGGCAACCGTATTTTGTTTCTTGCTAAACCAAGATACTAAAGCTCTCCCTAATAAGAAACAACCACCACTAGTACTCTTGCGATCAAGTCGACAACCGGCATAATCCGCATCAGTATAAGCTTTGAAATCCAAGGATTGTCCTTTTGGATACCATAAACCAAAGCAGGTAGTACCGGCTAGGTAACGAAGAATTCGTTTAACTGCTAGAAAATGAGAATGCATAGGTTGTGATTGAAATCGAGCACACAGACCAACAGAAAACATAATGTCCGGTCTAGAAGCCGTTAAGTAAAGCAAACTACCAATCATGGCTCTATATAAGGAATCATCAATAGGTTCCCCATTTTCATCCTTATCAATTTTGACAGAAGTAGCCATAGGAGTAGTAGCATGTTTGCATTGATCCATTCCAAAACGTTTTAAGAGTTCTTTTGTATATTTTTCTTGGCTTATGAAAATTCCTACAGGTGTTTGCTTAATTTGAAAACCAAGAAAGAAAGTTAGTTCACCCATGAGGCTCATTTCAAATTCTTTTTGCATAATATCACTAAATTGTGTGCACAATGAATCATTTGAAGCTCCAAAAATAATGTCATCAACATATATTTGCACAACTAGGAAATCAGATGTATATGTTTTGAAAAATAAAGTAGAATCTGAATTTCCAATAGAAAAACCATTATCAAAAAGATATGTTTTGAGCCTTTCATACCAATTTCTAGGTGCTTGTTTTAAACCATAAAGTGCTTTCTTAAGTTTATAAACATAGTCACCTTTTTCCGGTATTTCAAAGCCAGGTGGTTGGGCAACATAAACTTCTTCTTGAATAATGCCATTTAGAAATTCACTTTTGACATCCATTTGATAGAGCTTAATGTTTTTATGGGCAGCAATAGCTAGTAACATCCTAATAGCTTCAAGTCTAGCTACGGGTGCATATGTTTCATCAAAATCTATTCCTTCTTGTTGATTATATCCTTGTGCTACTAACCGAGCTTTATTCCTTATTACTTCTCCTGACTCATTTAGCTTGTTCCTAAAAACCCATTTAGTTCCTATTATGGTTTTATCTTGTGGTTTAGGAACTAAATCCCATACATCATTTTTAGTGAATTGATTCAATTCTTCTTGCATGGCTATTATCCAATAATCATCCTTAAGAGCTTCGGATATCTTTTTAGGTTCAATGATAGAAACAAAGGCCATGTTTGCTACATCTTTGAAGGAAGACCTAGTTTTGACTTTATCATTTGGATCTCCAATAATCAGTTCTTGGGGATGATCCTTGATAAGCCTAGGTGTAGGTTGTGTTTCAACTTGGGGATTGGATGTAGTAGCTTTTTCATTATCATTTGGTATGGTTAAATTTTCGAATTGATTAGTGAGATCAGTAATTTCTAGATTTTCAGATTTTGACTCCTCATGAAAAGAAACATGAATGGATTCCTCAACTTTTCTAGAGATAGTGTTATATACTCTAAAAGCTTTGCTAGAAGTGGAATATCCCAAAAAGAATGCTTTGTGTGATTTAGAGTCAAATTTGTCTCTATCATCTTTGGTATTTAAAATGTAGCATGTGGAGCCAAAGGTATGAAAGTAGTCAACTCTAGGTTTCTTAGAATGTATTATTTCATATGGAGTTTTCTTCAAATGAGAGTGAACAGTTACTCTATTTAGCACATAACATGCAGTGTTTACAGCTTCAGCCCAAAAGGTTTTAGGTGTGTTGTGTTCAAGCATCATGGTTCTAGCCATTTCTTGTAGGGATCGATTTTTCCTTTCAACTATACCATTTTGTTGTGGGGTACGTGGAGCCGAGAAATTATGAGTATACCCTTGAGATGTACAAAAGGCCTCAAATGTATGATTTTCAAATTCCCCACCATGATCACTTCTAATGGTACATATTTTATTTTGTAAGAGATTTTCAATCTTGGAACAAAATTGCATAAAAACATGAATAGTATCATATTTAGTTGCAATAAAATGTACCCATGTATATCTACTATAATCATCAACGATAACAAAACAATATCTCTTACCACCGATTGATTGTGTCCTCATTGGTCCAAATAAATCCATATGAATTAATTCTAATGATCTACTGGTGCTAAGTACATGTTTTGATTTGAAAGATGTTTTGGTTTGCTTTCCCATTGTGCATGGTTCACAATTTTCAACTTGATCAAAAGATAAAGTAGGCAATCCACGAACAAGATCATATTTCACTAACTTTTTGATAACATGTGAACTAGCATGTCCTAGCTTTTTATGCCATATTTGTAAGGTATTGTCATTTGCAAGCAAGCATTTTCCCACTACTGTTTTCATAGAGTTAGGTTTAAGAATATAAAGATTTCCAACTCTATTTCCTTCATAAACAACATTTGTAGTATTTTCTATTAATAATTTGCAGCAGGTTTTGTTAAATAACACATCATAACCACTATCGCATAATTGACTAACACTTATCAAGTTATGGTGCAAACCATCAACAAGTAGAACATTCTTAATTTCGAGGTTTGTACCAACATTACCTATTCCAACGATTTTTCCCTTACCATTGTCTCCAAAAGTGACTGTTCCACTTTTCTTTTCTTCAAAAGTTTGGAATGCATCCTTGTTTCCGGTCATATGTTTGGAACATCCACTGTCAACCACCCATTCCTGCATTAGAATGTAGATTTTGGTACCCATGTGATGGTCCGATATGGTTAGAATCATTTAAATATAGATTTGTATAAAAGTTCTGAATCAGAAGTCCAGTCGGTCGACAATTGTTCGACCGACATCTGTCTCGGTCGACAATTTGTCGATCGAGAAGGTTACTGTATTACAAGCAAAGAAACGCAGAAATTTTCTCGGTTGACCAATTTTCGACCGAAATAGGTGCTGTAAATTTTGATTTGTTAAAGACATCTAGTCGGTCGACAATACTTCGACCGATCCAAAGCTCGGTCGACAATACTTCGACCGACAAGGTTTCTGTTTCAGTACAATAATGCAGAAAAATAACAATATGCATGACACCTTTTGTTTAGTTGAGATAAGACAATATAAATAGCAAAATAAAGCATTTGGTCATATCTCAACTACATTCCACTCTACTAAGTTTGGGGTTTTGGGATCCAAACTAAGTCGGACTCCTTAGTCTTGTAGGGGCATGAAAAGGAATAGTGTCCAAGACGTAAGCAGAAATGGCAAGTAATAGAATCAACTTCATTTCTCTTTCTAGCCATTGTATTCTTAGGTACAAACCTAGTTTGAGTTCTTTTGGGTTGATTTTTCTTTGGAGCATATCCCAAACCTTTTCTTCCATTGAAAACAGTGCCAACTCTTAGTATGTTATCAAGTATATCTTTTCTTCTTAACTCATAAAGTTCTCTTTGCAACATAGCAATGTCATTCATTTTTTTGTGTAGATCTTTTCTTGCTTGATCTAAATCAGAAAACAATGAGTCCTTTTCCTTTACAAGATTATCATAGTCCGAATGGTTACACAAAATAGGCTGAGTTTGAAAATCTTGTAGTTTAGCTAACAAATCAGTCTTTTTATTAGAAAGAAAATCAACATTTGTTTCTAAAGTGAGTAGCTTTCTAGTACAATCATCTAAAGATGTTTTTAAAGATAAATTCTCAAGATCAGTGTTGTTCTTTTCAGAAGCAAGTTTATCTAATTTGGCAATGAGCTCATCATTTGATTTTATAGCCTTTTTTAGTTTCTTCTTGGCATCAATATATTTATCATGAGTTTCTTGTAAATTAGTAACTAACTCCTCTTTAGGAAGATCAATTAGGCTTACCTCTTGAGAGTCTTCATTGTCTTCTCTTGCCATTAAACATTCCACCTCTTCTCCACTTTCACTCTCACTTGACTCATCCCATGCAGCTTTATAGGCTTTTTCTCCTTTCTTCTTGTGTGAGCTTTTCTTTCCCTTCTTTGTTTTGGGACATTCATTTTTGAGATGCCCTTTCTTCCCACATTCAAAGCACCTGGGAGGGGTAGAAGAACTAAAAATTTTGTTAGATTTAAACCATTTATATTTCTTACCGTTGACAATCAAGGCTTCTTCTCCTTCTTCTTCACTTGACTCCTCACTTTCTTGTGTGACGATTTTTGAAGCTTTGAGAGCCACATCCTTCTTCTTCCCACTTTGATGTTCACGTTCTCTTCTTTCTTCCTCTTCTAGATCTGCCTCATGAGCTTCTAAATTGCCGATGAGTTGCTCCATTTTGAGTCGAGTGAGGTCGTTTGCTTCTTCAATGGCTGTCACCTTTGGCTTGTATTTTGGAGGAAGTGATCGAAGGATTTTTGATACCTGATCTTCCTCAAGGACAGGTTTTCCTAGAGCACTTAAACCATTAACAATGGTAGAGAATTTTGAAAACATTTCACTAATAGATTCATTAGGATCCATACGAAAATGTTCAAGCTTCGTTTTAAGCAAGCTAATTTTGGAATTTTTGACTTGGACTGTACCTTCATAGGTTATGGACAGTCTATGCCAAATATCATAAGCTGTATCACAATTTGATATTCTATTGAATTCTCCTACCGAAATAGAACAATATAAGATACTTACAGCTTTTGCATTCATTTGGGCCAGCTTTACCGTGTTTGCATCCCATTCCGCAAATTAATTTTGAGGGAGCATATATGGAGTAGACACCATTCTCCATAGATCCCAGTTGATTCCTTGGAAGTAGAATTGCATCATTCTCTTCCAATATTGGTAGTTTGTTCCATCGAACGCTGGAGGCCTAGCAACAAGTGTCCATTCAATGTTGAGGTTGTTGAGCACTCCGTCACCCATTTCTTCAAGACCTTGTTAGGGTTCCTTGAAGCCTCGCTCTGATACCAATTGAAAACTACTAGAGGGGGGGTGAATAGAGTTTTATAAAGATTTTAATAATTAATTAACTCAAACAATCAATCACAAAGATATTGGACAAGGAGACAAGAGTTTAGAGTGGTTCCAACCTTAGCAAATACTAAGGAAGTCAGTCCACTACCCGGTTGCTTACCCAACCGGGATTTGAAAAGAAATTTATTTTATTACCTCGCAAGGATTTTACATAAAATACAATTTCTTTTCCTAAACCCTTCAAGCAGCCTTCACCTAGAAGTAATCGCCCAACCTTGAAGCAACCTTCACCTAGAAGTAATTGCACCACCTTGAAGCAGCCTTCCTCTTGAAGTAGCTTCCCGTTGCAATAGCCTTCTTGAAGTAGCTTCCCGTGCGATAGCCTTCTTGAAGTAGCTTGAAGTCCCCTTCTCCACCTGAGAAGTCAAACTCTCTCCAATCCGCAGCCTCCAACCCTAGGAGTAGCAAGGAGAATACAAAGGATAAAAAGGAACAAGAAAGAGAATAGAAATTACAACTTATCCTTTTAAGCACAAGGCTTGATTTGCCTATATCAAGCGTATTGATCTCCTAACCAATGAGTGTAGAAGTGTAAGTGCTGTAGTAAGGAGATGCTAGCCTATAAGACACGAAATTTGAGCTAAGGGGAAAGTAGGCCAATGATCACAATGCTCAAATTGCTTGCAACAGATTGCTCAAGTATGCTCAAGTATTTCTCAAGTGTAACAAGTGAGTTTTGAGTGTCCTATGGCTCGTCCTATTTATAGGAATGGCCTAAGGATGCTTAAGGACGTTATAGACAACTTCTACGGGTTTCCAAGTGCTTAACTAGACGTTAGGTACAAAGTTGTTGCTTTAACAACGGCTAATTAATTTATTCTGCAGTTGCTGTCAGAGACCATCTCGGTCGACAAATGGTCGACCGAGACACCTACTCGGTCGAACTTTTGTCGACCGACAGGCTCTCTGGAACAAGTGATTTGCAACGTCTTTCTTCAACTGCCAACTAACTTGTCTGTTGTGTCTAACAACTACTTTGGATCTTTCTCGGTCGAGAAGATTGTCGACCGAGAGTGTCTCGGTCGAGGGGTTTGTCGACCGAGATTGATCCTGTTTCAAGGTTTCAATTTAGGCACTAATTATGTGTGTGAGTGTGCAAAAATAATCCTATTTGAATGGGATGACTTGTCTAACTGTGGTGTTTAGCTAGGGAGAATCTAACGCTTGATTTACATGCAATTCTAAGTACTTGTACATTATATTTTTGTACAAGTTTTTACAATAGTGATTACATTGCATGAAAATGTAAATATGTAAGCTTGTAGATTTTCCCTTGTTGCTTTGTCATCCTGCACACTCAAGTAGCTCGTTAGATTAATAAGAATGAAATGTTTGTCATAATCAAAACAAAGGGATTTTATAGATGTCCATTTAGCCAACACTGACTCTGCCTCGTGCTGCACGTCGTGCCCTGCCGCTTTTCGTCCTTGCCATCCATCTCTGCCGCTAGATCAGCCAACCACTGCTTCCACTGCCTCTTTATTATATCACTGACTTTGCTGAACCGTTCCTTTTTCAGGCTCAATATCTTTATATATCCATCTCACAGTGACATATCCACACACAGAGAGAGACAGGCAAACTAACACAATGACACCGCTTGCCCAACGCCAGCCGTGGCTGGAGGAGCAGGGTCCCTGGAGCAGACCTCGACATGGTCGATAGCAGTATTGTGCTTTGTGCTCGTCGTCATATCCATCGCCATAGAGCACACCATACACATGGTTGGAAAATGGTTGATTAAGTGGCACCATAGAACTAAATGTACGATTTCGATGTCGTATCCAATGACCCAGAAATAGAAATATTTTGAAATTTCGGCTGAAAATTTGATATTTGCATCCCTAACGATTTCGACAATAAAAAAATGGAATTAAATCATGAAAATTTACCAAGACGGTCTAAACACCAAGATCTACTCAAATATGCAATAATATTTCATATTGGATATGTGTGGGGGGGTCTCGCACATTTGTAAGTGAAGGAAGCTGAACAATTTCCACACAATTTCGACAGCGATTTTGATGGAAAAATGAAGGAATTAAGTTATGAAATTTTGCCAACACTGTTTAGACATACACACTAGACTATATAATAAATTTATATGTTTAGAGGCCAAGGTGGGATCCATGTCTTGATTAGTGAGTGCACAAATGAAAAAAATGTCAAGTCTGCTAGACAGTTAAGACTGTTAAAACTTCAAGTTACAACTTAGAATTTAAAACTTATAGTTACAAGTTACAAACTTACGAACTACAACTTGTATACGTCTAGTGTTACCATATCACTAGGTTACATGGGGGCATTTATACATAGATCCAAGAAAGAACTTTGTTATTTTCGAAGTATTTCTCTAGATCTCTATACAAGGTGTAGAAATTAAAGAAGGTAATGTATAAATGGTCTAGGGATAGGGGAAACATAATTTAGAATAAGAGAAATAGCTCTACAAGCAAGAGATTCAATTTTTTTTGCCAAAATACCTAAATGTAGTATTAGCAGCCTCAAGAACAAATTTCTTGAAATTAAGTTGTGTTTCTGTACTATTTTGTGAAATTGCGACCGACTTTTTGCTGCGAAATTTCACCTTGTTTTGATAAATTTCGCACCTGGGGTCAAAATTTTCGCGAAATTACGTCCCATTCACTGCATTTGTGTTTTTTGATATCTGAGCGCACATTTTGATGCCTGATTGCCAAAAAAAAATGATCCAGCGGAATTTCGCAATTTTGATCGAAATTTATTCCATGAGTGGCACAAGGTCCCCCTTATCGAGGCATTGGAGTAGGTTAAGGCTGAGCTGTTGCTCCTAGGTTTCATCTCATCTTTTGATCGACAATAGGATCGACAAAATTGCTACGACAGAGGTCGACTTGCGATTGGTCTTGATGACAATAAGTCCAAGTATGCTTCTTCTAGTGAGTGCCCTTTTCCTTTTTCAATCCTTTTGTTTAATCCACAAGTATCGAACCCTACATACATATGACCTCAATTTTCTCAATATCCTTTTTGCATCCCTCCATATAAACACTCTGCCTATTGCTAATTGGATCTTTAATTAGATCTGGTTTTCAAATTGATCCATACCGCGGTGGGATTCGCCCCCCTCTAGATTTGTCGGCCTAAGGGCCGGACAAATCTTCCTTATTGACTTGCATTAAGATCCAATTTGTTTTTCTACCCGGATATGTCTAATCAGGTCATGTTGCACATTGACTTGAGTTATTGATTGACATCCTCCACATATTAATTTCTTTTACTATTGTATCTGAGTTGTCCATTCCAACCACTCTTGGTTGTATCTGTGATTGGTGTGAGGGAGAGAAATAGTGGAAAAATGAAGGAGAAGAAGATTATATTCTTGCTGCTATATATATATATTGGTGGATATTTATGCACTTCTTGAAGAGCTTGTGGATTTCTACTGTTTATATTTGCATATGAAAGTCTTTTGCTGTTATATGCTTCTTGGATAACTTACTATTCGAAGCTCCATATCTACTGCTTGCTTATTTAAGCTGGTGGTCTTCTATGGCTACATCGTCTCTACTTGCTACTTTTTGTCCATGCTTTATTTGCACATTGACATTGTCCGTGCCTTCTGCACATTGACTTTTTGAACTGTGAACCAGCACTCTCTGAACTTTTCTACTGTGAACTAGCACTCTTTGGATTTTTCTACTATGAACCAGCACACTCTCGACTTTTTACTGTGAACCGACACTCTCTCAACTTCTCTACTGTGAAACAACACTCTCTGAACTGCGACGATAGAGACACCTTCTTGCTTCTGTTTACTACTTCTCCAAATGCCACATCCTTTTGATCAATAAGCCTCTGCTACCTATTTGCGACCTGCACCTATGACCTACGACAAGCTTCAAGTTCGACCTACTTTGAATTTATATACTTGAGGGGCAAACTTGAGTGATGAGTATTTTATTATAATCTTAAGGGGGAGAGGTATTCAAGTATGGGCTTGGATAATCTTTATTTTTGCTTTTTTTAGTCTATCTGTCTATTTGCAAGCTGACTTGGGATTTTGCCAAGCTTCAACTTGAGGGGGAGTATTAGATCGTCTATTTCATTAAGTTTTTTGAGTCTATTTGTATATGGACCTGTTAATATATCTCTTTATATTATGGTTTTGTAATTTCTATTTATTGCTGGACCTCTATGTAATTTCTCCAATTCTATTAATAAAAGGGTGAGTGGTCTTGAACCCTCACTCAAGCTGCATTGCAAGCAGCCTTGCTACTTACGTTTCACATGGTACTAGAGCAGGGCTCCTAGGTTCCATCTATGTCGCGCTGCTTCCCCCCCCCCCCCCCAGCGTCGCCGCTAGCCGCCGCAAGGCAGTAGCACATCGCCGTGCCGCCGGGCAGCAGCCGTTGCTGCTGGCCCAAATGGACAACCACCGCCGCCGATTTTGCGACCGCAACAGTCTCGAGCCAGGACAGCGACGTAGCCGCCGGCTCCGGGTAGGCCCACCGCCCGTCAGCAGCCTCCGGTTCCTCCAGTTGACTCCGAAGGCAGAGTCTACGTAAAATGTCTCGATAAAACTCATACCGGAGGCTCCGTCCGTATGCAGCAAATTCCTAATCACATCTCCTCCATGTGTGATTAGGGAATTTTTCGATTGAGGGCTGTGGATGCGTCAGAAACACAACTAATCTTCTGACGTGACGTGTATCTCTCCATCACTTTCTATTCTTCTATAACGTGTATCTCTCCGTCACTCTATCTATCCGTTAAATCATGGAGGACACCATGGCATCTACTATCTACAATGAGATGTCGCCTATCCCCTCCATCAAGCTTAACGGTAAAAATTATCTCTTATGGATGAATGTTGTCCATACAGTGTTAGAATCCCGAGATAAAGCACGACATGCTGATTCTGATCCTCTTGCTTCTACTGATAAAGGCTATGCTGAATGGAAATGTCATAATAGTTTGGTGAAGACCTGGCTATGGGGGAGCATGGAACCTGCTATTGTTGCTAGGTTCATGTTCTAAACTACTGCCAAAGACATATGGGATGCTGTGAAGAAGCATTACTCTCAGGAAAAGAATGCTCTTCATCAATTTATGATATACAATCGACTCTTTGCTGAACGACAGGGAGACAATCCTTTAGCAGAATATTTTGGAGCGATCCAAGGTATTGCTCAGGAGCTGAGCTTCTATCATCCAGTGACTGTCCAAGAATAGGTCAAAGACAGAGATGACTTGATTACTGCAAAGTTTCTTTCGGGTCTGAATTCGTCTTGCAGTTCGGCCCGTAGCGTCATCCTCACTTCTAACAAACTTTCCATCCTGGAAGAAGCCTACTCGAGAATTCTACAGTCAAATTTTGAACCAGTTGATTCTACAACATTCTCACCTTCTGGAGACTCTCATGCATCTGTAGCCGCTGCAGTTCGAGGAGGCCGTACAGGTATGGGACGAGGACATGGAGCATGTCCTAAGTGCACCTTCTGTGACAAACTTGGACACACCGCTGAGAAGTGCTGGAAGAAGCATGGAAGACCTGCTCCACCACCTGTGGGGGTAACAAACTATGCAAGTACTGCTGAGTCTTCTGAGCCATCTGCATCAAGGTCTGGTTCTTCTAGCATCACACTCATAAAAGAAGAACATGATAGATTTCTTCTGGCTACACAACATATGAATGTGGGATCCTCTTCTTCCTCTACAAATCTGGCGTCTACCACTGGTAATCAGGCTACCTCTCTACTGGCTTCTGGTTCAACTTCTTCATGGGTGGTTGATTATGGAGCATCCCAACATATGACCGGTATGAGGAGATTACTTCACTCCATCGACTCACATATTCCTCACAAATCTGTGACCATAGCAGATGGTTCAGTGAGGATAGCGTTAGCAAGTGGATCTGTTTCTTTGACTCCTAAAATTAATCTTAAATCAGTTCACTATGTGCCTGCGTTTCCTTTTAATCTTCTCTCTATTGCAAAATTAGTTGATACCGTGAACTGTACAGTGACGTTTGGGCCTTCTTGCTTTGTATTATAGGATCTTAAGAGTATGAGGACGATTGGTGGGGGACCTAGGAAAGGTGATATCTACCTCTTCTACGGTGACAGTCTGCCTCGCCAAGTATCTGCCCCTGCTCCAACTATCCTTTTGATCGGTTCTTCCTTACTGTGGCACTACAGATATGGACATCTGTCGTTGGAGAGCTTGAGAAAGTTAGAACCTGAGTTGTCCTAAGTGTCTTCTTTAGAGCGTCAGTCCTGTCAATTGGGAAAACATCATAGACTGTCTTATCCCATTCGTGTCAATAAACGGGCATCTTGTCCTTTTGAGTTAGTCCATAGTGATGTTTGGGGTCTATAGAGAAACTGGGAATTGCTTATTGATTGAATAAACCAGTGTACAATACAATCTCATATATAACAGAAGAGAATAGAGACTAAAGCAGAGATGAGCAATATGTGACTAAACTACAGAAGTGAAACCATAACTGAGGCACATGCTACGCACATGACACTCAACAAAACACAACATAACACAACATATCTCTATACTCCCCCTCAAGCTGGAGCGTGGATGTCGAACATGCCCAGTTTGTCAACTAGAGTCTGATAATGAGCTTTAGGAAGTATCTTGGTGAAGATGTCTGCAACTTGTTTTTCAGTGCTGAGATATGGAGTGCAAATCCGGCAAGAAACGACTGTCTCTCAAACAAAGTGACAATCGACCTCAGTATGTTTCGTCCTCTCATAAAAAGTGGGGCTGCTCGCAATAAAAATGGAGGCCTTATTGTCACAAAACATCGGTATAGGGCTGGAATAGGATATATCAAACTCCTGGAGGAGACCCTGGACCCACAGAAGTTCACATGCAGTATGAGGCATAGCTCGGTATTTAGCCTCTGTACTGGATCTGACGACAACAATCTGCTTTTTGCTTCGCCACGTAACAAGGTTTCCACCAACAAATGTACAATATCCTGACGTTGACTTACGATCAGAACGACTTCCTGCATAGTCAGAGTCCGAGAATCCAGATAGATTGCAGTGGCCATGCTTCTTATACATTAAGCCTTTTCCTGGAGAGTTTTTAAGATACCGCAGAATATGACATATAGCATCCCAATGACATTGCCGGGATTTATCAAGATACCGGCTGATGAATCCGACAACAACAATGAGCTCGACTCTTGTGACGGTCAGATAGATAAGCTTGCCTACCGGCCTCCTGAACTGGTGTTGATCAACATAGGGAGGAGAATTTTCATCATCCCAGTCCATATTTGGGTCAAGTGGAGTGTTGGTTGGTTTGCAGCCCAACATACTAATTTCCTGCAAGAGATCAAGTACATATTTTCTTTGAGAGAGACAACCCTACAGATGATCTGGAAACCTCAATACCTAAGAAATACCTCAACTTTCCGAGATCTTTAGTGACAAAATATTTTTCTAAGTAGGTTTTTAGGTGCCTGTATACCCACAATATCACTTCCAAATAATATAATATCATCAACATAAACAATAAGAATGGCAAGTCCAACCACTGTTTTGCGGATAAAGACTGAATGATCAGAGTGAGTGCGACGAAAGCCAAAGGTGACCAAGATCTGACTGAGCTTGTTGAACCAAGCACGTGTGCTCTGTTTGAGACCGTAGATGGTCTTTTTCAGCTTACAGACTTTAAAAGCAGACTCCCCCTGAGCAACAAACCCGGGTGGTTGCTCCATGTATACTTCCTCCTATAGATCTCCATAAAGGAATGCATTTTTAACATCTAACTGAAAGAGAGACCAGTCTTTATTAACAACAACAGAAATCAGAATTCTAACAGAGTTTAATCGTGCAACAGGAGAGGTCTCAAAATAATCAACACCATATGTCTGCGTGTAGCCTTTTGCAACAAGGTGAGCTTTCAGGCGTTTAATAGTCCCATCAGGTTGATATTTAATGGTAAAAACCCAGCGACAGCCAATAGTTGGGCAAGAAGAAGGACAATCCACAAGTTCCAATGTCTTGCGATCACGGAGTGCCTGCATTTCCTGATCCATTGCCTGTTTCCATGCAGGAATAACTAGAGCCTCTACAACAGTCTTTGGAATGGTGATAGCAGAAATTGCAGAAGTAAAGCAGGCAAAGTTGTTATGCAGATTGGCAAAAGTGCAATCATTATTGATAGGATGTTTAGTACAGGAGCGATCACCTTTGCACAGACTGATAGGAAGGTGCAAGTCAGAAGTTACCTCAGTGTTTATTTGATCATCCGCAAACAGAGAAATTGGTTGGGGAGGGGCCATGGAAGGAGTGCTTGTCTTCGACCGGTGTTTGTATACTTGCAACGGGCGATCTTTAGGCTGGTTAGAAGAAGGCAAGTCTTCAACAATATCTGGTAGAGGTGTGGGGGCCAACATATCACTGGATACATAGAATTAAATGTCCGATTTCGATGCCGTGTCAGATGGCCCAGAAACAGAAATTTTTTGAAATTTCGCACTAAATTTCGATATTTACGGCCCTAACGATTTCGACGACCAAATAAGCGAATTAAATCATGAAAATTTACCAGGATGATCTAAACGCCAAGATCTACTCAAATATGCAATAATATTTCATATTGGATATGGGGGGGTCTCCCACATTTGTAAGTGAAGGAAGCTGAACAATTTTGACAGAATTTCGATGGCAAAATGAAGGAATTAAGCTTTGAAAAACACAGTCTAGACATAAACAAACTAGATTATATAATAAATCTATATGTTTAGAGGTTAGGGTGGGATCCATGTCTTGATGAGTGAGTGCACAAATGAACAAGAATTGTCAAGTTCGTTAGACTGGAAACGACTTACAAACCCACAATTTACCACTTAGACCTTAAAACTTACAGTTGCAAGTTACAAACTTACATGTTACAACTTATATAAGTCTAGTGTTAAAATTTAGTTAGGTTACATGGGTCATGTATACATAGATAAAAAAATGCATTATTTTTAAGTCATTTTATGTATAAATATGTGTAATAATAACAAATTTATTGTAGAATTGCAGACTTAATACTATTATTTCATAGATCCTCAAGTTTGTTTGTAGTTCATGTGATTTTTGAAAGAGAATCGCCAAAATACCTAACATGTAGCAACAACACTTAGAACTTTGTTATTTTTCATAATATCTCTTCACATCTTTTAGAAGAGTGTAAACATAGAAAGAGGTATACATGGGCTAGGGATAGGGGAAACATACCTTAGAATCAAAGAAAATAGCCTCTATAAGCAAAAGATACAAAGAGAATCGCCAAAATACCTAACATGTAGTGACAGCAGTCTGAGGAACAAATATCTCGAAATTTCTATCGAAATTTTGTGTCATTTTGCGAAATTATGGCCCAAACTGGGTGAAATTTGCACTGTTTTGCGAAATTTCGCACCTGTGTGAAACTTTAGCGAAATTTCTGCGAAATGACGTCCCATTCTCTGCGTACATGCGTTTCGATGTCCGATTGAAAAAAAAAGAAATTTCTCAATTTCGACATGCGTTTCGATGTCCGATTGAAAAAAAAAAGAAATTTCTCAATTTCGATCGAAATTTTGTACGATGACTGGATAGAGCTGCTCCATCATCAGAAAAATAGGGCATATGCTCAAAGAAGATCACATCCGCACTGACAAACCATTGTTTGAGAACGGGATCAAAGCAGCAGTAACCTTTTTGGGTTCTAGAATAATCCAAAAAGATGCATTTAGTGGATCGAGGATCAAGTTTTGTCAAAGCTGGGCGTAAATTTTTAACAAAGCAGGTACACCCAAAAATGCGAGGAGGAACAAAGAACAGATGTGCATCAGGAAACAAAATTGAGTAAGGTATACGATTTTTTAAAATAGAAGAGGGCATACAGTTTATAAGAGAGCATGCCATAGAAACTGCCTCAGGCCAAAAACGGTGATGAACTTTATAATGAATAAGAGTGCGAGCAACCTCTAATAAGTGGCGATTTTTCCGTTCAGCAACACCATTCTGCTGTGGAGTATAAGGACAAGTGGTTTGATGGATAATGCCACGATTAGAACAAAAAGATGTGACAGATTTCTGCATAAATTCCAGGGCATTATCCGTACGGAAAATTTTAATGGATTTATTAAACTGGGTTTGTATTTCAGAAAAGAAAATACAAATGTTGTCCAAAGCATTGCCATGATCTTTTAGCAAAAACAACCAGGTAGTTCGGGAATAATCATCAATAAAAGTCAGAAAATATTCAACACCAGATTGATTCAGAACAGAGCATGGACCCCAAATGTCCGAATCAACAATATCAAAAATTGCTTTAGAACCAAGCTCCTTTTTAGCAGGAAAAACAGACTGTATTTGTTTGCCCAAAACACAGAATGCACAAGAAAAATTGTTTTAAGTCAATACAGGAAATAAATGCTTCAACTTTGTAGCAGACAGATGACCCAACCGGAAGTGCCACTGAAGTCCCGTGACTGATGTAGACAGAAAGACAGAAGCTGGAGGCGGTCCATCCAAATAGTATAGTCCATCTGGTCCTTCATGGCCCGAACCAATCCTCGTCTTCGTGATGAGATCCTTCAAAACACAAACAGAGGGATCAAATTTAATGGAGCATTGAAGTTGTTTTACAGTTTTACTGACAGATAATAAGTTAATAGGAAATTGTGGTATGTATAAAATAGATTGGAGGTTCAGCTTGCGAGATAAAGGAACGGTGCCAATGCCATGAACAAGAGTCTTAGAGCCATTTGCAACAGTGACATATGGAATATTAGAGGTTTTAGATAGCAGAAAATAATTGGATGTCACCTGCCATATGGACAGACGCACCAAAATCAATGCACCATTTATTGTTACCAGTAGAAGGAGAAGCAAGCATGGCAGAAGAACCAGCAGTAGATGTCAAAGGTAGCTGAGTCATGCGCTCCTGGAAAAAGTTCTCAAATTCAGAGCGAAGCCATTCAGTAGTTGGAGGAGCAGCTGGTGGGTCAGATGCAACATCAGTAGCAGAGTCTGTAGAGGCCTGGTTAGCCCAGGCTGGCTTGCCGTGCTTGATCCAACACCTATCTTCAGTGTGATTATCACAACCACACCAGTTGCAGTAGCAAGGACCAGTAGCTTGACCTCGTCCAGGGGCAGTAGAGGAGCCTCGTTCGCCAGTGGGAGGCATACTTCCTCCACGACCGCGACCACGTCCAGAATCAGCAGCACGAGCAACTAGAGCTTGATGCTCAATAACATGCGTGGAGGTCACAGATGGTAGCCGTTGGACTCACTTGAGGATGTCGTGAAGAGTAGGCAGAGGGTCACTTGACAAAATTGATCAACCACGCTAGAGAAGGAAGCAGGTAGGGCAGCTAGAAATTGAACCAGTTGTAGTTCATTGCGCTGCTTCTGGGCTTCTTTGATATCAACTGTCAATGGATGGTAGATTTCATACTCATTCCAGAGAGCAGAGCACTGATTGTAGAAGTCCTCGATGGAAGTATTAGAAGAAAACTCCTTGGCCAGGTTTTTGAAAATTTCAAAAACACGTTTAAGATTTTGCTGATGGGAGTAAACATGGGAAAGCTGGTCCCACATTGCCTTGGCATCATGGAGACATAGCATGGACTGACTGATCCGCGGCTCGGTGCTATTAAGAAGCCAGGACATAACACCAAAGTCGTCTTTGGACCATTGGGCATAAGCTTGTTTGCTTTTTACATCAGCAGGGGCAGCAGGAGGATCAATAGTAAGATATGAGTACCGACCTTGGGCCTTGACATAGAGGACAAAAGACGTCGACCACAGATGATAATTTGAACCGTCGAGCTTGACGGTGGTAACACACAGAGAGAGAAGAGGCTCAACCGAGGCCATGATGAACAGAAGCAGGGCATCGGTGAAGTGGCGGCGCAGCAACAACAAGCAGTGAATAAATAACCCACTATGGGGCAGTAGCACTAGCAGGGATCTGACGCATCAGATCAGAGAAAACCCGTGGTGGGCAGATATCATGAGGGAAGATCAATATCCCATCATGAGATGCATGTAGAAAAATAATCGGAGAGTTAGAAGACTCTCAACGTGGGATGGTTATGGCTGTCCGGAAAGTTGTACGCGTGAAAAAGGGAGGAGGAAGCTCGAGAGGAGGGCAATAGTGGGTTGGTGGAGGGAGGAGGGATGGCGGCTGGTGTAGAGAGGAGGGGCGGCAGTTTTGGAGGGATGAGGGGAGGGGCAGCGCCGGGTGGAGGAGAAGTAGCGGCGAGGGGGGGGAGGGAGGAGCGGTGGCGGGGGGGGGGAGGGAGGAGAGAGTGGAGGGGAGGCAGCTGGTGGTGGAAGTGGGAGAGGGCAGCGACGGGTGGTTGGGAGTCGGCGGCGGCGGGGGTTGGGGAGGCAGGCTGCGGCGGGGGGGGGTGAAAGCTTAGGGCATAGGGGCAGGGTGGGAAAGAAACACTCAAGCAACCAGACCTGCTCTTGATACCATATAGAGAAATTGGGAATCGCTTATTGAATGAATAAACCAGTGTACAATACAGTCTCGTATATAACAGAAGAGAATAGAGACTAAAGCAGAGATGAGCAATATGAGACTAAACTACAGAAGTGAAAGCATAAGTGAGACACATGCTATGCACACGACACTCAACAAAACACAACATAACACAACATATCTCTATAGGGTCTTGTAAAGACCAATAGTTATAATGGTTTTCACTATTTTATTTCCTTTGTGGATGATTTTTCTTGCATGACATAGATGTATTTATTAAAGAGTCGAGAGTCTGTGTTGTCCATTGTCAAGCATTTTCATCAAGAAATAAAAGTTCAATTTGATTGCAATATTAAAATTCTTGAATCTGATAATGCCTTGCAATATGTTCTAACTGCTATGGCTGATTTTTGTAGCTCTGTTGGGATGATTCATCGCACGTCTTGTCCTTACACTCAACAAAATGGAGTAGCTGAGCGCAAAAATCGTCATCTTCTTGATATTAATAGGACTATTATGTTTCAATCCAATGTCCCTAAGATGTTCTGGTTTGATGCTTTACTTACTGCCTTTTTCCTGATCAACAAGAAGCCCTCTTCGGTGCTTCAAGGACGTACTCCTTTTTCTGTCTTACGTCCAAAAGATCCGCCTTTCCTTGTTCCTCTCAGAGTGTTTGGGTGTACTTCATTTGTCCACAATTTTGATCCTAAGGCTGATAAGTTATCTCCTAGGTCTATTAGGACTCTCTTTCTTGGGTACTCCAACACTAGCAAAGGATACAAGTGCGATTGTCCCAGTCTCCGCCGTATGTTTGTGTCTCGGGATGTAACTTTCCATGAATCCACACCATTTTTGTCTAGTGTTCCCAGTAAGGGGGAAAGTGAGAGAGTGCTACCATCCAAGGAATTAAATGACTGATACCGATGCCGTTTCGACGGCTTGGATATAGATATTTACCGGTAACCAACGGAAATATCGACAGATGCAATCCTAGCCATATCGACGCCAAAATGAACGAATTAAATCATGAAATTTTACAGGTGTAATCTCTACACCTAAATGCATCGTTTTATGCAATAAAATTCTATAAGGGGTATGTGGGGGGGGTTGTCTGTCATGTGGGAGGTAGGGAACCTGTGCTGCAGATTTCGATGAAGGATTTCGATGACAAAATATTGGAATTAAGATTTGGAATTTTACTAGCACAATCCATAAACATAAATACACACACTTATGCAATAATATCCAATTTACAACACGTAAATAGCATAGTAACTTACTAACTCATATCAGTTGTATGTCGAGTTACACACTGATTCTCCATACGATATTGAGTTGATATGGTTGACATATTGCTCCCATGAGATGGAAATTATGTAAGGTTGGTGGTATGAAGTTTCGTGTTGCTCATACACGTCATGTACAATACTATATAAGTGTACAATACTCGTTTGTATTATGTAATTAAACACGATATGTTTTAGAATTTTACAGTACTATGTCTCCATATGCATCATATCAGGTTCTGAAAGAAAATATACACCAAGGCTTTCTATTGCTCTTCTTCAATGTGTGACTTTGACAATTAACTTCATGACTGTGAAGGAAGTTATGCACCATCACTATTGTGACACCTTTTCTTTGCTGTTATTTTTTGCACATGATCTTGATATGCAGCATTGAGTTTCTCCATGGATTATGTACAATAGCGGGATAAGTATAAAAGCCATTATTACCATGCCAACTATATGCATGTCGTGGGGATGCGATAATTTAAGTGTAGTTACCATGTCAACCATGTCCATGTTGTGGGATATATGTAGCAAGTGCCATATATAAACAAATATAAGATTAGAAAATTACAAAATCTATGCTTTTTTACAATATTTGTTTTTTGTGTTGCAAAGTAGTACACTTTCTTCCTTTGTATGATAAAAATACTAGTAAGAAGAACATATGTATACTAATTAGCTTACTACTAAAAATGATAGCAGATTATACTTATATTTCGTGGAATATTTAGGTATATTACTATGATTATTATGTAGAATATGAGAAAGTGTTGTAGATCTAAGAACACATACAATTAGGAAGACATAAAAAAGCAGATGGCGGGATCTTTGCCAATTTAAGACATTTTGGGACGAATTTACATTTTAATTGAGATAGATGAAGTGTAAATGAGAGAAATGGTAGAAAACATAAAACAACACCTTAGATTAGACTTATCTGAGCCCTAGTTGTCGAGATCCCTTTGCTCCGTCATTTCCTCTCAAACAACAGAAACAAACTCAAGCACACACAAATCAGTATTTCTGTCGGTATACCAATAAATTTCGTCGATATTTGGCGATATTTGGCGGTATACCATCAGTTTACCGATATTTGCAATCCCAACGACAGGTTTGTGTGAACCGATGACCGATGTCGTCGATATACCGACGGTATCGTCGATATCTGTTACGACCCCACCTCCCGATAAACCCCAATTAAGGGAGACCAAGAGGTTGAGCCGCACCCGTGACTTCCGGATCAAAGGTTCGGCAATTAACCAAGAATAATTATCAAATTTTAACATACTAAACTGAAAAGCTGTAAGAAAATAAACTTTGCATACCTTTTGAAATTTTAGATTTCTAACTTCTATCCACTTAATGATTCTACGCTAACTAATCCTCCTTGTATTATTCTTCATGTATTTCACAATGTGACGATTTACTGTTTGTCCTTTTGGCTTGTACCTAAAACGCCGACAAACAAAACGTCGGTCAGCCGAAGCTGGTATGTGGGGGAAACAATAATCATTCAATTATATATAACAATGTATCACATTCAATTATCATTTAACAAACAAGTTTACGTTTTAAGTATAACTACGCGATCCATGTGTACCCTATCCCCTGCGCTGTCCCTGCAGTGGACCTGAATACTACCTCCCATGTGGTAGATTCCCATTTTACCCCTCATGACTTCACCTAATAGGTGAATCAATTTCTAGGGCTGAGTCACATGGCACTACCCGTAGGTAGCCCACTCCTTAACTCATGGTATGCTAAGAGTCTCATGGCACTACTCATGTGTAGCCCAGTTTCTAACTCATGATACCCTAAACCTTGCTCTAGGTTATCCTTAGCCTTTGCATAGCCACAGGGGTGGACTCGGATCTAGCTAGTTATACATGTATACTCATAGTGATAGCCATAGTCACTTTATAGTTGCATGAATTAAAACATCCAACAGTTATTTCATGCATTGAGGGAAACGTCGATACAAACCTCGGAAAACTAATCGGTATAGTCATAAGCGTAACCACATACCTGATTTGATGAGCCATGCAGATTATTCAACATATACTTCATGTACATTCAATCAAGCCAATCAACAGATCCAAGCAAGTAATTCAATCATCACATAATTCCTGAAAAGAATATGTACTCTATTTATTACACACTTCATCAAGAATCTACTCTATTAACTTGGATTCTCTTTCTAGGGTTTCTAATCCGCATTAAGGTTTCATTAATATTCATTAGGGTTTCTTAGATCGATTTCTCAAACTTCATCCCTTTTAGGTCAACAAACCCTAAAATACTCTTTTCCATTTATATAAACCCTAATTGCTCAAACTATTCATTTAATAGTCTTTTATACTCAGATTGACTTAGGATCATCATATCCCTACTTGTTTATGGATTTGAACAATTAAAACATTTAAAAGTCATATTCACCTAAATTAGGGTTTTCAAACTCATTAATGCATATTCATGCACGAAACCCTAAATTAAGCCAATTTTAGTAAAAGATTATCTTTTTAGATTCCATCTTCACATTTATCAACAATAGGTTATTATTGGCTTGAATTATCCATCGAACAACATTAAATCAAATCTAAGGGTTTTTCATTATTTACATCATTAAAGATGATAACTTTATGTGCTTTTCACATTTCAAGCATATTTAGACTAATCACGTGCAAAGGTCTCCCTTTTTGAACATAATGTTCCTTTATTCATTTAACAGGTTAATATCAACTCTAATGATCCATTAAACCCTATTAAATACTTTATTCATTTCAAAATAGGGTTTCTTAACCTTTAATTCATTAAAGATGATAATTTGCACTACATTTCAAACTATGATCAGATTCAGGCTATAAAACTATTTTTATTGGATTCCTTGTGTTTTTCTGATCAAAATTCATATATAACTTGTTTTAATCCGAGCTCTCTAGAATTAATTACAATTTTAACAAAGTAAGGTACCTCTCGGCGAATCATATGGCTCCACGTCATCCTTTCCCATGCACGATGGTTGTTTGCAAATATAACGCAATTACTGCTTTGCCCCTGGTTAAGTCAGATAGTCTTCAGCTCGCGGAAGGGCAAAAGTGTCCAACGACACTTGCCTTCTCCTTCCTCGCGCGTGCCCTAGCGCGGCCGCTGCTGCAGCCCTTCGGAGCTCCGCCCTACCTCACTGAGGGCTCGAGGACCTCCACCAGCGGGTGCCCTAGCGCCGCCGCCTTCCGTCGCGCCTGGGGAGCCGCCCAGCTTGTGGCCTAACCAACCTAACAGCAGCGCACGGTGCCTGCAACTTATAGGCGACCTGCAGCGCCCAGCGGGTGTGGCGCAAGCTCCTAGTGCACGGAACGATGGCCTCTTTCTTATGATGTTGTCGTGGGATCAAAGGGCATCTAACCCACCTCCTTGGCGTCCCCTAGCTGCTCCGGAATAGAGCCACACTCGTGGGTTAGGGTTTCTTTGCACTGAACAAGAAGAAAACGAGAGAGAGAGAGAGAAAACCATGGGATCTTTCTCTATTCGACCCAAGGGCATACCCCTTTATATAGGGGAGTTCATGTATGCCCTAACGTGGCCTTCTAAGTGGGGACAAGTCCTACTCCCATAAGGACTCCTATTTCTTCAAGGAGAAGAAACCCTTTACTCTCTCTTAAACCTTTTATGTTCCTTTTCTTTTGCTATTAGGAATTCGATTTTCCTCTTTCTTATCCCCTTTATTCTTTCCCTTTAATCCATGGAACGATTTTCTATTTTCCCTTAATAGCAATTGCTTTCTTTTTAGCAATATCACTTAATACATTAATTGTATACTCACATTATTTCCTTATTTTGAAACTTTGATATTTTCTCTTTATTCCTCTTCTATTTTCCTCATTTGGTATTCCTTTTATCATTAGGAATTCTTGGAACACGAAATTCCACAAAGGATCATTCAATTATACCTTTTTCCTCTTATTTTCAACATGTTTCCATTATTATCCATTTCTTTCTTCAAAAAGAAATATTGAATTAATCTTTTCTTTCCTCATTGCTTTCTTTTTGCTACTCTGGGTTCCTTGGAATCCAAGGAACCCAAGAGGCACGAAATCCTCTTTGGATTTGCCTTCTAGAGGTTTCTACATATTTCTTTTCTCAAATATCCAATTATCCATTTACTAATTGAATTTCCTTGTTATTGGGCCCAATAGCCAATAAAGCCCACAAAGCAACCAATCAAGGCTATTGTGAAAGGAATCCATTTATTTGAAGCAAATTATATCATTATTTGTTCAAATATCTTTAATATGAGAAATTACATTTCTCACTAATTAAGCCCAAAAATTGGGGTTATAACAATATCTCTTTCCATGCCACCATCAGACATCGGTGAGAGAGTGCCACCTATCATTCCTGACTATACTGTCATACAGGAAGAACAACCAACAAGTGATACTTTAATTCAACAATATCAACATGTTTATAGCAGACGAGGCAGACAAGATCCAGAGGAGGTAGCGACTCCAGTCTCTGAGCCTTACCCATCTTCCTCTACTCAAAAGATTTCTACAGAACCATCTGACCTTGATTTTCCCATTGCTGTTCACAAAGGTACTCGTTCTTGTACTATTCGACATCCTATTGCAAATGTGTGTTGTTTGTTGAAATTATCCAAGCATGCCCGCTTATTTGCTCTTGGGATTGATTCTGTGGTTGTTTCAAGAAATCATCTTGATGCTATGAAAGATACTGGCTGGAAACAGGCGATGCTTATGGAAATGTCTGCTCTTCTACAAAACAACACCTGGGATCTTATTGTCTTACATCCAGGGAAAAATGTTGTGGGCTGCAGATGGGTATTCGCAGTAAAACATAATCCAGATGGTTCAGTTGAGAGGTTGAAGGCTAGACTGGTGGCAAAGGGTTATACTCAGACATTTGGAGTTGATTTCTTTGAGACCTGTTCACCAGTGGTTCGTCTGAATTCAGTGCGGATTCTTATCTCTCTGGCTACTACCTTTGACTGGCCTCTATTTCAGCTTGATGTTTAGAATGCCTTTCTCCATGGTGATCTACAAGAAGAGGTATACATGACGCAACCTCTTGGTTTTGTTGCTCAGGGGGAGTGTCAGAAGGTGTGTAAATTGAAGAAAGTCATCTACGGGTAAAAACAATCTCCTAGAGCTTGGTTTGACAAGTTCAATGATGTTGTGCTAAAGATGGGCTTCTCTCGTTCTGTGACTGATCACTCCTTTTTTTATTCTAACTCTTCTGTTGGATCCATCGTTATTGCTGTACATGTTGATAATATAGTTATCACGGGCAGTGATTCTATAGGCATATCACGTGTGAAGGAAGGATTGCAGGGGCACTTTCATACAAAGGATTTGGGCAAACTGAGATATTTTCTGGGCATTGAAGTACTTAGATCTCATGCAGGTACTAATTTGTCACAGAGGAAATATGTACTGGATTTACTGTAGGAAGCTGGCTTGAGTGAATCCAAGCCGGTGTCTACTCCTATGGACTATCATGTGAAGGAGATGATTGATGATACTGATCCATGCTATTATACGAAAATTGTTGGGAAGCTGATATACGTGACAGTTACTCGTCTTGATATTTCTTTTGCTCTAGGTGTAGTGAGTCAGCACATGAGCTCACCACAATAGTCACACTGGATGGCACTTTGCTGTATTCTGAAATATCTGAATGGTGCACCTGGTAAAGGGATCACCTACTATAGACCCAAGACTCCTGTGTCTACTCTTGCTCTTACTGGTTATGCAGATGCAGACTGGGCTGGTAATCTGAATGACAGGAGGTCTACTTTTGAGTATTGTACATTTCTGGGAAATCACCTTATCACCTGGAAAAGTAAAAAGCAGAATGTTGTGGCTAGATCAAGTATGGAAGATGAGTATCGAGCAATGGCTCATGCCTATTGTGAGTTGCAGTGGGTTCAGTCTGTACTTTCCGAGTTAAAGATTTCTGTTTCGTCTCCCATAGAGCTCAGATGTGACAATCGGGTTTCTATCTACATTGCAAAGAATCCAGTCTTCCATGAGCGCACTAAACATATAGAGGTTGACTGCCACTTCATCAGAGATCAGATTAAGAATGGCAAAGTGGTGACTCCGCATGTCAAATCTGAAGATCAACTTGCAGATGTCCTCACTAAGCCATTGAGTCCAACAACATTTCAGAGCTTTTACAACAAGCTGGGCATACACGATGTGTACGCTCCAGCTTGAGGGGGAGTGTTCATATATCTCTTTATATTATGATTTTGTAATTTCTATTTATTGCTGTACCTCTATGTAATTTCTCCAGTTTTATTAATAAAAGGGTGAGTGGTCTTGAACCCTCACTCAAGCTGCATTGCAAGCAGCCTTGCAACTTACGTTTCACAGGACCCAAGTGTGTCTTGGCCCATTAGGGTTTAGTCTAAAGTCTGTATGCTTCCACCTTCTCCTATATATAGGAGGGGGATTCCTCTTATCAAATATATTGTTGAGACTCAAGGATTTGGCCCTTCTATTGAGCAACCTAAGGCCCATCTATTAAGCAACCTAATAGAATCATCTAATGCACTTAATGAAGATCTACCAGCTTACCATAATGAGGTTCGAGTCTCCTCTATAGCACTAAGGTTGTTTTTGAGGTTTTAAAGGAGATTTTCTTGATGTGAGCTTTGCTAGTCTGCTGAAGACGTGGTACTAGTCTCTTCTTAACTACCAATCATAATATTCAACTAACCATATAAAGAATGGACTCTAATAGATGCACCTTCTTTATGATAAACTGATACATGATGTTAAGTATATTCTTAGTTTATTAATATCTTCTCTACTAATTTAAATCTCTTCATCTATTTTCTTAACTTGTTCGTTAGTTCCTCTAACAGCTGACTCTTTTCAGAGGATCATTGGGATTTGGGGAGGAGCCCTTGCAGTCTGTTCTTGGGAATATTGGAAATCAGGTATCGGTACATGTTTTTGAATTCTTGTAATGCTGCCAAGTATTTAAGTTTTCTGGGTCACTAACCATCAATTCTAATTCCCCTTTTATCTGAATGCCCAATTTGTGTCACTGTAATTGCATTTAAATATAGACTAGGCATAATTGTAACTTAAATTTGAGTTCAAATATGACAAGTCATAATAACTCTCGGGAATGTGCATACGGAAATATGCCACCTTATATAGCATATTTATATATTAAATTCTTATTGGGGCTAGAATTTTGAGAAATGTAAAATGTAGTAAATGTATGTTTTGGAAATAAGGTACGATACCATGATTTGCTGTTTGAAGTAATAAATGACATGCCCTATAAAAATTAGTCATAAATCTTGTTTCACTTTTATCCTTTATCAATACTCATATCTATAGTGACGATTGAGGAATCAACAATGTTTTCATTTACTTGAAAAATCCAAAATTTGAAGAAATTTAGGGGATATCATTTGAGTTTGGTAACTAATAAAGAAAAGTTCGTGAATTATCAGTTAGAAATAGCATTCATCAGTCGCTTGTGTCGTAGCTGACTACTTTTATGCCTAAGAATCACATTTTCTGTGGATGTATTACATTCATCGAACACATCCTCTTGAACATGTAGCCACGTAACTTTAAAACTACCTGACTACATTTCATATGAGTGTCATTTTTTGTATATATATGTTCAGTGTATTATATCTGCAAAAAAGTTTTAACTGTCAGACATAATGTAGCTAGGTAGCATTATGAGCTACTCATGTGGGCAGTGGATGCACGCTTTCTCTCTTTCTCTGTGTGTATATACACATATTTGCATGCGTGTGTGAATAGATGTATATATGTATAGATCAGTGTTCTCATATGCCGCCACATGTGCAGGTCGGCATATATTTGGTTTGGCCAGCTCTCCTACCTGCATATGGCCATGAAACCCAGTTTGCTGCACTGACCGCATATGCTGGGCATAAGCACCTGCTTGTTGTATAGAGACTAATTAATGTCTTTTTTTTAATTAGCTTAGTTAATTAGTTATTGTACTACTTATACATGTAAACACACTAGCATAGACATTGACATGAGTATATACTTACATCTTAATATATGTATACACTTTGAATTTATAATATTATGTTCATATATGATTTATTCACTAAAAAAAAATCCAAAACCGCATATGCCACCTCCCCCCCACATATGCGCCGACATCTTACATACACTGTATGCAATACCCTAGCTGAACTCATAGTTATCCAGGCTCCCGCCTGGGCTCTAGGTGGTCTGCCTTAAACGGGGTGCCTAGGCTTTTAGATATCTAAAGTGGATGCCTAAGGCCTTTTAGGCCCAAATTAAGACACTTGAGGACAAAATTAGCATAAATTAGGTCGGAATTTGATCAAATTAGATCATATTTAGTTATTTTGGGGAAGAAATAGATCTAATATAGGCCAAATCAGATCTAATTTGGACAGATTAGGTCTGATTTGCGGGAAATATGTCTGATTTGGGAAAAATGTCTTATTTGGGGGAATTAGATCCGATTTCTCTAAATTAGGGCTCGCTTAGGTCAATATAGGACAAACTAGGGGAAGTTACGTCTGATTAGGTCATTTTATGCCAAAATCGTCTGGCTTTAGCTAAATTAGGTAAGACTGAGTTAAATTAGGTCCAATTTAGATCATATTAGATCAAATTAAGGCCGAATGGGTCTATCTTATGTCGTGACAGGTGTGATGTAGGTGAAGTTATGATTGATTAAGCTTAGGGATAATCAATACAAATGTACATAATGATGTACATATTTGAATATAACTGAATGTATACACAAAATCATTTATATGTATGTAAAAAAAAATGAAGAACGCCTAGAAATGCCTAGGCGCCTAGGCCTCCTAGGCTTCCCCTAGGTGGGAAGGACCGCCTAGCCGCCTAGACAAGTCATACCTCGTACCACTTTTAAGAGCATTGCATATATATCAATGTTTGCATGTTTATATGTATAGACACACAACACTCAAGTAGATGGATGATGTCATACATTGAATTCATGTTTGCCTATCCTGATCAATTTTTAGAAGATCCAAATCGTTGGACTTCTTAAATATCACATGCATAGACTATTTACTATATTTGGGTTCATGAGGATGCTTGTAAGTTCTTGTTCGAGTGACCACAAAACGGACAAGCGGACAACCAATTTTTTGTAAGATGCATCCTTTTTGTAGCCTTAATGTTATTTACCTATAACATTATAATGAGCTCAAAATCAGTTGTAGGCTATTTATATGATATTCAAGAAGTCCAATGACTTGGAATAAGATTATTCTGCATATTAATTTAAGTAACTTGTATAGATAAATGAAGGCTTGTTTATTGATTGTGTAAAACAATGTACAATGCAATCTCTTATATAACAGAAGAGAGTAGAGACTAAAGCAGAGATGAGCAATATGGGACTAAACTACAGAAGTAAACAACATAAGTGAGGCACATGCTATGCACATGACACTCAACAAGACATAACAAAAAACAACATATCTCTATACTCCCCCTCAAGCTGGAGCGTAGATGTTGAACATGCCCAACTTGTCAATCAGAGTTAGAAAGCGAGCTTTGGGAAGTATCTTTGTGAAGATGTCTGCAACTTGCTTGTCGGTACTGAGATATGGCGTGCAAATTTTGCCAGTGAGATCTGCTTCTCGAATAAAGTGACAGTCGACCTCGATATGTTTCGTCCTTTCGTGAAATGTGGGGTTGCTCGCAATAAAAATGGAGGCCTTATTGTCACAAAACATAGGAATAGGGCTAGAATAAGATATGTCAAACTCCTGAAGGAGACTCTGAACCCATAACAGTTCGCAAGCAGTATGAGCCATTGCTCGATATTCCGCCTCTGCACTGGATCTGGCGACAACAGTCTGCTTTTTGCTTCGCCAGGTGATAAGGTTTCCACCTACAAAAGTACAGTACCCTGAAGTTGACTTCCGATCAGAACGACTTCCCGCATAGTCTGAATCAGAGAACCCGGATAGGTTGCAGTGGCCATGCTTTTTATACATCAAGCCTTTTCCTGGAGAGCTTTTAAGATATCTCAGAATATGGCATACAACATCCCAATGACATTGCCGGGGTTTGTCAAGATGCCGGTTGATGAATCCGACAGCAGCAGTAAGATCAGCTCGTGTGACAGTCAAGTAAATAAGCTTGCCTACCAGCCTCCTAAACTGGTGATGATCATCATAGGGAGGAGAGTTTGCATCATCCCAGTCCATGTTTGTATCAAGTGGAGTGTTAGCCGGTTTGCAACCAAGCATGCCAGTTTCCTGCAACAGATCAAGTACATATTTCCTCTGAGAAAGACACAGTCCTGCAGATGATCTGGAGACTTCAATGCCTAAAAATATTGAAGTTTTCCCAGATCTTTAGTGACAAAATGCTTCTCTAAGTAATTTTTAGTTTCCTGTATGCCCATTGTGTCACTGCCAGATAATATTATGTCATCCACATAAACAATCAAAATCAGAAGTCTGGCTACTGTCTTTCGAATGAAGACGAAATGGTCAGAATGAGAACGACGAAAGCCAAAGGTGACTAAAATTTGACTAAGCTTGTCAAACCAGGCTCGTGCACTTTGCTTGAGACCATAGATAGCCTTATGCAACTTACATCCCCCTGAGCAACGAATTTAGGTGGTTGCTCCATGTATACTTCTTCCTGTAAATCTCCATAAAGAAATGCATTTTTCACATCAAGCTGATAGAGTGACCAATCTTTATTCACAACTACAGAAATCAGAATGCGAACAGAGTTTAACCGTGCAACAGGAGAGAAAGTCTCAAAATAATCAACACCATAGGTCTGTGTGTAGCCTTTAGCAACAAGACGGGCTTTGAGACGTTCAATACTACCATCCGGCTGATATTTAATAGTAAAGATCCAACGACAGCCCACTGTAGGGCAAGAAGCCGAACGATCCACAAGCTCCCATGTCTTGCGATCACATAGTGCCTGCATTTCCTGGTCCATTGCCTTCTTCCATGCTGGAATAGTAAGAGCCTCTGTAGCATTTTTTGGAATACTGACAACAGATAGTGCAGTAGTAAAGCAGGCAAAGTTGTTATGCAGATTATCAGAAGTGCAAAAATGACTGATAGGATGCTTAGTACAGGAGCGTACACCTTTCCTTAAGCTAATAGGAAGGTGCAAATCAGAGTTTACCTCAGTGTTTATTTGATCATCTGCAGACGCAGAAATTGGTTGAGGGGAGGCCATGGAAGGAGTGCTTGTCTTCGGTCGACATTTGTACACTTGCAGTGGACGTTCTTCAGGCTGGTCAGATACAGACAAATTTTCAACAATGTCCGGTAGAGGTGTTTGTGCCAACACATCAGGAGTTAGGCTAGCTCCATCCTTTGAAAAGAAGGGCATCTGCTCAAAGAAGACAACATCCGCACTGACAAACCACTGTCTAAGTATCAGATCAAAGCAGCGATAGCCTTTCTGAGTTTGTGAATAACCCAAGAAAATGCACTTAGTAGACCGAGGGTCAAGTTTCGACATTCCTGGGCGCAGGTTTTTAACAAAACAGGTTCACCAAGAAATGCGAGGTGGTACAGGAAACAGAGGTGCATCAGGAAACAAGATAGAGTATGGGATGTGATTTTGTAAAACAGAGGAGGGCATGCGGTTTATAAGAAAACATGCCGTAGTGACAGCCTCATGCCGGAAACGGTGAGAGACTTTGTAATGGATAAGAAGAGTGCAAGCAACCTCTAAGAGATGGCGGTTTTTGCGTTCAACAACACCGTTTTGCTGAGGAGTATAGGGACAAGTGGTTTGGTGTATGGTGCCATGATTAGAACAAAATGAGGTGACAAACTTTTGCATAAACTCTAGGGCATTGTCAGTACGAAGAATTTTGATGATTTTATTGAATTGGGTTTTTATTTCTGAGAAGAAAACACGAATATTGTCCAAAACAGTACTACGGTCTTTAAGCAGAAAAAGCCAGGTATCACAGGAATAATCATCAATAAATGTCAAGAAATACTTTAACACCAGATTGACTCAGGACACTACATGGACCGCAGATGTCAGAGTGAACAATGTCAAACATATCTTTAGACCCAATAACATTCTTTGTAGGAAAAGCAGACCTCGTTTGTTTACTCAAAACGCAGGTTTCACAAGAGAATTTATGTTCAGCTAAAGCAGGTAATAAAAACTTTATCTTTGCAGCAGACGGATGACCCAGCCAAACGTGCCACTGAAGTCCTAAGACAGATGTAGATAAGAGAGCTGACGCCGTAGGTGGTCCATTTAAGTAGTAAAGTCCATCTGGTCCTTCATGGCCCGAACCAATCCTCGTCTTCTTGCGGAGATCCTTCAAAACACAACCAGAGGGATCAAATTTAATAGAGCACTGAAGTTGTTTGACAGTTTTACTGACAGATAGTAAATTAACAGGAAACTGATGTATATATAAAACAGAGTGAAGATTCATCTTGCGAGATAACGGAACCGTGCCAATGCCATGTACATGTGCTTTCGAGCCATTAGCAACGGTGAAAGATGGAATATGTGAAGTTTTAGATAGGGCAGAAAATAGGTGGAGGTCGCCTGTCATGTGAACAGACGCCCCAGAATCAATACACCACTTTTGGTTACCAGCAGAGGGAGACGCCATCATAGCAGAAGAGCCTCATGTGGATGTCGAGGGTAGTTGAGTCATTTGCTCTTGGAAAAATTTCTCAAACTCAGAGCGAAGCCAGTCAGTGGATGGAGCAGCAACTGGTGTATCCGATGTGACTTCTGTAGTAGCTTCAGTGGAGGCCTGGTTTGCCCAGGCTGGCTTGCCGTGCTTGATCCAACACCTATCTTCAGTGTGATTATCACGACCACACCAGTTGCAGTAGCGAGGTCTAGTGGCTTGACCTCGCCCAAGAGCTGTGGAAGTGCCTCTTCCTCCAGAAGGTGGTGGACGTCCTCCACGGCCACGTCCAGAATCAGTAGAACGAGCAACCAAGGTAGGATGCTCAATTGCTGGTGTTGAGGAAACAGAAGGTAGTCGTTGGACTCTCTTTAGAACATCGCAAAGAGTCGGTAGCGGATCACTAGACAATATTTGGTCAACCACACCAGAAAAAGAAGCGGGAAGTGAAGCTAAGAACTGAACCAGTTGGAGTTCATTGCGTTGCTTCTGAACTTCTTTGATGTCAGCAGTCAACGGGTGGTAGATCTCATACTCTTTCTAGAGAGCGGAGCACTGGTTGTAAAAATATTCAATGGATGCATCTGAGGAATACTCCTTTTTGGCTAGGTTTTTGAAAATTTTAAAAACCCTCTTCGAATTTTGCTGGTGTGAGTAGACATGAGACAACTGGTCCCACATTGCTTTGGCATCATGAAGGCACAAGAGAGACTGACTAATGTGCGGCTCGGTGTTGTTGAGAAGCCAGGACATAATGCCCGAGTCGTCTTTAGACCATTGGGCATAAGCCTGTTTGGTCTTGTCGTCAACAGTAACATTAGGAGCAGGAGATGGATCAGTAGTAAGATGAGAGTATCTGCCTTGAGCCTTCACATATAGAACAAAGGATGCAAACCACAGATGGTAGTTGGATCCATCGAGTTTGACCGTGGTAATACAGAGAGATCTAGGAGGTTCCACAGATGCCATACTGGGCATAGACAGACACTAGCAGAAAGGTGACGTAGCAGCAGCAGTCAGCAAGTAAATAACCCACGACGGGCAGCAGCAGACAGAAATAATAAACCCGCTATGGGGCAGAAGCAGCAACAGGGATCTGACGAATCAGATCAGAAGAACCCGTATTCCGGGAGAGAGAGATGAAGAAAACCTACGCCGTCATGAGGAAATCAATAATCCTTCATGAGGCACAGGCAGAAAAGGAACCAGAGACGTAGGAGACTCTCAACGTGAGAGGTCTATGGCTGTCTGAAAGAGTCGATTACCCGGTAGGAGAAGCGGAAGGATGGGATTGGTGAAGAAGGAAGAAGATGGATGCGTGGGTGGAGAGGGAGGGATAGCGGTAGCCGATGGGTGAGGGGGGCGGAGCTGCTATGGCGGCAGCAGGGAGGGGTGGCGGCGGGTGGTGGGTGGTGGAGGCGGAGGAGTGGCGGGTGGTGGTGGGGCGGGCGGCGGTGGCGGCGGGAGGGCAGGCCGACGGTGCTGGGAGGGGAGGGGGTGGTGGCGGCAGCGGCGTTGGGGGGAGGGGTGGTGGTTGGCGGCGGCGGGGCGGGGGAAGGGGGGGCACTTCATGGCATGGGGGCGGGGTGGGACAGAAAAACTGGGACCGGGCCTGCTCTTGATACCATATAGATAAATGGAGGCTTGTTTATTGATTGAGTAAAACAGTGTACAATGCAGTCTCTTATATAATAAAAGAGAGTAGAGACTAAAGTAGAGATGAGCAATATGAGACTAAACTACAGAAGTAAACATCATAAGTGAGGCACATGCTATGCACATGACACTCAACAAGACATAACAGAAAACAACATATCTCTATAACTTGAATGTACCAAAATCTGGCTCTCTCTCTACCCACTCACCTGAAATCATCTTATATTCAAGGATGTCACTGAGATAGAAGATAGTAAGTTGGGTTTCAAAATACACATATATCAGAGTTTAAAAATACTAGAGATACAATACAAAAACTGTTACAAAATGATGTCAATAAGTAATTTAGCCTATTACATGCAAACACTTATCCTAAATCTTAAATTCAAATTATTGTATAAGGAATATCATGAATATTCTACAAAAGACGTTCAAGATCATGAAAATTGTGATAAGTTGCAAAACATTGCCGACTGCGTTTTGTTTGTGGCGATAACATTCTGCTGACTGAAAATGGCTTTTACGAAAAAGTTGCCATTTTTTTGACTATGGAGACGAGCACATTGGAGGCAGTATATCAGATTTCTGACGTATTTGACATGGGTTTTGATCTTTTCTTAACGAAAGTTACGAAAAGAAAGCCTAATAAATTATTGTAATTTTTGAGTGCAACATAATCACTAGACTCGAGTGTGCTAGAACTTGACTGTCTCTCTCTCTTTTTCTCTACACACACTTGGAAGTATTTTAAAATTCACGGATCCCTCAAAGATGGAAGACATTAACTTAGTTCTCAACAAACACACACGATTAGAGTTCTAATTCAAATTCCGAAAGATTTATCATAAAATTGATTACAAAATGATGCAAAGGAGTTAATTAGTCTATTACATGCACAAAACGTAACCTAAAACCTGACTTCAAAAAGTGGTACAAGGGAAAACACAGAATTCCTAAAATTTTGAAAAATAGTAGAAGTTGCAATTAGTTGTGGATTTCGTTGGGCAAAACATTCGGTTAGTTGAAAAATCACGACTTTTCTCAGAAAGTTGCCCATATTTGTTACTGTCAACCCACATAAAGGAGACAAGTACACTTGAGGCAAATTATAAGCCTTTTGTTATATCCAGTTGACATGGGTTCTAATCTTATCTTAACTAAAGTTCTGATAAACAAAGCCACATGTTTTACAAAAATTTCATGACGAGAGAGCAAAGGGAGACTTGAAGTATTAAAATATACACAGAACTGATTAAGATGTATTCATTTGATGGATTCTTCTATTCGATGCATGTTTCCTGATCATCTTTTTTCACTGTAATAGGAAAATGAAATGCCAACTTATCTGGCATGCTCATGATACAAAACGCAGATAACTGAACTGAAATATGCTTACTCAAAATTCGAATGTCATTTCTGTAGATGGAATTACTGGTTTAACTTGTTTATTGTGGTAGAATCTAATAAGTTATTTGATTTTCAGGATGTTAATGATGTCCTTGCAGCTCTAGATCATGTTATTCAGATGGGCCTTGCAGATAAATCTAGGGTCGCTGTCCTTGGTGGTTCACACGGTGGTTTCCTTGCAACTCATTTGATTGGCCAGGTTTACAAACTAACCCTTTCTTGTCATAGTATTCCTAAACAACTCTTAAGTAAGTTCACGGCTTCATTGATATTTGTGTTTGCCTTCCACAAACACTAGATTACATATTTTCCCTAGGCTTATAAATGATTACCTCAATTGATCATGTTGCATTATTTGAAATAAGGATAATTGCATGGGAAGTCCAATCATTCATGCACTACTCAAATACTAAGTTTAGTTTGAGAAATCTTAAATCTATCACGTCCCTCTTTACACAACATAGGGGAATAAATCCTAGTTTTAGTTTCACTTTGTCCTCTTCTCCCCATGCCCCTTTCACTTTTACATGTTGTTCTTGGTTTGTAACCAATGAACCACCACTGCAAATACTATCTGCACAACCTTCGTCATAGCCACTTTCACGACTGTCCTCTTCCCGCTTTCATCCTAGATCCTTTTTTAGTTAAGGCTTATGAGACAATCTTCATCTGCATCGGCTCAAGCACAACTCAAGAGGACCTTTTTGATACAAAGAAACCTATACCCAAATTTAGGCCTCCTAGTATGTAGACATCTATCCCTGTAATCATACATACCCTATGTATACTCTATGTATAGCTTATCGACAACTCCACATGTGATCAATGTTTTAGAAGTCGGGAAGCGGGAGGCCTGCAGACACCACCTTCTAGCCGTTTTTTTGAATAAACTGATGCTTATTTTCCAATGTAATTTGTATTAAATTATACATATTTGTATATATATTATCATTACGTAGGAACTTTTATTCATATCTGAACCCCATTACAAGTGTAAATGTCATCCTACACAACTATGCAACTAGTTTATAACATAATTATATTACAAAAAAAGATGTAAAATAAATATATAAATTTGAGTATTGCTGTAACTGTCCAAGTAGTAAATTAACTGAGTTGTAATTTACTATTATAGTAATATACTAAATTAATATACACCTCAATAGCCAATACATTATATATAATTGTCAAATAATAAAAGAAGGCAAATCGTTGTATTAGATAGGAGAAACCCTGCTCCTATAAATAGGAGAACAAGGAAGCATACAGACTTAACTAAACCCTAATGGGCCAAGACACAGTGAGGCCCATATTACAAGGACAATATAAATAACTAATAAAACAGACTCTCTAACACTCCCCCTCAAGCTGAAGTTGGGAGAATCCCAAATCAGCTTGCAAACAGAGAGTCAAACTAGAAAACAAAGAAAAAAAAAAGATAAACCAAGCCCATACAAAAATTTTCTCCCCCTCAATATTACATTAAAACACTCAAACACTCAGAAACTCCCCCTCAAGTAGATACTCCAAGCAAGCAGGTAAGCAGGTCACAGAAGCTTCTTGATCATCATAGTAGTGGAGCAGTAGTAAGCATCACAACAACATGGTCTTCAACATAGTGGCTAACGTCGCATCCCAGAGAGTGCCGGGTCACAGGCAGCAAAGTCCAGAGGGTGTTGGATCACATCTAGCAGTAGTAGTCGACGTACAAATAAAGTACGGACAAACCATAGAGTGCTGCACACAACAATAGGCAGTAGAAGTCGACGTGCAAAACAGAGCACGGACGGGTCGACATGCACAAGGCATGGACAAGCCAAAGAGTGTTGGCAACACAGCAGTAGAAAACGTAGCCGGATACAAGACATCAACTAAATAGGCAGCAGAAATAAACTCCAGATGTGAAAAACTCCAAGAAGCAGACAGTAGTATCAATATGTGTCCTCCTCTCTCTTCCTCTACTCTTTCTCCTCTATTTTCCCCTCACACCAAGCACGGAAGGAGTAAAGGAGTGGTTGGTGTAGAGAGTAAAAAAACAATGGTAGATGCAAAGTTTTTCTATAGGCAAATAGGTGGAGGAGGCAATCGACAACACGCATGGATCTTAGAAAAACCCACGTAGGGGCAGCATATGAAGAGAAAAACCTACACCAACATGGAGGATCAGTCACTCCACCATGAGGAGGCGCAGGCAGACAGAGAGGATGAATCCCGTTACTCCGTCAACGTGCCAGAACTGGAAAGTTACCGAGGCTGTCCGGAGATTTCGGAAAGTAAAACAGAGCTAGACGGAGGGGCCTGTGGTGGATTAGGCCACAAGGATGGAGGTAATTAGAGGATTAGAGGTGGATGGAGGGCTGCAGAGGTGTGGAGGTACTGTAGTGCCGTACTGTAGCGCCGAAGGAAAGGACGCCCGGAGCAGCAGAAAATGAAAGAAATAGTCTTGGAGACCATGGAACAGCCTGCGGGCAGCCGACCCACAAGGAAGAAGGGTGGCCGCCCGCCGGCTACATCTCCCTCTTGTTTCTCTCTCTCACGTACGACGGCGGCTCAAGATCGCTGCTCTGATACCATGTCAAATAATAAAAGAAGGCAAATCGTTGTATTAGATAGGAGAAACCCTGCTCCTATAAATAGGAGAACAGGGAAGCATACAAACTTAACTAAACCCTAATGGGCTAAGACACAGTGAGGCACATATTACAAGGACAATATAAATAACTAATAAAACAGACTCTCTAACAATAATTATAGTTCATCAACTAGTGGTACACAATATATAATATATACACTAGTCAATTACATCTAATTATTTAAATATAAGTAGTTAAGTGCATACTAGTAGATAATACATACACTGGTGAGTTACATCTTATTATTCAAGTGTAAGTAGTTAATTACATCATCGTCATCATCATTTAAGTCTCAATCCCAATCATGTTGGGTTCTGCTACATGGATCCTTATTTTCCAATCAGCTCTGTTATGCGTCATATTTGGATCAAGATGTAGAGATTCAAAATCTCTCTTTATAAGCTCTTTTGATTTAGGCCTGCCTCTTCTTCCTTTAATTGTGCTTGATTCAATATCATTGGTCACTGTATAGATGCGTTAATTGGTCTGCGTTGCACATGTCCATACCATCTCAGACGGCCCTCGCACAACTTGTCCTCAAATACTCGCTACCATACTTGTCCAGGCGGCTATGTGATCCTTCCCACCCAAGGAAGCCTAGGGGGGAGCCTAGGCGTTCTTCATATTTGTTTATGTTTTACATATATAAATGATTTTGCGTATACATTTAGCTATACTGAAATATATACATCACTATATAAATTTGTATTAGTTATCCCTAAAGCTTAATCAATCATAACTTCATCTACACCTTGTCATGACCTAATCTAGACCCATTCGGCCTTAATTTGGCCTATCATGATCTAAGTTGGGTCTAGTTTAACTTAGTATGCCCTGATTTGGCCGAAGTTAAGACCTATTTTGGCATAACATGACCTATAACTCCCCCTAATTTGTCCTACATTAACCTAAGTGTGCCCTAATTTGACAAAATCAGACTTAATTCCACAAATCAGACATGGTTTCCCCAAATCAGACCTAATTCGTCTCAAATCAGACATAATCTGACCAAATTAGATCTGATTTTGCCTAAATCACATATATTTCTTCCCTAAAATATCTGAACTTGATCGAATTTGACCAAAATTTGGTGTGTCTAAGTGTCTTAATTTGGGCTTAAAAGCCCTTAGGCGTCCACTTTAGTTATCTGAAAGCCTAGGTGCCCAGTTTAAGGTGACCCACCTAGAGCCTAGGGCGCCTAGGCGGGAACCTGGATAACTATGCTTGCTGCCCCCACTTTATTCCTGATAATATTCATTTCTCAACTGTCCTTTTCTTGTCTTCCCACACGTCCTTCTTAGCATAAGCATCTTGGCCACATTCATCTTGTTAAGACCTTGTTTCTTCACCACCCAACATTCACTCCCGTACAACATTGTTGGCCGTATAGCTGTTCATAAAATGTACTTTTTAATCTGAGAGGGATCTTATGGTCACATAATGCTCTAGACTCCATTTCAACCATCCTACAGTGAGCTTGTGACAAAATCATCTTAAACATCCCCATCCATTTGAATAATAGAATCCAAGTAGCAAAATTTATCACATTTTGGTACATCCACTCCGTCCGACTTGGCCCTAATATTCACAATTCTAAATTTGCTAAAATGGTAATGCATATACTCAGTTTTGCTCCTACTAATCATCAATCCATTTATTCGAACACATTTCTCCAATGTTCGATTTTATCATTCAATCCGTCTTTTGTCTTGTCAATCGACACAATATCATCAACAAATAACATGCACCAAGGAATATCATCTTGAACATGCTTTGTCAACTCATCCATAAGAAGAACAAATAGATATGGGCTCAGTGTTACTGTTGATCCTTGATGTACCCCAAATGTGATAGGAAATGTTGGTGTCTCTCCTCTAAGAGTCTTCACACTTGCAGTCAAGCTATCATACATGTCTTAATCAAGTTAATGTATTGGATTGGCACACCCTTTTTCTTTAAAATCATCCACAATGCTTCCCTGGGTACTTGATCATAAGCCTTTTCTAAATCAATAAAAACCAAATGAAGATCTCTCTTGCTCTCTCTATACGCATATCACAGTAGTTAATTACATATAAGCAGATAATACATACACATACGTATATAACAATACAAAACATAGCATATGTGATGCAATAGAATTCATTGCTACATTAAAGTTTAAGAATACTAGCATAGAAAAATATATTATATAATAATATAGGTATTGAGTAATTAAATGTATGTTTACTTGATAATATACTATGCTATATAGTAAGTATACATACAATATATATTTCCCTATTTCAGTAGTATATTTCAAATTACAATACTATATTTTTAATATTAAAGTAGTATATAGCTATATTAGAATAATATAGTATTATATTTATGGGCTGGAAGTTATTGGCCCGACAATTTAGCCTACATTAGCCGCCTAAAACTTAAGCGGGTAGAAGCAGACACCTAAAGCAACCTTTGTGGCGATTAGGCGGCTGCTCGGTCCCCTTTTTGAAACACTGAGCGGCCAACACCTTGTGGCGATTAGGCGGCTGCTCGGTCCCCTTTTTGAAACACTGCATGTGATATACATATCGTAAGAGATGTTCTATAGTTGGCACCCAAAGACCGTTAGCTCTGGGAAGTGTATTGATTTCCTTGCACATGTGCACCACTTGTATCCTCTTGTTGTGGAGGATCTCTTACGTCTCTTGAATGATGCCTGGAAATCTCCAAGGCTTTGGTAAGTGTATTGGTTTCCTTACATATATCGTGTATCCTCTTGTCATGGAGGATCTCCTATGTCTCCTAAATGATGCCTCTAAATCTCCATGGAAGCTGGCCTGGGCACGACGCTTTAAGAGAATTTACTATATCCCTATGATCAAGTCAATGTTTTTGGCTATAACTGTATTTCCTCAGTAACCGAAAAGGTTAGCAAAAGACCTTTCAACAAAATAAACATTAAGTCGACCCCTTGAATTTGTTTGAGTAGAGGCTCATTTTACATGGTCATTGCGTCCTTCCATATCCCATGTCCTCATCTGCCCCCTTTCCCATTGTACGCTAACATTCATTTCCCTTTGTTAGGCCACCATCTTGAAGTCTACCCCGACCCTCTCAGTTATCATAATGTTATCTCATCTGGTGCACTCTTCCCTATTCTCTTCCATTTCTTCCCTCTCTTCTAGACCACCATGCCCCCTACTATAACAATAGTGTGAGAGTTAATCGATTACTTACACCTATTATCGTGGTTTAGATTATCTCTTGTTGTTCCTTAATCCTTAGCTAGAACTTATCTTTGTCCTTTATTTATATATATGACCCTACATTAGCAAGTTGATTAATTGAAACTCTTTGATCTTTGCATGGCATTAAAGCATGCAACATAGAAACCCTAAACCCATCGCCAACCTGTCCCTCCCCTCCTCTCTCCTCTAAGGCATCAATAGCCTAACCGCCACCACACCCAATGGGGAGCAGTAGGGTTCACCCCCAAAGGGGAGTAGTAGGGCCGCAACCCCTTCATGAGACATCATTACCGCTTCCTCGCCTCCCACATGGGAGTAACAACCACCACAGGCTCCTAAGAGGGGAGCTGTGGCAGTGTCGCCCCTAAATGAGAGGAATATGGCAACTACCGTCCCTTTCTCAATAACGGACAATAGTCGCCAAACCCAACAGGAGTGCTTGTTGCAGCCGGTGGTAGCAACAAGTGTTGTCGTCCCCTAGAGGGAGCCTATAGCCGCTACAAGGCCTCCCATTAGTGTCGTCATTATCTAGGCTAGACTGTGACACCCTACAATCAGTGAGAGAAGCGCGGTTACACCTCTGTCAACACTCTTGGCTTCTATCATTGCTTAAAATCATGATGGTTCTCTAACTTTGATTGCATGAATTCGTGTGTCGTGATTAATTCTATCGTGAAGTCCTGTTTCTCTACCTATGCATGCGCCTTTCATATGTGCGTAGGTGAGTGCTCCCGAGTTAGGCAATCCTGCTTATAGCTAGCATAATGCGCTTTAACTGTGATATTGCCTTATATTTCACTATGCATCTTACTGGCGCTAGTTTTTCTACTCATCGTGCATCCTACCTATGATTTTCTTTTCCTTGCTTCATTGTGTATTTTATCTCTCCTTATGGATGAAGGCTCCTCAAACTGTTGTCGATAATGACAATGCACCTACCTCTATCATCAAATTAAATGGAGATGATTACTTGCTTAGGATGAATTCAACCTTAACATTTCTTGAATCTAGAGACATGTTCTAATTTATTGAAAAGGTTGTTGAGCATACCCTAAGTGGAAACGGGTGAACAAATATGGTCTATGGGGACTGTATATGGTCAGTTGGTTGACCATAAATCCAGATGGAAAAATGCATCCCAACGTTGTGAAGGCTCGGTTTAGACGTCTGGTTCATTGAAGAAGCTTTGTTAGAGAGTTTAAGCACTATGTTAACAACAATTCTCAGACATGTTCCCACCCCATCTGTCACTTCTTCTGTTTCTTGCATCCACTTCATAAACCCTATCCTACCTCCATTTCCCTCTCTCCTTCCCCTCCCCTTTCCTCCATTTCCTCTCCCTTCCACCTCCCCTTCCGCGTCATTGTGATTTCACCGAGTGCGAGACTTTAGCGGCAAGAAAGGGGAAGGAGTGCTGGCAAAGAGAGACGAAGGGGGGAAGCATAGAGGAAGGGGGGACTTTTGGTGTAGAGGTGAGCATTGGTTCAGAACCGGACCGAACCGGATTGGACTGAGGATCGTATTTGTGTAAAAGTATGGACTGTAGACGGGACCGTTTTGAAGTAGGACCGGACCGGGACCAGACCGTTTTGAAGTAGGACCGGACCGGGACCAGACCGTTTTAAAGTAGGACTGGATCCGGAGTGGACCGTTTGGACCATATCAGAGCTTTTTAACATTCCGTAACTTGTTTAATAGTAAAACTTTAATAATTTTAATTACTTCTAACAATTGTTTAGCATTAATATCAAATGTTTACACTACTAGTGTTTTAATATGTGATTTGTTTGAACTTTTGACAAAATAAAATTTCATATACAAATGTATTTTACATATAAAACTGTCCACGGTCCAGTCCATGGTCTGATCGGTTTTGTACCAAATAGGATCGCATACCGAATTTCCAGAATTTATGGACCGCGGATCGGGCCAAACTCGAAATGGCCAGAACTGGACCGGACCGAACTGACCAGTCTGCTCTGATTTTGTCGTCTGAACCATAATTTGCTCTCCCCTATTTTGGTGGGGTCAGATGATGATGGTGGCTGGGAACATGGTGGTGCCAAAGTGTAGAAGCAGGTATTCAAACTATGAAAATGAGGAAGAAAAAGAAGATGTGCAGTAGCAAATTTGGAAACCCAAAGAAAGAAGATGCGCAGTAGCAAATTTGGAATCCCTCAACTGGAAGGCCCATTCTATTAGCTACAAAATAATCGAACTTTATACTAGATTTATAAGTAGGAAGTGATATTCTATGATTTGATTGCAGTGAATGGCTGGGCTCTATTTATGTACCCTTTGAAATATATGTCATGACTCTTATAGATCTCCTGCATATTAATCAAACAATTGTTAGTTTTTTTAAAACTAAAATTCAGTTGCTGAAATGGTTCTTCTGGCATGAGACCTTTATTTTCTTTCAAGATCCATAAATAATAATTCTTTGCAGATTGTGATGAGAGGCCCGATAGGGTGCTTAATTCTTAATGTTACCTCGTCTGCTTTACTTATTTCAGGCCCCTGATAGGTTTGTTGCTGCAGCAGCTAGAAATCCTGTATGTAACTTAGCTTTAATGGTTGGAACCACTGACATACCGGACTGGTGTTATGTGGAGGCATATGGCACGGAAGGAAAAAGTTTTATTACCGAGGCTCCAACAGTACAACATCTAGATCACTTCCTCAGTAAATCTCCAATTGCTCATCTAGAAAAAGTATGTACTGTTTTTTTTTCCCAGAGTCTTTGTGAAAGTCTTCTATTGTATGCTGCAATTTCTTCCTTGATGTTGATGTTTTTGATATGTCACCACGGTGGAAGTAGTATTTTTTCATATCTTATTTCAGAAGACTGCCTGAAAGGAATTACCATGTATCTTCTATTTTTAATCTAACTGTTTCTGTTTTCTTCTTTCTATATAGATTCTCTTTAGGATTTTAATTTACTTTCTATTTATTCTTCTCCATTTATCCGAGAAGACTAATCTTCTTAAGCAGATTTGTGTCAGTTTATTATCTTATTAGTACTTTACTCTTTGTACATTGATTAATTAATGGGCTACTGTCTGCTTATATAGTATCAGATCAAGTGCCTATACTTGCTCCCTCTACTTTTCATTCGTTGCCTACAAATATTCCGATTTCAGTGTCATCTGTTCTTTGTTTCACAACCTAGATTGGGTCACAGGGCTCACCATTCAAGGGTTGAAAGGCCCTTTTGACCATAATTTAATGGGTCGAGGCATGCAGTCGGTGGGACTCAACTACGTGTCCATTTTTTCCCCTGCCTTTTGGGGTTTCAACGTGTTTTACTGGTTTTTGAACATGCTGACATTGAGTAGAGACCAACTAATTGATATCCACTAGGGATGAAACTTATATATGTCATTATATTGTGACTAGTAGCCAAAAGTATTTTCTGTTAGCCAACCTACCCATTTCGTTAGTATTATCTCAAACTCTCAATAATCTTAACCTCTTCTGACTGCATCTTATACCTGGTATGCTACCATTTATTTCTTTATTGGTAAAGCTGCAGGTCAAAGATTAAAAGGATTCAAAAGTGTGTGGGCATTGATTGTGAATTTGTGATTTCAATAGTGAGTCACATCAGATTCCTTTAAATTTTATCTATGAATATTCCAAGTCTAAACAATAGACGAGAAATGAGTGTAAGTTGAGGTTGTACTATAACATGTAAAAGATAGTATGAAAAAATGAATTGAAGGTTTAGTATGAAAAAATGAATTGAAGGTTGGTTAACTGCCAAGTCCCTTGGTGCCTAGTTTGGGCCTTAGGTGTTGGGTTAGGCCATTGCCACTTGCCACTCACTTCTTGCTTAGGTTAGGCTGCATGATAGGCTGCTTTTTGGGACATGATATACTTCATCTGTATTTAGTTGGAAAACTACATCCAAGCATGCTAAATTTAGTAGTCTTACACTTGGCACACATGTCGATTATTCTATATTTCTAGCTATATCAGATACTGAATTCAATTATATGACGTAAAATTTTCACGATGATTGATATTGTTCTTCTATTTGAATTGAATCTGACTTGTATCATAAGTCAGCTATTAGATAGTTTTATATGCGGATCACTGCTTAGGCATCACAATGTGTAGAAATAAAAAATAAGTATCATATATTCATGCCTGAATATATCATAGAATTTTTTGCGATGATTAATATTAGTCTTCAATTTTGATCGAATGTGACTTGAATTATATCATACATCATCTATAAGATAGTTTTATACATGAGAATCACTGAATAGGTATCACAATGTGTAGGAATAAGAAATAAGTATCATACATATGTGTATGTATACATGCATAACCGAATTTGGTCCTAAATTGTAATATTATACTGAACAGCCTTAATCTGACTTTACATCTTTTCTGTACTTTCATAATATCTTCTATAATCCATTGTCTGTCATGTGATTTTTAATAATATGATAATTATATCATGATATATATATATATATATATATATATATATATATATAGAGAGAGAGAGAGAGAGAGAGAGAGAGAGAGTCAGGCTAGTGTACACTCGAGTGTACCGGAGGCACCGTACACCTTAGTCATTTTTGAAGATGCAATAAATTTTTGAAAAATCCAAACTGTTGATCTTCTTAATTATCATAAGAACATACTATATAATAAATTTTAGCTCATTTGGACACTTATAGGTCGTGCATCTAAAGGAGGCAAAAATCATGTATTCCAAATTAGTTGTGCGTCGATTTTGTTGTCCTTGGATGAGTGAATTACACTCATCCAAATGAGTTCAAATTTTGTATGTGACCTATTATTATTGTAACCATGAAGATCAATGGATTAGATTTTGGAAAAACATGGTCTAGATAGGCAAACACCATTGGGATGTACAACGTGATTTGTACACTCGAGTGTATTCTAGCCTGACTCATATATATATATATATATATATATATATATATATATATATATATATATATATATATATATATATATATATATTTATAGCTTTATGTTGTGAGATGTAACAAAACTCACATAGTCACTTGTACACATTCACATGCATTTCTAACTTATCTAAGTGATTGCTATTAGACCACGTTTGGGGGAGAAGGTTAGCATGGACATGTTTAAGTGGAGGATGGGTTACTATATGTGTTTGGATGGAACATAGGATAGGACTACTCTAGGGTTTTTTCCATGAACGGTTGCTAACTGATAGATTGAGCGGTTGCCAACTGGTAGACTAACGTAGTCGGAAAAAGAAAAAGGGGACGATAGATAACAACAGAGGGAAGAAGGGGGCAGACATAGCCGAAAAAGAGAATAGGGGATGGATCTATAGGCGTAATAGGCAAAAGCAAAATAGGCTAACGAACGAAAAACGTAACCGCAAGGGGAAAAAGGGGCGATGCCGAAGGAGAACGAAGCATCTGCCTGAAAAGGAAAAAGGGGCCAAAGGATGATGGACGTAGCCGACGATACTTACTTGGAAAAAGAACAACTGCAGTCAAAAGAAAATCCACATGTGCGAGGGAGGAAAGGATGCTGTGAGTGAGGAAGACGAAGACAACGTACCTTGGGGGATATATCCCAAGCCAGTACCTCGAGGGAGTCCAGAACCAAAAAGCCATGCTTGGTTGGGTGAGAACATAAGCCACTTGATCATCGATCTTCACATGAGGCTTGACACTTTCCTTTGCTTTAATGAGTTTACAAACAAAGTGACAGTGCACCTCGATATGTTTAGTACATTTGTGAAAGACCGAGTTAGTCTTGGAAAAGAAGGATCCGTGTAGACGACACCATCATAGTTGGATTGTGGTTTACATGATGATTGTGACGATGATTTGGTTGAGAATTTTTGCATATGACTTACTTTCCTTGATACCTATTTTGAACTATCATCACGATTTTAATCAAGTTTTCCTTTTTAAGTCATTTAATGCCATTAACATGCAATTGAGCACAACTAGTGCTTTATTGATATACGTTAGTCTTAGCTTCTTAGTTATCACAGTAGAGAGTAGTAGAGTTTAAACATGGATTCCAAATTTAGAGAGAATGGATAAGACCCACTATAAATTGCATTAGGCATGTGTCATTGCCCTATATCTAACCTCGCTGTTTAATTTATCAACCCTTGTGTGTTTCTTGCTCCTGTACGCCACCATATGTTTGCCAAGAACGATGCAAAAACTTGGATTGGATCATCAATCTTGAGCATCACATGTTTGAACAATATCAACATATCTACAAAAAGATATAGTCTCTGTCTCCCACTGACGGAGCATTGATGCAAACCTAATTAGCAAAACAAAATGATTTCATATAATTCAACTTCTAGACAATAACCCTAGCGGCCAGTTTTATAGAACACTCATAGGAAGCCCTAACTGGCTTATTTTCGGTAATGGCCTTTATGGAAACTCTAGAAAAGAAAACGATGGGGGGAAACACTCGACACCCTCTTACGGTTGGGTGCTTGTATTATATATACAAGAGACTTTACAGACTTTACACATAGCCCCTTGACCTTTTCCTACACTTACAAGTAGGTCCCTACAAATACATATAACACACCCCTCAAGTTGGAGCATATATATCATATGTGCCCAACTTGTTACATAAGTATCAGACTCGACAACCATTCAGGGACTTTGTAAACAAATCAGCTAACTGGTCTTCTGATCTGACCGGTGACAACTGAATAAACTTTTGTTGAATCCTTTCTCGCAGAAAATGGCAATCAACTTCAATATGTTTGGTTCTCTCATGAAAGACATGATTTTGGGCAATGTGGATAGCAACCTGATTATCACATTTTAAGTCCAAAGTTCCAGCGGGCAAGACGTCTTTGGAACGAAACATGTGGACTCAGATGCGAGAAAACAAGGTCCAATTTTGGCGCATATAGCATTCGTTTCAAACTCGAAAAGACAGTGACTTTTCCTGGGCAATGCCATGCTTGTCATACCCATTAATTACAATATCATCGACATATACCACCAGGAAAATGCTCATAGAACTTTGTCTTTTGTAGTAGACTGAATGATCTGTGGTTCATCTATGGAGTCCAAACTCAGAAAGAACACTGCTAAATTTGCCAAACCAGGCACGAGGCAACTGCTCTAGACCATATAGAGACTTGTGAAGACAACATACAAGATCTGACTCCCCCCTGAGCAATAAACCTAGGTGGTTGCTCCATATAAATCTCCCCATCCAAATTGCCATGCAAAAATGCATTTTAATATCGAGCTGGTGTAGAGGCCAAGAGTGAGTAGCAACTAGAGACAAGAAAATGCAAACATAACCCATCTTTGCCATAGGAGAGAAGGTCTCTAGATAATCCTCGCCATAAACCCGAGTGTAACCTTTGGCAACTAAGCATGCCTTGAGCCGATCAACACAACCATCTACACCCACTTTGACAGTGTAAACCCAACGAACATCCAACAACAGACTTGTCATGTGGGCGTGCAACAAGAGACCATGCCCTGTTAAGGTGAAAAGTTGACATCTCCTCATCCATAGCATGGCGCCAACCTGGGTGATCAAGTGCAACTGAAACAGACGAAGGTATAGAGACAAAGGATAGAGAAGAAAAAAAAGGAATAATAGAAGGTGAAAGATGGCTATATGAAGCAAAGTTAGAAATGGAACGTGGAATATTTTTAAGAGTGCAAGATCTAACACCTTTCCTTAAAGCAATAGGAAGATCCTGATGTAGAGGTGCAGAAACCTGACCTTCCGACAAGGAAGCATTTGGAGAAGGAGATGAACTGACTGGTGTTTCTGCTCCTCCTGCATTGGTATCTAAATCGGACTGTCCACCTGCACCTGTACGACGAGTATATACATGAGTGATTGGTGGCCTAGTGGAACTCGGTGGAACAACATCATGCGGACTACCACTTGCATTAGACAAAGGAACAACAAACTGAACAACATCAGGAAGAGGCAAGACCTCCTCTACAAAGACTGGTGTCATTAAAGCACTATCACCAAAGAAGGGTGTGTCTTCAAAGAAGGTGACATCAACAGACACAAAGAAGCGACGTAAGGTAGGACAAACGCTTATACCCCTTTTGCACTCTAGAGTAACCTAAGAAGACACATTTGATGGCCTTGGGACCCAACTTGTCCATCCCATGACCAGGGCAATGGGCAAAACAAACACAACCAAAAACCTTCGGTGGAACATGGGACAGTGGCTTCATAGGATGAAGAATATGATCAAGTATGCGATTCTGAAAAACATACGAGGGCATGCGATTAATGAGACAAGTAGCGGTAAGAACAAAATCACCCCAAAATTCCTTAGGTACATGCATGTGAAGAAGAAGAGTGTGGGCGGTCTCAACAATATGGCGAATCTTTCTTTCAGCCACTCCGTTCTGTTGTGGTGTATGTGGGCAAGATGACTGGTGGATGATGGTAGTAAAATGATTGAGGTCATGGCTGAAGTATTCTCTAGCATTATCTGATCGAAAGGTACACACTTTCTTTTTAAATTGAGTTTCTCTTCCACACAGAAAGATTTAAATATAGCCAAGAGTTCAGATCTATCTTTCATCAAACAAAGCCATGTAGCACGCGAGTAATCATCTACATAGTTGGGGTAAATGTCATGTAGTAGCACTCTTGCTTTCATATGGAAACTCTTAACAGCGTGTCATACCTTATCACTGACAAGAGTAATATGATTGACTACCAGTTTGTTGCCTACCTTTCCATCAAAAGGTGCAGTTTAGCCTCTTGTGAGACTGGCTAAATCTAGGACTGTTTATCCAAAAAAGAAATACCATTCTTGTGAACCGAAGAGCAAGTTAAGAGGGACAACTAACAAGAATGAGAAATTGAATTTGGTGAGAAAAAAGCCAATGAAAGTTGTAGAGGATCACTAACATTTGAATGGGATTTTTCTTGTGAAATCGTGGTAGAAAGCCAATGAAAGTTGTCAAAGATAATCCACAGGACACAGACGTGGAAGCTTAAATAATTCTACATAAAAATGTATTTATGAAATTGCCAGAGCTGCATTTTGCACCTTTATTGCTGCACCCGAGTCATTTCTCTCTTCTTTTACTTTATCTCTTGCTTAACTTGAATTTGTCTTTGTATGACATAAAACTAACTGATTATGTTTTCAGGTAAAGGCCCCCATACTCTTTCTTTTGGGTGCCCAAGATCTTCGAGTTCCTGCATCTAATGGTTTGCAGGTAAACAACTTAGTCATCATGTACTTACTAAATTATGTTCAATGGACATGAATAATTCTATGATTGACTATTAGTTTTTTGATAACTATATTAATTTCACAGAAAAAATCCAGGATGCAAATCCATCCATTTCTTTTTAAATGACATCTAATATGTTACAGAAGGCACGGCTAATTGTTCAGTGATAAATTTAACATCAATTCCACATGTATATCAGGAATGCCATTGTTTAAATTTGGATCATTTATGGATAAGGGTAACTACAAAGCATAATGAAACTGTAGAAATCAAGTCTTTTAATGTATTGAGGAAACAAGTTTGCAATTTTCTATGCTGGAATCATAAACAACGAAGAGAATGTTTACGACTACTGTACTCGAGAATAATAAACAACCACCTCTATTCATCATCACAACTAAATCTCAGTTAATACTATGCCTTATCAGTCTCTTTAAACCTAATGCTAGATCTGGTGCTATTAAGAGAAATAGATTCTATAATTTCGTTTGTATAAATTTAAGATATAGTTCTATCCTCGGGCAATGTGGGTCCATATTTGTATGACTGTTTATAGTAGATTTGCCACTCGAAAAAAGAGGAAATATTGAAAAAAAGGTGGTAGACGTTCAAGTGAGTCATAATGTATCCATTGTGGGATCCCTAGGCAAAACACCTTGTCTCCAGAGATTATCTTTTCCAGATCTTTTATTCCATATATATGCATTTCTTAGATAATACAGGAAACTTTGTTGCCCTGGGCCAACCTAACATGGTTGGGCACAAGGCTTAGATGACAGTGATTTATGCGTGTTTATGAAATTGTACAAAGTATGAAATCCCAGTATGCCGAACGACACACAAAAAAAATTGTGGAATCTCAGTCCATTACATTTTTTATTAGCATGCATATATTTACCTATTATAACTAGACTAATGAATGACTTATTTTGACTAAAAGTAGCGCAATTAAGATCATTTATAGTAGTATAGTAATACAAACATTTGTATGCATGAAAGCCACTTATTAAAAAATTGTGCATTAAGAAAATTTGAAATAGTAAGTTGGAAAAAGTATATATTGGAAAACAAATGCCAAAGACCTTTCTATATTACCATTCAGGTATCCCATATTTATTTTATGCATTTTCTAAAAAGAGAAGGCATCCGCTCTGCCTTCTCTCTAGAACCCCCCGGCGGCTACCGCTGGAGGGAGTGCTGCTTCGGCGCCTTCCTCCCCCTGGCTCCCATCGTCTACGGTGTGGTTCGCTCCTGAAGCTAATTGCGGTCCCAGAGAAAAGGAGTCTCGAAGATTGAAGTCGGATGCAACTGTTCGGGGCAGATCACGACTTGGGAGAGAAGGAGACGTGATGTGTAGCTTGAAGCCAGGTCCCGGTTCGTTGGTGGCATCTTCGACTTCGTCGACTCCAATCCGTTAAGAGGGATGGAGAGAAGCCGCACCCTGCTGGACCAGGCTTTCTCGCTCGGCCGCTCCGGCGTCGCAACTCTGTCTTCTGTCTCGTTTCCTTTCTTTCCAGAGCCTCAAGCCTGGCCTCGTCCAACGCCTCGTCCAGTGCATCAACCACGACTTCATCCGGTCTTCTTCGCCCTGCCCGGCCGGCGGTACTCCCATCTGGTAGCACCCTCTGATCTGGGTTTTCCGACACAGCAGAGGGACATCGCTGGTGTAACGTCCCCGGATTTTCACCTTCTTAAAACCCCATGGAGATGAGAAGACAAAATCCGAAAACGTTAGCAATCATATCAGAGAGCGATGCGGAAGCATAATACACATACATGAACATACAACCATAGGCATACACCATAACATTCTCAACATTCAACATGTATATTTATACAACATGAATTATTACAAAATGATTTACAATTACATATTGAATGAAAATTGTACAATCTATGAACATGTATGCTAACTAGGATCTTTACAATAGGTACAACCTGTACAACTGCTCACTTCCCGTCTTTTATTCCATGCTATCTCTGAACCTAAAACATACGTGAAACAACGAATCAACACACAAGGTGTTGTGTACGTGGGTAGAAAGATACATACTAATATGTTTGCATAATTGAAATAACTTGAGAAAGAAAGAGTAAAAGAAAGCATTATTTAAAGCGATAATCAGGTAAACACATCTTTTATACATTTCATTTGATGCAGTTGTACTACAACTTTATAAGCATTTCTCATACATCCAGTATGGGCAAAATTATTTTATCATACATCTAACATGGGCAATTCATCATACATCCATGTTAGGCAACATACATCCATACTGGGCCATGTGCACTAGTAGCTACAACTCATCAAAATGTCCATTTATGTTTCATTAAGTTTTGGCGAAGCATATAATACTAATACGCATCCAAGAATTTATATGCAAATAAAAGCATCCAAAATACATCATATCATTATGCATCCACGAAAACTAGTCATATACTTAATAAATCCCATGTACCTGAGTTCAGAGATTTCTAATCATTCTTGCTCATCTAGATATCCGGTCATCACCTGATTAAAAATAATTAATCATCATTAATACAATGTTCACCATTATTACTGATATTTTAGGTCCAAAATAGGGTTTTGGTCAAACCTAGGTCAATATGATGTCAGTATGGTGTCTAGTATTTTTAATCTGATCTATATGACATTATTAAGGTCTAGTACGAATTTCATATTTTTCTGATGGTTGGCCTATTTTCTAGAATTAAAATGAGGACTAAACATGTAATTAGGCAATAATGAGAAAATGTCTACAATGGCTCAATAATATTAAGATTGGAGTCCCCATTTAGTTTATAGATGATATCAGAGTTCAAACATATTTTTATCAGATTTAATCTCAACCATTTTCTGATCATATCATTTAAATGAAGCATTCTCATCTAAATAAAATATCATCAGTAGTTGTGCTTTAAAAGTCTGATCTAAGGATTCAATAATGTAGAGAACATTTTTCTGAGTCTAGGGGTATTTTTGGAGCATTTATAGGCCAAGGGATCTATTTTTAATTGTATTTCTAAGATTTGTGTATTAGCTATTTACCTTTTTGAGAAAAGATCGGCCGTTGGATCTAATCTTCAGACTCTGGATGGCCGCCACATAGCTCCAGGGAGGCTCATAAAGCATTTCCTGATTCAAAGTGAACCAGCCGGTTCACGAGGGTGTCCGACCCGGTTTGTACACCGACTCCTCTCATTCTTGCCTCATGCCAAATCTCTCTGTTTTCAAGACAAAACGAGCATCGTCGCCGATTAGTATCTCTGTTGAGATCCAACCTTCAGTGATCAAGGATGAAGCTTGCCCCCAGATCCGATGATGATATGAGATCCACCATGATGCCAAAAGCTGCTCGATTGGGATCTACTTTTTGGTCTAACCTACATCCTCCTATCCCCTTTCTCATGATCTCCATGTGGAAACATCCTTCCAGGGAAGCGCCGCCACAAGGAAGGAAGCGGTGAGGCATGGGTAGCAACTGCGACCTCAACATGGAATAAGCCACCTTCATTGGTTAACCTCGTGGTGGCAAGGAAGAAAGATCACAAGGTCTTAAACTGCTCTCTTCCGCTTCTATATGGGAGCCTTCCTCCCCGATTCATAACCTGAGTCCTTGGCAGTGGCGCGCGTCGCTAGGGCCATGAGAGCTTCGCCTGGGTCTGCAGTGAGGAGCCGGATGGTTGGTAGAACCCTACCTTGACTTCGACACAGATCCAGGTGAACCACCAACACCTTGGCTCGTTGCACTGAGCTCTAAGATCTGCGGGTTACTTGTGGGTGGTAGGCGGATGGTGTATCCTCTCTGTCGTCTGCCTCGATGACCCCGACCTCCGCCCAGAGCGATGTCACCGTATGCTCTATCATGGTCAAGGAGGTGGTGATCGGTGATTCGTATGACACAACCTGGACGAAGGGAACTCTTCAACTCGCAACGCATCAGGAAGATCATGCCGCGGAGTCTGCCATCACACCCTACTGGCGGCGTAGTAGATGAAAAAAGGGGAAGAAGGTTGCCCTCATCAAGGCTAGCGGAAAGCTCCTGGAGATCTAACAGAAGCTACACACCTAGATTTTGACGTTGGTTGTAATGGGAGACCTCAAAGCCTCCTCTTCGTCAGCCACAAAGGATGATCTCCAAGGCCATGAAGACGGGAAACGCAGGCAGAGCGTCAACCTCCACCCACCACCTGTGAGTTGTAGAGGAGAGGTACAGGGAGATCCACCTACGATCATCCGCCTACACACCACTATACGCACACTGAGGAGAGGGGGTCGTTGAGATCCTAAAAGTGTGGCGGACTTGGCCAATTCAGCCTAGACTTTGATTCCTCCTAATGACTCCCTCCACCATCATCCTGAAGAATGGTCACCTGCTCCTCAGTTTGCGGAGGTTCAAGAAGAGTTATTAAGGGTCGTCTAAGCTAAAACCACGGTCAATCAGACCCGATGTTACCCAACTGGGATGGTGCCCTGCATGAGTTGTGCCCCTCTCCACTTAACTGATCATGTATGACGATACTGGTGAATCAATCTTGGTCTAAAGTCAACTGGTTCCAATTATTTGATCAATAATCAAGAAATACAAAAACTCTCACATGATAGGCATTAGTTTCCCCAACACGTGGTCTAGCATTCAGCCACATTTGACATCAAATACCCAACATTTGTTCATTCAAAATCATTCTTCACATAACCTCATAAATAAGTATATAATCCTTGAATTCAATTTAAGAAATCATCAAATATTGGTCCAACAAGTCCAACAACACTTGTTATGATCCTAAAATACCTCAAGGCTCATCAATTGATCACTTGATTTCATTACGACTACTAAATCGACCTCTTGCACTCATAAGTACCCAAGTCAGTGAATAAAAATCTATTCATTGCAATGGATGTCAATTAGATCTAATAATCATTCATTGCATCTATACCTACCCTTTTTAAGTGAAAGAGTCCAAAATTGAATGATTAACTCCTCAATATGACACTAAACATCTACATAACATTCATGGTGTTCAATTTCTATGTGGGGTATCTAAACCCAAAAATCCGGGTTATCACAGCTGGTGCTTCCACCGCTGGATGATCGGTGGATGAGGAGCTGAGGCGCTCCCTGGCTAGTCCCTGCGGCTGTGAGATGGATCACCCTCAAGGTGTTTGGTGATATGTCTCTATGCAAACAGAGGCATCGGGTCAAAGGATGGAGATTCCCTTCCATCCTCTCGTTCTGGCATTCTTTTACAGGACAACAACAGATAAAGTCACCAAGGGAGAAGAAGAAAGGAGGCTAGCTTCCCCTTCACCTTCTTTGAGACTGTTTATCTTTTACCTATCTACCTCGTCTAGATGCCTGGATTCTTATCAGTGTGTTCAACGGTAGATTATTTGCCGCTATTCTTCTTCCCACTAATTTCAGGGAATGGTTTTATTGCTATGTGTGAGGGAGGACTGGTTGGCAGGTGTTTTGCTTTTGGGTCATCCTGGTCAGTTGTCTTTGGCTTTCTTCACGAATAGATGGTTTGGCAGACTGATTGCTGCTGCTACAACTGGTTTTTCACCCTTCGGGTGTTTGTGGTGGTGCTGCTGTGCAAACAACAGATTTCTGAGTATCAAGATGGAGCTAACCAAGGAGTAGGGGTTGACGTTGTTGCTTGGTTTCTGGTTGCTTTGCAGGATGTGCTCGCACTTCCAGCTGATGTCTTGGACCTAGTCTGAGTCCTGGTTTTTTTCGAAGCCTTGATTTTGTGTGTAGGTGCTGAGACCCTAGATTTCTAGGTCTGTTGGGGTGTGGTCCGTTTGCAGTTTCTTTGTACTCATACCTTGTGGGTGGTTTTATGCTATTGAGTGCTTGGCTTTGCTTGAGGCGTGTCATCAGGTCGAGTTGTTTAGGATCTAAGCCTTATGTACAGTTTCAGGGTTTTATGTTCTTTTTCCCTTGATTACTAGCTTGTTGGTATCAAGGTTTTGTTCTTGCTGTAATGGGGTACTCTATGCCCAAAGTTTTTGGTAATATAATAACACGCTTTTTGACCGACCAAAAAAAAAGAAGGCATCTCCCAGGCTTCTAGTGTCGCATCAACAACCATGGTCCAAGGGGCTAATTAGACCACCCTAAGTACTTGATATGCGGTGTATGCCACTTGGAATGCCTTTGTGGTACCTTGCCTACAGAAAATTCCAAATTCCCATCAGAAGGTATTTGTCACCCCCACCCAAAATTGTTACGTGAATGGATTGGAGTCACATCTTGATGCGAATATGACCCATAACAAAGCGGATTGAATAAAACGGATCCATGTAGCCGACCCCAACATGGTTGGGATATTGGTGTTAGAAAAACCCGCCTTGAGGCTTTTGAGGTTTACACCTTTGAGGCGAGGCTATCCCACTCGCGCCTCGAGGCTTACGCCTTGATGCAATGGACTGAGGATTATGCCGCAAAATCTTTGATGTTAGCTGATTCTGGATAATAAATCTTTTGTTAACCACCAAGTTTTTTTAATTTTGAGACAATAACATACACTTTCTTCAAAGGTTTTCTATTCAGATTTGTTGTAATTTACTGTCATTATCTCAAAAGTCAATTTACTTATCTTTTATTTGTTCAGACTCAAAACTTTAAAGTTAAAATTATTTTTGTGCACATGTTTTATTTAACATGTTATTGATTTCAAATCTCACTTAATCTATCTTGATCTCTACTAATTATAAATTATGTTGCCCTTTTTTCCTTATCGAGTAAAAAAATTGGATCAATAGTACAAGACATTGATATCTTATTATTTGCAATAGTTTTACTCTATGATTTTGGTGGTTTCTATCATTAAATTTGCTCTTAATCCTTATATCTCCTTGTTAACTCAGTATAAAGCTTCTATTTAGTTTTACCTTTTCTTAAGCATATGTATTTATATTATACATATACATATTCATAGGTACACACATATATCATATATATATATATTCACATATATACATATAAGTATATATGTATATGTATATTATTTTTTTATGAATCCCTCAAACATATTTTATCGATCAAGCCTTTAGTCTTGAGCCTTGCCTCACTGAGACAAAAACGCCTCATTTCATCTCACACACTTTAAAACTTAGGAAGCATGGACACTTCCCGGAGGCCGCCGTGTCTGTATCCAATACGTGTCCAACATGGACGCGCCACAGACACACGTGGACATGTAGTGGACACTTCTCAGACGTGTCCAAGTCTCCGATTTTTTTGTCAGGTGTTGGACATGTCCTGGACACGGCTTGGACGCACTAGGACACAACACATCACAAATTAAGAAGGGGAAATATCCTATTGAACATAAACTTCCTCTCCACCCCTGATGTACATGTCTTCCCCTCGTCACATCGCCACCTAGGTAATTACTCCTCTTCATCCACCTAAAGACTTTGGCCTCTCCTCTCTCTCCGCTCGTTGCTCATTGCCAACCTTTCGTCTTCCTCTTCTTCGGTCTCCAATATCTATGTTTTATTTGTCCACCACCACCACCAACAACCTCCTCTTTCCCTTCCTTTTCTTCCCAAATCTGAATGTACATCAATGTTTCCCTCTCTTCTACAAATAACAACATACCTCCTCTTTTTTCTTTGTTGCCTACCACCATTACTATCTTTTTACTGTCCAAATTTACATGTGCAATTTTTTTTTCTATGGGTCCAAACTTGTAGTGCTTAACTTGTTATTGTTTGTGAATAAAATTTATATTACTATTATTGTGTTTACAACGTGCACTTGTTTCATCGTATGCCTTTGATGGCTTAATTTCATGATGTGTGCAATGTGTGTTTGAGTGAACATATGAAAGTGAATATAGCTTGGATGAAATGATCTTTAAGTTTGAACGTGCTTGTTCTTTTTTGTGTTATATATAAAAATATTATATGTATGCATATGTATATGTATATTTTTTTGCCGTGTCCAGCGCCTTGTCCGTGTCCTATATTTTTAAAAATTCCCGTATCCCGTGTCCGTGTCCGTATTTGTGTCCATGTCCATGCTTCCTAGTTTAAAACCTTGCCGACGCCCTACCAAATAAAAGTACATGTAAGCACATAAGATTGGTTGTGCCTGAGGGGGGATGTGAGAATAATCCCATGCCACTGAGTTTTGGGTTACCTTGTGCTTATGAGATGTGTGGCCAGTCCACTCATTCATTGACAATTTGTGTTATGTTGGGTATCAACACTCACACATGATATTAGAGCGGACCTTGTAAAAACTGTGTGAAGACATCCACACCTTACCAAATAAAAATGCGTGCAAGCACACAAGACTGGCTACACGTGAGAGGGGATATGAGAATAGTCCCACACCACTAAGTTTAGTGGTGATCCTTGGAAGGTGTGTGGTTTCTTCTGTTATTGCTAAATGGTTTTGAGTTTGATACCCACACTCACACATGGTTTCTTCAGTTATTGCCAAATGGTTTTGAGTTTAATACCCACATTCACACATACTTGTCAAGGCGTCTAGGCGGTGGATTTAAGCCCAGGGGCACCTAGCCTGGCTACTTTTCTGGGCGTTTTTTCTTTGTTTATTTTTTCAGTTACATATTTAAATGTTTGTACACATCATACTATATGTGATAATGTAATTTTTATTCATTAAATGATATTACAAATCTAATTTGAATTAACAGGAAAAAAGAAACAACAGTAAGAGGAAGATAAGTATGAATTAGAGAGAGAAAACGGGATAAAAAGAAACATGCAAATGGTAGGGTTATGCAGGAAGAAGTCATAATAAGACAAACACAAGGGCAGTAAAAAGAGATAGAAAGAGTAGGAACAAAACAAAATAAAAAACAGCAGTAGCAGGTGCTGGAATAGAAAATATAGAGGAACAAAGTATAGGTCAGTGAAAATAAATGAAAACATGCAAATAATAGTAGCTGTGAGAGGAAATTAGGAGGAAGAAATAGTAGTAGTAGATTTGGGAGCAGGAGATATAGGACAAATCTGAAATAAGAAATACGCACATACTCCCATTGTAGGAGGGGATACAGGAGGAATAACCTTTAAAAAAATTGAAACGCAGCAGCAATAGGATTTAGGAATAAAATGCAGGAGAAAGGATAGAAAAGAAAAGTAAAAAGAAGCAAGAACAATGGACATGAATTTAACAAACAACACTGAGGACTTACCAATTTGGCCCAAATCAGAATTAATTTCCCCAAATCAGACCTGTTTTTCCCCAGATCAGATCTAACTTGTCAAAACTTGACTTGATTTCGCTTAAATCAGACCTATTTCAACCATAAAATGACTCAAGACAATCTAATTTGATCAAATCTAGACTCGATTTATTCTAATTTAGCCTTTAAATGGCCTTAGACGCCCACTTAATGGGACATAATAGGCTGGGCACCTAGCGTGAGGCCCCTTGCCTAGCGTCTAGGCGGTCGCCAATGTTTTAAAAAGCGCGAGGCGGGAAGCGAGCGGACAAGACCTTGTAGCCGATTAATCGCCAGGTGGGCAATTAAGCATGTGCTTTTTTAAAAAGCGGATGCTTAATTTTTCTAATATTTTTAACAGTTTATACACATAATAAATAATATTATGATTTGTGAATGTTTTACATAATTAAACCTATGTATACCTTTAAAATTAATACTAAGTAACAACAATAAAGAGTTAATAAATTCAGCCATCTACAGCAAATCACCTGATCAATGTCAGACTGTTAATATAAAATAGCTAACTAGCTATATTAAATCAGTAGCTAAGAACATATTAAATCAGCAACTAACTATATATGCGTATCATTTAATATAGAATGGATATTAAATCAGTAGCTAAGAACACATTAAATCAGTAGCTAACTATATATTCATTTTCATTTAATATAAACATATAAGTATACACTCATATAAATATCAACTACATTACTGACATTTATGTTACTGTATAAAATATCGGACATAGGAAAAAGCGGAAAAAAGCGCGGGGGGGGGGGAGTGGCCAAAGCGGATAAAAAGCGGCTGATTAAATCCGCTCAACAACTGCTTGGAGCACATTTCAATCGGCATAGACCTTGTTCCGCTTAAGCGGCCGCCTAGCACACTTTTTAAAACACTGGCAGTCGCCTTGACAACTACGTGTCAAAGTGGACCCACAATTAGTGTGAGGTTATCACACCCTGCCAAATAGAAGTACGTGCAAGCACACCAAAGTTGTTGCACCTGAGGGGGGATGTGAGAATAATCCCACACTGTTGACTTTGGGGTGATCCTTTGGCTTATAAGGTGTGTGATCCCTTCACTCATTGCCGATTGAATTTAATTGTTTGACATCTACACTCAAACCTATCATTTTTCTATAAACATTTGGCGTCACTCCTATCACATGCCACCACCTTCCATCTTCATGATTTCATTCCACTAGGCTTCAAAAAGGATCACAAGGAAACTTTCAAGTACATCAAACTTTTGCTTCACTCCGTTTTACAGCTTATTGGCATGCATGGAACGAATGTTCATCCTTACATGTGAAAATGACTGCTTAGAAAAATGGGATATCTAAATGTATCCATGATGATATCACCTTATTTCAGTTCTAACCTCTTACGTATCCACTGGATGATGGCTTAGCATCTATACTGAGATGAGATCTTAGAAGCCAGAGAACGGTGCTGATGATCTCATGACCACCTAACACAAAATGTAAGTGGCTGGCAGTAACATTTGATTGGATTGAGTTTGGATTTTGGAGTAATATTATTGTGATACAATTAAATAGGGGGTCGATCTAAATTTCCTTCAAGAGTGCTGATAAGGAGAGAGATGGATTCATTAGCTCTCAATGAAAATAAGACCTCACATAGAGCTGAATGGAAAAGGAGGATCCATGTAGTCGAAGCCAACATTCTTGGGTTTGAGGTGTAGAAGATGATGGTGTTAATGGCAACAATGACGATGAAAAGACTTCTCTTTGATAATGACCTCCCTAATAAGTTTAGATAAGTTAAAAGGAATATTTCTTTTATATGCTTCTGATGCTACTTGCTAGCTTGTCCAATTGACATTAAATGCCCCTTGCATCAGGAATTTTATCATACGGATAGTCATCAAAACTTTGCAGCTATTGGCAGTTTCTTCATTGCTGAGTGAATTGTCCTAAGCCAACATCAAATCTGGCAGTTTCTACAACTTTTATCATATGGATAACCATCAAATCTTGGCATATTGAAATTTTGTTATACATATAACCATCAAATAAGGGTTTCTAGGGTTCTTGCTCGATAATAACTGGTCCTTTATCAAATAAAATCATGCAGTTTACTTTGCCCATAATATATAGATATGACTTCTATTGCCACATAACTTGCATTTGAACCTGCTTCTGGCTCTAAATCTCTAATGAATGTGAAACACTTCAGAGCAATAAAATAGGAAATAATACACTTAAATAAACAGGTTGTATGAATTGTCCTTGGGCCAACATGAGAAATAATCTTTCTGGTTGCTCTATGTTATGGTTTCCTGTATATCTCCATACAGTGTCATTTTGGACATCAAGTACTCATATTAATTTTTTTTTAGAATATAGGCATATTTAAGTTGAGCAACCATGGATAAAGTCACAAAGTAGTGAACATCAGGCCATGCGACCCTTGAGCCGCTCAATTGTCCCATCAAGCTATATCTAATAGTAAATACAGAACACAACCAACTAATTTGCATTCAGAAGGGGGAGGGACCGACTTTCATGTGCCACAAGATTCCAGGGCCTGCATGTCTTCAAGTCCACCAAAGATAAGATAGTGCTTTTGTAAAAAATTTAGGAACAAGAATACAGGATGTAGCAGTAAAAGAGCTAAGCACAATAAGTCTCAAGTGTGAGATAGACACAAAATGAAAGTATGCAGTGCTAGTACAAGCATGGGCTTCCTTCCTTAGGTCAATGGAAAATGTAAATTAGATGGTATTATAGGGATGAGAGCAATAGTAATTAAGTAGATATTAGACTGGAGTTGTAATAAAAGAGAATTAACACTCATGTAGATGAAAACTGGAACATACAATGGATAACTGAGTGGAAGATACAATAGGCATAACGGAAAAGGTGTGTCCTTGAAGAAGGATACATGCACACTATCATACATCCTTTCTGCAACTGGGTCAAAATCGTAGTACACCATATGGGTGCAAGAATCGGGTAACCAAGAAGCAAGAGAAAGGGAATGGAGATAGCTTATTAAGCCCAAGGTGGAGATCATGAACAAAGCACAGACACTCAAAAGTCTCTGGTTGTGAAAGGTGACTTGTGGAAATAGCAACCAATATATGACATTGCTATCAAGAACTGGAGATGGCATTCAGTTAATCATATCATTAGCATAGAGGATAGCATCATGCTAAAAAAAACCTAGGCAATCGTGTCTGAATGAGTATGTGATGTATTTACTAGAAGAAATTTTCTACTCAAGATTCCATTTTGCTGAGATAGTAGTAAGTGACTAGTAACAATTAGCCTGATGCAGATTACCTCTAGAGGCACTTTGCCAACCCTGCTTGCTACTGAGGAAGTAGCACTGATATAGCATTGACATAAATCCTTAGGTTAGCAGCTAGAGGTAGCTAGCTGACAAGGAGGAAAAGAGGAGTGGCGATGCTAGCAAGGTAGGAAGAAAAACAGTGAAGAGGTGAAGTCTTGAGCATGCTTGACGATTTCAACCAATGAACAAGGGGTGACACTGTTCTCACACTATTTTTTTGAATTACGGTTCCTACTCTGATACATTTTGGAGGCTAAAATGATCTATTCAGTAGTAACACATGACATGCTATTTGTAGAAGATAAGCAATCGTAGAAACCCTAACACTTAAAAGAGTGTCAGGAGTGTAATGAATAGAAAAGTACTCGATGCATACATACAAGTTAGCTGTCTGTCACGCATAGCCATGCTGTGTTGCCAAACAACACAGCTTGCAAGACTTTGTGCATTCACACCGGTTTGTTGCCTAGGATAACGATCTTCATTGCAACCAGAAACACCTGCTCGTAATCCCAAGGTAGAAGTTATTTGCTTGATGGCATTCTGAGTGAAAGTAATTGTTGCTTGCTTGATGGCAATTTGGACGTGTGTTGCATTGATTGCCTCAATCGTGCTATGGTTTCAAGCTTTCCACATTTGAGCTCAGGGACAACATGACTATGTTTGTAGATTCAAAGAACTAGTCAACATTGCATAACTAGTCAACTAGGTCCGCAGTTGCCATTTATGTCGAGTTGAAATCCGTGTTTACTGCATTTGGGTTAGTTATTATATAGGTAGCAGCGATACAAAGAAAATGGATCAGTAAATTTTCAAAAACATCCCGTACTACTACGAAATATAAACAAGAAACCAATATTTTGTGCCATCAAATGGAAAAATTCAAAACCACTACAGTTTTATATAAATGCTAATAATTCTGTGTCAAAATATAAGATCAAAGGTTGTAATTATATTTTTCTTTGTTTTTCTCATTTAGTATGCTCGAGCACTAAAAGAAAAAGGATCAGAGGTCAAGATTATTGTATTCCCAGAAGATAACCATGGCATTGAGAGGTTTGTTTCTTCAGACACTGTATCATCATAACACCAATTAAAACTCCGATGTGTATTCCACCTTTTCATGACTTACCAATTTTTTTTTCTTTTGCAGGCCACAGTCCGACTTTGAAAGCTTCCTAAATATTGGAGTATGGTTTAGGAAGTACTGCAGATGAATCTTTCTTTCTGCTTCCTGTTCCTTGCTATAATCTTGAATAGCTAAATGCTCAGACATTTTCGCATCACAATAATATACTTTATTACATTCATTTGAATCGACTTTTTTATTGTGTAAATTTACTTTTCCTCAACTTGGAAGAAAAGGCTGCCCAATATCATGATGTTAGCACAAGTAATCATTTGAATATCATGTTAGAAACCGCAAAAAATACAGAGGCATAGTTTGGGTGCTAATTTTATAATTACTGGGATTTGTTAGATATTTGTATACACATTTGTAAAGCTAGGGTGAAAGGAGTGGCAGTCAGCTATATAGATAGCAGCTTGGAATGGCAGCAGGCAGGGGAGTTGACAGAGGGATAACAGAAAAAATGACAGTTCTGAATCACCCCATTCTCCACGTGATTCTGAATCTAGTAAATATGGAACGGACCAAGTACATAGTAGCAATAAAATTTCTCATTTATCGGTTCTAGAGTGTTAGCCTAACTATTAGGATCTAAAAAGAATCCATCCAAATGGCCCCTTGACGTTTCGTATCCAATGCCGGAGAGATGCTGATCTTGTAACACTTAATGCCTGGAGTTTGCGATAATAAATAGGGACGGCAACGGGTCGGATTTTTACTGATCCGAACCGGATAGGATCTGACCCATATTTATGTAAATTCGCAACCGATTCGAATCTGAAAAATCCACAATGAAAAAAGTCCGCACCGACCCAATCTGCAACTATCCGATCCAACCCGCAAAGCCCCGATCCGATCCGCAAACAGTCAAAACAAAGGGCCTTGCTCCATATCCCTTTCTGGTTGTCCGATCACGAAGTGCCGCCGCCCTCCGCCACGACCCGGAGTCTGGACGGATCAACAACAGAGCATTCGACAACTCCACCGCTGGATATCTGTCTCTCCAATGGCGCCCTGGGCCCTTATTGTCCTCTTCCTCTTTTGCTCACCATGTTTTTCATATACAGCCAGAGGCATCCCCGCTAGCCTACCTGCGCTTCTCCGGCACAATGGGTACTCCTACTCCGCCAGCCTTCTAGAGGCCCCCTCTCGCGTCGCCGCTCGCCGTAGACACCACCATGGTGGGAGCCCCGTCCACCACTGGATCGCCACGAGAACTCTCTTCCTCCCTTCTGTCCATAAGGACCGGTACAGCCTCGGTCGGCTGCACCACCACCGCCAGAGCCAATACCCTCCCTGTGTGGCGACCTCACCCAAGAAGGCAGGCTTGCGTCCCTGCGCCATCATAAACCACCTAGATCTCTTCATCCAGGGTGGCCTCGTCGTCCATGGAGGGCACGTTTGGTTGCTGGGATCTGACTGGATTACGGAGGACTCCAGATTTATTGAATGCAGTAATGACAAACTCATAGGATTTTAAGGAATCCGTAAACTTACATTTTAGGTTTGGCATGTCATGTTTCGTCAAAATTGTATTTGTGTTTAATATACGGATGAGTCACATGGCATCCCGTGACGACGCTCGAGCATCGAGAGAAAAGAGCGCACAGTGTGTGGGATAGCGGCGTCCAACCAATTTGAAATGAAAATTCGAATCCAGCAGTCACTGCACAGCCGAAGAAAGCGGGATTTTAACTTTTTCGACCTTCAGCTAACCAAACTTAGACTTTTGGTTGCTGGACAAAGAAATACAGTACAATTCAGCGTGACGCGGGTGCCTAGGCGAGGACGAGTCGGGAAGATCACCACCATGTTCGGGAACGCCATCGTCAGGTACGTCACGACGGAGCAGCTGGAGGTGCTGTGACGGTGGATGGGATCGCGGTCGATAGCGATGAAATCTTTCGGAACGCGTGGGCGGTCATGCTTCCCGTTACGAAGATGCTCCCTGTGGATCGTGACTGCGGATCAAATGGATACCCAAGAAATCCGCGGTTTTACTGTGGCTGGATCCGCGCTAAGCGTATGACCCACACTACGGATCCCCAGAAGCTGCTAGGCCCTCAAAATCTGCAAATTACGGATTGGATCGGACCAGTTCGGTGCGAATTGGATAATTTTGCCATGCCTCACACCCCAGGGAATGTGCATATTGCATCAATACAGGTGCATTCTAGCATTCCAACTTTTGGTCATATGATCGCACAATCGTCCACAAACGGTACGGCTTTAGTTCCTATCGCTGTATTAGAAGCAAAGATTCACTTATGGCTTTGCCGCGATTTCAATTTATATGTATTTGGCTGACTTTTTCCTGAATTCTGGGGGTATGTAACTGCCCTCGTCAAAATTACCTCGTCAGCAACTTTTTCTGCGTGTTCGAAAAAATGGACAATAACATGTGTTATATCTTCAAAAAATATGTAGCGTACCCTGCCAGCTGAAGTCTGGTTCTAGCTGAAGTCTGAGAACCAGTCTGGTGGACGCTATGGTCAGTTTATTTTTTGTAATAATTAAATGTAACTTATAAATAGTTGATTAGTGGATGACATTTGTTTAGACACACTTATTGTTGTTACTTATGATAATTTCATTTTGTCCGATGAACAATAAAATTGGGTGTTGTGCGAAATACACATAATAAATGCTTATGTGAACTTTTCTTATTACATGTAGCCCGATTGAAATTATTGCTCCAAATTGTTTGTACTATTGTTTTTCCATTCATGCTTCCTTCGATACTTTACTAATTTTGTCCAGAATTATAGAACAAAAAGACAATATGTATTTGTCATATGGACGATAACAACAATGCAACATGCTATAGTTTATATTACACACGTCTAAAAGTGAATAATCTAATATATCTCAAGTACATAATCCATATTGGTTGTTACATAAATAACCAATTTTGTGTAGCCCCAATTTCTATAGCACATAAGCGATTTTTTTCACTTAGGAGTGTCACAAACATGATATGCATTACAATAATGCAGACAATAATCATTATAGAAGTTCTCATTATATTCTTAACAAAGGAAGCTTAAACAAAATTCTTGTCAATGGAAAACAAAATTAAGATACAAGTCTATGCACTTTTGACTTAGGATCTTGTAGATGGCACCCTACAAATAGATCATCCAACAACTTGAAGATGAAACTTTATCTTTACAATTCTTCTTGAATTTTGATACCTGTAGACATGTCGTCTTCAACCATACATAAAGGAAAACCTAATTAGAGTAAGTGACATTGAATTCTAATAATTGGAAGGAAATAATTGAATTATAAAAAGAAGAAATCTACAATTAAATAAACATCTTTTACCTTTCTATTATTATACAATATGTCTTCTTTCGTGGCACTGTGTGCCTTCTATGGTGCAACAAACCTTTGGCATGAAATGCCTTTCGGTGACACCGACGTGTCTTCTATGGCATAAAGTTCCTTCTGTGGTGCAACACATTCTGTAGCATAAATGTATTGTAGCATAAATGTATTCTGTTATGTGTATTCCAATACTTTGTTCTTTGAGGACTTATTATATAATATCAAATTATTTTCTGGTATCTTTTTTATATTTTTTTGTAATTTTTTTATTTTTGATTTTGATTCTATTTCCGATCTATTTTGATTCTAATTATGTATCTCATGTAATTGAGATTAATTCAAAAGTTATGCATTATATTCTAACATTCTATATTTCTAAATTTTTGAATTCTATTTTGACATTGTATAAAGCATCTGAGTTCTGGTGTAATAAATATAGAACTAAAAAAGCTAAAGATAAATTTTGACATTTCAATTCTAATTTCTAATAATTCTATTTCATATTTTGACTCAATTAGTAAATAAGTGTGACAAATCTGAATTCTAGATTATACACTTGTTTCTGATTTTCTGAAAGAATTCTAGACTCTAAATGATAACAATGATTTAACATATGAAAAAAAATTCTCTTGATTTTATTTTGAATTCTAGTAATTGCATGGTAACTTTAAGCATTTATATAAGAATACTAATTTGAAACTGATTATAGGGAAGATCTAGGCACGAGCTATCTAAGGCAGTAATTCTATTATGCTGAAAAATAATACTCTACATGTGAAAATTAGGTCGTGTCTAATATATTATTCTGAGCAGGATAATTAGAGTATCAATCTAAAATATATAATATGAATACAAGACATGGCCCACTTACCTTGTTTGAATAGATTCAAAATGTGGTCCCGAGTCACTGGTTCATAAATGAGGTACCTATGATCACCAAGATTTCTATTCGTTCATGTTTCTTCTCTCTTCATTTGTAAATCTCAAACTTCCATCACCCTAAGCTTGTAACTCATAATATGATTATTATTTAGATGAAGTTAAACTTTGATGACATACACTTTAATTTTTGTCTATATATATACCCATAGAAACTAACAATCACCGTATGCACTAATGCAAGAGTAATACATCATATTGGAAGTAACCTCAAACATAATCACATACACTAATATTACGTAGTTATGACACTGGAGGAAAATACAACTAAAATTATATACTAAACCAGGCATATATCACAAATTATCTCAAAATAATCATAAACTGTCTTTCCTAGTGACCACTTAGGCCAATAAATGAAATACTAGAATAATTATATAATATTCCAACTAAACATGAAAAATAGTAATCAAACAGTATACTCAGGTCCATATAAAAATATCAGGTCATTTTATAGTCCAATCATGGGTGAAGTATCCTTATTAGGGTTACATCAAATACTTAGGTAGTGAATCATATTAGAAAGACCATGATTTATAACCATGTTGAACATATAAAAGTACACTCACTGTACATGAACTTCTAAAGTCGTTTACTATATTTGATGCACAAAACATTGAAATCTCACATCTTTTAGTAATGAAATTATAATAATAATCAAACATTTTCCACACCATCTGAATCCACTTTTTTGGGAGGTAGTGGACATTATAAGATTTCCATAGACATTTTGTTTGCTAAAAGCGGAGTTTCCTATATCAAGATATGAATTTTCAAATGTACCTTGATTTGGATTGATCCCAGGTGTCAATTTGAGATCCAAGGGACCTGGTCAACGACACCTCTCCTCTTCTATTTCTCTCTTGTTTGTGGATCCTCCATTGGTTTCACCCCCTTCTTCTATCGTTTTCCTAGAGGGGGTAGCCCCTTCTTGTCTGTGTGGCTTGGTACCAATGGGCCACTGCGAATGCCATCCGACGAGCCATATCTCATTTTCTAAGCCACTGTCATGCATAGTGAGGCTATGAGCAACTCTGACTGACCTCTTTGGCTTTGGTAGCATCATCACCGCATGAAGGATGGCCGAGATCAAAGATCCTCGAATCCATGACACTCACAACCACCTCCACGTCTCATATGCTACATTTACCTCTTTCTCTCTATCCTTCACACATAAACGAGTCTAAAACCCTAATCTATGTAGAAATGTGTCCTTTCATAGCCTTGAATTCCTCAACAATAAGGAGAGTGTCTCTTTGCACAAGGCATAGGTTTTCCCTAGTTCGCGAGGGACTAGAAGACGTCCTCCCCTGTTCCTTTCCTTTTTTATGCTTCACATCTTATTCTTCTTTGGCTAATTGACTTTGGACCTCTAAACATTTTCTAAAATTTTTAAAAGTTTTCTATATACTTCATCAAGGATCACAGATTAGACCCAAATTCTTATCTAATTATTAATGATGATCATCTAAACTTGAAAATAATTATCAACACCATTTTCATTGAAACTATTAACAAAAATGCTCATAAAGATCTTTATAGTTTCTCAAAATTCCATCCCATCAATATAGGTAAAACTTAAAAATTTGAAACCTATAGAACTTATTATTCTCCACTTGTGATCACAACATGCCCCATTATATTATCCTCATAATCCAAACCCATTTCTCATTATTATCATCATTATTATGTCTTTCTTAGTTTTATATATCGAAACTACTCTAAACATCTTGAAAATTGAACCAATATCTCCTCATATCCTAATGAACATAAAAACATTCACAAACTCATGAATTTATGCTTTACATGTCCTAGTTTAGCTAAATGTCCCAATTATCCTTGGCTAGCATTACCTATCATCCTATTATTAGATTGTCATCAAATTCTATAAGAACCCTAGTTGCAACACATAAATCAAAGCTAAGTTTTCTTGTGATAGGTATATCATCACATGGTAGTAAATCTATTAAAATTTCATTGGGCTCTAAATGTGCATAGTTGGACTCTAATATGGACTGAAACATGTCAAACTTGATTCACTTGTCTTGATCTCACATAACTAGGTGTGTCTTAGTAGTACTTACATTCAAGTGGATACTTAAATAAAATTTGGGGTGTGACAATTCTACCTACCTTATCGGGAATTTTGTTCTCAAAATTTGGGTAAACTAAGGCTACCCAATTTAGGATTATATTTCTTCCTTGATATAAAACTCACTCATCTAGGTCGTAGTATCTAACCTTGATATGTATTATAGGGTTATAATAAGTAAGGAATTAGGTTTAGGTGACCACCTACCTCAAACTTTTGTTTCAACTTAGCTTTTGTGCCACCTTCAAATACATGTCATTCAGTGATATATTTGAAAGAGAAAATATCTTATCATACTTATTTTAACACCTAACCAGTACACATGTACCATACCACATGCACTAGAAAGGGTGAGACAAATATGAATTCTTTTTGCTCATAACATGTCCTCCATAATATCCCATAAGCTTGTGTCCCATACCATAAACATGTGGGAAAAGGAGAGGGCATGCTACATGCAAATCTAGAGTTGACATAAAAGTCTGAAGAAGCTAGACACATAACCCTAATTCATAACTTAACTTCTATCTCCTTACTAGTCATCTACCTTGAATTCTATTATCTTCCACTCACTTAGTCTGTAACTAGGGCTACTAGTTTTCTTTCTAAATTGCTACTCTAGTTTCCACTAAATTTTAGTGGACAATCTAAACTAAAAATATGAGAATTTATTTGGTGGTCATCGACATTATTCCTCTGATACCACTTTGTAACATCCCAATTCCTATATCACATGAGAGGAAGCTAAACTTTTTTTTTACTTGGGAGTGTTACAAACATGATATGCATCACAACAATAATAATCAAGAACCATTACAGACTATGAATGAATCTCATTATATTCTTAGCAAGGCAAGCTTATAAAAAGTCTTGTCAGTGGAAAAATAAACATTAGATACAAATCAATTTGTTTTTGACTTAGCATCTTGTAGATGGCTCCCATCAAGAAATCCTCCAACAACTTGAAGATACAACTTTATCTTGATAACTCTTCCTGAATCTTGATACATGTAAACATCTCATCCCCAACCACACATACAGGGAAACCTAGGTTGAGTAAGTGTAACGCTTGGGCCCACTGCCCTAGGCTCTAGTAGAGTTTCAGGAATGATGACTGACCCCACAGACCACCACTAGCCTTAATTGCATGCTTTGTCCTCTCTTACACGCAATAAACTTCCCGACTAGTCACCCATCCTAGTACTTGATGGGCTCCCAGAAAAAAAGGAGGTGCATCTTGGTGATATGGGTAGTCCAATCATTCCTTTTAATATCATGTTATATGAGGTCTCAAATCATGGGATGTTACAATCTCCCCTACTTAGACTATTGGCGTCCTCGTCAAGGCTCAATTATATGGCCTCATAATATATTCCCCATTTCAGTGTAGACTCAAATGACCCATATACCTCCAGCTCCCGACCACGAACACCAGCGTAAGGGTGGCTCCATCAACTTGGATAGCCCTTTCCAACATGTCTGGACACTACCAGCACATGGACGACTCCATCAACTCGGATAGCCATTTCCAACATGTGTGTACCACATGACTCAAAGATGCCACATACCCATGTGGGCCCCACCTACTAGAGAAGAATTGACTCTGATACCATTTGTAATACCTGGACACACTGCCCTAGGCTCTAGTAGAGTTTCAAGAATGATGACTGGCCCCACAGACCACTACTAGCCTTAATTACATGCTTTGTCCCCTCTCACATGCAAGCCAGGATAAACTTCCCGACTAGTCACCCATCCTAGTACTACTCCAAGCTAAGCATGCTTAATTATGGAGTTCTTTAGTGATGGTCTCCCTAAAAAGGAGGTGCACCTTGGCGATATGGGTAGTCCAATCATTCCTTTTAAGATCATGTTATCTGAGGCCTCAAATCCCAGGACGTTACAGTAAATGGCATTGAATTCTAATAACTAGAAGGAAATAACTAAATTGTAAAAACTAGAAATCTACAACTAAAATAATCATATTTTATCTTTTTGTGGCCACTATTACACAATAAGTCCTCTTCTATGGCACTATGTGCCTTCTATGGTGCAATGAACCTTCCATGAAATGAAATGCCTTATGGTGACATAGAGGTGTCTTCTATGGGAAAAATGTGCCTTCTATGGGGAAACACACCTTCTATGGTATAAATGCCTTCTGTTCTATGTATTGCAATACTTTCTTCTATTAGGACTTATTATATAATATCAAATTATGTTTTGGTGTCTTGTTATATTTTTAATATTTTTTATTTCTGATTTTGGTTCTATTTGTGACCTATTTCGATAATGATTATGTATCTCAAGTAATTGATTTGAGTTTGGGAGTTATGTATCAATTGGGATAAATATTGTAGCTATGTATTCTATTCTGGCATTCTATATCTCTAAATTTGTAAATTCTATTTTGACATTGTATGAAACATCTAAGTTCTAGTCTAATAAATAGAATCTAAAAAGGTAGGGATAAGTTCTGATGTTTCAATTCTAATATCTAAAAGTTCTATTTTAAACTTTGAATCACAATTGGTAAACAACTGTGATAATTCTGAATTCTAGATTCTCTATCAGTTTCTAATATTTTGAAAGAATTCTAAATTCTACATTCTAAATGATAACAAGGAATTAACATATTGAAATAAATTCCCATCATTATTCTAAATTCTAGTAATTGTATGATAACTTCTATGCAGTTATATAAGAATAATAATTTGGAATTGATATTTATAAGATCTAGGCACAAGCTATGTGAGGCAGTAATTCCATTCCATTGGAAAGTACTACTCTATGAATGAACATTAGACTATGTGTGTCGAGACCTCTCTTTCGATTAGCATAACTGCCAACCATTAGGGAGAATCCCTAAATCTAATCTCGATCATGAAGCAAAATAATGAATTCTCAACAAAGGTGATCTAAATAGTATACGAAAATCATAGGTAAAATTTTCCTCTTTTCTATCTCATAAAACCTTTTAAAACAATGTCAGATCACGAACATCACATTCAAATATCTTAAATCATATTTAACTCTATCAAATCCAAAATCAAATCTTACTGATCACATGCAGTTCAGTTTACATCAGTTACATGTACATGAAACAACAAACTCAGTATACTATCTGTCTAGGAAAAGAGAGTGTATAAGGACATTCTAATCTATCTAGATTATTCTACTTATGTCTTCTTTGTCAGGACCTCTCCGCTGGATATAATTATACTTAAAAACATTTGAAACAACCTTATGAGACTCATATAGATCCCATGTGAATGGATACCTCCCACTCAAACTAGGTATATGCATCAACATCAAATTAAGTATAATGAACTAAAAAGAAACTTGCATATATTGATAGGTCTAGCAGATAGTTCTAGCATCTAGTCAAATCCACTTTACAATGGTAATATAATCAAATAGATAAGGTAATCGCTTAAACCAAATCCAACTTTAAAAACATCTTCTAGATCATGTTAATGAAAAAATCACTGGATACATCTTACTTTAGATTAACAATCCTTTAGTATGAGTAACAAGTCAAGATCGAAATATTTTGAATCAATATATAATATTAACATCAGCTTTGTGACACCTCATCAGCCGGACCAGGAGCACATCCTATAGTCCTGAAGCTGAAGTATACATAAAACATGTCTACCAAACAAAACTATCAAATGACAAGCAATCCAAATCATTTTTAGAGTGGATAAAAACTCCAACATTTATTACTTGTCAACAAGACAGATCATAATATGAAACAGATAATCTTTATAATAGAATGATTATTCTCCACAACAAGAAACATAATCAACAATAGTGAATCATCAACTAGCAATAGAAGGGTTGTAACAAGTATTCAAATCATATTCTACACAGCTTGTCATCTTTTATTCATTTTCCTTGAAACTATTGGTTTGTACCTCACAAAGTAAAAGTCTCCACGATTGATTTTCGTGTTAACTACTCACCGTCACTATCTTAGGGTTTAGTCAGCCACCCTAAGATATCAACAACAGACGGTGGCCACCTCAAGCTTGCCTAAAGAGACCCATGTACTCATCTCGGGCACGTGAAATAGGAACCAACAAAAAAATATATCACATACCACATAATTTCTCATATTTTCATGTTTTACATATTTCATTTCACCAAAGTCTATTTAGATAGGAACCAACAAAACAATATATCACATATCACATCATTTCTCGTATTTATATATTTCATTTCATCAGAGTCTATTTCTCATGGATGTAGACTTTCACAATAAGGATTTAGGGCCAAAGTTACTCCAAATGACTCACTCCTAAATCCTAGTGGTCTAACCTTTAAGGTCTCGATCCATACTCCAGAAATCCTTCTCATAATTTATAGATTACTCCAAGGATATCAGTTTTGTTTCCCTAGTGTGGTCCTTGGGGGAAACTCACGATGTTCAAGGCAACTAACTAGATGTTTCATTATTCCACTTATTGGTAATATCTTTTAATCATCTTAAAAGAATTCAAAACATCATATATCATATGTGTGTATTCTCACGTAACTAGAATAAGATGAAATAAATTAGGCTTAACAAAAAGACAATGATGCAAGAAGCACAACAAATATGTAGTTTGCAACATGTATGGTTCTTTCTATTTTCTACATCCTCATAGCACTCATCATTAGTGAGATTTCATCCAAATACATAATCCCATTGTTCAACATTTACCCCGTCATGGTTTTATCATCATCAATGGGTTTGCAACCTGAGACATAATATCATTGTGCAACATTTACCCTCGCCAAGGTTTCTCAAATGTAATCAATGCATGTTACATTTAATCTCAATGTATATCTTATGAGTTCATTCTATATCATAGTTCTCAATAGAATAGTCACAGAGACATAAGAGATAGAAACAATAAAAGCATACAAATATCTTGTATCATTCATCTTACTCAATATATATATATATATATATGGGTCCATCTTTAATACCTGCACGGGTAGCTACCTACCCCGTATTTTGGTTACTTTTTTTTGAGTTTCTTACTTTTATCATGTAGAGGGTTACTTTACCTTGCAAACTGTAAAGTTTCATGCATAGATAGTTAGGTTTGCAATAATAGATTCAAAAATAAGGTTATGTACATATCTGTTGTGTATTTTTCACGGATTTACTTTTTTAGTCGCATAGTTACTTCTTTATCAAAATAGTTACTTTTTTGATAGCATGATTACTTTTATGACCAGAAGAGTTACTTTTTTGGCTGCCGAGTAGCGAACTCCAGGTTACCCGCGCGGGTATTCAATGAACGCCATATATATATATATATATATATATATATATATATATATATATATATATATATATATATATATATATATATATACACACACACACACACATATATATATATATATATATATATATATATATATATATATATATATATATACAACATATACTTATTCCATCCAATTTCAATACATGCAAATAAATTTCATGCATAAACATTCATAACACACTTAGTTATCTTCTTCTTTTATTTCATATTCTTCTATTAGGGTCAGTAATCAACACTTGTTGAATATCATTTGAAGTCCGTAAAAATAGTCCATCCTCAGATTACACATATTCTATCAAACAATCAAAATCCAAAAACACATTCATGTAAATCAATTCAAATGCTTAAACCTCAGATTTTAATTGAATTCAACTACAATAATGTGCATTCCTTAATCCCTCATTTGAGAGCATTATTCATTAGCATCATCTATCTCATCACTTTAGGGTTAGAGTTAGGTTCTTAGATTCATGTACTAATTCCCATCTTTTTCCTTCATTTTATATTCACGAGTCTCAACTTCTTTCATTTCATGCTCATTATATTATTGGGACCAATCATTCTTAATTCACTTGATATACAATGCTTCTCGTCTCATAAACATCTATATAAGTCCAATTTTAGTATATTTCATTCTATTTGGGTTAAGCCACATGTAATTAAAATAAAATATTAAAGACTTCATCAGAATAACTTCATTAGTTTCATCTTTAACTTACCATCACCATTCAGTACATTTTTTCATATCGTTTCTTATATTTAGAAAAGGGTACCATGTCAATGACTTCTAATGGAATTTCCATAATCCACAATTACCTTTCCTTCTATATACTATTCACTTTAGATAAAAAATGAATTAGAGTTGCATCTTCTTACGCCATAATCTCTAACCACCCTTCCCAATTCATTATTATGTAACCTGTATAAAAGACTCACATTCATATCTAATTCCATAAATTATGCTAAAAATAAATGAATTAGGCTTAGATCATACTGATCAGACTTATCATTGTCAATTAAAGTATTAATACCTACACTTCATCATTTCATCACATTTACAACATTATATACAAGTTCTAGATTTATTACTCATACTCCTATTAATACAAAACTTCTAGGGTTTTCAAGAAGTCATCCTTAGTTCAACACATCATAAGAATCATATCATTCAATACCCATCATGATGCACATCAGTTCATTAGGGCTATTCACACACATGAAAACCCTAGTTTCCATGTCCACTTATTTCATTCATCAATCGTAAGTATACAGTAATTAATTGACTCATTTAATTCAATCCCTCAACACAAACCCTAAATAGGGAATATCGCCACCTCATACCGATCCTTATGTATAAATGATATTAAATTTTAGTAAGACTTGACAAAACACTTGTATAATTCATTTTAATACAATTCAAATATGATTCTAGACATGTCAATTCAATTGCCAAGCATATGGGACATTGGGCTGATTTTTAGGCAATATTTAGATGAAATAGCATAGTCATCTATCCATAGAGTCTTACATAGAATTTCAATCAATATATCAGGAAATTAGCACGTTCCATTCAATGAGAAATAATCAAAATTGGAAGAATTTGATTCCCTAATACCTTTCCAAATTAATACCCAATCATATACAAATACAAGTAGGGTTTTTGAATATTTAAGACTGATAGAATTAGGATTTTGACATGAATACAATGTTTAAGGGGGGATTAACACTTACCTAAGGTGTCAAGCACCTCAAAAAGTAGGTCAAACTATGAATTTTTAGAAATCCAACCAAACTCTAGCAACTAAATCCATATCTTCCTCCTGTCAACTCTAAAACCCTAGAAATGGTGAATATGAAATGGTCAAAAAAGAGGTTGAATCAAATCAGAGGAGGGACAAAACCTTTACATGTGAGATAAGATTCACCATGAAAGACTATGAAAATAAGCTAAACTTACTTGATTTCATCATATCTCGGATAGTGAAACCCTAGGTCAACATCTCCACCAGTTTCTCCTCTCAAAACCCTAGCTCTCCTCTCTCTCTAGGATTTTGTTTCTCTGAAATGGATCACACAATATGAGAGCTCCTTCGGGTTCTAGGTTTCTAATATAGATCAATTAAGGTGCTTGGGTCAATTGCAACTTGACCCAACTTACACTTACTTTTATTTCAACAGATTTTTCTGTCACAAAACATGTTACTGGAAATTATCTAATGAATAGGACAAACATCCTCCAAAAACTATGAAAGTTTGTCATATTGCGGTAGAGATCATTTTAGAGCTCCACATAAAATTTTATACCAATAAGAATTACCAATAAATAAATAAAAATCAAATACTAGACTACTATTTTTCAGCCAGAATGCATGGTCGGCTGAGTTTATCCTGAGGACACTCGACCGACACTCCTAGTTGTAGTGATAAAAAATCATTAAAAAATTATGAAAATTTTAACAGAATATCTATAATGGAGTTTTCAACCAAGTTAAATTTTTTAGATCAATTGAATGTACCAAAAAAATATAAAATTCAAATACCATACTGCTATATTTCAATCTGAATACATGGTCGGCTGAGTTTGTCTTGAGGAAACTCGACCGACAAATAGATCATAGAAATTTTCAATAATTCAAATATTATTTATGAGTACTTAAATTTTCAAAGGATTGGCTTTACCATCCAGAAAGGACTAGCGCCGCAGCTTGTTGCCCGCTTGTCTCCTATTTTGATGTAATTGATTGAATCATAATTAAACACATAGTGTGGAGAAAAACTAGAAATTTTATTCCACCATATAAATTATTTAAATTTGAGTTATCTAAGCCATATATAAATTTTATCTAAATCAGAGTTGTATATAAAATACTAAAAATCATTTAGTATGCCACTACACTTATCAAATTATCCATTCATATGTTACCAAACCCCTAATTTTGGTTGATTATGGTTTTCAATTCTCAAACCCTGATTATGTGAAATAGCATCATGAATAGAGCTTATCATTAGGTTTAAAACATCATAATTAACTACTGTCATTAATCAAACTTTAAACAATGATCAATCTAGTTAAGCATGCAATCATCCAAGTAAACCCTAATTTGATGGTTGACCTAAAAATGGTTGTTACAATATGTCTAATAAATGATTTTGAGTAGGGTAATTAGACAATCAAATCAAAAATGTCTAACATGAATTCAAGGATGTGGCCCACTTGTTTGAATAAATTTAGAATGTGGTCTCGAGTCACTAGCTCACAAGTGAGGTACCTAGGGTCACCATGATTTCTATTAGTTCATGTCTGTTCTCATCTCTTCATTTCTAAATCTCAAACCCCATCACCCTTACCGTGTATCCCACAAAATGATTATTATTTAGATGAAATTAAACTTTTATGGAAGACACTTTAATTTTTGAATAGTATCTTAAACCAAAGGTATATTGTATATATATACTCCCATATAAACCAACAATTATCTTATTCACTAATGCAAGAGTATATACATCAAAGTTAGGGCACAACTAAATGGGTCACGGGCGAGGAGGGTGAGGGAGGGGGCGCGGCGGTAGCGGAATCCCTAGCGGATGAGGAGGTGGAAACAATGGGAAGGCAGCCGATGAGTCGACGGTGACTCCTCCTGGAGGCTCAAGGGTGGCCGAAGGAGAAGGGAGCATGCAAGGGATCCCCTGTATTCCTTAAATCCCAGAGATCTCTGCGACGCTGGGTGCTCCATCCTCGACTAAACCCAAATCCCCACAGGCAGGGCCTTCGAAGGATAACTCCGAAAACGATGCGACATCTTCCTTTGCGGGCTGGCTTTGTGCAAGTCGTCAAGGTAGATCGATTGTAGATGTCTCGGTTGTCAACTTCGTCAAGCCAACTATCAGAGATGGAGACAAGTGTGGCTCGATCTCTAGCTAGGAAGGAGCGTCCCCAAACTGGAATCTATATTTGTCCGCCAGATTCGCGAGTAGGAAGCCTTTTAAAGGGCAGTTTAGTGGTTGGATCATAAGACAATGGAGACCCAGTGGGACCTTCAAAATCGTAGCTGAGGAGAATGAAGGTTCATTATCAAGATGTCATCGGCCACAGAGAAGGATCGTATCCTTGATGAGGCACCGTGGACAATGGACAGAGCTCTCGTCATTGCTTAAGCTTGGGAACCAGGGTCTGCGCTTCAGCCCCTTTCCTTTGATCGTGTCCCAATCTCGCTGGAGGTGGAGAACCCTGGAGTCCCATGGACAATCGATGGGATCTCCAGTGTGGCCAACACCATTGGGAGGCCACTGGAATTCGTGGAATCCTCACTCACAGCTGGCTGTATGGATTCCGCCACCTTGTGTGTAGAAATCTCATGCTCTTACAAGATCCCCAAGACTACCTTGGTGGAGGTTGATGGAGCTAAAAAGCAGCTGAAGGTTAACGCTTTGTCGAAGCCTCTCTACTGCTCATGATGCAAACGTTTTGGTCACAAACAGGGCTCGTGCCACCTGGTTAGCAAACACGCGATTCCTTCCAAGGAGGTTCAATTCTGATTTGGGAAGCAAGGTGTTCGACGTTTTGCCAAAAACATCCAAGCACCTGATGTTGAACAAAATGAAATGGATGCTAATCAGGAAAAGGATGATGAGGTCGTGGCTGAGATAGCACATCAGGTGATGAATACAACCCTCGATGCCACCCTGGAGAATCGCCAGACGACCCTTCCCCCCTCCTTTAAGGAACCTGATATGTACAGTTCCTCTCCAAGCTTCAATGCAGGCAGTCTAAACTTAGATTGGGAGTTGGAGCTCTACAGGAGAAGTGGAAAAGAGGTCTCAGAGTCTTGGAAAGTCAACAGGATATGGCAAAGATGTGGTTTCTCTGTTGATTATAAATAGAGAAAGGTCAATCTGTTTGAAGATTTGTCTCAGGGAGACTCAAACTCAGAGGTCGACTTCGACCACTGGGGTTCCGACTCTGCTGTTCTTGCACACCTAAGATCCAAGAAAAAAAAGGCAGGAAGAAAGAAGAGGGAGGACTGATCAAGTCCTTTTCTTGCTATTCTACTATCTAAAATGAGATCCTATTGTTCTTGACATATGGGGCTGAAAATTGCATTCTTTGTTTTGCCCTTTTCCACTCTTTGAAGGTGAATTTATTGCTAGTGGTGAAGTGGGTGGAATAGAGAAGGGGGGTTGGCATTCGTGTTTGGATTGAACAAGGGTTTCTGGCTCTGTTTAGTAGATAATGCTTGCTTTGTTAGTAGTGGTCTTGATGATCGCCTACTGAGGATTGTTGCTTAGCTTTAGGTTTGATCTACTCAAGTTAAACTCTAGTTTTAGGTCCGACTTGTGGTTCTTAGGAGTCAGGTATGCATTTTCACCAATTAGGTCACCTGAGATTGTTGTACTCCTGTTAACCTGCTTGACAACACTCATTTTTTGTGGGTGAGGTTAATGCATATGAGGTGGTTGGAAGGTTGGATGACTCTTGTACTCAGTCGTGGGCGTCTGTTATTGTTTTTTATGCTTTCGTTACTCATTAGATCATGGCTTCCTGCGTGAAGCCTGGTGTTGGTTTATAAGTTCTTATAGCACAGGTTTGAGGGGGCACATTTGTTCTGTACCCAAAGTTTTGGCACATGATACAGTAACATGATTTTTTACCGACAAAAGAAAAGAGTATATACATCATATATAGACTAAACTCAAACATACTCACATATACTAATCTTATTGAGTTAGTTATGACGTCGGGGTAAATGCAACTAAAGTCATATCCCAAACCCAATTAATATATATATCACATATTGTCTCAAAGTAATCATCAATTATCTTACCTAAGGGCCACTTTGACATATAAATCAAGCACTAAAACAATTATATACAATATTCCCTCAAAACATTAGAAATAGTAATCATACAATGTATCAGGTCCATACAAATATATTAAGTCATTCCATAGTCAAACCATGGCTGATATACCGAGGATACCCTTACTAGGGCTTACATCAAACACTTGGTTTAAGAATCAAGTTAGAATGATCAAGATTTAGAATCATGTTGAACATATCAAAATACCATTATTGTAAAATAATTATGAATTTTAATCCACGTTTAAAATCCACCCTTTTCATTACATTTTTAAATGTTGACGACAAAACTTATTAAGGGGGAGAAACTGTAATGACCCTACCCTTACTTATTAGGTAATTGAGGATTATAAGACCCTACATTCATTTTTTATTATATAATGTGAATTCTATATCTAATCTAGATGTAATGTTATCTTTTATCCTTCTCTTGGATTTTGGAGTGAAATCCTTCAAGGAGGGGTGATTTGTCAAAGCCTAAACCTTTATTAACCTTCAATTTACATTTTTATGCTGAATAATGTGTTTTTGCCAAATTTGTTTAAAATTCACATTTATTTTTCTAATTGATTTATTAACATGTTATGTACCAATTTTGGTTTACTAGATATGATTTGGGTAGACAAACCCTAGACTAGATGAAATTAGGGTTTCTGTCTTGATTTTTCCCTAAAATATGTTAAAATGATGGAATTATGTAAATAAATTCCATAAATTAATTTTCACTACTTATAAGTGATATTAGGTTACTACTAGACTCTATAATACAATTGGAATCTATAGAATTTTATGGATATTGATTTGGAGGTCAAATTCTCAAGATATGCCAAAATTTGAAGGATTGCTTCATTTACGAACCTCTTTGCAAAATACCTAAGCCCCTCAAAAGGCCTTATCAGCCAACTCCGACCAGAAACACGTCAAGCCCCACAATTCTTCTCTAAAATTTCATGGTTGAGGGTAAAGAGGTGATTGTGAGTGGATGTTGGCCTAGGGTTGATTGAGCTCAAGTTCATCCCCAAATTGAAGTTGAATCTAATAATTTCTTTACTTCTCTTCTTCTTTCTTCCAAATTTACTTAGTTCTATTGGTGGCTAAATTTTTTCTGAAAGTGGAGCAAGAAACCCTAATCTATCCATCTTCTCTCTCTTTTCTCATGCTATCATCTAGGAAGGATCGCAAGATAGGAATTTTGTGGTGATTTTCAACTTTAGAGAAAATTGGTAGAGCTTTTTCTAGAATTTTGAGTCCACCTTCTTAGAATAGAGGAGGACATTTTTCACCTGCTTATTACAGTAAGGGTGATTGGATTCACACCCATTTAGACATTTAAGAGTGTAATAAAGTTAAACTAACCGGTATGATGCTAAATTAGTCTTATTCTAGAGAATTTGGTTGATTTTGTTTTAAAATAGGAACTTTATTATGAAATTCAGGATTTAGCGCTTATTATATATATATATATATATATATATATAGAGAGAGAGAGAGACATGCTAGAATACACTCGAGTGTACATATTGCACAAATACACTCAAGAGTGTTTGCATATCAAGACTATTTTTTGCAAAATGTAAACCATTGATCTTTACCATCATATTATAACTAGGCTACACACAAATTTTGAGCCCATTTGTAAGTCACTCATCCAAGGGCAACAAAATCGACGTGCGAAACTAATTTGAAATGCATAATTTTTGCAGTCTTTATAACATGACCTATAAATGTCCGAATGTGCTCAAATTTTGCGTATGAGCTATTCACAACATGTTTAAGAAGATCAATGGATTAGATTTTTGAAAAAAATATCGCATCATGGAAAACTACTTGAGTGTATTCTAGCCTGACTCTCTCTCTCTCTTTATATATATATATATATATATATATATGAAACCCTCTTTAACATAAATATTGTGTTATAGAATCAATTTAGATGAAATCTCATGTTTTCATATGCTTTTATCCTAATTTGGCAGGTTTTTCCCATTTAGGGTGAAAATGACTCAAAACTTTATATTTACATATCAGATTGTATACACTAGTTTAAAATGGCTTATATTATAAGAAATGATTTTTGGTTATTCAAATTTAGATCTATAAATCTAAAATCGCTTTCTTTGTTAGAAATAAGTTGATTTAGGCTACTTATGCCAAGAATTTGGTGGAATGAACTCAAAGTGAGTGGAAGTTATCCTTTAGCCATGGTTTTCATTGATATAATTCAAAACATGAAGAATGTGATTGTATCCTCTTCTATTTTATCTATTTTGTGACCCAATTTGGATTTTGAGGCATATATGATCTAAATATCTAGAAAAATTAATTGAAGACGAATGATTTCAATTCTATAATGCATGTACATGAATTGTATGAGTTCACATACAATATATTATATAGGCCGCAGTGTATCTAGGTTTTTCATAGTCAATTAGTAGTGATACAGATGCTAGAGTGTGCTATTATATAGTTTGATTCTAATCTTAATTATTCAAAGATCCGTACATCTAGTTCCAGCTTCTCACAGTTTTACATACCAGCAGTTTAGAGAAATTCAGTTAGGTCAGATCAACAACATTCAATATGAAATCTCAATAGAATCATTATAGCATAGATCAATTCATTATATTCATATACATTCATATCATCAAGTTCAAGTGAAATACAATGTTCAACATATGCAGTTGAGTTGTATTCTTTTCCAGAGTTCCAAAAATACATAGAATTGTTCAATACTATTTTCAGTAGTGAAATATAGTGAGTAATATAGAAATAAAAAGGAATGATTTGATTATAGGCTACAGCTAAAAAAAATTCTTAGTAGAGTATTGTTTGGTGAAACTAAAGAATCAATTAGACTTTAAGATGGCCCGAACACTGTAGATTCCTTACAAAAATCTGCACAGTAGTAGAGGAAATTGCTTACCCACTGGTAGTATAAAAGAAAGGAAGTCAGAGTGTGTCGATGGGGCATGAGGGGTTAATCCTAGTGTAGACGACCTCTTGATTAATAGTAGGGTGTGATGACCCTACATTTTAGGGTTTGGTGCTGAATATAGTATTTTAGGACCATAAATTCTATTTAGGTGGTTCACCCTATACTAAGAAATTGTTTGGTTGGTTATGAATTCCCTTTACTGAAAGTGTTATTAGAGATACAATTGATGATTATGACACATAACTGTGTTCAATTATGATAGATAGCTTTTGTGCAATGATTTGAGGTATACAAAGGCTCAACCAATAAGTGAACTTTTAAGGTTCTAATGAGTATTTGGTACACTTGATGTGATGGGAAATATTTGAGGATATTTAATAAATATTTTGACTTAAAATATCATGAGAATAAGACTTTTGAGGAAAATTCTTTGAGTGGATAGACAGTCATGTCTTGTTCTGATATTAAACTAAAAGGTGTATTATTTTATCCTTAAGCTATGGTTAACATTTTGTGTGATTTGAAGCTTCCTAGCAAAAGATATGAATACTTAATGTTTGGGGAGAAATTAAATATTTAATTGAATAATTTCCTTCTTTGACTATAGTCTGACCTTGGATACCAATTCAATTAACCCCATCACCATTAAATTTGGAGGATATGGGTGAGTGGCATGGATGTTTTGTAGCCACAAGATGAGATCCGACCATCATGATCTCGTATTCAACCTCCGAGCTATGTGGGGGAGAAGACGTAGTCCTAGATCCCCTTCTTGATTCACTCATAAGGGAGGAATAAAATACCGTAGCAGTTAGATGGCTCTCTTATCCTAGAAGCTCTCAAACAACTGCCCATTTTTAGTGTGAGATGGTTCTTACAGCCTAGTCGACCCCTCTTCCTTTCACTCTTCTTCACTGAGTCATGCGGTGACTGCATGAAGATGAGAGAGAGGCCATGAGGGATAGAGTAAGGTTTTAGGAGTCAAAAAACCACCACTACAACCACATAACAATAGCTTTTGGTTTAGAATATAATGGGGATAAGTTCCTCATGGCGTCTTGCCAGTGAATGTCAAAGATTAAGGTGGAGTTGAGGGGGCATTTTCTAGAATCTCTATAGAGTGTAGAAGATCTCTGAATGTTCACTGGGTCACTATGCTTCTTTAGATGATATATATTTGAGAATAAGGGTATGAGTCCCTCTTCCTCATTTGCTTCCTCATTGCGATGATTGGAGATCCAGACACCTAGTGGGATTGGGACCTACTGCTCTGTTCAAGGAGCCAAGGCTCTAGCGGGTTTCCTGGAGCTTCACTAAAGACAAAGTCCCTCTTTATCTTCTAGGAGGGTGCGAATAGCTTGCGGGGTTCCACACCATGATCCCAGGCCATGGTGGCACAGGAAATAGGGATGAGACAATTGTGAGAATGAACAAAAAGTGCAAGGTTGGGGGTGGCCCTATCTGGGTTGATGAACCCTGAAGATAGCAGATCCATGGTTGGATCCAACCTGCTTTGAAGGTAAATTTGTATTTATTTCAAATACATAGACTTGATCTTAGAAAATGAATTATAAATAGCTCCCTTGGCCAATAAGTCCCTAAAAATACCCTTAGACTCATGATAATACCCTCTTTCTTATAGAATCTCTAGATCAAACTTTTGAACATCCTCATTGATGATGCTTAATTTAGATTATAATACCTCTTTTTATGGTTAGTTAACTAGAATAATTAGAAAACAAAGGACATTAAAATTGAAAAAAATACTCCTGAACCTGATATCCTATGGAAACTAAATATGGGCTATGATATAATTAGTATTCCAAAACATTAGGTTTTTTCTCATTAATGACTAATTAGATGCTTTTAGAATCATGTATAAAATAGTGACTCCTTTAACAATTAATAATTATCCATATAGCTAAAGTGACTCGAATTTGAGATCCTAGATGAGTTTGGGTCCAATTCAAGATTAATTTAGGTCTAATTAGATGCTTCAATGAAATAGATTCTATGAGTGATTCCTCATATATAAATCATCTATATAGATCAAGTAAGGTTTCTATTATCATATATTAAGAAAGAGAATAAGAAGAATGAAAAACATGTGTGAGTATGTTATGCAAAATGCATTTTATTCCAAGAACCTGAATTCCATATATCACCTTACTTGCAGCTAATGATGAGCTTCACCAACTTAAGTCACTCGAGCTTGGACCTAAGTCTATTGAAGGATTTTATTATTAGAGATTAGGAGTTACTCATATTAATTCATCTAGGATCTCAAATCAGACCCAACTTCTAATCTAATATTTAATGACAAATTTTGAAACTTTATAATAATTATCCACATCATTTCATTAAAATGCTCATAAAATTCTTAAAATTATGTATATTCCATCAATATAGGTAAATCATCCAAATTTGAAACCTATAACACTTATTATTCTCCACTTAGGACTAAAACATTCCCCTTCTTATTATCCTCAAAATCCAAACCCATTTCTCATTATCATCATTATTATGTCTTTCTTAGTTTTCATTATCAAAACTACTCTAAACATCTTGAAAATCGACCCAATATCTCATCATATCATAATGAACATAAACAAATTCATAATTTCACCAAATTATTCTTTATAGGTCCTAATTTAGTTAAATGCCCAAGTTATCCTTGAATAGCATAACTTGTCATCTGGTTATCATGTTGGTCATCAAGTTCTAACCATAATATCACCATGTAAATCAAAGTTAAATTTTTATGACAGGTATATCATCACATGATGGTAAATTTATTAAAATTCCATTGGGATCTAAATATGCATAATTGGACTCTAATATGGGCTGAAACATGTATGACACGACTGACTTATCTTGATCTTACATAACTAGGGTTTTCTTATAATACATACATTTGCGTGGATACTTAAAAAACTTGCAGTGTGACATCTTGTCTCTTAGTTCACCTCAATGATTACTTCAATACTACTCTATTTAAGTTGTTTTCTATACAACAGTAATAGGGGATGATCCTTGTTGTCACAATGACCGTTCAAACCTCAAGATGTGCTTTAAATCAAAATAAGAACGACTATGTTATAAACATCATAATAATGAAAAATAACAATATTAGGAACTTAAAAAACAATGAACTAAACATCTTAGATGATGACTTATTAAATTTGATATTGCCTAAAAATGTCAAGATTTTGGAGTTCAACTTAAGTAAATATTATATTTTAAGTAAATATCTTAGATAATGAATCTTTTAAGTTTTTTTATTAAAATTATATAATAAATAATGAGATCTCTATTAAATATTTATTCATAACCATAATGGTAAAAATTGATCATTACATAAAAATCATAAATAAATTATTTGACAATCTACATATTGATGTTCAATTAAAGACCAACTGAGCAAAGAATGTTACAACATCCAACATTGAGAACCACGCTAAGGGTTTGTTTGTGGTATTTTACAAAACCATGACAATTGTGGTAACATACTATGAAGGTACCTGAATCATCTTTCCGGTGAACTACCAACATACACTAAGACACATAATAATCTCATGTGAAAATAGAATGCCCAAATTCTAGGTCAACAAGAAGATAATGGATGATATGATTAAGCTCTATTTTTGTGTCAATGAAACTTTGGTCAAGGGAGATAGGACATTTGTTGTTGAAGAAGAAGATTATGTTGTAATATTGGAGCATGGATTTATACACATAGAATTCAAAAAAATAATTATCTGTTGCAATTGTTGAGGGAAGATTACTAACAAAATGCATTCATTATATGGCTATTTTGAGTACCTACCTTTGTCTTAGCCATGTAATGTATCTTCCTTGATATTTTTTTCCTTTATATGCTTTGTTGTTCTAAACATGACTAAAACTTATAATTGTTATGGTTGGCAAGTTAAAAGTTTGTTTCTATATATATTAATGTGTCAAAGATGATTTTGTGTAAAATATGTGTATTGGGTGCCTAGGACATTGTAGAATAGTAAAACGGAATCTGAGGTTGTGTTGGATGAGGTTTTTGTGGTGCTTTGGCTGGTTGTGGCATTTATAGAGAAAAAATCTGCATAACAAGTTGACTAACTTGTGGTTTGGATTAATTTGGACAAGTGAAAAACTAGTTGGTCAAGCGATCATTATTTAGTTTGACAAGCCATCTGACTTGTTTGGTGGCTAGATCTATTTGTAGAAGTTGATGTTGACTTGGGTGATAAAAGTTTGTCCCTACATGTAAAAAGTTGATTGTATTTTCAATATGATTATGGAAAAGTTAAAAATCTAACTAGACTGACTTGTTTGGATATGGACTGATTTTGAAGAAGTTGAATAAACTTCCAAAAAGTTTGTCGGCCTTTTTCTTGTAAGAGACAAACACCAAAAAGGGAGATAAATCTTTTTCAAGCTCAAAACAACGGGTTTATATGAGTTCCTCGACTATAATGACCCCCAATTCTGAGCATCCCCCAGTTAAGAGAGACCTAGAATATAAGGATCGATATCTAAATTTTCTAGGATCAGATTCAACAAATAATAAACAATAGAAAATAATCTCCATTAATTGATATTGAATGAATACATATGTCTAAATTATACTCCTCTAAGGAGATACATGAACTTTCAACATGTGAACTAGCATATATTAACCAGAAGTATCTATCTAACTAATCCTACTTGGCATACCTTTAATATCTTCAATATCTTTCATCTTTATCTTCATGTCCTTGTATCATGTTTATCAACTACATAAAGAACCTACAAACAAAACGTGGTAATCATATTTCTATAATGGTATGTGGGTTCATCTAAAACATCACATGCACATATATATTCAGAAGCAATGAATAGGACATATGAACTTGTATTTTCATTAGATATTATAATCTATGCTTGGTCTACTATCTCAGGTGCAATCACTATACATCATTGGACTTATGTGCATTACACCTTAATTAATATAACCTAGGGTTTAGGATATCATATTTACTTATATGATACTCATAGTGGCATTATAGTTGAACGTGATTGAATAAACATCTAATGGTTTATTCATCAAATCAATACTTCAGAAATCATCTTACAAACTCCATAAGATGAGAATTTGAGTATTCGTAATCTAATCATGTATCTCATTGTAGTCACCATATAATTATTTCCATGCAATCCAATCATCCATTCAATATTCAAGCATATAATCATTCAATCAATACTATCTGAAATATATGTACTACTAGTGTTTCACCATTCATATTAAACCTTACTTAGGTTCTATTCTAGGGTTTTAGGGTTGTATTAGGTGTGGAATGGGAATAAGGCTAACAACAATAATTCCATTGCATCATGATTCACTAGAGTTATAAACCCTAATTAATAGATATATTGCATTATGCTCCCCTAGATCAGATTATGTGCATTAATATCATAGCAAGTTATGATCTTTGGTTTCTAAATTGTAATTCATCATATGTATGATTATTGACCTAGAAACCCTAATTATTTATCATAATTATCATCATCATCTTGAATTCCCATTATATTTAGCAACATAAGGTATTATCACAAAATAAATGCAATTAATGTATTTAACACATCAATCATCAATTCTAAGGTTAGCATGTATAGACCACTTATCAATCATGTATCCACTGCACTTTTTGAACCACAATCAGAATTAGGTATCACACAAATTTGATTTGGATTCTATTCATTTTTTAGATCAAAATGACATATAACTCCAATATAGTACGACCTATCAATATTTAACTACATTTATTGCAACTTATTCCTATTTGTCCAATCAAGCTCTGATACATCATCGATTAATTTAATTCTTATTTTGTAGCTGAGCCGACTTGATACCATGAGAATCAACCCCACTACCTTGATGTTGTGACTTGGAATGTCATGCACTCAGGAGCAGTTTGGTCCAAGTGATGCTAGGCTTCTTCTTCCTCTCACAAAGACTTGCTATCACCATGGGGGAGTCAACCCGATGGTTGACCTCCCTATTGTTGGGCTCTATATGTCACATGGTAGCTCGCATACCTTTGCACATCCTCGCAGATCTTATCTAAGCCATTTGAGCATATAGTGGTGATAGGAGCTAGGTCTAAGGTCCTAGGTAGCTAGGTTTGGTAGAAGATTGAAAGACAAAGAAAAGAGCGTCAAAAGACCTTACCTAAACAAGTCTCTGCATGATGTTTGAAAGTAGATCACTCCCAAGTGTTTAGTATCTCCTCCATGAGCCTTGGTATCCAACAAGGAGTTTTTCCATATTTTTTCCTTGTTGTGAAGGTAGTCTGTGCTGCAGTGGGGGTCTCAGGGATGTAACCTTGGTTATCGGATTCTATGGAGAGGGCTTAGGGTGTTCAGGTTCCTTTTTCTCTAGTGGCCGAATACGTTTAATGCCTTATATAGGCCATGGTGATAGTAGAGTGGGTGAGGGATGAGAAATCCTAACAACTTAGATAATGGTGAATTTGTCTTAGCACAAATTGAGATGATGTGATTGGGTGTAACACAACTGGGGTTATAAGTCCAGTGTACTCCAAATACCTAAAGAGGGAGGGAGACTATGCAAGTGAGAAACCCTACCTCATATGGAAACCTAGTGTCTGAGTGGAGGAGAGAACCTCCCCAGCCACAGATCCACCTAGGCTCGATAACTTGGTTCCAGAGGGACTCGTCCCGTACATATTTTCTTTCATCTTGTTCTTTTAAATAAGAACCCATATTGGGGAAATAATTGTACCATCTAGGTCATGCCTCCTTTAATCCCAATTTTTGGGTTTATCTTCAAATTCCTATTCTCTGTATTTGGTTACAAGATAAAGCCTAAGCAAGTTCTTTTATTACACAAAACTTAGTTTACAAGGATAATCTAGATAATTCTTTGATTAATTATCTAGGTTGCAAGATAACTTTGATTTTTATGAAATTTCTCCCATTATCTAATATTACAATTATTATGAATGAAATATGTTCTTGGTATTTAATATGATCTCGAAACACTTCAATTCTTATTTTTCATCTTAGGTACCCATATGTAAACCCCTATTATTCCAATTGAACTTGTATTAGGTCCTAAGGCCCATGAATCACATCCTTATCCATCCAAAGGGTCCATGGACTTAATTCTGTTCTTAATTATGGGTGTAAGACTTTTTTCATCATAGTATCTCAATTAAGAATTCTATTAACACATATGCTCAAATCACACAATTTACTTAAACTGGAAACTTACTCTAAGTCTATGTCATGGATTTATCATTCCATTTCAATTAAAGTCTTACTATTGATCTCATAATTCTAATTTTACTTTGAAAGTATTTGACTAAATCTCAAATCATAGGATCTAAATTTATCAAATTTGAGGACCTCACATTCACCCCTCCTTAAAAAGGAATTTTGTCCTCCAATTAAAACTTAGTCAGATTAAGGTGAATGATAATCATATCATCCTTCAGCATTAGGACTAGCAACCTTCATTGTTGGTTTTTGTTAAGTTACCTTTAATACCCTAAAATTTTCTCAGAGTACTAAGGTTGGAGCCCAAATTCAATCCAAGTTATTTCCACATCATCATTCATTACGTGACATTATCGGGGATTCAATTTTTCGTTGGTGATTTCCTTTCCACTTTGTGATTTAACTTTCTACACAGTGTTTACATTTTCACCTAGGTTTTAAACCTACTAGTCATTATTCAACCATATGCATGAGTTGATGAGGTAATACCCCATACCCTAATTTATGTCATACATTTCAAATTGCAATATTCATTATTACATGTCACTCATGTAACATATGTGGCTACCTAATTTCTCACACTCATAATAAGATAAAATAAACATATGGTTGTAGTCAAAATACAAAGTTCATCCCATTCCATGTGTTGAGACCAGTGTACCCATACACTATCCTTTAATTCAAAATTTTAAGTTGAATCATCCTCCACAATGACTCCAAAACCAACACATTTTAATTACATGGATTTTCCTTAAATTTCATTCACTCATAGGGAAAGTAATTTTCTCACAATTCTTGAGTTTATGAACAACTCCCTATAAGAACATACATAACATCTTGTATTCCTTACATCTGCATCTCATGTATCATTAGCCTTGGTCATTAGCTTAAGGTCTCTAGGGGTATAGGAACCTTCAGAGTGATCTCCCCAAGCCTCTAAGGTCCTCATGTACTTATGGAGTGCCTTTTAGAATGACTCCTTGGGCCTTATGTACTCACAGAGGTGGCTGGTCTCCTGACCGCATGGGCCTTATATACACATGGGTGACTTTATCCTGACCCCACGAGCCTTATGCACTTAGGACATGATCACATCCTGACCCATTAGGTCTTATGCACCTTTAAGAATCCCTACTTAACCTTAGGATTGACTTAGGACATACCCTTCCTAGGGTTTATTGATATCTCATAACCTTGTTTTATTTCTCTTGTTAATTACACCTTGCCCCATGACAAGGGCCCCCAATATCATTATGCTTCCATATTCCATGACTCATCCTACCTAGGAGAGTCTATGACTTAGATGTTTTTCATAGGTTTTATTTCACTATGTCAACTTTTCACATTACACATCTTACTTGAGATTTCTCTAGCTAGAATTTTCATTCCTATATGTTTATGCATCTAGGGCATTAAGCCAACCACATACTCTTCTTTTTTAGACTTGGTGGTAGTAGGACTTACATACCTTAGATGTGTTACATTGATTCAATGTACTTTAGTTGCCATCACATATTTACTTTGGGATTATACTCTAGCCAAGGTTTTACGTTTAATTAGGTTGTAATTGTTTTTTCAATTATTAAGGACAACATGTCCTGACTAGGTAGGGTAAGTGCTCCCATGTATTATACTCATACCATCCCATAATATTGCTTCTCTCTTAGTCTATATCCTTTTATGGCCTCCCAAGTTACTTCAAATATCTATAAGCGGTTGATCAACTCACCCTTCTAGGGAAGGTCCTAACCCAGGGTTCCTTCTAGGGTTTTAGGAGGAGGGTAGGCTTTCTAGCCAGAACCCAATCCTATGAGTTTAGGGTTAGCCCCCCATAGGTACTTTCCCATTCATGGGTTGAACCACCCCATGTCAGGATACCACCCCTAAAAGCAAGTTGAGGGTCTAATGTTTATCCTTATGTGACATTGATTACATATGTTTCATATATATTTAGAACCCTTTCCATGTATTATTCATGTACTACTCCATGTACATTCATGCATGGAAACTAGGGCATCTAATATGTAGTACCCAGACTAGGTTACCCAACCCATTTGGGTTTTCCTCTTTCCTTCACCCCAACTTAGGGTTTGGCTGGGTAGGGTTAATACTTCACCCGTACTACTCCCAATTACCCAGGATTAGGGTTTTGGGGGTAGGGTTAGGGATTAAACCCTACATTTTAGGGTTTTATGATTCCCTAAACCTATTAGGGTTTTCATACCCTACTAGGTTACCCTACTCAAGTCCTTTATGGATGATTGGGTTTTTCTCACCATACCTCGGTAGTTCTAGGATATACCCTAACTAGAGAAAACCCAAATAACACATAACCAATTTTCATAACTATGTTATTAATTAACATTATGTGTGAATTGTTAGGAAATACGGGCACAAAGTATAGCAGCGGAAACATAAATTTTATCTATTTGTATTCCCATAAAAGCAAGATAGCATCAACTACTATGAATTAGGAAGGATGTTTTAGCGAGTTATACCTGGTTCTGGAGCAAGTCCAGTGACAAAACTTGCTTTTTTGCAACTTCTAACAAGTTTCTCTTAGATAGTGTCTGTGTAGCTCCTAGTCTTCACCAAGAATAGTTGTCTGCACAACTTCTACAGTGACTCCTATGGTCTCGCCACAGATGTAAGTTGACTTTTCTCTCTAAGTAGCAACCAAAGGATTCCCACCTCTAGAGTAGTCCACATGGACCAACAAGAACTCTTGTCGTTCACCAAGAATGGATAGGAAGGAGTTATCCCTCCCATTGGTGTACTAGTTACCAACTAGCTCTCCCGTAATGACAACTTCTCAGTTGTTCTCTCCCATTGGCTATCCCTCCTTTTTAGGTAGGACTTGCCTGGGCTCTCTTGGTTACCACAACTAGAGAGGACAACAGTTGTCAAAGGAACTGATTCTCAGTTGTTTGTGTTGTAGTTGTGCTCTGGGAAGTCCCCAGTACCCCTCTATTTACAGTACAGGCCAGGTTCAAGGTCCCCAGTTGCTATCCGATACAGGATTAATATGCAGGAGTGTAAAGGACCAGAAGATCTTGAATTTTTGCAACTTGTACAACTGAAATGTTTGTTTCATATACCCATACAGTCCTCTAGTGTGTAAGATAATCGTCTCGTACTACCAAACGACCGTTTGGCAGTTTCCCAATCTAAAATGAATATGGCTATTTCAAATCCAATTAATATCTCATATTAATTTACTTGCACATCAAGTATATGCGATCAAAACTATTTGAGAAACATCTTGAACCTTCGTTCACCCCCAATCGGGCTATCTCACCCAAGCGAGATGCTCGTCTCACTCACCCAGATGGTCGTCTAGTGAGTTGAGTTGAGTCGGTCAGTTCAAGGGCAGAACTAAGCCAAATCGATCTTTGATCAACCTGACCCCCAAATGGCCATCTCAACTTCTTGAGATGCCTTCCTGGCTACACGAATGGCCATCTCACCCAGTGAGATGGTCGTTTGGCAGACCTGGTCAGTCAATCAAGCAATGAGTTGTGTGAATTGAATACCTAAATACTTTAGTCATGAATCCAATTGTCATTTAAGATCAAACTCCTCTTCTAGAATAGTTCCTATGTGTGTGACCCTATAGGTCCCATGCCATGTTGGTAGTGAATGTTAATAACTAGCTTATGACATCACAAGCTAAGAGTGGTGCCTAGTCACACATCAGTGCTACCCAAGTGAAATGGAAAGTTGGAGAGCAACTTCAACCTACAATCTGTGTAAGGTGTTGCAGTGATTGTAGACTTCCTTTTTCACTAATATCTAGGATGAACTCGAGGCATGGTAGGTCATCCTCTCAATGTTCAATCCATATTTCTTGAATCAAGAGCAGCCTGTTTGAGATAATGTGAACTCCATATCATATATTGATTCACATGTGCATGTGCATGCATTTCTCAGTCTTGCTAATCAAGTGTCCATGATATCATATTCCAGTAGGAAAGACAAATCCCATATCTATCACTCACAACCTATCCCCATGTGTCAAAGTTACCCAATCATCACCTTATAACAACCCATGTTTCAGGACTGCATTTGATGATGTCAAAGTGTACCCAACAACATGTGATGAGTGTAGTGATTTTAGGTCTAAGAATCACAATCACCACCTTCACTATGAGAGATGATTGTGTCCACCACAACCATGTGTCACTCTCAAGGTGGGTCTGTCTGATACACTGTTCCCTAACATGTATCTATGTGATTGGTTTGATATTGCCATATCATGACTTAGTGACGCTTAGTCATAAACCAATTCACACTTCAGCTTTATGAGTTATTGGTGTCTATCTACCTTCCATAGTAACAACCGACTAGGGACATTATGAGAATATGTATATGTATTCTTAACATCTGTATGGTCTCATTTCAACAAGGATAATACTTGAAGACATACGTCATTGAGTAATGTTATTCGCTAGGCATTCATTCTGTCTCTATCTCATAACTGAGTGAGACAGATGAATTGGAAGCTTTCCATCATATACATTATTATTAATCAAATTCTTTTAGGTAATTATGACATGTCAATAATCATATGATTGACTCTATGGGCATACCTTACCAACAGAATCCCACTTGCACTTAGAGCCAATCACCCAGAGATCTCATCCTTAGTGATCTAAACATGTCCAACATGCTTTTGCTGTGCTAGTACTGATTTAGCGGGTTAACAACACTTTGCTTATAGTCGGTATATTGCATGTTTCTTATCTATTTGCACTGAGATGAAACTACCATAATATGGAATCTGATATTTATTTCCTAATAATTAGCTCCATTGTTGTCACAATATTTCTACTGATTCATCAATGGTTGGAACATCTATAAGTTCATCATTTGAACCTTTAGATCCATATAGTATCACTCTGTGTTCACAACACAAGTATACTTGATGTAACGTCCTAGGATTTGAGGCCTCAGATAAAATGATCTTATAAGGAATGATTGGGCTACCCATATCACCAAGGTGAACCTCCTTTTCAGGGAGCCCATCACTAAAGAACTCCATAGTTAAGCGTGCTCAGCTTGGAGTAGTACTAGGATGGGTGACCAGTCGGGAAGTTGACCCCGACTTGCGCGTGAGTGAGGAAAAAGCGCGCAATTAAGGCTAGTGGTGGCCTGTGGAGCCATTCATCATTCTTGAAACTCTACTAGAGCCTAGGACAGTGGGCCCATGTGTTACACTTGACTTCTATTGTAGATTATCATTAATGGATATTAGTTTGTTACCTTTCCAACTAATCAAAACCTCTCTTTTAAATCAAAATTTTTTTGATTTGCGATCATTTTTGTCATTATGGAAGCTTGCTCTTTACATCCATCTCTTCCTCTTATTGCAATAATGATTGACTAGAAATCTATCCTTAGTCACTTCTTAAGTACTAATGGATACCTTTAATGACTTTCCAATAACCCTTATTGGAATCTATATCATCTTGTCATGTCCAACACATACAAGATTATTTGGGATAAGTACATTTATATCATTCATGATAGATCCATTGTTGGGATGGCCCATGGAATTTAATTCATGATATTTCCATTCTTCATAAGAATAGGAATATAGGGTTCATGAGAGACTAATCTTGATTATCCCTCATTGAATCCATCCTTGTTGAACTCTTTCAACACATTGCTATTGTATGTGTTCAAACTTCCATTGTGAAACATTGAAGAACTATCTCATAGATCTTGATCCTTATCTCATAAGATGTTTCATCTTATCCTTCATTACTGAAGGAGTTTTCCATGCAAGTTCTCAATATTCACAATATTGAGATGGCATTCCTCATCATATGTGGAATATTCATATATGCTCCTACGAAATCTTTTGTAATCACAAATTTCATCTTTTATCTTGATTCAAGTCAAACTCTTTGACTTGGTTGTCAAATCAAAAGATCTTATCTCTGAGCTGCTTGTTTCAATCCCATATTGAAATTTGTAGTTCATAGACTTTATTTGCATTTTGAAGTTATAAAACATTTTAAGTTGTGTCACGTACACATCCTATGATGTATTCCTTTAAGGAATCTAGTTTTATCTTCATAAAAAAATCTCACAGTCTAATTTAACTACAACAACAAGCATGACAATCGGTAAAAATTTATATCATGTTCAACAACTTGAACTTGATTTATTCAACCAATCTATCCTTTTATGTTATCCATGTAGTTCTTGATCATAAGACCCTATTGTACCCTTTAGGTTTTACCCCTTTAGGTGGAGCTATCAAGGTCCTACCTTGTTAGCATACATGGACCTCATATAGCTTAGAAATTGCTTCTAGTTGACTAGTTGGCTCATCCTATATGACCAACTCATCTGAATTGTTGGATTCACAATCCACCAATCTCAGATGTGTTCTACTATAAATATTTCATTCTATGTTACGTGATGAACCTGAGATTCCACAACACATCGTAATTCTCATTATTCTCATTGTACCCTTGTTGATATCAAACATTTTGAGTTCTACTCTTACTCCCACATATTCTTTAGGAACTCATTTATCCTATCAACAAAACAATTTTGTTTACGGGATTGGGGTTAATAGTTGTATTCAACAATCATGGTTTGTGGATAGACCTTCTTCGAGAAACTACTTTCTTAATGTAGGTTTCAATCCTTTAGATATATTGGGACATTCCCAAATCATATCATATATGATGTCTAATAAACCATTCAGACGATACATCATTTAGTGATAGCTTTATATTTATGAGGATATAAGAAGATTAGATTAATTGGTAATTATATCGTGGTATAATTCCTTCATTCTGACACATCATTATGCTCAAATGAATTTGATTTGTGATACACTTTCACAGTTCTTTCTTAGAAGGTTCTCAAGATATTGATGCAAAGTACTTCAACATTTGATCACGTCAAAATTTCTTAATACTTTCATTATTGTCATACTTCATTTATAATCTCCTTGAACACTTCAAGAGATTTATGTTTCTTCTTTACTACGTACATATCATCATATTATCAATAAATGAAATGAAGTATAAGTAATCAATAAATGAAACAAAGTATAAGTAATCATCCATAACATTCATTCCATAAGATCTCCATGCATCATATGTATGAGGTATGATGGAAGGCTTATCCTCCCACTATGTTTAGTGAAGTATGTCATGTCATATTGTGTGTGAATAAGACTTGCATGTTTCCTTAGGTTCAATAACCAAGGGAATCTAGATCAACATCAATATGTATTCTAGGCATGTACTTCTCATATTCATACAAGATGACTAATGCTAGTGATGGTCTTGAGTTATCAATTATAATCCTTTGGCATAAACATTATAAACATTCATTTTTGGATCATTTCACATAAATATTGCAAGATGTTTTAGGGCTAATGCCATACAAGATCATATCTTTGAAATAGAAGTACTAGTAATTCTTTATTGATAATCATCCTTATCCATACAAGATGCATAAAGAAAATATTTGTATTCTAATGGAATAATGAAATAACAGTTCTAATAACTCTATTGCATGCCCATAGGGCTAAGATAAATTTAAATGTGGATTTGGGCTTCCACAACACTTGCTCAACCTTGTCCATCTTTGTCTTTCTATGAGAACTTTTACTTCTTGCCAGATCCTGCACATCAGTATATCAGATCTCTTATCTAGTATCATATACCAAAATTTAAGAAGTAATCAAATTTATCTTATATTGTTTATACCTGAAGTGGAGGCCTCAATTCCATCCTTCTTCTTCTTTAGTTCCTCTAACCAGAGTGGACAATTTCTGTTCCAATGTCCAGGCTAATGACAATGGTGACAATCACATCTTTGTTTCTTTACTCCACCTTTTACCTTGAGATATGAAGACTTAGGCTTTTGGCTAGCTTTAAAACTCTTCTTAGGTTTTCCTTTGCCTTTAGACTTCCCCTTTGTCTTGTTGATCATCATCACAGACTTGGGCTTGTCTTTCTTCATTTGTATCTTAGTTGTTCTCATCATGCCCAACAACTCTGTCAACAGCTTGTCAAAGTCATTCATGTTGTAGTTCATGACTAACTGACTATATGACTCTGGCAGGCACTACAAAATCACATCAGTGATAATTAATTATCATTCTCATTATTTTGTTCAAATTGATAACCCTCAAGTATCAATTCAGAAAATTGTATCAGAAAATTGTAGTGAAAAATTTTCTAATGAGCGAAGATCCAAATTGATTTAATTATTACCCAACCTACACCAACGTCCATAATGAACCATTAAGGTAGGAAATCATGCCAACTACATCATGTGCAACTCTTGGATAGATGATATGTGCAACTCCCTGCCATAGTCATCTTCATGCTTTTGGGCCCAGATGCTCTCAGAATCACTAGTTAAGCCTGACCCAATAGCCGATATGATAATAATGTACCCCGCTTTGGCAACACCTGCATTAATACCATCAATTTTCTACAAGGTAGACAACGCACCATGCTTTGGCTAACCGCTATGATTGGTCGAACAAGTTTTTTATCTATATTTCTATTGGAAACCATCTTAGACTTAATATGTTTGATTGAGTGTGTATATATATATATATATATATATATATATATATATATATATATATATATATATATATATATAATGTATCCAATCACCACATATATAGAATGTGTTATATACCTACTATATCCCACAATGTGAACATGCAATATAAAATAACAAGTGATGCCTATGGCCATGTGTACTTGTAATTCCTTGGAACCATAAGGAACTACTACCACCTGGGTCAATCATCACATCACATGTATGAACCTACTGTTGGTGTAGACCTGTCCATGTCAATCTGGATAGATCTATTCAACCTTTGAACCGACCGTCTCACCTCTTGGCCGGTCGGATGGTCCTCCTATCCAACCGATGTTTGGACTCCTTCTAAATAGTCAGTTGGACCCACTTGAACGGTCGTCTGGCCTCCTACCCAACCGATGTATGGACTCCTTCCAGACAGTCGGTTGGGCCCACCAAGGGGCCGTCTGGTTCCATCGTCCTCTATTCTCCATGGTCCTCCAGATGGTCGGTTCGTCTCATGAACCGGTCATCTCAACCAGCGATGAACATTGTAAATGTCATTGCAAGAAAAGAAACTATCCTATTTCTACTTTATTACATTGAATAAGATAAACCTTGAGTTACATTTGAGGGGAGCAAAGGTAGGAAAGTATTTATTGGAAAGAGGAAGGTAGATGCTCGATATGCATACCTAGATAAATAAGAACCAAACCATCTAATCACACATGGATATAGGGTTTAGGCCATAACCACACAAAACATCCACCATCAAAACCTCTTTTAGAACGACATGTGTAAATTGCATATATATCATATATATGTATTAGTTTGGGACTATGTGGTATATGTATTAGTTTGGGACTATGTGGTCTTTGATCAGATATGCATATGAGAGAAGTTTCAATATTCACATTGTATGTAATAAATAAATAGTAAAACTAAAATCCAATCATATCGATTATCCTAAAATATAGTAAATTGATGTGGATCTAATACCACTGTTGGGAAATATGGGCACAAAGTATAGCAGTAAAAACTAAATTTTTATCTATCCATATTCCCATAACAGAAAGATTGCGTCAACTACTATGAAATAAGAAGGATGGTTTTAGTGAGCTATACCTGGTCCTGGAGCAAGTCCAGTGACAAAACTCACTTCTTTACAAATGTTGAAAAGTTACTCTTGGACGGTGTCTGTGCAGCTCCTGGTCTTCACCATGAACAACTATCTGTGCAACTTCTGTAGTGACTCCTTTGGTCTCGTCACAGACTGCAGGTTGATTTTGCTCTCCGAGCATCAACCAAAGGACTTCTTCCTCTAGAGTAGTCCACACAGACCAACTAGAACTCCTATCATTCACCAAGAACGGACAGGAAGGAGTTGTCCCTCCCGTTGGTGTACTAGTCACCAACCTACTCTCTCACAACAACAACTTCTCAGTTATTCTCTCTTATTGGCTATCCCTCTTTTTTAGGTAGGACTTGCCTCGGCTCTGTTGGTTACCACAACCAGAGAGGACAACAGTTGTCAGAGGAACTGATTCTTAGTTGTTTGTGTTGTAGTTGTGCTTTGAGAAGCCCCTAGTATCCCACTATTTATAATAGAAACCAGGGTCAAGGTTCCCAGTTTCTATCTAATACAAGATTAATATGTGGGAGTGGAAAGGACTAGAAGATTTTGAATTTTTGCAACTTGTAACAGCTGAAACGACCATTTTGCACACCTAGATGGTCGTATGGTGTGTGAGACGACCGACTCACACTGCCAAACAACCATTTGGCAGTTTCCCAATCTGAAATGAATCTAGTTATTTTGAGTCCAATTAATATCTCATATTAATTTACTTACACATATATGCAATTAAAACTATTTGGAAAACATCCTGAGCCTTCGTTTGGCCCCAACCGGGATGTCTCACCCAAGCAAGATGCCCGTCTAACTCACCCAAATGTCCATCTAGTGAGTTGAGTCAAGCCAGTCAGTTCAACCACATTGAACTGGTCGGTTCAAGGGAAAAACTAAGACAAATTGGTCTCCGATCAACCTAACCCCCAAACGACCGTCTCAACTTCTTGAGATACCCTTATGGCTTCCCAAACGGCCGTCTCACCCAGTGAGATGGTTGTTTGGCAGACCTAGTCAGTCAATCAAGCAATTAGTTGTGTGAATTGAATACCTAAACACCTTAGTAATCAATCCAATTGTCATTCAAGATCAAACTCCTCTTCTAGATGAGTTCCTGTGTGTGTGACCCTATAGGTCCCATGTTATGTTGGCAGTGAATGTCCATAACTATCTTATGACATCATAAGTAAGGAGTGGTGCCTATTCGTACACCAGTGCTACCCAAGTGTAATGAAAAGTTGGAGAGATACTTCTACCTACAATCCGTGTAAGGTGTTGTAGTGATTGTATAATTCCTTTATCACTGATATCTAGGATGAACTTGAGGCATGGTAGGTCATCCTCTCAACGTTCAATCATGTTTCTTGAACCAAGAGAAGACTATCCAAGATAATGTGACCTCAATATCATATATTAATTCACATGTGCATGCACATGTATTTCTCAACATCGCTAATAATGTGGCCAGGATATCATACTCCAGTAGGAGGGACAAATCACATATCTCTCACTTGAAGTCTATACCCATGTGTCAAAGTCACCCAATCATCACTGTTATAACAAACCGTGTTTTAGGACTGTGTTTGATGATGTCAAAGTGTACCCAACGACATATGACGAGTGTAGTGATTTTAGTGATTTTAGGTCTAAGAATCACAATCACCACCTTCAATGTGAGAGATGAATGTGACCACCACATCCATGTGTTACTCTCAAGGTGGGTCTATTCGATACACTATTCCATAACATGTATCTGTGTGATTGGTTCGATATTATCGTATCATGACTTAGTGAGACTCAGTCATCAACCAACTCACACTCCAATCTTATGTGTTACTGGTGTCTATCTACCTTCCACAATAACAACTGATTAGGGACACTATGAGAATATGTATATGTACTCTTAACATCTGTATGGCCTCATTTCAACAAGGCTAGTACTTGAAGATATACATCATTGAGTAATATTATTCTCTAGACATTCATTCTGTCTCCACATTATCTCATAACTGAGTGAAATAGATGAATTGGAAGCTTGCCTTTATATATTTTATTATTAATCAAATCCTTTTAGGTAATAATTACATGTCAATCATCATATGATTGGATCGATGGGCATACCTTACCAACATGAATTAATTGTAGGAGGATGCCTTAATCCTATTTCTTCTCAAAACCCTAACTTGAGATGAGGGGGGAAGTGCAATTTAGGGCATATTAAGCAAAGATATGAGAATTTTATGAAATTTATAGATGAGGAACCTATAGGAAATATGATTTTAGGCAAACTTTAGGTTCTTTCCAAGAAGATATCACATTGGCTAAGGGAGTCCATATATACCAACTTAATGGTGCGACAAGAAATATTTCCAACCCCCAAAGTTGAGATCCTTTCTAGACACAATTACCTTAGGTTATGCCCTAGTAAATTTTCCTTATATTTTAGGGATTATTTGAAATTATCAACTATTATATATTATTTGATAAATCTGGGATGTGATACCAAATATAACAACCCCCAATTCTAAGCATCCCCCAGTTAAGAGAGAGCTAGAATATAAGGATTAATACCTAAATTTTCTAGGATCAGATTCAACAAATATTAAACAACTTAAAATGATCTCCATTGATTGAACTTGAATGAATGCATATGCCTAAATTATACCCCTTTAAGGAGTTACTTAAATTTTTGACTTTCAAACTAACATATATTGAGAAGAAGTATCTACCTAACTAATCCTCCTCAGCATAACTTTAAAATCTTCAATAGCTTTCATCTTTATCTTCATGTCCTTGTATCATGTGTATCAACTACCTAAAACACTGAGAAGCAAAATGCGGTCAACATAATTCTATACTAGAATCTGGGTTCATCCAAGAAATCACACTTACATATATTCAATAAGCATTAATGGCTCATATGAATTTGTATTTTCATTAGATATTCTAACCCATTCTTGGTCTACTATCTAGGGTGTAATCACTATCCATCACTAGATTTATGTGCATTATCCCTTGATCAATGTAACCAAGGGTTTATGATATCATGGTTGCTTATGTGATATTCGTAGTGGCATTATAGATAAATAAGGTTAAATAAACATCCAACAGTTTATCATTGAATCGACACTTCAGAAATCATCCAGAAAACTTTGGAAGTTGATTATGTGAGTATTCATAATCTTAACAACGTACCTCATTTTAGTCACCATACAGTTATTTCCATGCAATCCAATTATCCATTTTATATTTAAGAAAATCATCATTCAATCAGCACTATCTAATATATACATACTATAGTGTGTCACAATGTATTCATATTATTCATATTTAGCCTAACTAAGGTTCTATTCTAGGGTTTTAGAGTTGTGTGGGGTTTGGAATAGGAATAAGGGTACCAAAACCTAATTCTATCCCATAATGATTCATTAGAGTTATAAACCCTAATTAATAGATCTGACATATCATTGCATTATGAACATCTAGATCAGATTATGTGCATTAATATCATAACAAGTTATGATCTTTGGTTTCAAGACCCTTATTCATAATATGTATGATTATTGATCTAGAAACCCTAATTATTCATCATCATATTGAATTCCTAGTATGCTCAACATCATTACGTATTATCACAAAGTAAAAATATAATGCATTCAACACATTAATCATCAAGTCTAGGGTTTGCATGTGTAAACCACTTATTAATCATGTATCTACTATACTTTTTAAACCCCAATTGGAATTAGGTTACACACATATTTTATTTAGATTCTACTCATTTTTCTGATCAAAATGACATATAACAACAATATATTCCGACCTACCAATATTTAACTACATTTATTGCAACTTATTCCTATTCAGACCAATCAGGTTTGGACGCACTGTGATTAACTTGATTCTTATTTTGTAGTTGAACTGGCTCAAGACCAGGGGAATTGACCCCACTGCTGTGACTTGGAGTGTCACACTCTCAGGGTTAGTTTGGTATAAGAATTGTGTGACAATCTTGATTTTCTCTCTCTTTGATTATACCCTTTCTCTTACTATTTGTGACTTAAATTCACTCAATTGAGTTAAATTCCATAGTATTAATGTGGCAATGCTCTAATTTGGTGACATCAATGATCGATTGCACAATGTGTGACATCAATATGCACTTTTGAACTTAATATCATGCTTTGATAAATCACCTTCTTGAATAGAAGTTTGAACCATATCACTATGATCTTTTTACTCTAGAATGTATATCATAATCTAGAGAATTCAATTTTGAATCTGACGATGCAAAAAAACACATCATTTGGATCAATGGATCAAAAGTTATGTCTATTAGAAAATCCCTAGTTGATTATGCTTTATTTTGGTCTTTTTCCCTTGACTTGGGTCGGCCTAAATGGTCCCAAATAGGCTTAATCAATGGTCAACATCTTTCCCCCTTCCCCTTCCACTATGGGGAAAACTTGTGAGGCTGGGAGGGTCGTCTCCCACCTCTAGCTACATCAGGTAATGAACGAAGGACCAATGATGGACAACACACCCAAACCCTAAACACCTTGATCCATCTATAGCCTCCCCCTTTCATCCTTTGTTCCTTTTCCTTCTTCGTTCCTTCTTTTATACCTCCATATAGGTTTGGCTTCCAACTCCCTCTCCCTCCTCTTTCTTTGCTTGATAGCAGCTGACCGCCACTTTGGGCGCTGCTTTGAGTGTCATTGGTGGAGGGCAACACCACCACCACCCTCACCGTAGTGGGAATAGCACACAAGGATACCTCCAATATTGTCCTTTCCCCGCTCCTGCCTCCTGATCTCTTCCTCCTCGTTCACACTTCTTTTGCCCAAAACTACCATGGAGAGGTGTCGACAGATAGAGGCAAGCCCTCAGCACGCCACATTGGGATCCAACACTCATGAAGCCATGACCTCCCCCTCACCCTACTTCTTTGTGGGTTGTCTTGGGCGCAACGACCACTAGAGAGGTTGGGGATCCATCCCATGTCTCTACCCTATTCCTAGAAAGGAAAATGAGGAATTATGTAGGGTGGTCATGCATCGATGATAATCGGTTGCGAAACCATCCCAGTCGCTGCCCATTGGAGAGGGAGTGGTCAGGAGGGGCAGCGAGCAGCTAGGAGTAGTGGCAAACCTAGGGTCACCATGAACTGGAAGTTGGATCAGCATGCACATGAACCAATGGATCTATGGGGGAAGGCCACGATCGGTCACATCATCTGGCGAGTTAAATAGGTAACACCTAAGGTGATTCCCTATAGTTGTAACTAGATTCTTCAAAAATCCATATCTTACCCATCCTAAGGTAGAAATGGGTAAAATTATATATCAAATTGATCTTCTCAATGAGACCTACAACATGGGAATACTTGTAGACCTTGAATATTCTTTTTTCTCTATATTTTCTTAAAATAGGATCTATACCTCTGTAGACGAATTTCAATGCAATGTTATGATTAATATTGAAGCTTTGATACATATTGACCTTTCTAACCAAAAAAGTATTAGATCTTGTGCTCTTGTGACACCAATGAAGGACATAATCACTTTATTTCTCTTGAGTGACTCCTTTTGTAGATATGTGACTAGATTGGACTATAATGATGTACTTTGCCTTATGGTGACTAGTCTTGGTTCCTAATGATGTCTAATTGCTTCATGTAACAGGAGAAAGATTTCCTATTCCTTAGCCATAAAGATATATCATGAAAATCAGTAGATCTATTATACCCTATGTTACACACATCCATATTTGTCCTGTATTTGCATATTTGTCTATATGGCCCTTATGCATGAATGTGATCCATATAGTTATTGACGCGACCCGCTTGTTTAATGGGGAATATGGCAGTAAAAATTTTGTTGACATTGCCTACCTCATGTGACATTCCCTATAGTCATATCAGAGCCATGTCAATCTATATTTTGGGATAATTGATATGATCGGGTTTTTGGTTTTTTATCTTTTATTTATTGCATACTATGCAAATATTAATGTCTGAATAAATACCACATATAATCTCAAACTTATATATATATATGATATATATATATATATGATATATATGAAATTTACATGGTTATGATGGTGGATGTGTAGCATGGTTATGGTCAATAACCCTAATTATCTGTGCATGGTGGTTGTGTGTTTATTTCTTAATCTATCTTAGCTTGTATACTGAGCCTCTACCTTATCTTCTAATTATAAAAGTATTAGGTTTCGAGGATATACCTGATCCTGGAGAAAGTCCAATGACAATCTCCTTGTTGTTTTAATCATGCATCTATCTTCCAATTGCACTCAAATGGCGTCTGCTGCACCTCCTAGTCTCCATCACGGGCAGTAGGCTGACACTATCCTGCTAGTGGGAAAAGTATCCACACCTCTAGAGAAGTCCACATGAACCACCTAGAACTACTATCATTCTTCTGGAATAGATAGGAAGGAGTTGTCCCTCCCATTGGTGTACTCATCACCAACTTGCTCTCCTACAACTATTCTTCCTTGTTATTGGAGCGAAATGATATAAAACACAGGTTCTCACTTTGCTAAATACTTAACTTGTTTATTCTTGTTCATTTACTTCTAAAAATCTTTTCAATTATGCAAAGTTTATGTATATGTATTTTTTAGCACTGTACTCAACACCTCGTGTGCTTGACCCACGTTATTTCATATATTTTATAGGTTTCGAGATGGCTAGAAGTTGACAGGCTTGGTGATTTTTGTCAGGTGTACTTGTTGTGAATCCCTAGTATTCATGAGAAGACTCATTAAATTTTGTACTCTTGAACATGTAATTGAAAGATTGTAATAAACAATGTTTCTTAATAATATTTGTCAAATGTTGATATTATGATTGGTGCTTTTATCTCATTATCAGTTCATGTATGCTAAGCATTTCACGCTTCTGCATGTTGTCTTTGGTATTCATTTGGTTCATGGACTGGGTTTCCAGTTCCATGATAGATGGTATTAGAGCATGAACAATAACTACTCCAACATTTCTCACATGAGACACAAACTGAACTCAGCTTATATCTCAACCCTATAAACTTAATGAGTTGTCCTGAATGGACTATGTCGATTTAGCCTCTAGGTTAGAACCTAAATGTCCTAGAACTAGGTGTAAACTTGTGTAATCCCTAGAATCTTTCTTTTCTCCTCCTTCTGTCCAGTGGTATGGGTTGTAGGTTTAGTAGGGTGAGAAAAGGGAGATCTTATAACAACCCTAGACATATGTTTCAGGCATGTGCTTAGGGTAGCTACACAGGTGTGCTCCATGTTCTTGCTAGTTCTCTAGGTTTCATAGCACTGGACTTCCTAATGAGTGGGGTAGCTTGTTTTGATTTTGGTTTTATTCGAATGGAGTATGGTGTTATTTCAACATTGGAGAAAACCTATTTCAAGTATTAGTATATGTACATATGAAAATGTTTCCACATGCAGAAAGGCAGTGAGTGTCCATGTAACCTAAGAGATAGAGATGTAACCTTTAGTCTATATGAGAGAGTTTAGATGATAGATGTAGTCTCTAGAGTTGTATAGAGACATGATAAATATTAGGCTAGTAAGTAGCCTAGATGATCATATTCATTGTTGTTTTTGATGATGATGATGACGACGACGATGATGATGATGATGATGATGATGATGATGATGATGATGATGATGATGATGATGATGATGATGATGATGATGATGATGATGATGATGATGATGATGATGTTGATGTGACATCGTGAGATGTTTCAAGATGATTCAAGTTGCATTTGACGATATGATGTGAGTTTGACCATACAACCCTAGATAAATCTAGCACCTTGTACGATACATATGACTAGATTGATGTGCTAATCATAGCTAGTGTGTTGACATGATTGCTTGTGTTAGTTCTGTATATGATGAGATATGACGTGTGATATATGATTTGAGACCAACATGGGGATCAACCTCTTTACAAAGGAGTACCTCTAGCATGGGACATACGAAAAGGGTGACCCCTTGATATGAGTCGACCCACCATGGGAGAAGGTCAAAGTACCTAAACTCCAAAATATGTGAATGTTGAAAATATGCATGATGAAATAAATGATGATGAGTCCCTCTCTAGACTACTTATAAGTATAAGAGTTGAATTACCTAGTGTGTGGTTTCCTCAAAAATGTTGAGCCCTAGATTTCCTATCAACAGATTTAACCCTAGAGGTAGAGGCATTCAATATATGATGTTTTTTATATAGGTGAGGGAAATGTCCCAAGACCCTAAGATGATGTACATGACATGTGATCTCCATGGTGAGCCTCATACTCAGGTTAGTGGTTTGATGTAAAAGAATTCTAGGGGATTAACTCATTTGGTATGTTGGGTAAAAGTTTGGTATGGGCAGATGTTGGTGGTCAGCATGTTTTGTTGGACATAGATATGTCTTAGGTTGAATGACTTGAGCTTATGGAGCTCCTTTAAGATACAAGTGATATAACTATGACATCTCAATGTTGACTATAATATTATTCCTCGAATGATTCTTGATACATGCGATATTTCACTTATGCTTAAACATGGCATATGTATGATTAGTCACTCTCATAATCTAGACCTAATATGAAACTACCCCATACATGAAAGATGTAAGTTTGAAATCATGAAAGTGATACAATGATGCCTAGAGATCTTAGCTTAAAAAAATCAGGGAAATATGCCTAATCTCATACCCAAATGAAAAAATATTAACTTGATATGATGATGCTCTTGAGGTCATAACTTGAATAAACATGATGAATAAATTGCTAAATTTGAGATCCAAAATGAGAAATATTTAACATATTTGGGGATAATTGGTAGAATTTTTGACGAGAACTAAAACTTGAATGAAATATAGTATAAAGATGAAATACACACTATATGATAGTCTCGCTTGAAAGTCATAATCATTTACATGTTTGTTTGATAATTAATAACATATATTTTGATAATACACCTTGGTCTCATATGAAGATATGAAAAAAAACCTAATGTAGGGATACTAAGGGATGGGAAAACCCCAATGCCATGAAGATTTCATAATATGATGTAACACTAAGTAATATGTATATAATCGAGAGAGGTAAACCCTTGATAATGAGAACCTATGTATGAATCCCCTTTGTGGAGAATGCCATGACAACCATGATTGAATACCTAGACATGATGAACATTGACCTTGACTCTTAACTATGATCTTGGACAAATTTTAGGGACAAAATTTCTTCTAAGGAGGGAAGGATGTGACAACCTCAATTTTCTCTCTCTTGGATTATATCCTTTCTCTTACTATCTGTGACTCAAATTCACTCAATTGAGTTAAATACCATAGTATTAACGTGGCAATGCTCTAATTTGGTGACATCAATGATTGATTGCATAATGTGTGACATCAATCTGCACTTTTGAACTTAGTATCATGCTTTAATCAATAACCTTCTTGAATCAAAGTTTGAACCTTATCATTTTGATATTTTTACTATAGAAGGTATATCGTAATCTAGAGAATTCAATTCTAAATCTGATGGTGTAGAAAAAACCTCATTTGGATCAACAGATCAAAAGTTATGTCTCTTAGAAAATCCCTAGTTGGTCATGCTTTATTTTGATCTTTTTCCCTTGCAAACTCAAAACAACTTATTCCATTAATAGCCTCCCCTTTCATCCTTTGATCCTCTTCCTTCTTAGTTCCTCCTTTTCTACCTCCATCTAGGTTTGGATGCCAACTCCCTCTCCCTCCTCCCTTTTCTTTGCTTGACAGTAGTTGGCCGCCGCTTTGGGTGGCATCGGCGGAGGGCAACACCACTGCCACCCTCCTCGTAGTGGGAAGAACACACATGGATACCTCCAATACTTTCATTTCCCCATTCCCACCATCGGGTCTCTTCCTCCCATGTTCACACTTCTTCTGCACAAAACCACCATGGAGAGGTGTTGACAGCTAGAGACAAGCCCTATGCGCACCACGTTGGCATCCAACACTCGTGGAACCACAAACTCCCCCTCACCCTGCTTCTTCAAAGGTTTTCTTGGATGCACCAACCACCAGAGAGACTGGAGATCCTTCCATGTCTCTCCCCTATTATCACATGGGAAATAGAGGAACTACGTGTGGTGGTCACACAGCGATGAGAACCTGCCACAAAACCATCCCAGACGCCGTCTATTGGAGAGGGAGCAATCAAGAGGGACAATGAGCGACTAGGAGCGGTGGAGATCTCAGGGTCACCACAAATAGGTAGTTGGATTAGCATGCACATGGACCACTATATCAGTGGTGGAAGACCACAATCAACCACATCATCTGGTGAGTTAAATAGGTAACACCTAAGTTGATTCCCTATAGTTGTAACTAGATTCTTCAAAAATCCATATCTTACTCATCCTAAGGTCAAAATGGATAAAATTATATTTCAAATTGATCCTCTCAATGAGGCCTACAACATGGTAATACTTGTAGACCATGAATCTCCTTATTTTCCCCATGTTTTGCTTAAAATATGATCTTTTCCTATGTCAACCAATTTCAATGCAATGTTATGATGAATATTGAAACTTTGATGCATATTGACCCTTCTAAGCACAAAAGCGGTAGATCTTGTGCTACTGTGACCCTAATAAAGTTCATAATCGCCTTATTTCTCTTGAGTGACTCATTTTGTACATATGTGACTAGATTGGACTATAATGATGTAATTTTCCTTATGGTGACTAATCTTTGTTCCCAATGATGTCTAATTGCTCATCTATCATGAAAATCAGTAGATCTAGTCTACCTCATGTTACACATATCTACATTTGTCCCCTATTTTCTATGTTTGTCTATATGGTCCTTATGCATGAATGTGATCCTACAAGGCTATGCATGTTTATATCCTAATCAGATGATGTGTTTGACCTATGTGCACATCAAATGCCTTTGCATTCTTGAAATCAATAACTCCATAATGTGTAGAGGCCCTAATGTCCATGATTCACACTGTATATTGATATGATGGTGTATGGAATCCTAAGTCAACTAGTAAGGACCTAGTGTGACACCATTGAAATGTTTGTCTAATTGTTTGCCCCATATGTGATATGGATCTTGATATCATGTCTTCCTCTCCCAATTTAGGAAGTATCCTCTCTTTTGATTCTATTGATGAGGATGTCCCATATAATATATATGTTGGACCCTTATGATACAAGTCTTGTTGTTGGATCTAGCATGCATGTTAATGTATTGATACCGAGTTAGACCTTGATGCCTTGACCCTAGGGGACGGCCACTTATATTGGGATGTTTTTCTTATGACCTTATGTTTCTAATCTAAACCATATATAATGCTTGTTTCTCATGTCCTTATGATCATGACCTTGTTTTCCCTATTATGAATCTTAGAACCTTATGATGTACATAAGTGACATGAATCTTGCATGTCCATATAAAACCTTGAGATGATATGAAACTTGAACCACAACTTTGAAATGGACCCCAAATTAGTAAAAGATCATCAAATATGTGTTTAACTAACTATGAACCTAACTTGGCCAAAGCCCTAAAATGCATGTAGTTAGGGTTAATGATGAGAATCTAATGCATGCATGTAATCTTGTGGTTAATCAGGTGTGGCTTGTGGATAGATGGTAAATGATAAGTAAGTTATGAAATCTCAAAACCAGGTATGTGCTTTAATAATTATATGACTATGGTTGTCTTACTTGAATGTGATACATATGTATGCTTGTTTACTTGCTCAAATATTATCATGTAGTATTCTAGTATTTTATATGACGTTTGTCTAGTATCGTTGCTTTACATGTTGCAAACATAATATAGAAACTCCATTATACAAACCCCATACACCTGCCTAAAGTTTTGGGGTAAGGACATGAGGATGGACATCCTACTTGAGTTATCAAGTTAGGGTGGATCATTGATAAAAAAGTTATCAAATTTTGAGAACCCTCATGACTCTTCCTGTGAGATGTTGTCCATAAAAGGCCTTACGAATGCATGATATTGATGAATGCACAAAATGATGGTATAGTTGGATTGAAATGATATAAAACATGGGCTCTCGCTTTGCTAAATACTTAACTTGTTTATTCTTATTCATTTACTTCTGCAAATCTTTTCAATTATGCAAAGCTTATGTATGTGTATCTCTTAGCCTTGTACTTAGCACCTCATGTTCTTGACCTGCCTTGTTTCACATATTTTATAGGTTCAGATATGGCTAGAAATTGATGGGCTTGGTGAGCTATGTCAAGTGTACTTTTTGTAGATCCCCAGTATTCATGAGAAGACTTGTAAATTTTGTACTCTTGAACATGTCATTGAAAGCTTGTAATAAACAATGTTGCTTAATAATATTTTTCAAATGTTAAGATTATGATTAGTGCTTTATCTCATTATTTGTTTATGTATGCTAACCATTTCATGCTTCTACATGTTGTCTTTGGTATTCATTTATTTCATGGGACTGGGTTTAGGGTTCCGTGACACATTGCTAGGCTTCTCCTTCCTCACATAAAGACTTGCTATCACCACGGATGAGTCAACCTAGTATTTGAACTCCCTAGCACTGGGCATTATAGGTGACATGGTGGCCCGCACACCTCCACACATCCTCATGGATCTTATCTAAGCCCTATGAGAAGATGGTGGTGATTAGAGCTAGGGCTAAGGCCCTATGTATCTAGGTTCTGCAATAGATTGAAAGACAGAGAAAAGAGGGTCAAAACGCCTTACATAAACATGCCTCTGCATGATGGTTGAAAGTAGAGCACCCCTAGGTGTCTTCTATTTCCTCTGTAATCCATGGTATCTAACAAGGAGTATTTCCATAGTTGTGCCTTATTGTGAAGGTAGTCTGCCTTGTGGCAAGGTTCTCAGGGAGATAGCAATGGGTATTTGAGTTCTTTGTTCTCTGGTGGCCGAAGACGTTTAATGCCTTATATATGATATGGTGACAGCAGAGTCAGTGATATATAAGAAATCCTACAACTTAGATAACTGTGAATTTGGCCTTAACATACACCATGATGATAATAGAAAGGTGGTTGGATTATGCAGTTGAGTGTAATGAGTTGGGGGTATAAGTCTAATGTATTCCAACTACCTAAATAGGGAGGGAGACTATCCAAGTGAGGAACCCTACCTCACATGGAAACCTAGTGTTTGGGTGGAGCAAATAACCTCCCCACTTAGAGACCCACCTAGGCCAGATAACCTTGTTTCAGAGGGACCCGTTCCATACATATTTTCTTTCATCTTGTTCTTTTAAATAAAAACCCATATTAAGGACTTAATCATACTGACTAGGCTATGACTCCTTTAATTCCCAATATTTGGGATTATCTGAAGTTCCTATTATTTTTCTTTGGTAACAAGATAAATCCTAAAAAAGTTCTTTTAACATACAAACCTTGGTTTACAAGGATAATCTAGATTTTTCTTTGATTAATGATCTAGGTTACAAAATAACTTGGATTTCTGTAAAATTTCTCCCGTTATCTTATATTATGATTATATGTTCTCTTAAAATATTCTTGGTATTTAATATGATCTCAAAAAACTTCAATTCTTATTTTACATCTGAGGGACCCACATGTAAACCTTAATTATCTCAATTGGGCTTGTATCAGGTCCTAAGGCCCATGAATCACATCTTGGGCCATCCAAAGGGTACATGAACTTAATTGTGTTCTTAATCACGAGTTTAAGGCCTTGATCATTGTTTGTCTCTTTAACAAGTGACTTTTAATATTTACATTTTCTCAACTTGTTTCTCCCCTATAACTATACAAAATTGAGTAGTCGAGGTTGAACCACATGGAGGTAGGCCAATTAGGTGCAAGAATGTTAAAGTTCCACAATCCAAATCATTTAAAAAGTGGGGATTGATTAGATCAAACTAGTTTAAAATAGAAGAACTAAGTAAGTAAATACAAGCCTATTGAAGGATTACTTAAACCATATTCAATGAATCTTGGGGATAGGATTTCACTTCCATATCATAACTTAATGGAGAAATGAAAATATAACATCCTAATTAAGCATTCAAGGAGGTTTGTGTCTCATGCACCTCCTGGTGATTTGAGACAGTTCTAATGGCACATAGTACTCCTGTGCATACATTTGATTTTGAACTTCAAACCTTGATTCCTCAACACAATCCTAGCCACTTCTGTGGTCAAGGAGGTGTTTCCAAGATCACATATCCATATTGCTAACTACATCTTCCAAGATTATATAAGAAACATAAAACAAGAAAACTCAAGGTCCAGTAAAGCAAGAAATAATTATGTCACTGATGCAATCCTAGAATAATTGGCAACTAGTATTAAGCATGAAATTTGAGTTCACATAAGTTATGACATGGGAGCTACTCTCCCATGTGCAAGATAAGAGTTCTACTTGCACATGGTGGTACAACACATGTACAAGTGGAGAATCATGAAGTCAAACATGATTAGAGAAGAAAAGGAGTTCAGAAATCTGTGGAAGGAAAGAAACAAGACAGCCCCAGATAGAAGATGAAGTTTCCTCCTTGCTGATGCTCACACTCTAGTAACCTTCTCTCCTAAGGGTTGGAATGGGGAAAAGTTCTCTCTTGAGTAACCACCCCTTCTTCTCCAAAATTATCCTCCTCCTTATTTTCTCTATTCTCTAATCAGAAATTCCTTAAAATGATGAGTGATAACCGTCTCATAAGAATCCTTTCATATTTAAAAATTAGGGATGGTTTCTTTCAAAATTATATAGAAATCATCAATAACACGATGTGTCTGTGAAATGACACGTGTGTCACCCTTAGTAACTGAAGGTGGAACCACCCCACTTGAAGGATGCATGGCGTGTCAGTTGGTCGCACACCACATTCCCGCCAGTCATGAAGACATGGAAAATCCGACCTAATGAACATGGCGTGTGCAAATACCAACACACTATGTTGGTGTGAAACAATGGCTCCTAGATTGAGAGGAAACGACGTGTGTTTCAAAGACACACCATGTTGTTTCCAAGTAGGGGCTTTAGTGAATTCTTTGAATGAAGGGACACAATCTATTGATTGACAGGCACGCTATGTTGCTGCACATCAAGGAAAGGGTGTATTTGTCTACAATTGACACACTATGTTCGACAAATGATTTACCATATTTTTTTCAAAAACTCTAGAAATTCCTTCAAGAATGTGCAATCACATGGGGAACTCAACTAACCTCAGATTTTGATCCAATAAACCCCATTTCCTCATCATCATCATGTACTTGTGATCACAAACATGGAATGAGTAAAGACAACTCTAATTTGGGAAAACTAGTATCATTAGAGGCAAAATGAGGTATAAAGTGGATTGAAAGTGCACACACATCAGATCCCCCTAAGCTTCAACTATTGCTTGTCCTCAAGAAAAAGAACAAGGAAACACAATTGAAGAATATTTTTAGCTCAAGTATCAATCAAATGAAATGGAAACATATATCAAGCCAATCCAACCATAATCAAGGTTATTGATATTAGCCATGAGTTCAACTTAAAAACCCAAGAGTGAAGTTTTAGATCAATAAAAGTGCAAAAATCCAAATGGGATAGTCAACGTAACAAAATTGAGTAGAATTTAGATGACCAAACCAAGAAATAGTGCATATGCAACTTGATCCTCTCAATTGTCAAGGATGTAAAAGATGAAATTTGAATTAAAAATAACAGTCCATCATCACTCTCCTTTCTTTTCTAAAGACGATTAAGAGATGATAGATGGAATTTAGCACTCGACAACTAATATACACTTGTGCACACATGGAGTGTTGATTAGGTCATTTATCCTCTTTTAGGATGTAATACCTAACCATCACAACGAGATCAGACTTGTACTATCCTTTCATGTTATGTGGATAGTTTAGCCGTGTTTCATGGGGATAAATGTAACTTTTTTGAAGAATAAGATAACATAATCAAAAGTGAATTAGGTTCTACTTGAGAACCATTAGGCCTTACACTATTTTTCAACCAAGTATAGAAGAGTTAGTTGGATTGAACAATCAACAATATTTCATTCATTTATTAAGAATTTATATTGAGAGTGTGATTGGAAACAAACTAAAAATTTGATAAGGGCATCTAGAATGCTAAATAAGGTTGTAATGTTGACTAGTCCAAGAATATTTCAGCCATGATGTGTATTATATAAGCAAGACCGTGAAAGGAGGACATGTAGGCTAAACACAATAAACTAAATTGAAGTGAATATTGTTGGCAAAAGATTTCATCCTCAATTGATATTTCTTAACACAAATTTGGACAAACAGTTCAACATAAAGAGAATTCAACCCAGCAAGGAAAACAAGCCTCAAACCATACTAGATTTGACACATGTTGAAATAGAAACTAAAGTAAAACTAAGAAAAATATGATGAAAAGAAACTAAAACTACACTATCGGCCGGTTGCTCCCCCCTAAGCTTGAAATTTATAGTTTACTCACTGCATAAATAAAACTCTAGTGGTTTGCAAGCAGGTACCTTGTCATGGATGGCTAAGAGTGAAGGATCAATGCCCTCATAAACACCCATAAAATGCTGACTCAATGTATCGTTATCAGGGATGTTGGTAAATGTATACTCTTGCGGTGGCGGTGGAAGCATGAAAGAGTGGCCCTGAGAGATGTTCCACATATCTATCCTCTAGATTAGGGAATGCATATCACTATATTGTTGGATCAACTGGTCTAAGTGAGTGTCGTGTAGATCAAAGCATTGTTGGACATACCCGTAGAGATGTTGCACGTATGGCATAGTCTAGTTGTACTCTATTTGCATCCCAGTGAGGGGAGGGGGAGGTTGTGCTACTACTGTAGTGGAAGATTCAGGTTGGTCTCTAGAATCAGTCCCATCATCAAAATTGAACTTCCAATTGTCAGGGTTTGTCAAAGTGACCCCCTTTGGATCATGTAGTTCAATGAATTCTTCATGTCTGTGGAAGTATTGTCTAAAGTTGCTATTATCTTAGGGATCCCTAACAATCAAACCTAAGGAGATGAGAAATTGGAGGTCAACCCTATTCCTCCATTTGGTAACTTCCAACCCTATCAAGTCAATGTTCAACTTTTGATAAATATGAGTTATTAAACCTCCTATTATTATGTCGTCTAATTTCTTCCTTCTAACATCAAAGAAATGAAAGAAGATAAAATAACTTGCAATGATCTTATAATTGTGTAGTATGGCCCATCTGAAAAACAAGTCTTGTTTGCCACAAACAAACTGTGTTTCCTTTCTATCAAAAACACAATTGTTAAGAATCATGTGTCATACATATCATTTATGTTAAATTCACCAAAGAAAATGTCTCTAGATTTTAACCTTTTATGGCTACTCAATCCTCTATTAAACAATTGGATTTATGTACTATAGAAGGTATTAATACTTAGAGACGGCATGTCAAGAGTTAAATCAATTAAAAGGTGAGGAACAATATTTAGAAACTAGAATTTGGAGGATTAAATTAACTAAATGGAAAGTGTTGGATGGAAGTTACTGAATTGAAAAGTACATAATTTAAAGGTGTAGGAATTGAGAGGTGCTGATTGAAAAGAATAGAATTGAAACTAAGTTATTAATAAGATTAAAATTAAAGAGAACAAAGAGTAAAAGGAATCAACCAATTAAGACTAATTTATATCTTATGGAATTTTTGAAAGTTCGAGTTTCATCCACACGATCTCCATAGTTAAATTAGTTTCTTTTAAAATTCCCCTTTTTAGATATTTTTAGATTAGGAACACGAAGATTTGTCTTCTTTGGAATCAAATCCCATGGATTAAAATTTCCATAGATCTGTGGATACTCTAAGGGTCCTTGTTCAATCATAAAATGTATTCTTATCATTGGTCTCTTTGAGTAACACATGAGTCTTATCTGATGTTCTAGTTCACAAGTTCAAGGTAATATTGTCAAGGATCATAACTTTCATGGATCACAATTGGTCATATCACATTTCATGTTATTGAACAGATAAAAACCCATCTTTTATATTTTTAAAGGAGTTCAAGTTTACTAACATAAGATATAGAGATCATGGGGCTACTCCCCATGTCTCGATAAAGAGGGAACTACTCAAACATAATGAAAGTAAAAAAAGTCCAGAGTATGAAAAATTGGATCCTTTTGTATTTTGAGTCCTCCCTCCTTTTAAGGGATAAACAAAGGAAAACCCTTAGAAATAAGACTTCGTGAAGGTTGCAACTGCATGTATCAGGATTTGAGTCAATCGACTGACATTATTTTGATGCTTCATCCCAAAGTATGTTGGTTTAGATAAATTGCACTGATAAGTTACTTAATTTGAATGGCCTTTGACCATGAGTTGATCGATTGGTGAGCATGATTTGATCGACCAAATTTATTTTCATGCCATGATATAGATGCTTCATCTGTAGTAATTTTCTTTCCCAATTTGAATTCTGACTAGTCAACAATAGTGGGTTACTCATTGGAGGATATAAGTTGCTTGACTAGAGTCCAAGGAAGTGAGATAGGCTACAATTGAGTCGTCTGACTGGATGAGTCAGTCAGGCAACTAGAGGATTGGAATTGAGAATAGATGTATCTAAATCTTGGACTTAGATGGTCTGAAATCACTCTTTTAGCCTTCAGGTTTCTTGAAGGAATGAATAAATCTTGGACTTGAGTTCTAGGAGTGAAAAAGTGCATGAATATCTACAAAATAAGACAATAATAATAATAAATTCAATAAAGGAAAAAATAAGGAAATTGAAATTAAATCATAAAAATAAAGAAAAAGAGATGCAATGGCCTAAATCAATGACGTAAATAATGTGATAAAAAGTGATGAATATGCATTCATCAAAATACATCAAACCTATTTGTTGCTAGTCCCAAGCAACACAGACATACACACCCACTCATTTATACTAATACCTTATTCACCTCACTCAGATAACACTACATTATTCTCACTACCTTTCCAAGGAAAAGCACCCTAATTTCCTGGAACCATGAGAACACAATTTTCTAGCATTCTGCACTCTAATTTTACTTCAAAACTTGATTCCATTTCAAAATTTGCAAAGGGTTAGATGTTGTATCCCTTCATTTATTTGTAATCCTACATATTCTTATGAATATTGTCCCAAGACCATGGTTTAAGGATTTGATGAGGTTACATAGATTCTCCTGGGCATGAAAGAAGAGTGAAGGGGGTATGGAAGGAAATGGTCTCACCTCTATTCAACTTGAGACCTTTTTATTTATTTCTTTGCAGTTACATTGACTGCATGTTTTGATGTGCACTTTGGTATCTTTTCTTGGTGGTACACCCCTATTAAAACTATGAGGGGTATGGAAGAAGTGAAAGAAGGGGAAGAAGGGAGTGTGGCACCCCGAACTTGGAGTTTGGAACATTTACTTGTCTTTTTTATTCTTTTTCTTTTGGTGGATGGAGAGATAAGAAGGTGGTAAAGGAGTGTAGAAGATATTGATCTCGTGCTTTTCTCACATTTCAAAATTCCAGTGCCTTGAGAGTATTATAACATCAGTTCAAACCATTCTAAATAAAAAAAAGTCATAACTTCACAAGTTAATTTCATAATTCTAATAAAGACACATTGTGTTTTTGTTCCTATCTATGCTTTCAGGCTTGCCAACTCTTATGAGAATAGTGCTAATTGAGATCTTGATGATGGGTGCTTTAATGAAAAAGTGTTACGATAAAGTTGCAAAGGATTCACTTCAATTAAGAGGATACATTAACTACAAGCATATCAAACAATTGATAGACAAGATAAGGGCCAGACCACATACAAAGGACAACAAACAACAAGAAACTAAACTACATGCATTTAAACTTAAAAGATGAATATTCTGGAAAAAAGGAAGATAGGTGGTGGAAACAGAACATACCACCCACCTCCACCCCAAACATAAATTTTTTCTTGTATTGAGAAAATCTCAAGTTTGATATGGAGGGAAGAAGATAACTAGGGGTGGTGGACAAGAAGAGGAAGAGTCACTCTTGTAATAGTTTGGTCCCTAATATTGGGAATCAAGGTCAGGGTAGGCCTGTTTGGCCCCATACTATTCATAGAAAGAATGGGTGGAAGTAATGTTTCCACTCTCTACATGCCAATGCCCTTGGGAGCACTGCATGAGGTAAAGGAGGTTTAAGTGGTGGTCTTGGCATTACTGCTCACACACCATGTGTTGTTTTGAATGCTTGATGCGGTCCAACTATTGTTGGATCTCAAGAGAACCATACGGTACCTCAGGACCTTCAACATCAACAATGCACCTCCTAGTGCAATGTGATGGCGGATGAGGAGGGCCAGTCTCTTAGTTTTTGGCCTCTAGGGAGACACTCTAAAAATGGGTTGTAGGCTCAAGAAAAACAATTTCTAGAATAGGGTTCTCGTGGTGGAACCTTTGGAAATGGGTAGGGAGATTCTACATCTCATAATAGAGTGTCGATGTTGTAAACCTGGAATGGAGGGGAAGCTCAAGATGAATGGTGGTATCCCTGAAAATTAGGGCATAAGAAACCTGTTGAACATGGGGCAGATGATATGGCTCATGTGGAGGTAGACAAGGTTGATCAAATGACACATCCCCTTATGTCAAATTTCTGTAAAAGGAATATGGGTGTAACCTAAAAAGGTGGCAATGGACATAACAAAGTGGCTCGTGCTGAAGGATGAGCTAGTGGTTCTGTTGGCCTGGATCTGGATGTGCTCTAGGATTGTGCTACCCCAGTTGAAGGGCTTGTCCTAAAGGAGGTACCACAATGTATTAAGGTATGTCAAAGTGATAGTACCTTGAGTGTAGAACCTATTGAAGATAGTGAAAGTGTGGATGTTATGGAGGTAGAAGACCACCACATTATGGATGTTGGAGGTATTGGGTCCTGAGGGAAGAAGGGGGGGGTAGGTCAGTGAGATTCACGTAAAACTTTTTGGGATACTACTGGTTGTAGAAAACAGTGTGACAGCACGCCATGCACCTTGAGAGCCAAGAAGGATCTTTGTCTTCAAGTATGAGGGAGGTGATCTTTCTAGAAATGATCTCTACATTTTCTCTAAAAATGAAGATCAAACATAAGGAGTTCCCCTAGGAGATTTGGACTCTCAGAAATGTAGTCATGAACTACAGGGTGAGATCGAGGTAGACGGGATGGATGTGGTAGATGAAAGGAAGGTTGTGGCTTCGTTACAAAATGATGTCAATGGAGTCAACAGATCCCTAAGGCTGTAAGAGTGTCTCCAAATGCCCTATGGGGAAGGGTGACTCCAATCGTGCCTAGTTGGGAGAATCTATCATAATTCTCTTTGTTGAAAAACTAGACATACTTTTGCTGGGATGTGGATAATGCAGGGGTTGTGGGGGATGATCGAGCCTAGGTCCCAGCTGGGGGCCATGTCAGCCTTAGCTTGGGGGATGTAATCATTGAATTCATCGAGGTCGGCCATCATCTCTTCAACTATCTTAGGTGAGGATTTTCCAGTAGGCTCACATATTTGGTTCCCGCCGCTCGAGTTGTGGCAGCAGGGGGGGTCAAAGGATGTGTTTTCTAGACCACAAACTTGCCCTTAAAAGATAGTTGAAAGGACCACATCAAGGTTCATCTAAAGACATTGTGTAGATGCTAGAACCGTCCAGTCACTTGATTGAGGACATTAGTCGACCGATTCATGGTTCTAATGTTGATGCAGTAGCAACATCAGTCACTCAACTTGCCTTGTAAGTCACTCAATTTGGTTTCCATCAATTTGTTGCTTGGACTCACTAGTCACCCGATCGACATCATGAACCGCTTGACTTGCAAGGAAATGAAGAGGCAGTAGAGAGACTCAGTCAGACAACCAACACGATGAGTCACTCCACTCACAATAGGGATTGTAGCTGTCTAAGTGGTCTTGTGAACTAGTTTGTAATCACTTGTATTGATGATATGACTTGTAACTAAGATGAGCAAAAAAATTAGGGACACTTAATTCCAATGTTTGGTCACTCAAAAGTCAATTTAAAAGTTTGTCACAAGCTATCTATCGATCGAGTTGGAAACTCAATCGATCCATTGATGGATTTTTGAAGATGACCAATCAGTCGAGTTGTACACTCATAGAAATCGACGGAATGATCAACTAAGCAAAATTAAATTTTACTCATCGGTCAAGTTTCCCAGAACAAACTTGACTGACAATTTGAAAATTAGCTTTGTCACTTAATGGATCGGTCGAGCTACCATTATTGAAACTCGACCAAATGTATTGCATGGAAAATATAGAAAAAGTGGTTATAACCATTGGAGAGTTGTTTTGAACAAGAATAGATCTGTTGTAACTTTGAAAATAGCTATATTTCACCCTTAAGTGATCCCACACTCAAGGGAACACCCCCAACTATAAATAGGACCCCTTGGAGTTCATTCCAAGTTTTCTCATTCATGTTATTCTAAGTCCTTGCTATAGTTGAGTGTGTTGCAACTCCTTGAGCCCCTTTCTCTCTCTCATTTACAAACCATTTTGTGATTATGAGTGAGTTAGTCCAAATGTAAGATAGCTACCTCCATGTGATTATAAAGCTCTCATTCCATTCCATCTTCTCTACCCCCTTTCTCAAAGAGCAAAGGTTTAAACAAGCTACTTCGAGTGAAGGTGAAGCTATTGTTGTTATTCTTTAAGGTTAAAGAAGAGGTGAAGATCTTCTCCAACCGAAGGAGAAGGGAAAGGCCAAGATTCAAGAAGAATGGGAAAATTCCTTCAAGGCTAAATACTTGATGCAAGTGTGGGTAAGTCTTTGTTGAAGGATGAAGACATCTTGATCAAGTGGGTAAGTCCTTGTGTAGGTGGAAGACTCTTGTATTGAGTAGGTAAGTCCTTGGATGTATGGTGGTATCCTTGTATCTCTTATGAATGAATATAAGAATACACATTGCAAAGTCCTAGAGGTTGACCTCTATAAGTAGTGGATTGAGTCTCTCCTAGATTTGAGAGTGGAACCACTCTAAACCACCTTGTCTGAGTGCATGTTTCAATTTCTCTCATCCTTGCTATGACTGCTTAGTTAGGACTTCAAATTGCTCTTAAGTTATTGGTTTTGATTGATATAATTTAAAGGTCTAACTTATATTGTGATAATTTTGAAGCTCTATTCACCCCCCTAGATCCCTAGATCCATCACATAATAGCAGTTAAATTAAGTCTATTACAAGCCCTATGGGTAGAGATAAAATATAGGTTCCAACTGTAGTAGCAACTAATCTTGCTCCATCTACAACTCGTAGTTCCACCTCACCCTTTCTCAAAGGCCTACTTCTTTTTAGATCATGCATATTCAAGCATATGTGAGATACATATCCAATAAAGCCCTATGATAGAGATAAACTATAGGTTCCACTACAGTGGCAACTACTCTTGCTCCATTTGCAACTCGCAGTTTGACCGCACCCTTTCTCAAAGACCTACCACTTTTTAGATCATGCATATTCAAGCATATGTGAGATCCATATCCAATAAAGCCATGTGGGAAGAGATAAACTACATGTTCCAACTGTAGTGGCAACTACTCTTTCTCCATTTACAACTCGCAGTTTGACCTCACCCTTTCTCAAAGGCCTACTTCTTTTTAGATCATGCATATTTAAGAATATGTGAGATCCAGATCCAATATTTAGTACCCAATATGAAGAAGAAGATAAGTTTATCTCAATAACATATATACATGAAGTGGATATCACCATCCCCATATTATTCTTCTGAAATGCCTTCAAGTATAAAGGATAGATTCCTCTTATACTTCTCTTTCTCCTTATCTTGAGTGTCAAAGATTTAGATTTGAGCCCAACCTCAAAACTCTTCATGGACTTACTTTCATCCTTGGACTCAACTCCACTATCACCCACCCACGGATTTGTCCTTCTTCATTCTTGCTTTAACATTAATCAGCATGCCAAGCAAATCTGACATTGGTCTGGTCATATTATTCAAGTGGTAATACTCAATAAAGTGTCTATATGATTCAGGAAATGATTGTAGAATCATATTTGTGGCCAACCCTTGGCTCAAAGAGAATCCTAGTTCTTCAAGATGATCCACATGTCCAATTATATTGAGCATGCAGTCCTCCACTGAGTCACCCTCTATCATTTTACACTCAAAAAGCACCCTTGAGCCATCGTACCTTTCTTGCTTTGTGAGATAATGGTTCATACTCCTAAGATGTGTTACCATCTCAAAAATCCCATGTCTTGATATTGCTCATGAAACTCACAGTCCATGCAATTTAGATAAGATGCTTTATGTCCAAGGCATCATTGGCATGCTACCAGTAAGTATGCACTGTAAACTTAGGCGCATCAGGAGAAGTTGTTTCTGACACTAGTGTTTCTAGGACATAGAGCTTACACTCTTCATTGAGAACCCTTCTCAAATTCCAAAATCAATCATGGAAATTTGTCCTGTTCAGTTTGGTCTTTCTAAGGACAACTCACAATAATAATTTGATTGCCATTTTTTTCTACAAGAGAAAATATTTTCATTTATCAAAACCTTTTTGATTTGATTTGAAAAATTGATGATATTCAATTACGCATTTAATTAATTATCACTCCCACTATTTTATTGAAATTGATAGCCCTCACATATGAATTCAGAAGATTGCAGTGTACAACCTTCTAGTGAGACAAAATATAAAATGATTCAATTATTATGTGATCGAAGCCAACATCCATAATCAGTCATCAAGATAGGCAACATATACCCATTGCATCTTATGCAATTCTTGTATAGGTGATATGTGAAACTCTTTGTCATAGTCATCTGCATGCTTCTAGGTACTTAATCCTATTAAGGTCACCAAGTTAATCTTGACCCAAAATCCAACATGATAATAATTTCACCCCACTTGGAGAGGATCTACATTACTATCATCACATTTCGATGATAGGGACTACACAATACACTAGGGCGTAACCTACTCTTAGTTGATCAATCTTTTCATGTGTGTTGCTAATGGAAATCATCTAAGACTTAACATTTAATTGATGGAGTTTGTATTTATAAATACACATACTCTATCCAATCATTACATATATAGGACATATCATATACATACTATATCCCACAATGAAAACATGCAATAAACAAAAGTTATGGTTATGGCCTTTCTAATATAATTCCTTAGAGCCACACGGAATTACCACAATCTAGAGTCTACATCTCATGCAGAAACTTATTGTTGATGAAGATCTATGCTTGCCAATTTGGGCTAATAAATTCAACCCTTGAACTATTTGGTTTGCCTCCTGGTCGGTCAGTTGGTCCCCTCCTCAGTCGTATGGACTCCTATCCACCATGTTCTAGGTCTTCCAGTTGATCAACAGGGCCTGCAGTCAATCGATCCTCCTTGGTCCTCCAGCTTGTCAGCTCGTCTTCTTCATTGTAACAAGAAACTAAACTATCCTACATTTACATGTTTATAAAGAAACCTCAAGTTACATTTGAGGGGAGAAAAGGTAGGAGAGAACCCTTTATCTGGTAGGACTTGCTTGGGTTCTCTCAGTTACCACAACTAGAGAAGACAAATAATTGTTGGAAGCAATTGATGTGTCTAAGAAGCCGCAATACCCCTTTATTGAAATGAGGGATTAGGGTTAGGGTTTCTAGTCTGTGTGGGAGTGGAAGTGATTAGAATCTAATAAAACTCGTAACCTGTAGATGGTGAAATGTCCGATTCGCTAGGTGAACCAATCGATTGGCATGCAAGCCAATCGGTTCACCCAATGAACCAGTCATTTCATCATGTTTCCCAATCACACATGAATTGGAAATTGTAAACCACTTAATGCACAACATGATGTCAACACTAATCCTTGATGCAATCCAATGGCACCATGAACTGGGGGTCTCGCTTTGCAAAATGATCATCTTGCAGTCTCGAATTGATCAGTTCACCAAGTACACAAGTCGTTTCACTCCCCAGTTCATCCAAAATTCAGTCAATGCAATATCCAATCAACCTGACACTTCAATCGATCATCTCGTCACATGAACTGATCGGTTGGGAGTCCAATTAGTCAATTGATGTTTAAATTGAATACCAAAACACTTTAGTAATTAATTATCATTCATGATCCAAACTCCTCTTCTAGGTGTATCGTATGTGTGACCCTATAGGTTCCATGTTACATTGGTAGTGAATGTCAATAACTACTTATGTCATCACAAGCAAAGAGTGATGCCTAGTCACACATCATTGCTATCCAAGTAAATGGAAAGTTGGAGAACAACTTCAACTTAAAATTTGTGATTAGTGTTCTAGTGTTTGTATAGTTCCTTTGTCACTGATATAAAGTTTGAACTCGAGGCATGGACCAGTCATCCTCTTCAACATTCAATCGTTGTTCCTTGCTATAACATACTGTCTAAAATATATGTAAGCTCAAATGTGTATGGACATGCTTTTCTTAGTCTCTCTAATCAATTTTCCAGGATATCATACTCCCATAGGAGGGACAAATCCCTTCTACATCACTCACAGTCATCCCATGTGTCACAGTGCACCTGATGATCACCTTTATGGAAACCCTTATTTAGGATCATGATGGATGATGTCAAAGTATATTAAATGACATGTGATGAGTGTAGAGACTTCATGTCTAAGAACTACAATCACCACCAACAGTATAAGAGATGATTGTGACCACCAATTATGGTCTTCATGTATCACTGTTATGGTGGGTCTGTTTGATACCATATTCTCTAACAAGTATCAATGTGTTTGGTTTGATATCACATATAATGAGTGATGACATTATGTCACAACCAACAAATAGTCGTATGTGTTATTGTTGTCTTTCATCCTTCCATAATAACATCCAACTAGGAACATAACAAGAACGTATATACTCTTAACATTCATATGATCTCATTATTCAAGTCATGAACTTGAAGACATATGTCATTGAGTAATATCATTCTCTAGACATTCTTCATTTCATAACTGAATAAAACAAAACAAATTGGAAGCTTGCCTTTATTATTAATTGAATCATTTACAAGTGATGCCATTACAATCATAATATGATTGGCTCTCTAGTCATACATACCAACAATAATTGCTAATACTTGAGGGAGGCATCGAGGTGATTGGAAATTGGTAGGCGACGATAAAATTTTGCAGGTCTTCAGACACTTATTTCTATCTCATGATGTAGGAGATGTTATATAGACTCAAGGGCTAGGATATTGATATCAACTAGAGGATTAATGGTGGCTGGAAAAGGTGACCATATTAGTAGAGGGGGAGGAACAAGAGAGGAGGTGAGGAAGCATCCGCCATTCTCCCTATAACAATCGTTGTCTGTGCATGCAAATAAGAAAACCTCATTGTACGCATGTCCTTGGTCAACATGAGTTTGACCAGGAATTAAAATCAAGTGCTTATTCAATTTAACACCTAATTTGTTATTTTATTTGGTAATTTAAATCTCTTAACCTATATGTCTGTTTTCCCAAAGATTTTATTGATGTGTTAAAAGCATATTAAACTTAGTTACAAAATTTTAACACCTATACTTATGGTTCTAAGATGGATAATTTAATCATTTGCCTAAGAATTATAATACGTACATATTTTACTATAAGCTATATTTCCTTTATCCAAGAACATTTGTAAATTGTAGAAAAATATATGAATGCAAAGTCAATTCAAAGTATTCTAGCCCAAGAATTTTAGACAATACTAATTGATATCAAAGTGATTCATTGAAGAATTTTTTTGTAAATATTTTTCTTTTTTTTGGAAATAGGTAAATATATTGCCAAAGGAGCATGTACAAAGTAGGACCAAACCTACAAAAACATATACAAGGGGTTGTTAACTACAAAAGCCCCAATATCTATTAGCTTGCTCAGACAAGCCTGACGCCAAGCCCTTCTTACATTTAATAGAAAATAACAAGATGTTATCTATCTTCCCAATGATCTCATCCTCACTGCATTTCCTTCTACTGTGGTTTCTATTGTTTCTCTCCTCCCAGATGTAGTAGCAAACACCTATGAGGCAGATCCCACCAATTGCCATCTTGTTTCAATTGAGCACGATGAACATAAGAAACTCAAAAGGAGGCCAAATTTTATTAAGGAACATCAAAATGATCCATATAAGTTGTAAGGAAGGACTTGATTGTAATTGAACTCAAGTTTAGGGAAATTTATGAATTATCCTCAAAATATATTTGGTACCCAAATTATAGTATGTGGATTTCCTCCTCAAAATTGGTGTAAGAATGGTCTAGTTAGGTACTATTCCCCACCCCTAATTATAAGTCTAAAAAGGTGAAAAGTCTATGTCAACTAGTTTTTAGTATTCTTCACCTTCTCTCAACTACACTACACCAAACTCGAAGTTTTAGGGGTTTCATGTGAATCCCCACTAGGATTTTCTCATACCTCCTTGATTGTGAGTTAGACCAATAAATAATCAATAAAATTCTATAAATGAGTTTTCTTGATACATTAGTATTATAAATAAAATATTTTTTTGATGGAAAAACATTTCAATGTAAAACAGAAATGGCCAAAATGAATATGAGAACCAAGTCACAATCACCTCACGTCTACATTCTAAGTACTATTACTCCATCATCTAAATTTCATGACACATTTATGGGATTAAGATTTCTATAGAACATAAAGAGTCACTTGAGTATTTAGTGATGCCTAGTTCATATAATTCCTCTAAGGTCATGTACACTTTCTAGGATAAGAGTCTAGACTATCAATATCAATATTTTGTGTCACACCATAAATTATTAATAAACTAGTTACCCTAGTCAAGCTCTAAAACTTAATAAAGTTCTACTTAATATTGTAGCCCCTGCACTTTATGTGATGCTTTATTTGGTCAAATAAAAAATATTTTGTTTTTATGTCTCCATTTTAAGCTTGTAGGATTTTATATCAATATAGTGCTTAGTTCAACCTTAATTGTCCAAAGTTATATATATGTACACACACACACACACACACACATATATATATATATGTATATATATATATATATATATATATATATATATATATATATATATATATATATATATATATATATATATATATATATATATATATATGGGCCCATCTTTATTGCCCGCGCGGGTAGCTACCCGCCCACCATTTCGGTTACTTTTTTTCAATTTGGTTACTTTTGACATGTAGAGGGTTACTTTACCTTGCAAACTGCTAAGTTTGGTGCATAGATAGTTACGTTTGCAACAGCAGATTTCAAAACACGGATACATATATATATCTGTTGTGTATTTTGTACAGAGTTACTTTTTTAGTCGCATAGTTACTTTTTGATCAATATAGTTACTTTTTTGATAGCAGGGTTACTTTTCTGGCCAGAATAGTTACTTTTTTAGCTGCCGGGTAGCAAAATCCAGGCTACCTGCACGGGCAATGAATGAACGCTATATATATATATATATATATATATATATATATATATATATATATATATATATATATATAGACTACCTAAAATCTAGAGGTTCTAATATTAAACACATTTTACCATTGAATTATCTTATTAGGGATTGGTATGTGGTTTTGAATCTCAGTCTTTTTATTGTATCTATAGCTACAATGTTGGTTTTTACATACATTATCTTCTTCTCAAATATATACAGGGGAACCTATTATTTAAGTCTCAATCATCATATTTTGTAGGGGTTTTATGTCGAAGCTATTATGAGGAAAAACAATTTCCTAAACAAGTAGGGTTTTCATCTAAGTCCTAACATATTATCATTTATTTCCTCTCTACTGAAGGTGATTAAACATACACATAATCTTTTTTTAATTTTAGGCCTTTCAATAAATTCAAGATAGGGTTTTCCAAGAAGTAGACATTGCTTTTGTCCAGGTTAGTATGTAAAGTAAGAAAACCCCACTGCCACCTTTGTCAATTTGGAGTAATTACGCAACAACCTTCACTAAACATCCTTTCTTAGGCACCTCAAATCATTCCACTTGCATGGTCATACACTATTCTGAATTAGTTAATAAATTTTATGTTACCTCACTCTTACATATGTTTTAGGGTTCAACTAGGAGTTATTGATTATATGATACTTGCCATAATAACTCCAAATAAATATATGCCTAAGGGAATCCAAAAACTAGTATACAAGCTAGGTATGTTTCATGATAGTCTATTGAGGTACATACCCTACATGTTATACTCTTAATGTTTCGTAATTATAGTCTAGGTATGGGCCAGTGATACTAGGGTTTTTTTTTCAACTATCTACTCCATTTGTATTCCTAACTAACCCAAAATTTTCGAGATGTGCATTAGTGTTGATGTTTATGTTGGTATGTATGCCCATAGAGCAAGTCATATGATGATTGTAATGGGATACTTTGTAAATGATTTGAATAATAATAAAGGCAATTTCCAATCTATATGTTTAAACTATTTCTGAGATGATGGTGTAACATGATAGATGTCTAAAGATTGTATTACTCAATGACATATGCTTTTAGGTTCATGACCTAAATGATGAGATCATATGAATGTTAAGAGTATACATTCTTGTTTAGTCCCTATTCGGTTGTTATTGTGGAAATAACCATAGACATCAATAACACTAAAGACTAGATTGTGTGTTGGTTGATGACAGAATCTCATTAGTCATGATATGGTGATATCAAACCAAGCACATAGGTACTTGTTAGAGAACAAGGTACCGGACAGACCCACCGTGAGAGTGACACATGGAACCATGACTTGGTAGTCACAGTCAGCTCTCACAGTGATGGTGGTGAGTGTGATTCTTAGACCTGAAATCACTACACTCAACACATGTCGTTGGGTACACTTTGACATCATCAAACGCAGTCCTGAAACATGGGTTGTTATAAAGGTGATGATTGGGTGGCTTTGACACATGGGGCTTTTGAGGGGTGAGTGATAGATATGGGATTTGTCCCTCCTGAGGGAGTTTGATATCCTTGGCCACTTGATGAGTAGGATTGAGAAAGGCATGCGCATGCACGTGTGAATCAATATGTGATATTGATGTCATACACATCTCACTCGGTCTACTCTGAGATCAAGGAAATGAATGAACATTGACAGGATGACTGTTCCATGCCTCGAGTTCATTCTGGATATACGTGACAAAGGAATTATACATTCACTGTAACACCATTCACGGATTGTAGGATGAAAGTTGTTCTCCAACTTTCTACTTTCACTTGGGTAGCAATGATGTGTGACTAGACACCGCTCTTTGCTTGTGAAGTCATAAGTGTTATGGACTTTCACTGCCAATGTGAAATGGACCTGCAGGGTCACACACATAGGATTTAACCTAGAAGTGGAGTTTTGTCCACAAAGCAATGTTTAGATTGATTACTAAAGGAGTTTAGTAGTTCAATTAAACACTCAATCAGTCGATGACTCAATATCGTATGGTTCAAGGTGTTGGACGCATTGATTGGAGTATCAGATTGATTGAAATCGCAATTGACTGATTTTGCCCAACCTGTGCTCCCAACCGATCGGTTCATGTGATGAACCGGTCGGCTGAGGTTGCTGAACCGTTCGGCTGGAGTGTCCAGGCCGATCGGCTCATGCCCAGGTTGAAACGACCGGTTCAAGGGTTGAACCGATCGGCTCAACTGGTGCAACTGACCAGTTGGGAAAAGTCATGTCGGCAAGAATTTTCCTTTTGTTTCAAATTGCCCAATTTGATTGGGAATATAATTGGTATTCGATACCAATTGGGAAAGAAACAAGGAAAGTCTTTTTGAGCCGGATCAGGACCATGAACCGATCGGTTCAGGGCACCAACCGATCAGTTGGAGTGCCCCAAACGATCGGCTCAGGTCCAACCGATCGGCTCAATGGCCGAACCGATCGGTTCAGTTGTGAACCGATCATTTCAAGTTGCGAACCGGTTGCTTTTTGTGGAAAATTCTTGAACCCTTCTACTCCTGCATTAGTCCCGTATTGCCGGGCACAAAGAACCCTGTCCCATGACCCGCCTATATATAGGGGTATTGGGGGCTTCTCAGAGTACAACTCAGTGCATGTTGATTGCTCTGCAAAGTTGTCGTTCTCTCTGGTTTTGGTAACCGAGAGAGAGCCCGAGCAAGTGCTTCCCGCAAAGGGAGGTGCAGCAAGGGAAGGACAACTGCAGTTGCAGTCGACAGCAGGAGAGTGTGTTGGCGACTAGTACATCAACAGGAGGGTGCGACTCCTTCCACTTCCTTGTGGGACAAGGAGAGTGGAGTTCCGGGTGGTCCATGTGGACTACTTCAGAGGCGGGAGGTCACTGCCGCTCAGGAGGACAACTGTCATCCGACAGTCTGCTAGGAGGAGGAGTCTTCAGTCCCGGTGCGACCATGAGCTGCACAGACACCGTTCAAGACCGGAGGTGAAGACCGCGCAAGGCGCGTGGTATTGTCGCCGAGCAAGCCTCGGGACAAGGTATGATTCACAAACCTTATTTCCTATCATATAGATGTCGACGCGATTCCTTTTGTTCCGGGTTTGGGGAGAAAATTTTTATTTCCGCTGCTTCTCCGCCTCCTCTAAAACCCAACAGTGGTATCAGAGCCACGTCGACCTCTCTATATTTTAGGATTATCGATGTGATCGATTTTGGTTTGTCGCCTTTATTTATTGCATGCGATGCGAATAATATTGGCTTTATACATGTCCAAATCCACAAATCCCTAATATACATATATGATATGTAATATTAATGCACTCGATACGCGTCGCCCTTAAACGAGTTTTGTGGTGGATGTGTAGCATGATTATGGCCTATAATCCCCTATATCTGTGTGTGGTTGTTTGTGTGGTTGCTTGCATCTCGGTCTGCGCACCGATTCCCTTTCTCATATTCCTGATGTAACTCAAAATAATTCGAGAGTTCTATTCCTACCTTTGCTCCCCCTGAATGTAACTCGGGGTTTCACAATTCAAATGTAAATAGGATAGATTTTATTTCATGTTATGTCAAAGAACGGCGGACAACCTGAAGACGATCGGTTTAAGGAGTGAACCGATCAGTTGGTGATCCAGACGGCCGGTTCGAGGAACGAGATGAGTGGGTGGTGACCTGAGGAGATGCACGATGACTGGTGAACCGATCGGCTGGAGGCGCCAGTCGATTGGCTGGTGGCACCCGAGCAACCAACCTGATGGCGAGCCGATCAGTCATGGAGATGAGCTGATCAAACCCAGAAAGGCAGGCACATATTTCATCTTGTACAGGTTGCATGTGATGTAGACCTAGATGACTGTGATTCCTCTTGGCTCGAGGAATCACAAATAGGATGGCCATAATCATTGCTTTTTATCGTTTATGCATGTTTTCTGTGGGATATAGCATGTATATGATACGTACTATATATTGTGGTGATTGGATATGTATATGTATATAAAACCAAATCCCTCATTAAATATTAAGTCTTATATGCCTTCCATTAGTGACACACATGGAAAACTTGATCGACCAAGCGTAGGTTACGCCAAAGCGTGGTGCGCCGTCTATCTTGTGGAAGTGTGAAGGGTCGACATGTAGGTTCTGTCAAAGCAGGGTGCATGTTTACCGTGTCGGCTTTTGGGTTAGACTTAACTGGTGATTCTTAGAGCGTCTAAGCCCAGAGGCACGGAATGTTCATGGCAAGGTGTTGTGCATGTTCATTCATCAAGAGTTGCATATGATGCAATTGGCAAGAGTTGCCTACCCGGAAGATCTGAGTTGTGGGTGACAGCCAAAGCTGGTCCATGGCTTAGAGGATTCTAGGATCTTGACCCACTAGAAGATTGTACGCTGCAATCTTCCGAATTGATGGTGAGGGCTATCAATTTGAGTCAAAATAGTGGGAGCGGTAATTAATTAAAGGCCTAATTAACTATCTTCAAATTTTATTCAAATCAAATCAAAAGGGTTTTGACAAATGCAAATTTTCTCTTGTAGAATGGCAAAAGAATCATCTTTTAAAATGGGCAAATTAATTGAGAATAAATTCCATAACTGGTTGAGGACTGTGAGAAGTGTTCTGCACAATCCAGATATACCAGGAGCCTTAGAATCCACTCTATGTATGCTTAATGCGTTGGTGAAGAGGAAAGTAGGTAAGGGAGAGAAGTGTTCTCTCGCCAAACCAATTTCTTCTACATGGAGAGGATGGAAGGAACAATGGAAGAAGAAGTCGGAGATAGAGATCTCTACTTCTGGTGTATACGTGATAGAGATTAACTTCACTACTTCTTCATCATGGGTACTTGATACCGGATGCGGATCTCACATTTGTTCAAATGTAAAGGATCTTAAAAGAAGTAGGCCTTTGGGGAAAGGCGAGGTTGAGCTACGTGTTGCTAATGGGGCAAGAGTTGCCGCCAGTGCCGTAGGAACCTATGAGTTAACTCTACCTAGTGGGCTAATAATAGAGTTGAAGAACTGCTATTACGTTCCTGCCATAAATAGGAATATCATTTCCGTCTCTTGTTTGGACAAAGATGGATTTGAATTTCTTATTAAGAATGGAAAGTGTTCCATTTCTAAAGATGGGATCTTTTATGGCAGTGCCCCTATGTCTTATGGTCTATACTTGATAGACTTGGAGACAAGTGTATACAACGTAAACACCAAAAGGCAAAAACTCAACGACTCAAACAAAACATATCTCTGGCATTGTCGTCTAGGGAACATAAATGAGAAACACATTTCTAGACTCCATAAAGATGGTTATCTAGACTCTTTTGATTATGAATCAATAGAGACATGTGAATCTTGTTTGTTGGGCAAGATGACCAAGACTCCCTTTTCAGGTAAAGGTGAGAGAGCTAGTGATCTATTAGGACTCATACATACTGATGTATGTGGGCCTTTTAGAGCTAATGCCAGAAATGGGTGTCAGTACTTCATTACCTTCACTGATGATTTCAGTAGGTATGGCTATGTGTACCTGATGAAACATAAGTCAGAAACCCTTGAAAGGTTCAAGGATTTCATGAATGAAGTACAGAACCAGCTTGGTAAAAGTATTAAGGCACTTCGTTCCGATCGAGGTGGAGAATACTTGAGCCAGGAGTTTGAGGACCTTCTACGAGCCCGTGGTATTGTATCACAATGGACTCCGCCTGGAACACCACAACATAATGGTGTGTCTGAAAGAAGGAATCGCACATTTTTAGATATGGTGCGATCAATGATGAGTTTTGCTGATCTTCCAATTTCTTTCTGGGGTCATGCTCTTGAAACCGCCGCGTTTACACTTAACCGTGTACCATCTAAATCGGTTCAAAAGACACCATATGATATATGGACTGGGAAGCGTCCCAATTTGTCTTTTATGAAGATTTGGGGTTGTGGAGCTTATGTCAAGAAAATGTTTCCTGATAAGCTTGGACCCAAATCTGATAAATGTTATTTTGTTGGATATCCCAAGGAAACTAAGGGATATTATTTATACCACCCAACTGACAACAAAGTGTTTGTTGCCAGGGAAGCTGTATTCCTAGAAAAGGAATTTATTTCCAAAGGAAACAGTGGGAGGAATATAGAGCTTGAAGAGGTTCAAGCCCAACAAGAAAACATTGAACCGGTAGATGTACCAGAGGAAAATGTAGATTCACAAGGTGTTGTGGAATCTCAGTCTCCTCAGGTAACACAAGGACCTCGTAGATCTAGTAGGACTCGCCTTGAGCCTGAGAGGTTTGGATACCTTGTGACTCAGGAAGGTGGAGAGTTGATCATAGATGATGATCCAACTACCTACGTAGAGGCTATGGAGGGACCAGATTCTGAGAAATGGCTTGAAGCCATGAGATCCGAGATGGAATCCATGTACTCCAACAAAGTATGGACTTTGGTGGAACCACCCGAAGGGGTAAAACCCATAGGGTGCAAGTGGGTCTTTAAGAAAAAGACCGACATGGATGGCAATGTGCAAACTTATAAAGGCAGATTGGTTGCAAAGGGTTTTCGACAAATTCAAGGTGTTGACTATGACGAAACCTTTTCTCCAGTTGCCATGATTAAGTCCATCAGGATCATGCTTGCTATTGCAGCTTACTATGACTATGAGATTTGGCAGATGGATGTTAAAACCGCATTCCTTAACGAGAATATTCATGAGGATGTGTATATGACACAGCCTGAGGGTTTTGTAGATCCAAAGAATGCCAATAAAGTCTGTAAACTGCAAAGGTCAATCTATGGATTGAAGCAAGCATCTCGGAGTTGGAATCTTCGATTTGATGAAGAAGTCAAAGTGTTTGGCTTTATTCAAAATGAAGATGAACCTTGTGTGTACAAGAAGGTTAGTGGGAGCTCGACCACATTCCTCATATTGTATGTGGATGACATACTTTTGATGGGGAATGATGTCTTTGCCTTAGAGAAGGTAAAGACTTGGCTTGGGAAAACTTTCTCAATGAAGGACTTAGGAGAAGCATCCTACATTCTAGGAATTAAGATCTATAGAGATAGATCTAGAAGGCTTCTCGGACTAAGTCAGAGCACGTACATTGATAAGGTGCTGAAGCGGTTCAGCATGGAGAACTCAAAGAGAGGCAACGTCCCTATGCTACATGGAGTTACCGTCTCTAGAGCTCAATGTCCCCAATCTTGTGAAGAGAGGGAGCGTATGAATGGAATCCCATATGCATCAGCCATTGGATCCATCATGTACGCTATGTTATGCACACGCCCAGATGTCTCGTATGCTCTCAGCATGACGAGCAGGTACCAGTCAGATCCTGGGGATGCTCACTAGACAGCCGTGAAGAACATCCTCAAGTACTTGCGAAGGACTAAGGATTAGTTTCTTGTGTACGGCGGTGAGGAAGAGTTGGTTGTAAAGGGTTACACCGATGCAAGCTTCCAAACCGATAAAGATGATTACAGATCGCAATCAGGATTTTTGTTTTGCCTTAATAATGGAGCTGTGAGCTGGAAGAGTTCCAAGCAAGAAACAGTTGTCGATTCTACTACAGAGGCCGAGTATGTTGCTGCTTCACATGCAGCAAAGGAGGCTGTGTGGATCAGGAAGTTCATTTCTGAACTTGGTGTAGTTCCCAGTAGCTGTGATGCAATTGAGCTTTATTGTGACAATAATGGAGCTATTGCACAAGCTAAGGAGCCCAGATCACATCAGTGGTCCAAGCACATACTGCGGCGCTTCCATCTCATACGAGAGATCGTACAGCAAGGAGATGTGAAGATTTGCAAAGTACCAACTGAAGACAACATAGCTGATCCACTGACTAAGGCCCTTTCTCAGCAAAAGCATGATGGTCATGCTAGGTCACAAGGACTGCGTTTCCTTGGTGACTGGCTCTAAGTGCAAGTGGGAGTCTGTTGGTATGTATGCCCATAGAGAAAGTCATATGATGATTGTAATGGGATACTTTGTAAATGATTTTAATAATAATAAAGGTAATTTCCAATCTATATGTTTAAACTATTTATGAGATGATGGTGTAACATGATAGATGTCTAAAGATTGTATTACTCAATGACATATGCTTTTAGGTTCATGACCTAAACGATGAGATCATATGAATGTTAAGAGTATACATTCTTGTTTAGTCCCTAGTTGGTTGTTATTGTGGAAATAACCATAGACATCAATAACACTAAAGACTAGATTGTGTGTTGGTTGATGACAGAATCTCATTAGTCATGATATGGTGATATCAAACCAAGCACATAGGTACTTGTTAGAGAACAAGGTACCGGACAGACCCACCGTGAGAGTGACACATGGAACCATGACTTGGTAGTCACAGTCAGCTCTCACAGTGATGGTGGTGAGTGTGATTCTTAGACCTGAAATCACTACACTCAACACATGTCGTTGGGTACACTTTGACATCATCAAACGCAGTCCTGAAACATGGGTTGTTATAAAGGTGATGATTGGGTGGCTTTGACACATGGGGCTTTTGAGGGGTGAGTGATAGATATGGGATTTGTCCCTCCTGAGGGAGTTTGATATCCTTGGCCACTTGATGAGTAGGATTGAGAAAGGCATGCGCATGCACGTGTGAATCAATATGTGATATTGATGTCATACACATCTCACTCGGTCTACTCTGAGATCAAGGAAATGAATGAACATTGACAGGATGACTGTTCCATGCCTCGAGTTCATTCTGGATATCAGTGACAAAGGAATTATACATTCACTGTAACACCATTCACGGATTGTAGGATGAAAGTTGTTCTCCAACTTTCTACTTTCACTTGGGTAGCAATGATGTGTGACTAGACACCGCTCTTTGCTTGTGAAGTCATAAGTGTTATGGACTTTCACTGCCAATGTGAAATGGACCTGCAGGGTCACACACATAGGATTTAACCTGGAAGTGGAGTTTTGTCCACAAAGCAATGTTTAGATTGATTACTAAAGGAGTTTAGTAGTTCAATTAAACACTCAATCAGTCGATGACTCAATATCGTATGGTTCAAGGTGTTGGACGCATTGATTGGAGTATCGGATTGATTGAAATCGTAATTGACTGATTTTGCCCAACCTGTGCTCCCAACCGATCGGTTCATGTGATGAACCGGTTGGCTGAGGTTGCTGAACCGGTCAGCTGGAGTGTCCAGGCTGATCGGCTCATGCCCAGGTTGAAACGACCGGTTCAAGGGTTGAACCGATCGGCTCAACTGGTGCAACCGACCAGTTGGGAAAAGTCATGTCGGCAAGAATTTTCCTTTCGTTTCAAATTGCCCAATTTGATTGGGAATATAATTGGTATTCGATACCAATTGGGAAAGAAACAAGGAAAGTCTTTTTGAGCCGGATCAGGACCATGAACCGATCGGTTCAGGGCACCAACCGATCGGTTGGAGTGCCCCAAACGATCGGCTCAGGTCCAACCGATCGGCTCAATGGCCGAACCGATCGATTCAGTTGTGAACCGATCATTTCAAGTTGCGAACCGGTTGCTTTTTGTGGAAAATTCTCGAACCCTTCTACTCCTGCATTAGTCCCGTATTTCCTGGCACAGAGAACCCTGTCCCATGACCCGCCTATATATATAGGGGTATTGGGGGCTTCTCAGAGTACAACTCAGTGCATGTTGATTGCTCTGCAAAGTTGTCGTTCTCTCTGGTTTTGGTAACCGAGAGAGAGCCCGAGCAAGTGCTTCCCGCAAAGGGAGGTGCAGCAAGGGAAGGACAACTGCAGTTGCAGTCGACAGTAGGAGAGTGTTTTGGCGACTAGTACGTCAACAGGAGGGTGCGACTCCTTCCAATTCCTTGTGGGACAAGGAGAGTGGAGTTCTGGGTGGTCCGTGTGGACTACTTCAGAGGCGGGAGGTCACTGCCGCTCAGGAGGACAACTGTCATCCGACAGTCCGGTAGGAGGAGGAGTCTTCAGTCCCGGTGCGACCAGGAGCTGCACAGACACCGTCCAAGACCGGAGGTGAAGACCGCGCAAGGCGCGTGGTATTGTCGCCGAGCAAGCCTCGGGACAAGGTATGATTCACAAACCTTATTTCCTATCATATAGATGTCGACGCGATTCCTTTTGTTCCGGGTTTGGGGAGAAAATTTTTGTTTCCGCTGCTTCTCTGCCTCCTCTAAAACCCAACAGTTTATAGGCTATGATACCATGTTGTAAAGACCCAATTCTTTAATTTGAATATCTACAAAACTACATCCAAAAATATAAAAAAGTTTGTTTACAAACATGCCTTACATCAGAGTCACAGAAGCTTTGCATAAGATTACAAATTTTGTCTTTGATTCTTATCTACTCTTCAACAGGGGTAACTCTTGCACATATTTTCTAGGTCTTCTTTGATTATATTCCCCTAAGTTACCAGAGAGATCAAATACCACACATGGCCACTAATAAGGGAAACATGGGTCAGTAAATTGGTACAAATTAGTATTTGGAAAGTAAAACAATATGAACCTATCTACACATGATCTATATGACAAAACCTAATTCAATAAAATAACAAAAGGTAGAAAAGGGTTTTCAAATTCAATAAGATTCAATATCCAGTTTTTGAAACTTGTCATTTGATTTTTCAATAAATAGAACATGTCAATGTTTATATTGTTAGGGAAGCCATATGTTCTCTTCATGAGAATGACAACATACAAATTGTGTTTCCTAGTATACTGAGGGTGCTCATGTCCTTCTCTCTACACAGAGTCGTGGAAGAGTTATTACAATATTGAAACGACCATCATCAAACTGAAAAACAAATTGTTACTAATTAAGCAAAATAAACATAATAAGCAGATTAACAAAAATCACTAAAATTTAAAACCGTTTTGCAAGGAGATCCTTTTCCAGAAAACTCTTACTGAAAGATCCAAAACTCATACATATCATGATTACATTGTACAACATCTCATCTTGATGACTACATATAACTCGGCCAAATCCTTTTTAAAGATTGGGCCGATAAACCTAATTGGTTAATTCCAATTACGTAAATCAATAGTTCACCTCAGTCAAGGCAGATTTTTCTCTTCGGTTCTAGATAAAACAAAGTAACTCAGTTTCTCTATCAAAACACATACTGGAGCAACATAAAACCTCTAGGAATTCAAGCCAAAATCTCAGATCATTCATGAAACTAGTACAAACCAACTCCAAGGACCTGAGAGTACAGAGACCACACATAGGACTTCTATCTACAAGACATGATAGACAGTACACTCAACCTGAGTTGTCACTACTGCCTCAGTTGTTGTTCCTCCTCTGTAGAAAGATCTTCTCTACCTCGTGCATATCTGCTAAAAAAATGTGGATCCCACGGGGTGAGACAATTGTCCCAGCGAGAGATATAACTCTCTACCGATCATATTATTATCATAGATTAAGCATTTATAAACTGAGCAGAGGTTCTTTTTATATTAACAGGTAGGATAAATCATTGTATTAATAGAATGAAGTAATCTCCTTTCTTAAGGGGAACATTGCATCTACCCATGGTAGAGTTATCAATCATCTATATGCTTTGCAAGGAATGTAAAGAAACATAAATATCATCTATCAACTAAGATGTATAACTGAAGTGTGCATCAATCAATGTTTTCCATATTCGATCATTAAGCAGATATGCTACACGGCTGATAACATTTTTCAATCACACTTATGCCCTGAGGAGATGAGGTATACCTCTCATACCCCAACCGACCACGGCTACGTAAATCATCCGTACCATACAAGGTCAATGAATAGCCGACTGCCATGACCTCTGCCATCTCGGTCAGTGCGAGACCACAAGTAGGACATCTCGTGTCACTGCTAAATAGCTTTCCAGGATATACTGGAAACTTCTTTATAGAGCTACAATGTCAACTGCACTCTCTTCGGGGAGATCTCAATTATCCATCCCCGACCTTCATCATCATCGGGAGATTCGTGATACATCCATCCCGACATATATAATGGATGATTGAGAGATTTCATGTTTATCTCATTTCAATCCCACATTAGGGCATAAGGATATTTGCACCCATCACCCATGCATATTAAAAAATATGCGCTCTCTGGGTTATGCCACGGAGCAACCCGTTTCACCATTCAGCAAATTCTGACGCTGATGGATCTATGGTCAGGGCACTACATGATAAGATTCCACTTGATTAATTAAGTGCATTACCGTATCTTTTAGCATCAGTCAAGTTTCAAACAAGAATTATTATAACAGATGCTACAAAGAAAGGTTTAATACATATATAAAGTACTTTTTCAAATCTTTAGAACACATATAACATTTAGGATCTCAATCACTTCTCTCATTATTGGGAATTATCATCCCTTAACATTATCATCATGATTACTAGATCTGGTTATTCAAACCCTTAGTTCATCACTGAACACTATTACCACTTATCAGGTAACTAAAACCTCTAGGTCCTCAGACCAAGGTATACATGATACTTGTTGCACAAGAATCTCACATGGCTCACACGGCCATTGCACATCTTGTCACCTCTCACTAGGCAACAACTTATTCACATGGCTCACAAGGCCATTACACATCTTGTCACCTCTCATTAGGTAACAACTTATTCACATGGCTCACAAGGCCATTACACATCTTGTCACCTCTCACTAGGAAACAACTTATTAACATGGATCACAAGGTCATTACACATCTTGTCACCTCTCACTAGGCAACAACTTATTCATATGGCTCTGAAGTCCATTAATCATTATACTTGTTATACAAGTATTTAACATGCCTCACAAGGCTTATGTAATAAGAGAAATACAACTTTCCCATTATTAGGGTTAGGGTTTCCCTTTATATCTGAATAGGGTTTCAAGTTCATATTATTAATTCAAACCCTAATTCATTGCTCCACACATCTAGGAGCATACATTGATATCATAAGTATTCAATCATACTTATTTATTCTCATCTTTTATCAGTAAATGATAATCAACACAAAGTATGAGTTTCTCTCTCATCCTCACTAGGATGTTGATAACATCATACTTTATTAACTTGGCTTAACCCTTTCTCAAGGCATGTTATCCAACATTTATCAAAGGACATTACATCTCAATGTAACAATTGACATGACACACTTCATGTGTTACTTATTCATGTATATTGGATTTAAGGTGCATCAAGGTATATCAACCTTGAGGTGCTGGATGTGATATTTATCATGTCTTGATATATCACTTCCCTCATAACTTTTAACTTACTTAAGTTCATCAATTTATCTTATATTAGGGAATTTCCCATCCTAATACTTTATGTACTAACTCATCACATTTATCATGTAGCGTTTTGGTCATAAGTCACACATTTGAATTATCCAACCATGATCAATGATATGGGCTAATCTTGAGTAAAGGCATTGTTGATAATATCATTATCAACCACTTTAGGTGTTCCACCTATCAAGGTATTAACCAAACTACATCATTACTTGGTGTTACACTCATCACTCCTAAGAGTGTTTTACCCTGCATCAGATTGAATCATGTATGTCAAGTTGAATAAATGTATTGGATTAGGTGTGAATCGATCTAGGCATCATCATATCCCTCAGACCCTTATCCAATAAGGTATCAACCTTACCATTCATATGGTGTATCAACTTCACCATACATGAGTGTAACGTCCTCACCTCTCTTGAATATATTAGCCACACCATACTTTAGTGTATTGGCCATCACATGTTCTAGGGTATTAACCACCTTACCACTTTTGTCATCTAGTGTATTGGGTTACCCACCATATCATTTTAGAGATATATGCTCAACATCATATCGTCCAAGAGGTGTATGCTTAACCCAATATCGGTTTAGAGGTGTATGTTTTCTACCCCTATCACTTTAGAGGTGTATGTATGCTTACCATATCGGGCAAGAGGTGTATGCTTGCTTTACACCATATCGGGCAGAGAGGTGTGTGTGCTTCACACCATATCGGGCAGAGAGGTGTGTGTGCTTCACACCATATCGGGCAGAGAGGTGTGTGTGTGCTTCACACCATATCGGGCAGAGAGGTGTGTGCGCACTTCACACCATATCGGGAAGAGAGGTGTGTGTGCGCTTCACACCATATCGGGCAAAGAGGTGTGTTTGTGGTTCACACCATATTAGGTAGAGAGGTGCGTGTGTTCATCACACCATATCGGGCAGATAGGTGTGTGTGTACTTCACACCATATCGGGTAGAGAGGTGTGTGTGTGCTTCACACCATATCGGGTAGAGAGGTGTGTGTTTAACCCAATATCATTTTTGAGGTGTTTTCTTGACCTCATATCGTGCAAGAGGTGTATAATACACCAAAATATCGTGCAAGAAAGTATTAAATCATATCCATATCGTTTTAGTGAAGTAGGTGCATCACCATATCGGGTTCGAGGTGCTTGCTTGTGTGCTTGAACGCGATATAACTTTATAAGGTGATACCATCTTCTTCAAGCTATAGACCTTTGTTCTAACTATTATAGTTCATGGAAACAGGTCTAAGCAACTACTAGAACTCATAATGTCATCAACTATTTCAGAAAATTTCGGAATTAAAAGTAGATCATTAAGTATAGCAATTTAGGTGATGAATAATAACATGATAGAGTTCAAGTTATATAACCCGCCTTAAGAACAACTTCAAAGCTCCAAGATACAAATCTCCACGTTTCTAAGGTTGAAGATGACTTATCAAAAGTACAAGGCTCGTTCACAAATCCTTCATATACAAGGAATCACCATGGATAAGAAATTGGTGAAGAAGAAAAGAAAGGAAGATCATAACCCTAAAATCATGCTTCAATCCAAGGTTGAAGATGATCATGGCCTCACCTTAGGGTTAAGTATTGAGCTCCTTCTTGATACTTAGCACCTTTTCACGATACCTCACTACCCTTGCATGATATGCCATCACTTGTGGCCGATATCCCCCTCACTTGTGATCAAAACACTCCACTATGGCCGATATCAACTCACTAGGTCGATATCACCCTACTTGGTCGATATGAACTTGCTAAGGCCAATACCCAAGGCCTATGCACGAAACCAAATCACCTATGCACGATACAAAGGCTCCATGCACGATATATAAGAGCAAGGAGGTGGTAGGATTCGAAAAAGTTCACTAAGGGGTGAAAGAAAGGGCATATATACTTGTTGTTCATGAAGAAGTGTGAAAATGAGGTGTCATCAAATTAAGCTACTAGGTGCCACATGTCCATGCATGGTTGACACATGTACTTGCATGCAATCCATATTTATCTTGCCATGAAAAATAAAAATGTTAAGATAATGCATGGGATAAGGGCCGGCCCCCTTTGGTTATCTTCTAGGACAAGCCACTTCCACTCACATTATTATATTCACAAATTCAATGCAACCTTTTCCAAAGGAAAGTTGCAAGCTGATAACCATTGCTTTATTGAGGTTATTATCTCGGTTTTGAAGACTCAAAGAGTTAAAAACACGATATGGGAGTCTCCTCTTTGGCTCCTTGGCCGATAGGGACTCCCATTTAATCACTACAACCTGATACCCTTAATACAAGCTCAAATTAGGGTTTCCATTCAACCCCTTTCTTAGTCTTTTCATCACCAAGAATACAATCACTCATAATTGATTAAAAAATGGTGTCTCATTGATTGTCTCTCCTATAAATGATACATAGAGGAAGTAATGACACTGTAGAGGTGGCAATTTGCATTTAAACCCTACATTTTGGGTAAATTACAATTTGTACCAAAATTGGTGCACACGGTACTAACATTATTCAAACAAGTTCAAATTTGGCATTTAGACTTTCCACAAGCCACAAATTAACATCACTCTCTCTCTCTCTCTTATGATGTTAAAACACTTAAGGAATGTTCCATATGTGACATTTTTCAATATAACCCCTCATCTTGGGTAAATTGCACTTTGGTCCAAAATAAAGGAACATTGCTCAAACAACATTCAATCAAGACCAAACTTGAAACATAAGTGTCTCACATGATAACAAAACTCCTTATAGGATTATATTAAATTTCTAAGCAAATTACTTAGACAAAACAAATAGGGTTACCTCATAACCCAGGTCAGGGTCATTACAAGTTATAAACCCCTAACAAGGATTTCGTCCCCAAAATCCCAGGTAAAGGGAGATGGATATTATTCATTCATCATATCATCAAGTCTCCACATAACATATTAATGTCATGGAGATACCATAGAACTTTGATCAACACAAAGTTCTTCCACACAAGGTTATCATTGAAACTGTCACACATGGCACATACTCCACTGTCTTTTTCATTATTGGCTGTAGAGTCAACTCTGTGTCAGGTAACACTTTTCTTAGTCAGAGAAACATTACATACCCTATTTAACTCAGGTGTCAAACCTCACTGATTTGTCACCTTTCTCAACTTACAACTTTATGTGACAATATTCTTGATTATGGGGAGTCTTCCATACTCCTCTTTGTTTAGCATTTCTCTTCCAAGGAAAGTCCAGAGTTATGTTCTGTCACCCACTTGAGACTATAAGTTTTATCATACATCTATTATGCCATCTAATCTGCTGACACAACACCAAACTTTCTTACTACTTGTACCAACTATCTCATTAGTTGTACAATCTCTTGTCATAAGGGGAGGTTACTTATCAATTAAGTACTTATCTTAGAGGTATCTTTAGATGTTATGTATAAGTTGCCTTAACATATCTAGATAGGGGTATTCTAAGGAATTATTTTTAGTTTGATAAGCTTTTCCCACAATGATTCTATAATTGTTCCTTCAATTAGTACATCCTTATCGATGTTATGTTTATGCAAAGCATAAACCCCTAACATATGATGTCCATACTATTCTATGTAACTAGACTGATTTCAAAGTCGGCCATTCCAGGTAACCAACATAAATCATCTGATTAGGACATGCTTTTACTTTCCCATACCACCTAATATTTCTTAGATACCATAATTCCTTACCTTGGTATCCGTCACATGTTTCGAAGGCACATCACATCCTCATCATTTCCATTTCTCTGTTGTTATTACCAAGGCCACGCATATAAAAGGATCGTTCTTTCATCTTGGGACATTACCTATTATACATATCTTTATCTTGGAATCAAATTCCAAGACGAATCGATACTTTTCTAAGTATCCATCAATCGAACACTTTTAACTCCTGCACATCAAGTGTCATAAGACTCTCTTGATTGCCATGTCCCTAAAAGAAGAGAACATAAAGAAACATATTCCTCTTATCACCCCATCATCACCCATTGTTGTTTATCAAAGAGAAGAGATTATCATCTCCTCTAATTATTGTATGAACTTTCAACTGTTCATGAGTCATTTATACTTGTTGCATCTCAGGTTCCTTGCCATTTGCATAGGAATTATATGGACGATTACATATCATCATCCCTTTCTTTATTATTGGTTAACATATTCATGAACATATCATGGTTTTTATCACATTCCCCATTTCCACATTATGGGAAAATATCTTTACTATTCACACAGACTTTATCAAACATGGATCACCTCCCTTGTCCTCATTCTCATTCTTTTATCATGAGGATTATACTTTTTACTTCCTCATACTCACAGATTGATCTGAGATCGTCTCAGATCCCACTTTATTACACTTAGGATGTGATACAAATGTCCCTACCATATTTCCAGTTTAGTTATGCTCACTAAATCGTCTCAGAATGACTACTTGATCAGAGTAATTAGAAAGATAACAATCTAAGAGTTCCATACTCACCTTATCTTCAATAGTTGAATACCTGGACAGGGTATACAAGGACTAAGATTAGGTAGTATGCACTTTGTTTACTATCATATTCCTTACATTTTGTATCATCACAAACACATGATTTAACATTCCTAGATGTTCTCCAGACATCACTTATATATCTCATCCTCTTTCACATAGATAAGAGAAATTATAGAACATTTAAAAGAATATTGAACAGAATATAAATTCTAGTTCTCATCATTTCTTCCCTATGTCCACATAGGACAATCAATAGGGAAATCCATAACAACAATCCTTCTTATGATTATCAGATAACATCATGATAAGGCATATCAAAATGAAAAATCTCTATCTGACTATTACCCCTCACAGTCATCTACCGCTTTAGGTTGACTCAACACATAAAGTCTAGTTATTTCATGTTGTTGTTCTTGCCTTTTTACACTATTGGGGTGTAACTTTCGTAAGCCCTGCCGAATCTACCTCGGTTGTTGAGTTATTTCCTCCCTTCTTTTCAAAGAAAAGAGTTTAGTATGCTCAACATGTCCATACCTATAACATGTCTTGCCCTTGTACCATGGTCTTATCTGTCCTATTACCGATGTAAAAACTAAGCCATGGGTTCTTATAGGTGGAAAGTTAGGAATTTTGCCTTTACTTAGTGACTATTGCCCTGGTTCACTAGGCATTTATTGCACTGATGGAACCAAAAACTTTGGCTTTTTAGAACAACTAGGCAAATGTCTCTAAAATTATAGAGACCTTGCCTTAATTCTTAGCTTATTGCCCCTTCTTGGGCAGTACCATCACATATGTACTATCTGTCTATACTTATGGCAGAGTCTATTTTCTTGCCACATGTTAATCTTTCCCACATTTTCCACTATTCTAACATGACTATGTCATTTAGGACCCCTTATAAAGCCCAATGTTTTTGCATTGAGAATTGGTAACCTAGGTTGTAATTCTAGTATCCAGTCTACTATATGTATCACTGTTGTCTTAACCTGCCTATTAAGAGCATAACCATAGGATTCTTTATCCTAATCATATCATGATGGGAATTCTCAGGTACTCATTCTTCTCTTGTCTAATCCCTTGCACCCTTTCCTGGTGCAACAACATTGCCCTCAACAATGTGTTCCTCATGTTCTCCAGTCATTTATAAACTTTACCCTTTCTTCTGCATAAGCAGAAGTCACTATAGGGTATACTGGAGGACACTAACACAGACTCAACACCTTAGTCCTATGTCTCTGTAGACTCAGCGAAACTTAAGCGCTGATACCAAAACTTGAAACAACCGTCATCAAACTGACAAACAAATCATTACGAATTAAGAGAAATAAACATAATAAGCAGATTAACAAAAATCACTAAAATTTAAAACCATTTTGCAAGGAGACCTTTTCCAGAAAACTCTTACTGAAAGATCCAAAACTCATACATATCATGATTACATTGTACAACATCTCATCTTGAGGACTACATATAACAGTTGCTTTATCAAAACACATACTGGAGCAACATAAAACCTCGATGCATTCAAGCCAAAATCTCAAATCATTCATGAAACCAGTACGAACCAACTTCAAGGACCTGAGAGTATAGAGATGACACATAGGACTTCTATATACAAGACATGACAGATAATACACTCAACCTGAGCTGTCACTGCTATCTCAGTTGTTGTTCCTCCTCTTCAGAAAGATCTTCGCCACCTCGTGCATATCCACTAAAAAATGTGGATCCCACGGGGTGAGAAAATTGTCCCAACGAGAGATATAACTCTCCGCCGATCATATTATTATCATATATTAAGCATTTATAAACTGATCAGGTGTTCTTTTTATATTAATAGGCAAGATAAATCACTGTATGAACAGAATGAAGTAATCTCCTTTCTCGGTCAGTGCGAGACAACAAGCAGGACATCTCGTGTCACTGCTAAATAGTTTTTCAGGGTATACTGGAAACTTCACTATAGACCTACAACATCAATTGCACTCTCTTCGGGGATATCTCAATTATCCATCCCCATCCTTCATCATCATTGGGAGATTCGTGATACATGCATCCCATGATATATAATGGAGGATTGATAGATTTCATGTTTATCTCACTTCAATCCCACATTAGGGCGTAAGGATATTCACACCCATCTCCCCCGCATATTTAAAAATATGCACTCTCCGGGGTATGTCGTGGAGCAACCCGTTTCACCATTCAACAAATTCTGACACTGATGGATCTATGGTCAGGGCACTACATGATAAGATTCCACTTGATTAATTAAGTGCATTACCATATCTTTTAGCATCAGTCAAGTTTCAAACAAGAATTATTATAACAGATGCTACAAAGAAAGGTGTAATACATATATCAAGTACTTTTCAAATCTTTAGAACACATATAACATTTAGGATCTCAATCCCTTATCTCATTACTGGGAATTCTCATCCCTTAACATTATCATCATGATTACTAGATCTGGGTATTCAAACCCTTAGTTCATCACTGAACACTGTTACCACTTATCAGGTAACTAATACCTCTAGGTCCTCAGACCAAGGTATACATGATACTTGTTGCACAAGCATCTCACATGGCTCACAAGGCCATTGCACATTTTGTCACCTCTCTAGGCAACAACTTATTCACATGGCTCACAAGGCCATTACACAACTTGTCACCTCTCACTAGGCAACAACTTATTCACATGGCTCACAAGGCCATTACACATCTTGTCACCTCTCACTAGGAAACAACTTATTCACATGGCTCACAAGGCCATTACACATCTTGTCACCTCTCACTAGGTAACAAATTATTCATGTGGCTCACAAGTCCATTAATCATTATACTTGTTATACAAGTATTTAACATGCCTCACAAGGCTTATGTAATAAGAGAAATACAACTTTCCCATTATTAGAGTTTGGGTTTCCCTTTATAGCCGAATAGGGTTTCAAGTTCATATTATTAATTCAAACCCTAATTCATTGCTCCACACATCTAGGAGCATACATTGATATCATAAGTATTCAATCATACTTATTTATTCTCATCTTTTATCATTAAATGATAATCAACACAAAGTATGAGTTTCTCTCTCATCCTCACTAGGATATTGATTACATCATACTTTATGAACTTGGCTTAACCCTTTCTCAAGGCATGTTAGCCAACATTTATCAAAGGACATTACATCTCAATGTAATAATTGACATGACACACTTCATGTGTTACTCATTCATGTATATTGGATTTAAGATGCATCAAGGTATATCAACCTTGAGGTGTTGGATGTGATATTTATTATGTCTTGATATATCACTTCCCTCATCACTTTTAACTTACTTAAGTTCATCAATTTATCTTGTATTAGGTCATTTCCCATCCTAATACTTTATGCACTAACTCATCACATTTATCATGTATTGTTTTGGTCATAAGTCACACATTTGAATTATCCAACCATTATCAATGATATGGGCTAATCTCGAGTAAAGGCATTGTTGATATACAATTATCAACCACTTAAGGTGTTCTACCTATCAAGGTATTAACCAAACCACATCATTACTTGGTGTGACACTCATCACTCCTAAGAGTGTTTTACCCACACCTTTACAAGGTGCATCAGATTGAATCATGTATGTCAAGTTGAACACATGTATTGGATTGGGTGTATATCGATCTAGGCATCATCATATCCCTCATAATCTTACACATTAAGGTATCAACCTTACCATTCATATGGTGTATCAACTTCACCATACATGAGTGTAACATCCTCACCTCTCTTGAATATATTGGCCACACCATACTTTAGTGTATTGGCCATCACATGTTATAGGGTATTAACCACCTTACCGCTTTTGTCATCTGTGTATTGGGTTACCGACCATATCATTTTAGAGATATATGCTCAACACCATATTGTAAAAGAGGTGTATGCTTAACCCAATATCAATTTAGAGGTGTATGTTTGCTACCCATATCACTTTAGAGGTGTATGTATGCTTACCATATTGGGCAAGAGGTGTATGCTTTCTTTACACCATATCGGGCAGAGAGGTGTGTATGTGGTTCACACCATATCGGGCGGAGAGGTGTGTGTGTGCTTCACACCATATCGGGCAGAGAGGTGTGTGCTTCACACCATATCGAGCAGTACTAGTACATAACTGACATTTAGTGTCGGTTATTTAAGGCCTTTAGTGTCGGTTTTTAAGAGACACCTATGTGGGCGCCACTAAAAGCCCAACCGTTACGCGTCGGTTCTCAAACTGACGCCACAACCCTTCACGCGCCACTGAAAGTGCACCAGCAGGGGGGTATCGGCGTCGATTATTAGCTCTGAAACCGACGCCATATACCTTCGCGCCACAGAAAGGGCGCCATCTGGGGCACTATTGGCGTCAGTTTATTAGTGATAACCGACGCCATATCACTCGCTACCACGGCCATGCTGGATAGCACGACCGTGGTGTCTGGCCCGCTGCCACGACCGTGCTGGACAGCACGACCGTGGTGTCTGGCCTCATTAGGAAATCGACATCGGTTACTAGTAGGGAAACCGATACTATAACAATTTGTCGTCAGTTTTATACAAATAACCGATGCCTTTTTAATGTTTTTTTCTGTCAGTGTATAGACCTGTTGTGGCTGGTCGCAGGATGAGAAACTTGTAGTTCAGTTATGAACTGTAGGTTTTATGACATCCATTGATATCAGCCAACAACAGGCCACAAACCTGCAAAATTAACTTGATGGACAATATTATATATATGTGATTCATACTCATGTATAAGAACATTTAATTCATATTATTTTTTTCATCACACACATGTAGAAACCAGTAGCAACATGTAGTTCCATTTATTTCATCTCTTTTCACATTCAGACACATGTAGAAACATTCATGTATTGATGATTTTCACACACATATGACAATTCATAAAAATTCATTCACATTCACACAAAATTAATTATGAGAACAACGTTATTCTTTATTCATCATTGTCATCGTTGTCAACAAAATTATATTTAAAAATTCCCACTCTTTGCAGAGCTTTTGCCCAATCTTCTCTTACATCATCTAATTCATCTCTCGTATAGGGAGCATGTACATCGAAACGCTTTGCACCTGTGTTGAAGTCCTCAGTTTTAAAGACCTACAAAGAGAATGACATATATACATAATTATAATAATATATAATAAGATTCATATATTTCACATTATCTAATGAGACTATGTATAATACCTATTGTATGTTATCGATTTCCAATACGGCATGTTTGATGATTAGGTCCATAAATCGCATCACATAGTAGGCACATGCCCAACCGTTGTCTTGTGTAGCACACTATAAATTGAAACATACAAAATATTCAAAAATACAAATAAGCATAGTTCACATAAATAATATATACATTGGAGTCAGGAAATTACTTTCACATTCTCCCAAATGAGTGTCAGATTTTTTTCCCTAGGGACCTTTCCTCCAGCTTTTTTGTACTCTTGTAAAGCCATATATATGTTAATGTAACACATTAAATTGCATAATTAAATAGTAATGCAGTAACATATGTTAACAGATATAAAAACATAAAATATTTCTCACGAGAATAATAGCCTTTTAATTGCATGTCCATATAATACATCCAACTCACTCCCCGCAGGATCTAGATAAAAGACGGTGATTGTCTTGGGGACAATAACTAATAACTCCCAATGCTTAGTACTACAAGTAAGAAAGTAGAAAATTAATAACTCAATATCTGCAATAAAAATGTAATTTTCTTAAGTCCAAATTACAAGCAAAGTAAACCTACTCGACATTGAATGGAGCTATTATCACCGTCTTATTATTTTTACCAAAATATTCAAAAGCATCACAACAATATGAAGTAACTGAATACGGGTATGTATCTACAAGACTATCAAAGATGGAACCAAAAATCCCACATGGGAAAACCCAAAATCTGTACATGTCTTGTGTAAGTGGCTGCAAAACATGTATTACGTATGCATTAATATATAAGAAACCAGATTGCCGTATATAAAACAAGGTATATGGATGTATAAACCAGATTTTCTTATTCATTAATCTCATCATATCCACAACTCTATCATAGTTGTGTTCATCCATTCATAACTAAACAACTCCAAAATATCTTGTATAAATATGTTGTTTCCAAATGTTTGACCTGCATTAATACGTATCCAGAACTTCTATTACGTAAGCATTAATATGTATGCTAAACTTGTATAAATAGATTGTTATCGTATGATTTACCTACACCATTCTCTGGAATAGTAGCATTTATAGGGAAATTTGGATTATGTTCGTCGATCCATACTACCACACTCCTACAATTAGGACCTATCGAGGCATGCAGGTCCCCTGGAAGCTAACTTGGTAGTCGAGGAGGTGGAGGCCGAGATGTAGAGGGTCTCGTCTTTTTGACCTGTATATATAATTTCATATCAATTGACTCATATATATATACACACTAACAAATTAAGGTAATGAAAATTTTTCATACAATATCAATATAGAGGACATCCACTTTGGGCCACAGTATCACTCCGCCTACTGCCTCACAAAGTGTTTCAGAATCTGGGTGTGCATGAGGCAGTGCAAGATTCGTCCTGCCAGGGAGTACATGTATCAGGCTCACACGTACCATGCCATCTGGTACTGGACTCCCATGAAACATGCACCCTTTAAGGGGTGGGTAAATTGATGCCTCTACAACGTGATATCCTTCACTTTTTAGTCGGCATGGCTTCAACCCCTACAAATTTACGTAAATAATGTTATATGCATATATACACAAACATATCATCTTGAACAGACTAGCTATTATATATGCCATAAAAATACTTACAGAGGACGTGCTAGGTTGTGGGTCTATAGGATTACTCCCAACCTTTGCAGTACGAGCAGTAGGAGAAGAGAGGTCCGCCACAGGTACAGTCTGAGTGGCAGTCTGAGATGCCTGCCACTTGTTAATTGCTTCATGGAGTCTTTTATCAAGTACTTCCTCGACTCTCCTATCAATTAAGGAATCTACCTATACATGGATAAAAGAAATGCTAGTTTTTTTATTATTGAATTCCCTTTCGTAATAACATTCTAAAATAAGAATAAGTTACCTAGGCTTGTGAAAGTCCCGCTTTTAGGACAGGTTTGCGCTAGGATGGCCCAAAGAATGCTTTGATGCTCACACTAGCGCCTGCACCCCTTACACGTTCAGGATGCTCTGGGTTACCCAGAGAAACTGTCAGTTCATCCCTTGTGCCCTGAGGGATGAACTTGCCTTCCTTCCTCTACTCGTGCAGCTCCCGCTAATCACCATCAACAAAAATTCATAAGTAAACATAACAATAATCAATATCGATAGATTGTTCTAAGAGTTTATTTTTACCATTTTTGCAACTGCCTCAGCGGTTGCAGGCTTCGATATCTCTCCCTTCTTGTTTTGCCTCCCAGCTATCCACATAGCATGGTGAGGCAGAGGTGCGGGAGCAGCAGTAGAGGACTTTGCAGTCTCCTGAGTAGCAGTAGGCTGAGTAGACTCAGCCTATAGTCTTTGGCGAACACCTACATATCCTCTTAGACCCATTGTGTGGTCGTTCACATTTAGTGCATGCCTTGCTCGTTGAGCATCACTGATAGCCTAGTTAGTTAGCACATTGATTTGGTTAGTAACACTAAAGGTTAATCTTGAATAGGTGAATACATAAAAATGTATATTAATTAAATTGGGAGTGGCACTTAATACTTTGAATTCATCTGTTTTTCTTTGGGTAAAAAACTCCTCCCAGTCTTTGGGGTCCAAGTAGTTCCATTGTTGTGTGGCTTCCTTCTTCCTATATTTATTTTTCAAAGAGAATACAAACACAAATGATTAGTGTAGAGTTAGTGAAATATTGATCAATGTCTAGAATTGGAATCAATCAAGAACCTATTCTCAGCATCGCGTATGTAATCTCGGGTGATATTGGTCCTATAGTTCCTTAGGACCATCCCACAATGTTGCATCACACATTTACGATGCAGCTTTTCATCCAGATCAAATATGGTATGCAAATTAAATAGAATTTCTATTAACTAGTATCCTAAAAATTAGTAATCTATACAAATAGAATTACAAATAATAATAAATCACGCATAGTTCCTTCCATATGTGGTCTTTATTCCCCTTAGGAACTTTATGCCATGATTCTAGGATAGGACTGCAATGGCTACGAGTAAGAACCCCAAGATATGAAACAAATGAGTTGCGGTTCACTCCATATGGATTTCCTGCCTGATCGAAATCCACAGCCAATTTGGGTCCATTGCCCCTTTGATGTATTAACTTGTTCATCATTGTGATGACCCTCACTTTCTCAATTTTCTTTTGTCGCTCATCAAGTGCTGTAACAACTTCAGGGGGTACATCACCAACCTAAAATTTGATAAAAAAACACACTTACATGATATAGTTATAAATGAACATATAGATAGAAACCTCAGGGATATATTCATAATTAAAATTAACTAACATTCTCAGGAGGCGCAATCACATCCTCACCCTCACGGTGATCATCAGCACAGTCATCATGGGAATGCTCAGCCATCTGAAAGTTCACATACAAATTATAGATTTTACATTGTAAAGTAACACTAATTGTAAAGTTCACATTGTAAAGTATACATTCACATTGTAAAGTAATTCACATTGTAAAGTTCACATTCACATTGTAATGTTCACATTCACATTGTGAAGTAATTCACATTGTAAAGTCTACATTCACATTGTAAAGTTCACATTCAGAAAAATAAAACATAATAAAAATATAAACATCCATGCCTCTAATATTGTGATCTTTTATCAATTAACAATCCTTCATTATGGTCCCCGCGAACATACAAGTCATTGTGATCCCCAGCTTCAATGTCTGGTGGTGTTGGCAACCCAACTGAGAATGGACTGGAGTCATCATACTTATCATAGTACTCTTCTTCATCTATAGGATCGTTAATGAACTGTCTTTTACCATGAAGAACAACCGACCATTTATCATTTGTAGGATCATCGATATAAAATACTTGTTTCACATGTGATGCCAATATGAATGGTTCACCCTTCTCGCCAATCTTTTCAAAGTTCACTAACATGAAACCCAATTCATCCACTATAACTCCTTTGTTGTTGTCAACCCAATTACATTTAAAGAGCAGAATTCTGAAATCTACATAGTCAAACTCCCATATGTCTTCAATGACACCGTAATATGACATTTTAGCTTCACGTGGAATTTTATCCTTTGCACTTGCAAAAAACAATGAAGACGCTTGAAGGGTGACCCCGTTGTTTTGGATGACACTCTTATCATCTTGACGTTTTGTGTAATATGAGAAACCATTTATGTCAAACCCTTCATAAAACATAACATTCAATTTTGGTTTAAAGGCGAGTCATTTGATGGTTTCAGTAAGATTATCTGGTGTTTGAGATAGTTGATGTAAGACTTTATCTTCAAACCACTTAATAAATGTCTTATTATGCTCTCTAGCAAGCCACATTGAATTGGATTGAGGATATTGTCTCTTGTTGAAATTGGTATGTTCCTCGATATAAACACTCACTTCGTCGATGTTGTGTAAAATATACAAGTGATCTTGCTCCAACTGCTCACGGCTGATTACTTTCACCCGTGATCCCAAAACTCCTTTGCCAAAATGCTCCTCAATATTCTTGTCATTCACAGGAGCATCATTACCACTCAAAAAGTCATTGCAAAAATCCATAACCTCTCTCGCCACATAACCCTCAATAATACTCCCTTCAGGCCGATAACGGTTTCGAACATCACCTTTAAAAACGCTCATGTATCATTCAAAGGGATACATCCAATGCAAGAAAACTGGTCCTAACATTTTCACTTCCCTAATCAAGTGGACAACAAGATGTACCATGATATCAAAGAACGACGGAGGAAAATACTTCTCAAGCTGACATAGGGTAACAACCACTTCTCTTTGCAAATTATCGAGAGTATCAAGGTCAATAACTTTACTGCACAGACTGTTGAAAAAGAAACAAAGTCTGGTGATTGCAAACCTTACATGCTTCGGCAATATAGATCTAATTTCCACAGGCAATATTTGTTGCATTAGAGTGTGACAATCATGAGATTCAAGACCTATCAACTTAAGATCTTTCATTGATACCAATGTACGGATGTTGGATGAGTAACCCTGTGGCACCTTAACATTCACCAAGCATTCACAAAATGATTTCTTCTCCTTTCTAGACAACGTGTAACAAGCGGGAGGTAAGTATGTTCTCCGATCGCTACTAACTACTTATGTTAATTTTGTCCTTATTCCCATTTCATGTAGGTCCATTCTGGATTTTATCCCATCTTTAGTTTTACCTGGTATATTCAACAGAGTATTGATGATGCTATCACATACATTTTTCTCAACGTGCATGACATCGATACAATGCCTGACTATCAAAGAACTACAATAAGGAAGATCCCAAAATATCAAATTCTTCTTGAATAAAGACTTGTCACTCCTTGTGGCCATCGTACATTGTGATCTCTTACCAAATTCATTGGCAATGTCTTTCACTCTTTCATAAACATCCTCCCCTGACATAGGTTTAGGTGTACTACGTTCCTCATTCCGTCCATTGAATGCTTTGCACAACCTACGATTCGAATGAAATTTTGGAAGAAACCTTCGATGAGCAAGATATACAGTCTTGCTGCCGTGTTTTAGTCGTATTGAATCAGTGTTCTCTTCACATATAGGACACACTTTAGATCCTTTGACACTATATCCAGACAAATTCCCATATGCTGGAAAGTCATTCACAGTGCAAAACAACATAGCGTGCAAACAAAATGTCTCTCTTCGTGAAGCATCATAGGTCATCACACCTTCACCCTAGAGCTTCTTCAAGTCATTAATCATAGGTTCAAGATAAACGTCGATATCATTTCCAGGTTGTTTAGGACCCGATATCAAAGAAGACAACATAACATACTTATTTTTCATACACAACTAGGGAGGAAGATTGTATATAACAAGCATAACTGGCCAAGTGCTATGTTGGCTGCTCAATGTCCCGTACAGATTCATCCCATCTGTACAAAGCCCAAGTCTTAGATTCCTGTCCTCTTCACCGAATTCAGGGTACAATAAATCAATCTTCTTCCGCTGTGGGGAATCAAACACATGTCGTAGGATCCCATCATTGTTCTTCTTAAAATTTGCATGCCACCTCAAATTCTTCACATCTATAGGATTGGCAAACAAGCTTTGAAACCGTGGTATTATAGGTAGATACCACATCACCTTGGCGGGAGAACCAGTTTTGGACTCCCCCGAAGTCATCAATTTATACCTTGACGCACCACATTTCGGATAATCCTTCAAATCCACATAGTCCTTTTGAAATAATACACAATCATTCTTGCATGTGTGTATCTTCTTAGCCTCCATTCCCATTGGGCACAACAATTTCTTTAACCGGTATGTTGAGATCGGAAGCTCGTTTCCTTCAGGAAGAATTTCTTTCAACAAAGGCAACAATGACGTGAAGCTTTTGTCGCTCCATCGATTGTTAGCTTTCAGTTTATACAATCTCAACACAGCGCTAAGCTTCGTGAACTTACAACCCGTGTATAACGGTATCTCAACATCATGCACAATGTTTCTAAACATGGGAGGTGGATCAGTTTTGGTGTGCTCTACCCCACAACTATCCAGCATCGCACCAACGATGTATACTAGAACTGATTCGTTCACATCCACGTCATCGAAGGCAATTTCTTCTTTCACACAAGCACTGCTATCAACATCTACTGGTTTCAGGTTTGAAATCTCTCCATGCCAGTGCCATTCTGTATAGCCTTGTACAATCCCGTTGCACATGACATGACTTCTGATTTCGTCACCAGTACTGACTTTCAAGTTGCAACCGCAATGCCTACATGGACAGTAGAACCTACCTCCAGGTTGTTTCCTATGTTCCTCGGCAAATCTAATAAACTGATCAAGACCAGAAATAAACTCTATGGTGCAGCGATTGTGAATGGACATCCATGATCTATCCATTCTATGATCAAAGAGAAAATAAGTATATATTACAACAAGATTATGGTCTAGGGTAAACATATTAGAGTTTATGGTTAAAACTTTAGGGTTTATACATGTGATGTCATTCTTATATATAATAAATATGTACCACCTATCCCATTCTTGAACACCTAATCTCACTAGTAAGTGTATAATGTGTATTGTGTTTTCAAGAATATTTCGGCAGTATTTCCCCGCTGTTCTCCAAGTACATATGTACTTAGAGAACAAACGGGGAAATGCTACCAGAATTTTCTTGAAAACCAAATACACATTATACACTTACATCCTAAGTGAGATTAGGTGTTCAAGAACAGTCCCAAACTGGGGACTATCCAAAATTTACTCCTAATGAGTAAATCTTGGACGGGTTTCTAGGCCAACATAATATAACACCAGTCCCTTGTTCACAACCTCATTCAACACACAATTTTCTTATAAAAACACTTGTGGACAGCCATAACAACATATCAATGCTTCCTAAATTAATCAATGTATTATTTTATAACACAAATCGTGGTGGTTATAACATAGAAAAAAACTCAACATGTCACAATAGAAACATGTCCTTAACCTGATATATAGATATTTGTAACAAAACTTGTGGTAGCTATACCATAGAAAATTAAGTAGCATGCCCAATATATAACAAAAGCAACATTTTCCAGATTGTTATAACAAAAGCAACATTAAGGTTATTCATAACAACATATGTAGTGGAGAAAACTCGTGGATGAGCGATGGTTTAAAATCTTGGTCTAATCTTTGTGCAGGTCTGGATGTGATTTGACTAGGGGACAAACTGATATGTTTCTAAGGTTGTGATTATTTAACTAATATTTAAGACAAAAGCTGGATTGATTGATTATTGTGTTATTAATAAAAGGGTTGAATTAAATATTGATTATTCTAAAGTTGTGATTAATAAAAGGGTTGAACTAAATTATCATATGAAAGTAACACATGCCAGAATGAATTTCACCATCGCTACCAATCATTCAATATCTTGCTGCATCACATTAAGTATTAACATATATGTTGAGGTCATGTTAATCCACTTTTGGTGTTAATTAGGGTTAAAACATATAAAGCACCTATCTGAAGTTTTCATCAAGGGTTTAACAAAAAATGATTGATATGTTAGATCTGGAGTATCTATGATAAGATTGGAGAGGTAAAGAATAACACCCCCTTTTCAAAGAAACAATTAGTCATGTAACCTTATAGAGAACCAGCCAAGAAACAAGCCCACAAAAAACTCGACCATCACTCATTGAGTGAGAGGGGAGCATCAACAAAGGAAAAAAAACAAACAACCAGTAGCCATATGTAGGAATACCCTAGAGGAAGAAGAGGAGGAAGAAGGGTACCTTGGCGGAGGTGGAGGAAAAGAGGAGAATGTGGCCAGCGGTGAGCAGCAGTAAACCGGCCAGAGGTGAGCAACAGCAGACGGTGGACGTAGAGCAGCTAGAAGCAGGCCGGACGGAGCAGAGGAGCAGGCCGGCCGGAGCAGAAGCGGCGGTGAGGCAGAGGAGAAGGTGCTGGCCAGAGCAGAGGAGAAGGTGGCAGAGCAGAAGCAGGTGACAGCGAGCAGAGAGGGTGGCGATCAGAGAGGTATCACATGCAGCTATTGATGGCGCCGAGGTGGGTGACGAACAAAGAGGGCAGGCGATAGAGCTAGGGCGGCGGCCGGCCTGGAGCGCAGGGGCCGGAGGACCAGCAAACGGTGACAGTGGAGGCGAGCGGCGGCATAGGAGCGGTGAGCAAAGGAATTGTCACCGGAGCTTAAACCCTCGAAATCGAGATGAATGAAATAGAGAAAGGGGAAGAGTCGGGCTCGCACGTGTGCTATTAAGTTAACATAAAACTAAAGGTGTCGGTTCTATAGAAAAACCGACACATAAAACTAAAGGTGTCGGTTCTAGAGAAAAACTGACACTTATTCTCAATGATATTCGTCGGTTTTAACTAGAAAAAAATTGACATCTATTTACATATGCCGATGAAAAAAATTGTTCTCGATTAATGACCATAGTCGTCAGTTTATATCAAAAACCGACGCTCAAAGGCTGTGAAAAATTTCCCACAGATAGTGCGGGAAAACCCATAAGCGTTGTTCACTGTTGTAAAATCGAAGACCAAATGTGCCCAATTTCTGTCTCATGAATAACCTTTAGTCGTCGATTTATTAGTTAATAACCGACGTCATATGTTAAATTTTGGAGGTAATTTTTTTCGCTGGAAATTTTGGATTTGGCGGTTAACTTTAGGCGTCAGTTTGTTATTAAGGAACTGAAACTGAATAAAAGCGATACCTATGTCTGGTCACCCTTCACAGATTGATGTCGGTTTATTTTATAAACTGATCTTGTATTGTTTAGGTGTCGGTGTATTTATACAACCGACACCTTTAAAAGTGACGTTATAAGCCATTTCTATAGTAGTGCAGAGAGGTGTGTGTGTGCTTCACACCATATCGGACAGAGCGGTGTGTGTGCGCTTCATGCCATATCGGGCAGAGAGGTGTGTGTGTTCTTCACACCATATTGGGTAGAGAGGTGTGTGTGTGCTTCACACCATTTCGGGCAGAGAGGTGTGTGTGTGCTTCACACCATATTGGGCAGAGAGGTGTGTGTTTAACCTAATATCATTTTTGAGGTGTTTTCTTGACCTCATATCGAGCAAGAGGTGTATACTACACCACCATATCATGCAAGAAAGTATTAAATCATATCCATATCGTTTTAGTGAAGTAGGTGCATCACCATATTGGATTAGAGGTGCTTGCTTGTGTGCTTGAACCCAATATCACTTTATAAGGTGATACCATCTTCTTCACGCTAGAGACCTTTATTCTAACTATTATAGTTCATGGAAAAAGGTCTAAGAAACTACTAGAACTCATAATGTCATCAAATATTTCATAAAATTTCAGAATTAAAAGTAGATCATTAAGTATAGCAATTTAGGTGATGAATAATAACATGATAGAGTTCAAGTTATATAACCCACCTTAAGAACAACTTCAAAGCTCCAAAATCCAAAGCTCTACATTTCTAAGGTTGAAGATGACTTATCAAAAGTACAAGGCTCATTCACAACTCCTTCATTTACAAGGAATCACCATGGATAAGCAATTGTTGAAGAAGAAAAGAAAGGAAGATCATAACCCTAAAATCATGCTTCAAACCAAGGTTGAAGATGATCATGGCCTCACCTTAGGGTTAAGTATTGAGCTACTTCTTGCTCCTTAGCACCTTTTCAGGATACCTAACTACCCTTGCACGATATTCCATAACTTGTGGCTGATATCCCCCTCACTTGTGATCAAAACACTCCACTATTGTCGATATCACCTCACTAGGCCGATATCACCCTACTTGGTCGATATGAACTTGCTAAGGCCAATACCCAATGCCTATGCACGATACCACATCACATGTGCACGACACAAAGGCTCCATGCACGATATCAAAGAGAAAGGAGGTGGTAGATTCGAAAAAGTTCACTAAGGGGTGAAAGAAGTGGTATATGTACTTGTTGTTCATGATGAAGTGTGAAAATGAGGTGTCATCAATTTAAGCTACTAGGTGCCACGTGTCCATGCATGGTTGACACATGTACTTGCATGCACTCCATCTTTATCTTTCCATGAAAAATAAAAACTTGAGTATAATGCAAGGGATAAGGGTCTTCCCCCTTTGGTTATCTTCTAGGACAAGACATTTCCACTCACATTATTGTATTCACAAATTCAATGCAACCTTTTCCAAAGGAAAGTTGCAAGCTGATAACAATTGCTTTATTGAGGTGATTAGCTCGTTTTTGAAGATTCAAAGAGTTAAGAACACGATATGGGGGTCTCCTCTTTGGCTCCTTGGCCAATAGGGACTCCCATTTAATCACTACAACCTGATACCCTTAATACAAGCTCAAATTAGGGTTTCCATTCAACCCCTTTCTTGGTCTTTTCATCACCAAGAATACCATCACTCATAATTGATTCAAACATGGTGTCTCATTCATTATCTCTCCTATAAATGATACATAGAGGAAGTAGGTACACTCTAGAGGTGGCAATTTGCATATCAACCCTACATTTTAGGTAAATTACAATTTGTACCAAAATTGGTGTACACGGTACTAACATTATTCAAAAAAGTTCAAACTTGGCATTTAGACTTTCCACAAGCCACCACTTAGCATCACTCTCTCTCTATTATGATGCGAAAACACTTAAGGCATGTTCAATATGTGACATTTTGCAATATAACCCCTCATCTTGGGTAAATTGCACTTTGGTCCAAAACAAAGGAACATTGCTCAAACATCATTCAATCAGGACCAAACTTGAAACATAAGTGTCTCACATGATAAAAATACTTCTTAGAGGATTATATTAAATTTATAAGCAACTTATTTAACCAAAAAAATAGGGTTACCTCATAACCCAGGTCAGGGTCATTACAAATAGACTATGGGAACTCACATGCCCTTTTTGATGTTAAAACAATATGCTACTATTTTTTTCAGGATTTATTGTTGGTGGATTCTAAGGAGGAGGGCTAAGGTTTGAAAAAATTTTAATTGAACCAATCTATCTAATTATACATGCAATCAATGAGGGAAATAACTTTCCAAATAGAAATAGAAATTTTGTACCTTTGAATCAAAATATGTAACATTTTGAATTTCAAGTGTTTAGAGAATCTAATCAAAATAAAGAGATCTAAAAATTTAGAGAAATGTTGATCACTATATGGCTTGGAATCTAGCTTTATTTGAATTTGCATTCTATTAGGCTATAGATGTATAGGATTTATAAATTAGGAGTTTGATTCATATATTTCTCATTATTCATCTTTCTAGGGTTTCATATTGGGACATGTATATATATGTATATATATTTATATATATTTGTATATATATATATATCACTACTAGCATATATAATCATAGTATTATCTACTAAAATAATTAATCACTGCATTTGTTTCATCACATTTCATTTCTAGGGACTTTAAATTTAACATTCCATCTTCCTAATAACCAACTTTATTAAAAAAAGACCCATGTGGCCCAATTACATGTAAATTACGAATTTAAATGCCATCTATGACCTAGGTGTTCTAATATTATTCCCCTCCTCTATGATTTTATACTTATATTTAGTTCCCCAGAGTCAATACTTTCATATTATAATTTAGTTATTCTTATAGGATCAATTTGCATTTCTAGTTACCATTATGTGTGTATATATATGTGTGCATGTAGAGTTTTAGTTTCATGAAAATAGTGAAATCAACTTTTTGGATGTGGCAAAAGAATAACTAATGAACAAGGACTGTATCGAAGATGAGGAATATACACTAAATCAAATTATCCATGTTTTATGAATCATTATCTTAGTAGCATACCTATCATTAGTATGTGTCTTTATTCCATGACATAGTAACAAAGTTCCATATTGGATCCAAGAATAGTTTTGGAGATTATATTATGGAGAGTAATACATTGTAGACATTATCTAGTACTTAACATCATCAATATTTAACTATGGTCATAATATGTAATAGGTCCACTACTGATAACCTAATATTTTACTCTATATATTTATATGTATTTAGCACTAGGGTAATTAGGGATATTATTATAGGTTTTGTTAGTGTGAATCAGTTTGTCATAGTTATCAATATGAGACTTAGTATTACAATGAAAGAATGACTTACCCACATGTGTATGAGTTCTAAATTGATCACCGAGTATTGCTTCTTGGACATTTCCTTGATTGTTGGAGGTGAGTTTGCTACATTTTCTATGGATCCTGGAGCCAAACCAGAGACTTCTTTCATAGTGTGTGGCTCATGGAATGACATGAACCTCTGTTAGTCTGTCTCATGGTTCCTACAGATCTGGAGTTGAAACTCTGAGTACAAATTGATCATGAGGTATACCAGGAGAAGGTTCATGTTTGTTGTCATTCTTAAAAGATCAACCAAGATGTTAAACCTATAGAGTGTGAGAGAGTAAGGACTAGATCATTGGTTTGTTGTGTAGGTTTCCAAGGTATAAGTCATGGCCGCAGGAGTTGAAGGAAGAACCAGAGGGATTGGTTGTGAGGTTTTATGCTAGTGAATAGGTTGCAGTCTACAGTTGTGGTGTCGTGGGTAAGCAGTGGCAGAGGATCATCATTGATTCTAGGAATGTTGTTGATAGAATTGATCGGGTTCGGGTGAGGCGTCGTTGAGGAAGTTCTAAGAATCTTATAGAGGGCATCTTTGGTCCCCTTGTCCCTTGGTCTACATCATTGTATGGGAAGAAGGTTGTAATTGGTAAAGCTTGAGGGAGGTGTCGAGGTGACCAGAAATTGGTAGGTGAAGGTGGGGATTTTGTAGGTCATCATAAGCTTCTTTCTATCTCATGATGTAGGAGATGTTATATATACCCGGGGGCTAGGTTTTTGATATTGAGTAGAGGAGTAATGGTGGCTGGAAAATGTGACTAGATTAGTAGAGGGGGGAACGATAGAGGAGGAGAGGAAATGTTTGTCACTCTCCCTATAGAGATCATCGTCTGTGTGTGCGGAGAAGAAAACCCATTGTACATGTTTCCCTGGTTAACATGAGTTTGATCAGGAATTAAAATTGATTGCTTATTCAATTTAACACCTAAGTTGTTACTTTGTTTGGTAATTTATATCTCATACCCTATATGTATTTTTCCTTGAGATTCTATTCATGTGTTCAAAGCCTACTAAACTTAGCTACAAAAATATTAGCACCTTACTCATGGTTCTAATATGAATAATTTAATCATCTACCTAAGAATTCAATTATGTATATCTTCCACTGTGAGTAATATTCCTTTTATTCCAAGGACATTAGTAAATCTAAGAAAAATACATTAATGCAGAGTAAACTTAAAGTAGTCTAGCCCAAGAATTTGAGAATATACTAATTAAAATATAAATGATTCATTGAAGGATTGTTTTGTAAATATTTTTCAATAAAGAATGATGAACATAAGAAACTGGAAAGGAGGCCAACTTGAATTAAGGAACATAAAAATTATCACATATGAGTTGGAAGGAAGGACTTGATTGTATTTGAACTCTGGTTTAGGGGAATTTATGAATTATCACTCAAAATAGATTTAAAATCTAAATTTAAGTATGTTACAATGATAGTCAATGGACGTTGTTATCTATAAACATGAGAGCCCAGACTACAATCTTATATAACATATTTGACTCTTTATTAAGCCTTAAGAAATTAAAAATGCCACTAGGGCTTACAAGGTGACTGGGCATAAAGTAGATAAATTTGAGAAAGGAATTATCAAGTTACTAAAGAAATATACAAAACATTATTCAATTGAAGATGGTGACTTTAGACAATTGTAGTTATATTATAAAATCCTACATCAGATTAAACAGTCGAGTGACTCCCATTTCAACATTCTATTTTAAATGCAAGCCCAAGATGAACTATATAAACAGGGTTGAAGATTCCAAGATGACAGTACCATTATCTAAGAGGCACACATGATGATCGGATACCACTCCTATACAAAATTTTGGGAATCCTCCAATGAAGAACCCTAAAACCTTACCATTTACATTTCTTCTCATCCTTTGAGACTCACAGTATAGAGTAAATGATAAGTATGAGGAGTTTGTGCAGGCAAGGTACATGCATATCTTTTTCCATCCTATTTATCTTTATTCTCCTTTAGAGACATTTGAAATTTATTTTCTTGCTATAAATATTGTTTCCTAAATGTTTAGCCTAACATGAGGAGTTTTGACACCATATGATAAGTGAATTTTTATTTTTTGTAAATCTACAACCAATATTTTTTGATAATATTTTGACCTCTAAACGGGCTCTAATTGTCTCCAATCTACAATCTGCTATTTTAAATGACTAAAGTAAACTACATAGGGAAATATAGCTATGTTTATTTCCAAACAGTCATGCTTTTATGCCAATATTATCTCAAGATGTTGTAGGCTGTAAATAAAGTGTTTAAAACCTTTGAAAACAACATTTGAACAAGGAGGATCTCAACCTAAGTTTTCACCTAGTTTGGTGATCACCTATAACATTAAGTATTAGATGCAAGTGCAGAAAATCCTCAACAAAAAGAAAAGCTACTCCATTTCATTTAGAAAAAATCCTAAAAAAGAGGCTCGGCTTCCCAATCACAACCCCAAAATCCCAAAACCTTGAAAAAGAAAAACAAAGAGATAATAAAGATTGAGTGTGAATAAAAGCCTAGTGTGATTAAAAGAAAGAAGGTTTGATCGTGCTAGGTGTCCAGGGTGTTACCCGACATGTGTATAGTTGTGATAAAAAATATAGATACATCCTGATAGGAAATAATACCCAAAATCTCCAAAGGATAAACCCTTAAACTACAATAGTGTTTACTTATTCCAAAAGCAATTTGTGGTAGTGATATGTAGGATGTGAAGTCACTGCTCTAAAGCCAACTAGCATGGATTGTAGGAACCACTCACCCATTAAATAGACCATTGGTTCAGTGACCTGATGAAGTAAAAGCTATACCTCAACCTCTAGACTACCCATCTACATGAATTGTACATCCAAGCCTAGATTGAAAGATACCTCTACATGCACCATTTATCTAGGAAACAAGATTTGAGGTTGACATTACTTAGGGAAGTCCCTATTCTAAATAAGAGTGTAGAAGATCAAGATCAATTCACTCCATGTTCAAATCACATTTTCTAAAGAGGTGTCTCATACAATATATACAGTCTTACAACTATATTGATAAAGGTATAGAATAATAGCATGGTTATTTTGTTTGCATTCTTATCATACTGACACCACATTCACAGTTATGGGGGTTGATAGAATCCAATTTTGTGTAGGTTAATATATCATTTGTACCCTCCTTTACCTCATGATTTTTTGAGTTCATACATGATAATCATAAGAGTTTATATTTGTAATTAATCTTCCACTAAGACATGTTCTGTACATTATATAGGGAAATTTCCAAATTTTAGAGTCATTAAACAACCCCGTTGGTTGGAGGCCTCGTCGACTATCCATACAACCTATAGATTCATCATCCGGTTACAATTTCCTTGGTTAAAGTTATCATCTACATGAATACAAAGAATATTCTCCTACTTTTTTTCTCCTTATTAACATCTCTAATCCTTTCTCCTACCTTCATCCCCCTCTTTTCTGTGAAAATTTGTGGAGAATTAGTAAGAGAGTAGATCTGAGACTACATGCTTCCTCTAAAAAAGGACCAGGACAAGGGTCTTTTGACTCCTCAAACATCCACATCATACTCGCGTTAATAGATATCCAGGGTATCTCATATATGAAAGGGAAGCCAACAACCGTTCTCTTTATCATTTGTTCTAGAAAGTTTGAAGGTTGAAGATGACTAGATTGTCATCTGATCACATTTTGAAGGTTGATGATCAACCACGTCTCTTATTGTTATATATTTATTCCCCCATCCTCTGTTAAGTGGGGTGGCATAGAACTCATATGATTTATCCAAAATATTGATAAATGCTATAATAAATACATAAATCGCCATAAGATAATAAAATATTTTAAGAGAAGTAGCTTCCACTAGGTTATTCAGAAAGCCATGAATGCTAACCCTAGTTCAAAGAACAATAATTCTTGTTTCATATATATCAGATCTCACACAAAAAATGTTTAACTACCAAAAAAGTTACTTAAAGAGGGCCCAATTCCATGCTTTTATAATTTAACATTAATTGTCAACTCATATATAAAAATATTAAAATAGTTATCTTCATTATATAATTTAATACATTCTAGAGAAAGTTTGAAATCATTGCACGTCAGTAGGAGATTCAATTTTCTCATTAAACCATACTATATGGACATTTGTAACACAATATCAATATTTTCATATGATCACATGGACAAAACTTAGTTCTACAAGTATTTACCAACTATTTGTTATTAGGTAATCCCATAAATAGTTTGAACATGTATTATGGGGACATAACTATATATGTGTTAACCAATCTAATTGATCACTCAACAACATAATCATGTACATTTTAATCTCATGAGTTTGTGAATGTTCTATGATTACTAAATTGATATAAGAATCCCAAATTTTCTAGTTTATATCTAAACATCATATAAAAATATATATTTGGTTTCCAACATCATATGACTATACAAAATCATTATTGAAGTCTTGTTGTACTACTAGTGCTTCTAATTTATTATTTAACCATGGGTATGTGGACATTAACTCAATAAAGTTGTATCATTTTATGAATATTTGTATACCTCAAAATTCATGTTATCCTTTGATGAATCATGTTCTTGAGTATAATTTGAGACCACCCTTTAAAGGTTCTATATTATAATAACACCTTGAACCAACCTTGGATAGGGTTTTGCATATCATGTAGTATATTTGTTCATGTGGGTTCCGTTTGTTGGCAAAATTGACATTATGATAAATCCCTTTGTTTCGATGATGACAAACATTTCATTCTTGTTGATCTAACGTGCTACTTGAGTGTTGCAGGAATGAGGTGGATGACAAAGCACTAGGGAATCTATATGCTTGAATGCTTGTAAATTTCATGAAATGTAATCAATTGTAAACTTGTACAAATATATAATGTACAAGTACTTAGACTTCATGTAAATCAAGCGTAGATCTTACCTAGCCAATCACTACACTTAGATAGATCATCCCCTTCATTAGTGTCACATATGCACACTCATACATACACTTAGCACTTTATTTGAAACATTGAAATAGGGTCAATCTCGGTCGACAAACTCCTCGACCGAGACACTCTCGGTCGACAAACTTCTCGACTGAGAAAGACCCAAGTAGCCATTAGACACAGCTGACAAGGTAGTTGGCAGTTGGAGATGAACGTTGCAAACACTTGATCCAGAGAGCCTGTCGGTGGATAAAACCTCGACCGAGTAGGTATCTCGGTCGACAATTCCTCGACCGAGATGGACTCTGACAACAACTGCAGAATTAATTAACTAGCCGTTGCTAAAGCAACTAAAGTGTACCTAACAGCTAGTTAAGCAATTAGAACCCCCTAGAAAGTGTCTAGAACATCCTTAAGCACTTGTAGGTCATTCCTATGAATAGGACATGCCTTAGGACACCTAAACTTACTAATCTTCACTTGTGATACACTTGATCTTACACTTGCAATTGTGAATCTGTTTTGAGAAATTGAGCAACACTTGCATTGGCTATTCTTCTCCTTGCTCTAATTTCGTGTCCTATAGGCTAGTATCTCCTATCCACATCAATCACACTTCCATATACATTGGTTAGGAGATCTACACGCTTGATATAGGCAAATCAAGTCTTGTGCTTCAAAGGTTAAGTGTAATTTCCTTTTTTCCTTCTTGTTCCTTTTATCCTTTGTATTCTCCTTGCTACTCCTAGGGTTGGAGGCTACGAATTGGAGAAGGTTCTTCTCAGAGGAGAACGTGGACTTCAAACTACTTCAAGAAGGCTATTGCAACGGGAAGCTACTTCAAGAGGAAGGCTACTTCAAGGGGGAGCTTGAAGTTACTTCAAGAAGGCTTCTTCAAGGTTGGTGGAATTACTTCTAGGTGAAGGCTGTTCGAAGGGTTTGGTGAAATAATTGTAATTTTATGTAAAGTCCTTGCGAGGTAATAAAATTTAATTCTTTCAAAATCCCGGTTGGGTAAGCAACCGGGTAGTGGACTGACTTCCTTAGTATTTTCTAAGGTTGGAACCACTCTAAATCCTTATCCCCTTGTCCAATATTTTTGTGGTTGGTTGTTTGAGTTAAATAATTGTTAAATTAATTTCAAAACCCTATTCACCCCCTCTCTAGTGGTTTTTCAATTGGTATCAGAGCAGGCTTCAAGGAACTCTAACCAAGTCTTGAAGAATGGGTGACGGGTTGCTCAACAACCTCAACCTTAAAGGGACACTTGTGGCTAGACCTCCGGCATTCGATGGAACTAACTACACCTACTGGAAAAGAAGAATGCAATTTTATTTCCAAGGGATTAGTTGGGATCTATGGAGGATGGTATCAACCCCCTATGAGCTTCCTCAAGTGGAATATGTAGCTTGGGACACCAATACGGTAAAGTCGGCTCAAATGAATGCAAAGGCTGTAAGTATTCTATATTGTTCAATTTCAGTAGGAGAATTTAATAGGATATCAAATTGTGAAACAGCCTATGAGATTTGGCATAGACTTTCCATAACTTATGAAGGGACTGTTCAAGTTAAGAATTCTAAAATTGGATTGCTTAAACAAAAGTTTGAACAATTCTGTATGGATCCGAATGAATCTATTAGTGACATGTATGCAAAAATCTCTTCTATTGTAAATGGTTTGAATGCTTTAGGTAAATTTATTAGTGAGGAAGATCAGGTGTCAAAGATCCTTAGATCACTTCCTCCTAAATACAAGCCCAAGGTGACGACCATTGAAGAAGCAAATGACCTCACCTGACTAAAGATGGAACAACTCATTGGCAACCTAGAAGCTCATGAGGCAACTTTAGAAGAGGAAGAAAGAAGAGAACGTGAACTTCAACAAGGGAAAAAGAAGGACATTGCATTCAAAGAATCAACCAAGGACAATCATGACACAAGTGAAGATGATAGTGAAGAAGAAACTCTCATTGTAAATGGTAAGCAATATAAAAGTTTTAAAACTAATAAAACTTCTAGTGGTTCTTCTTCCAGGTGATTTGAATGTGGCAAGAAGGGAGACATGAAAGATGATTGTCCAAAACTCAAGAAAGTTAAGAAATCATCTCACAAAAAGAAGGAAAGAGCATATAAAGCTGCATGGGATGATTCAAGTAATGATAGTGATGATGGAAAAGAAGAAGTAGAATGCCTCATTGCTACAACAAATGAAGAAGAAGAAGAGGTAAGTCTTTTTGATCTACTAAAAGAAGATCTAGTTGCTAGTCTTCAAGATATTCATGAGAAATATATTGAGTGCAAGAAGAAACTTAAGAAATCAAATAAAGTAAATGATGATTTAAACATTAAACTTCTTGCTCTTGCATCCGAAAATGAAGATCTCAAAAAGGCAAATGAAGATTATGATCTTAAGTTAAAATATGTAGAAGCTAATTGCAATCTTCTTTCCTTAGAAAAGTTAAACTTGCAAACTCAAGTGAATGATCTTCAGAGACAACCTATTTTATGTTCACACTTAGATTATGATGAGGTTGTAAAAGAAAGAAACTCTCTATTATATAATATAGATCAAGCAAAGAAAGATATAAACAAGAAGATGGATGATATTGCTAAGCTACAAAGAAAAATAAATGAGTTAAGAGGAAATGACATCCTTGAGAATATTCTGAAAATTTCCTCTAATTATAATGGAAGAAGAGGATTAGGATATGATCCAAAGAGAAATCAACCCAAAAGAGCTAAAGAATCCAAGACTAAGACTATGTTTGTACCTAAGAACACAATTCCTAGAAAGAGAAATGAAGTTGACTCCATTAGTTGTCATTATTGCATGCGCCTTGGACATTATTCATTTTCATGCCCATATAAGAAAAAGAATGATGATCTAGCTTGGATTCCTAAAAATTAGAAGCTTAAATTTAATTAGTTGAGATTTGACCTAAACTAATTCTTGATATACAAATGTCATATCTCAACACAATCGAGCTCTAACTTGCATAATTTTGTTTTACTTGGAAGCAATTAACAATTCTGAAAATAGTACAGAAACCTTGTCGGTCGAGAAACTGTCGACCGAGAGAATAGTCGGTCGAGAAATCGTCGACCGAGCATGTTACTGATTTACAGTCTGCAATAAATCTGATGAATATGTTTTCAATTGATCAAATTGCTATCTATTTGTTATTAATAACTGTTTTTTATGCAAAACAAAGAATAAATTCTGGAAACCATCCTTGAAAACTTATATGAGATTACTTTGGTTTATCCTATAAATGGTTTAAAACTGAAAATAATGATTAGTTTAATCAAAAGAAATTACTGTTTTACCATTATTGACATGGTTTTTCCTAAAAGTATTTCTTGGCCTATCCATATAGGAACCATGTGTTTTGATATTTAGTTAAAATGATCATAATTATTGTATTTCATGAGATTATCATTATATGCTTCTACTGTTTTATCAAAATAATTGTGCCATATGTTTCATTAGTTTGTTTAATATAATCTTTCATCCCTATATACAAACCATGAATGGATACTATTCTTGATTATCGTCATTCAGCTTATATGAAGACTCTATTTTTCTTAAATAGTAAAATTTCATGGCACAAATGCATCTTAATTTGAAAATCTGCAGATTTTGCCTCTTGGTTGAAATTAAATTTGACCAAGGGGCGCTATGGTCGTAGTCAAGGCCGACCTAAAATAAGCTTGACATTATGCTTATTTGTATATCATTTTAATACACTAAATCTTAGTATCTTGATTTAAAATGAGTTTTAGTGCACAACTCTCATAAAAAAAAGACAACTCATTATGATCTAATGATTGTGCCCTCAGAATCCTCAAATTCTCTTGACTATAAGATTAAGGGGGAGCTCACACAAATCATCCTAACTAAGTAGGTTACAAAACTTGGCAAAACATCATTTGAAGCTTGTTATGACCTTAGTACTTTTACTCTTGGACATGAAGAAATATACAAATTTTATGATACATATCTTATTCTTAATGGAATTCTCTAAACAAATCAGGGCTTAACATCCCATGTTTTTGGTTAGAGATATTTTTCATGAACTCTAAGCTTAAATGGATCTCATTTCATTTTTAGGGCTTAACATCCCGTGAAAAATGGATGAGAACTCAAAATACATATGCCATGAATCTAAAAGGATCTCATATCATTTCAAGGTTTGACATCCTTTGCAAATGATTGAGAAACAAATTGTGGCTAAATTAGACAAAAATAATATTAAATCCCTGTTCTTAATAGAATATCTATCTAAGGGGGAGCATAGTATAAAATTAAGAGGGAAAAATGAAAGTCACACAAAATGATTTTCTTTGGATATCTTTTTGAAATGACAAAGGGGGAGAAAGAAAAATAAAATCAAAAACATAAAATATGAGTTTCATAAATATCACGGCCAGCACTCATTTCTGTAATCTTCAGGTATGAAACTCACATGCTTTATATTTCCTTATTTTATATTTAGGAAATGTTTGTCATCTTCAAAAAGGGGGAGATTGTTGGCTAAATTGACATTATGATAAATCCCTTCGTTTCGATGATGACAAACATTTCATTCTTGTTGATCTAACGTGCTACTTGAGTGTTGCAGGAATGAGGTGGATGACACAGTACTAGGGAATCTATATGCTTGAATGCTTGTAAATTTCATGAAATGTAATCAATTGTAAACTTGTACAAATATATAATGTACAAGTACTTAGACTTCATGTAAATCAAACATTAGATCTTCCCTAGCCAATCACTACACTTAGATAGATCATCCCTTTCATTAGTGTCACATATGCACACTCATACATACACTTAGCACTTTATTTGAAACATTGAAACAGGGTCAATCTCGGTCGACAAACTCCTCGACTGAGACACTCTCGGTCGACAAACTTTTCGACCGAGAAAGACCCAAGTAGCCGTTAGACACAGCTGACAAGGTAGTTGGCGGTTGGAGATGAACGTTGCAAACACTTGATCCAGAGAGCCTGTCGGTCGACAAAACCTCGACCGAGTAGGTATCTCGGTCAACAATTCCTCGACCAAAATGGACTCTGACAGTAACTGCAGAATTAATTAACTAGTCGTTGCTAAAGCAACTAAAGTGTACCTAATGGCTAGTTAAGCAATTAGAACCCCCTAGAAAGTGTCTAGAACGCCCTTAAGCACTTGTAGGTCATTCCTATAAATAGGACATGCCTTAGGACACATAAACTTACTAATCTTCACTTGTGATGCATTTGAGCTTACACTTGCAATTGTGAATCTGTTTTGAGAAATTGAGCAACACTTGCATTAGCTATTCTTCTCCTTGCTCTAATTTCATGTCCTATAGGCTAGTATCTCCTATCCACATCAATCACACTTCCATATACATTGGTTAGGAGATCTACACGCTTGATATAGAAAAATCAAGTCTTGTGCTTCAAAGGTTAAGTGTAATTTCCTTTTTTTCCTTCTTGTTCCTTTTATCCTTTGTATTCTCCTTGCTACTCCTAGGGTTGGAGGCTGCGGATTGGAGAAGGTTCTTCTCGGAGGAGAAGGTGGACTTCAAACTACTTCAAGAAGGCTATTGCAACGGGAAGCTACTTCAAGAGGAAGGCTACTTCAAGGGGGAGCTTGAAGTTACTTCAAGAAGGCTGCTTCAAGGTTGGTGCAATTACTTCTAGGTGAAGGCTGTTCGAAGGGTTTGGTGAAAGAATTGTAATTTTATGTAAAGTCCTTGCGAGGTAATAAAATTTAATTCTTTCAAAATCCCGATTGGGTAAGCAACCGGGTAGTGGACTGACTTCCTTAGTATTTGCTAAGGTTGTAACCACTCTAAATCCTTGTCCCCTTGTCCAATATTTTTGTGGTTGGTTGTTTGAGTTAAATAATTGTTAAATTAATTTAAAACCCTATTCACCCCCTCTCTAGTGGTTTTTCAATAAATTTGACCAAGGGGCGCTATGGTCCTAGTCAAGGCCGACCTAAAATAAGCTTGACATTATGCTTATTTGTATATCATTTTAATACACTAAATCTTAGTATCTTGATTTAAAATGAGTTTTAGTGCACAACTCTCATAAAAAGACAACTCATTATGATCTAATGATTGTGCCCTCAGAATCCTCAAATTCTCTTGACTATATGATTAAGGGGGAGCTCACACAAATCATCCTAACTAAGTAGGTTACAAAACTTGGCAAAACATCATTTGAAGCTTGTTATGACCTTAGTACTTTTACTCCTAGACATGAAGAAACATACAAATTTCATGATACATATCTTGTTCTTAATGGAATTCTCTAAACAAATCAGGGCTTAACATCCCATGTTTTTGGTTAGAGATATTTTTCATGAACTCTAAGCTTAAATGGATCTCATTTCATTTTTAGGGCTTAACATCCCGTGAAAAATGGATGAGAACTCAAAATACATATGCCATGAATCTAAAAGGATCTCATATCATTTCAAGGCTTGACATCCTTTGCAAATGATTGAGAAACAAATTGTGGCTAAATTAGACAAAAATAATATTAAATTCCTGTTCTTAATAGAATATCTATTTAAGGGGGAGCATAGTATAAAATTAAGAGGGAAAAATGAAAGTCACACAAAATGATTTTCTTTCGATATCTTTTTGAAATGACAAAGGGGGAGAAAGAATATAAAATCAAAAACATAAAATATGAGTTTCAAAAATATCACGGCCAGCACTCATTTGTGTAATATTCAGGTATGAAACTCACATGCTTTATATTTCCATATTTTATATTTAGGAAATGTTTGTCATCTTCAAAAAGGGGGAGATTGTTGGCAAAATTGACATTATGATAAATCCCTTTGTTTCGATGATGACAAACATTTCATTCTTGTTGATCTAACGTGCTACTTGAGTGTTGCAGGAATGAGGTGGATGACAAAGCACTAGGGAATCTATATGCTTGAATGCTTGTAAATTTCATGAAATGTAATCAATTGTAAACTTGTACAAATATATAATGTACAAGTACTTAGACTTCATGTAAATCAAGCGTTAGATCTTACCTAGCCAATCAGTACACTTAGATAGATCATCCCCTTCATTAGTGTCACATATGCACACTCATACATACACTTAGCACTTTATTTGAAACATTGAACAGGGTCAATCTCGGTCAACAAATTCCTCGACCGAGACACTCTCGGTCGACAAACTTCTCGACCGAGAAAGACCCAAGTAGCCGTTAGACACAGCTGACAAGGTAGTTGGAAGTTGGAGATGAACGTTGCAAACACTTGATCCAGAAAGCCTGTCGATCGACAAAACCTCGACCGAGTAGGTATCTCGGTCGACAATTCCTCGACCGAGATGGAATCTGACAGCAACTGCAGAATTAATTAACTAGCCGTTGCTAAAGCAACTAAAGTGTACCTAACGGCTAGTTAAGCAATTAGAACCCCCTAGAAAGTGTCTAGAATGTCCTTAAGCACTTGTAGGTCATTCTTATAAATAGGACATGCCTTAGGACACCTAAACTTACTAATCTTCACTTGTGATACACTTGAGCTTACACTTGCAATTGTGAATCTGTTTTGAGAAATTGAGCAACACTTGCATTGGTTATTCTTCTCCTTGCTCTAATTTCGTGTCCTATAGGCTAGTATCTCCTATCCACAGCAATCACACTTCCATATACATTGGTTAGGAGATCTACACGCTTGATATAGGCAAATCAAGTCTTGTGCTTCAAAGGTTAAGTGTAATTTCCTTTTTTCCTTCTTGTTACTTTTATCCTTTGTATTCTCCTTGCTACTCCTAGGGTTGGAGGCTGCGGATTGGAGAAGGTTCTTCTCAGAGGTGAAGGTGGACTTCGAACTACTTCAAGAAGGCTATTGCAACGGGAAGCTACTTCAAGAGGAAGGCTACTTCAAGGGGGAGCTTGAAGTTACTTCAAGAAGGCTGCTTCAAGGTTGGTGCAATTACTTCTAGGTGAAGGCTGTTTGAAGGGTTTGGTGAAAGAATTGTAATTTTATGTAAAGTCCTTGCGAGGTAATAAAATTTAATTCTTTCAAAATCCCGGTTGGGTAAGCAATCGGGTAGTGGACTGACTTCCTTAGTATTTGCTAAGGTTGGAACCACTCTAAATCCTTGTCCCCTTGTCCAATATTTTTGTGGTTGGTTGTTTGAGTTAAATAATTGTTAAATTAATTTTAAAATCCTATTCACCCCCTCTCTAGTAGTTTTTCACCGTTGAGTTGTTGAATTGTAAAAAACACGATTTTGCAAGGGATGTACCATTCTCCTTCCTTAATAGGATTTCACATATAAATACCAAAAGCATGGGTAGAAGAGAACAACAACCAATGCATAACTCTCTTAATAATGTCTTGGAATTTTGGTATGATCTTTGATCCTCATCAATGTATACTCTCATGAAGTATATTCTTAAGAATTGAGCATTAAATCCTTTATGGTTTATTCTAGATTTCATATTTGTATGCTTCTATTATCAATTATTTAATATTTTGGGTTCCCACTTAAGGATTTATGATATCAAAACTATTTATTTCATGTCTTCATACATTACTTGTCTCTATCTCTCATGTTTTTGGTATTATCATCATACTTATGAATCATCCATCATGGGGTTTTCATTAATCATGTGTTTCTTTTCAAGTATTTATTATTTTTATTAGATATCTATAATAAGGGATCTTTACATTTATGAGTCTAGTTTTAATGATCATGAAACTTATTCCATTGTGTACAAGTCCTTTGCCTTCCTCCTAGTTAGCAAACTTTACCTGAATGACCTTATCTCTCATTGGTGGATTCCATCTACATTCTACTTCTTATCATGTCGATGACCATGTTGACATCATATGTTGTGGGAAAATGTCCTTTCCAATCAATCCTTACATCTAAAACCATTCCATCTTTACATATGATTATTTTATTCTAGCAATTATTTAATTATTAGTTTACTATTTCCTTTGTATTGCAAACAACCTCCACTTTGTCGATTATACTTATCTCATCTTGGTGTCTTATCTATGTATTCATCAATATAGGAGTGGATTCTTATCCTTACTTACCATTATATTATATCCTACTTCAACTCCATTCTACCCATCATCACTTCATCTTAATTTAAAAGGATTCAATGTTTGATTTAGGATTTTCTCCTTTCTGACTTGATATGAACTCACATTCGTTCCTTGTGTGGAGTATCATTTGCTGAACTTATTAAAATGTAAAATTATCTACACATTGTGCTTTATTAAATAATTCTTTAATATCCTATTATCAATAATTTTCATACTCATGTTTTCATATATAATCGTTCCCTAAGTAAACTCCTCTTACCTCCTCACAATCTCCCTTTTTCAAGCATAAAATACAACCATATTCATCTCCTTGAAGAGTCAACTCTTGTGTTTCCACATGTCCACTTACATATATCTTAGTTATTACCTTAATCCATCCATGGAACTTTTCTACTAGTCTAAGACAAAATTAGATCTTTACACTTCTTGAGTAATAATATGACATACCGCCTATAGAAAATAAAAAATTTCCGTTATCTTATATGTGAATTATACCTTAAAATCTTCTCACAATATGTATTCCATTTGAATTTCCACATTACTGTTAAACTATTCTACTCATTCCTTTTCAATTTTATCATTATTGCACACTATTAAGTCCTTTATGAATCACCTCTCCTCAATGACATCTTTCCTTAGAATTCCAACCTCACACTTTAGAAGTATTTCCATTTCAAATCCATTCTTCAAGTTATTGAATTGCTTTTTATCTAATGTACAATCATTTGAGCACCATATTGTTCTTTCTTTTCCATTAATCATCATATTTTTAGGTATTCATTAGTTTAAAGATATTTTTTTGTCAATTCATGGTTTCACGTTTCATTTAGATATTTGGTATCTTAATTTCAATAAGCTATTCCATGCTTAAGTCACGTTTCGTATTTCTCATCATACTTTATCATCCTTTTCACCATATTCTTATATATTATTAATGTGTAATTAGACTATTTCCAATTGACTATTTGGTCAAACCATAAGAAAGATAACATCATACAAGTTTCAGACTAACTCGCTCTCAATACTTACATACACGAGCAATACAACCCAAATACTGAGTTCAACTGCTACACATAATATTCATGTCATGTTCATCATTAATGTTTTCATTGATACGGGATCTTATTGTCCCTATAGACTCATCTAACCTAAACACTAATACCACAAAATGAAAAACACCATTCTAATCAACCCTAACATGATAATTAGTATATCCTCATATAAAAACCATCTTAAACTAGCACACAACAAAACTTGATATCAAATCTAGTAGAAAACGTAAGTTAATTTTTTATTTTCTAAAAGTAACACATCTCAAAACTTCTAGTTCAAAGATATTGTCAAACATTGAGATCCACTAGAATGCCTCACTGAACCAATAGAAACTCTTTGTGATCATTGTGAAAAATCCACACGGTAGAAGATAGTAGGCTTTATTAGAATATATGATATTTATAGAATTGGATCCAGCTAAGGTATTCACAATAATTGGATTAGGATAGACATGATAATATGGATAAACATGATAACAAATCTAAGGTATATGATAAACATGTACGAGCACCATATTATATGGATTAGGGTAGGCTAGTAACATACTAACTCTCTATTCAACATCAACTGGGAACTTGATAATTTACTTTAAGATGGGGTATCTTATCACATGAGGTAAGAAACATCTCATTCTACTATCAACTTATTAATTATCTAAATTCTTAGAAGAAAACATATACATATCCTAGAAGATATGTTGATGAGATATACTTATTATATCCTAATGATCTAATATATATATATATATATATATATATATATATATATATATATATATATATATATATATATATATATATATATATATATATATATATAACTCTTGTCCTAGATAATATGGAGTGTATCATTCAAATTGCAAGCATTAATATAGAAATTCCCTAAACCCACTATAAAGGATCTCAAAAGTATCTGGTCTTATTGGATTCCTCCATGCCCTAGTTGGGGCAGATTAAAAAGTAAGGGCTCATCAACTTGCGATCCATATAATCATCAAGTCCACCTTGGTTACACAGGTCACTGACACATACCAAATCTCATTGATAGTAACACCCTTCCATCAAACTACATTATTACCACATTAATAACATTAAAAAAATAATAGGAATTACAACCTCAAATACTATCACGTAACAAGTGATTTCCAGACATTGAGGGGCACCATACCTCATATGCATTCTCAATAAGTTTTATATAGTCAACAATGTATGACTCTGAGTATGTTCTCATGATCCTTGGATCGCTACTAGAATACTCATTTCCCTTCCCAACTTCCAAACACTAAGGAAGTTCTTGATTCTATGGCATGCACTACATGATTAAGACTTCACTCTTTACTTAGTCATGCTAATAATATTTTAGGCATGTTTCATACAAAAAGAGTAAATCTTGCTTACTAGTACACAAGTAAGGAGATTTTTCTCATCATGTGCACAAAGAGAAAATATAAGAATTAGAGTTAAACTAAGAAACACACGATATAAAAAACTAATGACACTCATATTGTATAAATGCAATTTCATGAATTCCTTAATTGTACTCAATAAATTATCAATATGCTTCAAACCTTTAAGCATCATAATTCTTACTTGGCTTTGCCCTTAGAGCTTATCATTTGGACCATACACCCCTTTTTGCAAAAGATACTCAAATAGTAGTCTTAAACAAGGCATCATAATAATATTACTCAAGCCATCATTCATATTCATATATCATGTAAGGAATATGCAAGATAGTATCATTTTATCACTTTTAGAATTCTCATCAATATCACCTTAATCAAGGAATGTCATGTGAGAAGGATAACAATTTCCATAAAGGTAAGAGGTTATTAAATTATAATATTATATAGTAAAACTCATAAAATTCAATGAGCACTACAACAATTAATAAGTTTTCATTTATTTTTACAGAGTCTCTTCAAGACCATATGATGTATGACATCAATTCGAAAATTGCCATATTAAAATTATATAAGAACCTATATGTTATTTCCCTCAAACATCCCTTTGTTTTCATATTTCATTTATATTCCAAATACCTGATTACTCTATTCATTGACCCATGATAAAACCCCAAAGCATTGAATAAATCTACTTATATATATAACCCTCATCTGAATTTACCATTTAACATTAAAGTTTGCATTATCCTTGGTCAAGTTAACTTAAGATCATATGAAGGAAGGTAAGTAGAAGCACCAATTTCTCTTATAGGAGGGAAGATTCCTAAATGCAACTAGTCATATTAAGATGAACTCTTTTAGGTAACCACCCAATTTAATTACCGACTCCATTAAGAACTCATGCTGATGATTATTAATTAATATTTTCATCCATTTTAAACCCTATGTCCATTATTTAATTGATATTAAGCATAGTCATCTAGTTCCATGCCATTTATATCCTACATAAGTAAATTTATTTTTTATAACATCAATAGCCATTTGATCTTCACGTGTAAATATAACATGTAATTTCAATAAGAGAAGGGACACAAGCTCATCTAAAAATTACTCCCTTAGTTTAAGAAAGGAAATTATGATATTGTTAGGATACCATTCGACCACATAAAAGCATGCATGAAGGAAATTACTCATAAATATTTTTTAAGAGGTTGTGATATCTTCAAAACATGCATAGGAATAGAAAACATGCATACATGAAAGCAAGACTTTGTATTTCTAAGGATTTGGTGGATTTCAACCCAAAAGATAAGATTATTACCAATAAACATCATTAAATATATAGTTGCTCTTGGATTAAGACTTAACATGTAGAAAAACCTTTTTTTGTTAGAATAGATTATATAATACCAAATAAGACATACAACATCCACAAAGAGATCTTTTGTGATGCCATATAAAAAACAAGTGTAGAACTACATCTTTGAGATGAGATTAAAAATATATTGACCGTGTCAGCTCAGATTACAAGTTGAAATACATGAAAACAACTTTTTGATAAAATCCCTCAATCTTTATCATACTGCATTTTGAAGATGCCTAAATTACTTGTATATAAATTCAACTAATCTCAGAGTAAAAACCTTACATCTACCTCAATATATATCATAGTGTTGAAATACCCACTACTAATCTAAAATAAAAATTAGGGTCTAGGGGGAATCCTCAACACTAGATATAGATTTAGGAAAGACCCAAACTGAGTTAGTCCCTTGTAGAGGGCCATCATCAAGGATAGATAGGAGGTTGTTAAGCAGTGAGTAAAAAGAGAAGTATCATGGCTGAGAAACCTAAAGAAAGAAATCAAGAAACACAAGCTAGGTACTGAAACACGATAAAGGAGAAGGGGGACGAACTTGATTTAGATCGATTTGTGCCTAGACATGCTCCAAGTGAGTGCCAAACTCATTAAGGAGTAGAAAAAGCCACTCCAAATGCCCTCCACTACAACCAATTCACCCACCACTAAGATTGCCCCCCTATGGAACCCACCTACAAAAATTGGTGGCAGAAGGCCAAGGAGGAGGTTGACCACCGACATCGAGGACAAAAGTCCCATCAGGTACCCAAAAAACCATAGAGAAATGATGCAAACCTGATTGTAGAAATGGGAGAGAAAGCTCAAGGGAAAACATGCTAAGCATGCCGCCTCCACCCTCCCTCTAGATAGAGAAGAGAAAACCTAGCTTGTTTGTCCAAGAAGTTGGTTTAGAGACGGGAGGAAGGATCAAGTACTTGGTTTTTACCTAATTATGACGTGTAGATATATAAGGGGAAGTAAACCACTTACCAGGAGAATGAGACTATAATAGGAAGAAGCATGAAACCTAGCACCATAGCTCCACCAAACAACCCAAAACATTCATCAGGCACTAGCTATAAATAACTATGTCAAAGAAGGAGAAAAGGGATGGATTTAGGTAGAGAAGAGCCATTCTGAGCATGAAACATGGAGAATTGCATCCAAGAAGGTGGAAAGGAGATGATAAATAGTAAAGATGAGAAGAAAGAGAGGATCTTACAAAGATTTAAGCTAAAATTACTTAGGACTGAGATTTCAAACCTTGATCCTCAAGAATCTAGATAAAACAACAACATCCAATAGCTTCTTCTTAAAAATGTCACCTACATGCAATGGTTTCTTCTAGAAATTGCTTTTTCTAGATCTACCAACATTTCTCCATCACAAAATGAACTATAAAGGACCTAGGCTCGAAGGGATCACATGTTTATAGTTTAAGTTGGGAGATAATAACATTTCTAGTCCAAAATAAACCACTTCAAGCGCTTTCATAAATTGCATCTCCCCAAAAGTGTGGTCTCAACCCCTATATCGACCTTCTTCTGCACACATCGGTTTGCCTCTTGGCCCGCTTTGACATGAAGTGACCGCATTGGTCCTGACCTGTCACACATCAACCTTCCCGAAAAATGCTTCAGTAGTTCCTAGTGCACATGGGCCGCCCCACCAGTCAAAGCGATCACATAAACTGCCAACCCGGTATGCCTCAGCCTAAAGGGCTGCTATGGTCCGTCTTAGACACGCATCAACAACACATTACAATCAAAGCTACCATCCCTCAAAAAAAAAAAAAAATCAAAGCTACCAGACCAAGGCCTGCATAAAACCCTCAGCTCGCCCACTTTGCATCTATCAATCTAAATGATCGATGTAAGCACTAAGGTATATCGTGTAAGTCTAAAAAATTCACGATTCTATGAAAATTTAAATATCGCTTCTTCCCATCAGTTAAAACACAACATGATTTTTCGAAGTTGATTCAAATAAATACATAATTTTAATAAATCATGCAACTAAGATAAACAAAGCAAGGTTAAGAAACGTAAGATTCTTCGCCTTGAGTAAACCCATGAATTCCACGTAGGTATACTTGTTAACCTAACAGAATCCCACCTCGCTAGTTGAGTGAAGAAATGATGCATTTAATTGGAATCAAAAGGAAAAACATATGATTTTGTCGATACTACTCTGTCTTCTTGATGTAAAGGAGTTAGCTCCTAACTTTTGGGTCCTATGCTACTAATGCGGGCTAATATATTATAATATACTAGGTGGTACCGTATATATCTAACTAGGGACTACGGAGGAAATGAGTAATCTAGGTTAATCGTTTGTTCTATATAACCTTTGACTCGATTTCAGTTTACCCTAGTTGACTGCTAATCAGAACAAAGCATCATTTTTTTATTAATTAAAACCTAATTCGTGATTTGAGAACTTGGGAGTTCGTTGAACTAATTAAGTGGCAAAGCAAGTACCCTATGAAATAACCTAATTGGGATGGTGATTTTACTCAATTACAACCAATTCGGCCATGTGATCCAATTCGACCTAGTTCAATTATGATGGTGGTGTAGTTGAAAGTAAATATATTTTGACGTCATAATTCCTCCAATTAGTACTAAGTTATACATTAAAAAATATAAAATAAACATGCAGCAGACTAACTGCGGAAAAAAGCAGTGAAGTTGAGCCATCCAATAATACATCTACATAGAAGAGAGTATGAAGGGAACTTATTAAGCATACGAAAAAAGACCATGATGGTATAGGTGCTCTTAGAGAGACAAAGACGGGATCCATGACTTCATCCTGAGGCAGAGTAGCAGTCTGTCGGCGATAATAGTTTCTGTATCAGCTAATTCGAAGCCTCAGTTGCTCATTTTAGTGGAGATAGTCTGAGAACTCTTCCATGAGCTGAGGTAGAGGACGGTAGTATTATGCCATCTAGTGGCTCTATATGTTGAGTCCTGCCTTTTTTCACGCCATAGTTCCCAACAGTTTGTATTAGAGAAAATGTTTTAATATTAGAAATTGTATAAGAGAAAACATACCATGCGGTGAAATGAAATTGGTCCTAGTCAGTTTTTAGTTTGGATCTTAACAAATCAGCAGGAAGAACTTCATGCTATATCTATGCAATAACGAATCATTTTCCCATGTACTAGTATCGCCTAAATAACTTGATCAATTACAAGTACAACATACAGTTCAATGTTTCAGTACTTGCTTGCTATTCTTCACTGCATGAACAGAAGCAATAAAAAGATAAGATAATTACAATACAGATGTATCCGTATCCCTCGCCCCCGTAAAAGCAACCATACAAGAAGAGAAACAAAATTGAAAATATCAGAAACCCAAACCCAGCAGCGCCGTTATCATGTAATGTGCCAGAGTTGCTCGTACAGGGTTCTCCTGGCCGTTTGCTGTAAAGACTTACTACTTTTCTTTCAGAGGCCCTGGTATACCCGCTGAGGAAGTGGATGATCAGCAGCAGGATGACAGGCCCGAAGAGAACGCTTTGAAACAGAAGGAAAGTAATAGCTAGCACGGAGATGAGGCTCAAAACAAAGACAGTCAGCTCATCCATGAAGTGCAGAAAGAACAGGACAGCAACTACAGCAACTATGGGCGTCGCTGCCTCTTGAAGAAGATAGATGAGGGACCAATGCTCTGCTAGAAAAGGACCCAACAGGACAAACCCAAGCCCTCCCACCAGCACCAATGGTACCACCGGAGATGGCCGGGGATCGCCACCGTTGTTCATTTACACACTATACTAATGCATACGCTGCAGAATAACAGCTACGGATGGTCAATGGCAACATGTATGTGAATCGTTAAGCTTCTACTGATGGTAAGGATTAATATTGGGTTGGGTCTTGTTTTCACCGTCTACTGCCTTTTGCAGCTAGTGGGCGACCGCACATGGCGGTTAACTATGTTGCGTGGTTCAACTAACTCTAACTACTACAACCTATTTGTCAAACCTTCCACGAGTATGTAAGCAATATACATTCTTTATTTGAAAACGTCAGTCCTGGTTGATGCAACACACCATGAGATATGTATCTGCTGCTGTCTGCCATTGACTTTTTGTTATTCTGGTTAGCTGTTGGTTTACTTGCGGTGAATATCCGAGACTTACAATGTGATCCGATGTAATTGCACACATGAGACTCCATCCATGTCTCATTGACTTTTTTGGCAATATGGTAAACTTGGAATTAAAATAAAGGATACGTTGGTGAAATAGTAGTGCAGCGAGAGCCAAGCATCCTGACCAAGTGCGGAAGTAGCTTTCCTACTAGAAATCAAGCAAAAATACCATATATAACAAATCTATGCACACTCCCGATGACCTAGATATGGACACTCCCGATGACGTCTTTGATTCATAGGTGATAGACCAAGTAAGACCATCAATATAGTGGGCTTTCATTCTCTGTCTTGGTAGTATGTAACAAAAGTACCCATTTGCCTCTACTGCCTATGTCACCAGAGAGATTTTGGCATAAGTTGTGAATGCCTCAGAATATTCTATTTCAATGGTTATCAATAAATGCCAAAAAATGTCACTATAACATCATTCAACTTTTATGTAAATGTCACTGTAACATTGATTGGTTTTTACATAAACGCCACTATTGTGTGTTAGAATATTGTCTGCAATAATTGTTAGCATGTATAATGGTGTATCAAAATGCCACTGTAATAGCATACTTATTGTGTACGATGGCTTTCTCATGGATTTTAATAATTTGATTTTTAGCTCATTACCTGGACTTTTAAATGACACCAATTGCAATTTGAACTCAAATTTTCAAAAATATAGATTTTGATTATCAATCATTTCTATATATAATCAAATGCAAGTTACATAGGGAAGACATTTTACCTTGTCCCATCTATGTACTTCACATGAGAGACAATCTTTCATATACAATTTTACTAAGTAAAATATTTTCCACATCAATTGACCATCTCTCTTGATATAATGGAAGGGTATACATGTGAACTACATGTTTTTAGATTTTCTTATCGTTGAGTCTTGAATTGACAACAAGAATATGGGATTGGTGGGAATCATCTTTGCAAATCCTACATCAACATTTTTCAAAAACTTGGGCTCTATATCGACCTCCTTATCAGAATGTAAGTCAACCTTGGCGAAGAACTCAAAAAACTTCACAACAAGGTGCGAGGTGTGCAAGACCAAAAAATGGATTAGCTATCACATGTGCAATAATTGTTCTTACCCCACAACTTGTGTCAATGGCAGTTCTAACTATGTCATGTTTCATCCCATGGGTCAATTCTTATATTAGATTGATATAAACCACTCTCCCTCTTGGAAATAAGATCCCTTCACCTAGAAAAGGAACTTATTCCCTTGCATTCTCAACCAATTTCGATTCGCCTTTCCATGACGATTTCAATCATATGTCAAACTTATGTTCAAAATGATCAAGAAACAAATGCAAGTGATAAGCATTGCAGAATGGATAACTAGTAGATGTTCCCAACTTTAGGAGGGACTATGATTTGTGACCTATACTTTAACATACACTTTTAAATGAATAAGAATGAACTACCTTGTGTTATGTTCACTCTTTGCTAATGAGATGTTACCAATTTTCATAGTTCTTACCTACAAAAATAGAAAGTAGGTCTAAAAGTGATTTTCAAAAACAATTACAAAGATATTATAAATACAATATTTAAAAGATTTCAGTCTCATTACTAGAAGAAACATGATACAATTGGGAAAAGAACATACCATGTTCAATTTCTTCAGGCCTCTAATCTACTCATCAACTAACTAAAGAATTTATTTAAGCTTGTGTGTAGTAGGTTTCACGTCTTCTACTATGCAAAGAAAAAAATAAAACCATTCAGCCAATACATGGTCAACATGGAAAAAAGCATAAGCTTGTTTACACTTTGAGAAGCAATAATTGAAGCATGAAAAAATTGCATTTTTGGAGATTCAAACCTCTGATACTCTTACACACGTGGATGATTATTATACATTTGATGAATAACTGATAAAATATGAAGGAGGATTGGTTTATATAAATATTTGTTATAATAATAGGGAAACAAGTGTAGGCGATTTAAGTCCCCGTCGGATAACTTTTAGGTATTTGACTGGTATAATTTGTAAATGTCTAGATGAATGTGGTCTTCAGTGGTATATATAACTATATATAGATGGTATTGAATTTACAAGTATGTTAGAATCATTGGATATTCATAGACATACATGGATGTATTTTGGAAATACTAAAGTAAAGAAAGGTAAAATATAGGAATTCTACTGAAATATGACCTACAAAAGTTGATTCTTGAGAATTGGCATCCTTATATTCCAAATTCAGTATTGAAATAAATCAACCTATGGTAATTAGTCATAGTTTACATTTACATATACCTTTTTTCTTCTTCTTCTTCTTCTTTTGGCCTCTTGCAACTCTCTACATAGGAAGGAAACCATGAGAGCACTATCACTCCGTATCATCTCCTATTCCCAACATTTTTTAGACGAATCACATGATCTGTTGCTACCCCGTCCACTTCGTTCTCTTCTCTCTTCCCACCCTACTCTTGTTATGACCTATTTCTTGTAGTAGCAACTAAAGTAAGAAATGTGCAACATATAGGAAATGGAGTGGGGTGAGAAAACAAAGATGCATTCAAGAACATGAAGATGAGTAGGAAGGAAGAAGCGAAACAAATGTAGGAAGAATGTCGTCTATAGGTGACACCATGTTAGTTGAACCATGAACAGTAGGAGAAAGAGAATGGAGGAAGAGAAGATTGACATAAAGCAATGTGATACATACCCACAAAGTAATGTTCTACCCTTTACCAAGGATAAAGAAATATAGATGATTGTTATTATGAAAAAAACATACCACATTCAATCAATGCCTTCTCACAACATAAAATGTGCAACATCATCTACAACAAAAATATAAAAAATCACAACTATAATAAGAATAATTCTATATTATCCCATGTGTATCATTCCAAAATTAGGAAACACATATCGAATGTAAAATACAGATAATACTTAGCAGATGTCCTTATGACTAAGTCTCTATTATATGAATGATGTATATAATATTGTCACTATAAGAAGAATAACTAAAACTCTTAATGTCAGAATTAAGTCTTAAAAAAGAATATTGGAAACTTTGAAAATTTATCCAAGAATATAAAGTTTTATAGATAAAATAGTTCTAAGTGAAGGTAACGGTACAAAGGAAAAAATTATAATAAACGAGGAATATATCAAGATTTCCAATCTAATTAGCTCATAATACATGAAAAAAATCCAATCCACTCAATGATGACAACTATATCAAATAGTCTAGCAAAATATCCCAGAGTTGATATCCATAATGAGACGACTAAAGAATTTAAAAAGGAAATTAGTAGCATATTTGATGATAGATATGAAAAAGACCACATTGCAATCCATTGGTGTGCCACCAATGTATATACATGAAACATTGAAACGTCATAACCACATGAATTATTCTACTAGTAAACCATGAATCAAGACCGACTTTATTGTATGTATGCATAAGAGGAATAGAAGTAGAGTCAAATTTAGAATTAAGTGTTGCAAAAGTGAATAAGATAAAAAAACAACTCAATGCTATAATATATATAGGAATAGGGGATATGTGAACAAGAAAAGTGTTCACGTGCAAAACTTGTTACAACAACATGTAAAAAATTCATTGTGGAAAAAAGTTACAAAATGTAGAAACTCAACAAGGTTGAATAAAGAGGATGCTGGTAGTGATTCTTGAAGAAGTTTCATCTCATCTATGAACACATAGCCACCAAAATGTGGAGGAATTGATAGGGAGAAATGATTCATGTAACGATTCTTTACACTAAGTTGGGACTACAACTTAAATAAGAAATGATGAATCATGAAGTTGAACTATGAGATTAGATATCTATCTAAGAATATATATATATATATATATATATATATATATATAGTGAAATCAAATAAAGTTCACATAAAACATGCTTACTCCACAAACCATAAGGCTTGCCAACATAAGGGGAGGTAAAACTAATGAAATATATGAAATCCACATGACTTGCATTACCTATAGAATATTCTTATTATTCGTCCTAATAAAAAGATTAATCTTCCTTTTTTCCACCACAGTCATACATGTACAAAAGTATATAGCAATATCCACTGTTGAATTTTTTGGTATGGTATGCCCGAAGAGCCAATCATGTGATGATTAACATGGCATATTACATAAACGATCTGATTAATAACAATAAAGGCAAGCTTCCAATTCATTCTATTTCGCTCAGTTATGAGATAATGAGGAAACATAATGAATGTCTAAAGAATGACAATATTCAATGATGAATGTCTTCAAATACGTGACTTGAAAAATGTGATCATAAAGATATTAAGGGTATTTACATTCTTGTCATGTCCCTAGTTGTATGTTATTGTGGAAGGCATATAGACAATAATAACACATAAGACTAGAGTGTTTGTTAGTTGATGACAAAATCTCATCAGTCCTAACATGTGATACCAAACCAAGCACACATATACTTGTTAGAGAATAGTGTATCAGACAAACCCACCTTGACAGTGACACATGGAAACCATACTTGGGGGTCATAGTCATCTATTATAGTGAAGGTGGTGATTGTGGTTCTTAGACCTGAAGTCAGTACACTCATCACATGTCGTTTAGTGTACTTTGACATCATCCACTGTGATCCTGAGTAAGGGTTTCCATAAAGGTAATGATCAAATGGATTGTGACACATGAGGATGAATGTGAGTGATGTAGACATGATTTGTCCCTTGTATTGGAGTTTGATATCCAAGCCACTTGATAAGCGAGATTGAGAAAAGTATGTGCATGCACATGTGTCCCAATACATGATATTAAGGTCAAATATATCTCAGACGGTCTGCTCTGGTTCAAGGAACATGGATTGAACATTGAGAGGATGATGATTCCATGCTTTGAGTTCATTCTGGATACCAGTAATAAAGGAATTATACAATCATTATTATACCTTACACATATTGTAGGATGAAGTTGTTCTCCAACTTTTCATTCACTTGGGTAGCACTGATGTGTGACTAGGCACCACTCTTTGCTTGCGATATCATAAACAAGTTATGGACATTCACTGCCAACATGACATGGGACCTATAGGGTCACTAACATAGGAATTCACCTAGAAGATGAGTTTATCTATGAATGATGTTTAAGTTGATTAATAAAGATGTTTAGGTATTCAATTAAAAAACCAATTAACTGACTAGACTCAGAACCATGAAGTTAAGTGTTGTGTCGGGTTGATTGGAAATTGATTTGGTTGAATTGTGCATGAGTCAGGACACCAACCAATTGGTTCATTAGGTAAACCAATCGACTCAGAGTTGGTGAGAAGATCAGTTCACCTAATGAACCGATCGGATCGGTCATGCCAACCAAAGCTTCTGATGATTTTCCTGATTCATGAGAATAGTTGATCATTTCATTTGTTCAATTTGATTGGTACAAGTAATTGATGCTGGACATTAATTGGAAATGAATTGTTAATTCAAATTATGTTTGGAAAACATGTGAAATGATCGCCTCACTGAGTGAACCAATTTCTCACTATGCTAGTGAACCAGTTTACCAGTAAATCGACCAGTTCACCTATCACAAGGCAATTAATTTATGGAAATTCTAGGCCCTTCCACTCCTACATAGATTGAGAACCCAGACCCTAACCCCTCCTATAAATAGAGGGGTACTGGGGACTTCTCAAAACACAACTCAATTGCCTCTGAGAATTATTGTCCTCTCTGGTTGTGGTAACCAATAGAGAGTCTGAGCAAGTCCTACCCGCTAAAGAGAGGGATAGCAAGGGAGAAATAATTGTGAGAGAGTAAGTTGGTGACTAGTACACTAATAGGAGGGAAAACTCCTTCCTATCCGTTAGTAGTAGAATGACATGAGTTCTACGTGATTCGTGTGGACTACTGTGGCAGAATGGATACCTTTTCTGCTAGGAGGAAAATACACTCTACAATATGTGGTGAAGATCAGGAGTTGCATAGACATCGTCCAAGTGTAATTGGGAGTGCTCACTACTGTAATGAGTTATAATCACTGGACTTGATCCAGGACCAAGTATGAACTCATTAAACCATTATTTCCATTACATAGTTGTTTACATGATCTTTCTGTTCTGGGGAATGTGGATAGATAAATTTTTTGTTTCCATTATCTTCTCTGTGCTCATATTTCCCAACATAATTTACCAATGACCTTTGTGGGAACTATATTTTTCATGCACTACTTGTAACGAACCAGACCTAAAACAAAATCAAATATTTTTACATAGGGTGAAGGTTTATCCAAATCATGGCATATTGATTTAACAAATTCTATTTATAAGAAAGAATATATACCTTGTGTTTCCAATGACCCACTAGTGAAGGATCCTTTGATAACAACCTGTTAGGTAGCAATGCCCTTAGGAGATCCTTTCATATCAACCCCTTGCTTCTTGAAAAGATCAACCCCTTGATACTTTGAGAAACAACCTATTTAGTGACCTCATCTGTATCATATTCACCTAGAGGAAGCATGAAAAAATATGTCGGCGATGAAACTTCAGTCACAATTGAACCCATTTGTTGAATACAAAGATATGCATATTTCTCAACATAGACCAAAAAGTGGTATTAGATGGAATTATGAGTACAATATTTTTAGGGAAAGGCGACCACAATAGCCAATGGTCACCTTCAAGAATGGATCTTCAGACAGAGCAATATTTGTAAGAACAAGTACAACTTCAGCTCTTCTCCCTTTAATTAACATTCTTAAGATGGGTTTTTCTAATTACAATAATTAATTGGGATACATTTCACTCACAAAAATATCTATTTTATTATTTAACTTCAATAATTGACAATCCATGATTGTCCTCATGGTGCTCCTGGTCCATATTTATGCTAATTTAATAAAAAAAATTAAGTAATACACATTACAACCCTACTTTACACTTGGGATATGAATAGAATTTGTTTTTAGAAAATAGACAATGCAAATAGATCAGGCGCATTCACATAGATTATGTAAAAATTTAGATGGTTTTAAAGAAAAAAAATGCAAACTCTGATCTGTTTAACCTTTGAAACTCTATGTACAAAATACAATATGAAAATTAATAAGAGGTTGGATTGAAAGAAAGTTAAAAAGACTGATTGGTGGGATCATGAGGGGTGTATGGTGATTTGTACACTGGAAATGTATGGGACTATAGTCTCTTCAAAATGGTGCTTTGAACAATAAGAATATGAGGGACTATTTCTTAAAGTAATGCAGAATATATAGCAAACAATATTCACAAAGATGGACCAAACACATTTATTGGAACATGACTCAAAAAATTAGCAACCTGGTTAAGTTATAAGACACATTTTTGTTAATTTTCACCAACACCTGTATAGTATAAAGATCAAAAGATTCACTGCTTGTATAAATATGCGGTGGCTATGACCATTCCTCTACCTACCACCATAGATCTTTAAAAATCCACTAACACTAATGCCCTACCTCATAAAGAGTTTTTCTAGCCATAGATTCTGTACTGATAAAAATAAAAGATATCTGTATCATCAAACATGTAACATAGAATTGTTAATAAGATCAACTATAAGACTATTCACCCAAGACCTGAATAAAATATATGAAGAGAAAAAGTACATTGGTTCACTTATATTATTGTTCTATCATTTAGTAAATAAGAAGCTTCATTGCTAATATTTATGTATGGATTTCATAGGCATAAAAGAATGAAATCAAATGTGGTATAATGCTTGTATTTATTACATTGACCATGGAACCCAAGTCCACATATTCACAAAAAAATCAAGAATATGAATAATATTCAAATTGTTTTACTGAAATAAGTAAATTCTTACAAAACATACATAATATACAGATATGAAATCTCGTTCCATAAACCTTACTATCCAGTGAAGTGGATAAATCTCCTTGTTCCCATTAAATTGAGTTAAACACTGAGAAAAGGAAATCAATAAAAAACCATATCCAATTTAAAATTTCTTGTTCAATAAGCTTTGCCAATGGTACAATTCTGAACATGATCAGAAAATGAGACATTAAAGACATGACCAACACAATATTTACATGTATGCATACACACATACTGATCCAAACACTATAAATAGAAGAAGAGGAAGGCCTAAATTAACATGGGATGAGCTTATAAAGAGAGATTTTGAATCTCTACATTTCAATCAGAATATGACCCGTGATAGAGATGAATGGAAACGAAGGATCCATGTAGCCGACCCCAACATAGTTGGGATTGAGGCTTATATGATGATGATGCATACACACATACACACACACACACACACACACATATATATATATATATATATATATATTATAATGTATAATAGCATGCATGTACACATAAAATTTATCACTTCCTCTTGAAGCTTCCCAACTTGATTTTGGATCACCAATAAAAGAAAATGTATATCTAGAGAGAAAATGAACCGTATAAATTAGAAATGAACATATTACGAGCTTAGCCAATTACAATTTGCTTGGCATGCCTTATAAAAAATGATTGAAGTTGATGATCTGGTAATTAGATCCTTCTCGACCAACTGCCTCAACCTCATTTTGGGTCAAAGTAGGAATATCAGTACCATCTCATTTTCTACTCCTCAAATTTTGGCCTTTTTGTCTCTAGCCTTTCCATGCTTTTTTAGACCTCAATCCCCTTATCCACTTCCTAATATATTTGCTTCTTCATTGGAGTTTGGTATTACTCAATTGACAGGAAAGTGAAGAAAATTCCAGTCTAGACTCCTATCTAAGGATTTTCCACTTACTTGACGGTAGTAGAAGAGGACAACAAAGGGAACATGTTTGCTCAAAGTTGTATTATTTATGTCATGCATGAACCCTATTTCTTCATGATAGCTGAGAGGTTTAGAAATGTTAATGTAAAACTTGGCTGGAGATACGTCCAATGACCATGAATTCACTCTATATATCTGACAATCAAACATAACCAGCCAACCTCTACAAGTGCGTTAGGCAAAGAGTGTGGGATTCTTGGGCATCACTGCTTTGGGTTGGATATGCCCCAGTAGTGGCAGTGGCATCATGCAGGAATAATTTGTGTTGGTGTAAAGTTTCACATAAAATAAAGGATATGGATCATAGCCACCGTAGAAGCAAAGGATACTTGGCGGTACACATCTTAATAGGAGGTCGGTCGCTACATTGATATGGATCATAGCCGCCATAGAAACAAAGTATACTTGGTGGTACACATCTTAATAGGAGGTCGGTCGTAAGTCCAATTGCTACCAAACAACACATGACTGACTAAGCTAGTATGGTTCTATGTCTACATGACACAAAACAATATATCTTGATCTAGATTAGATCCTAAACCAAACACTAACCTAGGCGTAAGGACATCTAGATTAAATTCAAAAGGGTTTGTAGGCATGTAAAGCAAGATATCACTAGAAAACCTATTGGAATATCACTTGCCTCATTATAGTTTGTTCCTATATTAATTTATTATGTTTTAAGTGTAATAAATTTATAAGAATACACAAATCATTGGATATGTATTTCTACTAATCAAAATTTTGTGAAATCTAACATATAGGGTCCTTCTATTATAATGGTAGTATGCTAGTTGGTGGCATTCCATCAAAAAAATGCATGCATAAGCTAATACATAGTGACATTTTATATAAATGTTCGTAGATTAATTCCCACTACGAACATTTTTGTTGTAGTATCGATAATGACTATGAAAAGAAACTTTTATTATGTTCTGAGATAAGAACATATAATCAGACTTGTCTTAGGGTACAATTTATTAGAGACACAACATAACACAAAGCAAACAAATTCTAATTGATTTTAGTACATTTATCCCATTTAGCTATTATAGAGATATTCACTAACATAAAATAAACCTACACTCCCCACAAGTTGGAGAGTATAGATCATGTATTCCCAGCTTATCACACATATAGGAGAAGGATGAAGGTGGATGTAGCTTGGTGAAGATATCACAAGTATGTTCTCCAGTATTCACATATGATGTAGTGATTTTTTGACATGACTTACATCTCTCACAAAGTGGTAGTCAACCTAAATGTGCTTGGCATGTTCATGAAAAACTAGATTATTAACTATATGAATATCTACTTGATTTTCAAATTTGAGAGTTATTGTAGATGAGAGAGAGATACCTAGTTCTAAACAATGTACGCCACCCATTGAATTTCACTACGAGCACGTGCTAAGGAAAAGTGTTCTCCTTAGTGCTGGAACAAGCCACAACATGCTTCTTCTTACTCCATCAAATGGTGGAATGGTCTCCCACTCAAACAAAAAAGCTAGATATGGATGTCTCCTGTCCAATTGGTATCAGCATATCAGTTCAAGGAAATATATAAATAAAATGGTTTCTTGCCCCGTCTAGGAGCATTTTTTAGATATTGTAAAATGTGATGTACTAACCTTTAGTGGCATACAAGGGATTTGACCATGTGTTGGCTGAAAACACTAATAATAAAGCCTATGTCTGGTCAGGTAATCATAATATAAATAAATTTCCCAACTAAGAGTCTATATCTCTCAAAAATGGAAAAGAATTCCCCTTCAGACAAAATTTTAGTGAGATAGTTTGTCACATCCCAAATTTTCAAGAGAAATTTAAAACTTAGAATGTAGTTTTTCCAAAATAACAATAATTGAGGGTTTTAACGTAAAAAGACAAGTAATGGTAATTCTTATATGAAAATGAAATAAGAAAACTTACATTGAGACTCCGATATGTTTTTCTCTTTTAGTTTTACATTATAGGATTTAGTTAACTTGAGTTGATAAGTAGTAGTTTCCTTTTTCTTTTCTCTTTCCTCCAAGGTAATAATAAAGTGTAAAAAGATATGATATATGAGTCTTGAATGAGTGAATAATGTATATCTTGAACTTCTACTCAAGAGTTCAATAAGAAAAGTCTTTTTCAAATTATCTCACCCTTTAATGCATTATAATTAAGGTTAATGGACATTATAGGAATCATGGGCCAAACATATACAAAAATGAAATCTAATTGTCAAGGAATGTTTTAGACCTTCAAATGAATCCATGGTTCAAATTTGAATTCATGTGGACCATGTTTAACTCTCCAATCAAATTTAGAAAGGTTTAAATATAGTTTTACTAAGAATCTTAGTCAAATTTACATTAATCACATTTAGTTCACTAAAGTTTAGGTAGTGTACTATGTCACGCGTTACATCTTGATTTTAAATTCATGTGTGCTTCCTACATTGTATAAATAATGATCTGACCATCTTTGTTGTCCTCTACCTCTACATTATCTACGACACAGAATGGTTTTGAGTTATCCATTCCCCAATCCGTTCTCCCTCTTTACTCCACCATTTGATGATATTTTTCCTCCTTTAGCTTTGGCTCTCTCAGCCAATTCAAAGAAGACATTACTCATGTTCTCTCTAACCTTGTGCACAAAATGCCCAACTAGGGATTTTTCCCCCTCACCGTCATGGATCACTTACGCTCACTCAACCCTTCCCCTTCCTACTTAAGGATCCTAGAGGCACAACCAACCCACGCCAGTTCCTCCTCCTTGCTCAATTTTCCCTCTAACACTCTGAGACCCCAGACCTGCTCATGCTTCTTATCTAGGAACGACGACCTGGTGCTTCACACTCTGAACCCCCCAAACCAATTACTATGGTGATAAGCAACCTCAGACTCTTTGCTCTATTTTCACATCATTGATTTACCCTAGCTCTTCCCCATTCATCGTAATCTGTAAGTCACTTTTGAGGTCTTCACTGATGGTTATCACCACGGCTCCTCAGGTCACCTTTGACTACATAAATGCTTGTATTGGTGTTGCACACCCTAACACTTGTTTTACAATCATCACCGATGTGTTTTTGTTTATTTTCTTTGGTTATGGATTCTCATTCTCCTCCTCTATTTCTCAAGCTTCTCCGATGAGTTCTAAGACACAAAGGTCCTGACCCCTTGGCGATTGTTTCTTCATCTACAGAAGATCTCAGAGATCATTCTTTAACCACCTTGTTATTTTTGTCTTGCCTGACGATGCCTAATAGGATCGGGGTGAATCTCCAAGATGCTGCTCTCACCATGGATCAAAGGAGGACAATCCATGTCCTGGAATGACCATAGAACCCCCATGTTTTCAATTTCCTAATGTATGTTTCAAGGAAACGATGGTATTTCAATTTCAATTTCTTGTCTTCACGAGTTTAATAGTTAAATGTAAAAGTCAAGTTTACCCCCGTGCATTTAATCAGACTATTAAGTTTACAAGGGAAAATAAGGGATTTTCCCTGCATCACCTTCTTTGACCGTGGATCAACACTGGCAATTTTCCTTGCTAGTTGATTGACCTTGGTTGGTCCAACTCAGAGCCGGCCCATTGGATTTGGAAATACAAACGTAACTTTTTACTGAATTCACATTGGATAGTTCTTAAAAAATTCATAGTATATCAATTGATGATCAGAAAATTACGAATAAATAGTCATTGGAAAGGATTTTTTGAGTAGAATACAATTTTGGGGTTTTCAACTCATGTTTCACCCTCCTATTCTGATGTTATATTACAAATCCTAATTTTACTTGTGAAACCCTAATTATGTATTACATGTGATTAATATGACTAAACTAGTAATCATATAACTAATTTTCCTAATTTAATGATGTTAATTAGTAACCCTAACCCTAATGCACTCAAACCCTAATATGCCATTATTTAACCTAGGATCAATACAAGGTATTGATTTATGATGTTCAATAATCATGTCAGGTACTTAGAGCCTAATCTAGACAAGGGGAGGTTTGACCTAGGATTTGATCAATATCAGGATCAACTTTTCTCTATGGTAATTGGGTCATGTTGCTGAACACAAGTAAATATGGTTGGTTTCATGCTAAGTATAAAATATACATTATAATTTCAAGTTTAATGTTTTAATCATGCTCACTATATCTATTGCTCGATCATTTATATATGGTATGTCCTATGGTTATAATGTTCACTAAGATTAGAGATTATGGTTAAGGATTCATGAAGTTCATGTTCAAGTTCAAGAGGGAGTAATCCCATCATGTTAAAGTTCAAGCATAATGTCAATTTTAATGTTAATGATCAAGTTAATTGAAAGTCTTTATATGCTCCTAATCCATGGACCTCAAGGGGTCATCAAGGGATTTCCTAGCATCAAGGGTTTTCCTAGCAATCATGTGCTCCTAAGGGGGCGTCACAGAACGATGCATAAATTTACTATTCAATTCTTCATGTTACTAATGATTCCATAATGCTTATAGTCAATTCATGTCAACTTTTTTCTTACATGTCAAGTATACTTATTTGTCTTAGTTATAAGTGCCAATACTATTTACTGATGTGTTGATTTTCCCCTTTTCATGGTTGGGGACGCGATATCCCCAGGAGTTAGAGAAAATAAGGATTCACGAGGAGAAAGAAAGGACTAAGACCTTCAAGAGCTTACTGGTGGAGTGCCATCCATATTAGGCGTTCCAATCACATAGAAATGTTTACGTTCATGCTTCGTTATCCCATGTTTAGACATGATTAGAATTTTAGACATGTTATAGAAGTTAGTTATAGTTTCCTATTCAAAGAACAATGTATAAATCTCAGTGGTGGTTTATATATTTATTTGCATTGATCATATTAATGTAACATCCCCCTTCTATATGAAAGATTCCGCTCAATTATATTATATATCATAAGGTGGGGTGTTACATAATTCATAGAATAAGAAATATGTTTGTAATTAATTATACCAGAATGTCTTGCAAAGTCAAGGGCATACTTTAGTGAGACAAATAAGTGACATGACAAGAGTGTAACACTTCAATTCCCAAGAAGTAGAGAAGTTGTCCCAAGTCCTTGGTATGGAAGCATAGTTGGAGTGTCTACTTCAATGTTAAAATCCCAAGAGCATCACTACCAGTGATAACGATATCATCAACATATATGGTGAGGATAATGGTTCCAACAGTGATGCAGAAAAGAAGATCTTGTGATCACTGGAATATTTGGTAAAACCCATGTTAGAAAGGACATCGCTGAGTTTTGTAAACCAAACCATGGTGATTTCTTGAGGCCATACAAAGAGCTTTTGAGATGGAAGAATCATGAAGACTCTCCCTTCAGATAAAATCATAGGGCCTGTTGCATATAGACTTTTCCTCTTAATCAACATCGAAGAAGGAATTTTTTATATCAAGATGGAATAGAAGCTGGTCCATATGAGTGGAGAGAGAGATAAATTTTTACAGAATCCATGAAAGTGACTAATGAGAAGGTTTCAAATAGATCCACACCAAATATCTTGGTGAATCTTTTGGGAACAAGATGGGTTTTGATCCATTCCAGTGATCCGTCAGACTTGAATTTGAGTGAGTATACCACATCTCTAGACAACTACATTATTTTCTAGATGTGGTAGAATAAAATTCCAGGTCCCATTCTCATAGAAAGTTGTCATTTCCTTCAACATTAATACTTTCTAACCACTATGTTGAAGGACCTCAAAGTAATGTTTTAGAATCCAAATGGAATCAAGTTGTTGGGTAATGATTTTAGTAGTTTGAGAAAATTGGATAGCTAAAATGTATGCAAAATTGGACGACAGAGAATGCAAGAATGTATACTCTTGCAGAGAGCCACGTGGCATGAAAAATCGTATGAAGTGGATGATTGTGTTAGATCATGTGCTGGCAGTGGAGGAAAGAAAAGAGTCATATGAGGATGGGTTATGGGTAGATGGTCCACTATGTCAGAAACATAAAACTCAACAAACTCATATTGAGATGGAGAGGATGATGAAGGAGAATCCAAGAACACATCAAATTCATAAAACATAACATCGACGAAAATGTATATTTGGAGGTTGCTTGGTCTATAATAGAAGTAACCTTTTTGAAAGGCAGAACAATAAATAAAAACAATTTTTATGTAGTAGAGATCAAGTTTATCCACTTTTAGATCAAATTTATGAACAAAGATAATGCACCCAAAAACATGAAGAGGAAGGTGAAAAGAGTTTTAAGTGAAAATAGAATGAAAAGGGTTTCTTTTTCTATTTAACAGAAGATTGGCAATTGATAAGGTGGCAAATAATGAGTACAACTTCATACCAATAAGACTAAGGTAATTTTGAGTAAAAGATAAAATGTGAGAAATGTCAACCAAATGAAAATTTTATATTTATAATCCCATTTGTTGTGGGGTCTGAGTGTACAAACATTGATATGTTACTCAAGTTCTAGAGATAAAAAGGACACCTGACAAAAAACACATTCTAAAGAATTTTTGTTTGAATATTTTAATGGATTTGTTAAATTGTGTTGACATCATTTTATGAAAGGTAGAAAAACACCAACCATCTCATTAAGAGATTTCAATAAGTGTAACCAATTCATGTACGTAAAATCATCAATAAAGGAAATGAAATATTGAAATCCATTAAATATATTGGTTTAAAAAGGACCAAAAATGTTACTTCAAATCCTTCAAAAACAACTTTAGAACATAAGCTAGTTTCTCTAGGAAAAGAACTCCTATGATACTTTCCAAACTAACAAGAGTCACATGGAAGACTTTGTAAATTAGATAGAGAGGATTTGAGGTGATTGATCTTTTCATGAGAGGGGTGATAATAGTGTTGTTGTAGTTGGTGAGGTGTGCAAACAAGAAGCGCATACAGAGAGGTGCCATCACCAAATTAGTACGAACCACCAGCTCTATAACCAAAACCAATCATCATAAAAGTCTGAGAATGCCACATCAAGAAACCATGATTGCCAAAGGTGACACTACAAGAAAATGCATCAATTAATTTAGCAACATACATCAAATGAAATGAAAAAATTAGGAACAAAGTGGACATATTTAAGTTTAAATTAGGTAAGGTGTTAACACTCCCACCTTGCTAAACAATTTTAATGGATCCATCTGCTAGAGTGACAAATTAAGTTGTAATATAAGACTCGATGAAGGAGAGAATATGTCTTATACTTGTCATATGTTGAGTGGTCCCATAACATACAATATATGGATAACTGATGCTAGCATTGATGCCCCGAGTTTACCTTGGTTGGAGGCCATTTGCGTGAAGATATTATACTAGGTTGCATGGATACAAAATCCCTAGATCATGTAGGTTGTTAAGGAGCCTATTGAGAGGCTTGCAAAATATGATCATATTCGGCTGACGAGATAGTGATAGATAGGATGTTTATCCCTTGGGCAACATGGACAACACTAGCGCAATGACTGTGCCCATTGATATGACCATGATTTTAATATAATTTCTCCTTAAGGTGTTGGAACTATTGAAAAATGTTCATTTGGGATGCGTAGGACGTCCATGTCCTCATCCATGAGCAACTACTAAAATCTCTAGTTGTGAATTGGTTGGAGTGGATGAAAGAAGCCAAACATCAGATTGTTGAAGATAAAGGAAAATTTCTTCCAGTGTGGGGAAGCTTTTGCCTGTCAGGACGATGTTGTGGGCTAAAGCATAGCCTGATTTAGGTCATTTATAAATGTGGCCATGACAAAATTGGAACACCCTTTGGTTTGATAATCAAAAGAGACATGCAGATAGTAATCAAACAATTGGGATAGATCGAGAATAGAGTCAAAATATTCTCCATAGTTTTCATAGAAGATTTTATTCCAAATTTTAATAGTGTTGCAACAATTATTTTCTAGCATATAGGTATGCAGAACAACGTTTCACAAATCTTTTGCAGTCTTGTGGAACATATATTTGGAAGCAATAGACAGTTGTGTACTATTCCAAAGCCAACTTTTGAATTGATTATCCCCTATTTCTATTCAAGGGTATCTTCAATAGGCTTCTATTTATATTCACCCTATCTCTAGATTCAAAACTAGTTTGAATAGAAGTCATCTAGAGAATGTATTATTTCCCATTCAATTTGATGATGGAGATAGGGGCATTGTGATTATAAACAATGGTCTGAGGTGAGTACTTGCCTTCGGAAAGGATGAAAAGTTTGTCACATTGGTAGAGAATTGGTGGATATAGTTGAGAAAATGTAAGATAACCAGTTATTGGGGAGATACATATAGAAATAAGTGTGTATTAACCATTATGATAGAAAGAAGGAAAAGAGATAGGAAAAGATAAATGATCACTAATAGTTTCACCGATGTACATTAGATAATACATTGGGAGGAAAAGGAAAGAGAAGAAATCATGAGGTTGTTACCAACTTTAGATACCACAACGAACGATCCATTTGTAGGTTGTTGGGTGAAAGAAAAAATGGGTGGGTCAGGTCATGTGGAGGTTTCTATGTCAGTAGGCACCTTGTCAAGGGGAAATGGGTGCAACTCCTAAAGGGACAATGAAATGCAACTCTATTTCAAAAAATACGAACATGATGAAATAGAGAAACCCCATTGAGAGTGACACAGAGGAGGAGGTGAACCATGCCAGATTAGTACTTATCTAAAGAAAAGGAAGAAACTGTTGGCTAAATTGGACATTATTATAATCCTTTTATTTTGATGATGACAAACATTTCTTTCTTGTGGTTTTAACTTGCTATTTGAGTGTTTCAGGGACAAGCATATAAGGTGGTGAATAGAGAAGACTTGGAAGATCAATTTGCTGAAATTGCTTTATTTTCATGATTGAAATCAATGTAAAAACTTGTACAAGTTTATAATGTACAAGTACTTAGATATCATGTAAATCAAGCGTTTAGATCTTCCCTATCCACTCACAACACTTAGATAGGTAATCCCCCAAGATAGTATCACAATTGCACATTGATACACACACTTAGTAAATGAATACATTGAATCAGTGATATTCTCAGTCGACAAATACTTCGACCGAGACACTCTCAGTCGACAAACTCCTCGATTGAGAATAGACCATATTAGCCGTTAGACTGAGTTAGAAAAGTGGTTGGGAGTTGATTTGAACATTGTAATACACTTTCCCCAGACTCACCCTCGGTCAAAAAATTCCTCGACCAAGAGACACTCGGTCGACAAACTTCTCGACCGAGAAGAGTTTTGTCTATACTTTTCAGAACTAATCAACTAGCCATTACAAACACAATTAGTGGACAACTAATGACTAGTTGAGCACTAAGAACCCCCTAGAAAGTGTCTAGAACATCCCAAAGTACTTGTAGGCCATTTCTATAAATAGGACATGCCTTAGGACACCTAAACTCACTTGAGTACACAACTTGCATATACAATTCACTTGAGATCACATTGTAGCAAGCCATTAACAAAGCTCTCACTTGCAAAACATTTCCACAAGCTGTGAATTCGTGTTCTATAGGCTGATATCTCCTATCCACTATAAATTCACATCCATCCACTTTGGTTAGGAGATCAAACGCTTGATATAGGATTCAAGCCTTGTGCTACATTGGTAAAGTTGTACTTTCCTGCTTCTTTCTTGTTCCTTTTTATTGCTTTGGTTCTCCTTTGCTACTCCTAGGTTGGAGGTTGTGGAAAGGAGGTTGTTGGAGCTTCTTCAGGTGGTGAAGGTAGTTCGGCGGACTTAAGATTTCTTCAAGAAGGCTGTCTCAATGGGAAGCTACTTTAAGAGGAAGGCTACTTCAAGGGGGAGCTTGGAGTTACTTCAAGGAAGGCTGCTTCAAGGTTGGTGAGACTACTTCTAGGTGAAGGCTATCCTAAGGGTGAAGGTATTTGTATCTTACGTAGCATCCTTGTGAGGTAATAAAATACAAGTGCTTTCAAAATCCCAATTGGAAACAATTGGGTAGTGGATTGACTCCCTTAGTATTTGCTAAGGGTGGAACTACTCTAAACGTCGTGTCTCCTTCTCCAAATTTCAATTGTGGTTGCTTGGTTGAATTATTGTTAAAATAATTATAAAACCCTATTCACCCTCCTCTAGTATTTTTCAATTGGTATTAGAGCAAGGCATCAAGGAACTCTAACAAAGTCTTGAAGAATGGGTGACGGGGTACTCAACAACCTCAACTTGGAAGGAACACTTGTGGCTAGACCTCCACCTTTTGATGGCACTAACTACACCTACTGGAAGAGGAGGATGCAGTTCTACTTCTAGGGAATTAGCTGGGATCTCTGGAGGATGGTGTCAAATCCATATGACTTTCCTCAAACAGAGTATGCAACTTGGGATGCTAATATGGTAAGATCAGGCCAAATGAATGCAAAAGCTGTAAGTATACTCTATTGTTCAATTTTCGTTGGTGAATTTAATAAAATATCAAATTGTGAAACATCATATGAGATATGGCATCGACTCTCTATAACCTATGAAGGAACTGTTCAAGTTAAGAATTCTAAAATTAGAATGCTTAAACAAAAGTTTGAACAATTTCGTATGGATCAAAATGAGTCTATTAGTGAAATGTATGCAAAATTTTCTTCTATTGTGAATGGTTTAAATGCTTTAGGTAAAGTAATCAGTGAAGAAGATCAAGTATCAAAAATTCTTAGGTCTCTTCCTCCCAAGTACAAGCCCAAGGTGATTGCTATTGAAGAAGCAAATGATCTCACCCGACTAAGGATGGAGAAACTCATTGGCAACTTGGAGGCACATGAAGCTACCCTTGAAGAAGAAGAAAGATTGGTGGTTGAACACAAAAAAGAGAAAAGAAAGGACATTGCATTCAAAACATCAACCAAGTATAGTCATGACAAAAGTGAAGAAGATAGTGAAGAAGAAACACTCATTGTAAATGGTAAGCAGTATAGAAGTTTTAAAACTAACAAAATTCCTAGTGTTTCTTCCTCTAGGTGCTTTGAATGTGGCAAAAAGGGACACTTGAAAGGTGATTGTACAAAACTTAAGAAGGGGAAGAAATCATCTCACAAGAAGAAAGAAAGAGCATATAAAGTTGTATGGGATGATTCAAGTGATGATAGTGAATATGGAGAAAAAGAAGTAGAGTGCCTTATTTCTACAACAAATGAAGAAGAAGAAGAGGTAAGACTTTTTGATTTACCAAAAGAAGATCTAATTACTAGTCTTCAAGATACACATGAGAAATATGTTGATTGCAAAAAGAAACTAAAGAAAGCTACTAAAACTAATGAGGACTTGTATGCTAAATTAAATAATCTTTCTTTTGAAAAGGATAATATTATTTCTAAAAAGCTTACCTTGAAATCATCTTTAAATGATTGCAATATGAAGTTGCTCACTTTAGAAACAAATCATGATCTTCTTTCTCAAGAAAAGGTTGATTTTCTTGCAAAACTACATAATTTTCAGACTCAACCTATCATATGTAATCATCTAGATTATGATGCTATTGTTAAAGAAAAATATGCTTTATCATCTAATATAGATCAAGAAAAGTTAGATATCAAAAAGAAAATGGATGAGATTGCCAAGTTATAAAGAGAAATTAATCACTTGAGAAACAATGATGTTCTTGATAAAATTCTGAAAAATTCTTCTAGTTATAATGGAAGGAGAGGTTTAGGATATGTTTTAAAAGGGAAATCCTATCAACCTAAACCTAGAAGAACACAAGCACCCAAGGCCAAGATTATTTATGTACCCAAGAACAACTCAACTCCTAGAAAGAGAAATGAGATTGACTTTATTCATTGTCATTATTGCTTGCGTCTTGGACATTACTCTTTTTCATGCCCATACAAGAAAAGGGATGATGATCTAGTTTGAGTTCCTAAAACTTAGAGATTTGAATTTGATTAGTTGAGACTTGACCTAAAATATTACTTTGATATTCAAATGTCTTATTTCAACAAAACTGAGCCTTAACTTTTATATTCTTGCAAAATTGTATTACCTTTTGCTTGCAAATAATTACTGAAAAACAATACAGAAAGACACTCAGTCGAGAAACTATTTGACCAAGACACTATCGGTCGAGTAGTCATCGACCGAGCAGGTTATTGTTTTAAGCCTGCAAAAAGCCCGATAAAACCTATAAAAACAGTAGAAGAATCAGTCGAGAAAATCTTCGACCGAGATATGTTCGATCGAAGAATAGTTCGACCGACTCAAGTGCTATTGAACCTGTTTGATTGATTCAGTTTGCTATATCTAACTAAGATTATTAGTAGGATTAAAGGAAACCTTTCTGAAGAAAATAACTTTGAGACAAATTTGTCAAATCAAAACATATTGATAGTCTTGCATCATAAAATTATGAGATAATGTATATGTTGTTCTTACTTAAATTACTGCAAATAATGTTGCTTACAAAGATTAATGATGCTGATTGAAAATATAGATTCTTACTACAATTGGACATGCTTTATGAGTCTTTATTGCAAGCTCACATACTATCAAAAGTTTGATTAAATATGATCTTTCACATGGTTTGCCTAAAATATTCTTTGGTAAATTTTATGAACCATTTGCCTTAAGAAAACTTTATTGAAACCTATGGATTTGATTCTATTGGAATAATATTTCTCTTGCCATCAAGATGATTATAGTAATTAAGCTCATTGCATACATAGATGATGCTATAAAATTGAAAATTCCATTCTTGCATTAAGATAAATCTCTATGAAATGCATCTTGACATATTATGATTATCTTAGCTTATGGAAAAGGATATCATCTTTGTAATGCATGAATATTCTCACTATGGACTTCAAGTTTTATGTTTTGCATATAAAATATTCTATGAAGACAAAAGGCAAGCAAGATTGTTTGATTTTAATATCTTGCTTAGAACAAGAATATTTATGTTTTATCTAATTGTTTGTTCTAAGAGAAAACATGTTACCAGTCATATAAATTTGCTTCAAGTCATTAAATACTATAAGAATCAAACCTGTTTTTAAGGAACACATTTTTCTATACATTCAATCAAATGGATCATTGTGAATGCTTAAATTGGAAATCTGCAGAAATTGCCTCTCGGTCAAAATCAAGTTTGACCGAGGGGCGCCAAGGTCGAAGTTAAGGTCGACCTAAAATAAGCTTGACAAAATACTTAATTGTAAATCATTTCTTTGCACTCAATCTTAGTATATTGAAAACAAGATTTTAGTGCATAAAAGGTTAACTTATTATGATCTAATGCTTATTATGACCTTATAATTCTTAAATTATCTTGATTATAAGATTAAGGGGGAGTTCACAAAAACTTTGTAAACATCATAAAGAAAATTTGAAACTAGTTATGACCTTAGTATCTTTAAAGTAATCTTGGTTATGAAAATCATGGAGTCTAAAATATATATGAATATAATGTTTATCTTGTCCTTAATGGAATTCTCTAAACAAATTAGGTCTTAACATCCCATGTATTTGGTTAGAGATACATTCATTGATTCTACTATAAGCTTAAAAGAATCTCATATCATTTCAGGGCTTAACATCCCTTGTAAATGGTTGAGAAACTATTAAATATATTCATGAGCCTAAATGGATCTCATATAATTTAAAGGCTTAACATCATTTGCAAATGATTGAGAAATAAATTGTGGCTAAATTTGACATAAGTGGTTTGCTTTGAGTATCAAATTATCAAATTAAGGGGGAGTAATAAAAGTCATAATTAATGTTTAGCTTGGTTATCTTTTTGAAATGACAAAGGGGGAGAAATAATATAAATCAAATGAAAAGAGTTTCATAATCTCTTGGTTTTAAAAATGATATAATTTGAACAAGAGAATACATGAAAAGGAAATGCAAAGGAAATTTTAGTTATGAAACTCATATGATTTACATTACTTTGATTTATATTGGATAATGTTTGCCATCTTCAAGAAGGGGGAGATTGTTGGCTAAATTGGACATTATTATAATATTTTTATTTTGATGATGACAAACATTTCTTTCTTGTGGTTTTAACTTGCTATTTGAGTCACTTTCCAACTAGCTCAGTTGGTCAAGCCTGCTGCTTGTGAAGCACAGGTTGTGGGTTCGAATCTCAGCGAACTTGTTGGGGCACTACAAGAAGGGATTATAGCCCTCGGTGTAACTAATGGTGTTATCTCTCTCCTACTACTTTGAACAGGGGTGAAATTGCCCACTTCAAAAAAAACTTTCTATTTGAGTGTTTCAGGGAAAAGCATCTAAGGTGGTATATAGAGAAGACTTGGAAGATCAATTTGCTGAAATTGCTTTATTTTCATGATTGAAATCAATGTAAAAACTTGTACAAGTTTATAAGGTACAAGTACTTAGATATCATGTAAATAAAGTGTTTAGATCTTCCCTATCCACTCAAAACACTTAGATAGGTCATCCCCCAAGATAGTATCACAATTGCACATTGATACACACACTTAGTAAATGAATACATTGAATCAGTGATATTCTCGGTCGACAAATACTTCAACCGAGACACTCTCGGTCAACAAACTCCTCGACCAAGAATAGACCCTATTATCCATTAGACTGAGTTAGAAAAGTGGTTGGGAGTTGAGTTGAACGTTGCAATACACTTTCCCCAGACTCACCCTCGGTCGACAAATTCCTCGACCAAGAGACACTCGGTCGAAAAACTTCTCGATCGAGAAGAGTTATGTCTGTACTTTTTAGAATTAATCAACTAGCCATTACAAATGCAATTAGTATACAACTAATGACTAGTTGAGCACTAAGAACCCCCTAGAAAGTGTCTAGAACGTCCCAGAGTACTTGTAGGCCATTCCTATAAATAGGACATGCCTTAGGACACCTAAACTCACTTGAGTACACAACTTGCATATACAATTCACTTGAGATCACATTGTAGCAAGCCATTAGCAAAGCTCTCACTCGCAAAACATTTCCACAAGCTGTGAATTTGTGTTCTATAAGATGATATCTCCTATCCACTATACATTCACATCCATCCACTTTCGTTAGGAGATCAAACACTTGATATAGGATTCAAGCCTTGTGCTACATTGGTAAAGTTGTACTTTTCTGCTTCTTTCTTGTTCCTTTTTATTGCTTTGGTTCTCCTTTGCTACTCCTAGGATGGAGGCTACGGAAAGGAGGTTGTTGGATCTTCTTCAGGTGGTGAAGGTAGCTTGACGGACTTAGGATTACTTCAAGAAGGTTGTCTCAATTGGAAGCTACTTCAAGAGGAAGGCTACTTCAAGGGGGATCTTGGAGTTACTTCAAGGAAGGTTTCTTCAAGGTTGGTGAGACTACTTCTAGGTGAAGGCTATCCTAAGGGTGAAGGTACTTGTATCTTATGTAACATCCCTGTGAGGTAATAAAATACAAGTGCTTTCAAAATCCCAAATGGAAACAATTGGGTAGTGGACTGACTCCCTTAGTATTTACTAAGGGTGGTACCACTCTAAACGCTGTGTTTCCTTCTCCAAATTTCAATTGTGGTTGCTTGGTTGAATTATTGTTAAATAATTATAAAACCCTATTCACCCCCCTCTAGTGTTTTTCAGAAACATACTGCCACAACACCCGACCAATAGCTGTTGGTAAACCAGTGTTGCACTACACTATTGTTGTGGCTACATGACACACTGATAGTGGAATGGGAGATGGGAAGGAGTAGGAAAGAGCATGAAAGAGAAAGAGGAGGAGTTAAAAAATAAAGGGGAGAGGGTTAGAGGTGCTAGATAGAGAGAGGGAGGGTGATCCTTTCTAAAAATCTTAGGGTTAACAAATTATTCTTAATACAATGTAAAGAGAAATTCATATTATGCTCTATGAGAAGTACCACCAGTACAAATTTCTCATCGGAATCACGATTCTTCTATTGTTTTTTCCAGAAAAATTGACACCAAAACATTGTGACGTTGGGTATTAAATAGAAATGTAATAGATTGGTCAGCTTTTTTTGTTAAGGAAAAATGCGGGTACCACTTTAGTTCTGACACCAATTTCAAAAATAGTATTTGACATCACATATCACCCGTAAAACTCAATTTCTTGTCAAATTTTTGGGAAAGAAAGTACAAAGTTAATTTATGAGAAATTGGTGACGCAAACTTTCCCATGAACTGTCCCTTGAAAATTATGTTCCTTCCATATTGGATTGTACTGTCAGTTATGCTAAACAAACCTACATTGTAGGTCTGAGGTTCTTGCACTATTTTAGTTCTGACACCAGTTTCAAAAATAGTAATCAACGTCAAAAATCACCTACAAAACTCAATTTCCTGTCAAATTTTTGGGAAAGAAAGTATAAAATTAGTTTATGAGAAATTGGTGACGCAAACCTTCCCATGAAGTGCCCCATTAAAATTATGTTCCCTCCACATTGGATTGTATTGTCAGTTATGCTAAACAAACCTACATTGTAGGTATGAGGTTCTTGCAGAAGGATACAAATATGTGACATCAGCTTCATAGGACCATACTGAAGATAGAGATTCACCAAAGTTGTCAGATTCTTATATGAAATCAAAGACACAACATATGTTGTTGGTTTTCTAATAGAACTAATGGAGGGGTTGCCACTTAAAGCACATGTGAAATTTTCATTCTCCCATTCTCTATATTCCCAACCTATGCACAACCTAACTACATCCTATGGTGATGAAGACAATGACAATAGTAACACTACCACATACAACCACGACCACCACCTCCATTCCAGCCATTGTCGTTGCCACTCCCACTTCATGCTCCTTTCTCCACCATAGGTAGATGCTTTAGATGCTTCTCTCCACTCATTTTCCCTCCTCCTCTATCCACAACATCAATCCTCTATATGGTATCTTTTTTGTTGTTGTTGTATGGAGTGATTCCACCTCTACTACTACTTGGAGACATTATCGCTACCTCTATTGCTTGTGCATGAATTTTGGAGCTCAAACTTGGAGCTTGGAGCCTTGTCTACCACCACACTCCCTTCGTCTACTCTCTTTGTTCTTCTCTCTGTTTGTGCACACAACTGTTGTTCCTCCACTACTATGTTGCAGGGTCCATTTTTTTAACCTAAATATCATGATACGTGTGATGAATGTAATGAATGATGTGGTCCAAGAGATTATCATGATGCATACAATTAGTATAAAAATTGTGACAAATATTTTTTTATTATTTGTGCTAAGTGCATTGTTTATTGTTAGCAATTTGAATGGTTTATGGTTAAATAATCCAATGTATTAACTAACACACAAAAATTGATATGAATTTATCTAAATTAACTTTATTTATATTGAAATGGATATACATTTACATAAAACCTATATCATAAATGATAAACCCTAATCTTTAAACCCCAATCCGTATAGTGAGTTGGCCTAGAAACCAGTCCAACATTTATTCCTTAGGAGTAAATGTTGTATAGTCCCCGATTTAGGATTGTTCTTGAACACTTAATCTCACTTGGGACATAAGTAAATAATGTGTATCCAATTTTCAAGATGTCTTAATATCACTTCCATGTTTGTTCTCTATGTACATATGTATGTGAGTATTTTCCCAACTACATCAATGTACTTGGAGAACTGTTGAAAAAAATTTCTGACATATTCTTGAAAACCAAATACACAATATACACTTACTAGTCATATTAAGTATTCAAGAATAGGATAGGTTCTACACATTCATTACTAAACCCTAAACCCTATATGAGAAACCCCAATCCATATAGTGTATTGGCGTAGAAACCCATCCAACATTTACTCATAAGAAATAATATTGTATAGACCTCAGTTTGTGATTGTTCTTGAAAACTTAATCTTACTTAGGATGTAAGTGTATATGTGTCAATTTTAAAGATATTTAGTCAACACTTCCCTCTTTGCTCTCTATGTACACATGTACACTGGGTGTTCACCCATCTACATTGGTACAACTAGAGAATTGTGGGAAATGACATCAAAACATTCCTCAAAATTGAATACACATTATACACTTACTAGTGATATTAAGTGTTCAAGAATTTGATAGGTGGTAAAAATTCATAAATATGTATTTAACACTTGTCAGTTCAAACATATTTTATTCTAAAATTCATATAACTAACACCTGATTCAATACTTATTTTCCATATGATCATGGAATGGATTGGTAGTGGATGTCCATTCCAAATCATTACACTTCAGAGTTTATTATTGGCCATGATCAGTTTATAAGTTTTGTAGAGGAATATAGGAAAAGACCTTGAGATAGTTTCTATTGTGCATGTAGGAATTGCACTAACAACTTGGAAGTCGTCATTGTTGTCAAAATCAAAAGTCATGTCATGTGCAATGGGATTGTATAAGCTATACAAAATGGTATTTGCATGGGGATATTCAAACTATGAGATGAATAGATGTCAACGGTGGTACTTGTGTGGAAGAAGAACTTGCCGACGATGGTGATGTGAATGAACCAATTCCAATAGACATGATTCACACAATGCTAGATAGTTGTTTAGGTAATTCTTACTGATCTGCCTTCCTTATTTAGAAAAAAGGTGCATGATGTTAGAGGCCATTACACTTAGATTGTTTTTAGTTTATGTGGATGACAACTATGTTGAGATTGTATACTTTGAAGGCTAATAATAGGTGGAGAAACAAAAAAGCTTCACGTCTCTATTGTCTTTATTGTAAGAAATTTTTCAAGAAGGCAACGAGCTTCCTATTTCAAAATACAAAATAAAGAAAATGTTATGCCCACGGGTAATGGAGGAAAGAATATACATGCATGTTCAAATGATTGTGTCTTATTTTAAAATGACTATTGATTTAAAATATTTTCCAAAATGTGGGGTGCCAAGGTCTAAAATGACGACTTTAGGTAAGGCCACGATTGGCTCTCTTGCTAAGGTGATGTGGTATCTACCTATAATACCACAGTTTCAATACTTGTTTTCTAATACCATAGATACACAAAATTTATCTTGACATACATAGGTGAAGAAAACCAATGCAGAGATCCTACGACATGTGTCTGATTTCCCATAATGGAAGAAAATTAATTTATTATACCCTAAATTTGGTGAAGATGTCCAGAATTTAAGACTTGGGCTTTGTACTGACAGGATGGGTTGATATAGAACATTAAGGAGACAACATAGAGCTTAGTCTATCATGATTGTTATATATAATCTTCCTCCTTGGTTGTATATGAAAAATAAGTATGTCATGTTGTCCTTGTTGATATCGGTCCCCAAACAACATGTATATTTATGTTTTTCTTGAACCTCTGATTGATGACTTGAGGAAATTATGAATTATGATTATTTGCATGGAGAGACATTGAGTTTGCATGATATGTTGTTTTGCACCATTAATGACTTTCCAACTTATGTCAATTTGTTTGGATATAATGTAAAAGGATCCATCGCATGCCCTATATGTGAGGAAAACATTGATTCTATACAACTAAAATATGGCGGCAAGACTTTATGTCTTGGTCATCAAAGGTTTCTTCCAAAAACACATCCTTACTGCATGTTGTGCAAAGCATTCAATGTATCATCTAATGAACCAAGTTCACCTAAACCTAAATCAGGGGAGGATGTTTGTTAAATAGTAAAAGACATTGTTGATGTATCTGGTAAGATATCACCATGTACTAGTCCCACATGTGAAAAATCTTTATTCAAGAAGAGTATTCTAGAATCTTCCTTATTGAACATCTTTGATAGTTATGCATTATATCAATGTCATGCATGTTAAGAGAAATGTCTATGATAGTGTCGCTGGTACTCTACTGAATATACCAGGAAAGACTAAATATGTCATCGACTCCAGAAGTAACCTATGTGAAATGGGTATAAGGAAAGAATTAACAACAAAAGATAACAATGCTCATGACACATACTTACCTCTTGCTTGTTAGACCTTATTGAGATAGGAGAGGAGATCTTTTTTCTAGTGCTCACTAAATGTTAAGGTACCATTGGGATAACCTTCCAATATCCATAGATTGGTATCAATGAAGGACATAAAGTTCATAGGTCTTGAATCTCATGATTGTCACACTCTAATATAAAAAATATTGCTTGTGGCTATTGGATCTATACTACCATAGCTTGCAATCACTAGGCTTTGTTTCTTCTTTCACACTCTATACAAGAAAGTTATTGATCCCAAGAATCTTGATAGGTTGCAAAGAGAAATGGTCCTTACCCTGTGCTATCTTGAGATGTATTTTCTACCTTCATTCGATGATATCATGGTACATCTTGTTGTCCATTCGACTAGAGAAGTAAAATTTTTTGGTCTAGTTTTTTTTTATTGGAGCTATCTTTTTTAATAGTACATGAATGTTTTTAAGGGTGATGTTTGAAACCACTATTTTCCTAGAGGGAGTATTATTGAGGGTTATGTGGTTAGGGAGGTTATGGACCTTTGTAATGATTTTCTAAGTTGCAATGAAGCTCTTGCCAGTGCAAAGAATATTGATGCTTATTTCAGCAAAGGGACTTTAGGAGCACGAGTGGGAGTAATTTTCATGAGTTGTGGTAACAAGCACACTTGTATGTTTTAAAAAATATTGGCAAAGTGGGTATTTATGTCATAGAACACAATTTATATCAAGATAAAATATCCTTGATCCAGTTCAGTGTGGCTTGCTAGAGAGCATACTAAGACATTTATTAGGTGGTTTGAAGATAAAGTCTTCTCTCAACTATCTCAGACACCGAGTAATGTTGTTGAAAATATCAAATGGCTCTCCTTTAAACAAAAAATGAATGGTATATCTTATGAAGGTTTTGACATAAATGAATTTTTGCACTATACAAATGTCAAGATGATAGTAGATTCATTAAAAATGGTGGGGTCACCCTTTAAATGTCTCTGTTGTGTTTTTCTAGTGTGAAGGATAAGAATCCTTGTGAAGGTAAAATGTCTTCTACCATTATCATTGAAGATATATGGGATTTTGACTACTCAGATTCTAGAGTTCTCGTCTTTATGTGTAATTGGGCAGATAACAACAAAGGAGTTGTAGTGGATTAATTGCTTTTCAATTAATGAACTTTGGAAAGATTAGCAAGAAGGATAACCATTCATCATTGCATCACATGCAAAGCATACATTCTATCTTGATGATCCTACAAATGAAAAAAGGTATGTCGTTCTTCATTAGAAAATGATAGCTCATTACATATCCTATAGATGAAGAAGAGTACTCTGACAAGCATGGTTACTAACATTTCATTCTCATTTGGCTTGTCAAGTGTAAATTTTGAAGATAATATTGATGAATATGTGCGTTTAGATCACATAGAAGGGATATTGCTTGACAAGCAATCCAATATTAGAGTCTTGCATTTCAAATTCTCTATAACCTAGATTTTTTTATGCTAGATGTGCATTTTACATTATCTATCAAAATTATATATGTTTCATATTCTAGATGCGCATTTGACATTCTTTATCCCTAATCTGTGTTTATTGACTATTTTTAATATGATATCTTTTAGATGGCATCTGACCTTGAGGATGAGCACTGTGAGGACTAAGAGGGTACTTTTGATGAGAACTGTGAAGATCTTGTTGGATATGTTGATGAGCAGTGTGGCTGTGAGGGTGTTGTTGATGAGCAGCGTGACCATGAGGGTGTTGCTAAGGAGCAGCGTGACCATGCATGTAAAAGTGGCATCACTATGATGAACGATTTAGCAGTGCAAAGGAGAAAAGGTCAAAGTTGTACATTGACTTTGATGTAGTAGGAAATCCTATGAGGAACAATCACATTTCTTTTAGGAAGAATTTAGGAGATATTATTCCTACCAAAGTGCCAATATATATAAAATCTTGGCATAAAGTTGTTTTTGTCCTAAAGGTACTCATTTAGAAGGATGTATCCATGAGACATCTACATTTATATTATTCTTTTCAAGCAGTTTACATTGTATCATTTCACATTTCTAAAAATTGTATGTGATCAATTGGATGAAAAGATACATTGTAAAAATGTGTTGCAGTCTTGTGGGAGGATATTTAGGAATCTTGGGATAAATCTAATGAAATTACCTAATTAGCTACAAGAATAAGAAGAATGTCACTAAGAAATGGACCTATATTGATGTTGTTGCATTGGAGAAGCTTCTTGCTTTGAGGAAAATTGGTGAAGGCAATGTATTAGGCCTCCTTTAAACTATATTTTTTATGATTAATTGGATGAATTCAATGTATTATGTAATTAACATATATTTTGGATTGATCAAGCTATACATGATTCTCAAAAAGATAGTCATGTGAGGAATGTGAATGACCACAAGTTGGGTCCAAGTGGTTATGCCTAGTGATATCACAAGAGAGAGTACGTGTCTTCTTATGAAATCCTACTCCTAGGCATTCTTAGTCTTCTACTACTCCTGCACCTCTAACTCACCATGAGGAGTGGACAGATGCGAGGACAACTCATTCTAGAGAAATAACCTACCCTACAACCACTGAGGTGGGTGCACAATTAAACTCTTACAATGCATGGTCATTTTTGACCTTGATTGTTATGTTTTACTGACTAGTTACCATTGATGATGATTAGCATGAGCTCTATGAGAAAAGAAAATAAGTCATGTTCATCCTTGAGGGACAAAGGGATGAATTGACAATTGCTCTGGGTACTCAAGAGCATCCTAGCCCCATTAGGGGCATGGGAATTGGTGTTGGGAAAAGATCATATTTTTTCCCATTAGAGAAAAAGTGGAAATCTGTCAAGAAAGACAGATTGTCACAAGATAAGATAGATGACATACTAGAAAAGTAAATACAAGAAGCGATGAATTTTCTTTCAGGATTTTCAGTCTCATCTTCCTTGTATAGTACTTGTGTTGCACCATTCTTCTAACAAGGTGATTGAGAGTAATACTTTAGACCCTCCTTATATAGAACATTTGTCACACTACTATTCTGACGATGCTATTGGGAGTACTCCCATGGACCCTCTCGACATGCCCAATGTGAGGTTTTTGTGATATAATAGTCTTTCAAGTCAACTTATATGTTTCGTTATATAACATTATAAAAAACTATGTATGGTGAGAAAATATTGGGTTGCAATTAGTGACCCTACCCTCAATAGCATGAGACTGGGTGAGGTTTGGCCACCCCTTGGTGACATTGTTCAGTGTGATCCCATGCCCGATAATGTGATCTATGTGACTATCCAAGTTGCTTATCAACAATGGAAAACACACAACTTCCAATTGGCCATCCTGAGCACATCATGGTAGGACATGCAAAAGGTTGTGCGGTTGTGTGACCCAAAGACTAAGTTATCTATGAGAATGTATCATAACTTTAAAATTGTATTTCTATTTGTGGTTCTTTTCCATTTATATATAATTGGAAACTGATATGAGATTACATGCAGACCATAGTACCTAAGAATCCCCCTACAATTCCTCCTATGAAGCCTCTAGTACCTACTTGTACGCAACAAGACTTATTTGACCCACTAGGTGATAAGTGCAAGGGGTTGACACTATGGTTAGATATTGTAGAAAAAGGGTCGACTATGGAAGTGTGTATATAGGAGGACAATGTAGGGAAAGAGCACGATACTAATGTATTATTGTTAGATACTTTAGAGCTATTTGGTTGTGAGTAATCGAATACAACCATGATAAAACTTTGTATATGGTGAGAACTTATGCCTAAATACGTTGCTATACATGAAAATATATGTTGTATTGTTTTATATATTAGTCCATACATATGCTCTAAAGCTACTTACATATAGTGAGTTGATGGTTGGCATTAACCAATGTGGTATTTTTAGTTCCATCATTGATAGTTGTGTATATATAGAATAAACTTATGTAGTTGATTACTTCTCTAATAGATTTAAATGTTTTATAAGAAATGACGTGATTATACCACCTTTCAATGTTGCATAAGTTTTGGAATTCTTATAATTTTAACTTATAAATTATATTTATTGTGGAATTTGAGTTTTTGTGTTGGTCTTTGTTTCACTCAGTAATAAGCATTCATAGTCATTGGTGGTTATTCTTATATGTTGATTGTGTAATATCTTGATCTGTCTGAGTACAGAATATTGACTGGGGACACTCACTGTAAGTGCCAATTGTAGCGTATGCATTTTTTTTTGTTAACATATATTAGTGTATACATCATAACATGACTAGTTACTAATGTGATTACATGTATTACTTTATCTTATATGGGTATAAAAACATTTGAACATGCCAGAGGAAATATAGATAAAAAATAAACCAATATCTTAAAAGAATATTAATGTAGTATTCTAAGTCCAATGCATATATATGCTAACTATTCTTATTTTCATTTATTGACGTTTTGCTTAGCTATAAATTTATAGTTCCGTATACAAGATAATAGATGGGCATACATATGCCTGATGCAATATATGGACCTTATTGTCAAAAATGCATCACAAAACATGCATAGTATACACAAACTAATATATGTAGTTTTCAATTATAAGTAAATAGTCTCATTTAATAATATAAAAAATCAATTAAAACTCAAATTATTTCATTCTCTTTCCAATTCTTTGACACAACAAGACCATATGCACAAGAATAGTTGGATGAGATATGTGAAGAGTGGGTAGAGTCCTTCATTAAGGAAGTAAACTCTATGATAAAACATGATGCTTTTTAGATTTGATGTCATGATTTCTACATAAATGTGATAGTAATGACTTTATGCAACATGAATTTTGTTGCAAGTGAATTGGGCATGAATATATGAAGGTGTGTATATGTGCATATGTGTGTGATTGAATGAAGAGAGAAATTAATATGATGAGAATTGTATTTGTACATGATGATGAGAGCGGCATGTTGTTAATGAATTATGTATGTGTATGTGTGAATGTGTGCATGAGAATGAAATGAAGTGTGGATGTGGACTCTTGTATGTGGTTGTTATTCTAGTTTTTGCATGTAGTGCTGACCTATTGCTAAGTTGAAAAGTTTTGGAGCTTAGAATTCTAATGAACTAAATGCTCCATCATGCTGAACAGTTGGACTACATATCTACATACGTACAAGAAAAAAATTATGACATTTTGTCTTAAAAGAAACCAACGATGTACATCTATTTTGTCAGTTTATGCACGAAACTGATGAAACATCTATCCTTATTAGTTAAATTTTAACTAACAAAGATGTTGGTTTGAATACGATCACCGATGTCAAATATAGTTCTTCATTGTTTGTTTGTTGACACCAAACATACAATACATAGCTACATTATTGGTTATGCTAAGAAAAAAAACAAAGACTATATCCCAATAATAGTCTTATTTTTTGTTGATACCAGATTATGTCGTCAGTGTTTTTATGTTAAACTGATGTCATGTAGATATTGTTACATTTATTTTGCCTTTAATAGCAACTAATACTGCATCTATCTCATGGGTTCCCTCTTACCCTAAAACTAGATGCATAAGGGATTTAATTGTGGTGTCAGCCACTTAGGTATCAGTTGTAAGTGACATCGTAGGCCTGAAATAATCGACATTATAGAGTGTATTTGTACTAGTATATAGCGAGCCATATATATAAACTTGTCTCAATGTACAATGTATAGGAGATACAACATTACATAAACTAAACTAATGCTAATGACTAAAGTAGACTTGGTCCATTTAGTTATTACCCAGATAATAATAAACATAAACTAAAATCATATTGATGAAATGGGGGCCATTTGAAATCTTAATTTACTTTTAATATGGGAAACTTGGATAGGTGATCTTACAATAGATGAAGCTTAGGTCAAAGTAATATGATCAGGGATAAAAACCTTGACTAACTTATTTTTATTCCAAACCAACCATTTCATTTAATCAAGAAGCAATTTATGTCTCACCATCTCACCCTAGATACTATCTCTCTTTGATTCATATCCCTTGTCCAGTCTAGATATTCATCTGCCAACCAAGCTTGTAGTTGGTGCTCATGTGAAACTATCCTCTATCATTGGCATCATGATCTACCCTTTCATTTTCCACAAATGCTCAAAAACACACCCTTAGATACACCACTACACTAACTAGCTACACAAAGGTATAAAGGGATGTGAGGTGATCCACAAGGTAAAGTATTGTGTGGGCTTGATCGATGGACATATCAAACACAAAGAGATACTTGGTCTTCTAAAGATGGTGACTATACTCTAATACTATTTTTCTCTAGTGGAGCTCGAGGCTTTTGAGTACCAAATGCCTTGGAAAAGCATTTTCTATGTCTTGATCTGGCTAGCTATTTGCGGCCCACATAATTCTTCAAGCAAAAGCAGATTAAGCCTATCCTCTAAAGTTTGTCTTCTTCAAATTCCACTAATTTGTCTACTTTGACTTTGCTTTGTGTGTAAAAAAAGTGCAGGATTAGAGTCCAAGGGGTACTATTAGAGGCCATTCCCCCTGAAAGAAAATATGAAAATTCATATTATATAGGTAGTTTCAGTTGAAGTATATGTTATATAATGTTTGTGAAGATATTTTTTCATATAGAAGCATTTTCGTGTAGTTAATCATTTGCATAAATTCTTCTCTATTTCCAATGATGCAAGTTTGAAACCCAAATCAACATTTGTTTTGTTTGTCCATATGTAAATACCTTCATAAGAAAAAAAACCTTAGGAATAAGAGATAAATATTTCTCACCCCTTTCCCATAGTATGTGATGGAGGTTGGATTCTCATGCAGTGATAAGTAGAGGAATATTATCAATGTAGTTAAAAATTGGGACCCTTCTTGGGGCCTTCAAATTCACCAATCGTTATATCCCTAACCGATTCTTAATAGAAAATGTTTTGGTCTACATATTACTACAAAATAGTTGAACTGTTTATATAATGGATACTTATTAAATGTAACAAATATAATTGACACGGTATCACTTGTTATTTATTTTTTTGCATTTGTCGTGGCTTCAAACTATCATTTTGACCTCTTTTTCCTTATTCTTTCCATATTTAAATGTCTTCTTGAAAAACATTCTATTATACATGTTTGATAATCAGTTAAATGTTCATGTAATTCAAACTTACTCCTTATTATGATATTTAATGTTTTTTAGTAAATATAGATGACCCTAAAAAGTGTGTGCAATGAGGTTTCTAACCATAGCTTCAAAATTTATCTATTTAGATTTAAATTCTAATTAAAAATCCTATAATCTTACATATGCACTAATAAGTATAAATGTTTAACAAACTAAAACTAACTCATTACTAGAATATCAAGATTTTCAAATTTTTTGGTTACTGATTGCAAATAACTCTATGATCTTATTATGTTGTTCCAAAATAGGTAAACTCAAAGTTCACTTATGTATCTTAATAGGATATAAATGCAAGTATTTTTTATTGTAATATATAAGTTCTTTCTGGTCATTGTAAAAAAAAACAATGAGTCTTGATACCTAGCTTGGGAATGTGATATGTTGTTTTCTTTCACTCTTATAGTTTTGGTCTCTCTTCCATTATTCTAAAAAATTATTCAAAGGGGAAAATAAAGTAAAAAAATATTATCTATATTAATAATTTATATTATTTAAATACCAACTAAGACAATTCTTTGACCAAAAGTGATAAGTTTTCAAAACAATGTGTTCTCTGCTTTAACGCCACACATAGTAAGGAACATATAAGATTTGACATAATTTTCATGCAGAATTTGGTGAAATATTTGATCCAAAAGTGTGACAAGTAGTGAGCCCTATACAAGAATTGGGCAACAAACCAATAAGGCCAAGACTACAAATTTTTTGGAAATTATACATGGAGTTTACACTACAAAGTTCCATTATATCCTAGTTGTATATGTCATATTAGGAAAGGAACGATTATTGTCCTTTAATATGCCAAAGTGTCTTTAGAAATCCTCTCAAAGACCTTGATCTCATCAAGTTCACACCATCCATGAAGCTTTTTGTCCTCTCTAGATAAATGTGTAAGCATAGGTAATAGAAGAAAAGGTCATAGTTGACACTCCATTTTTCAGTTCACCCCAATCTGGTAGATGGATGAGTAATGTTATAACACGTGTCAATCAAATTGTGGATGAATCAAAAATGGATATTGAAAAGAAGTACAATGTCATAATTGATTTAGCGATAAACTACAGGTGTAACCAAAATCACCAATATATGACCAGAAGTCGTTAAAGGTCACCCCAGAGTCATAGAAAGTAGTCAAAATGTATTATATCTACGAGTAATGTCTTGAGGGATGTTAGGATATGAAAAAGATGATTCAATATAATACTTCACAATAGTCTCATGCAAGGAAGTGATAGTCCACTCATCCCTCAGAGAAAGCATGTGCATTATAAAGAAGGAACTTACAAGCCAGTAGCAATGTCAAACACAAAAATTCATTGTGACTCTCCACATCAGGAAGTTCATGACCAAACGCCTTCTTTCTTACAAGTAGTTCATCATCAATGTCCTACACCCTGGGTGGGACAACATTTCCAAGGTTGAGTTGAAGGAGAAGTTTACCAAGATCTACAAGGTCTGTTAGCTTTTTGGATATGTCACACTCATAATTCATATTTTGATGGTGCAAATATTTCCCAAAATAATATTACTAACATGTGTATGTATTTTAGGTGATCAAGGAACAAAGTCAAGATCCAACTACAAATACCTTCTAAATATATATATTTGGATACCTGCAAATCAACTTGTACTATGTATTTATGTATTCTTGTTATTTTGTAACAACTTGATAGGCATGATGTAAGGACAAGTGATGATCTTCCGAAACCTACCCAATACCCTATTCCACCTCACATAAAGACCTTAGGGTTGATAGGTTTCAAATAAGTCTTCTATAGGACCTCGCATGCTTTGCATATTCTTGAACATAGTCCTTCTCGGTTGAACTTATTGTCGATCGAAAACACCTTCAGTTGAAATTATTTTGGACCGAAAAAGAGCACTTGGGACATCTTTTGATTTTTGACCAGGATATAGTCTTTGGAGCATTTTTACACTCAGAACATTCTCGATCAAAATAAATTTTGATCGAGACAGTGCCCGGTCAAAATAAATCTTGACCGGGGAGCATTCTAGACTGAAAATTAATTAGCGATCAAACTAGACATTACACCTTAATTAACTTCATCCAAATGGCTAATTGACCATTCAAAACACTCTAGACACTCCCTAAGATGTCCTGACCACATGCAAACTATTCCTATAAATATTAGTGGTCCTAAGACACTTAGACACATCCATTGAGCAACGATTGCATATACATTGACGTACACTTAAGCATACTAGCCATATTTTCTAAAGTGCTTAGTTCATATACTTCATATTTCCTTCAATCCAGAGTAATCCCTAGTATCAACTTGCATATTCTCTCCACCCAATACAATTTTCCCTAAACTTTGTGGAAGAATATTATCATCACTTGTCCGTAGTGCTTACTTATACATCTTATGAAAACAACATTGTAATATCCTTATTCGTCTCTTGTTCTTGTATTACAGTGTGTTGTTTCTTCTCACTTCTTCAAGGAAGAAGGTTGTGGTGAAGCACTCTTGGTGCTATTTTAAGCTTGAAGGCTGAAACCAAGGTGGTGGAGGTGGATTGCGATCCTCTCCAAGTGAGTTACCTTCCAGGGCCCGTTAAAGAAGGTGGAGTTCTCCTTGAGCTAAAGAGGAGGTTTAGTCTTGATACACAAAAGACACTAATAAATTTTGTGTATTGTGTAACGGTATACAAAAGCAATAAAATACATATTTTGCAAATCCTGGTTGGTGAAAACCAAGTAGTGGACTGACATTTTAGACAGAACCACTCTAAATCTTTGTGTCCTTTTGTAATTTCCTCTTTTACTTTATATTTCTAGTGCAGTTTAAGTTGAATTATTAATTTGAATAAAATTATAATAAAGATCTATTCACCCCCTAGATATTTTCATTTGGTATCAGAGTAGGTCTTCAAGGAACCATCACATGTCTTAAAGAATGGAGGAGGGCATACTTGGCAACCTCAACATGTAAGGAACATAAGTGAACAAGCCATTGGTCTTTGAAGGTTCTAACTACACCTATTGGAAGAGGAGAAAGCAATTCTATTTTCAAGGATTAAGCTTTGATCTCTGGAAAATGATCGCCAGATCCTATACACTTCCAACTACGGAACTAGAGCAATGGGATGCAATAACGATAAAAGAAGTGACATGAAATACAAGGGTTGTATGCATACTTCATTGTTCTTTATCTCTAGGTGAATTTGATTGTATATCTACTTGTGAGATAGATTATAAAATATGGAATAAACTCTCTGTAACTCGTGAGGGTACTAAACAAGTAAAGCACACTAAAGTTGAAATGTTAAAACACAAATTTGAATTATTTTGTATACAACTTGACAAAAACATTACATATATGTATGCTAGATTTTCTAACATTGTGAACATCCTAAATGCATTGGTGAAGAACATAAGCAAGCCCCCAAGATACAAGTCAAAAGTTACTTCCATCGAGGAAGTTACCGATCTTACAACACTAAAGATGGAGCAAGTCATTAGAAACATGGAGACGCATGAAGTCACCCTCGAAGAAGAAGAAAAAGTGAAAGAAAAACAACAAAAGGAGAGAAGGTAGGATATTTCTTTCAAAGCCATCACAAGAGCGTCATTAAGAAAAATCATTCAGGAAAGCAATGACTCAAGTGATAATGATAACAAAAGCATAATGATTGTGGATGGTAAGATATATAAGAGATTTGATTCTAAAAAAACTCATAGTTCTTTTTCCTCCCCTTCCAAGTGCTTTGAATGTGGAAAGAAGGGTCACTTTAAAATAGAGTTCTCAAATCTTAAGAATAAAAAGTCCTCATCTAAAAAGAGAGACAAGGGACAAAAATCCTACAAAGCTGCTTGTGATGAATCAAGCGATGATAATGGAAGTAGTGAAGTGGAGGAGATAGAATGCTTATGGCAAAAGAAGATGAAACTGATGAGGTAGATATTTTTTTATTATCAAAGGAAGAATTAGTCAATAGTTGTAATGTCCCAGGATTTGATGCCTTGGATAATATGATCTTAAAAAGAATGATTGGACTACCCATTTCACCAAGGTGTATCTCCTTTTCTGGGAGCCCATCACTAAAGAAATTCATAGTTAAGTGTGCTCAACTTAGAGTAGTACTAGGATGGGTGACCAGTTGGGAAGTTGATCCTGGCTTGTGCGTCAGTGAAGACAAAGTGTTCAGTCAAGACTAGTGGTGGTCTGTGGGGCCAGCCATCATTCTTGAAACTCTACTAGAGCCTTGGGCAGTGGGCCCATGCGTTACAAATGGTATCAGAGCCATAACCCCTCCAGTAAGTGGGGCCAAAATGGACCATTGACATGCCAGTCTTTGAGTCGTGCGGTCCAGGCATGTTGGAAAGGGCTATCCGTGGTCATGGAGCCACCCTTGTGCTGGTAGTAGTGGTCGAGAGCTGGGTGTACATGGCCATGTTGGGTCTGCACTAAAATGGAGAAATGTTATGAGGCCACATAGTTGAGCCTTGACGAGGACATCAAGAATCTAAGTGGGGGAGATTGTAACATCCCAGGATTTAAGGCCTCGGATAATATGATCTTAAAAGGAATGATTGGACTACACATATCACCAAGGTGCACCTCCTTTTCTGGGAGTCCATCTCTAAAGAACTCCATAGTTAAGCATGCTCAGCTTGGAGTAGTACTAGAATGGGTGACCATTCAGGAAGTTGATCCTGGCTTGCACGTGAGTGAGGAAAAAGCACGCAGTTAAGGCTAGTAGTGATCTGGGGGGCCAATCATCATTCCTAAAACTGCTAGAGCCTCAGGCAGTGGGCCCCGATAGTTGTAATAGTCTTGATTAAATTCATGCTAAATATATTGATTGCAAGAAAAAAAAAGAAACTTGCCAAAATTATTGATGAAATCTATGTTAATATGGATAATCTTAGCTCTGAAAATGATACTTTAAAATCTTCAAATAGTGCATGAAAAGAATCTGTTGAGAGTTATAAGACTAAAATGCTTGCTCTTAAAAATAACAATAGTCTTATCTCTTAAGAAAAGGTTGAATTGCTTGCTAAACTAAATGATTATCAAACTCAACCTACCCTGTACAATCATGTAGATTATGATGCTTTGGTAAATAAAAAATATGCTCTACTTTCAAATCTTGCTTTGTTGAAGTTAGATCTATTTTTTCATTATATATATATATATATATATATATATACACACACACATACACACACACATGCATATTCTATGCATAAGTGATTTCATAAAGATTTACATTGAAATAGAAGACAAGCGAGCTACAAGTTGTGCTACTAGTCCTTTTTAGATGGCAATTTTTTTTTAATCACTACATCCATACACTTGTTTTGCTAAAACAAGTTTCTAGATTAATGCAAGGGAACAAAAATCTTGATAACATCTTAGTTAATATTTCTAAAGAAATAGCAAGAAGAGGTTTAGGATATGTGCCAAAGAATCAACCCTCACATATGCCTAGAATAAAAAAGACTTATACTCCAAAGACTAAAACTATATATGTGCCTAAAATGATGTCATAGAAAAGATAAATGAAGTATCTTGTATCTCATGTCAATTTTGTCAACGTTTTGGTCATTATTCATTTTCACATGATTATTGAAAGAAAGGAGCCCTTAACATGATTTGGGCTATAAAACCCCCAACATAGAAAATAAAGGGAAATTTGTTGAGATGTGACATGTGCTTAATCTTGTTAAATACATTTTTGTCTTATTTTAACCTATTTTGAAGCTAACTTACTTATCTTTTATATAAATATTCATTTTCTTAATTTTACTCAAATAAATGATTTATTTTTCAAACAAAAATTCTAAATAATTTTAGCTCAATGCTAATGACATATTTTCACAATTTCTTTGTCTTGAAAAATGCAATTTTTATACATGATATCTATTTTATACAAAAATGATCTTATTTTCTATAAATGTTTCTTATCAAGTTCAGGCCTGTGTATGAAAATAAAAGTTGTTTTACTTTAAAGAAAACTTGGACTTAACTTTCAAAGCTTAAATTAAATCTTGATAGCACCTTACATATCTTGGTTTCTACTTTTGACATATATGTTTAATCATGAAAGTTTGGGACCCTAAATGTCTATCCTTTAATAAATCTTTTTCTTAATGTTTTATCTCTATTTACTTGGTATGAGATTAAGGGGGAGCTCAAAATCCTTTAATATAACTTTCATATCTTATCGCTCTTAATGGATTCTCTATATCAATATGAGCTTAACATCCCTTACATTTGGTCAAGAGATACTTTTATTTTTGTCATTTTTACTCTGAATGGATTCTCTATATAAAATTTGGGCTTAACATCCATTTTATTTAGTCTAGAGATACTTGTGTTGACCTCATATTTTTTGTTAATGGGTTCTCTAATCATTTCTGGGCTTAACATACCTTATAAATGGTTGAGAAATCAGTTTTATTTTATCTTTTGATTTTGCTGACATCTCTACATTGTACAGGACTTAACACTCCTACCATTGGTTTAGATTATCTATTTAATATTTTTGCTTTATGGGATATTTTTGTCATGAAGGACTTAACATTCCTTTCATTGGCAATTAGACAACCTTTCCATGTTCCCATATCATATGGCTTTTTGACTATGCCTTAATGTCTATCTTGTTTGATTTCCCATCTATTGATATTCTTTTATAATTAATATATCGAGTATAAGTTTTTACCCATCCAAAATGACTACCTTATTGAGGGGGAGTTTTTCCTTGAGGGGTAGCATTGGTAAGTATTGACCCTTTTTGACTTTGACAAAAGGGGTAGAGTAACCCATGAGATACATTGGCTATAAAGAAAGCAATTTAAAGGTATGAAGTTTTAAATTTTCTGTTTTCAATTTATCTTATGGAAATATTTGTCATCGTCCAAAAGGGGGAGATTGTTGGCTTTTTGGATATGCCAAACTTATATTTCACATTTTGATGATGCAAATATTTCCCAAATTATATTACTAACATGTGTATTCAGTATTTCAGGTGATCAAGGACTTAATTCAAGATCCAACTACAAATACCTTGCAAATGTATATATTAGGATGCTTGTAAATCAAGTTGTACCATGTATTTACATATTCTTGTGCTTTTGTAACAACTTGATAGACATGATGTAAGGACAAGTGCTGATCTTATGAAACCTACACAAAACCCTATCCTATCTCACATAAAGACCTTAGAGTTTATAGGTTTGAAATAAGTCTTCTATAAGACCTCACATACTTTGCATATTCTTGAATAGAGTCCTTCTCGGTCAAACTTATTGTTGATTGAAAACACCTTTGGTCAAAATTATTTTTGACAGACAAAGAGCCATTGGCACATGTTTTGAATTTTGACTAGGATATAGTCGTTGGAGTGTTTTTGCACTTAAAATACTCTTAGTCAAAATCAATTTTGACCGAGACATTGTCCAGTCAAAATAAATCTTGATCGAGGAGTGTTCTGGACTAAAAATTAATTAGCAATCAAAGTAGTTGTTGCACCTTAATCAAATTTGCCCAAATGGCTAGTTGGCCATCCAAAACACTCTATACAGTCTCTAAAATGTCTTAGCCACTTGTAAACCATTCCTTGAAATAATAGTGGTCTTAGGACACTTAGACACATTTACATTGAGCAACAATTGCATATACATTGGCATACACATGAGCATACTAGCCCTCTTTTCCAAAGTTCTTAGTTCCTATACTTCATATTGCCATCAATCCAGACTAAGCCCTAGCATCAGTTTGAGTATTCTCTCCACCCAATACAACTTTTCCTAATCTTTATGGAAGAAGATCATCATTACTTGTCCATAGTTATTAGTTGTACATCTTGTGAAAAGAGCATTGTCATCACCTTATTCCTCTCTTGTTCTTGTACAATAGTGTGTTGTTGCTTCTTAATACTTCAAGGAAGATGGCTGTGGTGAATCTCTCTTGGTGCTACTTCAAGGTTGAAGGTTGCAACCAAGGTGGTGGAGGTGGATTGCCCTCCTCTCCAAGTGGGTTACCTTCCACGGCCCGTGAAAGAAGGTGGAGTTCTCCTAGAGCTAAAGATAAGGGTTAGTCTTGAGCCATAGAAGACATTGGTAAATTTTGTGTATTGTGTAACTATATACAAAAGAATAAAATATATATTTTTCAAATCCTTATTGGTGACAACCAGGTAGTGGACTGACGTCTTAGACTGAACCACTCTAAATCTCTATGTCCTTTTGTGGTTGTCTCTTTTACTTTATATTTGTGTTGCACTTTAAGTTGAATTATTAATTTGATTAAAATTATCATAAAGATCTATTCACCCACCTCTAGATCTTTTCAAGATCAAGGATGCCAACAACATTTTTTGCTCAAGTTTAGGACACATTTAAATAGAGGCAAGTCTATCACCTTCAGCCTCAACTATACAACACATAATTCCAAGAAGTACAAGCCCAAGTACCCTTATCCAAAATGGGCTAGCTACCAATGTTCGAAATCTAAGAAAGAAGATTAAAGAAAGGAAAATCATATCAAATAAAATATGTGTAATGAGAATACCAAGGTTGGTTATGTTTTTAAGGTCGAGAAGAAAAAATAAAAAAATTATCAATAGGCCTTCATTTTTTCTGATGTGCTACTATTATCTGGCTAGGCTGTATGTGTGTGTACTCAACATAATTTTCACTATTTTGGGTATATATGAACTGTCTTTCTTATTATTTTGTTGACTTCCATCTCTAGAATTAATTTAAGAATTTTGTTTAGGAAAAATACAATATGTAACATATCCAACCGACCATGACAATTTTGACTAGATCAATATTCAAGTTTCAAAATATGATTTGACAATTGATGTGATTGACAACCACTTGATGAATTAGAAAAACATGAATTTGTATCTTCCATGATTAGAGGTCATTTTCTTAAAATTAAGACATCAACTCTAATGAATGGGAATGATGTTGACAAGAATAGATGTCTAAACGATGGGTGATCCTTGTTGGATTACCATGCTTGGATGTTGTTATTAGGGTCCCAAAACAAAATAGATCAAAAAATGTCCCTATCAAAAAAGACCATATTTTCAACTCAAATCCTTGTGGTGCATCCTAATCAATGTGGTCACATGGTTGAGGTTAAGAAGGGTGTTTTTCAAATTTTCTTCCTACCTTGGAAGAGTAATCCCACCTCAAGTCGGCCCAAAATCCATATAGTTTGAGACAAATCCAGACTCAGGAGTTTGGGCGCCCACCTAGCATGTGCCCTGTATTACATGCCCATTCTGGATCCACCAAATTCTCTATCTTTATGTCTAGAAACCATTAGTAATAGGATTCTTGTTAGACACATGTCATGTGCCTCCTCGCCTCCCATATTGGTCGAGTCAACCATAATGTGTTAACACGTATGTGTGTTCCCCTCTGGCTCCCATCTGCCTTTTAAGTTCTCTCTTAAACCATAACCCTAGGTGAACCCAAACACCACAAATATAACCCCCCTACATACTCCATTTACTAAGGTTGATATATTGAGAGATAGTTTGGTGGATGCTGGAAGGTTGTCTACATGCAAATAGGCTAAAAAAGAGATCTAGCACACAAGAGAGAAAACATCACCCATTTCCTATCTCGAGGACCCTAGAGTGAACCCTTTTATTTATTTATGGATATTATGAAGAGGGAGACTCATCCCATCCTTTATGATTCTTAAGAAAGTTCAAAACTAATGTAATCCAAATTTAGCACTATCTTATCCCCCCCTTTCTAGTTTCTTAGTGGTGTGATGATATGAGCATCCAAGGATGATGATCATTTGTATTATATTGTTATGCATGATATCTCTATTAATGGTTTCCATCTTTTTATTTTACACCATCTCTCTTCTCCTCTCCTTTCCAACCCTCCAATATAGTGACAACATGAACACTCAGGGTTGATAAACATACATACAATATTTTTATAGCTAATTGTTGATTTGCAAGTGGTTCCTTATGATTTTATTTTGAAAACAACAAGTCCAATTATTAAATAAACATATTTGACCTCCTTGGGATTTTTGACACTTTAGGGATTTGTGATACTGTAAGGGCATTGTGGGGGTGTCGAACACATTTTTCACGTGAATTGGTACCTTATTATATTTTTTATTTTCCTTTTGCCCTATCTTCCTATTTCATAATGTTGTTTTTCATGATTTTTCTCATTTTCCCTTGTAAACGTGATCGTAAACTCCTCTTCAATAAATCACTTGCCAAAGACTGCACATTAGTTTCATGATAGATATTGATGAAGTCCTATTTTAGGGCTTCATCTTGTGTCTTATTTCACTTGAATTACATATAAATCTTTTAGAACACATGTTGTTCCCTTCAATATGTGTATTATCATAAAATGCACATATAAACATTCTTTGCATATCTTTTAGGTTCATGATTGGATGAACAGTAGAGAAGGAGTGTGATCCTAGGGTTCCTTCATAATTGGAGGAGTCCAAGGAAGGTTCAAGAGCTTCCTCAACGTACCCCTAGTGGCCATGAGTAAACTCAAGTAAAAAATTCATAAAATTCCAATTTTCAAGCTCAAAGTGTTGTTGAAAACCCCGACATGGCCGTGGTGCCAAGGAACAACCGTGCTAATCAAGTTCAAAATCACAGAGAGAGAATAAGTTCAAAATAATAAGGTGAACACAACATAATGGCCGTGCAATATTCCACGATCGTGCAAAGATGAACCCAACATGATCGTACAACCTGCCATGGTTGTGGTACCAGAGATCAGAACAGTTATGCTACTAGTGATTTTCCCACCTAGAACGGTTGTGTGACCCACCACAGCCATGTAGCCACTTATCCACCGTGGCCCTTCCACCTAAGTTCCAAACTTCCTAAAACAATTTGATCTCTTTATTTTTATCGTCTCACCCATTTGACCCCAGAAAGACCATGGAGCACAGCACAACCGTGCTAGATAGGAATCTGACACAACTTTTACAATGTTCTACCCAAGATACCCCCACTTGACCTAGTGGTTCCCCACCACCTACATATACTTGGGTGGAGGCTGGAGCTCTAGGTTAGAACTATTAGCAATTCTAGATTGTGATTAGTTCCCGATTTCACCTGTTAGCCTTTCCATCCCTATTTTACTCCATTTCACCATTTCCACCACCAAAGACCTAGTTTTCTAGGGTTTTGACCACTTCCCACCATCATTCCATGCCATACCACAATCTAGGAGGGAGAAGCATGACCTTACAATTTTTGGAGAGGGAGATGTCTTCATCTACACTGAGCTCCATGGTTACTTCCACCTCTTTCTTCTCTCTTTTTGTATTTTCCATTGGCATGAGTAGCTAGGCCCCTTAGGTGGGTTGTTTGGGGTCAAAAATGTTACTTTGGAATCATATTGTGGGAAAATGATATGCATTGCATGTGCCAATGATTATTTTATGCTTTCATTTCATTTCCCATAAATTTCTTGTTGGTTTGTTTTGAAATCACCTAGGATTCTAGAAAAATTGCTTATATGTAGCTATTTTGGGAATTGCTCCAAGTTCAATTAATGGATCCATAGGTAGCTACTTATCTTCCTACATGCTAGTCAATTTCCTACACCTAGGTGAGAGATCTAAGTAGCTAGTTTAGAATCATTGAGTTTAATTGACTTGGAGCTCCCTAAAGGCTAGAATTAGTAATGTTGTTTGGTTTGGTAATCTAAATGAAAGAGCAATGTTTGCATTTTATCACCCCAACTCAATTTCTAGGTGCATTCCTCCAAACATCCCACAGTACTCATTATTGTACAAAACCCATATTTCATTCTTTATTAGCTAGTACTTGATTTTTTAGCTCTTTACTTACTTAGTTAGCTTCTTGCCTTGCTCTTGTCTTGTTCTTGATAATTTAGGTTTTTAATTTCTCTTTAGTCAAAATTGCTAGTTTAGTGTAGTATAGATTTCTTCTTCCTTGCCTTGGTGTAATTTCCATTTCTTGCTCAGTTTCCTTTCTTGCTCATTAGAACTAATTCTCTAGGGTTTGCTTATGTTTTGATTATTGTTCTTCTTTAATTGCTTGTTCAAATCTTAGTGTAATTAACTCAAGAAAGACTTAGAAATCCTTCAAGCCTAGACTCTATATTAGGAGTCTAACCAAAACTAACTCAACTCTAGTGTTCCCTCTCTCCCTTGGGTTTGGCCCATAACTTGCCACTTTTATATACTACAACACGACCATGTGTGCTTACGAGTATAGTGTGTTAGTTTGTGTGAGCAAGCCTATTAGGGCTCTGCAAAAATTTTGAAAGGCCCCTTGTTATGTGAAACCTAGGATTGCATCTAGTCATCATTCAATTGATTAGTGTGTGACTCTAGGAAAAAATGCACCAAGCTTTCTACCACCATTTCTAGGGAGAAAGGCGCTAGGCCTAGCTAGTTAGTTTAGCTTTGATCTTTTGTGACTGCCCTCGTGGTTGCTATTCTTTATTCTTTATTATTTGTATTCTTTGTGCATACTGGTTTGCTAACTTGCTTTTTTTTGTTTGGTTGTGCCTTGTGCATGTGAGAAGAAACCCTTAGAATGCAAGATGCAAGGCCAAAAATGCACAATATACATCATGAATGCTTCATGCCTAGCAACTACAAATCACCATATGCAAATAGACTTGATCAAATGTTATGGGGGCAATTGTCTATACCTCCCGATCTTGTTGGGATCCTGCCCACCTTCTACGGCTTGGAGAGTGAGAACCCATATAAGCACTTGGATTCTTTTTGTGAAGTATTATCTACCTTCAAGATGCCAACAACCAGTGATGACTCAATCACTCTAACCTTGTTCTCATTCTCCCTCAAAGACAAGGCCAAATATTGCTATGAAATGAGAACGGACATCACGAGTTGGGATACCTAAAGAATGCCTTTCTAATGAAATTATACTCCTTTTCAAGGTTGACACAAATTTGGCATGCCATAGTGGGTTTTATAGCTACAATGGATTCTTCTAGTAGAGGTTCTTTCATGGATAAACCACCCAAAGATTATGGTTGTTGTTTGAGAACTTAGTGAAAAGTTCAAGCGTTTGAGCTTCTGTCATGGTTAATGATGGTGATTGAGCCTTTGGTGTGGCACCTTAGACTTCTAATGACTCGATCCTACAAATGATGAAGATTTTTGGTGATACGATGAGCTATATGAAGAACCAAGTGGGAACTGATCCTTGTCACTCGGTTGATTATATTGAGTCTTTTGGTGAAGAAGTGAAGGCACTTCATTCTCATGGCCAATATATAGCTCAAGGTTTGTGGATGAAGTTCTCTCAAGATTGAAAAGCTTTGATGATGTGACAAAGAATGTTACAAGGCTTGAGAAAAAACTAGATCATCTCTCTTCAATACTTGCTCTTCAAGTGGAAGTAAAGTTGTCCTCCCAACCCATAATGAACCTTAGTGAAGCAAGTGAAGCAATGGGTGCCTCACAAGTTTTCTATAGTCCACCTCATATGAAATTACAACCTATATATCATTTCGAAGGACATCCCAAGCCTTATACGCCTCCTCCACCTTCATTACCAAAACCATCCCACCACTTCACTTACCAACCTCAATTTTCTCCTCTACCTCAATTCTTATACCGAGGGCTACCTCCACCTCCTCCACAACCACAACCCACTCCCCCTCTCCACCATGAGAAAAGTAGTGCTATGACAGTTTATGGAGTGGATAAGTCATTGAGTAGACCAACACTCAATTAGGAAAAGATCATGTGATCCAAGGGTATGTTAACGAAACAATTTTGAAGGGACCAAGAAGTGATAGCATTATTGATATAGATGAAGATGATCCCCTGGCACCTCATGTTGAGCATGTGATATCATGTGTTCACCTTATACCCCGTTCGTATGTTCTACAATCCTTAGTGTTCCACCTCATGTCATTCCACAAGGAGCGCATGTTGCAAAAGTAAGTGAGCCATCATTCCCTGAAGCATTCAATGAGCCTCTAGCATAAAAAATGAGGAAAAACATACTCTTCACACTCTAGAGATGTTCTAGAAAGTAAAACTAAATATTTTGTTATTGGATGTTGTCAAACAAATTCCATCTTATGCCAAGTTTTTGAAGGATATGTGCACTGTCAAGAGAAAGTCAACAGGGAGAATGCCCAATAAAATGAAGTTGATTGAACAAGTGAGTTTTATCATATGACACTCACTTATTGTGAAAAGGAAAGACCTAGGAGTCCCACTCATACCTAGAAACATAGGGGACATCACGTGAACCAATCCCTACTCGAGTTAGGATATAGTGTGAATTTAATGCCAGATAGTGTTTATGTTGAGGTGGGGTTACATAAGTTGAAACTGGCTCATTGCACTCTCCAATGGGAAGATAGCTCCATCAAAGTTCCTAGAGGATGAGTGGATGATGTTTTAGTGACGATATACAAGGAAGGAGAAACATTGTTCCCCACTGATTTCATTGTTCTTGACATGGATCCACAATATACAAAGATTCCCATCATTTGGGGATACCATTTCTATCTACAACCGGTGTTGAGATACATGAGCATAGTGGTACAATGACAGTCCCTTTCATGGATGTGAAGATAAAGATCAATATGTTCAAGAAGCCAACCCGATGAGACCGAAATAAGAATGTTGAGCATGGTCACCTGAAGAGTTCAACTGATTACTTGAGGGATAGATATTCTAATGGACAACATGATGATAATTTTGGTGATCAATGAGACAAGGAATGACTATTGAATGAAAATGAGGGATATATCATGTGCATGAGTGGACACACAATGATTCCAAATGGTTGAATGATTGAATGAACAACAATAACATCGATTTAAGGTTAAAACCTAGCGCTAGTGGGAGGCAACACACCTAGATTTGGGGAATTTTTCACCCAACCTTCAATTTTTGATATTTTTTGGTTATTTTTACACTTTTCTAAGAAAACACATACACACACCCACACACACATGTTTTTAATAGTTTTTTATTAGTTTTTATATGTGCAATTGAAAAGAATGATAAAATGAGGAAAATTACCTGAAATGTAGAAGAGGATTAATGAAAACTTACTTTGGATCACTGACTTGATGCTCTAAGGAAAATATAGTTAAAAACACCAGCTATAGTGTCCAACACGGTCGTAGTATAGTGGAATAGATGTGGTGAGATGCTCAAATTCATAGGGAAAATCAAGAATTAAGAAAATAAGAATAGGCCCCAGAATGGGTATGACACACAATACAACAATTTGGCAAGTCAACCACCATGGTCGTGTGGTGCAACACAACCATGGCACCATCCAGCCAACACAGTTGTGATGTGCAACATGGCCATTCATGTGGGCCCAGTCCACTTAAGTCATGATTTCATCTCATTTCTTGTAACCTCATTTCAGTACATTACCCATGCCACACCTGTGTCACACTCTAGGCAACCAGTAGCAGCCATGTCGCACCTCTCCAAGCCTAATTTCTCCATCTTCCACCTCCCTATCCACCACAAATCATTCCCACAACCTTTACCCTACCTCCATCCACTATTTCTACCCCATTTCCACCACAAAATTCACCTTTTACTCTCTGTTCTGCCCTAACTATCCAAAACACAAAAACCTGGTTGTCTCCTAATTTTCCACCCAAATCTGCTCAACAAGAAAATTATGACAAAGAAAGTCGTGGAGAAATTCAAGAACGTCATCTCCTATGGCTGCCGGTATTAAAATGTCTCATCTTCACCCCAACCAATGACTCTATCTCCTCTGCCACCATTGTATGCCATTGGCTCTCACGGTGGAACAACCCATTTTGTAGTTGTTGATTTGGATGATTTCATGAAATTTGTCATGGTGAATTCCATAATTCATCCACAATGTGGAGGATCTGTAGAAGCCAATACGACTGCACATAATAACCCAACACTCCACCATCACCATCAATATGCATCAATAATCACAGCCACAAGCCCAAAGGTGGCTAATTATTGATGATCATGTTGATGAAGAGATACAAGATGCACCACATAAGGAGGTGCAAGATGAACAACATGAGAAGGCATTGAATGTAAGAAACAATTTATTGAAGAAGCCATGACATCCACAGTTCCTAACACATAGAGTGATTGTCACCCTCTACGCATGCCAAGAGATAATGAAAACTTTGGTTATCTTCTCTTTTTTATTGATGTTGTAGAACCCATTGGATTATTTTAATGTGCTAACCATAGTCCATGAAACATATACTGGAGCTTACACAATTCTTTACCACCCAAGAGAAGGTCATTGTTAATGGGAAAGACACCATCCATGTTAAACTCAGGAATGATAGTTGCCTACCCACCGCACTCTCACTCCTATATTTGATGTAGTAGCTTATTCACAAAGGGATTACATATAAGGATGCTAATGTAAGTTATACAACCATGTAGAAGAGGTTCTTTGTGGCGGGTAAAGAACAAACAATCTTGATTCATAACCCCTACTTGATATATGTTCAGAAGGTCTTAGTGAATATAATTTTTGCCTGGTATGAGAAATAGGGGAGCTACACTAAGAAACATATATTTGTGTTGGGTTGGATGGTACAAGCAAAGCTTATAAATATAAGGGAACTTCTTATTGATCATATGAATACAATTCCTTCCAAGGGCAAGAATCCTTTTATAATTGGAGGGATTGCGACTTTCATTTCTCTAGCTTTGGATCACGATGTGTCTGGATATACCAAGGAAGATGAGGGGACTCGTGGACCTGTAATACATGATTCACTCATATATGATTTTAGTGGTTGATCAAAAGATCATCTACTAGGTCAACCCCCTTTCTTCCCAAGTTTGGTTGGAGCTACCTTACCATGCCACACCTATCCTAGAGGGGTGTGGCCCATCTCCAGATTTCTCAAATATTTCAAGGAGGTGGGAAGAGGAGCATCCTAGAGATACATGGTAGCAAAACCCCACAATATTTCCCATAGGACTAGGAGAGTCACAGGCAATAGATATAAGGAGAGTGGTGGAGGAGAGATAGGCACATAGGGTGAGAAGATGAGAGACAAAGATGGTGTAGCAACAACCCATAGTGAACATATATGATATGTCTATGATACAAGCATGATTAGAGGGTGTTCATAGATCACAAGAGAGCATAGAGAGGAGATTAGATGCAATGTGAATGGATGAACAACATATGCACCGTCAGATTAATCACATGTATTGATTCCAGAATGCATAGGTGCAGAGAAACCTCCAAGGAGGAAGATTGGTGGGGTGCACTATTCGTGTATCAAAAGAATTACTCTTCTCCACAGGAGGACTACTGGGGCATTTACTACCATTATACTCCACCACAAGAAGGAGCACCCCTCGAGCCACCACAATAGCAGTAATCGTCTACCCTATAACTCCTATACTTCAATGTCATGTTGAGTACATCATGATTCAAAATTTTGGGGTGATAGGGTGGTATGCCCTTCTTTTCAATCATTTCTCATTTCAACCTTCTATTTACTTTGGTTTTATTACCCTTTCTATCTAGCTCAGATTTTTCTTACCTTGTGTACATGCATATCATGTAGTTTGTTTCCTTACATTTTTGCGTAATTTTCAAATAAATTGCTCTTTTTTCATGCATTGCATTCCATGTAGAATTTTTTAATTTTTGCAAATTTGTAGCTAACATTTTCTTATTTATTTCTTTTTTTCATAATGAAGGCTTAGTTGTAATTGAAAGCAATTTGGCACCATTTTGACCAATTTTTCCCAGATTTGAAATTTCTTGCCTAAATGTATGTTTTGACACTATCTCTACTTATTGAATTAAAAATGTTGATTTTTGAGAAATGCATGCTACATTCTCATGTCTATTTCTAAACTGTCACAATTCCAGACTTTTTACATGTGAATCACCTTTTTCATGCTTGTGTCATGTTTTGGTTGAATGGTGATCTAAGAAAGCTACAAACGCTTAGATCTTGTTATTCATGATAAAAATGTGGTATTTATATTTCTCACATGGGTGAATAATTATTTCATGAACTTATTGGAGTAATTTTCATGTAGGAGATCTCATCTTGAAGCCCACACTACCCCTCTTTGACTCACTTTTCTTTCACCATTTCTTACCCCTCCACCTCATGAAAAGATGTCAAAGAGAACATTTTAGCCTTGGTCACTTCTAAAAGTTTGGGGTGGCCATATCTATATCTCCTGGCTTCACTCTCACCACCATGTGCCCTTCTTACAACAAGAGCAAAGAAAAGGAAGAAAAGAAGAAGAATAAGAAAAGATGCTCTTATGTAATATCATCTAAATACAGAAAAGATGAGTGATCCAATATAATGGCACTCCAATCTCTTACCACAAACCATTTACTCTATTTGTGTGCCCATTGATCTAGGAAACATCAAATCTAGATCATTTTTCCCTTTTTCACAACCACGTGGGTCACTTAGTGTGGATTGACATATGAGATTGAATGCATGAAAGTAAAACATCAATCCTAGTCATTTTTTATCATCATCACCATGAAATAATTTACCAGGAGTTGTATGAAAGCCATATGAATATAGTATAAATTATATGCTCTATATTTGAAGTTTGTATGCTCAATGCTTTAATCATGATTTCTTTGTGAAAGAGCAGAGGAAAGAGGTGAAATACATGTAATTAGTCATCATTGAGCTCATTTAGTCAATATACATCTGTTGCAATGTATTTGTCATTCTTCTTTGTTGAAAAATTGAAGAGAGATTGAGTTGGAATATACTTGAGGACAATAATGTTTTACGTTTGGGGTGATGATGCATCCCTATTTTAGGGCTTCATCTTGTGTCTTATTGCACTTCAGTCACATCTAAATATGTTAGAATGCATGTTCTTCCCCTCAACATGTGTATTATACCCAAATGCACTTATGGATGTTCTTTGCGTGTTTTTTAGGTACTTGGGCCACACTTAGATGGACTAGAGAGAAGGAGGGTGAACCTAGGGTCCCTTCATCATTAGAGGAGTCTAAGGAAGGTCCAAGATCTTCCCCAACCCAACCCTAGTAGCTAAGAGTCAACCTCAAGAAAAGAAGTCCATGAAAATCCAAGGTTCAAGCTCAAAGTATTATTGAAGACCCCAACACAACCGTGGTGCCAAGGAACGACCGTACTCATCAAGTTCAAAATCATAGAGATAGAACAAGTTCAAGCAAAGAAGAAGAACTCAACATTGCCACAACCATGCCAAGATGGACCCAACACGACCGTGCAGCCTGCCACGGTCTTGGTACCAGAGATCAGAATGTCCATGCTTCAAAGAACGGTCAGTGATTTTCCAGTCCAGAATGGTTGTGTGACCCACCAGGGGTGTGTAGCCTCTTATTGACCACAATTGTGGTGATCACCAAGGCTATGCCACCTAAGTTCCAAACTTCCAAAAACAACCTGACCTATTTCTATTTTATCACCTTACTTGTTCCACCCCAGCACGACCGTGGTGCACCCAGGCCATCACGATCGTGTTGCACCTAGGCCACCACCACCATGCTACAAATCACAACCGTGTTGGTTACTAATTATACACAACTTTTACACTATTATACCCAAAATACCCCACTTGACCTAGTGCTTCCCCACCAACTATATATACTTGGTTGGTGGCTGGATCTTGAGGTTAGCTACCTCTTTACCACTCTTAGATCATTCTTAGATCCCCCATTTCCCCCCTTATCCATTCCATCCCCATACCACTCTGTTTCACCATTTCCACAACTAAAACCCTAGTTTTCTAGGGTTTTGACCACTTTCCATCACTATTCCATGCCATCCCAACTTTAAGGAGGGAGAAGAATGACCTTGAAGATGTTGGGGAGGGAGAGTTCTTTATATACACTGATCTCCATGGCTACTTTCACCTCTTTCTTCTCTCATTTTGGATTTTCCATTATCATGAGTAGATATGCCCCTTAGGTGGGTTGTTTGGGGTCAAGAATGTAACTTTGATACCATCTTGGGTGAAAATGATATGTAAACATTGTAATTTCATTTACTAATGATTATGTTCTACTTCCATTTCATTTTCCATAAATTTCTTATTGGTTTGTTCTTGAAATCACCTAGTATTCTAGGGAAATTGCTTATATGTAGCTATTTTGGGAATTGCTCCCAGGTCCAACTAATGGATCCCTAGGTATCTACCCAAATTCCTAATGCTAATCAATTCTCCTACACCTAGTTGTGAGATCTAAGCATCTAGTCTAGAAGAATTTAGTGTAATTGGCTTGGAGCTTCTTAAAGGCAATATGGTAGGTGATATGAGGTGTAAAACCCTCACTTCCACCCTCCATTACTACCCACGGCCCCCAATTCTCCTTGAAGCTTCTATCCTAGAAACCAGCACTTGATTATCCTAATTAAATTCCAACTAAACTCTAATATAAGTGAGCCTTGCAAGGATGGATAGGAGGTGGTAGGGACTAGTTCCCCTATACACACCCTACTCCATACATGGCCAATTCATCGTTTTGGGAAATTCATTAGAATCTAACATGTTGTTTGGTTTGATAATCTAAATAAAAGAGCAATATTTGCATGTTGTCACCCCCAACTCAATTGACAAGTGAATTCCCCCCAAAAGCCTACATTTCTCATTATTGTCTAAAATCCTAATTGCCTTCTTACTTAGCTAGTTTTTACTTATTTATATCGTTTCTTACTTAGTTAGTGTAATGATTGGGCCCACTTGCCAAGGCTTTAGCAAAGTTTTAGGAATGACGATTGGCACCACAGACCACCACTATTATTAACTGCACGCTTTGTCCTCACTCACACGCAAGCCAGGATAAACTTCTCGACTGGTCACCCATCCTAGTACTACTCTGGGTTGAGAACACTTAACTACAATGTTCTTTAGTGATGGGCTCCATGAACAGGAGGTAATCCTTGGTGATATGGGTGGTCCAATCATTCTTTTTAAGATCATTTTATCTAAGGCCTCATCCCAGGATGTTATAGTTAGCTTCTTGCATTTCTCTTATCTTGTTCTTTCTAGTTTAGGCCTTTAATTACTTTTAGTCTTAATTGCTATTTTAATGTAGTTTAGAGCCTTCTTGCTTTCCTTAGTGTAATTTGCATCCAATCTTGCACTGCTTCCTTTCTTGCTCACTAGAACTAATTGTCTAGGGTAATCTTAGGTTTTAATTGTTGTTCTCCCTTAACTTCTTATTGAAACCTTATTGTAATCAACTCAAAATCAACCTTCAAATCCTTCAACCCTAGACTCCACAGTAGGAACCTAGTCAATACGAACTCAGCTCTAGTGCCCCCCTCTCCCATGGGTTTGAACCTAACTTGCCTCTTTCATGTACTACAACATGACCTTGTGTACTTGCAATTGCAGTGTGTTAGTTTGTCTGAGCGATCCTATTAGGGAACTATATAAATTTTGAAAGACCCCCTATTGCGTGAAACCTAGGGTTGCATCTAGTCATCACTCAATCCATTAGTGTGTGATCCTAGGAAACAACACGCCTAATATCATGTATTAAAACCACAACTACCAAAGGACATCATGCCTCTGTCCTTGATCAACATCATAACCTTGTGAAGGGTATTTAAAATTGACCCCCAAATATTTTTGAGGTGGATTATTTCCCATAGATAATAATTGAAAATGCATACGAAGAATAGGTAGGAGTGTGACTTCTCCTTCTCTTTGCAAAAAATGCAGGCTTTTTCAACATCAAGTCGCCAACTGGTCATCAAATCTTTGGTATCAATTTTTCCAAGAGTAGTTATGAAAATGAAATTTCTTCACTTGGGTCTGTGCCCCTTACACGAGATAGAGCTTAGCTACATGCAATCATCCTAATGTTTCCAACCCTAGGGTTTCACTAGGTCATTCATGAGAATCCATAATAGTTCTTTAATATACATAGGAACGATTGCTTCTACACAGTTTCCCTAAAAGGATCTTTTTGACCTTGTAAAATTACATAGCACAACATATTTTCCTAGATTTTGATTCAAAAAACATATATCTACCTATTCAACCTCTTTGTTTCTTGAGTTCTCGTATGTAATGTGTTATTTCAATGTTTTCATGACTATTAATCTGTAGAAGGTTTGAATGATTATGTCGTTCACGAGGTTCAAATGTCACATATGTTTCATATCTTTTCTTGTTGTCCATGTATATATCTATATTTTCTTTCATTTAGTATTATCAATGTGTATCATGCAAAGTAAGATAAGGACTATTGGATAGAGTGTAGGTATGAAGACGATCTCAATGTTTATATTCTTGAGAACTTATGTGATGAGTAGTTCTCGAGATCTTCCACAGAGGCACCAATAATGGTATTTCCCCAATTACTTGTTTGAAACTTTGATGTGTATACATTCCAAATGTTATAGCACTAGTAAAACTTACCTATTAGTGGTATTTGACAAATGCATCTAAAAATATAAATGCCACTAAAAGTATTTAGTGGCATTTGTTGATAAATAAATATTGCCTCTATTACTAATGTCACTTGATAAATAGTGGCATAAGTCATAAATGCCACTATACATTCGATTTATGTGGCTTTAAATGTCATTATAACATTAATTGGCTTTTGTACAAATGCCACTATAATATTGATTGGATTTTATACAAATGCAACTATTGTGTACTTGTATCGTATATGAAATGGTTCATGTTTTGTATAATGGCATATAACCACTATAATGCAATACTTATTGTATATTATGGAATTTTTATGGCTTTTAATTATTAGGTTTTCAATTCTTTACTTGGATTTCTAAATGAACATCAATTTAAATTTCAATACACATTTTCAAAAGTTTAAATTATGAATGTCATTCTTTTTATATATAGTTAAATACAAATTACATGAGGATGGCATTTTACCTTGTCCTTTTATTATGTACATCACATGAGACACATATTTCACACAAGATTTTATTTATTATAGTAGTTTATGTTTCCTTTGACCATATTCCTTGATACAGTGGAAAGGCATACATATGAGTTAGATATTCACAAATATGTATATTTTTGAGCATGGACTTGACACCAAGAACTTGAGATTGATGGGAATCACCTTCATAAATCCTACATCACCATTACCCTCAAGAACTTAGCATCCTTCTTGAGCTCCTAACTAGAACATATGCCAACTTTGATGAGCATTTCAACAAACTTAACAACAATGTGGGAGGTGTGGAATACATGAAATCGATCACTATTCCATATACAACTAACTATTCATTTCAATGGAACTCTAATTATATTGCTCCATCTTTAATCCCAAGGATCGATTCCTACATCATGTCAACATAAGAACCCACCCCTCTTGGAAACATAGTCCCTTCACATGGGAAACAAAACTTCTACTGATGCTTTATCAACCAATTCTAGTTTTACTTTTAATTGTTGATCAAATCATTTGTCACATTTCTTAACTAGATTGATTTAAAAACAAATACAAAAAGAACATTGCAGAAAGATCTACTAGTAGATTATCCCAACTTCAGCTGGGACCATGATTTTTGACCTATACTTCAACATATGAGTTTTAATGAAAATAAAATGAACTCCTTGTGTCATTCTAACTCTCAACCATTGATGTGTTTCTGATTTTCAAAGTTCTTGCATGATTCAAACATCTAATGTAGTCTTTATAGTTGAGATCAATCATAAAAATGAGTTTGAAATGCATTATAAACTTCATGAAAGAAATTCTTTTTTCTATATTTATATGGAAAAGTTAATGAAATGAACCCTATAGTATAAAATGATTGGTTAGACCGAATGTTTAGTTAATGGATATTGATATATAGCAATAGTTCATACATACGGTTGATTCTTGACCCTTAGCCAATAACAAATATGGGGTTCTCAAGAACTCCCTAAAATTAATAATTATAAATAAAATTGAGTATTTCCATAACCATAGTAAGTACCTGTATTAGAAGAATTTGTAAAATATTAACCTTCTGTGGGTTATGTTTGCCTCATCTTTAGCCTAGGTTGACATCTTCTAATGTAAGGCTATCTTGAATATTATGCATATGAAATCACCTTGACTTCCTATCAATATAAATTTGATAAAAGCATAACATGGATGATAACAAAATATAAAGGTTGATGTATATGATCAAGCACATTATTCAATGTATGTTGTTGCCTCCATCTCTCGAGCCCCGAGGAACCCCCCGAGCCCCGGTATTTTGACTCAATTTTCATACTCCTTTTAAAATGAAGATGCCTTCCCAACATACAAACAATTTTTGTAATCAATATACAAGGAACTATGTTAAGTACAGACAGACAACAATATCACATAGCACAAAAAAAGAAATATTGATTTCCAACTTATCATTCTTCGTTCAATCATGGTTAAAGAGATCCCTTTATCATAGGAAAGTAATTTGCTGATATTCATTTCTCTTTGATTAGTGATAATGGTTCAATAGATTACACAGAAGTGTATCCAAACATATTCACAAAATCATCTACATACTAGTTATGTGATAGAGAACGTGAAATTATATCACATGTGAAAAAAAAATTAGAACTAAAAGTTGAGACTTATTCAATATGTATATGCATCAATATGTTATATAAATAATGAAATTTTTATTGAGTAAAAATTTTATGTAATGTTTCAAACCAATTTATTGGTATTGTAAATTAACTCGACATACAACTTAGGAGCATAATTCCTTTCACAAATCTCACTACTACAGAAACAACATTCCGTGTCACTTTTCTGGGCGTCAGTTCTTTACCAAAATCGACACATATAATATTCAATGTCAGATATTTAGGAACCCCGCCGTATATATTCAAAGACCAGCCATACACGGGTACCGCTTTGTATTCATCGTCCGCTGTGTAAAACAAACTGACGCCTAAAATCGCCCGTGAAATCCAATTTTCGAGCGAAATTTTTTTTGCCCCAAAGTAGCACATACAACGTCGGTGTTTTAACTAATAACCGACACCGATATAAGATGGAAATTTGTGCGAAAAGTTCCAATATAGGCGTCGGTTATCCTTCTGAAAACCGACGTTGATAATGGTTCCCGCTAAATAATTTAGGGCAAAGATTGTCTAATTGGACGTCGGTCTTTTAATATCAACCGACGCTTAAAGGTGAAAGGTGTCGGTGTTACAGATAACCGATGTTGGTGACAAACTTAATAGACCCGTATCACCCGTCTCTTCTCCTTCCTTCCTGTTTCATTGCGATAGTTTGCTGGTGATCGCCGCTAGCCTAAAATCACCCGAAGATCGTTGCCGCCGCCGGTCTACTCTACTCTGCTGCCGCCGCCAGTCTACTGCTGCTCGTCACCGCCGGTTTGCTCTACTACCGCTGCCGCCGGTCTGCTGCTGCTTGCCTACGCTGCTGCTCTCCTGCTCGCCGCCACTGCTGCCGTCGGTCGTCGCCGCTCTTCTCCACACTAGCTCCAGGTAGCCCTAGCCTCTTTGCTTCCTTCTCCGTAGCTCCTTACCAATAGCAAGCACGGTCGTGGATGTGTTGGCCTACCACGGCTGTGCTGTCCAGCACGGCCGTGGTAGGCAAACACAACCACGGTCGTGCTTGCTGTTGGTAAGGATATGAACAAATCTTTATGTAATGCTTTATGTAAATTCTAGGATACGAACAAATCTTTTGCTTGCATATATTTGTGTTTCTAATCCTAGTGTTTGACCTAATTTAGTAAATTTTGACGCATGTTGAAATAAGATTTAAACTTGTCCATTCTATCATCCTAATTTGATTTGATTAAACCCTAACATTGATGAAACCCTAACATCAATTGTGATGAAACCCTAACATTAATTGTGATGAAACCCTAACATGTACCTATCTATTATTGTGTTTGTTGGCCTAGAAACCCGTCCAAGATTTACTCATTAGGAGTAAATCTTAGATAATCTCCGGTTTGGTACTATTCTTTAACACCTAATCTCACTTAGGATGTAAGTGTATAATGTGTATTGGGTTTTCGAGAAAATTTCGGTAGCATTTCCCCGTTTGTTCTCTAAGTACATACGTACTTAGAGAACAGCAGGGAAATGCTGCTGAAATTTTCTTGAAAACCCAATACACATTATACACTTAGTAGTGAGATTAGGTGTTCAAGGATGGGATAGGTGGTACACATTTATTATATATCATAATGACATCACATGTGTTTATGCCCTGAATTTCACTACTACAGAATGACTAGAAGGATTGTTAATTGATAAAAGATCACAATTTTAGAGGCATGCATGTTTATATTTTTTTATTGAAGCTAAATGTTTGCTTTTTTAATATCAATATCATTTTTAGATTTGATGTTTCATTATCTACTAGTTAATACAAATGCTAAATGTTTGCCTTTTTAATGACATTTTCAGATGGCTGACCATGATGAGCATGAAGTCCATGATGAGCATGTTGTCCATGATGAGCATGGCCAGGATACCAATGTAAGTTCTAAAAACATATCCTGTATTTCTATAAAATTCATTATCTTCTAGTTATGTCATATATCCCATATTTCTATATTGGGCTAATTCAGTGTGTTTATTTTTGTCAAATTTTAGGTTGATGATGCACGTGTACCCACTGAAGCACTAGAGGAACTTGATGCGCATCACCAAAAACTTAACAAAAAAAGGGCATCACTCTGTTGCAGAAGTTAATAGAGCTAAGTGGCAGTGGATCCAGATTGGTTGTGGAGTTTGATAATGGAGGAAATGCAATTGGAGTGAATCGCAATAATTTTGTAAACTATCTTGGGGTTGTCACTCAAAGCCATTGTGGTGTTAAGTATGATAATTGGCATAAAGTTCCTCAGGCGAAGAAAGACTTGATATGGAAGGATTTATGCGTGAGTTATTATTATTTGCAATTCTATTTTGTAGATTACAAATTCTATTATTTGCAATTCTATTTTTGGATACTAGTTAATAAGAATTCTATTTTACAGAATCTGTTTGCATTGGATGAGAAGCTGCATCGTAAAAGCGTGATGCAACACGCTGGAAAGATGCTAAGGAACTGTAGGACAAATCTCAACAGAGAATACATAAAAGATGGTGATAAGAAGAAGAAGTCAGCCCTTGAACAGTGGAACTTCTTGGACAAAGAAGATTGGATACGTTTGTTGCTTCAAGAAAATCTGAAGAATTCAAGGTATTAGGCGTCACTCCCAATTTAATTAATATACGTTGTATTCACCTATTCGAGATTAACATTTAGTGCTACTAACCAAATCATTAATGTGCATAATAACTAGGCCCTCAGTGAGGCGCAAAAAGAAGAGTGTGCACTGAATGTGCATGACCACACTATGAGTCCAAAGGGCTATGCAAGCATTTGCTAAAGACTACAGGCGAAGTCTGCTGCTACTCAGGAGTCCTCTACTACATGTGTCACACCCATGCCTCACCACGATGTCTGGATAGCTGGGAGGCAAAACAAGAAGGGTGAAATAAATAAGCCCGTTACTGCTGAGGCGAATGCGAAAATGGTAAAATTCAACTCTTAGAGAAATCATTTGAATATTGATTATTTGTGGTGTTAACTTACCAATTTCTGTTGATGGTGATTAGCGGGAGCAGCACGAGTAGAGGAAATACGGCATGTTCATCCCTCAGGGCACAAGGGATGAATTAACAGTTGCTCTGGGTAACCCAGAGCATCCTGGACGTGTTAGGGGTGCAGGCGCTGGTGTGGGCATCAAAGCATTCTTTAGGCCATCCCAGCGCAAACCCAGAGTGGGACTTTCACACGAAGAGGTAACCTATTCTTTTTTTAGAATGTTACTGCAAAAGGAAATTCAATAATAAGAAGCTAATGTTTATTTTATCCATGTATAGGAGAATAAGAGAGTCGAGGATATAGTTGCTAAGAAGGTCAATGATATAGTTGTTGAGAAGGTTAAGGAAGAAATAGTGCGGTGGCAGGTATCTCAGGCTTCCAATCAGCCTATGGCGACCCACTCTTCTCCTGATGCATAGACTGAGAGTAATCCTATAGACCTACCGCCTAACACATCTACTGTAAGTATTGTTTATGACATTGTATCTAGTCTTTTCAAGATGATATGTATATATGTATAATATTCTTTACGTAAATATGTAGGCATTGAAACCATGCCGCATAAGAATAAAAGACTATGTTGTTGCAGAGGCGCATGCTTACCCGTCCCTTCCTGGGGCAACGTTTCACGGGACTCCAATGCCACAGGGCTACGTTCATGTGAGCCTGATATGTGTATTACCCGATTGGAGGGAAGCTACATTGCCATATCCCCACTCGAATATTGATACACTTACTGAGACAGAAGATAGGGTGATATTGTGGCCCAAAGCAGATGTCGTCTACACTACTGAAATTATAAGATAAATTTACATTAATTTAGATTGTTAATGTGTATATATGAGGTCAACTGATATGAAATTATATATATAGGTTAAAAAGAAGACACCTGGAGCACCTAGGCCTCCACCTCCACTTCTTACATTACCAAGTTGGGTTCCAACTGACCTAAAATACTCGTTAGGTCCTGCTTGTAGGGGAATGGCATGTTGGCTATGGGCACATAATATACATTGCCCTATAATTGTTTCTTTAGAAGCGAATTATGCAGGTCAATCATATGAAAGCTCTTTATTTATACAAGATATTATTGAGATGTTTATGTATGATTGGTTGAATACATCAATGATAGAGATATGGATAAGGTGAGATCTTGTTTATACATCCATATACCTTGTGTAAGATCCGGTGATTTGGTTTCTTATATATTAATGCATACGTAATACATGTTTTGCAGCTACTTAGTCGAAAATCAATGCAAACAATTTGCACTTGATCATGTGGGATTTTTGATTCCATCATTGATTAGTATGGTAGCTAAAGACCCTGATAGTGTTCAACAATAGTGTATAGATGCTTTTACAATTTTCAGTCAGCAAAAGAAGACGATAATAATAGTTTCATTCAATGCCAAGTAAGTTTACACTATTTATAATTTGGACTTAAGAAAATTCCATTTTTATTGTGGATTTTGAGTTATTAATTTTTAACTTTTTTACCTCTAGCGGTAGGCATTGGGAGTTACTAGTTATTCTCCTCGGGACATTCACTGTTTATTATCTAGATCCTACGGGGAGTACATTGAATACTAAAATTGGACACGTAATGAGAATGCCATTATTCTGGTGAGAAATATTTCATTTTTATATCCGTTAACATCTGTTATTACATTACTATTTAATTATGCAATTTACTGTGTTACATTAACATGTAGGGGTTTAGATGCATTTAAAAATGATGGAGGAAAGGTCCCAAGGAAAAAGAACCAGCCAATAATTTGGGAGAACATAAAAGTAAGTTCCCAACTCCAATGTATATATTATTTATGTGAACTGTGCTTAGTTATATTTTTTAATATTTTGTATGTTTCAATTTATAGTGCGCTACACAAGACAACGGCTGGGCATGTGCATACTATGTGATGTGATTTATACAGATGATTATCCAATATGCCGCATTGGACATCAATACCATACATGAGGTATTATATATAGTCCCATTAGTTAGTATGAAATATATCAATCTTATTTTTATATTATTACTTATATATACATCATTCTCTTTGCAGGTGTTTAAAACTGACCACACTATAGGTAAACGCTTAAAAGATGTACATGCTCCATATACGATGGAAGTATTAAATGAAGTAAGAGAAGAATGGGCAAGAGCCATACAAACAGTGGTGATTGAAAAATATAATTGGGATGCTGATAGCGATGTTGAATGATATTCTATAAATGAATATTTCTGAATGTTTATACATGTCTGAATGTTTCTACATGTATTTGAATATTTCTACATGTGTGAATGTGAGAATTGAATTGATGTCTGAATGTATCTACTTGTGTGAAAAGTATATATGTTGATTTTGTAGGTTTGTGGCCTGTTTGTAGGCTGATATCAATGGATGTCATAAACCTGCAGTTCAGAAAATTGAACTGCAGGTTCTCATCCTACTTACCAGCCATAGTAGGCCTGCAAACTGATAAGAAAAAAAAACATAGGCGTAGGCTATTTATAAAACACCGTCATCAAAGGCTTACAACGTCGGTTATTGGATAAAAACCTTCGCCTAATATGACAAACAACCCGACCGTGTAGGAAAGCATGACCGTGGCAGAAAACGCGTCGGTTCATAGTATAAAACCGACGCCTGTAGTACCAAACACGGCCGTGCAGGGAAGCACGGAAGTGGCGTCTGGAAATATGGCGTCGGTTATTTAGTTGCAAACCGACGCAGAAAGTATCCTAGATGGCGCCATTTTTGTGGCGCGAAAAGAGTTTGACCTTTAGCGGCGCCCACATAGGCGTCGCTTGAGAACCGCCGCTAAAAGGAGTTAAACAACCGACGCCAAAGACATGTTATGTAGTAGTGTCTACACCATTGTATGTTAGTTATTATTGATAATGTAACCTTATTAGCTGAAATTTAGGGCTACGACAAACAACTAAGAGATATTATAGTTTTCAATGTTATATATAAGATTTATAATAGAGAGAGAGATGACTCATGCTATATTTTGAGTTTTAGAGCATAATAAAAGTATCACAATTAGCCAAAAATAATTGTTGCCATAACTTACCCTCACAATGGTAGTTGCATCTTAGACATGATCTTTACACCAAGAATGATCTGCACAAGTAAGCTACGAGAACTAGAAGGAATGGCATCTATCAGTATTGATATCGTTCCTTTGTCATTACAAATAAGTAACCCATCGAGGAACTGCAAAAAAATATAATAAATTAGACCTCATTTTGCCATCTAGTAGACAATGCAATTAAACTTTACTTTCCAGGAGATAGAAGTATTGGAAGATGGTGAAAATCATCATGACTTCTTAAAGGCAATACAATTACAAGACCACACACAAGCAAATATAATTACTATAGGGAGAGATGTCGACAAGCCCATATGCAATATAAAACATTGATGCCATATAACACTATAGTCCTAGCATCAACCATTTAATTTGTTATTAAAAATATGAAAGGATGAGCTCAAGTGAACTCACCCCTTGATGGCAATGGTTAGAAAAAGGACAGTGAGCATATAATAACTAGACCTCTAGATTCTCAAAGGCAAGAGTTTCTTACAAAAGTAGAAAGTGTCATCTAGTTTGATAGAAACATTTAGAATAATATATACTAATATATCAATAATGTTTGCTTTTTTTGAGAAACAAAATGACTTCTAACATTTGATTGAAATCAACATATATGAAAGAAACAAACTTCTAGGTTAGCAACCAAGTCAATTGAGATGGAAACTGAAAAGAACCATTTAACATCTTTATATGGTGGAAAACACTTCCATTTCTCAAGAGAATATCAGTCTTCTGTAGATTATATGCATTGTTTGAAACCCAACCAACAATGAACTGGTGACAACAATATACCCAGGTAATATAATGAAAACACAGTAAGACTTTGTAGTGGCGAATTGAGACAATATCAAATGACCAAGTAGGAATATAAAACTTATGTGAAACCTATACTAACAATAGACAACAAAATAATTACAAGGATTATGTATATCAGCCAAAATAGATGAGATCATGCTAATGATGTCATTTTTATAAGATACCAACGAAGCTTACTAGGAACATTTTTTCATTAACATACCCATACAATATAAATAACATAATCCTAATGGTTCATCATTTCTTCAAGAACATTTTTTTCGTTAGAGAGGACGTGTGAAAAGTGTTGTCTCATCTAATGGTTCATCATTTCCTTCAAAATCTTTTTTTCTACTGAGTTAAAATTTAAACAAAAGAAGAAAAAAACACAATAATCGCTATTAATATTAAATTTTGATTGTGCACATCAAAATAATAGCATACATATAAAAATTTGACATAATTTGCAATTTGGATAGTATCTAATACTTCTCTCCATAAAGGTAGTTCCACATATATATACTACTCAATTATGCAATGCGATAATGACATTATGGTGTCGATAGATACTTATATTTTTATATTTATGGAGTGAGGGAAAGAATATATGAATTGAATGGGAAGGAATGATACCTATATCTTATATGTGAAAGTTTGATTCTAATCTATGAAGCTTGTACTTTGATATATATAGATCATGCAGTGATTCTATAGGTCTATAAACATGTGGTCCATGCTAGTGTATAAGTTCTTCATTCAATTATGTCATTTGTACTACCTATTTCCATGCATTGTGGAAAACTACTACTACTACATTGAACTACATAGTTTGGCTTATCTGTAATCATGGCCCAATGCACATTAACAGTGCAATCCTATAAAAATAGATGATTCCATATAGAAATTGAGCCTCCTTGAGAGGTTAGACAATTGCAATGTACAATCGTAATTTCTATCAAAGTTTATCGAAACACAAAAAAAAACCACGTGTAATCTATCTAGTAAGTGTGGAATCACTCATGTCATCTAGAACAATCTAGATAGATTTTTTTAATAAAAAGTCAAAACCGAAACACCTACATAGAATGGGTGAATATATTATCTTACATTTTATTCTCATACTAATCATAGAACTGAAACCATGCGAAGATACTAGTATATATGTTTTGGTTATTCCTCATTCATTAACGAAATGAATCTATAGTATCATTTCTTAGAAATCAATACATTACAAACATGATAGAGTAATTAAGAACAAATCAATTCTAGTCACGTAAAAGAACAAGCACTAGACTGACAAAATTCCACATAAATGACAAGGATTTCTTTGTATTAACCATGGATAGAATTTAGTCAACTAAAATATTTCAAGATTTAGTATTAGCATCCTCAAGTAAAATTGAATACTAACTTATCATATGGCTTTGTATAGGTACGTGTCATATTCTATTAACAACAACATGCCATACCTTTTTGATGAGTTATTTAAAAAAAACTAATACACGTTCATTATTTATATTGGCAAACATGGTCATCATTTGTATCGGCAATTTCAGAAATCTAGTTCCCAATTCATATCGTTGACATTGTACTTTACTTTTCTTTATTTATGAATACTAAAAATGTAAAATGGCAAGGTAGTTTGTTCATCTTGGTATTTTGATAATATTTAATGTATGATCGTCATGCTCAAGATTCTAGGAGTAAAGGTAGCCTCATACTTTTCATGTAAAGTGTCTAGATTTATTAAGCACAATAATGTTATGATGATCAAATATTTTTTCCTAAATTTAGAACTTGAAAAAAAATCCTTATAATAAAATATTAATACGAAATCTGACATGACGCATTGAACAATCAGAGATAAAGGATACGGATAGGGAAGTGGTGTATGACTTGAAGGGTTCCAGTGAAAGAACTCAGTATTTATATAGCTAAGGTGTTCGTTGTTGACTTTAGAGTGGCAAGGGGTGATGACAAGCATCACTGTTGCAATCGTGGTCAGTTTTGAGGAGGGGCACCATATGGTATGCCACTTGAGAAACCTACCAATCACACGATGTTGCTACAATGTTTTTCTACGCATCGCAATAACTAACCCCAAACAGTTCTCATTTATTAGATAGGTTGTGAGCTACATTTCTTTTAGAAGATCAAAATGAGACTCACATATGTGAATACATTATATTGCAACAAAAACAAGGTCCGCCCTGATTGGTCTAGGGGCACCATAAACTTTGTCAATGATTTGTCCTCGTCATCTAGTTCTCTGGTGCAATTCGAAACATTCAAAAACTTATAGTTTGCTCATCTGAGATAATGGCAAGTTTTCTTGATTGTCACCTTTGCTACAAATCTGTAATATCAAATTGCACTCATAATAAAAGATGGCCTCTCGTCACAATATCCACAACGTCTAATTCATAGTTCCTAGCACGTCCCTCTATCTCAATCAAACCTTCCACTTGCGCCGCTACGCCTAATACCATTTTATCACCGTTAAAACCTAAGCGGTAAGCTCTAGGTTATCAAAACCTACCCCTAGAACTAAGAGTCATTGTGATCTTGTAGAACCTGTGAAGCAATACTTGGGCATGAGAAATATTGCTAAAAATTACGACAGCAAATACATAAAAATATTATAAAATATTAGGTCATAGAAAAACAAAAATCATTAAGACTCTTTATACATATATGAAAAAGGGGGTAATTTCAAACATTTGGGGAAATTAGAATTGCTAGAAAAAGATTCTCAAAATGTAGAAGATCATCCAAATATTCTTGAAGTACTCCTAGTTGTAACGATTAGCACCAAAAAAAGATTATTTAGTAGAGGAACTAAGAACAAAATGATGACACTAAGGAAATTACACTTACCAAGTTTTGTTCTTAATTCTTTCGAAAACTACATATATATAGACCTACATTAAATGAAATAAGGTCTTAAAATGCATTGTGGTTCCGTTTGACTACTAAGAAAGCCAGTACATCACAACCTATTACAACAAGAGATAATGGCAACATATATGGAGAGTCAAACAAATGAATGAAATATTTACTCATAAAATGTACGATTCAACAATTTATTTGTAACATAGTTATAATTTTATAAAAATTAGAGTAATGATATAGAGAACACCTCTTCCACCAAATCTTACATCATATCATCCATTAACGTAAACACATATGAAACATCTTTCACCCCTGTAAAAAGAAAATTTTCGTACAGTGTCAGAAGTTGAAAGGTCTCCAGATATGAGAGAGGACAAAATAATATATAAGTACTTGTAATTAGTGATAACAACTAAGAAGAAAATTTCATATTTTAAATTAAAATTGTACTAATAAAGGTGTTAGACAATGTTGGACATATATGTTGTTTTTTTAATCATTCCAATGTATCACTTTTATATATATTTGTAAATGATATTTATGTAATATATATTTATATATCCTATACTGAGTATTTTTTAAAATAAATAGCATTCACAAATAACTATTACGGATGCATCACACATTTTTAAGATAACCAATGTTGATTCATAGATATTACATTGCTTACTTTAGACTTGAACAATGCTAACAAAATTTGTACAAATTCTTGTATAACATTCTCTCCCCATCTACAATCTATTTCTTTGTATTTAATGTACATTCTCTCTCTCCATCCACTATCTCTTATTTCCTATTTATTACATCTTCTCTCTCCCTCCACTACCTTCTTGTTATATTTTTTACACTGTCTCTCTCCATCCACTATCTTCTTTTTTTTCTAATAATTGTAGATTCTCTCTCTATCCACTAACGAGATGCATTGTGGTAATAGTATTTTTTTACGTATTACCGAGGCACATGTCTAGTCTTTGGTCGAAGTGGTGTTGAATTAATAATTTTCCTAAACATTTATATAGAAATGAATGTAAAATCCAAAGAGTCAACTGATTTACTTGCTAGACAATCTTTAGAAAAAATGTGAAATAACAACATATATGAAGAAGAAAATAGAAACTTTACCCATCACCTAGGGTACGAGGAAAGAAGAAGCTCATATTGTGCAAATTCATGTTCATGTAGGAATGAAAGAAGTCAAGTAGTTCTAAGAAAAAGAATTATGACAATTTTCCTATAAAAAACACTTGTTCACCTTCTATATATGCAAATTCTATGTAACAAAATTTGGTAATCATTTCATCCTAATTAAGCTCAAGAAAGACGTAAGCCATCAACTTGACTTTGATGAGAAAATATCTTGTGAAGTGATCCTATAAATCAAATGTTGAAGACGTATACGTTAATTCGTACAATGGGAGCAAACAAGAAGGTGTTGTAAATTTTAGATTTACGTCATTACATGCACCAACGACATGTGCAATAAATTAACAGGTTCAGGCCAGGTCTAGATAAGAAGCAGCAAAAAAAATAGTGCAGTAGAAAATAAAAATAAAATTAGGAACCAGACCAGATCGTTTGTTAAAAAATGAATGTGTTAAAGAAATCAGTGGCCTGCAATTCAGAAGGATAGGCGTCGTTCTTCTAGTCGACCTGATCACGAACCTAAAGTAAGTTGTCGTCTCACTGGTACTCGATAACGTCCAGTTGTACTACCAGTACAGTTCAGCGACCGTAGGAACCACTGTCTGACAGATTGCGTCTTTGAGTAGAAGAAGAAGGAATCAATTTCTCACAGGAGAGGAACGTCTCCAAGCAACAACACAAATCGATGGCTAAACGCTCTCCTTAGGGTTTGTTAAATATGAATGAAATAGTTTACGACTGATGTTTGTTTTTTATGTGTTTAACTCTAATGACTGGAGGCATATTTATAGCATTACACGCACTGTAATCATATTCTCATTAAGACACAATCACTCAATTTCTCTTGTACACAATGCGAAAAAATCAGCAAGAAAAATACTTTCCAGTTAGGATTAAACAATTTGTTTATGAAGGAAATAAATAATTAAATTAATAATGAATTATGTAGTTGTATTCTAGTACAAAAAAAGACGAAAGACATTCTCCACAATCTACAAGCCACAAGGCCGAGCCCGTGTCTGGCCCGATCGGGCCCGGCCAAGCCAGGTGTGGCACACGCACGTGCGTATGTGTTGTGGTCACCATATCTACCAAGGAGGTGAGCATACCCTCCTCATAGAACCCTTAGATACTAGTGTCACATGTGATCCTACATATAAGGACCACAAAAGTTCTAGGAGTGAGCAATGTGAGATAAAACTTCTTTTCCATTAGCACTAGAGACAAAACTACCCTTCTCACATGTACTAGCTACACTGCATTGGGCTTAACCCATGCTATATACATGGCATTTACAATCATATATCTAACAATCCCCCACAAAGTCCAATGTGTAGTGTTCTCTACCATTCAGTCCTCCATACTGTGTTTTCAGCAGATACCTTTCAGTTTGAATGTACCTGAGTTATTCAACTATAACCCCTGCATGAACTAGGTAAACAAAAGTCTTGAACCTAAACCTAGGGTGCAAGAGTATAGGTTGGTAGCAACACAATAAAGACATGGTAGAAAAGAAAATAATGTATTAAGGCCATACATACAAAAAATATATGTCATCATTGATATCAGAGAATAACTTAATTCTCCTGTTGTGGCCTACACAACATCAATCATTTAGTTGGAGTATCTAAGGATGTACTGCTAACATCCTATCCTTAGACTTGACACCATTTAGAGACTAATCTCTTACTAACTTGTAGTCATGATACTAATAGGTTTCCCAGGGGATAGACGCATAGATACATGAAGCATCAAATTAATTACATAGTGTCATCTAATTCACATGACAACTTGTTATTACCACATTGAACCCGATTTGTGGGATCTCCACTGTGTTGGGTTGGTTTGCAACTACCTGCGAATCTAAAGGGGTTTCAGTCCCATCCCCAACCTGGATTTTTCTACTAAAGATAAGGTAAAACCTTTAGTGAAAGGATCAGTTGTATTATCTTTGGTATGATGTAGTCCACAGCCATGACCCCATTAGACACTAGCTCCCTCACAGACTTGAGTTTGACTTGGATGTGTCTATGATGTTTTTTATTGTACTTGGAACTCTTTATCCTAGCAATAGTTTTAGTGCTATCACAGTGAACTAAAATTGTAGGAAGCGGCTTCTTTACCATAGGTAAACTGGACATAAGTTCATGTAGCCATTCAGCTTTCAATCCAGTTTCATGTAAGGCACACAACTCTACCTCAAAAGTAGATCGAGACAATATGGTCTGTTTCTTAGACCTCCAAAAAACAACTCCTCCTCCCAATAGGAATACATATCCTAAGACACCATTACTCTCAGAGTTCACGACAATCTAGCTTGCATCACTATATCCTTCAACTACAGAAGGATGTTTACCATAATGCAACCCAAGGGAACAAGTTCCCTTGATATTTCTCAAAACTCTATCAAGAGCTTCCCAATGGGTCTTATTAGGACAATTGATGTATCTACTTAACTTACTCACAACAAACACAATGTCTGGATGTGTGCAGTTCATAGGATACATCAAACTCCCGATAATCTGAGAGTATCGTAATTGAGACACTGGAGCTCTAATCTCATTCCTGAATAAGGCCTTGGAGGAATCATATGGAGTCTTAACATGTTTACGTGATGTGTACTCAAACCCCTCCAACATCTTCTCAACATAGTGAGACTGAGAGAGAGTTATACCATCAGTAGACCTTATGATTTTAAGTACTAAAATCACATCAGTGACACCCATATCCTTCATCTCAAACTTGTTGCATAAGAATAACTTTGTCTCATTAACTACTTTCATATCGGAATAAAAAAGTAGGATATCATCGACATATAAGCATAACAAAATGAATCCATCATTGACGATTTTGCATTAGAGACACTTATCAAATTCATTAGAAACAAAGCCAAATGATGATATCACAAAATCAAACTTCTCATGCCATTGCTTAGGGGCTTGTTTCAAGCCATATAATGACTTAACAAGTTTACATACTTTGGACTCATTCCCATGACCCACAAGTCCCTCAGGTTGTTCCATATATATCTCTTCCTGTAGATCACCGCGTAAGAATGCAGTCTTCACATCTATCTGATGGATACAAATATTATAAATGGAAGCCAATGCTATAAGAACTCATATTGTGGTCATATGGGAAATAAGGGAATAGGTATCAAAATAATTTATTCCTTCCCTCTGTGTGTAACCCTTAGCAACTAACCTAGCCTTATACTTATTGATTGTCCCATCTACATTAAGTCTTCTTAACGATTTATTTGCATCTAACTGCAGAACTTAGCTTGGTTCAACTATTTCTTCATAATCATCAGATTCAGAAATAACTTTTTCTAATTTGCCCCCCCACATTTGTCATCCTTTCCATGTTCTTGGGAATGGAACCTGTGGTGAATGAATCTTCTTGAGATACTACATTGGACACACCAGATTTCATGGGAAACACATCCTCAAAGAATATAGCATCACGTAATTTGACAATTGTATTGACGTCAATGTCTGAGATATCAGATTTTACAATTAGGAATCTATAGGCATAACTTGTCTCTACATACCCCAAGAAAATGACATCAACTATTTTCGGTCCCAATTTCTTCCTCTTGTGTTCATGGACAAGTACATTAGCAAGGCACCCCCACACTCAAAGATATTTAAGACTCGATTTTCTTCCTCTCCATAACTCAAGCGGACTACTTTCTACATGTTTATGGAGAACTCTATTCAGAATATGGCAAGCCGTATCCACAACTTCCCCCCACATGAAGTTGGGTAGATATGCGATTTGGAGTAAAAAAATTACCATATCTATAAGGGTTCAGTTTTAACGTTTCAACTATCTCATTAGACTGTGGTGAATACGAAGTGGTAATCTCATGAACTATACCATGTAATTGGAAAATATCTAAAAATAAGTTCGATGTGTATTCTCCTCCCCTATCAAACCTTATTCATTTAAGTATTTTGCCAATTTGAGTTTCATCTTCTTTCTTATAAATTTTCAATTTATCTAATGCCTCATCTTTACCTCTAAGTAAAAAGACATAACAATATCTACTAGCATCGTCAATAAAAGTTATAAAATAATGCTTTTGATCCCTTGTAGCAATACCATTAAATACGCAGATATCAGTATGCACTAAATCCAATATTTTTGAATTCCTATTCATAGAATGCAAATGTTTCCTAGGAAATTTAGCTTGCACACAAATTTCACATTTATTATTGCTAAAATCAGATTTAGGGATTAAATCAAGATTCATGATACACTTTATTGAGGAAACATTAACATGTCCCAAACCTGAATGTTAAATATTAGATGATACAAGATTTATGCATAAGAACTATTATCATTCAAATTTAACATAAAATTTGAAACAGGTTCAACAAGAATTTTAAATAAGTTCTCCACATCACATAGATACCCCTTGCCAAAAAATAAAGAATCACAAAGGCGTGTAATAATTGCCTTATTACATTTGCAATATACTCTAAAACCTTCCCTAACTAAAATTATACCACTAAGGATATTGTGTCTAATGGTTGGAACATGTCTGACTCCATGAAGCGTCAAAACCTTCCCCGAAGGGAACTTCAAGTCCACACATCTTTCACCTTTGACTTTTGCAAAGATAGAATCACCCAAAGTCACAGAACGACCTCTTGAGGCCTGGTAAGACACAAATAGGGATTTATTAGCACAAATATGTACATTAGCCCCAATGTCGCTTATCCAATAAAGTGGTTCAAAAATAGAATGGATTTCAAGTTTTATAGAAACATACCCATCATTGAGGTGCAAGGATACATTCATCATATTGACCACAACGTCCTTAGTTGCAGATGCGGTTGCTTTCCTTACCTTCTTTGAAGAAAAATCCTTGTTCCAGTGTGTAATTTGTCCAGAAGTCCAACAAGGTTTATTTCTTTAGTTTTTCTGGATCTTGGCCTTAGGTTTATGTGCATTTTTTGTTTGTATTCTTATCTTTGATTTTAGCAGTAGTAAACTTGACACTAGGGTTTGCATTAGTAGGCACCGTGACAGTCTTCTCTTTTAAGTGTTCTTCTTGTATGTTAATATCTCTCATTATATCATTCATTGACAAGTCTCGTTTGTGATGCTTAAGAGACATGTCAAATGATTCTCATGACAGAAAACTTTTCTATGATAGACATAACAATGAACTTCTTAGGAAATTCCATCTTTACATCTGAGAGTTCATGACACATGAGATGAAAGTCGTGTGTTTGATCAGAGACAGACTTACCTTCAACCATATGAAATTTTAGAAACTTAGGCACAAAGCACTTTTCAACACCTTGGTTTTTGGTACTAAAATTCTTAACTAACGCTCCCCACAGAACTTTGGAAGTAGTAACAAGCAGATTTGAATAAGAATCATAAAGTGTGTTAATTAAACCAAACAGAATCAAACATCGGCACATCTTATCACACTTTTTCAGTTAGCAATTATATTTGCATTATTAGGGATAGTGTCATCAGATTTAGCTTCAGTCTCTTCTAAGTACTGATCATAACCCACAATATTAAGCCAAATTTATATCCGACTCTGCCAATAGGCAAAGTTGGTACTAGTAAATTTCGCAGGCACACTACTCGTATTAATTTTATTCCCAGAACCATCATGACCGGCCATAGTTAATTAACGACAGAGATTGATTTCTTTAAGACTGTTGTAAATTTTAAATTTACACCGTTACATGCAACATCGACGGGTGCAATAAATTAATAAGTTCAGGCCAGATCCAAATAAGAAGTAGAAGAAAAAATAATGCATGAGAAAATAAAAATGGAGTTAGGAACCAGACCATATCGTTCGTTGAAAAACAAACGTGTTATTTAAAGAAATTAGTGGCCCGCAATCTGGAAGGATAGGCACCATTCATCTAGTCGGCCTGATCATGAACCTGAAGTAAGTTGTCGTCTCGCTGGCACTCGACAACGTCCGGTTGCACTATCAGTACAGCCCAACGACTGCAGGAACCACAGTCTGACAGATCGCGTCTTTGAGTAGAAGAATAAAGAAGTAGTTGCTCACAGGAGAGGAACATCTCCAAGCAACAACACGAAGCGATGGCTAAACACTCTCTTTAGGGTTCGCTAAACACGAACGAAACGGCTAACGGCTGATGTTCGTTTTTGGTGTATTTAACCATAATTACCGCAGGCATATTTATAGCCTTACACTCACCGTACCTATTCTCATTAAGACGTAATCACTCGATCGCTCTTGTACACATTGCGGAAAAATCCACAAGAGAAATACTTTTCAATTAAGATTAAACAATCCGTTTTAAAAAGAAATAATTAATTAAATTGATAATTAATTGCGTAGTTGTATCCTAGTATAAAAAGAAGACCAACTACATTCTCCACAATCCGCAAGCCTGTGCCCGGCCTGACCCCACCCAACCTAACCCAACCAGGCCAGGTATGGCGCGGCGCGTGCGTGCGTGCGTCTGTCGTGGTCACCATACCCACCAAGGAGGTGAACATACCCTCCTCCTAGGACCCTTGAACACTAATGTCACATGTGATCCTACATATGAGGATCACAAAAATTTTAGGAGTGAGCAATGTGAGATAAAACTTCTTTATCATTTGCATTAGAAACAAAACTATCTTTCTAACTTGTACTAGCTGCACTACATTGGGCTTAACAGAAGGTAGGTTCTATGGTATATAACATTTACTTTGTTTCAGAATGCATAAAGTCCAAGTAGCAATCTCATATTTTATGATGAATAATAAATGCTAGTTGAAGGAAGACCAACATGCTTCTTCCCTATTATGTGGCGACTTGTGATTAAGACGTCAAAATGAATGCTGTGTGACATATATGTTCTGGCATGTCAATTGCAAAAATAAAAACTAGCTATATGGCATTCTTATAATGGTATAATCACCTCAACGCAATACGCACAAAACTTATTTTTATGGAAGCATAAGATCTTACCTTGACCATTACATACCACAGTGATGCCTTTTCCATATGACAGACGGACATCCTACTCCACCTCCTAGAAAGGCAGAGAACGGAACCCCCTGAGTCCGTCAAGCAACTTGTTATTCACTATATCCTGTGAATCCAGAACGAAGGAAGCACCTGGATATTTGGATTGAGGGTACTGATATTTCGTAGCATTGATGATTGCCCATTGACATGCCGTCAAAAGTCAAGATCTCCACCTGAAGCGTGCCACCAGCCATCGAGTGATAGGAGGAACATGGCTGGGAGGTAAAGAACTTCCAAAGGAAACAAAGGCCAACGACACATAGAACCGAAAGGGGAAGTTGGATAGTATTTTGCACCGCACAACCAGACGAGGAGGGTTTTCATTATTAGCGAAGTTGGATTGGGAATGTGGACATTGCGTTGCGTGTCTGGTCACAAATCTTTTCATATAAGCGGGAACCGCTAGTCACAAATCTTTTCATATAAGCGGGAACCACAAATATATAAAAGGGTAAAAAAACAAATATAGCACACTTTTATAAAAATATTTAACAATATAACACACTTTGTAAAATATTTCTTAAAATAGTATACTTTAATCTCTTCATGTGGAGCTTTCAGTATCCGGGATCTAAAAGCGCCACAATTATTTGTGTGATTATTTTAAAATTAAAAATAAAAAAAGTCAAACACGTCACAATGAGTGGCGCTTTTACTTGAGAACCACTAGTGGCGTCAAGTTGAAAATGCCAATCAAAGTGCCATATTGTATTTTTCAAATTTTTTTTAAAATTATTAAAAAATAAACACGCCAATATTTGTAGCGCATTTAAATCTCAAAAATAGAAACACCATTTTTAGTGCCAGGTTTCACAGATAGTGTGCTATTTTGAAAAATATTTTACAAAGTGTGCTATGTTGGTAAATATTTTAATAAAAATATGCCACATTGGCTTTTTTCCTATATAAAATTGGTGTTTAATAAATCATTTTTCGTTCACTGTTGTACAACGAAATGTCGTTGGGGTGGCAACTTCGAATTAAGATCCAAATAGATCCTTACGATAGCCGATTTTACTTTGATGAAATTTTAGTTTGCTACTATTAGAATTGGAAATGTGTGTATTAGTAAAATCTTTGTTTTGCAATTATTATAAGGTATTTGTTGCATCTAAATATAAAATGGCAATGACGACTTAATGTATAGTGGTATTTTTTTCACAAATACCACTAACTTTTTTGGGTTCCAACAAAGCTCTTTTTTCCTTTTTTTTGTATGGTTTGTACAAGGTAGTATGAGAGATAGTCTAATTGACTACTTATCAATCAAGAAAAAGAAACAAACTATATCTATATAATAGGCACGCATGCCCAACAATGGATCCATTAAAACACTGTAACACTAATGATAAAGACTGCCATATCCTCGCAGCTAGCAGCATCATAAATCAATCCAGAAGATTCCAAAAATATCAATGTAGCTCAAAAATTTAGAGGTACCATAAACCAAGTACAAACTATTTCAAGAAAGCGAAAAATGACTAGAAATAGCAGGGGTGATTCCAGAGAAAACAAGACAGCATGAACAGAAGAATATGATCAATCAAAGACTTCCCAAGAGAAACCAAAAAGATATACATTGAAAATTAGGGATAACCACTGAAGGAAACATGGAAGATCAAGTAATCATAAGCCACGAATAAGACCAATATAGTCAGATTTGATAACTCGCCATAACTTGGAAGCAATGTTTTTTCTGTCCTTGTGAACCCCATGTTCCTTTCCCACCAATACTTGTAGATGGCACATACAACTAACAGATTAATTTTTTTTGTAGAAATTAAAATAAGGTCTTGCCAGGAGCTAGGATGAAAATCTTGGTCAACTTCATAATTTGCTAAGTCCAATATAGTTCTAGTGAAAGAGCACAAGAATAGAATTGATCAGTATCTTCATACCCATTTTTACATAGAAATCGGATTGAGGCAGTATGAATATCCCTCTTCCTCATGTAATCAATTGTAGGAAGTTTGTTATGAGCAACTTTCCACTTGTGTAATTGCAATATCTTGAGGTAATTACCCTTACACATGCAACTAAAAATATTAGATTCCAAAGATTGATTTCTAGCGGAATCCCAAGTATCCTTCTATTTTAGGTGTTTTTTGTCATGTCTTTAGAATTATTAGGACGAGAAATAGAAAGAAGATAACCATCTAACTATGTATCATTCATGTTGGAGGGATCATTCCATTTCCCATACATAAAAATAGAACACAACTGACATCAAAACTTAGAGGAATCCCAAGTTTTGTGATTGCACCATTTCTAATATTTTCATGAAGCAATTTCATGTTAGGTGGGCAAGTTCTAGCCATAGCTTAATCTTACTTCCATCACCCAGATGAAAATTTGCAAGGTTGGTCATACTCTCTCTTCTCATTAAGTATTTTATAAACATCCATGCATAGTTCCATTAATAGGAGCATACCAAAAGGACATTTTGGTGAGGCGATTCTCACTCACCAATTTGAACCACAATGTATTTTTCTTACTGGATACATCCTAGCCATTGAGTAGGAGACACGCAAGAGAGATATCATTAATTATTTTGATGTCCAGTCCCCATTCCTTTTTTGGTCTACTTACATTTTCTCACTTCACGAAATGAAGCATAGTATTATCATCATTCCTGCTCCAGTGAAAATTTCAAAAAAGATTCTCAATGTCCTTTACATTATTAGACTTCGGAATAGGAAAGGAGTATCATTAGTATAAATAAATAGAGTTAAGACTAGATTGAATGAGCTCCAATCTTCCTTCCATAGACTTCCAACCTTCAAATTTAGCTTTAATTTTGTCAGCTAAAGGGGCACAAGCTATTATGTTAATTTTTCCAATAACTAGAGGAACCTCTAGACACTGTGAAGGAAGATAGATTTCTATGAAATTTAGGGTCCAAATGAGCTCATATTTGGAAGATTCCTTTCTCAACATAACTTCACTCTTAGAGACATTACTTATCAAACCAGAAAGATTACTAAACATCTAAAGAATGTTCAAGAAACTCACAACATTGTAATTACTAGCCTCAAGAAAAATCACCTGGTCATCAACAAAGATTAAATGAGAAAGTTTCAAATTATTTGAAGCCTTCAAAGGAAAGATATCATTTTTTTGTAAATTGGTCCATAATAATCTAGAAGGCCTGAATTGCAATTACAAAGAGGTAAGGGGCAACATATTCCCCTTTCCTAATGCCATCAGAAGGCTTACAAAAATTGGTTGCCTCACCAATATAAAGAACATGAAAAGAAATTGAATTGAAAATACTAGATATCCAATCGATTCAGATAGAAGGAAATCCCATCTTGAACATAACAACATATAAAAACTCCCAATTGAGAATATTTTATTCTTAGATATATCAATATTAAGGTACATTTTACCCTCTGAGATTCTTCTACTAAAATCATGCATAATTTCATTGGACAAAAGAATTCCATCCTTGATACTTCTTCTTTTTAGGAAAGCTCACTAACTAATTTTGTTTATCAGAGATGAATAAATTGATGTCTATTAGCTAAAAGTTTCTAAATAATTTTATAAACAACATTGCACAAAGAAATGGGCTTCAAGTTTCTAATTTTAGAGGTGTCAAGGCCTTTAGAAATAAGATCTAGAAAAGTTTTATTAGGTTCCTTTTGTAGTTTTCCATTAGAAAAAAATCCATGATATCTTGAGAAATATCAGAACCAATAATAGGCCAAGCCATTTTAATGAAAAAAGTATTAAAATCATCGATCCCAAGGGCCTTGTCAACAATAAAGTCAGAAATAATGTCATCTATTTCCTTTTGAGAGACACAAGCAATAAGATCAATCTTCTGAGAATTAGATAACTTATTCCATGTCCCTACAAAATTATTGAGGCCATAACATTTGTTACCATTATTGAAGATGTCAGATTAGAAGTTAGTAACATGCTCCTTATTATTTTGAGTAATAAAATTTAGTGTACCATCAATATTTAAGCTTTGAAGTGATTCCTTTGAAATCTAGTTTTCATAAAAGAGTAAAAGAGCCTAGTGTTTTGATCACCCTCTTTTAACCATTAAATCCTAGATTTTTGTCTGACAAAAGTTTCTTCATTTTACTTCATTATACTAAAGATCTTTTCCAAAATCATGAGAAATAGACTGAAGAAAAACATTCTTAGGATCAATATCACATTCAATATGAACAAGTAGTGATTTATAATTTAGACTCTTGAATTTGTCAAAGAAATTCTCAACCACAATTTGATTCTAGATTCTACATTTATCTCTAAGAATCTGAAACTTTTTGTAAACTATATACACTGCAAAGCTATCAATATTTACATCACAAAATTCTTTCACAATATCAAGAAAGTCTTAAGTGACCATGTATAGTATACAGGGTGGTTTGTACTCCTATACTCTTTTTGATGATCTAGTAATATTTTACCTTATCCAAAAAAAATCAAGAAATTCTTCCCTATAAGCCAACCATTAATAAATCTAATCCAAGAATTAGCCACCTTAGAATTGCCAATATTAAAGGCTATAAGTCTTTAAGTGATGCAATCAGTTGCCACCTGAAGATTATCCTAGGAAAATAAAGGACCTTTAAGGTCAAGTTCAAAGAGACCCCAACTTAGAACACAAGTGTTGAATTCATTCATAGATCTTTTAGGAGGGAGTTTTCCTTCTTTTTCACAATCTTTCCTCACCACACTAAAATCACAAAGGATGATCTAAACCAGATTGTAGGAACTAAATTTCTTTGTATAGAATTCTAGAAATCCAATCTATATGAGTCATAATTAAAACCATAAATTATGTATATAAGAAAATTTTAATTAACATATGCAACTTCAAATAGAATATGCTGGTCAGATTCTAAAATTTTAGATTTGTCACAATGAACAAACTTCCAAAGAACAATCATTCTCCCAAGGACATGGAAATCATGATTAGAAATAAGATTATACTCAACAAAGTATTTATAGAAGAAATTCCTAGTCCATTTGCTTCTAATTTTAGTGTCATTTAATATATTGAACTCACAATAGACCTTCTTAACTCCTCTTAAACACCTCTTACTTTGTTTCTAGGCCGTTGGAATTCAAAGAGGATATATTCAGAGAAATAATCATCTTAAAAGTTTGGTCATTGAGCTATCAGACTCAACTAATTCATTAATAATTTCCAAATTGCTAAATATCTTGTTCATTGGAGAAAAACAAAAAATCAATGACCCTTTGCTGAAATCTGGAGAGAGATTTAGTAATGACAATAAGGGGGACTTGTTCATTATGTTTACTTTATAAATCACTTCACTGCTGGCTCCATCTAGAATAAGCATTTATCAACAACCTATCTAGGAGTTACGGGAATAGATCTCACTTCAGGGTCAGGATATCTAGAAGATGTTACAAGTCGAGAAAATGTTTTCCAAGGTAAATCAGTAGTAGATTGACCAACATGTTTGTTTGAGATAAATATAGGAAACTTAGACTTTATTGGATAGAGAGACAATTCACGACTCAATAGTATGTATTTTTTACAAATATCCAGAAACCACTCATAGTCCAAGAAGATTTATTGAAATTAACCATAATCACTTTATAGATCAATTGAAGTAGGAAAAACAAAGGCTAAATTTATGAGCACTTGAATCCAAGAATTTTCTAACTACGAACATTCCTTGGAAGATCTATCATAATAAAGGGAAACGCCTAAAAAGGCTCCTATTCTCTCAAACACCCTACGTCCTAGAGTTCTAATGGTAACTTGGTGATTCTTGTCTAGACAAGTACAATCATCAAGCCTAATTTAATAAAAGGGAGAATAGGTCACCATTTCGTAAGAATCATAGGTTTCTATTTGTTGGATCATGGACCTTATTCCAAGGCAAACTTTGGATCCAAGGGGTTAGAAGATCTGATGACAAACATGTCATTATATTTGGTAATAACTTCTAGATAGTCCTTTAGATTGCAGATCTTGACAAGATGTTGTTGCAAGAGGAATCAATTCAGAATGAAGTCCAGTATATATCCAACAAGACAAAAGTGTCACCGAGCATCATTTTCAACAACTACCGAATGAGGATAACCAAGTTGTGCCTTCCACAATGATATGCATTTAAGTAAGAGGAGATTCTCTTTTTCGCTTTCCATATTGAATAGGTTGAACCAGTTCTTTGGGGAATCTAGGTATTTGAGATGTCCTAATCAGTTGTCTACTATGACCTTCTCCCTCCAGATGTGGAGACCTTCTCAACAAAATTGGTGGTGGTGCTCTATTTCTAGGTCTCTCACCTTCTGCGGGGAAACCATTATTATGATTTTTTAATATTGTAAGTTACATTAAATGCCACTAATCTAAATGTACTGATGGATATTGTTTTGTAGTGTATATGTCTTTTTTCTATCATGAAAGTTGTTATATCATTATATGATGTTAAGATTATATTATAATTTCAATAACCATATAAAAATAATTTCTCCACAACTCTTTATTGTTTGAGTCAGATTTTGGTCCCCTAGGATGAAGAATTTGATATTATAACCTTATATCAAGGTGTAAGAAAAAAGTGGGATAGGTGTTGTTTCTACATTCAGGTTCCATCACTATCTTAGATGTGCTTAATATTTTTTAGAATACAAATTATCACACATAATCTAGGAATATGAATTTATGTAACCAAGTCAAAAGTTGGGTTTTTTGACAGTGACACCTATTGGAAGGATTCCTTGCATACTCAATGCTACTAGCATTTAACCAAGTCATGACAACAATAAAATTATGCAAGTCAATGGATCAGCTTTTGGGTTGCTAATATGGTTATTGTTGGTCTTAGAAATCTCATATTCCAAAGTAATAAAAAATGGAGTTCAAACAAGATTATTAAAATATACACTATAATGTTTATGAAGAGAATGCATACATAGAAACTAGTTAGGAAACAATGATAATATAAGTTTTAAAAAACTCATTTGTGAGCATGCTTTCTTGTGTAACCAAAACTTTCTTCAATGACATTATAAATATGTGTTATAGTCATCATACTGTTAAGTTATCCTATTTTAATTAGTTTTCTCAGTTTATAAATCACACAATGATGTTAGGAAATTTGTATGATATAGATGAACCTAAATTACTCTAAATATGGTAATCCAATTGTATGGATTGAAAAATGTCTCCTAGATCTTTGTTTTGATTTCAAATAATAAAATACTTATGTTATTGTATCATTTCCCTAAGATCATCCGTCCAAGTGCTACTCTTACCTCAGTGGAGTACTTCATTTGTAAGAATTCCATTTACATGAGACATTCTTACACCCATGGTATACCTAGACAATGCTTACATCATGATGGTATTCTTTAAATTTAGATGTTCAATCATCACAATGAAATTACCAAGATCTAGTTCATGATTAAGATCCATACGTAGTGTTTCTATATTGATAAAATAGGATTGACCCTAGTATCACTCTATAACTAATAAATATTTGATAATTTCTTATGAAATATTCAATTTCTTGTAAATAAGAAAATCAAACATGCATGAATGTATTTGTAGTCATCTACCACTGTTGCAAATATTTTGTCGATGTCTCAAAGTTAAAGTTCATGAAGTAGGTGATAGTGAAAACTACAAGATGGAGCACTGAGTGTTTTCTTTGGTATAGTTGTTTGGACATGTAGAAGGTGATAGGGTAAAATCCAATGTAGATGCTTGGGTGTTTTACTTTGTTTAGTTTTTGAGGAATGTCTCTTCTTGTGTTTATTTCCATATTGATATGAAGTCTTTAATAGCTGAAAGTCATAGAATTTCTCATTGTGGTATTATGGAATGTTAACAACTTTAGAAGGGTTGTATCAAAATTTTCTTGCTGATAAAGTTGGGAACTCTTAATAGAGTTGTTACTGGTCCACAAAAATATAGGGTGCAATTAAAACCTTTTAACACAAAAATAGGGTAAGTGAATGACATCATTCTACTTCTTTATTAGGCGACTTGAATTTTGTAGGGATGTGTTATTCCTTTCTAGCATAAAGGCATAGGTCTCAATCTATTGGAGCATTTGAAGATGCAAAGCTAAGGTGGACTGACACCAATATCGTCATAAGTTTGTCTTTGTAGCTCCTTTAGTCTCTTGCGACAATTGAAGCAGTTCTAGAGACCAAAAAAGATGTAACCGTGCGCTCTTTGTCAAGGGAAACATAAAAGTAAATCATGGTTATTAAGAAGAACCCCAAACAAAAATTTACAAAAGGGTGTTGTAGCTTATGTGTAATTGGATGGTGGGATGCAATATACATGTTTCTTTGAGTTAGTGTTGGAGTTGAAACATTCACACTTCCTTTGAAGTAATGGGGAGGAAAATATTAAAAAATAGGGGAAACATGTGTGGCAGATGTGTTGATTTCATTGAATTGAGTTATCTAATGTTTACCTAAACTCAAACTCAAAATCAACCTCAGCCCATCTTATTTACATCATAGGTGGGCATAGCCCAAAAAATGTTAAGATATAAGATTCATGATCTAGTACTAACTAAAAATCAAGGTCTAAGTCAAGTTTGGGCCTCACCCATGATATTAGTTGAAATGAAGGAAACATACACATAGAAATATTATTACAATTAGATGCACATAATAATGTTAGCAATAAGTAAAATAGTAGTGTATACCTGAGCTAATATTACAACTACATTGTAAATTACCAATAATAATGAATTCCAGAGATAAACATGTAATCATATTCATAAACACTAAAAAAAACTACTAGAATAAAATACTCCTGATGATGTACTTGAGTAACAACAAGCTAATGAATGCATATTGAGAAGCAAGATATCATAAAGATGAAATGTACTACATTTATATACAATTTACATAGACATACAATAAAACAACATGCAAATATATGCACATATATACATATATGCATATATAAATGTATGTGTGTCTATATATATACATACACACATATATATATAGAGAGAGAGTTAGGCTACAATACACTCGAGTGTACTTATTACAGCTACACTCAAGTGTGGCTTGCATATCTATACACATTTTTTGGAAAATCCAAACCACTCATCTTCATTAATATGATAAATATAGACAACATACAAAACTTGAGCCAATTTAGATGTCGGTAAGGCACTCAACCAAGTACAACAAAATCAACAGACATAAAGTTTTTCAATAGCATCATTTTTGTTGTCTTTAGATGCATGACCTATACATGTCGAACTGAACTCAAATTTTTTCATGTAGGCTATTCATATGATATTTAAAAAGATCAATGGTTTGTATTTTTATACACTACAAAATGTATTGACTGTATTTTGTCTCTGCTACACTCGAGTGTATTCTAACCTAACTCTCTCTCTCTATATATATATATATATGTATACATACATACATACATTTATATGTAATGTATATTATATTATGTATATATATGTAATATATATACATATGTATATATATATGTAATATATATACATATGTATATATATATGTAATATATATATGTAATATATATATATATACATACATTTGCACGAGCGCGGGAAACTTCAATTTAGTTACTCATTCGTCTGCAACTTATAGATTTTGATAAATTTACTTTTTATTCCCTGACATCTTCTCTCTCGCATTGCGCCACACTGCTACATGAATCTCCCTCGTGTTAACCTTGCTTTTGATACATTGACAGACTCAATAGAGCATCTCTATCTTTTTGTTTGTTCTCTACTATCTCATCTCTCCCTCTCCCTCTCCCTCTCCCTCTTTCTCTCTACCATGTGTGGGGTGTGTTTGGTGGCATATCCACAATCGGGGACCTAGTGATGGCATCACAGACTGGGATTAGCATTTGGTGTCCATTATCTTCACTACTTGTCTTTGACGACCGTCTCGCGAAAACAAGATTAACTAATGCGGAAGCGTTCATCAAGCAGCGGATTAGCGAAAATCACTAAAAATTAAAACTTTTTGCAAAGAGATCCACACATAGGAAATCTTTTCCAAAAAATGCCATTGTATATCATATACATTCTATTTCAAACGTACATATCCTGTACCATCTTTTTCCAGAGACTACATCATCAGTTGCCTTATAAACATATATGCAGGCAGCATACAAATCTCGAGGCATCAAGCCAAAACCTCAGACTGATATATCAAAAACACTGACTAAAAACTCCGAGGACCTGAGAGTACAGAGACGACACATAGGACTACTATCTATATGACTAGACAGACAATATCTCCACCTGAGATCTTATTGTTGTCCCTGTTGTTGCTGTTGCTGCTACTCTTTCCCTGTTCTAGGGTTTCTGCTCTGCCTTTCATGCATACCTAAAAATGTTTCCCACGGGGGTGAGACAATTGTAAATTGCCCCAGCGAGAGATATAACTCTCCTCCAGAAACATTGTTATAGAAGATTATGAAATTAAACTGAGCAGGGGTTACTTTTAAATTAATAGGCAGAATTATTCTTCATAGAACAGAATAAGATAATCTCCATTTTCAATAAGAGCATTGCATCTACCCATGGTAGACTCATAGTTCATCCATCTACTTGTAATGAATACAACATATATGAATAATCATCAATGAACTATAGATATATAACAGAAATGTAACATCAGCCAATTTCTCTAGCATAACTTATTAACACAAATGCTACAAAGAAACATGATACTTGTTACCCAAGCATCACACATGGCTCACAAGACCATTCATATTTTGTCACCTCTCACTAGGCAACAACTTATTCACATGGCTCACAAGGCCATTCACATCTTGTCACCTGTCACTAGGCAACAACTTATTCACATGGCTCACAAGGCCATTCACATCTTGTCACCTCTCACTAGGCAACAACTTATTCACATGGTTCATAAGGCCATTCACATCTTGTCACCTCTCACTAGGCAACAACTTATTCACATGGTTCATAAGGCCATTCACATCTTGTCACCTCTCACTAGGCAACAACTTATTCACATGGTTCATAAAATCCATACACATTGTTACTTTTATTAAGCAACAACAACATCAACGCACAAAAAGCCAATCAACATTTATTATATAAATGTCACAGCCCAAACTTGGCTATATTCATCATCTCATCATACCTGCATGGTTATTAGGCATGATAACAGTCATACAAGATATTCATCACATCATGTGATACAATAGTAACACCATCATTCCTTAACCAGGAATTAGGGTTCACTATCAAACATGGCTTATCATTCCCTTTTCCCCAAATTAGGGTTAGGGTTCCCCATTTCTCATTAATTCAGACCCTCTTGAGTTAACCAACTTTATCTTGTATTAAGGTATTTGCCCTCTTAATACATTCCATCACAGAATACTCACCCTTAGCATATAATGCATAGGCCACACATTAGAATTGTCCAACTATCTCACGTGATATGGACTCATCTTAGTTTAAGGCATAACTTTATTATAAAGTTGCCTATAAACAATCACAATGATACGCCCTCAACTAGGGTTTCACAAGGATACACCCTCAACCAGGGTTCACAATGATACACCCTCCACTAGGGTTTCACAAGGTTACACCCTCAACCAGGGTTCACAATGATACACCCTCCACTAGGGTTTCACAAGGATACACCCTCAACCAGGGTTTATAAGGATACACCCTCAACTAGGGTTTCACAAGGATACACCTTCAACCAGGGTTCATAAGGATACACCCTCAACTAGGGTTTCACAAGGATACACCCTCAACCAGGGTTCATAAGGATACACCCTCAACTAGGGTTTCACAAGGATACACCCTCAACCAGGGTTCATAAGGATACACCCTCAACTAGGGTTTACTAATCATATATTGGATCCATGCATTTGTTATGCATTATTTATTAGTAACATTAAGGGTATCTCTCACCTAATTACATTAGGTTTCCAAAAAGTTTTGATCAATTGGACCTTCAATGACATGAGGTATCCAATTGAATTGGGGTTTTCAATGTTGATTCCTTCAATCATTGAATTCATGGAACCAATCATCAATTGGACCTATACTCATACTTCAATTGAGTTTAATAGGTCAACCTTAAACTGATTTGACCCTCAATTGACCCTCAATTGATCATCAATTAGGGTTTGATTCAATTGAATTAGGGTTTGGAATCGAAGATCCAACAACACTCATCAATGCAAGATTGGTTACTTTGAAACTATTGAACCATTATCCAAATTGGGTATGACCTGACCCCAAACGGTCTTGAGGTCATTTGGATGACCTCCAAACGGTCTTGAGACCGTTTGCTCATCATATCACTCAAATCCAAGACATCCAATTAAGGTTTGGATCATTGGATTGATCACCAAATCAGCTTTGCATTGTATAACTGCTTGGTACCTTTAGACCTTCAAACACCTAACCATACTCAACCCGAGACCTCCAAACGGTCTTGGGTGACCACCAAACGGTCTTGAGACCGTTTGGATGAGCTCCAAACGGTCTTGAGACCGTTTGGCCCATCCAACCTTTGGATTCTAGTGAAAAATCATCATGGATTGGTCTATCGAGTTGATCAACAAATCAGCACTACATTGCAATATGATTAGTACCTTTGGACCTTCAATTTGTCAACTATACTTGACCCCAGACCTCCAAACGGTCTTGGGGTGACCCCCAAACTGTCTTGAGACCGTTTGGGTGATCCCCAAACGGTCTTGAAACCGTTTGGGCTAATCAACCCAAAATCTCAACTTAACTCATTGGAATTTCAGCAATGTTTTCAATTAGGGTTTGCCTAATTGAATAGCCTTCAACTCATGATTCCTTGGGAGTTAATCCCTCAACTTCGGTGATTCATTAGACCACATCATTAGGAACAGTAATCCCAAACGGTCAACGCTTGGTCAACGCACTCAAACGGTCTTGAGACCGTTTTCCCAAAAAGTTCAATTAAATCAGATTGAAAATCACCACTTAATCCAATTAGGTTTCCTTAATTGATTAGGCTTCAACTCACGATTCCTTTGGAGTTAATCCCTCAAATTTGGAGGGTTATTAATAAACATATTTATGAACAGGAATCCTAAAAGGTCAACGCTTGGTCAACCATTTCAAATGGTCTTGAAACCGTTTTCTCAACCAGGTCAAGTTAATCAGGTTGACAATCAGCACATAATTCAATTCGATTTCCTAGTTGATTGGCCTTAAAATCTCGATTCCTTTGGATTTAATCCCTAAAATTTGGAGGGTTATCAGCCTACATAATTAGGAACAAAATTCCCAAACGGTCAACGCTTGGTTAACCATCTCAAACGGTCTTGAAACCGTTTTATCCCAAACGGTTTCAAACCATTTTCCCTTAAACGGTTTGCTGAAACCGCATAGCCAATCAAATTAAAACGATTTGGAGTAGCTATCAAAACGGTTTTGCTTGGTAATTTTCTTTGGATAAGCATCTAGGATGATGTCATCATCCCCTTCCTTCGAACAACCAAGAACAGAAACCGTTCTTGATGAAATTGCAGCAAAGAAACAAGTGTGTATCAAATTGAAGAAATCAATCAACAAAGCATAGAGAATTGATGCAATAGCAATGTTTAAGGGTTTGAGTTATAAAACCCGCCTCCAATTGAGCTCCAAATCTCCAAGATCACGCCATTAATGGTGGATGAAGCTCTAGCAACTCCCCCTAGGCTCGTCCTCAAGCTTTTGATTGCAAAAGTTGGCTAGGGTTTAAGAGGCGATCGAAATAAGAAGGAATCCATAATTTATTTTCGATTTCCACCATGAAATCAAGGAGAACGAAGGTCAAGGGCTTACCCACAGGTTGGGGACGTGCTCCCTGCTCCTCCCTAGCTCCTTGGTCGGTTTTTCAAGCAAGAGGAAGAAGAACATCCGAAAAAGGCCTTGGTTTGGGCTTGGAAATGGCACTTTTATAAAGAAATTGATGAGAGAGAATATGCCTTATAAAAATCCAATTAATCCAAAAATTATGGCCGCCTCTTCCCCCTCAACTCCATGGATACGAGGCATATCCCTTTGCCTTTAATTCTCCTTCATTATCTTCAATTTAAAGAAAAGCAAATTAAGCACCTTAATGCTTATTATATTAATATCCCATATGTGAGTGGAAATTACTTTTCTTTATAATAAGGTGAGTGGAATTTCACCTACTTCAGATATTTTCGTTCCTTATCTTGGAAAAAGAACGTCCATCCTTATTCAAAATCAACCCAAAACATTTTGGTTGAAAGCCCTTCCTTTATTTTTATTCATTTTTTCCCTAAATTGAATTAGGGTTTCAATTAGGATTAAATCTTGATTATTTTAATATCAAGATTCTCTCTCCTCCATCTTAATTCAAATGAGAAGTAACTCTCATTTTCTTTGCTCTACATTATGCCAAGAAGCATTAGGGACTTTATTGAAGTGGTAATTTGCATATTGAACCCTAGATTTTGGGTAAATTGCACTTTTCACCGAAACTAGGTTTTAATGCACAACATTGCTTTACAAGCTTAATCTTGGTGCCCAAGCTTGTGGAAATCATACCACTACATCACATTCATTATTATGATGTATTAACATCAGAGGAACATCTTATCATGCAACATTTGCAAGTTAACCCCTCGACTTGGGTAATTTGCACTTTATTCCAAAATAAGCAAACATTGCTTCAACATTGCTCAAATAGGACCAAAATTGAAACATAAGTTTCTTATGAGGCCTAATTACTTTTCCCAAGATAAGATTAAGAATCTACTCAACCTTATTAGACAAAAGATCTAGGGTTAATTCATAACCCAGGTCAGGGATGTTACAAATTATAAAACCCTAACAAGGATTTTGTCCTCGAAATCCCAGGAAAAGGAGGAACAAATTGTTCATTAATCATGCCCTCAAGTCTCCACATCTCATCTTAGTGTTATGGAGATACTATGGATTTGTGGTTCCTATAAAGTTCCTTTCATTAATTCAACCTTATCAATGTTTATTGTTTATGTAAGGCATAAACCCCTAACATATGATGTTCATATCATTGAAAAGAAGAAGCATAAAAGAGCATACTTCGATCATCACCCAGGAATATTTACTAAAAGAGAAACATATATATATATCTAATAGAGATAATTCATTCGACAATCCTTTATTTGTTTTTTTTTTTGAAAATATACACTGAGTAAGTTCACTAAGTATCCACGGAGCAAGTTCACTAAGTATCCACGGAGCAAGTTCACTAAGTATTCATGGAGCAAGTTCACTAAGTATTCACGAAGCAAGTTCACTAAGTATTCACGGAGCAAGTTCACTAAGTATTCACGGAGCAAGTTCACTAAGTATTCATGGAGCAAGTTCACTAAGTATTCACGGAGTAAGTTCACTAAGTATTCACGGAGCAAGTTCACTAAGTATTCACGGAGCAAGTTCACTAAGTATTCACGGAGCAAGTTCACTAAGTATTCACGGAGCAAGTTCACTAAGTATTCACGGAGCAAGTTCACTAAGTATTCACAGAGCAAGTTCACTAAGTATTCACGGAGCAAGTTCACTAAGTATTCACGGAGCAAGTTCACTAAGTATTCACGGAGCAAGTTCACTAAGTATTCACGAAGCAAGTTCACTAAGTATTCACGAAGCAAGTTCACTAAGTATTCACGGAGCAAGTTCACTAAGTATTCACGGAGCAAGTTCACTAAGTATTCACGAAGCAAGTTCACTAAGTTTGTTGAAAATATTTCACTTAGCTCTTCCTATTTAATTTCATTATACTCTCTGGATTGTTTCAGAATGACTACTTGATCATAGTAATAAAAAAGATAACAATCTAAGAGTTTCATACTTGCCTTATCTACAATAATCATATACCTGGCCAGGGTATACAAGTATTGAGATTAGGTAGTATGCACTTTATTTACTATCATATTCCCCACTTTTCATACCATTATACACACATGATTTTCCATCTCTAGATTTTCTTCAGGCATCATTTCTATATCTCTCTCTTGCCTGCTCCCATGCACCTTTTCCTAGTGCAACATTGCTTCTTCCTGCAGCAACCTCCTCATGTGACCCAGTCATCTTTAAGTTCTTCTTCTCTTATATGAGCAGAAGGCACTTTCAGATACACTGGATGACACCAGAACAGACTCTACTACCTTAGTCCTATGTCTCTGTAGACTCAGCGAACCTAGAGCTCTGATACCACTAAATTGTGACGACCGTCTCGCGAAAACAAGATTAACTAATGCGGAAGCGTTCATCAAGCAGCGGATTAGCGAAAATCACTAAAAATTAAAACTTTTTACAAAGAGATCCACACATAGGAAATCTTTTCCAACAAATGCCATTGTATATCATATACATTCTATTTCAAACGTACATATCCTGTACCATCTTTTTCCAGAGACTACATCATCAGTTGCCTTATAAACATATATGCAGGAAGCATACAAATCTCGAGGAATCAAGCCAAAACCTCAGACTGATATATCAAAAACACTGACTAAAAACTCCGAGCAACCTGAGAGTATAGAGACGACACATAGGACTACAATCTATATGACTAGACACACAATATCTCCACCTGAGATCTTATTGTTGTCCCTGCTGTTGCTGTTGCTGCTACTCTTTCCCTGTTCTAGGGTTTCTGCTCTGCCTTTCATGCATACCTAAAAATGTTTCCCACGGGGGTGAGACAATTGTAAATTGCCCCAGCGAGAGATATAACTCTCCGCCAGAAACATTGTTATGGAAGATTATGAAATTAAACTGAGCAGGGGTTACTTTTACATTAATAGGCAGAATTATTCTTCATAGAACAGAATAAGATAATCTCCATTTTCAATAAGAGCATTGCATCTACCCATGGAAGACTCATAGTTCATCCATATACTTGTAATGAATACAACAGATATGAATAATCATCAATGAACTATAGATATATAACAGAAATGTAACATCAGCCAATTTCTCTAGCATAACTTATTAACATAAATGCTACAAAGAAACATGATACTTGTTACCCAAGCATCACACATGGCTCACAAGGCCATTCATATCTTGTCACCTCTCACTAGGCAACAACTTATTCACATGGCTCACAAGGCCATTCACATCTTGTCACCTCTCACTAGGCAACAACTTATTCACATGGCTCACAAGGCCATTCACATCTTGTCACCTCTTACTAGGCAACAACTTATTCACATGGTTTATAAGGCCATTCACATCTTGTCACCTCTCACTAGGCAACAACTTATTCACATGGTTCATAAGGACATTCACATCTTGTCACCTCTCACTAGGCAACAACTTATTCACATGGTTCATAAAATCCGTACACATTGTTACTTTTATTAAGCAACAACAACATCAACGCACAAAAAGCCAATCAACATTTATTATATAAATGTCACAGCCCAAACTTGGCTATATTCATCATCTCATCATACCTGCATGGTTATTAGGCATGATAACAGTCATACAAGATATTCATCACATCATGTGATACAATAGTAACACCATCATTCCTTAACCAGGAATTAGGGTTCACTATCAAACATGGCTTATCATTCCCTTTTCCCCAAATTAGGGTTAGGGTTCCCCATTTCTCATTAATTCAGACCCTCTTGAGTTAACCAACTTTATCTTGTATTAAGGTATTTGCCCTCTTAATACATTCCATCACAGAATACTCACCCTTAGCATATAATACATAGGCCACACATTAGAATTGTCCAACTATCTCACGTGATATGGACTCATCTTAGTTTAAGGCATAACTTTATTATAAAGTTGCCTATAAACAATCGCAATGATACTCCCTCAACTAGGGTTTCACAAGGATACACCCTCAACCAGGGTTCACAATGATACACCCTCCACTAGGGTTTCACAAGGTTACACCCTCAACCAGGGTTCACAATGATACACCCTCCACTAGGGTTTCACAAGGATACACCCTCAACCAGGGTTTATAAGGATACACCCTCAACTAGGGTTTCACAAGGATACACCTTCAACCAGGGTTCATAAGGATACACCCTCAACTAGGGTTTCACAAGGATACACCCTCAACCAGGGTTCATAAGGATACACCCTCAACTAGGGTTTCACAAGGATGCACCCTCAACTAGGGTTCGTAAGGATACACCCTCAACTAGGGTTTACTCATCATATATTGGATCCATGCACTTGTTATGCATTATTTATTAGTACCATTAATGGTATCTCTCACCTAATTACATTAGGTTTCCAAAAAGGTTTGATCAATTTGACCTTCAATGACATGAGGTATCCAATTGAATTGGGGTTTTCAATGTTGATTCCTTCAATCATTGAATTCATGGAACCAATCATCAATTGGACCTATACTCATACTTCAATTGAGTTTAATAGGTCAACCTTAAACTGATTTGACCCTCAATTGACCCTCAATTGATCATCAATTAGGGTTTGATTCAATTGAATTAGGGTTTGGAATCAAAGATCCAACAACACTCATCAATGCAAGATTGGTTACTTTGAAACTATTGAACCATTATCAAAATTGGGTATGACCTGACCCCAAACGGTCTTGAGGTCGTTTGGATGACCTCCAAACGGTCTTGAGACCGTTTGCCCATCATATCACTCAAATCCAAGCCATCCAATTAAGGTTTGGATCATTGGATTGATCACCAAATCAGCATTGCATTGTATAACAGCTTGGTACCTTTAGACCTTCAAACACCTAACCATACTCAACCCTAGACCTCCAAACGGTCTTGTGTGACCACCAAACGGTCTTGAGACCGTTTGGATGAGCTCCAAATGGTATTGCGACCGTTTGGCCCATCTAACCTTTGGATTCTAGTGAAAAATCATCATGGATTGGTCTATCGAGTTGATCAACAAATCAGCACTACATTGCAATATGATTAGTACCTTTGGACCTTCAATTGGTCAACTATACTTGACCCCAGACCTCCAAACGGTCTTGGGGTGACCCCCAAACGGTCTTGAAACCGTTTGGGCTAATCAACCCAAAATCTCAACTTGACTCATTGGAATTTCAGCACTGTTTTCAATTAGGGTTTTCCTAATTGAATAGCCTTCAACTCATGATTCCTTGGGAGTTAATCCCTAAATTTCGGTGAGTCATTATAACACATCATTAGGAACAGTAATCCCAAATGGTAACTCTTGGTCAACGCACTCAAACGGTCTTGAGACCGTTTTCCCAAAAAGTTCAATTAAATCAGATTGAAAATCACCACTTAATCCAATTAGGTTTCCCTAATTGATTAGGCTTCAACTCACGATTCCTTTAAAGTAAATCCCTCAAATTTGGAGGGTTATTAATAAACATATTTATTAATAGGAATACCAAACGGTCAACGCTTGTTCAACCATCTCAAACGGTCTTGAAACCGTTTGCTCAACCAGGTCAAGTTAATTAGGTTGAAAATCAGCACATAATTCAATTCAATTGCCTAATTGATTGGCCATCACCTCTCGATTCCTTTTGCGTTAATCCCTCAAATTTGGAGGGTTATCATCCTACATAATTAGGAACAAAATTCCCAAACTATCAACACTTGGTCAACCATATCAAATGGTCTTGAAACCATTTTCTCCCAAACGGTTTCAAACCGTTTGCCCTTAAACGGTTTGCTGAAACCGCATAGCCAATCAAATTAAAACGATTTGGAGTAGCTATCAAAACGGTTTTGCTTGGTAATTTTCTTTGGATAAGCATCTAGGATGATGTCATCATCACCTTCCTTCGAACAACCAAGAACCGAAACCGTTCTTGATGGAAATTGCAGCAAAGAAACAAGTGTGTATCAAATTGAAGAAATCAATCAACAAAGCATAGAGAATTGATGCAATAGCAATGTTTAAGGGTTTGAGTTATAAAACCCGCCTCCAATTGAGATCCAAAGCTCCAAGCTCACGCCATTAATGGTGGATGAAGCTCTAGCAACTCCCCCTAGGCTCGTCCTCAAGCTTTTGATTGCAAAAGTTGGCTAGGGTTGAAGAGGAGATCGAAATAAGAAGGAATCCATAATTTATTTTCGATTTCCACCATGAAATCAAGGAGAACGAAGGTCAAGGGCTTACCCACAGGTTGGGTACGTGCTCCCTGATCCTCCCTAGATCCATGGTCGGTTTTGCAAGCAAGGGGAAGAAGAAAATCCGAAAAAGGCCTTGGTTTGGGCTTGGAAATGGCACTTTTATAAAGAAATTGATGAGAGAGAATATGCCTTATAAAAATCCAATTAATCCAAAAATTATGGCCGCCTCTTCCCCCTCAACTCCATGATACGAGGCATATCCCTTTGCCTTTAATTCTCCTTCATTATCCTCAATTTAAAGAAAAGAAAATTAAGCACCTTAATGCTTATTATATTAATATTCCATATGTGAGTGGAAATTACTTTTCTTTATAATAAGGTGAGTGGAATTTCACCTACTTAAGATATTTTCGTTCCTTATCTTGGAAAAGGAACGTCCATCCTTATTCAAAATCAACCCAAAACATTTTGGTTGAAAGCCCTTCCTTTATTTTTATTCATTTTTGCCCTAAATTGAATTAGGGTTTCAATTAGGATTAAATCTTGATTATTTTAATATCAAAATTCTCTCTCCTCCATCTTAATTCAAATGAGAAGTAACTCTCATTTTCTTTGCTCTACATGATGCCAAGAAATATTAGGGACTTTATTGAAGTGATAATTTGCATATTGAACCCTAGATTTTGGGTAAATTGCACTTTTCACCAAAACTAGGTTTTAATGCACAACATTGCTTTACAATCTTAATCTTGGTGCCCAAGCTTGTGGAAACCATACCACTACATCACATTCATTATTATGATGTCTTAACATCAGAGGAACATCTTATCATGCAACATTTGCAAGTTAACCCCTCGACTTGGGTAATTTGCACTTTAGTCCAAAATAAGCAAACATTGCTTCAACATTGCTCAAACAGGACCAAAATTGAAACATAAGTTTCTTATGAGGCCTAATTACTTTTCTTAAGATAATATTAAGAATCTACTCAACCTTATTAGACAAAACATCTAGGGTTAATTCATAACCCAGGTGTAACATCCCTGACCTGAATTATGAGTTAACCCTAGGTGTTTTGCCTAATTATGTAATTAAGATACTGGTGATTATCTTTTGCATGTAATTAAACTCTTGAGGAACACATATTTCCATTTCTGCCCTAATTGAACAATGTTTTAGTATTGTTTTGTAATATAGGGACCTATGTGCAATTTACCCAGTTAGAAGGGTTAACTTGCAATTTGCACATGTTGAGATGTTCCTCTGATGTTGAGGCATCATAAGAATGATTATGGTAAAGTTTGAAGGATTTCCCAAGCTTGAGCACCAAGGTGCAGCTGTGGAAGCAATCCTTGTGCTTGAAACCCTGGTTTTGGGGTAAAATGCAATTTACCCAAAATTTGGAGTGCAACTTGTAAATTTCATCTGATAAAATATCTTTTATAACTTTTGTCATCATTTAGAGTAGAAATGATGAAGAGGGCACTTCATTTGAATAATCATATAATAAAGAACACCTTTGTGATTAAATAATCAAGGAATAAGTATAACAGCTCTTTTATATGTATACTTTAGTAATGGGTTGATCTTCTTTGCCTTCAATTCTTGACCTTAGAAGGAGATTGTCCTTAGAAATAAGGGGTAGGGACGAGCAAAGAAAAAAGGAAGGACTTAGATGAGAAATGGGATAAAGTAGAAGCTTTATGGAGAAATTTCACCCAAAATATATATACCACTTCCTTTGCAAGCAAAGGAACGTTTCTTTCATTCCCTCACTTATCCCCCTTGCTCAAACCGACTAAGGCAGAGCTCTGGAGCATAGGAGAACGACCAGGGAGTTCAAGGTAAGTTTGGATCATCCCTTTTGCTTGAATTCATGGAGGAAACTCGATTTCAAGGTTGAATTCATGGCTAGCTCACCTAGCTTTAGCTTTCTAGCCATTCCTTTCCAACTTTTCCTTGGAGAATTCACCTTGGCCGACCTGTGGAGCTCAAATACGCCATTAAAGACCTGAAGCTTGGAAGCTTGGAGCTCAAGGAACAACCTTTAGGCGGGTTTTATAACTCTAAACCTTATGCTTTGATTATACATCTTTTTCTATGCATATAGTTGCTAGTTCTTCTTCTTCCCTATCTTCCCTTGCATCCTTGCAAGCAAAATCGTGAATAACTGCTACTGTTCTTGAGGTAGAAGATAAGGGCATTAATTCCTATGCTTATCCACGGATTTCCACTTTACCAAACGACCTCCACCAATTGCCCATACGGTTTACACAACCGTTTGATGGGCAAACGGTTTCAGGGTCGTATGAAGGAAAACGGCCTTCAAGACTGTTTGGTCGCGTTGACCAAGCGACGACCATATGGGAATCTTGTTTATAATTATGTATGTTAATCACCCACAAAATTTGAGGGGTTAACTCCAAAGGAATCGTGAGATATAAGCAAATCCATTAGCAAATCCAATTGAATTAAGTTCTGATTTTCAATCTGTTTAATTTGCCCTTTTTGGGAAAATGGTCTCAAGACCGTTTAAGATGGTTGACCAAGCATTGACCGTTTGGTATTACTTTTCATAATGATGTTGATTAATGACTCACCAAATTTGATGGATTAATTCCAAACGAGTTATGAGTTGAAGGTTGATTAATAGGGCAAATCCTAATTGAAATCAGTGCTGAAATTCCAATGAGTTAATTAGTGATTTTGGGTTGATTAGCCCAAACGGTCTCAAGACCATTTGGGGAATCATCCAAACGGTCTCAAGACCGTTTGGGGATCACCCAAGATCGTTTAGAGGTCTGGGGTCAAGTATAGTTGACCAATTGAAGGTCCAAAGGTACCAAATCATATTGCAATTAAGTATTGATGTGATGATCAATTCAATAGATCAAACCTTGATGAATTTTCACTAGAGTCCAAAGTATGGATGGGCAAACGGTCTCAAGACCGTTTGGTGTCAACCCAAGACCGTTTGGAGGTCTAGGGTTAAGGTAATTTGATCAATTGTGGGCCCAATTACAGTGGGTTATTGAAATAATCAAATTGCTGATTTGTTACGTAATTAAGGTTCAACCCCTATCAAATCAACTTAGATTTTGATGAATTCTTGGGCAAACGGTCTCAAGACCGTTTGGAGGTTATCCAAATGATCCCAAGACCGTTTGGGCCAAGTTTGAGCCCGATTGGAGGTCAATTGATGGGATCAACTTTGATTTGATTCACATTGTTGAGTGTTGATGGTTGAATGTTTATAGACCTTAATTGAACCAACTCCAACCCTAATTGGATATCAATTGAGGATCAATTGAGTGACCAATTGGTTAAGGCTAACCCTAATTGTCTCAATTGATAAGTGGTTAGCAATCTTGAGACCAATTGAAGGCTTCAACATAGGAAACCCTAATCAAGTTTACCCTTTTAATCACCTTGGAGGTCCAAGCGATCTTGAGCTTTTAGGACCATACGACTTCAGGACCGAATGAGTTCATACGACTTCAGGACCAAATGAGTTCATACGACTTCAGGACTGAATGAGTTCATACGACTTCAGGACCGAATGAGTTCATACGACTTCAGGACCGAATGAGTTCATACGACTTCAGGACCGAATGAGTTCATACGACTTCAGGACCGAATGAGTTCATACGACTTCAGGACCGAATGAGTTCAAACGACTTCAGGTCCGAATGAGCTCAAACGACTTCAGAAGTCGAACTATGACTAAACGATCTTCACCCCATCTTGGGCAAATGACCTCAAGATCGTTTAAGGGTAAACGGTCTTGAGTGTCATGTGGTCTTGAAGTCAACCAAAGCTAAACGATCTACAACCTTAAACAATCTCAGGATCGTTTGAAGGTTGAAGGTGTGAAACCTATTGGGGACTTTTAAGGATAAGTCTGCCTAATACCTTGAAGGCTTAGATGGTTTGATGGTTGTTCAACCTAAACCCTAATGATACCTAGGGACATTAAGGGTCAAGTGGTTAGTATATTAACCCATGTTATGATCAATGGTGAACTTTACCAAAATACCCTTTATGGATTCAAGTAGGAAACCCCTTTTTATCATGCAAACCCCAATGGTTACAATGGTGATGACTTGGCTAGGCTTATCAATGTTGATTAGACCTAACCCAATCTAGAGGGATGTAATCATCACCTATGAGCAAGAGGAGAGAGAAAATCCCAATTATGGTTGAAATCCAAGTAAAATACCTTCAATATATATGAATGTACATGATTAGGGTATGATCCACCTATGTGAGATCATGAAAACCCTATTTATGATAATTGATGAATCTTAATCTTATCTGAGGACTTTAATGATGATGTTTCTCATACATAGTGATGTTATGAGATCAATTCACCAATAGGTGAATAGTAAACCCTAATTCTAGGATGATGACATGTATTGTGAATAGTAAACCCTAATTGATGAAAATTAGGGAAACCTAGCTCTTGTATGAGTAGGGAGATACAACTTCTTTAAATGAGTTATTTATTGTTATCAGTTGAGTTAACCATGCAGGTTCCTATATGAAGATAATCATATCCAGGTATGGATGATGATACTATATTCATTGAAAGCATGTTGTTAGCTTTATGAATAAGTGATTTATCCTGATGCCTTGTTAATAGCATCTTATGAGATTGATAGGCTGTGAGAGCCATGAATACCATCAAGGTCATGCTTTAAGAGATGACTTGTGATGAGAGTACTGAGAAATGATGATTATGTGAGTTAGACTTGATACATTTAGTATTCTACTTTCATAACTGCTGTTCTAATGATTAATGTTTGAAAACATGTATGATGTTAAAAGAATACTAAAATGTACCTAACTAATCAAGTATAATCATACCATGTAGAGCCCTGATCCTAGATCCATCATTGACAGGAGTTAAATGATGGTGAAACAAGTTTTCCTAAGGGAACTCCTGGATCACATACTTTTGAGTATGTGGGGAAAATGGATGTGAATGTCCTTACATCCTAGTGTAGGAATTGATGTATATGTATCTTAATCTATCAATCCTTCACTATGGGTTATGCCAGGGTGATGTAACACTAATCTCCTGAGGAAGTCTTTTATACCGCAATCGATGAGAGATAAACAAGAAATCTTTCGATGGCGAAGAGAGTACAGAATGCCACTGTGACTCTAATAGCGAAGTACCAGAATACCCTGATAAGCTATAGTAGCAGAGACATTAGATGTCCTTCATGTTGATCCTCACACTGACTGAGGAAGATGAGGTCGTAAGAATCTGGCTCTTTTGATGACCTATGTATGATACAGATGCGACTTAATAGTGATCGGTTGGAGTATGAGCGGTATACCTCATCTCCGCAGGGCATAATGATGTTTGTAAAACATAATCAACCGCGTAGCATATCTGCTTAGGTTGATCCACGAGATACATTGATTGAAGATACATTACTTAGTATACATGTTCTTCATATCCCTTAAATGTTGTTGTTCTAATTGATAACAATCTGCTGTTGATTACCTTAAAGCTTTTATTGCCTATGTTGTTCTTGAATTGTTATAATAAAGCTTCTGGCGAAGAGTTATAACTCTCGCTGGGACAATTATTTAAAATTGTCTCACCCCGTAGATTCCAACCTTTTTAGGTGGTCGTCGAGGACGAAGGAATCAGTCTGCAGGTGGACAGTATCAGCAGCAGCACCAGGAGCAGCAGTAAATCTCAGGTGGAGATTCAGTCTGCTGAGTTGTGTAGTTAGATAGTCAGTCCTATGTGTTCTCTGTACTCTCAGGTCCTTGGAGTCTTTTGGTCTGAGATTTAGATTCTGAGTTCTTGAGATTTTGTAACATGTTGTATATAATTACTCAAGAAGTAATTATCAAAGATGTAAACAGTTTATCTCCTTTTATGAAAGAAGTTTTTATGGATTCAAGCTCTTATCTCGAAAAGTTTTAATTTTCCGTGATTTTTGTCTTCCGTTGTTAATCGAACCGTTTCCGCTACGTTTAAATCGTGTTTATATCGTGGTTTGGAGATCAGAGCCCACAATTAGTGGTATCAGAGCTCTAGGTTCGCTGAGTCTACAGAGACATAGGAATTAGGATGTCGAGTCTATCCTTAGTATTTCTTTCTTATCTAATAGAGTCTTCTGCTCCTCAGGAGAAGAAGATAATTAAGAATGTCTGAACCACACGAGGAGTTCGTGGCTGAAAGTAGTGTTGCTGCACCCCAAGGAGGTGCAAGGAACCTGGAGATAGAACAACCTGTACCTGAGCCACCCAGAGAGCCACCTCAGTTTGACCCAGCTGACATGGAAAACCCAGCTGTTCAAACTATGTTCGGGCAGTTTATCACTGCCATGACACACATCACCGACAAGATGCCCATGCCTGCACCTAGGGCACCTGCCCAGCTTGAAGGACAAGGTATCAGTAAGACGTTCGAGCGACTTCGTCGTGTCGGAGCAACCGAATACTTTGGAACAGCTAATCCTGCAGATGTCGATCTGTGGTTGACCGAATTGGAAAAAGCTTTTAGAATCCTCAACATCCCAGAAGCTCAGAAGGTTAGACATGTTGTCTATCTTCTCAAGGGAAGTGCTGGTCACTGGTGGACCATGGAAGAGCAGAAGAGGCCTAGAGTGGAGATCTCATGGGAAGATTTCCGTCGGGAATTTATCAATAGATATTTTCCAAAGACCTTCCTAGATGAGAAGATCTCTCAGTTTGAGAGACTGAGTCAGGGCATGATGAATATTAGCGAGTATGAAGCTAAGTTCATGGAGTTACTGCGGTTTTGTCCGCACATGGCTGCCACAGAAGAAGAAAGAATCAGAAGGTTTGAGAAGGGTTTAAACGCCGACTTGACTACTCCCGTGTCTGACCTAGAGAATCGGGAGATGTTTGCTACCTTCGTTGAGTCAGTCAGAAGGATAGAGAAATCTGTAGTCGAGAAGAGACAAACCCATAAAAGATATCTGCAGTTCCAGAGTTCTTCATCTAAAGACTTTAAGAAGCCTAGATTCTCTGCACCTACACCTCCACCACCCAGAACGAGTGCTCAGACACAGTGGTCACCGAGTAGAGGAAGGGCACGAAGCCTACCTCAACAAGAGACTCGTAGTTCAGCATCGATGTCAGTCACAGGACCACCCAGACCACAACAACTGGAGAGGAGCTGTTACAACTGTGGGAAGTTGGGGCATTTAATGAAGGACTTCCGATCTAGGCCTGTCAGTGTGACACAACCTCAGAGGCAGAGTCAACAGGGATCTCAGAGAAGGCAATCTCAAGGAGCAGCTCGAGGACGTGGACAAGCGTCTCAAGCTGGATCATCAGCACCACCTCAACACCAGGCGACAACAAGGTTCTATGCTATGAACCCACCTGATGCAGTGGTCAATCCACAAGTAGTGGCAGGTCAGATGGAACTTTTATATTCTTATATGTCTAAATCATGTGTGGTATATGTTATGATTGACCTGGGTGCTACGCACTCCTTTGTCACTCGGAGAGTGATTCGTAACTGCAATATGACAGTCAGTCATAGTGCAGATAGCTTGTTTTTGGAGACTCCGTTGAGTGGGTCTGCCGTGTTGCAAGAGGTATGCTCTCCCTGCATTCTCTTCTTTTCTGATCATCGCATTCAAGTGGACCTTATACCACTTGATATGCAAGGATTTGATATAATCCTCGGGATGGATACCTTGGAAAAGTATCGAGTTGTCTTGGATTGTGATTCCAAGCTTGCTGTGTTTGCTGATAAAAATAACACGTGGATCTTTCAAGGAGAAAGGAAAATTCTGCCCACCTGTCTTGTGTCAGCTATGGTTGTTGATAAGCTGATGAGGCAAGGATGTTATGCATTCTTGGCCCATGTGGTAGATGTTACCAAAGAAGGTCTCAACCCTGCTGAAGTTCCTATAGTCAGGGAATTCAAGGACGTGTTTCCTGAAGAACTTCCAAGTATACCACCGCCTCGGGAAATTGATTTTGAAATCAATTTGATCCCAGACACGAAACCTATAGCCCAGACACCGTATAGGATGGCGCCTGCTGAGATGGCAGAACTCAAGAAACAGCTTCAAGAGTTACTTGAGAAAGGTTTTATCCGACCGAGCACTTCACCTTGGGGTGCTCTGGTTTTGTTTGTTAGAAAGAAAGATGGGTCAATGCGGTTGTGCATTGATTATAGACAACTCAATAAAGTAACGATAAAGAATAAGTACCCTCTGCCGAGGATTGATGATCTCTTTGACCAGTTGCGTGGAGCAACCGTCTTCTCAAAGATAGACCTGAGGTCTGGATATCATCAACTCCGTATTAAGGATAGTGACATATCCAAGTCTGCCTTTAGGACAAGATATGGTCACTATGAGTTCACGGTTATGTCGTTTGGACTAACCAATGCACCAGCTGCATTCATGGAACTCATGAATAGAGTTTTTCGACCTTTCCTCGATCAGTGTGTTGTCGTCTTCATAGATGACATTCTGATTTTTAGCAAGGATGCTCAGCAGCATGAGCAGCATCTTCGCCAAGCTTTGACCTTGCTAAGAGAACACAAGTTGTATGCTAAGTTTAGCAAGTGTGAGTTCTGGCTACCGGAGGTATCTTTTCTTGGACATGTGATATCTGCATCGGGAATTCGTGTTGACCCTACAAAGGTAGAATCTATTCTACAGTGGGAACAACCGAAGACGCCGACGGAGATTCGAAGTTTCCTAGGGTTAGCAGGCTATTATCGAAGGTTCATTAAGAATTTCAGTTCCATAGCCCTACCCTTGACTAAGTTGACCCGAAAAGATGTTCCTTTTGTTTGGAGTGATAAGTGTCAGCAATCTTTCCAGCTGTTGAAGGAGAAGTTGACAAGTGCACCCATACTTGTGCTACCTGAGCAAGGCAAAGGATATATAGTTTTCTGTGATGCTTCTAAGAATGGACTAGGGTGTGTGTTGATGCAGGATAAACAAGTAATTTCTTTTGCTTCTCGACAGCTTAAGAAACACGAAGAGAATTATCCGACACACGATCTAGAGTTAGCTGCTGTAGTTCATGCCCTGAAGATCTGGAGACATTATCTTTATGGAGAGACGTTTCAGATTTTCACTGACCATAAGAACCTTAAGTACATCTTCTCTCAACATGAGCTTAATATGAGACAACGCCGCTGGATGGAATTAATCAAGGACTACGATTGTACGATTGATTACCATCCGGGGAAGGCTAATGTGGTTGCTGATGCCTTGAGTAGGAAATCAGCAACATCAACCATGGAAAGGGCACAACTAAACTCTTTAGTATGCTCTAGAAGGGATATGCTTATCTATTTGAGACAAGACAATGTGCAGTTGAAGGTGTCATTGTTAGCCGGGTTGTTAGCTGAGATGCATATTAAACCTACCCTTAGAGAGCAGATTAAGGAAGCACAGCAAGGTGATACTGTAGTTCAGCAGATTAGATCGGAGTATGGTAGTGAGAAATGAGATGGTTTCCATGACTCAGATGATCAAATAGCCTGTTATCATGGGAGGATGATAGTGCCGGATGTGGACAACTTGAGGAAGTTATTCCTGGAAGAAGCTCATTCTTCGATGTATGGCATGCATCCAGGGAGCACCAAGATGTATCGAAACTTGAAAGATATGTATTGGTGGCCTGGAATGAAGAAGGATGTTGCAGAGTTTGTTCTGAGGTGTCCTGTGTGTCAGCAAGTTAAAGCTGAACACCAGAAGCCTGCAGGAACAATGCAACCTTTACCCATACCACAGTGGAAGTGGGACCATGTTACCATGGACTTTGTTGTTGGCCTACCCAGGACAAGCAAAGGACATGATTCCATTTGGGTAGTTGTTGATAGGTTGACTAAGACAGCGCATTTCTTACATGTCAAGACAACCTACACTGCTGAGAGGCTCACACAGATTTACATAAATGAGATAGTGCGTTTGCACGGGGTTCCAACTACTATCATCTCTGATAGAGGTCCCCAGTTCACTAGTCATTTTTGGGAACGACTTCATAATGCTTTAGGCACCCAGTTAAGGTTTAGTACGGCCTTTCATCCACAAACTGATGGACAGTCGGAAAGGACCATACAGACCTTGGAAGACCTGTTGAGAACATGTGTTCTCCAGTTTACCGGAAGTTGGGATCTACACCTAAGCTTGATAGAGTTTGCCTATAACAATAGCTATCAGCATAGTATTGATATGGCACCTTATGAAGCCTTGTATGGTAGACGTTGTAGATCACCCTTGTGTTGGTATGAGACTGGTGAGCATCAGTTGTTAGGACCTGATCTTGTGCAGCAAACTACAGAAAAGATTAAGGTAATACAACAACAGATTAAGACTGCACATGATAGGCAGAAATCTTATGCTGACAAGCGTCGTAGACCCTTAGAGTTCTAGGTCGGAGATAGAGTGTATCTCAAAGTCTCGCCTTGGAAAGGAGTTCTTCGTTTTGGAAGAAAAGGGAAGTTAGCTCCTAGATTTATGGGGCCTTATCCAATCATTGAACGGATTGGAAAGGTAGCATATAAACTAGAGCTGCCACCAGAGTTACAGAGGTTACACCTTGTGTTTCACATTTCTATGCTGAGGAAATGTCACCCAGATACCGAGTCAGTTCTACAACCTATGGAAGTAGAATTGAATGAAGATATAACTTATGAGGAAGGACCAGTGTCAATCCTTGACAGTAGAACTAAAAAGTTAAAGAAGAAAGATATAAGCCTTGTGAAAGTCCTCTGGAACCACCGTGGTGTTGAAGAAACCACTTGGGAACTAGAGGAGGAGATGAGAAGGAAATACCCTGCTCTTTTCTCTTAATACGTTTTATCGATTTCGGGGACGAAATCCTTGTAAGGGGTGGATAATTTGTAACATCCCTGACCTGAATTATGAGTTAACCCTAGGTGTTTTTCCTAATTATGTAATTAAGATACTGGTGATTATCTTTTTACATGTAATTAAACTCTTGAGGAACACATATTTCCACTTCTGCCCTAATTGAACAATGTTTTAGTATTGTTTTGTAATATAGGGACCTATGTGCAATTTACCCAGTTAGAAGGGTTAACTTGCAATTTGCACATGTTGAGATGTTCCTATGATTTTGAGGCATCATAAGAATGATTATGGTAAAGTTTGAAGGATTTCCCAAGCTTGAGCACCAAGGTGCAGCTGGGGAAGCAATCCCTGTGCTTGAAACCCTGGTTTTGGGGTAAAATGCAATTTACCCAAAATTTGGAGTGCAACTTGTAAATTTCATCTGATAAAATATCTTTTATAACTTTTGTCATCATTTAGAGTAGAAATGATGAAGAGGGCACTTCATTTGAATAATCATATAATAAAGAACACCTTTGTGATTAAATAATCAAGGAATAAGTATAACAGCTCTTTTATATGTATACTTTAGTAATGGGTTGATCTTCTTTGCCTTCAATTCTTGACCTTAGAAGGAGATTGTCCTTAGAAATAAGGGGTAGGGACGAGCAAAGAAAAAAGGAAGGACTTAGATGAGAAATGGGATAAAGTAGAAGCTTTATGGAGAAATTTCACCCAAAATATATATACCACTTCCTTTGCAAGCAAAGGAACGTTTCTTTCATTCCCTCACTTATCCCCCTTGCTCAAACCGACTAAGGCAGAGCTCTGGAGCATAGGAGAACGACCAGGGAGTTCAAGGTAAGTTTGGATCATCCCTTTTGCTTGAATTCATGGAGGAAACTCAATTTCAAGGTTGAATTCATGGCTAGCTCACCTAGCTTTATCTTTCTAGCCATTCCTTTCCAACTTTTCCTTGGAGAATTCACCTTGGCTGGCCTGTGGAGCTCAAAGACGCCATTAAATACCTGAAGCTTGGAAGCTTGGAGCTCAATGAACAACCTTTAGGCAGGTTTTATAACTCTAAACCTTATGCTTTGATTATACATCTTTTTCTATGCATATAGTTGCTAGTTCTTCTTCTTCCCTACCTTCCCTTGCATCCTTGCAAGAAAAATCATGAAGAACTGCTACTTTTCTTGAGTTAGAAGATAAGGGCGTTAATTCCTATGCTTATCCACGGATTTCCACTTTACCAAACAACCTCCACCAATTGCCCATACGGTTTACACAACCGTTTGGTGGGCAAATGGTTTCAGGGTCGTATGAAGGCAAACGGCCTTCAAGACCATTTGGTCACGTTGACCAAGTGACGACCGTATGAGAATCTTGTTTATAATTATGTAGGTTAATCACCCACAAAATTTGAGAGGTTAACTCCAAAGGAATCGTGAGATATAAGCAAATCAATTAGCAAATCCAATTGAATTAAGTTCTGATTTTCAATCTGTTTAATTTGCCCTTTTTGGGAAAATGGTCTCAAGACCGTTTAAGATGGTTGACCAAGCGTTGACCGTTTGGTATTACTGTTCATAATGATGTTGATTAATGACTCACCAAATTTTATGGATTAATTCCAAACGAGTTATGAGTTGAAGGTTGATTAATAGGGCAAATCCTAATTGAAATCAGTGCTGAAATTCCAATGAGTTAATTAGTGATTTTGGGTTGATTAGCCCAAACGGTCTCAAGACCATTTGAGGAATCATCCAAACGGTCTCAAGACCGTTTGGGGATCACCCAAGATCGTTTAGAGGTCTGGGGTCAAGTATAGTTGACCAATTGAAGGTCCAAAGGTACCAAATCATATTGCAATTAAGTATTGATGTGATGATCAATTCAATAGATCAAACCTTGATGAATTTTCACTAGAGTCCAAAGGATGGATGGTCAAACGGTCTCAAGACCGTTTGGAACTCATACAAACGGTCTCAAGACCGTTTGGTGTCAACCCAAGACCGTTTGGAGGTCTAGGGTTAAGGTAATTTGATCAATTGAGGGCCCAACTACAGTGGGTTATTGAAATAATCAAATTGCTGATTTGTGACTTAATTAAGGTTCAACCCCTATCAAATCAACTTAGATTTTGATGAATTCTTGGGCAAACGGTCTCAAGACCGTTTGGAGGTTATCCAAATGATCCCAAGACCGTTTGGGCCAAGTTTGAGCCCGATTGGAGGTCAATTGATGGGATCAACTTCGATTTGATTCACATTGTTGAGTGTTGATGGTTGAATGTTTATAGACCTTAATTGAACCAACTCCAACCCTAATTGGATATCAATTGAGGATCAATTGAGTGACCAATTGGTTAAGGCTAACCCTAATTGTCTCAATTGATAAGTGGTTAGCAAGCTTGAGACCAATTGAAGGCTTCAACATAGGAAACCCTAATCGAGTTTACCCTTTTAATCACCTTGGAGGTCCATGCGATCTTGAGCTTTTAGGACCATACGACTTCAGGACCGAATGAGTTCATACGACTTTAGGACCGAATGAGTTCATACGACTTCAGGACCGAATGAGTTCATACGACTTCAGGACCGAATGAGTTCATACGACTTCAGGACCGAATGAGTTCATACGACTTCAGGACCGAATGAGTTCATACGACTTCAGGACCGAATGAGTTCAAACGACTTCAGGTCCGAATGAGCTCAAATGACTTCAGAAGTCAAACTATGACTAAACGGTCTTCACCCCATCTTGGGCAAACGACCTCAAGATCATTTAAGGGTAAACGGTCTGGAGTGTCATGCGGTCTTGAAGTCAACCAAAGCTAAATGGTCTACAACCTTAAACGATCTCAGGATCGTTTGAAGGTTGAAGGTGTGAAACCTATTGGGGACTTTTAAGGATAAGTCTGCCTAATACCTTGAAGGCTTAGATGGTTTGATGGTTGTTCAACCTAAACCCTAATGATACCTAGGGACATTAAGGGTCAAGTGGTTAGTATATTAACCCATGTTATGATCAATGGTGAACTTTACCAAAATACCCTTTATGGATTCAAGTAGGAAACCCCTTTTTATCATGCAAACCCCAATGGTTACAATGGTGATGAATTGGCTAGGCTTATCAATGTTGATTAGACCTAACCCAATCTATAGGGATGTAATCATCACCTATGAGCAAGAGGAGAGAGAAAATCCCAATTATGGTTGAAATCCAAGTAAAATACCTTCAATATATATGAATGTACATGATTAGGGTATGATCCACCTATGTGAGATCATGAAAACCCTATTTATGATAATTGATGAATCTTAATCTTATCTGAGGACTTTAATGATGATGTTTCTCATACATGGTGATGTTATGAGATCAATTCACCAATAGGTGAATAGTGAACCCTAATTCTAGGATGATGACATGTATTGTGAATAGTAAACCCTAATTGATGAAAATCAGGGAAACCTAGCTCTTGTATGAGTAGGGAGATACAACTTCTTTAAATGAGTTATTTATTGTTATCAGTTGAGTTAACCATGCAGGTTCCTATATGAGGATGATCATATCCAGGTATGGATGATGATACTATATTCATTGAAAGCATGTTGTTAGCTTTATGAATAAGTGATTTATCCTGATGCCTTTTTAATAGCATCTTATGAGATTGATAGGCTGTGAGAGCCATGAATACCATCAAGGTCATGCTTTAAGAGATGACTTGTGATGAGAGTACTGAGAAATGATGATTATGTGAGTTAGACTTGATACATTTAGTATTCTACTTTCATAACTGATGTTCTAATGATTAATGTTTGAAAACATGTATGATGTTAAAAGAATACTAAAATGTACCTAACTAATCAAGTATAATCATACCATGTAGAGCCCTGATCATAGATCCATCATTGTCAGGAGTTAAATGATGGTGAAACAGGTTTTCATAAGGGAACTCCTGGATCACAAACTTTTGAGTATGTGGGGAAAATGGATGTGAATGTCCTTACATCCTAGTGTAGGAATTGATGTAGATGTATCTTAAGCTATCAATCCTTCACTATGGGTTATGCCGGGGTGATGTAACACTAATCTCCCGATGAAGTCTTTTATACCGCAATCGATGAGAGATAAACAAGAAATCTTTCGATGGCGAAGAGAGTACAGAATGCCACTGTGACTCTAATAGCGAAGTACCAGAATACCCTGGTAAGCTATAGTAGCAGAGACATTAGATGTCCTGCATGTTGATCCTCACACTGACTGAGGAAGATGAGGTCATAAGAATCTGGCTCTTTTGATGACCTATGTATGATACCGATGCGACTTAATAGTGATCGATTGGAGTATGAGCGGTATACCTCATCTCCGCAGGGCATAATGATGTTTGTAAAACATAATCAACCGCGTAGCGTATCTTCTTAAGTTGATCCACGAGATACATTGATTGAAGATACATTACTTAGTATACATGTTCTTCATATCCCTTAAATGTTGTTGTTCTAATTGATAACAATCTGTTGTTGATTACCTTAAAGCTTTTATTGCCTATGTTGTTCTTGAATTGTTATAATAAAGCTTCTGGCGAAGAGTTATAACTCTCGCTGGGACAATTATTTAAAATTGTCTCACCCCGTAGATTCCAACCTTTTTAGGTGGTCGTCGAGGACGAAGGAATCAGTCTGCAGGTGGACAGTATCAGCAGCAGTAGCACCAGGAGCAGCAGTAAATCTCAGGTGGAGATTCAGACTGTTGAGTTGTGTAGTTAGATAGTCAGTCCTATGTGTTGTCTGTACTCTCAGGTCATTGGAGTCTTTTGGTCTGAGATTTTGATTCTGAGTTCTTGAGATTTTGTATCATGTTGTATATAATTACTCAAGAAGTAATTATCAAAGATGTAAATAGTTTATCTCCTTTTATGAAAGAAGTTTTTATGGATTCAAGCTCTTATCTTGAAAAGATTTAATTTTCCGTGATTTTTGTCTTCCGCTGTTAATCGAACCGTTTCCGCTACGTTTAAATCGTGTTTATATCGTGGTTTGGAGATCAGAGCCCACACCAGGTCAGGGATGTTACATTGTCACTGAAGTTTTAGTCCATTGACTTGTAATCAGATTCTCTACCATCTTGAATACCTGAGGGAAGAGTATCAACAACACTTGGTGAAGAAGGTAGGCAATCCCTTTCTACCTTCAGTTATTTCTTTCATGTGTATCCATGCCCTCTTATTTATTCATGATCTAGTTACATTGTAAATTTGAAGGTTGTATTCATCCTTTTAACCCCATCATTACATATATCCATGTTATTGACCTAGAAAGGTTGATCTTATATGCATTCATGTTGCCTAGATCTGCTTGAGCCAACATTCCTACCTCGATGCCCCAATTACAATGTATTGCTTTCATTTACTCAAGGTGTGTCTCTATTACAGATTTCTAGATTTGTTTTAACATATGTGTGTGGTTTTACAATTAATTGTCTTTGTGTGGTTTCACCACAATAAACTACTTTCAATTACTGTCTATGTGGCCTATTACAATGCACTACTTTCATCTACTTAAGGTGTGTCTGCATTATAGTTTGCTGCTTTTATTTTAGTGTATGTGTGTTTTGACTATAGTACATTGCCTTTGTTTACTCTCTGTGTGTTTTCATTACAGTCAATTGTCTTTTCTTACTCTCTTTGTGGTTCCACCACAATAAACTGATTTCAATTACTATCTATGTATCCTATTACAAAGTGTTGCTTTTGTCTACTTAAGGTGTGTCTGTATTACAACTTACTGCTTTTATTTTACTGTATGTGTGTGGTTCCATTATGATACATTGCCTTTGTTTACTCTCTGTGTGGTTCCACCACAATACACTAATTTTAATTTTTGTATGTGGCCTATTACAACGCAGCGATTTCATTTACTCAAGGTGTGCCTACATTATAGTTTGTTGCATTTGTTTACTCAAGGCTTGTCTGCATTATAGTTTTCTGATTTTATTTACTAAAAGTGTGTCACCCTTACATTTTATGTAGGTTTTTGTTTGTGAGGTTTACTGTTATGGATCCCAACCTTGATAAAGATGCTATCAATGTCATGAAGGATTGTGTGATAATCTACATTCCCCTTCATTTATTGATTGTGAGATCCTTTTTGGAGTTGATATCCCTATGATTGGACTTGTTTTTTGAAGTTTAGATGATGGAGTAGCATTTTCTTGTAGATACATTGGTTTTATTGGTTTCAATATTAGGAGAAATGATAATCGTTATCAAGGTCATACTCAGGATATCTTGGAAAAGATTTGGTTTGTGGTAAACTAGGTAAAAATATGCATTCTAAGATATCTAATGGTCTTTTGCGTCCTATTTGTGATTATGTTGGTGATTTAGATGGGAAATTGTCCAAGAAACGTATACATTTAGTAAAAAGGTGTGGGTGTAAAGCCATAACCCAATTGACATTAGACAAGTCATGTTAGTGCATTTGTTGAGGATCAAAATCATGATCTTATTGATACCGCTCACCTACACTATTTGAAGTGTAATTCATCACTTGACCAAAGAAAAAAAGACATGATTTCTTCTACACGTGAAGCCAATATACATGTATCTATGTAGCTTGTTGTCACACTCCTAATTTTTGGAGTCTAATATGTACATGATTATGTTATTGATTAATTCAATTTATGATAGATTTATGGTTCCATTTAATTTTCATGATATTTGGATTTAAAGGAAAAAGAATGTAGAAGGTGTCTTTTGTGCAATTGGGGTTGTTTTGGTAATATCCTCAAAATGTGAAAATTTCATATGTACTTTTATGATGAGGTGACAACCAAAGTTTAATTATGAAGGAAATATGTTGTCTATAGTTGATGGTTTGAAACCTAGTCCATGTTTAGGTCTTCATGTTAAGTAAGTAGAGTTATAATAATCATCAAATGTATCATATCAAATCTTCACTTGAGGAAATACCAATTCAAGATTTTGTTTCATAATTGAGAATATGATTCAGCTAATGGACCTTTTAGAAGATCAAGGAATAGGCCATGGGCCCTAGCACCCTATTCAAGCCCATTTTCGGGCCAACCATATTTTGCACACGGGCCCCTGGAGTACAAATTGGTAATGGAGTATTTCTTACTCATAATAAATGATCAAAATATCTTTGATAGATGCCATACTGAAACATAAGATTATTGGAGAAATTCCAGACTGTTTTGGTTCATCTAGTGACCTAGACAACTAAATTAGTAATTATCCATTATTTACTTAAAACATAAGTTTGGAGTAGTTATCATGTTAGCTTTGATCTAATATTTTTATCAATATAGGGTAGTGACAATATGCACTTGATACCAAAATTTGGAATCTAATGGGACTAATATGCGAGCTATAAAATTATTTATGTGATATGGACTTTTATCAAATAGAAAAAAGATAAATAAAATAAAAAAGGGGGGTTGACTCTAGCCCAGCGTGGACTGGAGCCGTGACCCCTATTTCACGAGATCCGAATAGAGGGCCCAAGAAGGGGGAATTCTGCCCACGATCTAGAGGAAGTGGGGCTATAAAACCCCTAGATTGTAGAACCTCGGGGCAGTCCTATAAAATATATTGAAAAGGTATTTTAGATGTCTAATAATTATTATAAATTGATTAGTAAAAGATATACGATTTTAATATTTTGAGCATTAATATAGGAAACGATTGTTGAAATTCATGAAAATTTTGTAGTATGTGTATTTCGATATGTTAAATATGTTTCCAAGGTCAGATCTTGTTGATTTGATTATTTACCTATGTTTTTTATGCAAAGCCTAATAAGGGTATTTTGGGTATATCACCCATTGGTTGCCCATGAAATAATATGATGTATTTTACCCAAACTTTAATATGTAGTTTCCTTAAGATTTCTAAAATTTTGATAGAATTTCGTGTATTATTGTATTATTGTTTAATATTTAGGCCTAAGTGGCCATCATGTAAGATGATTTACGATTATTTGTGAGACAATGTGTATTTTATGTGCCTATTTAGTATGAAAAATGATTCTTAGTATATTTTCATAAGATTTTATAAGTAATCCAGTGAGAGACGTATATATGGGTATATTTGGAGTTTACTCTTGGTATATGAAGTATATACTCATATATTAGACCATAAGATGCTTTTTGATAATGTGGATATATCAACATATGTATGATACATAAATTGAGTTTAATTAAATGTTGAAATATTTAATGTTCTTTAAATCATGGCTAGTTTCAGTTAAATATGGAGTCTAAGTTGGTATATGAGGTTAGGTTGATGGGGTTTGATAATTAAAAATGAAGAAAGGAATTATACATGGAGTTATAGAAGTTTGTTAATATTCAGGTGATTAGGTCACTAATCAAGGTATAAAGATTTCATGAAGGACATACTAGACATAAGAGGTAAGTGGGCCATGTCCTTTGAATTCCATAGTTATTATGATTCAACCTACACCTTTCTATAAAGTAACTTAGAGATTAAGTTACTTTCAGAGTTTAGTGTTTCATATCCTGTCATGCTTAGACTAATCAGATTTCTTTCATCTTGAGTTATGTTTTCATATTATCAGATTCCAAGTATTTGAGATAAATATATTATCAAATATTCAGAATCTCTTTATTTACTTTAGTTTATTTCTCAAGTCGTTAGACACATATGTCATATAACAGAGTGTAACTGAGTCTTCTATTAGATAAGAGTTTTCAGTTAAGATTTACTCAGATAATAAGAATCCAGATTTTAGATTTATGAGTAGTCATAGATTAGATTCATATACCAAGTAAGAGTCTCAGATCCAATCTCAATTATTTAGTAATCAATATACATACTTCGATTTAGATTCTGAGTTCAAATTTAGATTTAGTTTAGAATTTAAGAGCAAAGATTCAAATTTTGATTATGAATTCAATTTATTTAAATAAAATTTCATTTCTTATTAGGAGAATTTCAAGGCAGTAGATAATTAAGACAAATCTTCTGATATAATCAGATTATATTTAGATTCATATTTACATTCAAAACCTAGTTATCATTGTTCAATTTCAATATAAGATAAGTTTAAATTCAGAATTTAGTAAATGCTCAATTATCAGTATTCAATTTCAATTTAGATTAAGAAGTATGTAAGTTTAAACTTAAGATAAACAAGGTAGAACATTCACATAAGATATTATATGATAAGTCCTCATTCAGTTAGTCCTAGGACAATTCAGAGGCACTTGTTGCCAATTCATAGGAGTGTTTACTCGAATTCAGAGGTACTTGGTACCAAGCAGGGCGCAGTTATGCCAATTTAGAGATGCCTCGATGTCAGTTAGAGGCATGTAGTGCCAATTCAGAGGTACTTCAGTACCAATTCATGGCATAGATACACCAATTCAGGAGGACTTATGGTATAATGGTGGCCACAAATCAGATAAAAGATGTAAATAAAGGACACATTGGTTTCGTTTAAGTTTATATCTTTCAGATATTGGTTTAGCTTTCAGTTATGGCATACTTATGTTTATCTTATTAGAAATTCAATGCCACTTACTCTAACCTAGATTTTCCTTTGTGCATGGTTGGGGACGAGATGCCCCCAGGTACGTAACTTCAAGAGATAGTCAAGATAAGAGGATGCAACTACAACTTTAGGAGATTTTCTTGGTTGGGCACCATCTGCACAGTTCCATATTTGACATGAGATTCATATAAGGTAGCATGATATTAAATTTCTTTAGTAACATAGTTTCTTTTCTAAGAATTTATGAGAATGAATTTTTACACTCATCTGTATTGGTTCTTTTCTATTATTATTGTTATGTATATCATGCTTGTGACATTCCCAGTTAAAAAAAAATAACTTCTGCTCATGTGAGAAGAAAAGTCATGGTGTTACACTTGAATTAATAGCATACCGGTCTTGTGGTTATGACCAGTTGACATTTACATGTAGACAAGCTATGGACACCTTAGTAGGAAGAGAAAAGACTATGCTAATCACAATGTTGATATGGTGTTGGATCGTTTTGCGAACATCAAAATCTTGGATTCTAAATTCTTTTATGAATATCAAAAAGATTTTGATGGTTGTTTTACTCACTTTTATTGTCTGTTGATGATTGTGCATTATTTGGTGATGCAATCATATTTGATGCCACTTATCGTACTAATAAGTATTCCATGGTTTTTGGAATGTTTGGTGGTGTTGATCATCATCGCAAGATAATGCTATTTGCTTCTACTTTGTTGTCGGGTGAAAAGTATGATTCATTTGTATGAGTTTTCAATCAATATTTATTTTGTTTTGGTAAAGAGCTTGTTTCCATCATAATTGATCAAGACCCAACAATGAATGTTGCGATCATTATCATTTTTTAGTCATGTAAGCATCATTTCTGCAACTAGGAAATTCTATATAAACTCCCCTATAAGCTTGGAATAATTCCTAACAAGGATAAAATCATTCGTGATTTGAATGATTGTGTCTGGAATATAGATTATATCGAAAATTTTGAAGAGAGATGGAGTTATATATTGAAGACATTGTATTATTGTCTATTAATTGGTTTTTTGATGTGTATGCTATGTGTAACGAATTGAAATCTATGTACAATCTTAGTTTAGCCTTTTCTAAGATTTTTCTTTCATTTCTGTCCTTGATGCTGAATGAGTGGAAATTATAAAGGTTTGGTGTACATTTTTTTCCCTATGTTTGACATTATAAGAATTTATGCACAAATACCTCAATAAAATTTTATAAAAGGGTTTAATTTGAAAAATATCCATTTAATAGGGAAAAGGATAAAGTAAAATCAAACTAGAAGTTTCTATGGCCTTTTTGTATGAGAAAAAGAAAAGAAAATCCTAAAATTAAGATAATGTGACATTAAATGAATTAATTAAGCAAAAATAAGAGTAAATTGCCAAAATCCATAAAAGGGGAACTCAAAGGATAATTCTAATTCCAAACTTATTTTCTTTGAGTACAAGTTTGCTGAAGTGATAAGTTTCACAACTTTTGGGAAATTAGTAATTATAATTGCATTAATTTAATAGGAAAATAAGAGATATCCCAAAATATAAAATAAAATCATTAATGACTCCAAAAGTAATAACTGATTTCAAATTCATGATCTACACATTAAAATATGCCTTTCGGTTAAATTTCAATTAATTTGGAGAATATTTGATTGAAAGGTACATTTAGGAGAGAGAAAGTGTGTAGAACCTTCAAAATATTAAATAGATCTACAAACAAGTTCAACATGTAAAATTAATGGTAAATTCGTATCCAACGACTTGTGGATGAAGTTTTATAAAATTTGGAGAATCTTATAACCATTAGTGATGGAAGAAAGAGAAACTCGGATTTGGTTTATTTAACAAAACAAAAATTATCAAAAGGAAAGTCTAATTGCGTATTCGGATTCCTCATATAAAAAATAGGCTAGGTGTCAATTTTTGATTAATTTGGAGCATGTTTGCACCCTCAAACAAGGAGAGAGAAAATGAGAAATTAATGTACACACACTTTATTCCAATTTGATTGGGAGTCGAATTAATGTTGTCACACAGTTGATTTTTATTTTTCTTGCTCTTCATAATCATGACCATTGGATCCATGATCTAATGGCTCGTGACTCATCTCCTAGATCTCACCGATTTGGCAACCGACGCCAAAATTGGTTGATTTTGTTTTTGTGATTCCTTGCTCGATTCTCAACCAAATCACACATAACTTCTTCCAACAGTTTCTAAATAAGAAACCACGTCGTTTGATCACTTATTTTTGTGATTTCATGAAGTATTCTAGAAAACCCCAAACCTTGCTCTCTAAGAAAGTTCGATCCCAATCCTTCTCGCTTTAATTATCAACCTCGCCTATAATTACCTATACCCAAGGCTTACCTAGCCCCCTTGTAACTATTCTCTCCCTCCAGTTGCTTATGAGATTGTGATTTGGCTTGTTGGTGCTCAAGTCTTGATTCAAGCTTTGTGGTGGGTGTTTCTTCCTCTCCTCGACGTCTTGGTTCGAATTAATTGGTTCAGCAGGTTCGTACTACTCCCCTCCTTTCTGTGTTATTTCTTTCATGAATTTTCACTGGGTGTAAATTTGCACAATCTCCTCGAGCTTATGATCATTGTCCATGGTGTTGTCTGAGAAAGGGGATGAATCCCCTGTGCATTTCCCCTCTCTTACCCTTCTTGCTTTCTGTTTTCCTTTGTTTAGGGGTAATATTGTCTTTTCACCATCATATTCTCTTCTTTGAGCGAGTCAAAGCCACGCCTTTGACCCATGACTTGGCCAGCTCTTATTGGTCTAAGTCACTGGGTCGGGCCCCTCTCTTCTCCTTTTCTCATTAATTTCATCGCTTAAATGTATTTTCCAAATTTTCTGATTGGTTCATATTGGAAAAATCATATCTTTTTATTCCTTTGTCAAAAATTAAAAATAAATATGTTGGAATAAAAAAATGTAATCTTTATAAAAAATACTTTTGAGGTTTGGTTTTGAGTTTTGTCGACAGGCATTTTTTAAAAATGATTTTAATACATAAAAATTATCAAAAATACACTCTAATCATCATAAATCCAAAATTGACAAAGTTATATGTTTTCTTAATCAGGAGAGCCTAATAAGATCAATGGTGGTGATTTTAGAGTCTAAATCAGGGTTTTCTTCAAAAAGTCTAAAGTTAGGGTTTATTTACCTTAATGCATATGAAAAATCCTAATACATGATTATACATTGAAAATAGGAAAAGTGGACCTTGGACTCAATTAAAGTGGTGGAAGTGAATAATTGAATTTATTAAGAGAGGTATGTGCATCATTACACCTTAGTTGGGAATATATGAAACCATAACCTAATTTCCCTAATTTGACACTTATTAAGCCCTAATCTCTCTATCATTATTTCTTTTGCTATACTTGCCTCAAAATCAATTTTGTTATTTACTTCTTGGGTCTTGTACCCCACTGCCATGTTTCTACTTTTTGATGATTATACTTGCCATAATTCTATAGCATGTTGATTTTATTATACTATTTAACTAGTGTAGTGATACTTTTGTACAACCACCCATAGATAGGGTGTGTGTTAATTCACCCAGCGGAATGTGTTACTCTCACCAATATAAAATATTTGATAGGTGACTGGAATGTGTTACTCTCCCTCACCTATTTGGTTGATTTATGGTAGGTGCCTCAACCCTACTTAGTTAAGGTAGTCAATATTAATCATACATGCAAATCTTTTACTATTTTTCTTGTTATGGCAAACATATATTTGTTTATGCCTCATACTTTTGACCCTCTTCATCTTATGATTAAATCTTAGCCTTACTTTCCATTTTATTTCTTCTCTTTTGTCATTGTTCATTATATTTGACACATACCTTGCTTCTTTCTTTTGTTGGGTGCTTTCCCAAGCACCCAAGGTTTGATCAAGGTGTTCAACAAGGCCAAGAGATCAAGTTCAGGAGTAGATACCAGTTTTACTATCAAGGATGTCTCAGTTGCTAATTGATAGATTCCAATAGCTTTCTTTTTAGTTTTTCCTTTTAAGAAACTCATGTTTTGAACTGAGCTCAAAAAGCAATGTACTAACTTAGTTTCTTTTCTACTTCTATTGACATTTTACATGTACCGAATCATACTTATTTACTTGAATTATTATACATGCATCCCAAAATGTCTATATTTCTTAGAAAAAGGTGGATGTTTTGTTTTTTCCTTTAAGTTTTAATAAGGAGGTGATATCACCTCTTTATAACATGGTATCAGATCCTGTTGGGAAACTATTAGGGCATAAGTTGAAAGGAAAGGTATCTAGAAAGGATTAGGGTCTGGGGCTGGCAAGATTTTCCTCCGTGCCACTAGCTTGGTTTATGAGGACTCCCAAATCTGTATGATACCTACCTGGCCTGTGTTGATACTGATTGTCTGAATTAGTATGCCCAGAGGCAATAGTAGCCTCAAATATCTTTGTTGTCTAATCCTATTTATCTTATGGTATACCCTTATCTTTTAGGAAGGGATATTTGTTTGGTAACATGAAGAACTCCTCTTCGGGAGCCTCCTCTAGAAACAACGAAAATTGGGACACTCTGATGACTTCCTCAAATATGGGGACAATCCCTACTGCTCCTTTAGGCACACCTGTTTTGATCCTTGATCAAGAGCTGACCATGTTGTGCCAGCTGCTCTCGACTATCCTGGTGGGGCAACTCTTTTGATCCTTGATCAAGAACTGACCATGTTGTGCCAGCTGCTCTCGACTATCCTGGTGGGACAACTCTCCAATGTTGTAGCTAAGCCAAAAGAGTTCACCCTTACAGATTTCATCAAGATGCGACCACCATACTTCAAGGGAGAGAGTGAGCCAAACATGGTAGATAAGGCTGGCGACTGGGTGTTGGCCTTGGAGCATATCTTCAAGCATGTCCTCCTTACCAGAAGGTTCACTTTGCAACGTATGTGTTGGATTGACCATCACGGGTTTGGTGGACAGGTATGGCTTGTACCTGTGATACTTCAAGCATGACCAAGGAGTAGTTCCTAAAAATGTTCTGTGAGAAGTACATCTTCCCCACCTATCTGAAGAGGAAGGAAGTAGAGTTCTATAGTCTGCATCAAGGAAGCATGAGTGTCTCTGAGTATGTGCAATGTTTCCTCCTCCTAGAATGCTATGATGTGGATCTTTGAGCTGAAAGAAGATTAACTCTTTTCCTAGAGGGTTTAAGCTACACTATTGGGTGTACTTTTGGCATTTCAAAAAATGGTGGACTAGGTGTTGGTGATAGTCTCTTATCCCGGGTTTCACTCTTCTGGGCACAACAACAACAACAAAAGGAAGAACGTAGGTGGAAACCACGGGTGTGACAAGTGTAACCTTTGCTCTCATTCACACCCTCTAGGAAGGTGCGCTATTGGCAATGGTCAACACTATAGATATGATTGACCTGCACCCATATGCCATGAGTACGGCCAAGCTGGACACGTCCTACCTTACTATCTCAAGATTCAGCATGGATAAGCCCCAGCTCAGTAGCCTGTTCAACAACCACAATAGTGATAGAATTTGCCTCTAAGGAACACCAACAATTAGAACCGACAAGGCCGTCAACCACCTATGGAAAGGCATAATGGTATGGTGTTTGCTCTTAATTATGTTGAAGAAATAAGAGAAGATATTGAAGTCATCGAAGGTACTTTACATCTTAATATGCATCATGTTAAAGAACTCTTTGATTCTAGTTCATCAAATACCTTCATATCAACTCAGCTTGTTGCTATGTTAGAGATAGAATCAGAATGTATGGATCATGTGCTAGATGTTAAAACCCCTAGTGGTAGGATCTACTCTTCTTATCTCAAACTCCCAAACTTAGACTTTTGTATCTCTGGAAGGATGTTTCCCTCATATTTCATCTTACTTGACATGACTGCTTTTGATGTTATCATGGGGATGGATTGGTTGAAGAGGTACAAGGCAGTTTATTTCTGTGAAGAATCGAAGGTTAGTTTGTTATATCCTGATGAGGGAAGGATGTGTGTCAAGGGTAGGAAGTGAGAGGATCGATAGTTTATCATCTCCGCTATCAAAGTTGAAAAGCTTGTCTTGCAAGGGTGTAGGGCATATTTAGCCTCTATCATCCTTGATGCCACACCTCCTTCTCTCGATCATATAGAAGTGGTGAAGGACTTCCATGATGTCTTTCCTGAAGAGTTACCTAGATTTCCCCCTACTCGCGAGGTGGATTTTTCCATCGAACTCACAACAGGAACTTCGCCTATCTCAAAGTTGCCTTATCGCTTGGCCCCTGTGGAACTCACTGAGCTTAAGAGGTAGCTTCAAGAGCTTCTCGACATGGGCTTTGTGCATCCTTGTGTTTCACCTTGCGGAGCCCCTATCTTGTTTGTGAATAATAAGGATAGTTTGTTGTGTATATGCATAGATTATCATATGCTTAATCAAGTGACGATAAAGAACCTTTTCCCCTCATTGATGACCAGTTCGACCAGCTGAAGTCAGTTACTGTGTTCTCAAATATGGATCTGCAAAGTGGCTACTACTAGATGTGAGTGAAAGATGAAGAAGTCCCAAAGACAACTTTCAAAACATGTTATGGGCATTATGAGTTTTTGTTCATGCCTTTTGGCTTGACTAATGCCCCTACTACTTTCATGGACTTGATGAATTGAGTTTTCTATCCTTACCTCAATCAGTTCATTGTGGTGCTCATCAATGATGTCTTTCTACTATGAGCTTGAAGAACAACATCATGAACATCTATGAATCGTGCTGAATAAACTGAGATAAAATCAACTATATGCTAAATTCTCAAAGTGTGAGTTCTAGATCAAGAAGTGATGTTTCTGGGTCATGTGATTTCTACCAGACATATTGTTGTTGATCCTACAAAGGTGGAACTTGTGACCAAGTGGAAAGCTCCAAAGACTTTGTTTGACATCTATAGTTTCCTCAGATTAGTAGGTTACTATTAGAGGTTTATTGAGAGTTTCTCTGAGTTAGATCTCCCTCTGACAAAGTTGACACGAAAAGAAGTCAAGTTTGTGTGGACACCAGAATGTGAGGGAAATTTTAAGAAGTTGAAAGGTTTTTTGACATCTTCTCATGCTCTTACGTTACATGTTGAAGGCAAACCCTATATCATTTTCATGGATGCTTCTAAGCAAGGATTAGGGTGTGTCTTGATGAAAGATGATCAGGTGATTGCCTATGCTTCACGCCAATTGAAACCTAATGAAGAGAACTGACCTACACATGATTTAGAGCTATCTTCTATCATGCATGTTATAAAAATATGGTGACACTATATGTATGGAGTGAAGTTTGAAGATTTTCTCATATCACAAAAGCTTGAGATATATTTTGATGCAGAAGGATCTGAATCTGAGACAAAGAAGATGGATGGAGTATCTGAAGGACTATGACTTTACCATAACTTATCACCTTGGTAAAACAAAGGTAGTTGTTGATGCTTTAAGTCAGAAGAAGGATGTAGTCTGTGTTGCTATGAATCTGGAGTATGTTTCCTGTTCGAAATGAAAACTTGATGATAAAAAAGATGTCGAGAAGTTGTGTGTTCACAAGGATAGTTTGTGCATTACACCATCTTGGATCTCATAAGTTGTTTATGTACAACTAGAAATTTTTGAGCTTGATGAGATGAAGGCCTTAGCTAAGAAACCACAATCATACTTTTCAGTTGGAGTGGATGGTGTTGTTTATTTCTGACAAAGGTTGTGGAAGCTTGAAGTTGGGAACCTACCATAAAAGGTTTTGAGTGAAGCCCATGGGTCTAAGTAAACTATACACCCTAGTAATACCAAGATGTATAAGGACTTGCAACAAAGCTTTTGGTAGAAGAACATGAAGAAGGATACTGCTTTGTTTGTTGCAAAGTGTATGACTTGTTCACAAGTCAAGATTGAGCATCAATGACCTGGTGGTCTTTTGCACCCTATTGAGATTCCAAAATGGAAATGTGAGAAGATTACTATGGACTTTATCACTAGTTTCCCTAAGACTAGGAAACGTTATGATGCAGTGTGGGTAGTGATTGATCGGCTTACCAAGTCTGCCCACTTTTTGCCTTTCAAGTCCACTTACAATGTAGGTGAGATGGCTCAGTTGTATGTGGATTGGATTGTTCGTTTGCATAGAGTTCCTAAAGTGATAGTATCATATCATGGTCTGAAAGTTTACCTCTCATTTGTGCAGTCAGATTTAGGAAAAGGTGGGAACTAACTTACGTTTCAGTATAGCTTATCATCCACAAACTGATGGTCAATCTGAAAGAACAAGACAAATTCTGGAAGATTTTCTTTGTGCCTGTGTTATGGATTGGGGAGGTGCATGGGATAAGTATCTTCCATTGGCTGAGTTTACTTACAACAATAGATACCAATCTAGTATTGGTATGCCACCTTATGAAGCTTTATATGAAAGACTATGTCATTCTCTTTTACGTTGGGATGATGTGGGAGAACATGCTCTGGTGAAGACTGATGATATGCAGATGATGATAGAGAAGGTTCACTTGATTAAGAAGCATATGAAAGCTGCACAAGATCGACAAAAGATGTATGTAGATAAGAAAAGGTCTGATGTGAGTTTCCTAGTAGGTTACTATGCCTTCTTGAAGATCAAGACTATACGTTCTATTGCAAGATCTAAAGTTAAAGGCAAGCTTAGTCCCCTCTATTTTGGACCATTTGAGATCTTGGATAAGGTTGGAGACTGTGCATACCGTTTAGATCTTCCTCCTGCCTATGACAAGATCCATAATGTGTTTCATGTCTCTATACTAAGAAAGTATTTGAAGGACCCTTCTCATACCCTTGCAATCGAACCTTTAGAGAATCAAGAGAATCTGATTTATGTGGAGTTACATGTGAATATTCTTGACTCCCAAGTTAAGCAGTTGAAGAACAAGGAGATTGAGCTGGTGATAGAATTATGGTAGTATCATGGTTTGGAGGAAACCACTTGGGAGCTTGGAGATGAGATGTTGCGTACTCACCCTTCTCTTTTTGTATGAGATTTCAGAGATGAAATCCTTTTTAATGGGTGGAGCGCTCTAACGAACTGAAATCTATGTACAATCTTAGTTTAGCCTTTTCAAAAATTTTCCTTTCAATTCTGTCCTTGATGTTAAATTAGTAGAAATTATAAAGTTTTGGTGTACATGTGTTCCCTATATTTGACATTATAAGGATTTATGCACAAATACCTCAATAGAAGTTATAAAATGGTTTAATTTGCAAAATATCCACTTAATAGGGAAAAGGATAAAGTAAAATTGAACTAGAAGTTTCTATGACCTTTTGTTATGAGAAAAAGAAAAGAAAACCCTAAAACTAAGATAATTTGACATTAAGTGAATTAATTAAGTGAAAATAAGAGTAAATTCCATTAAATCCATCAAAGGGGAACTCAAAGGATAATTCTAAGTACAAATTCATTTTCTTTGAGTACAAGTTTGCTTAAGTGATAAGTTTCACAACTTTTAGGAAATTAGTAATTATAATTGCATTATTTGCATAGAAAAATAGGAGATATCCCAAAAATATAAAATAAAATCATTATTGACTCTAAAAGTAACAAATTATGCCAAATTCATGATCTATACATTAAAATATGCCTTTTGGTGAAATTTCACTCGATCTGGAGAATATTTGATTAAAAGGTACATTTAGGAGAGAGAGTGTGTAGAACCTTCAAAATATTAAATAAATCCACAAATAACTTCAACATGTAAAATTGATGGCAAATTTGTATCCAAGACACTTAATGTGACTTGTGAATGAAGTTTCATCAAATTAGGGGAATCTTTTAACCATTAATGACGGAAGAAAAAAATAGGATTTGGTTCATTTAACAAAAAAGTTCTCAAAAGGCAAATCTAATTGCATATTCAGATTCCTCATATCAAAAATAGGATATGTGTCAATTTTCAATAAATGAGGAGCACGTTTGCAACCTCAAACAAGGAGAGAGAAAATGAGAAATTAATGTGCACACACTTTATTCCAATTTGATTGGGAGTCGAATTAATGTTGTCACACAGTCAATTTTTTTTTCTTGATCCACGCAATCGTGGCCGTTGGATCTGTGATCCAATGGCTAGTGACTCATCTCCTAGCTCTCGCCAATTTGGCAATTGACGCCGAAATTGGTTGATTTTTTTGTGATTCCTCTCTCGATTCTCAACCAAATCGCACTAAACTTCCTCCAACAGTTTCTAAATAATAAACCACATTGTCTGATCCCCAATTTTTGTGATTTCATGGAGTATTCTTGAAAGCCCCAAACCTTGCTCTCTAAGCAAGTTTGGTCCCAATCCTTCTCGCTTTAATTCTCAACCTCGCCTATATATACCTATACCTGAGGCTTCCCTAGCCCGCTTGCAACTATTCTCTCCCTCCAATTGCTTGTGAGATTTTTATTTGGCTTGTCGGAGCTTGAGTCATGATCTAGGCTTTGCAGAGGGTGTTTCTTCCTCTCCTGACGTCTTGGTGCGAATTAATTAGTTCAACAGGTTCGTACTACTCCCCTCCTCCTTTCTGTGTTTTTGCTTTCACGAATTTTCACTAATTGTGAATTTTCTCAATCTCCTCGAGATTCTACTCACTGGCCATGGTGTGGCCCGATGAAGGAGATGAATCCCCTATGTGTTCCCCTCTTACCCTTCTTGCTTTCTGTTTTCCTTTATTTTTCATTTAGGGGTAATATTGTCTTTTTTCCATCATCTTCTTTGCTTTGACTGAGTCAAAGCCGCGCCTTTGACCCATGACTTGGATAGCTTTGATTAGGCCAAGTCAGTGGGTCGGGCCCGTTCTTCTCCTTTTCTCGTGAATTTCATCGCTTAAATGTATTTCCCTAATTTTTTTATTTCTCCATATTAGAAAAATCATATCTTTTTATTCCTTTGTCCAAAAATTAAAAATATATATATTTTGCAAACAAAAATATGTAATTTTGATACCAAAAAAATGTAATCTTTCTAATAGAAATACTTTTGAGGTTTTTTTGAGTTTTGTCTACATGTTTTTTTTAATGATTTTAATACATAAAAGTCACTAAAAGTACACTTTAATCATCATAACTTCAAAATTGACAAAATGTTTTCTCAATCAGGAGAACCTAATAAGATCAATGGTGACAATTTTAGAGTCTAAATTGGGGCTTTGTTCAAAAAATCTAAAAGTTAGGGTTTCTTTACCTTAATGCATATGAAAAACCCTAAAACGTGATTATACATTAAAAATAGGAAAAGTGGACCTTGGACTCAATTATCCTTACACCTTAGTTGGGAATATTTGCAACCCTAACCTAATTTCCTTAGTGAGGCACTTATTAAAGCCTTATCTCTCTATCATTATTTCCTTTGTTATACTTGCCTCAAAATCAATTTTGTTATTTATTTCTTTGGTCTTGGACCCCACTGCCATGTTTCAAATTTTGGATATACTTTCCATAGTTCTTTATCATGTTGATTTTATTAGATTATTGAACTACTGTATTGGTACTTTTGTATAACCACGCATAGATAGGGCATGTGTTAATTCACCCAGGGGAATGCGTTACTCTCCCTAATATAAAATATTTGATAAGTGACTGGAATGTTTTAATCTCCCTCACCTATTTGGTTGAGGTTTGGTAGGTGCCTCAACCTTACTTAGTTAAGATAGCCAATATTAATCATGCATGTGAATCTTTTACTATTTTTATTCATATTATGATGAAATCTTAGCCTTGCTTTCCATGTTATTTCTTATCTTTTATTCCTTGTTCATTATCTCTGACACATACCTTGCTTCTTTCTTTTACTGGGTGCTTTCCCAACTACCCAGGGTTTGAACAAGGTGTTGAACAAGGCCAAGGAGATCAAGTTCAGGAGTAGATACATGTTTTGCTGTCAAGGATGTCTAGGTTGCTAATTGCTAAATCCCAATAGTTTTCTTTTCATTTTTTCCATTCAAGAAACTCATGTTGTGAACTGAGTTCAAAAAGAAATGTAATAACTTAGTTTCCTTTCTACTTCTATTGACAATTTACATGTATTTGAATCATGCTTATTTACTCAAATTATTTTACATGCATCCCACAATATGTCTACATTTCTTGGAAAAAGGTGGATGTTTTGCATTTCCTTTAAATTTTAGTAAGGAGGTGATCTCACCTCTTTGCACTATGTTGTGGCAGTGAGTGCCATGTTTTATGCATGACTCCTTCTTTGTTGGCATGAGGACAATGCAAAGAAGTGAGAGCCTTTATTCATTCTTGTAAGTCACGTCAACAATAGTAAAACTCTCTTTGAACTTGTTTGTAGTTTGGAGTCTTCTTATTCTCATGTGCAAAAGGATTTTCATGACGAGTACAATGATCGTCCTTTGGCTTCATTATGGCCTTCGGAGGAGTAAATAAGAGGTATATACACCATGTTTATTTTTAAGATCTTTCAATCTAAAGTTCATCAAAATATGATGTATATTGTGAAGGAAACTTCTGATGAAGGTGTGTTTGAGGTCTATCGTGTTGGTGGTTCTAGTTGTCCTCGTGTTTTGAAGAAAGATTCATCTACCAATATGCTATCATGTAATTTCTTTATGTTAGAATTCAAAGGAATTTCATGTAGGAACATTCTTTCTTATCTAAAGAATCGTGATTTTTGTACTCTTCCTAAGCCATATATATTAATCAGGTGGAGCAACGGATATAGAGATCACCCTTTAGTTTTTGGCAAAGTATATGTTATGCATTCATCCACTAGGAGGGCACTTCAGTTGGTTTCTTCTTGAAATTCAGTTGTCAACTTAGCTTGTAGGAACAATGCTATAGACCTTTGTCATGAAAAGCTCATTTCTTCGAAAAAGGAGCTGTTGGAATTAGATATTTTTGATGTTGGTGTAATAGGTTATAATACAACTTCTTCTTCTACTGTCAAGGTATGTATTCCTAGTATTTGCAAAACTGAAGATAGACCTAGAGCGTTTTAAATTTGGATTTAAAATTTCCTAGTCTAAATTGAGATAGTGTGAGAATTGCTTACAATACAATATCAATCATGATAGAAGAAATCATCCTTCGAAGAAATAGGTGTGTGCGTGTTACCTATTTTGCAAATATATATTGTAAATCTACTACATTGTCATCTTATCTTTCTTTTTGGTTTGTATATGTACAAGAACTGAGTAGGATTTCTATTTTGGAAGTTGACAAGGTTTTCATGCTAATGAAGTTACTTCTATGGTGGATTTGTAATTCTTTTGATGCTTTTGAACTTGACTTATATACTTCTTTGTTGTTGCTACTGGATTTGTAATGGTTCTTCTAGATTTGTAATGGTGCTTCTAGATTTGTAAGGGTGCTTCTAGATTTGTAATGGTTGTATTGGTTGTGTAATGGTTGTGCTAGATTTATATTGGTGCTTTTGGATTTGTAATGGTGCTTCTGGATTTGTAATGATGCTTCTAGATTTGAATTATAATGTAATCATATTGAGTGAGACATTCATCGTGGTAGTTGTATATGACAATCGATTTCAGACTAATTTCACAAAAATTGTTCCTTTTGATTTGTGTTAGTATCAAATTCAACTATGTGTTGGATGGATATTGATTATGTAACGAGGTTCATTATCTTAGAATAGTAGAATGTGACACATCCAATTTGTATTATAGAAAATCACCCTTCATTGTAGTCCTCTCCCTCTTGTTATAGAATGGCTAGCTCTCCTTACATTCTTGTCCTTCCTGTTACATGTGATCCTTTCTAGTTACAACATATAGATTATCCTTATAGAACATGGTCCTTGGTTACTTTTCTTCTCCCCTTTCCTATTTCTCCATTCTCATTACATGATGTTCATTATTGTTGCAATTCATCCCGATACATAGGTTCGTTTTCTATTGGGTGAGTAGAATGTCACAGATGTAGACTGTTTTACTTACAGTCCTCTCCCTCTCATTATAGAATGGACATCTCTCCTTACATTCTTCCCCTTACTGTTATATGTGATTCTTTCTAGTCACAACATATAGATTATCCTCACAAAACGTAGTCCTTGCTTACTTTTTCTCCTTTTGTTTCATGTTTCTCCATTTACATTATAGGATGTCTGTTCTTGTTGTGATTCATCCTGCTACCTAGGTTCATTTTCTCTTGGAAGAGTAGAATGTGACACATCCAGTTTGTATTACAAAAAATCACCCTTCATTACAGTCCTCACTCCTCGTTACAGAACGGCTAGCTCTCCTTACATTATTCACCTTCCTATTACATGTGTTCCGTTCTAGTTACAATATATAGATTCTCATTGCAGAACGTAGTCCTTGGTTACTTTTTCTCCTTCCCTTTCCTATTTCTCCATTATCATTACAGGATGTTCATTCTTGTTGCAATTAAGCCTACTACCTAGGTTCATTTTCTCATGGAAGAGTAGAATGTGACATATCCATTCTGTATTATAGAAAGTCAACCTTCATTATAGTCATTTCCCTCTCATTACAGAATGTCTAGCTCTCCTTACATTCTTCTCCTTCCTATTACATGACATCCTTTCTAGTTACAACATATAGATTCTCCTTATAGAATATAGTCCTTGGTTACTTTTTCTTCTTCCCTTTCTTATTTCTCCATTCTCATTAGAGGATATTCATTCTTGTTGTAATTCATCCTACTACCTAGGTCCATTTTCTCTTAGAAGAGTATAACTCTGACACATCCAGTCTATATTACAAAAAATCACCCTTCATTACAGTCCTCTCCCTCTCGTTATAGAATGACTAGCTCTTCTTACATTCTTCTCCTTCATATTACATGTGATCCTTTCTAGTTACAACATATTGATTCTCCTTACAGAGCGTAGTCCTTGGTTATTTTTTCTCTTTTCCTTTCATGTTTATCCATTCTCATTATAGGATGTTCATTCTTGTTGTGATTCATCCTACTACCTAGGTTCCTTTTCTCATGAAAGAATAGAATGTGACACATCTAGTCTGTATTATAGAAAATCACCCTTCATTATAGTCCTCTCCCTCTTGTTACCTCTCCCTCTTATTATAGAATGGCTAGTTATCCTTACATTCTTCTCCTTCCTATTACATGTGATCATTTCTAGAAGCAACATATAGATTCTCCTTATAGAGGTAAGACAAATACAACAACCAAGACAATGATACACAAAAAGCATCAAAACAAAACACATAGAAGTTACTGTAATAGTAGCACAAAATAAACATCTTTACAGGCATCCAATTCAAATTTCCACAAAAAAGATGTTTCCTTACAAGAATAATAGGTTTATACATTCCACTTTCATTGCATCAAAGTAACAAATTCAAACATTACAAAAAATTGAGGTTTTGTTAGAACACAACTAAAATCCTGTAACACTACAAATTTTGAAGATTCGCAACCCAAAGGAGTCTACATGGATCAATAAACCTAGTGATCATGAAAAACCTAGATGAGGTAGATTTAGTAGTTTATCATGTATCAATCCCATGAAAGGGAGTGAAAGAATGTTATCATGAAACTTGGGATGGTGGATGATGCTCTAGAACATATCTCAAGTATTTGATAAGTGGTGAGTGATGATTATTATTGAATGAATAAATCATATTAATGAACTTACTTGATTGGATGTCAATTTATATAGTTTTGTAGTTAATTGAATTTCTTGGTATATGTTCTCATTATCTGACCCTTCATGTATGATCATAATGGATATTTAGAGGTTTTATGATTTACTTGGATATTGGTGGACGTGTTTTGCCAATGGATGATAGTTTCATAATCATAACAGTTAGATCCTTGTTGTAATGTGGATACACAAAGATACACAAGTGATATTTTAGATTGAGGCTGTGATTGTATTATCTTAATGTAGTTGGTAATCTATTTAAGAAAATGTATAAGAGGAAGTCTAGGGAAGGGTTCTGCCTTTACGTATTGGATATTGGTATACTCCAAGTTAATACATGTACTTGATATGAAGTTATTAGACTATGTTATCATATAAGTATTCTAGTCTCAGTCGGAAAACCTAACAAGATACTAGATACCAAAGTTTGTGAAAAACCCAAGTAGACTTGGTCTCTAGGCATATATATGGGTTATTACCCTCAACATGAAGTCACAACCACTATCCTATGGTCTTGTGGTTCATAGTGGTGGAGATGACCAGACACCAGACCACCACTACTGAGGCTGCAATGGCGGGGCCAAACCCAAGGACTAGGTTCAGAATCTAGTTAAACTAGGTAATCCATCAGTGCGGCCCTAAGGCAACCTACCCCAAGGAGTTTGGCCTAGGAAGCCCCAGGACAACCTGCAACCAAAGTGACGACTTCTATGGTTGCCACCCGCATGTAGTTGAGGAGCCACAATGCTGGAGAAGTCAACATAGGATCTACCTATACTATCTAGAGCTCACCGCAATATCAGTAGATCACAAGGGGGTCGTCATTGTTCTCCCTTGCGGTTGCTCTCAAGTTTAGTAAGAGGAGGATATAGGAGGAAGACTCCACCAGAAGGGGTTTTGTGGTCCTATGAGTATCTACAGGTGTTTCAAGTCTAGCAATAGCTATTCCTTAGGGCAAGCATCGCCAGATCACCATGAACCGTATTGGAGGGGGCTGAGAGGGGTGGTGCTCGGTTCCACAGAAAAAAACAAAGGCCATCCCAAGTAAGGAGATGAGAACAAATCTTTGGAGGGTTTCAAGAGGCTTGGATCTCACGCATGATGCACCTAAGAATCTAGGAGGCCAACCTTGATACGATGAGGTTTATATGAGCCAACAGATTGTGATCCAATCGCAAATAATTAATCAAAAATGTATTTTCTTGTTTAAATCATATCTCACGATATGTAAGTCCTATTATGATGTATAAGGTACCTATAGAAAGGGATTCGAGTTTATTATTCTTTAAAAATAACTTCAACATATGATTCAGAGGACTAAATGTATACATATATATTATATATCAAGAACTATATGATTTTTATGTTTTGTGGATAAAAAGTAGTTAATGACTTCATAAATTCATGAATATTTTACAATAAGTCTATTTTTATATGTTTGATATATTTCCATAGAATGATCTTTTCAATTTGAAGTTTTACTAAGGTTTTTGGTATAAACCCTAATAAGGGTATTTTAAGTATTTCACCCATGAGCTGTCTATAAAATGACATGATATTTTTTTGTATGATCGGTGTTTTAAGACTTTTCTAGATTTTTGTATATAATTGTATGAGTATATAATTTTTGGGCCTAAATGTCCATTATGTAAGATGATTTATGATTTGTGAGACAACACATATTTTTATGTGCCTATTTATTATAGAAAATTATTCTAATTATATTTTCATCTGATTTTATAAGTAATGCAGTACGATCAATATATGTGAGTATGTTTGGAGTTTATCTTTGTATATTTAGTATATACTCGTATAGTAGGGCATATGATGCTTTTTGGTTTACAGGGATATATAAGTATTTGTATGCTATATACTATGTATATTGAGATTAATTTAATGTGTAGACATTATATGTGCTTTAAATATGAGTTTGTTTAGTTAAATAAGAACCCTAAGTGGTATATAAGGTTAGGATGATGGGGTTTGGGATTTAAAGATGAATTGGGATATATACATGGACTTACAAAAAATTTATGATATCCAGGTGATAAGGTTATCAAACAAGGAATCAAGACTAACTTAAGGACATCTTTAGTATAAAAGGTAAGTGGGACATGTCTATTGAATTTATTATCATTATGCTTCAGCCTACATCTTCCTACAAGTAACTTAGAGATTAAGTTGTTTTTAGACTTTACTATTGTATATCCTATAATGATTTGAGTAATAATATTTCATTTAGTTTGAGTCACATTTCCAGATTATCAAATTTCAAGAAGTGAAGATTCATATAACTTTTAGAGAGAGGCATGTCTATTTAGAGACACCTCGATGTTATTCAGAGGCATGTAGTTCCAATTGAGAGGTACTTTGGTACCAATTCATAGACATAGATATGCCAATTCAAGAGAACTTATCGCATAATGGTGGCCACAAATTAGATAAAAGACATAAATAATACACACCCCAATTCAATATAAGTTTACAACTTTCATATATTAGTTCAGTTTTTAGTTATGGTATATTCATGTTTATTTATTAGAAATTCAATGCCACTTACTCTAACCTAGATTTTCCTTTGTGCATGGTTGGGACCGAGATGTCTGCATGCACATAACTTCAGCAGATTGTCATGACAAGAGGATGCAACTACAATTTTAAGAGGTTTGCTTGGTGGGGCATCATCTACATGGTCCTATATTTGATATGGGATTTGTATAAAGTGGTATCACAATATTAAGTTTCTTTCATAATACTTTATGAGAATGCATTTTTACATAGTCTATAATAGTTCTTTTCTATTATTGTTGTTATGTATATCATGCTTGTGACACTCCCAGTTAAGAAAAAAATTAAATTAGCTTCCCCTCATGTGACATGAAAATTGGGGTGTTACAATTCCTATCTTTTTGAAGCTGAAAATATTACATCATATACAACTGAACTTTGGTCAAATAGAGTTAGTTTTATATCTACATCAAAGTCACATCTTCAAATATTACAAAAGATCATTTCTACTCTTCCCCCTTTGACTCTAGCATGTCTTTGTTGCTTCCATTTGACTCTTTTATTTCTTCAATGCTCCCCTTTGGCTCTTACATTTCTTTAAAGCTCTTTAATTTCCCAAATGTCATCATCTTGTGAAATATATCACCTTGTGTTGTCGGAATGTCTTCATTTGTAAATAGCATACTATGTCCATTAACCAAGTATTTCGTAACAAACTTGCCACAATCCACCTCATTTTCAGCCTATTGTGGGTAGTCAACATATTCAACTTCCCATTGAGACATCTGGATCCTTCAATTTGACAGTCCTCTTAAGTGTTCTAGTAGCCGTCCAACATAAAATAAAATAACAAATTTAAGTCATACAGTGAATTTACTTTTCAATAGTGTGGATAATTTTCTTCAAAAATGTTTGATAGTTACCCATCTTTGCACCTCTGTCTTGTAAGTTGAGTTTCTAGAAAGAGAGTTAAATGCCCTGAACTTCTATTGTATGAAATTAGGTTTCAACAGATGCCAATGTGTGTCATTGTTCAGAATAGTGAACAATGAATCAATCTTCTCAAAGTCACTTTGTCTGATGTTGAACAGACTTGGTTGTTCACTTATTATATCCACTGTAATGCTTTGTACACCCATGTGTATTTTTTTCTGCAAGAAACACATATTATATACTAAATATGATTCAACATTTTATTAAATTCAGATCATTCTAACTATGCTTTTATTTCATTCTTACGGGGACATATGTTTTCAGGCAATGTCATTTGATTTGTTTCTTTCTTTTCTTACTTGAAGATGCTTTGAGAATGTCCACAAAGAAGTCAATGACATGTTCATTAAACTAAACATTAGTACATAGCTTACAAGAAAAGTTTATATATGTATTAGATCTTGAGGTGTCAACATTACAGGAGATTCAATCATTTGGTTTTTGAAAAGCAACCTTGATAGTTATTTTCATGTGCACCATATGTCATCTCCAGAATGACATTCCCTTCTTTAATTGTAGAAAAAGTATTAGCCCAATATATTAATTAAGTTTTAATTATATGTATGTATCACATAATTCTTCTCTTGTGCTCTCTTACACTTTATCGATGTTCTCCTCGAAATTCTTTACTTCTTCTTTCCATTGATCACCCTTAAAATGTTCATGTCCAATGAAGTTTTCTCTCCTTTCCTATATATATGTTAGATTACAAGGATTATTAATATTTTTTGTAAGCACTTCTAGTAATACTCAAGGAAAGAGGACTATTAAAATAAAAATATGTACTTACCACTAGCTCCCTTCTAATCTTTACATTTTCTTCAATGATTCCAAGGTTTGAATTTACTCTTTTTTTCTTCATGCAAAACATCATCATTTCCTTCTTTTTGGTGCATATGTTACTTGTTTCCAAGTTAGTGGAACTTCTTTTATTGTTGGAGGTGTATGTTCTACAGAGCTGAAATGTAGTGGAGTGAACTATGGTGATTCCTCGACAGAGCTGAATTGTCTCATGAAATTTTTGTTCTCTTCCTCCAATGCATGAACCTTCCCTTTCAAATTCTTATTTTCCTCCATTACCTCTACAAAACTTGTCAAGACATTCATTATGCACATCTCCTTGTGCTTTGCTATATCATCCTCAAGAGACTTTATTCTATCTACCAAGTTATCATTTCTTGTGCCAGGTTCTTCATCTAACTGTTTTCTTTTTTCTTTAATTTCACACTCATGCTCCCTTGTTGCATACACTTGGACCTGTAGTGCGGGAACTTTTTCCATGTTATGTAAAATGGTATATCTTTCAAATCTTTGATCACTTCCCAATCATCATTTTTGTCCACCTTCATCTTTTTTAGAACATGTATGAACTGTACAGAGAAGATTTAGATATAATTACATAGATGTATTTTGCAATACCAAAAAAAATTTCTATAACAGAAACTTGCATTTTACAAGACAAACAAAATTTTTGTAATATAGATAATCATTTTGTACCAGGGAGTCAATCTTTGTATTAGAACCAATGATTTTGTAATACAAACATGAAAACTGTAATAGAGACAATGTTTCAATAATAGAAGCACATAGTTTATAATGGAAACAAAGCTTATGTAATATAAAACAAGTATTTTGTAAGAGAACAATTGAGTACTACAAAAATATATTGTAATAGAGACAAGAATTTTGTAAATTAAAATTAAATTTTGTAAGAGAAACACAAATTTAGTAATACAAACATACATCTTGTAATGGAAACAAATTTTCAGTAATATGGACTTTTACCTTGTCTTTTCCTATTGATGACAATTGCTTTTTCCTATTCACTGGAGCTTCCCATTTCTTAACCCTCGGCTTTGCATTCTTGTATTTGGGTTTTACAATGTTTGTCATCTCCAGTGCCTAAACCTACATTCATTATTTTGTAGTTAGTACATTTTTAATTTGTTGTCTTACTTAAGAAGGAAAACACAAAAGTAAATTTGGTTTTCTTACATACATATAAGCACACCAAAAAACCGGTGGCATAACGGGATCTTCTTTCTCATTATTTCACCAAATATTCTTGTCTTAATTTGTCCTTTCATAAACTCTATCCACTGGAAAATTTGTTTGTGTACAACTTTGCCCAATTTAGGGATGGAATTGTTGTCACATCATTGAGATAATGCAAGATATACAATGATGCATTGTACCCTATGTCTGGCATAAGGAATGTGACCATGAGGTACAACATCCAACACCTACATGTGTCTTGGCAGTCAATCGCAGTACCACCAGTCATCATTCTTTGCCATGTCTTGGCAAGGTTTTCCTTGTGAAGAAGTTATAGTTCCTTCATCCTTTTCTCATAAAATGTCTACTTCCTATCTACCTTATTTGTCATTTTAGAAAACATTTCCTCCTCCAACATCTCCTCCCCAATCTTTCTAACTACCTCTTAGTTTTTTATTAGCACCGTATCAATACCCACACATTGTATTCCTAGAATGACACCAACATCTTCTACTATCATTCTCACTCTTAAACCCTTCCTCTAGAATTTCAATCTCATCTTTTAACTGTGGCATGTTGATTAGGTTGGCAAATGTTGTACTCTTCATCATTGTAAGCTATTTCTCACTAAAAATTAGTCTATTCCTAATTTGGATATATCCATTAATGTAACATCGGTGATTAGAACTTGAATATCTGCATTTGTATATAGCATTTGACATAAGCTCAATATTCTAAGAATATAACCATGCATACTATGATAATTGAAATGAAAATATAAACAAGATACATAAGATTGTTGTAATGTGTGCCTTTTGGAACCATTACATTTTATCATTACATGTTTCTCTAACATAATACAATTTACCACTTCACATTATAAAAAGTTTGTTTAGGTTATAATTATATACTTCACATTACATTTACTCTATTCATATTAAAACATGTCACATATATGATATACATCCATAAACAGAATAGACAAAATGAACCAATTATAAGGGTTTTTACAGGGATATTCACATTGAAGTGATATGTTCCCCATCTTGGATGGGACAGATTTATCATCTAGCACCAACAATATGTTCTCCCAACAAGATAGATGTAGGATTACTCTTATTTGGCATGATTCTCTTTTCAGAAAAATGTTCAGTTTCTCCCTTATCTACCCTCTTGGTCAATTTGCCATAGGATGTCCTCCTGTGGCACATCCTTGGAAACTAAAACAATATAGGGATTGAAGGATACAACTTATCATAGACAATCTAGTCAGCAGTACGCTATAAATTACATTTTCAAGTGAAATGCTATTTTAGTTGAAGGTGTATGAAGAGTATCAATATCAGTAGCAACCTTTTAAGAAATCAGATCACTAGAGGATAGATTTTACCCATGGATTTACTAAATAGTAATTTGCTCTTCACATCAACTATCTTTCAATTACCTCCTGTATCTTCTTCCATATATTCATCAGCATGCCTATCCTCATTAATTTCTTCCTCCTCCTCATTTGAATCTTTGTCTTCTCCTTTTGTATCTTTTTCAATTCGTCTATAATTTGTCTGAACCCCTTTATCCGAACTGTCAAGAGCTTCTGGTTCTTTATGAGCTTTCTTCATAAATCTAGACTCGAAAAAAATCATCACCACTATCATAGAAGTTTCTATTATTCCTTATATCATCATCCTTACCTTCATCTTGCACGGGAACTATGTTTATGTCCTTCGATTTTCCCATAGCTGCAATTTGAACATGGAAAGAGGAAAGATAGATTGAGGATGAAGGAAGACGGAGGAGGAATCAGGTTTAATAGAAACTTATGGTATATTTCTATCTTCCTAGCGATTTCAAGAAGTAATGACACATGATTCAAGCTTTCACACAAATTCCCTCTTTGGAAACTCCTTAAGAAGCAATGATAACATGGCCTTTCGCTACCTCCTCTTCCTGAAAAACTCCTCCTCACAATCGTACACCTCCACAAAATCTTCTCTACACAAATTCCCTCTTCTTGGTTCCTCAACAATGTCTTCTCCAAGGTGGTTCACTCCTCTCTGTGACAATTCACTCCTCCTCGCACAATAGTCAGCCGCAAGTATACTGTCAATTAGGAGGAGTAGATACTTTGTAAATTAGGAGGGCATGGGCAATAGATTAGGAAGGCACAAGTAACTATATATGTATGTATGTATGTATATATATGTGTGTGTGTGTGTGTATGTATATATATAGACAACACATGCATATATATGTACACACACACACACACACACACACATATATATATATATATATATATATATATATATATATATATATATATATATATATATATATATATATATATATACAGAGAGAGAGAGAGGTTAGGAAGTGTGTACTGGCCAGTACATGCAACTTGTGTGTACCGGCAATAAAAATGGCATATATGGAATATGTTTATTTGATCCAATCTTATGGATTGAATGAAAATTCAATAGATTTAGATACGTTCAAAAATCACAACCATACCTCATGTATATTATGAGATATAACAATATATCATTCAAGATTTCTACAATTTTGACAAATTATTGCTTTTTATACTTTTGTAATCATCACAAATGAATATGTGTAAAATACATACATACATTATATATATATATATATATATATATATATATATATATATATATATATATATATATATATATACACACACACATGAGTTTGGATGGAATACACTCGAGTGTACAGATCATGTTGTACACCTCAATGGTGTTTTCCTATATAGAACGTGTTCCTATAAAATCTAATCCATTGATCTTCGTGGTTACAATAGTAATAGAACACGTACTTGAGCCCATTTGGATGAGTTTAAGCCACTCATCCAAGGGAAACAAAATCAAGGCACAAAACTAATTTAAATTGCATGATTATACCTCTTTTAGATGTACAACATATAATTGTTCAAATTATCTGAAATTTATTATATAGTTGTTCTTAAGACATTTAAGAATATCAACAGTTTAGATTTCCAAAATAATTACTTCAATTTTTTCTGTTTGTTGCATTGGTAGAGAAAATTTGTTTTTTTTACTTGGATGCTTTCAATCATTTAGAACAATATCAGGAATCACAAACTCTTTGGATAGGAAAAGAGAGGTGAATATATACATTGATAACAAACAAAACTATATTGAAGCTAACAGTAACGTCTAACGACGAATAGAGACTAGGATTCTAATCGAATAAGTTGAAGCCCATATCATCATCACTCTCTTCCTTGGGTTCCACCTTTTTCTCCTCGGTAGGAGCAGTTGCTGTAGAAGCCACACCTCCAGCACTGTCGGCCTAGGAAGCAATAGCAACAGGGGCACCACCTCCCTAGATCTGACGTTAGTGATCAGGTCCTTGACGTTCCTCCTCTCTAGAAGTTTGACGAACAATGACAACCAGTATGACTCGACTGAGACATTGTCGCGCTTAACGAGAGTCCATATCTACTCCACCATGATGGCGATGCCATCATCGTGCAGGATCAACACGGCGTAGGTGCAAACGAGCTTGCCGACCGACATCTTGTTAGGTGCGAAGGAAGTTTAGGGTTAGAATTGAAAGCTCCAAGTCGAACTCTCTAATGTCACCGCTGCAAATAGAGGTAGAGAAAATTCATTTGAACGTATGGCAGAGAAGGTATTGAGAGAGAAAGGGGGGTTTGACAATCATGGAATATACAATCGAGTTAAGCGAGTGACGGGGGGTTCACACTAACAGAAGTCAACTATCTATATGCAGGGTAGATCAAGATTCACAATGCAAGGGTTAAAAATTGAGGTGCATAGTAGTTTTAATACAGTTGAGTGTATTGTAGCTCAAAACTCTCTCTCTCTCTCTCTCTCTCTCTCTCTCTATATATATATATATATATATATACACACGTGTGTGTGTGTGGGTGTGTGTGTGTGTGGGTGTCCTATTATCAATTGGTTACAATTACAATGCATGTTGAAAAAAAATTACTATTTCTTCTTGATACTTACAATAAATGTGGTTTCTATAATTGTAACATATATGCTATTATATCTTACTTGTTACTTTTTCTCTATATATAGCATTGTTATCTTTAGGTATAATTGTTACTTTTATACCAAATAATTACTGTTCAAGTAGGAAAGTTATTTTTCATACTTAATAGTTACTTCTCTGAAATAAGGTGTATGGGTCTTTAGGTTCGGGTTTACTCAACTACAACCAGTAAGTTCGGGCCAAAAATTAACCACCTAGACCACTCACAATGAAATGTGACTTGGATTACATCTATCGAATTGTGGTTTGGGTTGGATACTATCCGGTTCAATGCTCAACCTAGTGCAAAACAACTATTATACTGTGGAAGAACGAGATATTGATATGATTAACAACCCACTACACCAGGGGTGTTGAGATGGAGGTATCTAATTTTGTAAATATTAAAAAATGAAAGTGACATCTATGAAGGAAAAGATTAAAAAGAGTGTAAGAAAGCCTTTCCCATTGCTCGCCTTGGAAGGGGTTAATTTCTTGATGTCACAAGCAGAGGGGGTGAGGTGCCGGCTATTAAAGTTGGGGCCGACATATAGGACCAGGCCCTTTCCGCGTTTTAGACTAGAATGGGTCCGCCTGAGAAAGCCAGCTAATCAGTCACATGTTTGGTTAGGATTTGGTGTGATAATATACGCACTCTTAAAGTCCTAACCACGCCACTCCCTCACTCAGCCGAGTACGAAAAAGAGCGCACCATTTATCATCAACCAAGAGACCGCATAATAAACTTGAACTGTAGTTGCATCATTCCCCGAAGTAGCAGCAGTGTCCATCATTCTCCGTTCACAGGAGGCACAGCCAACCATGTAACACTGTGTGTTCATTGTTGCAGACACGGATATCCACACTATTATATAGGCAAATGAACTGTAATTGGAGCACCAGCTGCAGATAGGCAAATCAACTGTAATTGAAGGATCAGCTGCAGTTCCAGATTTAGAATGCCCAAGGCAAAAGAGTAAATTAAGTTACGAAGGTAGCTGCTGGAGTAATCTGTTTGCACTCTGAAAAGGTGCACCGTCCTTCAGCGGGACAGAAATGGATTCAGAATGATGTTCATGATTCAGGCATATCACGCGTTGCAGAATCATCAAGAAAAACACCACGATTGGAGCTCCTTCCTCCACCCCTGATGACAAATTCCCTGTCCCTCTCAGTAATTTCTAGCCGCTGTCAGCAAAGAATGATGACCGTGTTGGCAGCCAGCAGGAGGGGAGTACCAATCCAATCACACAATAACCATTCATTTCTACTCTGGCTCTACGCTAAGGACCTATCTCAACAATGGTCCCCTGATTCAGCCAAATCACGTGCTTAAATTGTGGGAAAGTCCTTATTGTCTCTATTTTCTCTTCAAATCTATGTCACCTCACTTCTACGTGCTCTGAAGGATGAAAAAACAGAAACACTTGCATTTCTCTGTGCCACAGACATGTCATGACTCGTATCTAAGATATTAATCGATGGTGCTCCTTGTTACAAGGACTTTTGTAGCTAGGGCTGTCAATGGGGAGGGTATTATCCGTTTACCCTTACCCATACCCTGGAGGGTAAGGGTAAGGGTAGAGATTTTTATTACCCTTTACCCATTTACCCATTCCTCGTTTCCCTACTATACTATAAGGGGAGGATAAGGTATAGACATTATCCATATCCTTTTACCCTTTTACCCGCACATGATATAAATGTTACACAAAAATATATTCTAAAGGGGTTTGTATGTAAATGTTTAACCCTAATACTTTATTATATTATTGGAAAATGACTTGGTGTTGTGCTTGTAATACTTTCTTGTTGAGGGAAAAGCATATATATCTTGCGGAAAATGGGATGTTGGTGAAACACTTATTTGTTATGCGTACTTATGGAAAGGAAAAAAATAATTTATGCATAAAAAATTGTTATTGTGTGAATTGACTTAACTTTACACGGAGAAACATATGATTTTGAATTGGATATAATGTTTTATATGTTGTTGTCAATAAATTAGTTATAAAATTATTAAAAATCAACACACAATGTGTATAAAACTCTTTTTTGTCAAAATTACCCGCTTACCCTTTACCCTCCCCGTTTACCCTGTGTAGAAGAGGGTAAGGGTAAGGGGAGGGTAAGGAGATTGCTGAGAAGGATAATTATCCTTACCCTTACCCGCTACCCAAAGAGGGTAAAGGTAAGGGTAAGACCTTACCCTCCCCATACCCTCCCCATTGAGAGCCCTATTTGTAGCCATGTCATGTCATTGTTTTCCTCTTGGAATTTATTTATTTTACACGAATTATTTTTATAAAAGCCCATCGCCTACATGTCTAATGGCCGACCTGCAACGGAATTTTTTTGGTTTGCGTAACGACTTCTCTTTTAATCATATCCAAAACAAAAGATGGTGTCCACATTAGCCATTATAAGACATGATCCACAACCATGTTAGAGTAAATAATTAATTTTAATGTCTTGTCGGCATTTGATTTTGAATAGGGGAACTGTTCGTACAACGACATCCAGGCTTTTTGGATGACAAAAGATCTTCAATAATTCATGAGTCGTCCCATGAAATCCATTGTTAAACCTCTCCAAGATTTTTATATCATAATAATTTGTTCAAGATGGACATTTGACTATTAAATGCGCACATTAGTTACCGTGAAACTTTTTATCTTTTTTCCCTATATCTTCTATCACATCTTAAGAAGTTAAATATCCACTTTTAACACCGAACAGATACAAGATTAAGAAGTTACCTACCGACCCCAACACGATTCACCTTACTTCTAGGCCATCGGCAGAAATTAAAAGAGTAAAGCAACCCATCCCAAGCCATATTTTATATCTATCTAACCCCCACTCAACCACACAACTTACTATTAAACACCCTAGCAAGAAGAGACGCCCCCTCTCCGTTGAGCTCATTCAACCCCTACTCTTTTCCACTGCCATTTCTTACAAGGGCAGTCAATGAGTTTTGAGATCCACTATTGGTAGGCTGCATATTTTGGGTGTGAGGATCAAGTAATGCTCGACCACCCTCTATATTGACTAGCTTCCTCAGGCCCTTCTATAACCAAGGGGTCAATAAGTGGTGATAAGGGTCGTGCTCCAATTCTCTACATGATCGTATGTTCTCTCATTGTCTCTTGCGCCAACTTTATCTCTCGTAGACCGTTCAACTAGCTTGTATAGGACGAAAATATCAACCGCATAATTTGATTAAGCTATCTCAATGATTTCTATTAAGGATCTCAACCGATCTTGTCATACTTCTAATTCTAATTCTAGATCTCAGAGACGCTACCTTTTTTTTGTTGACCCAATATAATATCGATTATAAGCAAATGTACTGAGTGTACTATCTCATAGTGTGTTACATAAAACAAGTACCTCATACCTATTATACATCAAGATGAAGTTGGATGTGTTCTTGAATCACAATGGAATCCTTGTATCCAAGAACAGAGTTTAGATTTGTTGCTCCCGTGTGAACATTGAGCCCCTGTTTGGTTCGAGACTCAATCTGAGTTTCGACGCACGTCGTTTTGCGCCACCTCAACAAAATTCGATCCAAGTTGACAAAGATTGTTGTTTGGTTCGTGAACCCAAAAACATCTCCGTTTTGATATTCCATTATCTCTAAATCCAAACCAACTCAGTCTCGATAGAGGCAGGATTACAAATTTTGGACTGGGTTAGGTTATTATTCACGACTCTCCCTCAACTCCTTGACTCTCACCCCTCTCCCTCTCCCTCTCCCTCTCCCCTCAACTCTCACCCCTCTCCCTCATGACTGTCGCCCCTCTCCCTCTCTCATCTTCTCCTCCCTCTACGGTCTTCTCCTACCATAGAGGTCGCCACTATGCCTCTGTGATAAATTTGTGCTTCTTCCCGAAGAATAGAAGTTATCTCTTCTAGGTCACGGTCAAGCGAATCAATTCCCTCTACCACCTCCAGGCTACAAGTGGCGGCTATTCTTTGAAAAACTAGGTTCATATTCTACACCCCTGCGTTGTATTTTCCTTTGACATACCCCAAATCATTGACCCCCTCTTCCCCTCCATTGCGCTGTCTACTTCGTCTGCAATGTGCTATCTTGTCAACAAACTAGTGCAGCAAAAACCCTAGGCAGAAGAAGGGATGCATGATGGCCTTTATATTGGGGCATTTATTACTTGAGCTCGTCCCCCCTCTAGCAGTGCATCATCCACCAAGTTTTTGCACAAGCTACTGCAGACGAATCCTGTTATTCAGAGTTGTATTCATTTATGAAGAGGTAAACGATCTGCTCAATTCATTGTTATTTTCATCCAACTGTTATACTAATCATTTTCCTCTATTATTCTTTATTCTTCTTTGATATTTGTGGTGGGATCGTGAAGTCTGGATGTTGATGGTTCTTCTCCTGTCTTTGTGCTACCTTGTCCACTACCAGGTATATGTAATTCGTCACCATCTTTCCTCAAACTCCTACCTGACCTTGCAGTTCTCCTTCACGGTTTGTTATTGTGATTTTAAAGAAATCAATGTGTCTTTGTTGTATAAGTACAAATGTTGTCTGCACTTTCAATGGAGAGATTACATGTGTAACGACACCACCCCTTAACAATCCCCATTTAAGGAAGGCCAAGAAGCTAGAGTCGTTATCCCAAATAGGATTATATGGTGTTACAAATAATCAATAATAATTAATAAATTCTATCGCAACTAATCTTAAAACAATATAAAAAAAATTCTTTTCACATACCTTTCAAAACTTTATCCACGGAAAGAATTAACTATAATCCTTCGAACATTATTTAGCCTTGTTCTTTTTCGTTGTCACCTATTTTTGAACATTCACTTTCCATGGACTTAGCATGCATATTTCCCTAAAATGCTGACAAACAAAATGTCAGTCAGTATAATGAATTATACTGGTATGTGGGGGAAACTAAAAGTTTGCATCTAGTTGTAACAATATATTATAACCAAATTATTGTTTAACAGATCAAACTTTACGTCTTAATCATAACTACTCAATCTTGAAATATCCAAGCCTCTGTGTTGCCCCTGTTGTGGACATGGATACTACCTTTCTCCTACGGTAGATCCCAAATAGCCCCTTTTGATCCTACCCTAAAGGTAGACCAAGACATAGAGTTGTATAGTCGTATGATCCTGCCCAAAGGTAGACTAAACATTGACTCATGATAACATGATGATCATACCATAAGGAAAGACCAATACCTAGGTCATAAATTCCTCGCATATACTCAAAGCTATAGAGGAGGATTAGGATCTGAGCTAGTCATGCACATATTTATGGTGATAGCCATAGTCACTTTATAGTTGCAGGAATTAAAGTTCATCCAAGCAGTTAATTTCAAGCAACCGGTAAAACCTCAAAAGTCGCTATGAAATTAGAGTGATTAGCCATAAGCGTAACCACATACCTGATTTGACAATCTCTAAACCAAGCAAGATAGCTAATCCAGTTAAGAAGTCCAATCAACCAAGCCAAGAAAATAGATCAAGCAACTTGATCCTGAAAAGCATTTATAACACCTAATGGTTTCAATCACATCCAAACATCTTTTATTGACTTGGGATTCCATTCTAAGGTTTCTAAGTCTTATTAGGGTTTTCTTAGGGTTTCTTGGTTTTACTTTCTAATTTTACCCTTTTTAGGTCAACAAAACCCAAAAAGCACTTTTCCACTCATAAAAACCCGAATTACTCAAATTATCCAAATTAAGAGCCTTTATTCACAACATAGTTTAAGAACATCATTTTCATGCCTTCTTAATAGATTTCCACAATTAAAACCATTAAACTCCACGATTGTCAAAATTAGGATTTTTAAGTCCACTAATGCACTTTTATCATTATGGAACCCTAATTAAGAAAATTATGAATCCATCCTTTTTATGTCAAAAGAATAAACTTTGCACATAATAGTCAATGAACATCATTAGATCCATTAATCTTCAAAACTTAGGTTTTTAAATTAATTAAAATCATTAAAGATAGCATCTTCACACACTTTTCGAGTTACAAGCAGATTCAGACATCAAATTCATTTTTAATAAATTCTAAATGTTTTTCTCATCAAAACCCATATATAACTTATGACCATCTGAGTTACCAAGAATTAGATATGATTTATTCAATTTAATTATCTATGGATCAATAGAAGAGTGCCATGTCATCTAACCGGGGTTCCTTTTTCCTTTTCCACTACTTTTCCATGCAATTACTGTGTAGCCAATGGTCTGTGGCCATCTCAACAACTTGTCCCAGTGAGGTGAAGGTCGTAAATGGAGCTAAAAGACATGTTTGCCCTTCCTCTTCAAGACACTCTCGAGGGCCGGTGAGTATTTTCCCACCCTGGCTTCATCTTCCTCTTGACGACCTGCTTCGGTTTGTGGCCAAGTCAACTGAAAGTTGACTCTCAAAGTTGATTCTTCAGTGCGGGGAGTAAGGGCATCATCCCCTTCGTCTCAACCCGCCGGACTCGGTGGTGGGTTTGGATTGGTCTGTGATGGCCCATAACTAGCGGATGGTGAGGGAGTTTATGACAGTATACAGAGTGGAAAAGGGATAAAGATAGAGGATCCTAATAACAAAATCGGTGGTAGGGGAGGGTTTCTTTGAGTTCATTTAGGTCACTTAGGACTTCTCTGCCTCTCTAAAAAGGGGTATAGCTCCTTTTATAGACCTGACTATAGTGGACAAGCAGCTCGAGATTAGGAGTTTCCTGATTAGCCTTTCAAAGTATGCAAAACTCGGTATGTATGGGTGTATTTTCCCTTGTGAATCCAGTGGAGAGGCTTCCAGTTTCGTATATTAATTGTGTGGAGAGAAAATCGATCGAGGAAATTTCCAATTACTATTCTTCTATCCTATTCCTAATCGAGGCAGGTGACGATACAGCCACCATTGGATCTCGGATCCAATGGCTGTCGTTACACGTGCCCAAAAAGAAATAGATTATATGAATTGGAAAAAGTGTGACAATTAATACTTTTCACTTATATTGTCCATACTTTAGGAATTTATCAAAAATCCATATCTCTCAAATCACACATCGTTTTAGTCCCAAATTTTAAGGGAAAGTCTTTAATGACTTAAACTACTTGTGTGGAAAGTTTGGAACCAAAACCCAAAAATAAAAGAGACTTTTCTTCACATGCAAGTCATTCACTCATAAGGCATATATTATGCATTTAAAATTCATTTTCCTCTTTATATCTCTTCTATTTTCTTTATTTTGATTCTTTTTCTTATTAGAAGCAAAGTGGAACCGAAAACTAATTAATAGTGGCCATCTTTGCCACTTTCTAGAGAATTCTACACAATTCTCATATATGCACACAATTATCTTTTAATTCTTTTTCTTTTTGCTTATTCTAGGATTTCTATTATCCTTTTTCACTTTCTATCTTTATTGGATTTATAAAACTAGTATAAACCACAAAATCATGTATCCAATGGAAATTTTGCAAAAGAATCCATTCTTTGAAAACAAATCATACAATTTTCCATTCAAATCCCTTTTATTTGAAAAATTGCATTTCAATCATACAAGTAAAATTGAGGTTATAACATCCTTCCCATCTTATAGGAATTTTTCCTCCAAAATTTGACTAATCAAGCAAACAACTCAGCGTAAGACTTTTCCATGTCCATCTTCAGCTCCCATGTCGCTTCATCCTCTCCATGGTGCTTCCAAATAGCCTTTACCATCTCTATCTTTTTACTCCTGAGCTCTTTCACCTTCATATCTATCTAATACCCTCACATGTGACTCAAGGTATATCATCCTCCCTTGGAGTTTAATAGGTTCAATGCTCAGCACATGGCTCGGGTCCTTCACATAGCGTTTTAGATTGGACACATAGAACACATCACACATCAAACTATACTAAGGGGGGTAAGTCTAAATGATAATCAGCTTCACCAATCCGTTCTAAAATCTTAAATGGACCCACGTATTAGGGTCTCAATTTTCCTCTATTTTTAGTTATAGCTCATAGGGGTCGGATTTTTAGAAACACATGTTCACCCACAGTGAAGTGCAAGTCAGTCTGCTTTGCATCAGCTATCGATCATGGGCTCTCTTTAGCCTTTGATTGATCAAAGAAACTTTATCAGTATACAACTACAGTTCTCTGACCTCAGCAAGGTCCTCTCACCCACATCATCCTAGTGAAGTGGTGACCAACACGTCCTACCATAAAGAGCTTCATACATAGGCATCCTGATATTGGCCTGGTAGCTGTTATTGTAAGAAAACTCAACTAAGGGAAGGTACTGCTCCAATGATCAACCCCAATCGAGCACACATGCTCTCAATAGATCCTCTTAAGTCTAGATCATCCTTTCTTCTATGCTAAATTTTATTCTATTATTGATTTCTTCATGCACTTCCTTCCAAAACTTGGAAGCAAACTTAGGATCACAATAAAAAATAATAGAACTCAGAACACCATGCAGTCAAACTATCTCTTTAATATAGAGTTCAGCTAGGTCTGTCAACTTGGTAGGGTTCTTTAAGGCTAGGAAATGTGTTGACTTGGTAAGGTATCTACCACAACCCATATTGCATCATGACTTTTCTTTGTCTTGGGGAGACCCACCACAAAATACATGGTGATCTGTTCCCATTTCCACTTAGGAATTTCAATCGACTATAGCAATCCACAGGGTTGTTGGTGTCCAGCCTTCACCATCTGGCACGTGAGGCAATTGGCCATATATGCCGCTATGTCTCTCTACATTCCAGACCAAAAGCATTGTTGCAAATCTTTAAACATCTTGGTAGCACTAGGGTGTACTGTATATTTAGAACCATGAGCTTATTTCAAGATATGATTCTGTAAGGGAGAATCTTTAGGAACCCAAATATGACTCTTGTAGCAGATTCCACCATCTACTCCCACTGAGAGATGGGCATATGGTTTCTCTAACAAACCTTTCATCTTGTCAAGTTCTAGGCTGGCTAACTGGGCAACGACCAACTCGGTCAACAGGTCAGGTTTTATCTGAAAGTTAGCCACATGAATCTGGTCTTCTAATGACTACAGAGTCCACCTAGAAAACTCTTCCTACCCTCTCCACTGGGTAGATAAGACAACTGCACACCTTAGCTATTTCTGACTAAGTGCATCTGCTACTACATTAGTCTTCCCAGGGTGATAGACGATAATGAATAATCATAATCCTTCTCATACTCCATCTATCATCTTTGTCTCAGGTTTAGGTCCTTCTGAGTCAGAAGGTACTTCGAGCTCTTGCATCCATTATTTTGGCCACCAGATCCAATCTTAAATCATAGAACTAATACTACACTTGATAATTATATAGTCATCTGAAATTTCAATTTGGCGATTACCATTGTTCATCTAGGTTTCTAAACCATTAATCCAATATTCTCTCATGAGGGTGTGGTAATTCCTCTGGCCCTCAATTATCATAAAAAGATGTCAACTTAAGTATTTATTCCTCATATCACTTCTATTTCTAGTATGGCATGCGTTTGTCCTATCTCTTACACTCATAACAAAATGAACTGAGCATTTGGCTACAGTCCATATACAAAGCTCATCCCATTCCAAGAGTAGAGACGATGCATCACACATCACCATTTTATTTTCAAATCTATATTGAATCATTCTCCTCATATTATCATTCTATGCACATTTTTAGGAAAAACTTTCCACATAACCTTCGAGTCTTATCATAACTCATGTTTACAAACCTCTATCATTTCCTCAAGGTCTCTAGGGTGCCGATACTTTTGGAGTGATCTCATCCTTATGTATTTAGAGAGTGCCTCTCATAGTTACCCCTTGGGCCTCATGAACTCATGAAGGTGGCCAACCTCCTAACCCATGGGTCTCAAGAAAATGTAGTTATTACCTCCCGACCCAATGGTCTTGTGCATTCAAGGAACAATCAAATCCTACTTCCATCAGCCTCATCCCTATTTATCCTTAATTAGGATTGTTTTAGGGTTCTATCGTAACTTTATTTATTTCATCACACATTTTGCTTATGGTTCCTTTGATGATATTCAAGCACATTGCATCCTTTATAATCCCCACCCAAACTTCCATCATCTCTCTTGGCACTCATAGTTTTCCTTACGTCCCTTCATGGGAAACATGACGACCTACCTATCTAGGCATGGCCCCATTCTACTGGTCACTTCCATAGTGCCTTTTCTTTATGTCCCCTAGAGATGCTCGTACTTGGGTCTAAATATTCATACTCAAACTATGTGCTTTTGTGTTTCATGCACTTAATCTCTCAAGTTCTTTTGAGTGACCTTTAAAGTTACTTCAATTCTTAAACAAATTTTGGTACTCACTCCTTTAGGAAGGGTCTTTTCCTAGGATAGGAGAAAACTAGCATTTGATAGTACCAAGGGTCACAAAAACTTTCTTGAATCCAAAATTTATATCATCACATGTAGGCATATCTCCTATCATTCTACCCATGCATGTCGCTAGCAAGTAGACAACTTATTAAACATTTTCTAAGTTTTCCATTATGTCGCACTTGTTCGTCATTTCTCAAGCTTGAACATGTTTCATACATACACATGACACCAACTTGTGTGAGTGGCTCATCAAACATATACCTCAGTCCAAGTGGGGTTTCCTTTTATCTAAAAATTGAGGGGGTGCCATGCTTAATCCATATGGACTCACTCAACCTTGAGAGCATTATGTGCACCAGAAATCACTACTTCCCCTCTTTGGTCTAGGAACCTCATATTTACCTCCTTTGCATTAGTTATCTAACTACATGACTTAGCCGCTCAAGCACGTACCAAACTAAAACATGATATAACATATTCTTCCCAACTTTCTCTTCCACAAAAACAACCCTTAGAGTCCTACACAAGGACTACCAATTGGAGTCAAAGGCTTCACATCATATTACCATTCCTTACCTCTCTAAGATCTTGGGACTCTCTTTCCCTCACCTAGATGGTAGGTACTCATATCATCTATACATCTATATAAGAAGCATCTCTCTCTTTTCTAGGGTTTGGTCCCTCTATAAACATCTAGGATATGAAAAACCTCTACAGATCATGCATGAAGCAACTTAACTCATCCACTCAGTGTTGTCTAGTCTAGGACACATCATATAAATCTTTCTCATGATTCCATGTCCTGGATTATAGGTTCCCAACCTTCTCATTATGGGTCTCACTCTCTCCTGAGTTTCCCCTATAACCGGTCCTAGCACTAGAAGTTCCCTCTTTGTAGACGAGGTTGAGGCTCCTAAAGATACACCTCTTATTATCACCTAGCCTACCTTATATGATGGTGTACATATTTGTATTATAAAACCTTATGTTCAACTTCAAAACTATAGTCAAATTCCCAAATCCAATTGAGGTCATCATAGAACATATTATCTCATTACGTATCACAAGGCTTCCCATTCATTTCCTCCAGTATATCTGTCTCATAATCCAAACCAACATGCATTACCCCCTATCTTAGAACTAATCATGTTGCCAGCCTTGATGTCACTCACATCCACGTAGGTGCCTACCTATCTCCTACTCATATCTGAGCAGGAAAACACTTTTGTCAGGGTTCCTACCTCAAGGAGTCAAACTTTTTGGTCATAACCTGACGTTAGGGTTTTATCTCTCTATTGATCTTTTCTTCTTAAGGGTTAGCCCACCCTAGGCTAGGACACCAAAACCAAAAGTTGCACTAGGGGCCATGCAACCACTTATTGTTTATGTTTCACATGCATACTCAAGTCCTCTACGTATATCATGCATGCCTAACCTGTGTACTTGCATGCATGGACAAACTAAGGCATCCAATTTATTGGGGTCTCTCTTTCTCTATCCACTACATAAGGTTTTGGGTTGAGGTTATGGTTTACAACCTGCACCTTAAGTTTTGTGAGTCATGTGACCCACTGAGGTTGCTTTCCCTTACCAACCCTAGTTTCATCCAGGGTTTACCTTTATAGGGGAGAAACCCGTCAAACATTTTCTCTTTATCATTACGTCCACATTTAATATATGGCAGAGGATGCATTAATCCTTAACACTCTTATTCGCAAAACTCAGAAGGAGGTGGAGAGAGAGAAAACCTTAAGCACTTAATGTTTGTCCAGTCAAAGAGGATAAAAAAGGGATGGAAGTATACAAGAAATCCCAGAGGTATCTTATTTTGAGTTAAATCCTCATATTTTTGCCAGACAATCACACGAATTTTGAGAGTCCTCGTAAACTGACTAGTGGGGTGGAGGAAAATTTTGTGAGCCACATATCATGATCCTTTTCTAGACACCTCCATCTTTGGAAAATTCTCTAACAAGTCCCTTTGGGCTCTAAAGAATTTGCAAAATTTAATAATTATTAGAGATTATATGGAAAACCATCCTCTAATACCAAATGTAACGACCCCACCCCTCACCAACCCCCAATTAAGGAAGGCCAAGAAGCTATAGTCGTTATCCCAAATAGGATCATATGGTTTTGCAAATAATCAACTACAATTAATAAATTCTACCATAACTAATCTTAAAATAGGAAAATCTTTTTTCTTTTCACATACCTTTCAAAAATAGGATTTTAGAACTTTACCCATTGAAAGAACTAACTATAATCCTCTAAAAATTATTTAGCCTTGTTCTTTTTCGGTGTCACCTTTTGTTGAACATTCATTATCAATGGATGTAACATGCATATTTCATTAAAACACCGACAAACAAAACTTCGGTCAGTATAATGAGTTATACTGGTATGTGAGGGAAACTAAAAGTTTACATCTAGTTGTAACAATATATTACAACCAAATTATTATTTACAAGATCAAACTTTATGTCTTAATCATACTACTCAATCCTGATATATCCAAGCCTTTATGTTGTCCTTGTAGTGGACATGGATACTACCTTTCTCATATGGTAGATCCCAAATAGCCCCTTTTGATCCTACCCTAAAGGTAGACCAAGACATAGAGTTGCATCGTCGTATGATCCTACCCAAAGGTAGACCAAACATCGACTCATGATAACCTGATGATCCTACCACAAGGGTAGACCAATACTTAGGTCATCAATTCCCCGCATATACTCAAAGCTATAGAGGAGGATTAGGATCTGAGCTAGTCATGCACATATTTATGGTGATAGCCATAGTCACTTTATAGTTGCAAAAATTAAAGTTCATCTAAGAAGTTAATTTCAAGAAACTGGTAAAACATCGAAAATCACTATGAAACCAAAGTGATTAGCCATGAGCGTAACCACATACCTGATTTGACACTCTAAACCAAGTAAGATAGCTAATCAAGTTAAGAAGTCCAATCAACCAAGCCAAGCAATACATCAAGCAACTTGATCCTAAAAAGCATTTATTACACCTAATTTTTACAATCCCATCCAAACATCTTTTCTTGATTTGGGATTCCATTCTAAGGTTTATAAGTCTTATTAGGGTTTCCTTAGGCTTTCTTGGGTTTACTTTCAAATTTTACCCTTTTTAGGTCAACAAACCCTAAAAGCACTTTTCCACTCATAAAAACCCTAATTACTCAAATTATCCAAATTAAGGGTCTTTATTCACAAATTCGTTCAAGAACATCATTGTCATGCCTTATTGATTGATTTCCACAATTAAAACCATTAAATTCCACAATAATCAAAATTAGGATTTTTAAGTCTGTTAATGCACTTTTATCATTATGAAACCCTAATAAGAAAATTATGAACAAATATCATCAATTAGATCTAATCCATCCTTTTATGTCAAAAGGATAAACTTTGCTCATAATAGTCAGGGAACATCATTAGATCAATTAATCTTAAAAAATTAGGTTTTTAAATTAATTAAAATCGTTAAAGATGGAATTTTCACACACTTTTATAGTTACAAGAAGATTCAGGCCTTGAATTCATTTTTAATGGGTTCTACATATTTTTCTCATCAAAACCATATATAGCTTATGGCCATCTGAGTTGCCAAGAATTAGTTATGATTTATTCAATTTAATCACCTCTAGACCAATAACAGAGTGTCACGTCAGCTAATGGGATTCCTTTTTCCTTTTCCACTACTTTCCATGCGAGTAAGCTATTGGCCTGTGACCATCTCATCAACTCATCCCAATGAGGTGAACATCGTAAATGGAGCTAAAAGAAGTGTTTTCCCTTTTCTCTTCAACACACTCTCGGGGGCTGGTGAGTTTTTTCCCACCCTAGCTTCGTTTTCCTCTTGACAGCCTGCTTCAATTCGTGGCTGAGTAAATCACAAGTTGACTCTCTGAGTTGATGCTTCTGTGCGGAAAGCAAGGGTATCATCCCCTTCGTCTCAACTCGTCGGACTCAGTGGTGGGTTTGGATTGGTCTATGATGGCCCATAATTAGTGGATGGTGAGGGAGTTTCTGACAGTATACGGAGTGGAAAAGGGAGAAAGATAGAGGATCCTGGTGACAAAATTGGTGACAAAGGAGGGTTTATTCGAGTTTGTTTAGGTCTCTTAGGACTTCTCTTCCTCTCCAAAAAGGGGGTATAACCCCTTTTATAGACCTGGCTATGGTGGACAAGAAGCTCAAGATTAGGGGTTTTCAGTTTAGCCTTCCAAA